>OU342976.1:22677494-23947492 GCA_910592155.1 Ypsolopha scabrella
AATTAAACCACAAATGTTCAGATAGTTGGCTGAACTTTAACTTGAGGTTTTTGTATATAACAATCAATTCGGTCGTACTTGCCGTATCAATGGAGTTGATGCTCGTGATTGTTGGCACTTGGTGGAACTTTCGAAACATTTTTTGTTTGATAAACACTTGTACTTGTCCACTTATTTATATTAATTTCCCTTACCGGTTTCGCTGTTAAAGCATTATCAAAGGTTTGTTTGGTTGTTTACGTACAATATATGAATCGCTTGGCATGCGGGTAGGGCAAACAAATTCTACAACAGAAACATTTGAGTATTTTAATTTCTTAATATAACGTTGTATAAAATACTCATAAGTTTCCATAGATACACTATCCTAAATATCCAACGTTGTGGCAAGGTTTGGCAATGGTAGAATTAGTTATGGGGTTGTCATATAACAAAAAATAAAGTTAACACGGTAGAAGAAAGAAAAATATAAATATCTTAAAAACAAAAATAAGGATTCAATATGCTAAAATGTCAGTGAATGTTGATTTTTTTAAATAAAATAAATGTGTAATTGAGTGTCAAGTCAGATAAATGTCAAACGATTCAATCGTGTTTCATGTCAAATAAGAGCCAATGTCAAAATACAAAATGAGCTATTTAAAATATTGAAGCAGTGGTGAGTTATTAACGTCTAATTGTTTAACTCTCCTGCAGCAATTGCGATAAGAAATACGTGGGACAAACTGGAAGGGCCTTCAAAACAAGGGTTGACGAACATGTCAGGAGCTGGAGGTTGAACCGCACTGATTCTAATTTCGCGGAACACCTTATCAGTGAAAACCACACTTTCGACTCCAAATTAAATTTCAAAGCCCTTCATGTTTGCGATAAAGGCAGAAAATTATCAGCCCTAGAAGCACTCGAAATAAATAAATTATGCCATTCCAATGTCAACCAAATATTAAATAAACAATTAGACGTTAATAACTCACCACTGCTTCAATATTTTAAATAGCTCATTTTGTATTTTGACATTGGCTCTTATTTGACATGAAACACGATTAAATCGTTTGACATTTATCTGACTTGACACTCAATTACACATTTATTTTATTTAAAAAAATCAACATTCACTGACATTTTAGCATATTGAATCCTTATTTTTGTTTTTAAGATATTTATATTTTTCTTTCTTCTACCGTGTTAACTTTATTTTTTGTTATATGACAACCCCATAACTAATTCTACCATTGCCAAACCTTGCCACAACGTTGGATATTTAGGATAGTGTATCTATGGAAACTTATGAGTATTTTATACAACGTTATATTAAGAAATTAAAATACTCAAATGTTTCTGTTGTAGAATTTGTTTGCCCTACCCGCATGCCAAGCGATTCATATATTGTACGTAAACAACCAAACAAACCTTTGATAATGCTTTAACAGCGAAACCGGTAAGGGAAATTAATATAAATAAGTGGACAAGTACAAGTGTTTATCAAACAAAAAATGTTTCGAAAGTTCCACCAAGTGCCAACAATCACGAGCATCAACTCTAATAAAAATGTCTTAAAGGATTTGTTTTTCAGTTGGGTGGGATTTTATGGATTACTTTGTAAATGATCTTGCACAACAAAATTAAACGTGTGTCTTGTTGTGCAGGTTTATTTACAAATTAATGCATAAAATATCTCACCTTTACTAGAAAAGCTGAATTGACGTAAAACAATTGTCGCGTAGTGCTGCAGTAAACAATATTTATTTAAGGGGCTACCCTAGATAAACTTAGTTAAGGGACGCTTTGGAGTCGCTTTAGATATTTTTTACTATTATTAAAAATTTAGAAAAAATAGAAGACTTATATCGACTATGTTCCCTATTTGTGATGTTTTAAAACCCTTAAAGGTTTAACTACAACTAGTAAACAAATACCTTTCAAATGATTTGTAGTAGTTTAAAAAACTGTAAGGAATTTTATTCAAAAGAGGCTAGGTTAAAACTTATACACACAGACGAGTAATACAAAAATCTAACATAATGATGTTTAAAACTTATAAATATCTAATTTATCATACATGAAAAGTATTATTTTCTCTATTTTGCGCTATCCGGTGACGCAGCGATCGTCGTAACAGCCACTATGCACGCTGATATGAACGTTATTTCAATGAAATTTCTGTCGATATTTGTACTGACACGCAACGAGCTGCTATATAATTTAGCTTACTGAAACCTCTGAATTCTTTTTATAAAAAAATAAGAAAAACGGTCAAAAGATTCGCGTTTGGGAATTTAACGAGACCCGTCGAAACCAACTTAAAGCACTAAAATCAGTTAAAAAACCTATTAAAAAAGGATAGGATTATTCTACTAGTCATCCGAAATACAGTTTTTTTTTTTATATTTACTTTCCTTTGAAATCGCATTATCGCAAAACGAGCTTCTCTTAGTAACGATTTTATAGCGTTTAACTTAATTAATTGTAATCCTTGGGGACAGTATGCCGGGCGAAATTTAAATTAATATTATTTTATTATAATCGGGTCAAAAAAATAGATAATATGCATGTTAAGTATTATTAATTCATTCACAAAATTTAAATTAAGCTAGACAAGACTCATATTCACATATGCGCATAAAAAACTCACAAAAGCAATGAAATCATCTGAGAATGAATTAGACCACATTAACAGCTGCAGCAATCAGTGTTGCCATTGGAAGAAATAAGTTCTATTGGTTTACCGCAAGCTGAGGTTTTTAGAGTTCCGTACCCAAAGGGTAACCAACGGGATCCTATTACGAAGGCTCCGCTGTCTGTCTGTCCGTCCATCTGTCTGTCTGTGTGTCTGTCCGTCTGTTACCAGGCTGTATCTCATGAACCGTGATAGTTAGACAGTTGAAATTTTCACAGATGATGTATTTTTGTTGCCGCTATAAAAAAAAAACTAAAACCGGCCAAGAACGAGTCGGACTTGCGCACTCCCATACAACAGACATGATATTTTTTGCAGTTTTTATAGACAATGAAAAACCGTGATAGTTAGACAAATGAAATTTTCACAGTCGATGTATTTCTGTTGCCGCTATAACAAAAAACACTTAAACTAGCCAAGTGTGAGTCGGACCTGCGCACTCCTATACAACAGACATGATATTTTTTGCAGTTTTTATAGATAATGAAAAACCGTGATAGTTAGACAAATGAAATTTTCACAGTCGATGTATTTCTGTTGCCGCTATAACAAAAAACACTTAAACTAGCCAAGTGTGAGTCGGACCTGCGCACTCCTATACAACAGACATGATTTTTTTGCCGGTTTTATAGATAATGGTACGGAACTCTTCATGCTCGAGTCCGACTCGCACTTAGCCGATTTTTTTATTTTTCTGGCTATGTCTTAAAATATTACCAATCGGGATGGCACTTGGAGATATTCTTATTAAAAATTTATTATAATCAAAATTGATATTTCATATACTTTCTACAGTAGCCTTCAGGTGTACTGCAAAAAAATCATACATGTGTCCTTTTTTCAGCATTTTCTATATTTCTGTGGTAAAACCTAAGATTAACTAGCTGACTGACAGTAATAGTACGAAATTAACAATCAATAATAAAACAATTCGGACTTTTGACCAAAAATCCTAAGATTTACCAATATTCTGGCTTTTACAGTTATACAAGGTCCTACAATAATAAGAGAAAATAATTCTAGGGTAGGTGTCGTTAACTGATCACACTCCAGAAGAAAACAAATTTTTTGCTCAAATAATTTTTTCACTTCCCAGTGCAAAGTGGTTGAATCAGCTGACTAAATTTCTGTGGAAAAATAAAAATAAAGTTCGCGCAAAAATTGTTGTTTTCCGTGGAATGTGGTATATTAGGGATACTCTATCATCTATTATTTTTTTTTCTTTTTGAATTGTAGGACCTTAAACCGGGTGTAAATAGACTGCTACCATTAAATAAACCACATTTCTACCGACCCTACTGAACCACTTTTCCCAGGAATCATACCCGCGGACACCCGTTCAGGAAATAATTGAGTTCCAAACAAAAATGCGTGAACCCTAACGCGCCGACATCGACTAACGTCCGGGCGACGCTCTCTCTAAGCTCGCCCGTATTTCGGTGCGTTGGGGTTCACGCATTTTTGTTTGGAACACAATTATTTTCTTAAATAAGGGTGCCCGCGGCTATGATTCTTAGGAAAAGTGGTTCAGTAGGGTCGGTAGAATATGTGGTTTCATTTAATGGTAGCAGTCTATTTACACCCGCGCTCATTTAATAAAATTTGGTCTGCATAAGTAGAAAAATATCGACGTTTCATAATCAGGTCGTATATGAAACGCTTTTCGGTGTAGTAATTTAATATACTGCCTTAGTTTTAAAGGGGGTGGATAGCCAAATCGAAAACTCTACGGAATAGTGAAAAATGCTCGAATGAAATGAAAAACAAATCTGCATCATTAGATTTTTGAAAAAATTATTTCCCTGCCAAGAAATGAACCCGCTGTTTATGTTTTTTATGTTTTTCTACTTAGATGTTTCCTTTGCATGCCCAAAATTTTGTAGCTGAAATACTTAATTAATTGTGTACGCCATTACATGGCAGATCATAGAAGAAACTAATTTTATATAACACCATTTGCACCTATGTTGAACAAATAAAGATGATTATGATTATGGTTTAAAAAGAACACACTTATAACATAAAAGTGTACATAATTTTTTTTTTCATTCATTTATTTAACACAATGGTGATTTACTTATACTATGTACATAAATTTCGCAAAACTTAGCAGTTTGTCTGCGAAAACGTAGCAGCTTTAATAGTTTTTACTTAAATTAAATCAACCCTAACTACTTTTGTCTTTTATGAACACACCTTAATACTTAATATAAATAATACTTTTTACCTTAAAATGTTTACTTTACTAATGTGTTAAGACCTTAAATAACATTACAAAACTTAACTAAAAATAATCTTAAATAAAGAACTTAACAAATACAACCTAAAAATTTAAATATTTATAAGAAATAAAAAATTCTGGCCAGATCGCTACCATCGTTGGGAAGGGTGCCCAAAAGGCTGGCAGCGTTACCACGTTGAATGGCCAAACTTATTTTTTGGGCAAAGTAGCTTCCAGCCCTTCGGTCACCTGAAGCGTCGATCAAACGCGATGAAATTTCTTTATAAAGTTGTCGCGCTTCTTGACCCCACGGCCCAAGAGTTTCAACAGCAAAAGGCACAAATATGAAGCCCTCGCCAAGGGCTCCATACATGCGCCTTTTTACACCTTCTGCTTTTTCGGCTGCCGCGCCTGCCTTTGTTGCGGTCACTTGGACATGGGACTGTGCCAATGTGTCAACGCATGTTGCGTCCCATATCAGTGACCGCCCGTTTTTCCAAGGAATGAGCGTCATTCCGTCGGGCCGCCTGCCGTCGTCACGTGCTATGCCCTTTGGCTCTAATATAGCCGGCACACTCGCACTGGCAAGGGCCCGACGAATGACGTCATTCAAGGCTGCATGGCGCGGCAGACGTCCAGCACTATACTGACAAGATAGGCCGTGGTGGCCCAAATGGTTGACACTGTGTCCACAACGGCAGCGATGTGGCTCATTAATATCAATAATACTTGGTAACTGATACATAAGTTTGAAGTTAATATGTAGTTAATTATGACAGATAATACTTTTTTAGCAAATCTTTAGCTTTGGAAAGCTTTCTCTCATTTACAACACAATCTGGTAATTTATTTATTAAGTTAATAAACAATGGTCCTTTTAACCTACGACCGTAATAGTTGTTTACTGGCACCTTTTCTCCTGTAGAAAATTTTAGATTAAGAGGTACCATAACCTAAAACTTTTCATTGCAAAATAGGCTTTAACGTAGATGGATAAAAGGTAAATGAGCTTGTATTATTTTAGGCTTTTCAACTCTAAATTTAGGGTTTGCTGCTCGAGAATAGGTCAAATATAAGTAAAAAGACTTCTCTTCCTGACTTACTGCACAAATGTCTACACTGTTGAGCTATGGACGAACTACACGAAGGCTGCTCTGAATGCAATGCGCGTTCAATACAACAACGCGTACCGCGCCGTGTTTTGCTTGCCTTGGCCCTGCAGCGCGAGTGGCATGCTGGCTGAGAGCGCACGCCAACTTTCCCTGCCTTGCTGCATACTCAATCTGTACTGACCCGCATGCATCTCTTTGCCATGAGCAATATTATCGTGCACAGCATTACAGAATGGGTTCAGAGCCCTTTGAACAACAGATGGCGAGAGTACCATGTACTGTAAATATATATATATATATATATATTGTTTATAATAACCTGTATAATATCATGTATCATTTTTGTTTTTTATCATTTTCTTTTATTTTGAAAATATGGCCAATGTATTATATGGTAATTAAATTTTTGGCTGGAATAAAAACATTTTATTTTGTTATTTATTTATTTTTAATTATAAGTTTTCCGTGTGTCATTACTTTCCAGAATTCGATCATTATAAGCGAAACTATCTTGAAAGTGCGTTTTTTGTTGAAAATCATCTGTTTATATTCTCAGACAAAGAAATTATTTAAGAAATCTAGTAATGCAGTTTTTTTTTTATTCATCCTAAAATATTGATTTGAAAAATATCATAGAAGATAAGGTCGGAGAAAAGAGGGCGACGAAGACTTAGACGCACCTATTATTTTACTATTATTAAGAGGAAGGAGGAGCGCCAAGAGTGGCGTAATATTGGGAAGGCCTATGTCCAGCAGTGGATGATGACAGGTTGATGGATGGATGGACAATTTTACTTAAAATGAAAGGGAAAGTTAATAATGTGTTGTATTATTATGAATTCAAATCATTAGCAGAAGAAAAAAAAGAATGGCGTTTACTCCACCAACAAGTACGTCGCTCTTAGTTTGTAGATAGATAGAAACAAAACAATCAATTAAAAATTCGTTTCTTAAAGAAGTCTTCACAAACGACTGAATCGTTCTTTTATGTATTAGACAAACGCAAAGGCTTGCCGTTTTGTTGGAACCCAAAACATTAAAAATATTATATTAATCTCTGTGTGACTGTGAAATCGTTTTGCCCGCAAAGTAAAGGGGCCTGAAATATTTATGAGTGCATAGCATTATCGAAACTTGTACGCATGAATTTGTGAATATTTATTTGGACAGCTATTCTTGTGTCGTTCGAAACAATTCCGAGTACGTAGTCGTAATTAGTAGACAGTCCACTTTCAAACAAATCTTACAGGGATATATGGGTCGTGGTCGGTAAGATATCCATTTTATACGATCCTGGCGTGCCTCTTTCACTACTTCCACATTAATAAATTGATTACCTTATATAAACTCTTCTAATCCGGGTGTTTTAAACTTTACACACTCAAATAGTATAAAAAACAGTCGTGATTTGAATTCGTAACTCATCAATATTTCAACCATAATGAATAAATTTCTTCCAATTTATTCCCTTGTTTGTTCGTGCGTTACCTACGCGGGCTTGGACTGAAAATCAGCGCTATCGGTCTTATCTTTAATGCTGAGTGGCCCTTTTGTCCGCTGCGACACATGACTTCTTTTAGTTTTAGGTTCATTATTTTATATTTCCTTATGTTTGATTTTATACATTTGTTTTTAAGTAATTGTTTTTTTTTTGTGGCAGATAAATAAATGGATGTTCTATTCTATTCTATTTTTACAGAATTATTTCAGTACGAATTGTATTCAAATATAAAAATTGCACAGTAACTAAGTAGTTTCGTTGCCCTATTTATTAATGTATCTCTGTTAATCCATCTATGAAAGTATGTATCCTTCAAAAACTTTTCATGTGAACTACGTCGCCAAGACTCAGAAGCTCATAGCGCTTTCACGGTTAAAACGTTATCAGATCTCATGTAGAGCAAAGCCCTTAACTCTACAAGGCCTAACTCTACAAGCCCTAACTCTACAAACCCTACATCTTGATGGAAAAGTATGGCTTGACGGTTTCACGACCCTCAATCAGACACTCCCATGGACTTATTGTTAAGCGATTGGCTCTACATGAGATCTGATAACTTTTTAACCGTGAAAACGTTACGAGCTTCTGAGTCTTGGCTACTTAGTTTACATGAAATGTTTTTGATGGGATTTCATTTCCTTTTGTAAGATGCTCAACTTTTTTTATTTTTCGGGCTGCATTTCTTGCGTTTTATGTATGACTTGAATAGCCCACTCTCTATCTTTGCCTCTTTTTCTTGTTGTCTTATTATTTGCAATAAGCGATAGATCAGGGCTGTGACAGCAGCGACGTGACATTGTGACGCGACGTTAAGCGCGCGCGACGCATTTGATATCCCTCCATCCCATCTACAGTTTCAGCTGTTATAGATAGTTACTGATAATTACTGGATTACTAATTTTACAGAATACCTAACTAATACTATGGCCTCTAACACGGCATATGATAAAATTATATTAAATTGTCCCAAAAGGGAGGGTCTTCATTAAAAAAATCCTTAAAAAGTATCATGTACCCTCCCTTATTCCCGAAACTATGATGATTGATTTTGTATTATGCAAAGATTATATAAAAATACTGCGGTCAAGGTATTATTAGGGTTCTTTACTCTAGCTAGAGGGTATCAAATTAATTGTTAGGCGTAAGAATTTTAGCGCCTTGTTTTTTGTTGCCTTGTCCCTTTTATGGGGGGGGAGGTTGGAGGGTAAAATTAACAGATATTTTAATATTTTCGTTGTCTATGTGCTAATCCTAGCCTGCATATTAAATTTCAGCTTTCTAGGACTTTTGGAAGTTGGGAATATGTTTTCTTAATAATACAGAACCGGACCCCCATTAAAAAGGGTTTGGAGGGTGAAAGTTACAGATTTCTTAATTTATTTGCTGTCTGTGTGCTAACCTTATTAGCCTGAATAACAAATTTCAACTTTCTATAACTTTTGAAAGTTGGGAATAATACTTTTTTAATAAAACAGATCCAGACCCCCCTTAAGAGGGGTTGGAGGATGAAAGTTACAGATTCCTTAATTTATTTGTTGTTTGTGTTCTTATTATAGCCTGCATACCAAATTTCAGCTTTCTGGGACTTCAGGAAGTACCCTAGAGGTTTGATGATCATCAGTAAGTGGGTAAATGAGTGAGTGAGTGAGTGACGAAATTGACGTATGTTAGGTATTAATAAAAATCAAAGTATAAAAGCTAGACAAATGAAACTCATTGTGTTTACTGAAACTTCTATTTAAAACTTATCTTGAAAATTTGGTATCCCTAGTATTATCCAGACCGAAGCTATGAGAGTTCGAAAATACGACGAAACGCTTCGAGAAATTCGAGAAAAGGTACGTAGTGCCCCGTTTTCTTTGGTTCTTCTTGGCGGGGGGCACTACTGTGCCCCCAGATTTATTCGCACTATAGCTCAAAACCTACTTTACTATGGTTGATTATTTCTGGCCATCTGATATAGGCATGGAGAGAAAAAAAAAAGATAGAAAAGCCCATTTTCGAACGATTTTCACAATTGCAACCTCAATGGAAAATGTTGGAATGCAATTTGCTCTTCATTATGCAGCGTCGACATATCATTCAACATGCATTCGATTTGGTTTGCAACACGATTTGTTTGTTTCCTGAAAAATCTGTATTTGCATCCAAATATATTTCATTTACAAAAAAATATATATAAAAGAATTAAATACATACTCTCCGAGGGGGTGTCAGAGGTTTCACCAATTATGAACTATGAAATAAAAGTTCTCACTCGTACTCCTACATTTCCCTGATATCTTTTTCAAACTACGGAAGATACTGATGCCGACTCCTAGTAAAAGAGGGCTCAAAAATTATTTTGGTATTTTGAATTAAATTTATTCACAATTTCACAAATGCCGACAAAGAAATAAATCTTGTTGTTTATACATTGTTGTGATGAAAACACTTGTATTTTGCCACAAATTATAATTTACAAATCAACTTTTTAAAACTTATTTAGCCCTTGATAATGCTTACGTAGCGAAACCGGTTGGGTTTGTTAATTTGTAAACATATTTGTGGAAAAGTACAAGTGATTTCATCACAACAATGTACGACAAGGTAAGTTGAGTTCCACTAAGTGCCGACAATCTCAACAATCAACATTCTTGTTGTTTATGTTATTAACTTCCGCGATAGATGTATTGAAATCTTTTAATAATACACCATACTTAACTGATCATACTGAACAAACTCGTCTTCATACTAACTTATGACCAACTTAAAACCATAAAGCATCTATTTAATACATTATTTGCAAGAACGTTTTATTATTCCCACTGTAATGTTTTTTTGGGAAAGTTGTTCTGTTTGATAAGTAGAGCATAAGGTTTCGTTAAAAGGTAATACGCTAAGGTGGGCTGAAAATTCACTTTTTTCGAATTTCATATTACCCCAGTGGATTATTATTTATGTATAAAATGCTGAAATAAAATAAATTAAAATATGCTAAACTGAATCTTCTGGCTCGCATTTCATTCAAAGTTTTACAAAATTTAAGGGAGAAAAAAAAATCTCAATCAGCCGAAGTCGTTCAAAGGAAAAAAAATGCTAGAAATGGTGCTAACGAGAAATTCTATCAACTTACATAAATAGATTTCATTTAATTTTAGACACGTTGTATTACGAATATTTGTGTTATATTTTTTATGATATATTTACATAATCCAATATAAGAAAATATTTACAAAACAATTAAAGGCCAATACATTGTTTGACAATATTTTTATATTTTTTATTCAAGCTTTTTATACATTAATCGCTCCAAAGTAATTTCACTATTTAAGGCAATATGAAATTCTAAAAAAGTGTGTTTTCAGCCCACCTATTACACCTATTACTATTCAATTTAGAAAACATGACCGCCTGTTTTACGACTCGTGAAGCATTCGTCTGTTAACGCAGATGTCGTGTAGCCCGGGAGGTACCGTTGCAAATACAAAAGTCATTGTAAGCCGGCTGATATTGACATCGATCGTACATCTCACATGACTGATATGTGAATCGACCGTCAGCTGCTCAAGTAGCGATGGGTTTGGGTGTTAGAGGCTGCTAAAGTGGTGACGCACCCGCGGTGGGTGTGGGTGTAGGAGGCCGAGAAAGTGGTAAAAAAAAAGTTATAGTACTCCGGCTGAAACTTTTCTCACAGATAGTTGACAACATACTGAGTTGAAAAAAAATCGTCAGCTGACGCACCCGCGGTGGGTCTGGATCTGAGAGGCTGCGAAAGTGGTAAAAAAAAAAGAATCCACGATACAGCTGACGATTTTTTAGCAGCTCAGTATGATGTCAACTATCTGTGAGAAAAGTTTCAGCCGGCGTACTATAACTTTTTTTTTTACCACTTTCTCGGCCTCCTTCACCCACACCCGCCGCGGGTGTGCCAGCTGACGCTTGGTTCTGTTATTAGCCATTCCAGATCTATTGAAAAAGATGGAAATCAATCCGCGTAAAATCACTACCTGACATGCAACGCTACCGCCCGGGCTAGTGGATTTAATCCCCGCGTTGCACATTCATTTGTGTTCAATTTACGTACTTTGGAAGGCACGTTAAGCTGTTGGAATCACCACCCTTCACGTAATAATAGTCGGTGAAAAGCGGGTGGACGAGGTGTGAACTTTTACTTGCATTTTGCAGTTTACACTTAGAAACAATTCTGACATCTGCACACCCCATGATGGCGCTAAGAGTAGATTGTCAACGTTTTTGTATCATAATGCTTTTAGGGTTCCGTACCCGTAACATGTAGTTGTAACATGAGTCCGACTCGCACTTGGCCAAATTTAAATTTTTGTTTTTCCATATTAGGGAATGGTGACGAAAAGGTAAAGACCTACCTGGCGTAGTATAATTGTTATATCAAATGAGCTTGATCTCATTAAAACTTTGAGAACAACTATCATAATTATATTGATGCAGAGATATTAAATTTCATAAAATAATTGCATAACTTTAGCATTGTAATTAAATGTTGTAGGTAGAAGTAAAGTTTTGATAAGTTTAGACTAATTTATTTTACACAAAATTTTCACATCTAAACAATTCTTGCAGCCCACCCGAGGAAAATTAATTTAACTTTGCACCTACGCCAAAAGTACTAAATATGATTTGAGATAGATTCCATTTTCACTCGTCCAATTTCAAGACCTCACTCGCTACAAGTCAAATATGCCCCATTTACCCGTCGCATGTATCTGACCGTCAGAAGTCCTTTGCAAACAAAGTATTTGATGAACTGAAGACAAATCAAATAGATCCTGAACAAATCAGTCTTCTATACAGACTTTATGAGCATGAGATCTTGATTATGTTAAGAGGGAACATAAAGTTAACAGTAGTTTATGGAACTGATGCATAGTAGGGGTTATTAAACACGAGTGTTTTAATACCTAGTTATGTGCAGTTTCATACACTACTTTATCTAAACTCATCTAATATCTCCTCTTCGAATTTATTAAATCTTAGTAAAGCTTTTATTGATTTTTCTGGTTAAAGATTTTTCTTAATTTTCATTGTCGTTTCCAGAATGCCAGTTTGAATAAATTTTCATCAGTATACTATAGTTTTGCCTAGAATAAAATTTTTGACCAACCAAAACCTAGTAAAATTCACTATTTTTAAGTCATAATCAGGATTTGGAGGTGGTGGAGCTAGTGCCGGGCGCAACTGTGGAGGTACCGCCATCTTACTCGCAAATATTCCCGAAATTATTCGGGGGAGAGTAAGAGAACTGCTCTCAGGCAAAACCAGGCGGCCCATCATTGCCTGGGACCGTTTGATGGCGGTATATCCATCCCAAAATGCCAGGCCTTATAAAAGAACAGACTGGTGACGGGCCGCGGCGTCAGTGGTGCGAGAGTTTCGGCACCGCGCTCACCAACCCGCCTACCCAGCGTGTGTGAGTATGGGCATTTCTTACAGGAGGAGCGCCAAGAGTGGCAAAATCCAGCAGTGGCCTATTTCCAACAGTGGACAAAACAGGCTGCTGGATGGATGGAAGCAGGATTTTTTAAAATAAGTAACAAATATATATACAAACAGATATAATATGTATATGCTACATAATTATGAAACATTAAAGAAATAAATAAAAGTATTTATTATGCCGTATTATTAGTTGTGTATCATTAGGATTCCGTACCCGAAGGGTGTCAAATGGGATCCTATTACTAAACATCCGCTGTCTGTCAGTCTGTCTGTCCGTCTGTCACAGGGGTCTACAGCTTCAAGCGTAATAAGTGGAAAGTTGTCATTTTTTCAAAATACATGTTATTGTGGCCTGTATCACGAAAAATAATAAATATAAAAAAACACAAATTAAGGGCTTGTATTGGGTCTTTCAACGGTTTTTGTTTTAATATGCTGAGTCAACTACTTATCTGATCAATGTAAAACTTGGACACATGTTTTTTCAGACCTTTGTCTTTCCGTTGTCAGGTTTGTTACCTAATTGGACACATTTCGCTCGATAGATTTTATTTTTGAAAATGATGCCTTTTTAAGTTATTTTTTCGTTATATGTCTAATCGGCTTGAGTTTTATGTCTGATATTACTGCTATAACAAGAAAACATGGTTTATTTTCCGATGTCAGGTGGAAAAACTCCTACATCAAATACTTTTTCGTAAAATCCAGAAAAACCTCTAAAATTCACTAATTTTGCGTGCCGCCAGCGCGCGAAGCGAGCATTCTAATGTAGGCTTTCTGACAACATACTGAAGTTCAAAATCGCTCAGTAAGATTATCATGTACCAGGAGTAAGGCCTTAAGGGGGTCTCCATATGAAAAATCCCGAAAAAGTTGCATTATTTAAACGTGATTGGTTTAAATTTAGTCAGATTGTAAGACATCCATTCATCCATCAGCCTGTTTCGTCCACTGCTGGACATAGGCCTTTCCAGGATTTCGCCACTCTTGGCGGTCCTCCTGGAAGAAATTCCCATACTCACACACGCTGGGCAGACGGGTTGGTGAGCGCGGTGCCGAAACTCTTGCACCTGTGACGCCGCTGCCCGTCACCAGTCTGGTTTATGTAAGTCTCGGCAATTGGGGATGGATAAACCGCCATCCATCGGTCCCAGGCAATGGTGGGCTGCCTGGTTTTGCCTGAGAGCTGTCCTCTTACTCTCCCCCGAATAACTTTGGGAGGATTTGGGAGTAAGATGGTGGTACCTCCACAGCCGAGCCTGGCATCAGCTCTACCACCCAGAAGACATACTGTAAAATAAAACAAAAATATATTCTGTACGCAGACGGTGCCAATTTTTTTGTCAGGCGCTCCCATTTTAGCACCTTGTTTATTGTAGCCTAGATGTTTCTTTGGCATGTATATTGTTGTTATTTACCATATTGTTTTAGGAGTTCCGCATCCGTATTGAGGAGTGGTACGGAACCCTTTATCCGCGAGTCTG
This sequence comes from Ypsolopha scabrella, assembly GCA_910592155.1. Lineage (NCBI taxonomy): Eukaryota > Metazoa > Arthropoda > Insecta > Lepidoptera > Ypsolophidae > Ypsolopha > Ypsolopha scabrella. Next base: position 22,691,947 of record OU342976.1, read on the forward strand.
ACTTGCACTTGCCCAAATTATTTAGTATGAATTAGTATGAAGAGTCAGAAGAAATTACTTTGACCAAGTATTGAAAAAAATTTGATGTGTATCGTACTAAACTACAGGTCAAATCAACGGCGGAAAGAAGAGAAGAGTAGCTACTCCATCAGCAGGCGCTTAGAAATTAAATTAGGGATGGATAATGCGCTTCATTTTCAACCTCTGAAAAAAAAATATCAAGTTCAAATGGAACTCACACGCCGAGGACTTCATTCACCCGCTCCGTGTTTTCTTCTGTTTGATTATTAATTTTTCTTCTCATTGCCGCGATGTTTTTGTGAAAAACAAGGTCACACACCAGTTCATAATGTGACCTATTCTCGTGCAGCAAACCTTAAATTTAGAGTTGGAAAACCTAAAATAATACAAGCTCATTTAACTTTTATCTATTTTGCCTATTTTGCAATGAAAAGTTTTAGGTTATGGCAGCTCTAAATTTAATATTTGCTACACGAGAATAGGTGTCATTGGCCATCTAAATGAAGAACTAAAATTAAAATGGTTGAATTGTTTCTTCTTTGCGCGTTATTTTGATACTTAGATATTATGAATAACGAATCGTTAGTAATAAAATAACTCGCAAAAGAGACACAATACAATCAAATAAATTCAAGGCCTTTATTAAGCCAATATAAAGTGGAGTATGTCCCCATTTTTCCAAAAACATCGCGATAAAGGCCAGAAAAGTATTTAACTTATTGTTTTTCATCAAAGTTGCCGACGTCGCGGACCGGGCTCTTAATAATAACATACATTATATCTTAATTATAATGTAACATACATCTCAATAGACCTTGAAGAAAAGTACTATAAATGCATTGACCTCTCATAAACAACTAGACACACAGTCTCTAAGAAAAGTTTGACAGAAAACGTCCGAACGTGCAATAGTAAAAATGCTGCAACTTAAGATGTTATATCGTCATTCGAACTTGTCACGCCATAGCGCTGACAAAATGCATATCGCGGACACTTTTTGAACGAGATTGTGAGTCTGGTTGTTTATGAGAGGTCAATACATAAATGTTAAAGATAGACAATTTTACTTGATGGAAACTTTATTAAACTTTTTTCGGTAAGTACTCGTAGATTCGCTATCAAAGATTTTTTATTAATAAACTGTCGGTAGTCGATTCCCGCTGACTAAAATCTAGAGCGAGGAACACATCTTTGTACTTTGCAGCAACCCAAAACAAGTTCAATTTACTAACCAATACTTCCGGCCCGTCCTTAACTTAGTCTCGGAACCTCTCGTTGACATACCGAACAACGCCCTTTCCAGTAGTTTTTGGGTCCAATTGGGAGAGGTAGATTGCGATAATCGGTTCCACTGCTTGCATTAGTTACGGGAGGTTTTAGGCCGACGTTTATTCTCCACGAGAGAAAAGCCATCCTCATTGATTTTTCGCGTGTCACCAACGGGTTTTTGTCAATATAGCTAAACTCTTTCACCCTATGTCGGCGCCGGGCAGCGGCAGCCGTGGTGCCTGAGGCTGACGAGATACTTGTGCATAGCTCTTCCTCTATTATTGGACACGTGCAGTAGGAGAAGGTGCCATCGACACAGGCTGTGGTATTGACGTCACGGAAACTGGGACCATTAGTGCAGCGAGGTCATCTCATCACCTGCGAATCGGTGTTGCTAGTCAGGTATAAAAAAACTGAAAACTTCTCTAAAATAAAAATCGGAGGGTTGTTGTAGCTAGAAAAGTTTTAACTACACAGCCCGTGAAAATGAAAATGAAAAAAAAAAATGAAAAAATGTTTATTCAATAACCAGGAATAGATAATTTTACAATGCTGGGGCCTTTAATTAATACCTGCTCCAGAAGACCCCGCTCCTTCAAATCCATAGTCTAAGGTTACAGATAAACTACTACTAGTACTATCTTAATGTGTGTGAGGGTGTGGAAGTGTATGTGAGAGAGCGTATGTGTAAGAGTGTATGTGTAAGAGTGGGAGAATATATATATATGATTGTAAATAGGTATAGTATGATAGATATCTCATTTCAGTATGGTTGTTATTTGAATTGTGTATAGGTATATATAATATATAAATATATTTATGTATTTATACATATTAATATTGTTTACATAAAGGTTAGGCGAACGATTGCAGTAGTAACTCTATTTCTCCATAAGTTTTATTTAGTATCCAACTGGTTACGATTTTCTTACATTCGTGGTATTGTTTGGGATATATATCTAAAGTTTTATTTATTGCATTAAATAGACGGGCTGACTGTGTAATATATTGTTTGCTGGCATATGAAGATTTTACAATTTTAGTATAAACCACCTTATCTCTTTTTTTTTGTTAATATTAATTTGGTCAAACATTTTATGTCTCTTTAAAATTGCACGTAATGTATACAGTTTTCTCACCGTTAAAATTCGGCTAAGAGAGTATAGCTTATTCGTAGAAAATCTATATGACTTAAAATACATTACTTAAGCCTGTAATCGTTAAGTATGACCAAGCGGTTATTCCATAACTACTACAGATATCAAAAATTTTTAAACTGATATTGAAAGTACCTATGTTACCTAATCAGTAAAATAACATCAATAACTTTTTGAAAATCAAACGAAAAGTATTCAAAATTTTGACTTTAAACACTAAAAATAATAATAAAATTTTGTTTAACAAAGTAGGTTTTATTCATAAACTTACTAAAGTCGACTCTGAAGGCTTTAATTTTAGCTTTTGCTGTCAAAACAGTTTTTTTTCCAAAGTGATATAGATGAATACTTAGTTTTGACAGCACTAAAACTAAAATTAAAGCCTCTGCTTTACCATACTAGGTAATATTCATGTTTAATTTATTTATCAAGCTATTTTGATTTTGGGGATAAAAAATGTGGTGTCTGTCGTTCGTAAAACCTTGTGAATATAATCACAGATGCCTAAAATATTATTTTTTTGCCTGTCAGTCTGTCTATCTCTTTGTCTGTCTGTATATTCCGTTTTAACTTGAAAACCACTCAACTGATTTGGGCTTTTTTTTAAATTATTATTGTAGTGGCTCCGTTGACCATTAGGGGGGGGCTATAGGCTATGTAGGCCAAAAGAGTGTTGATAAAATAACCGTCAAGCCGAAAACTGGTGATGATAGTTTTAAAAGATACATTGATTGAAAGACACTTTCACGGGAACGAAGCCGCGGTCAAAGACTAGATAAAAACATTAATTTAGAACATTATGTTTTTATAAAAACCCTTTATGGAAAAAAAAAAGAAAAATAATAAAGCAATGGAAGATGGGTTAAGTATCCCATTCATCCTGTCAGGCTTTTTTTGTTCCGTAACAATTATAGGAGAAGGTCAACGATATTTCAATTAATGGCATGCAATGTTTAATTATGTATTTCAAAGTTCAATTACCCTGTCTGGAAAATATGTAAATCTAAATGTCTAATTTACATAAAAGATTGGGTAAAAACAATTAAAGGAAACAGTATTGACGTAAGGAAAAGAAAACGTCATACTGTCAAATTAAATACTAATTTCGTGTCATACTTTAATATTTATGCTTAAAAAATAAACAAAATAGTTAAAAAATTGTTACCTTTTTCAGTCCGCTCCACGATGCCATCACGTCCAGATTTACTTTTCTGATTTTCTATACTACAATGATGTAGAATTTAATTAGTTAAAATTAGTCGCGAATAATAGAATATAGTGGGACGGGTACGAGAAGACCTATTTAGTGTGACAACGTGAAAAGCCAAATACCAATATGCAATATATGAATACTAGCCTTTGCCCGCGGCTCCGCCCACGTTTATTCAATCTCTGCCCCGTTTTCGGCTTGGGCGTTATTTTATGAACACCCCTTTTTATTAACAGCCTTTAAGTTGACCAGTATCACTACGATGATAATAAAAAATCGCATTCCATTGAGTGGTTCTCGAGTTAAAACGGAACATACGTAGAAACCGATAGACAAACAGACAAAAAAAAACTAAAAATTGTGGTTTCGGCCTCAGTACAATACAAATAATGAATGAATGAATATATTTATTTATTTCAAGGATAACTTAATTCTAAATACATCCCACAAAACCAAGTAGGAATTTGGTTTGTCTGTGGGGAGGGAGACACACTTCTTTTTCTATAATTATTTAGTTACTAAGTTATAAGTAGGTAGGTACATTAACAATAACTAATAACAATGTTATTTTAATCTATGTTTACATGTTTTGTAGAAGGTAAGTCTTATATAATTTTGCAAATTTATTTTTATTTTTTTCAGATCTTATACGAACAGGCATTTCATTAAATAACATTGGAATTTTGCGTTTAAGCAATCTGCCGCCAAAGTAGTTATTCACTTTTACTGTTTCATATTTACCCTGAGCAGTTGCTCTCGTGTTGAGCCCATGCTGTTTAGGTATGTTATGATCTGGGGTGCCATGGCCATTTACTGCAATTATGTATTTATATTTTAATGAAGCCGGTAGTATTTTACATTATGAGTACAATATTTTGATATTATTTTTGTGTTTTTTTCTAACATTTTTACTGACTAGGAATTTTAAGAATTTTATTTGTATATTTTCAATCTTATCCATGTATGTTTTAAATATAGATCCATAGCAGTCTAGACCATAAGATATAATTGAGTCAACCAACGACATATTATATAGTTTTTAGCACAGAAATTGGTACTTTGTACCTAAGATGTTTTAATTTAAATAACAATATGCGTAGCATAATTAATATCCTTTCTATATGTTTAGTCCAGCCCATATTTTCATCGATGCACATTCCTAGGTATGTAACATATGGAACTTGCTTTATTGTTTTACATTTACAATTAGATAAGTTATTATGGAAACAGTTAAAGTTGTGGGCAACCAGTTGACATGAAGAGTCCGGGGTACAAGAGTTCGGAGACTGGATAACAAGGAGGTTAGTTTTTTCGGCATTGAGTACGATTCCGTTATCGTGCGACCATCGCACTACGTTGTCGATATCCTCCTGCACGAGACGCGACACCTCGCCCATGTCGCGGCCGGCCCGCAGCGTGCACAGGTCGTCCACGAACATGTACGCTGAGCAATGGCGGACCACGTTGCACATGCTGTTCACGTGCATCAGGTAACACAGCGGGCCACAGCCGGAGCCCTGCGCCACCCCGCGCCGCGCCGCCCACTGCTGCGGTCCGCTGTGCTCCTCGCCCACTCTCACCCGGTACGAGCGGTCCGTCAAGTAATAAACCACATATTATTATTAGTAGAGATGTTGTCCAAGGTGACTAGGTACGGTGATAATAAAGAAAACCTCATCTAAATCCGTTGAGTGATTATCGTGTTAAATCGAAAAATACATTGATATAGACCCAGAGAAAGACTGACAGACAAAAAGTCAAAAAACTGTTGTTTTAACTTCAGTACAATACGAGTTATTTTCATTTAAAAATATATTGTAAAGACAGGATTTTTTTACTACATTAATATTAGTATGGGTATTTGACTTTGGTTTTTATGAAAATTATTGTATAAAAGAGCTTTTTTAACTAGATTGATAGGTGTAGAAAAAGCAAAAGAGGTGTGTCAGGATCGTAGCAGAAGGAAAACTATAGTATCTGCTTACCTCTCTGGGAGACAGGTGTGAGTATATGTATGTACGTATACTACAGAAATAAAGTACTTATTCATTCTCATTCTAAGATAACATAAATAAAAACTTTTAATTAAATGCTTAATTAGAATGAAATGTATTATCTTTATATAATGTAGTTGATGCTTGTGATTGTTGGCACTTGGTGGAACTTTTGATACATTTTTGATTGAAAAACACTTGTAGTTGTCCACTTATTTATATTATTACCCTTTACCGGTTTCGCTGTTATAGCATTATCAAAGGTTTTTTTGGTTGTTTACGTACAATATCTAACAACAATCTAACAACCAAAAAAACCTTTGATAATGCAATAACAGCGAAACCGGTAAGGGAAATAATATAAATAAGTGGACAAGTACAAGTGTTTTTCAATCAAAAATGTATATTATGTGATTATTAATTGTCGATTGCGATTGTCGGCTCTTGGTGAAACTTGAATAACAACATAATGATTAACTGATAATACTTAATGCGTTATTATAAATAGACCTTTGATAATGGTGTTAAAACGAAACCGGTTGGGATAAATATACTTACTGTGAAACAAATGCAGTTAATCATCATGTTGTATCTTATGTGCATACATTACAGAAATAAAGTATTTGTTCATTAATTTCTGAGATATTATAATGTTTATGTTCATTGCTCTCTTTTTCATATGACGTATTTGAAAATCAATAGTAACATCGTACCACTAACTTAGAACTCTATATATCACTCATCTAACATAGCAGGGAATGTTAGATTCAGATAGCCTATTTTGAATTTTCAACATTTTGGGGCTCTATCGTCAAAAACTACTGATTACTATTATAATTTCCTAATTGGACGATCGGTTCCTCTAGGTTCGATTTCCTCACCTTATGGAGAAGCACAAATTCTTAGTAGCAGTGCCACAAAAGATTTCAATAAATAATAATTTACATAGCTCAAACTACCTATACTTATAGTTGTTAATATTTTCAAGTTGATAGTTCTTATTGGTGTACGTATAAGGACAAAAAAGATTCGAAGATTTATTTAAACCAAGATATTCTGTGTTATTGTTATAAATTAGTAAATAAAAATATATCAGTTCTTAGTCCAAGATTTACAGAAAAGGTGATGTAAGAAGATTTTTATATTTTTCTAGATAGCAACAAATTGGTTTCATTAAGGTAATATTTCCTTAATTTGTAGCTTTCCATGGAATAAAAAACAGTACTTTAATTTAAAACACTTTAATTCTTAATCTACGTAACTATGAATTTGGCCTAAACGATATAGAACATTTTGATTCTAGTGTGAAATGGTTTTACTACATCAGCGAAAATTCGCATGAAATAATAAAAAAAGCAATTTTGTTGCAAATCAAAACAAAATACCAATACAAGTCGACAGAAGAAAACGCAGTGTCTGGTTGGCGCTAATCTACACTACAAACAACAATGTATCTTCCTAAAATATTTTAATAATATGTTCTAAGATAGATACAGTAGGATATTAATTATAAAGTCTTAAATCGTTTTCTATTTTTCAAGCATCTTTTGCAATTAAACATATATTATATAATATATTAAATCACACTTATTTATAAATGCGAAAGTTTTTGTGTGTGTGTGTGTGCATGTTTGTTACTCTTTCACGCTGAAACGGCTGGACGGATTTTGATAAAATTTAGACTGAATATAGCTTATACCCTAACTTAACACATAGGTAACTTTTTATCCCGGAAAAAAAGCATGTTTCTAAACCGAATAACACGCGGGCGGAGCCGCGGGCAAAAGCTAGTAATAATATAAAAGTTTGAAAATACTCATCCTAGACAGTTTTTAGTGTATCCGTATACTTCCAGAAATACCAACAAAACGACAAGTAAAACAAAATTTACACACTGCTTACTAAATGAAGTCGCCGGTTTCCCCTAGATGGTATAAAGCATTAGTGCAAAATATGTAATTTTACGCACGCTAAACGGGCAAAAAATCTATAATTTTTGAAGCAGGTGTATTAAAAAATATATTATTAATGTATCAAAATTGTTATTATTTATGTACAGAAAATAATACACTTTTCAGGAATAGTTTTTTGTCTTAAGTTAAGAAATAGAAGAAAAGACAGGGCGACACATTTTGTACATTTTACTATATAAACATACCATCTAAGATCACAATGTGACATGCAATAAATAAATGAATATGAATATGAATCTATTCCTTAGCCATAATAAAGAAAAATTTCCTTGGTGTAAAAAGTATTTTATTCGCGTAAATACTTATACCTAATACATAATTAAGCTCTTTGTTCTAATTTGTATTTATAAGGATACAAATTACTTTCCCATCTTATGACATGTAACCTTTAACATTTTTTTGACATTACATACCTTATCAAAATAAATAATTCATTCCAGATTTTGTTAGGTAGGTAGGTAACCAGTTCAAAGATGACATTTTGTTTATAAACGATTAACGTCTAACATTGAATATTTTGTATTGTATTGCACGGGGTTTCACCCAAATAATTTGTAATAATCCTTAGAGAACTTCCAAAATTTTACCTGAATTCTCATCAAATTTTGCAACTTCGCCTCATCTTCTCAGTTCTTCACTTAAGAAAATAAAATACTTACTTGAAGAATATCTTGGTTTTATTTCAAATAGACCAAAAAATATCAATACAGGATAAAATATTTGTAAAAAAATATTTTTATTACTTGGAGAGTGCTTTTACATGTTTTTAAATAATATTTTTTTGACTTTACAAGCTCTGTATTTTGACCTAAGAAACTTTTGTAGGACATTATTATTAGAATAATGTAGAAATTTTATTTCAAATAAATAAAAAACCTTGGATTCATGAAATACCTGACCTTAATTTAGAAAATTTCCTTTTAATTACATAAAAAAAGTCTTGAGATCAGAAAATCTGTATTTTAATTTAAATTTTTTTTTCCCCTTTGGGGGAAAATACAATTTATCTTATTATATTTAACTTACATTGCGATATCGTTTGGTATAGTCCAAAATTTATAATTTCGATGTCGTATGTCCATTAATGCTGACAACGAAACTGTTGGCATGACCAGCGTCCTGATTCTGTATCGTTAAATCAGTTACCAACTCATAATATACCTATACAATATAATGTTTCTTGTATCGAAATTATCTGTAGTTTTTAGTAAAAATTTATTTTGTCTTCGCCTAAGTAAATTATGTCTTACATTGAAAGAAATATTTCCTTGGCAGAGAATAAATAATATTTACCTTACCTACGTAGGCAATAAAGTCGATTCTGAAGGTTGTAATTTTAGTTTTAATGCTGTCAAAACTTATATTTATTCCAAAGTAATATAGCTTCTGTTGTTAAGACTAAAGAACTATTTTGGAATGCAGAATTTTTGTTTTGACAGCACTTAAACTAAAATTATAGCCTTCAAAATCGGCTTTATTGTCTCAATATAATAAGTATGGGTCTAGAATATAACAAAACTGTGTCTTAAATTTTTAGATTCAATATTTTTGAAATTCTATGTCTAGATAAGTAAATTCTCAATGTCAATTAATGTTTGCTTAATATAAAATATCTAAGTATAATTTTGTGCCAAAACTGATTAAGAGGTCTTAAGTCGGCGGCTTGAAGTCAGTCACGCACGGGGTCCCTACTATGCTTGCTATTTCATTCTACATTCAACTACGGATTATAGAGCACTGACTGACTGTTATTGGTTGGCCCGAACGTTCATTTCCCGAGCTCGTACGGAACTAACTGAACACTAAGCTAACGCGAGACAAAATTCATGTTTTGAAAAAACTCGAGAATGGTTTTGGGTCTTCCTATGATTTCAGGAGAAATATCCCAAAAATCGAAATAAAACAAAAATATTTTTATTGGTATATAATATAATATGTTGTGAATCTAAAATTATTTCATTTGTTGTATCGCTTCTAGGACAATACGGTACATAGACATTAATGAAAATATGTGTAAAATCCAGGACTTTATACGCTTGTAACTTATGTATGTATTTGATTTTGATAAATGTTTAAGGTTCAAGTCTTGGTAATTGTATGGGATATGTTGAAAAAGAAAAAATAATAAACAAGTACCTATCAATAAGGATTTTATCAGCAAACAGCGCTAGTATGGGAGTTGAGGGGAATAGAGTCGCCTTAAGCATCACTCCTAACAATAAAAAAAAAAATTAAGCAAAGAAAACCTACGCTCTTAGCAGCAAATTATATCAGTTATAATTTTAATTTTGTTATATATTAGTATTGTACTGAGGCCATAGCCACAATTTTTTTAATTTTCGTCTGTCTGTATGTATGTACCGTTTTAACTCGAGAACCACTCAACAGATTTGGATGCGGTTTTTTATCATCGCAATGACCCTGGTAAACACATAGGCTATAAGCGGTGTTCATAAAATTGCGCCCAAGCCAAAAACGGGACACTGATTTAATAAAAGCGGGCGGAGCCGCGGGCAGAGGCCAGTTATAACTAAATCGAAGTCAATAACAACGAATCAGATAAAGTAATAATAAAAGCAAACAAATATTAAATAAAATGCGCTTTATTTGTAAGAAAATATAATTATTAACCATTATAAACTAAATCAGTTGTTGTAAACGTAAATATTTTATTACTCTAACAGTAACAGATGTGGATATCTGAAAAGAGACTCTGAATTTAAGGGGGAGTGACCGACTTTGGCTCTTTTCAAATTAATTTTAAACCAATAAAAAGCGACGATTAAATTTTGCAAAAAACATAGTGTCATTCATATCTCACTCTTTGATCTTAATATTTCAGCCGTTCGATACACATGGCTTACACTTTCCAAAGATAGGTCTAAGCTACGACCTAAATATTATTTCATTCGAGCTATATTAATTTTTAGACAATAAAAGTAATACTGAAATAATCGTCGTGAAAAATGTGATGTAAAACGGCCATCATATTAAAAACCTATTCCTCTTATTCCAAAATAATAAAAAAAAAACACCTCAAAACCGCTAGTTTTCTGAGCAGCCCACTCCCGCAAAGCAGGATAAACATGGGAAAAATGAAAGCGTTGGAGCAGGACAGATTTCTCTGGATAACCTCACCTTAATAGTAGATTGTTATACAAGGAAAGTAGTGATCAGTTATACCTTCAGAATACAGAACAAACAAACCTGAGATATTTAGGCGCACGAGCGAGCGAAGAAAACGGGGTTGCTTAATAGTTTGAGGATAAGTGAACACTTCCATCCACGTTGAGCACTCTAATTTTCAACATTAGTGAGAGGAAACAAAAAAAACATACAAAAACATGGCTGCTACAACGTTTTCAATTACAAAATTTAGTGCCCCAAATTCTTTCCATTTATTCTTTTTGCGTGAAATCGTTGTGCTAGCTTGTGTGATTTTTTTAACAATAAAATGTCCACCTATTCCAGGTTTTTTAACTTAAAAGGAGGAATCGACACCAAAATATAACCTGATGTTATAAATGAATAATTTTGAAAATTTTGATTTTTGAAATAAATCTAATATTATTTTTTGAAAATTGTAAGCGTTTTTAAACATTTCATTTTGCATATTAACCTTTCATGTAAAAGTCCCTTTTAATTTTGTTAATAAATAAAATAAAGAATAACAAAAAAAAATTGGTTGAGGTGGCTGCTCCAGGTCTCGTTCCAAAACGCACAACTGGTGTTAATTTTTAATATCAAGCAATAGGAATTAAACAAATGGGATTGATGGCAGTACGCAACAATACATTTATGTCAGTTATATGCTTTTCTAGCAAAAATGTGCTATTATGTGCATTAATTTAAAAAATATCCTAAACAACTGCTAAATACCCGCTTTAAAGTTATTGTCCAGGATCCAAGTAATGCATAAAATAACACAACTTTGCTAGAATAGCACAACTAACATAAACATAAACATGGCGTAAACCACAATTATTTTATTATTTTAATAAATAAAAAAACAAACATAAGTTTTCGTTTGGGAGCGAAATCCAAAGCAACACGGTTATTTTCCATTTTCATTTAGTTCAATTTTCAAATTTACTTACCTCCCTTAGGCTGTAAGTAAAATTTACATCCCGCATTTAGTGTTAAATACGGGCTACTTTCAGGGCGTTATAGTTTTTTTATGTTTTCACTTTCCTTACGCGTCCTTAATACACAATTGGCCAATTATTTTAATCAATTTACGCTTCATGATGGTCTCCCAACCAAGACCTTCTAGCATTTAATTTTAGGTAATTATGCATGAAAACAAAGTAAAACTACAACGTTGCCAAAAAAACCAATTGCATAGAATATTATTAATGTATGCAAAATACGAGTACTTTTAAGAGTTCGAATGAGTGAACTCATTTAATTGGTTTGCATTTAATTAGAGATCCATTAGAAATCTATCAACAAGTGTGATTTGTCTTTAAAATAGTAACGTTGTATATTTAAGAGCAAAACTCTGTCGATGTAGCTGTATCCATTGAGTTTAATTTGCCAAATCCTTAATTTCTTGTAACATTTGACTTGATTAACTTGATTTTTCGGCTAAGAAGAGTTGAATATTTTCATCGGACTAAGCGAATTTTTCTGCGTCGATGGTCCCCGTTTCATCTGGAGTTGAGCATTTTTCAACATATCTAACATCTAAATTTAAAATTTAACAACAAATATAGGTCAATAAAAATACGCTTTTTTTTGCTACTTAATGGAAATATTTCTAAAACTCTTATTTATTATAAATAGTTTATTTTTGATTAAATTTATGTTAGTTTTATATTATTATTAAGTTATGTTATATATAGTTTTTAGGTAAGTTTTTTTAAGTAAAAAGTTTGTTCTGTATTCGATGAGTAGGTGTTAAAATGTTGTAATAAAACTCTTTTTCAACACACTTGCTTATAAAGTAGCTATTATTGCAGCGTTCTTAGGGTCATAATTATCGCACTAGTGTTTTTTACATTACACAGTTATTTTTAAATCTTAGCAAATAGTTTTGATGTCTTGAGAAATAATAGTTTTTGCAAATAAATAAACTGTCTCAGTTAAAATAAAATAAATAATCATTTAATTTTATCAAATTATTTATTTTTATCAACAAATTAACTTGATTTATCTCCGCCGCCATTTTTCAAAGAAAACTGACAATTCATAGCTGTGGTTTCGATTATGTGGAAAAATAAGCAGTGAAATTTTATTATTTTTCCTTGCAAGTTTGTTGAAAAAACGCGTAAGTATTAGTCATTACACTCTCGGCTCCATTACGCACTCGCCGTTCGGCTCGGGCTGCAATCCCGCCTCGACTGTAATGTCCAACGCAGCTCACTTGTATCATAATGTACTTTTTTAAAACACTTGCTTATAAAGTGGCCATTATTGCAGCGTTCTTAGGGTCATAATGCAGCATATTAAATATGCGTTCTTTTTACTTTACATTATCGCACTAGTAGTTTTTACATTACAGTTTTTTTTAAATCTTAGCAAAGAGATTTGATGTCTTGAGAAATAGTAAAAATTTTGCAAATAAATAAACTGTCTCAGTTAAAATTTAATAAATAATCGTTTAATTTTATCAATTTATTTATTTTTATCAACAAATTAACTCAAATTGTTGTTGTAAATACAAAAACTATTCAGTTTGTTAATATTTTATATTTGGCTGTTTGGCGGATGCGTCAGTGCCTCTGTTCCATCTGCGCGCGCATAGACAAAATCTCCGCCGCCATTTTTCAAAAAAATAAACAGTGAAATTTTATTATTTTTCCTAGCAAGTGTGTTGAAAAACGTTGTATGAAACGCGTGAGCATTAGACATTACACTGTCGGCTGCAATCCCGCCTCGACTGTAATGTCCAATGCAGCTCACTTGTATCATAATGTACTATTAGTTTTAGTTCTGAAGCAGAACTCGAGTCTTTCTTTATCACCTCGTAAGAACTGCTTATGACAGATTGATTTTCGAAAAATCGATTTTTTTATACTCGAGGCTTACCGCTTAGAACAATGAGTACTCCGGCTGTAATTTTTTATTTAATTACTCAAAGCGATTACACATATCCTATTTTTTAAGTAAAGACTTAAATAGAATGGTTAAAAAAACATTATTTAAATATCTTATTTTCACTGTGACAAATATTGAATATGGAGTTGTAATAATTAAAAATATACATAATTTCCAAATATATAAAAAATTATAAAAAAACAATATTTTAAACGATTTTACTACAGCTTAGACCTGGCATTTGTAAAAAACGAAGATAATTCTTTATTTAACTATTTTTGTAAACGAATACATAAATATTTATTACACGTCCATTTAAATTGAACAAATTCAATTTCTAACCAATTATTACTACCCGTAGTTGGCAACGCACACTAGAGAGTCGAGCGAGTATGATCATTAGGGTATTCCTTGACCAAAATATTGTTAAGGTGGTAAAACCGAATCTCGGTACAAAATGCACATCGTAATATTGTTTCCCTTACTTTTAAATAAAAAGTATGCAAAATTGCGTTTTAAAGCAATTTGCAAAAAAGTTTTTAATAGTTGGGTTCTCGCATTAAAATTATGTTATTTTACGCCTTATATTTTGTATTACATTCGATTAAAACAATAAATACGCTTTAAGTTTGTTAATCGAATGCAATCAAAATGTTCATCAAATGATAGAGTTTTAATGTGAATATTTAATTACTACTAATAAACTTTCGCTCATTACCTTAAAACACAATTTTTGCGTACTTTTTATTCTTAAGTAAGGAAAAAATCTAATGGTGTGCATTTATAAAGAAACAGTTTAAAATTTCATGCACAATGATGAGTCATAATTTGTTTTTTTTTATGTGTCTACCAATGTGACAATGTTTAAAAAGATTTTTATAATTAATTAAGATTTTTCAACTGACGCCGGGCCCATTAGGGCCCGAAATATATCTTGAATTGATTTTTTATGTGTTTCTTATGTGTATCTATATACATCTACAATAAATGAAAACCAATAAAAAGCTTCAAAGAGCCAAATATTTATTTATTAAAATGTTTAAAAAGATGATTGTAAAATATTTTATCCTGGTAACTAATACACATGAATCGTAAGTATTTTTTTTTTCATCTAGACCATGTGGGGAATGCTGACGCAAGTGGACAAGTGGTCGCAATCCTAGTAAACTATTTAAAATCCAAAAAAAAAACTTATTAAAAATATGGTTGGAATTGGCAATGATAATTCTGCTCGAATGACAACACGACACAATAACATTTAAGTTGGTTTCGACGAGTCTCGTTCCCGACCACGCAACAAAAGGATTGATTTTCAAATTTTTGAATAAAATGCATTAAATAAATGTTGTTTATGGCACAACGCGTCACTAATTCTTTTAGGCTTTTTACATCCCGCAAATGTAGTTTTGGGCTATAGTGATAAAAATTCACGACATGGCCAATCACTACTATTTTGGGCATTAAAGTATATTTTGGTAAATACATTTTAGGTTCGTTATATAATTTTTTCTGAGACTTGTAGTGATAAAATATTATTTTTTTCCACTAGAGAACGATGTTTTTACCAAATCTCGATAACTAAAAGAAATCCAGAACCCTCATTGTGTTCTAAGAATACATTTAATTGCATTTGCACACATTTTAATTAGCATTTTTAGCAAAAAATACTTTCTATGTATATAGATTAACATATAATCAAAGCGATTTTATTTATATAAATAGAATCACTTTGATTACATTAGTTATATCTTGGAGGCAGTCGCGAGTTTAACTCCTCCAACGTTCTTCGATTACGGTTTATTTAGCACAAATTTTTATTTCAATCATGGCTCCCACACCTCAAGAAACCATGATCGGTGATTCTTCAAATCCTATAAACAAACCTTTATCTGGTGACGATGTGGTTATTAGTGGAATGGCAGGAGCTTTCCCTAGCTCTGATAATGTGAACATATTTATGAAAAATCTTTACGACAAGGTAATATAATATGTTTTATTTAATGAATTGCAATCAATCAGAGCAAGAATGGTGTTATTGTAAATAATTGCATAATTTTTACCTTTGTGGCCTAGTGCTTGAGTTACAGTTTACAAATCCAGAGGTTTCAGACTGAAATCCGGTAAAGGCAAATTGGTATTTTGTATGCGTGCCGCGGACACTACAACAAATCATTGATTCCTGGCTACTATTGCAAGATATAAAAAAAACCGGCCAAGTGCAAGTCGAGCCACGCGCAGTGTAGAGTTCCGTAGTTGGCCGGTACATTTTATAAGTTGGTCTACTAATACAGATCGCGCCAAACTTCCATTCCCATACATTTAGAATAACGGCCCGCATACATTGTCGTGTAAAGAGGGGATTAAAAGTTTGGCGCGACCTGTGCTCGTAAACTTGTAAAGCCTTCTTAGCTTTGATAGTTTTCCTTTCAAACTCATTATTATACTACTTCTGTGAATTGTTTCACATATCCATAAACAACCGTTTAGCTGGCAGGGGCGGGACACTCCTCTTTAACAAAAATTTGCACTTTAAAGCTTAATATTTCGCCAAAAAAATGGTTCGAAAAATGGTTTTCATACACCCAAAATGTTTTGAACGACCTACCTAACGATACCCAACACTATGGGAAAGATGAGAAAAAAAATCATCCCCCATATACGTGTATGGGAACATTTAAAAAATAATTTTTCATGATTTTATTCGACCGTTATGTCGACGTGATTAATATGTATACTCATGCTAAACGGATGGAAGGACGGATAAACGGACATGGCGAAACTTTAAGGGTTCCTTGTCGGACTACGGAACCCTTAAAAAGACGAAACAACTGTTGTGTTAATGGGCTAGTGAAGTCATCATCATCATCGTATGGCCTTGGTATCCTGCTTTATCTTAGTATTTTCTATTTTATATATACAGCTACAATTCTAAATCCAGGTTAAACTTATGTAGCTGCTCCAGCCCACCTGACCTGTGAATAACTGGTTTAAAAATTACCTATCTAAACGGAGAATGCAAACAGTTGTCTCAAATACATATGGCGAAGAAGCCAACATCAAATACGGTGTTCCAACCGGGTCAGTCTACGGCCCGGTCGGATACATTATGCATGTAAACAGTGTGTCAAATGTCATTGCAAATTGTAATGTATACATGTACGCGGATGATATGTGTATACTTTGTCCGGGAACAGATCTAAAAACGATTCAAACAAAATTACAAGATGATTTCGATAACATTACTAAATGGGCTCATGACAATGGTATTATCCTTAACATTAAAAAAACAAAGTGCATGCATATACATTCACCGTACAATGTAAAACTAGACAATCACGTAAAAATTATAGGACATACATATGATTGTTTACACAATATGAACCGTGATTGTCAATGTGATGGTTTGGAGTTTGTGGATAAGTACAAATACCTAGGTATAACAATTGATAAGAGCATGAACTGGAAATCCCACATAAAAGATGTTTGTAAAAAATTAAGATGTATTTTAGGTAAATTTTATTATTTGCATAAGATTGCCAATAGACCGTTATTGTTTGCTATTTACCATAGTCTGGTGGAATCACTGATATCGTACGGCTTATCTAGCTATGGTCGTACCTTTAAGACATACCTAGATGAAATTAAATATTTACAAATTAGATTTCTCAAGTTGTTGGTAGATAAGAACACTAAAATTAAATGTAAACATAATTATAGTAAACTATTTCATATATGTAAAATACTTCCAGTACATGAAAAAGTAACATTTTTATTGGCAAATAAAACTTATGGTTCACAAAATAAGTACAAAAACCCTATAAAGTACAAATATCCCACCAGAAAATTAGCCAGAAAAACCTTACAAACTAGCAAATTCAATAACTATTATGGTCAAAGAACTGACAAATACTTAATACCTAAAATATTTAACGCCTTACCTGTTGATCTCTCAGAATGCAATCTAACTCGATCAATTTTTAAAACAAAGTTGAAGTCACTTTTATTACAAAGATGTATCTAAATCTAAGCAGAACTGTTACAGTGTAAGATTATGTATATGTTTAAAATCATATTAAATGTGTAAAATTATAGTACATAGATTTCATAAGTTTAATTAAGTTTAACAGAGGGTTTTTCTGCTCACAAACTGTAATGCAGTTTGGCGGAATTATTTTTATAATTCGTGTAATTTCTTATGGAATTAAACGTCTATTACTACTTCTATTACTACTACTACTACCAGAAAACCTTCTGTTGGGGCACTCTTCCACGATGTGACGGATAGTTTGTTCCGAGGCTCCACAGTCACAACGAGGTGAGTCAGCTATATCCCACTGATGCATGTTGTAGTTGCACCTTGCCACGCCAGTACGAATTCTATTCAGCGTAGTCCATAGCTTACGGTGTTCTCTAAAACCTGGTTGTGTGGCAGACGGGTCAGATATGATGTCCGCCTCTGAACATTTTTCTTCTCGCCATTTTGCCCGCCATTCAGTCTGGATGTCAGTTTGGTGTTTGATCTTGGCATCAATCCAGATTGGTTTGCGGGAAGGAAGTCGCTGAGGTGGTATCTGGTCTAATGTTTTCCTTATAGGCATTTTGTGTGGGGCCTCGTTGAATGCTCTAGTCCATTCACTAGCAGTTGCTTGCTCTCTCCTGAGCTGTGGTGGGGCTATGTGTGCTAGCACCGGTAGCCACGGTATCGGAGTTGGCTTGAGGGTGCCCGATATAATTCGCATCACTCTGTTTAGTTGGACATCTATTTTATTTGTATGTGCGCTTTGGTACCACACTGGAGCGCAGAACTCAGCGGTGGAGTACACCAAGGCAAGTGCGGAGGTACGAAGGACGTCAGCGCGAGCTCCCCACGTCGTGCCAGCTAGCCGGCCAATTAGGTTGACTCGAGTCTTCAGCTTTTGGGCGACGTTCTCCAGGTGATCACGGAAGGTCAGAGATCTGTCTAGGATAACACCTAGGTATTTTGGGGAAAAATTGTGACGTAATATTTTTGCTATTGAAGAATTTATTTTGGCTAGTGAAGTTAAGTCCCTGCAGTCAACCCTGTTAGGGTTATTGGTAAAATAACAGAACTAAGCTTGCCGAACCTTTCACTTTAGTTTCCTCACAACACAATAAACAGCCATACAAAAATAGAACAAGTGAGATAATTATGATAGTAATTATAGCACGTTCGTCCGGAAACTGGAAGAGTGATAGCAGGCGGGACGTTAATCAGTCTTTTCAGGGACTTCCGCAAAAATCTACAGAAGTTAGTAACTGAAAAATATCTGTTGCAACTTCATGTATTCACCCACTCCCTTGGTACACTACTCATGACGTCATGCCGGAACATGGTTTCTTCATGAGGGTAGTGACAAGTCATGGGCAAAGCTGACCACCAGTAAATAGGTACACACGTCGTCTCTGCAGACGGGGCCAAGATCCACAGAGACATAGATTGTTGGAATACCTGTCTTTAATCCGTTAGTCGCCTCTTGCGACATCCACAAGATCACATGGAGTGGCAATATTCTTTTTAGTTGCCGTTGCCAAAAGCCACAAATTCAAATTCCATTCGTAACACAGACATAAAAATCATAAAATTATCATAACACGGACATTCCCAAGAGGGGTGCCAATGTTTCTTTGTTGGATTGTGACCGGAACAGCCAACAAACGTACACTTTTTTTTCAATGGAATACATTAATAAACATGAAAATTTTTAGGTAACCAGCTTTTGCCCGCGGTTTTTTTCGTGTGCAAGTGTATTTCAAGCAATGTGTCTTATTTATATTAAATCAATTCATCCTAATTGCATACCTACCCTCGCTAAGTTATTCGGGGCAGAGAAAGGACAGCTCTCAAACAGGCACAACCAGGTGGCCCATCATGCCTGGGACCAATTGGTAGCGGCATCTGTGGTGGCCATATAGTAGAATTGATCATTGCATGATCTGATCGGCAATATCGTAAAGTATGGAATTAAAAAATTACGATAGACTTCCAGAAAAAGGTCAAAAATAGGTGCGACGACGAGTCAAGGGGGGAGTAGCGTGGTTGCTTGTGATCAAGAATTTGGGAGCCGAGCGAAGCGGAGTGGAGCGTGGCGACCCCTTTAGTTTTTACAGATTTCATAATATATCCTTAGCGAAAAGTATAATATGTACAGTGTGGACTGTTGACTTGCATTTCAAGTTCCATTCTCGAAAACCAGGGGTCTATGGATATTGAAAGCTTAACGATGTGATTATTTTGTTTTTTCATTTTTTATTTTAGTGGGTGGGTACTTATTATCACTGTCTGTATCAAATAATATAAATCGAACTCCTCATACATCCAGGTTGACATGGTTGACAAAGAAAACAAACGCTGGGTGTTTAATCATCCAGAAGTACCAGCACGGTCGGGCACCATCAGTGGGGTAGACAAGTTCGATGCCCAGTTCTTCCGAGTGCACTACAAGCAAGCGATCTCCATGGAGCCAATGAGCAGGGTGTTGCTCGAACAGACGTATGCAGCAATTTATGACTCGGGTTAGTGTGAATTTTAGTGCAGAAGACAATAAAACACATTTTGTTGAGTGGAACGGGTCTTATCGCAATCAGCTCTAGTCGTAAACCTAGATATAACTTTTTACTGTCACCTTTTGCATCATTAAGGCAACGCATTGGAAATTTTGGCGACATAGATCTCCATTTTTGTCAGCAATAAAAAAACAAATGTAATTACCAATTTATAAACTAGATTAAGCATTTCATTTACATAATTTCGCCCGAAGATTTAGTTGATTGATTTATTTTTTAGCAGAGAAAAAAATATTTAGAAGACCTTTTTAAAAACAGAGAGTTCTATTTTACTGACAAACGGGAGCGAATGAAGCCTTTAAGTTTTTTATTTAAATTAGTCTACAAATACACTTCAATATGGCCTATTGGATTTATTAAATTACTTTTGGTTATCATTTTAAATGGTAGAAATTTTAGGTGGTAGAACTGATGCCGGGCTCGACTGTGGAGGTGCCACCATCTTACTCGCAAATCCTCCCGAAGTTATTCTGGGGAGAGTAAGAGAACAGCTCTCAGGCAAAACCAGGCGGCCCACCATTGCCTGGGCCCGATGGATGGCGGTATATCCATCCCAAATTGCCGGGCCTTATATAAAATAGACTGGTGACGGGCAGCAGCGTCACTGGTGCAAGGGGTTCGGCACCACGCTCACCCACCCGCCTGCCCAGCGTGTGTGAGTATGGGCATTTCTTCCAGGAGGGCCGCCAAGCATGGCGAAATCCTGGAAAGGCCTATGTTCAGCAGTGGATGAAACAGGCTTATGGATGGATGGTTGGATAATTTTAAATGAAAAATACTGTTTTTTCAATATACGTCTCCTGATTTTATAAACGTTTTATTACAGTAATGTTGCTTACACTTTGTCTTATAGTCGGTATTACATAGTCGGTCTGTCTAGTTTTATAAGTTTCTTGGCATATATTTATGTCTTAAAGACGTCTTTTTGTCTATATTATAAGAAACTCATAAACTAGTCCTCACAACGCCGTCTATAAGCCTCTTTCGCGTATAACGGTCACGGTTGTGTCGGTTATGCGTCGTGATGCTAATCATTATAAAACAAGCAGGTAAAGAGTTACGATTGCGTCTTCTATATGTCCTCCAGAGAGCATATACGCCCTATACGTCACGTAGACCGGTAAACGTTTTCAAATAGACTTTTATAAAACTTCCAATATTTTGAATGTGTAATTGTAAAATGGATCTAATGAAAATCATTGCATTAAATCTTGTTATAAATCTTATAATTATTAGATAATGGCTGGTTTTATATTTTTTGAACCCTTATTCTACTGCACAGTGTTTTAAAAACCCTCGAAATCGGACATTTTTACTGAAGTCATGGGTCAATACAGATATGTGTCTTGAGTGTAAGAGTAAACTCTCCAACCATGTTATTTATTTGTGTTAAAATAAATTATAGAAATCACTGACTTTGGGATAAAAAAAAATTGAACTGAAAAACAAAATGAAATTTCTCTTGGGTTTAACTTAAATCTTAAGATAATGTTACAATTTTAATAATTATTAAACCTTTTAAGTAGCTATACAAAAACCTATTGACATTTGAAACACATCGTGATATTTAAACATTTTCATTTTTAGGGACAGTAAAAATGTCCAGCTTTGGGATTTCTTTTCTCCATAACAAGAAAGAATTGGCACGGGAGAGTTTCAATTTTGCACTCAAAACACATGTCTGTATCGACCTATGACTTCAGTTAAAAATGTCCGATTTCAAGGGTTTTTAAAACACTTTGTACTGCGATGGCGAACGAATTATTTTTGAACAGATAATTTATAAGTCTAGTAGACCTATAAAGGGCATAAAGCACGGTACACTTTCAAATTTTAATTAAAAATCATAATACTATAGAATTTTGGGAGCGCATGAAAAAATTGTTTCAAACCTACCACATATTTATCAATATACTTAACTCCCCAATAGATTGCAGCTGAGAAATATGCTATTTACGTATTGTTCATATTATTATTTCAATGCCAATATGGCCACTGAGATTATGTAATAAATAAAGCGTCAGCGTCACCTAGAAATTTTAATTTTAGGTTAAGCTACGCTAGCATATTAATACGATAAGCCACCCCGTTCTATAATAGTCCCATTGCGGACATGGAGGCGTAGTATGCATGTACGCCATGCAGGCGTATATACATCGCAGCAGGTATCATTATACGCCTAGTATACACAACGACAATATTTATACGTCTAGTTAGACTAAAAGGACTGTAATACGATGCTTATACGATGGCGAGAGCTATAAAGTGGGCCCAAATCCTTTACAGTCACTTATACGATGACTTTATAAAACAAGGAGACGGGACGAGGACGTCTACCGGACCACTTGATTAATTACTGGGCGAGAACCATAAAGGCAATTGTATAATAACCATTTTACTTGACCCTTGCCCGGTAAGACTTTCAATTAAATTGTAGTCCAACGATAACTTTTTTTCTCGATGAGATATTGTGATAATTTAAAACCTAGAGCAATTCTGGGACAATACGCTAGAAAACATTGAAAATTCTTTTAAAATCCGTTCAGTAGTTTTGACGTGATGCTCTTTCATACATACATAGAGACAAAAATTCCAAAAATGTCTGTTTTGGGCTCTGTAGCGTAAATAAAAGAAATATTATATGTACAGTTGTGACTTCGTTACAACTTCATTAGATGTACTGTACATAATAGATAGATTTTTCGTTCACTGTTAGAGCCATCAGGCTGTGGAATTCTCTTCCGTACACAATCCGAGATTGTCGCACTATCTCCTCTTTTAAAAAGAAACTAAAGGAATACTATTCAGCAAATCCTTAAGCTATCCTAAATATGTTTAATTATTTATTGCTGTATTATCAATTATCATGTATCGTTATGTCATGTTTATATATAGTCAGTTTATATTAGAGTTAGTTATATTAGTATGTATGTTAGATATATTTATATATTTATATATATTTTATACACCTATGTAAGTATTTTAGTATGTAGTACGTACACATATGGTTACCTATTTATTTTTTAAAGCACTCCTATACTCATTCGGTTTGCTATAAAAAATCTCTTTGAGAGATAAGCTCGCCGCTGTACTCAAATTATTGTATCAAATATTTGTAATCTCCTTTTTTTGTGTACAATAAAGAATAAGAATAAGAATTTTTTTTATTTTTGCAAGTTAATAATTTTATTAAATTTAAGAAAGCTTTGTTTGTATTTCCCTTATTATGTTTATGTAAGTTTAATTATGTTTTTATTTTAGATAAGAATTGACGGTTCCAAATAAGTGTATTTAATAAACATGAATTACATTAATAAATCTGTTTCTATTTGCTACCTACCTAATGAAATCAAGATTCTTATTTTGATAAATTAACACACAATGGAGGTAAATTAACAGGAACATCGCTAATTAAAACTTACTAAGCCTTATGTAAAACGTCACGGAACATAGCATACAAATCATATACATTTCAGGAACCAACCCTGAAAAAATCCGGGGTACAAAAGTTGGTGTCTTCATCGGTGCATCTTTCTCCGAATCTGAGAACTCCTGCTTTTACCATTCTATTCAGCGTAATGGATTCGGTATTTCGGGGTAAGTTATTTAAATCTTCATCGAAAATTTGATACAGTATATGAGAAAAAATAAATTCAAGTCAAAGAAATTTGTTCAATATTTCCTTTTGCCGGTACATTATGCTAAAATCAGCAATCAGAACTTGTAATACTTAAGGATTTTAATGATCAAGACTGGTTGCATCTTTTGTCTAGTATATTCAAGAGCTAATTATCTAACATGTTTATTAAAAGCTCGTTAAGTACGTAATTTTTTTAAATTTTGAATATGTCAAATGTGAAAGATGTTTTAAAAATTCAAAACGATTATTGACGTCATAAATATTCTATTTTAACTATCTTAGAAATTATTATTAAATAGTTTTAGAAAGAGATCATTGTAGTACAGATTGGCGCCGACCAGAAAGCGTGTTCTTCAGTCGACTTGTATCTGTTTTGATTTGCAACAAAATTGCTTTAATTTTATTATTTCATGTAATTTTTCGCAGGTGTAGTAAAAAACGTCGTTTGATACACGTGCAAAAGTGTTGATATATCTCGTCACGATCGTTTTTTGTCAATCATGAAGAATCGTGACTCCAAACATCAACTTTTTCGCACTTGCGTCAAAATGTACTATTTATTTGCATATAAAAAACAAACAGTTACAAATGTATTTCACTGAATGAAATGAAATTACTGGAAAATCTGAACTAAAATCATCTAAATATTGTTTGTTAAAGGTGCAACAAATCCATGTACGCTAACCGTATTTCCTACTGGATGGACGGCAAGGGCCCATCATACACTCTCGACGTAGCGTGTTCAAGCTCTATGGCATGCCTGCAGCACGCTTACCAAGCTATGAGTGATGGGCGATGCGACGCTGCCATCGTCGGTGGTTGTAACTTGTGCAACCAACCTACCATGGCACTCAATATGAAACGGTAATACTTTCCGATTGCATTGATCGCTGCTACTCCATGCGAAAAGACCCGCAGTGCGAGAGGGATGAATTCCGAAATTAAATCAAAATGACGACTTTTATCACGAATTTTAATACAAAAAAAAAAAAATAATCAAATATCTCTGTTCGTTTCAGAGTTTAATAAAGTTTTCAGAATTTTAAATTATAAATCATATTTTATGATTTTGCTTAAATAATGTTAAAACTCGACATGAAAACTTTTTTTGGAGATGGATTTTTTATGATTCAATTTTGGAATGGCGTCTGAAGATTCTGTTTCGATAAGAGTGTGCATTATATTCTTGACAGAAGTTGAATTTTTTTTTCAAATATCTAAATTGCTAAATTCTTCAAACAAGGAAGAAAAAATTATGGTTTTTCGGAACCTATCCTCTTAAATCATGTTACTACCAAGTGGTAGTGAGTTAAATAGCTACAAATATTGCAAATAAATATGATTAGTCGACTTGTTTGTTTTTATTAAAACGTTTATATATATACATATATATGCATTGATTAACACAATTAAATTAAAATTGAAAGTGAAATATATTTCGGGCCCTCCTGGGTCCAGCATCAGTCACAATTTTTTACAAATATTACATAGGTAATTATTGAAATTTTTTGTGCTTTAGAGGGAGAAAGATAAACAATGGAACATATTGCTACCCTTGACCTTTTCTCCGAAGTGGAATTTACCATTTGTAATTTACTCAATATGTAGTAAGCTGATTTTAAAACCATTTCGGATTGAACCACCTTTCTGTCTGGTCTAATCCACACACTTTTCACGGTGCATTTTCTTTGATTGATTGACTTTGACAGTGCATGATTTCGGATATTTACTATTAAACGTACAACATTAAAAAAAAAATAATCTTAAGGCAATTAAAATTAATAGGTGGTAGAGCTGATGCCAGGCTCGACTGTGGAGGTACCACCATCTTACTCGCAAGTCCTCCCGAAGTTATTTGGGGGAGAGAAAGAGAATAGCTCTCAGGCAAAACCAGGCGGCCCACCATTGCCTGGGACCGATGGATGGCGGTATATCCATCCCTAATTGCCGGACCTTTTATAAAATAGACTGGTGACGGACAGCGGCGTCGTATTTTAATAACCTTTCTGGTGGTTTAATCCGCGTGAATGTAATTAATATCTATGTCTAGGGTACCTTAGAAACCAGGCATTGTGAAGGCATTTTATATTGCTTCCTGGGTTTTTTTTATCATCTAAATAATTGTTCAAATCGCGGAAAAAATGGTAGTCCGTTGGGGCTAGGTCCGGCGAGTACGGAGGATGACGGATGGTTTCTAACTGTAGGTTCTAACTGGAGGTCTTGCGTTATCATGGATCAATAGTGGTGGAGATCGAGTGACGAGTTGGGGCTGTCTCGCTGCAATGTTCACCGTCGTTGTTCGAATGTCCGTACAGAAGACATCTGCTGTTATCGGATCTAAATAAACTATAGTGAATAACACCATGAAGTGACCACCAAACGGTTACCATCACTTTTCTATGGATCTTTATGGCATTGTTGCGGCGTTTGACCTGGCGTCAGCCATTGTGTTGTTTTCTTGCGACTATAGTAAATAATCCAGTCTTCATAACATGTCATAATTTGCTCCGATATGCCTTAAATTCTGTTCCAGTTCAACAAGGTAAGGCAAGCTGCTCTCTGCAGAACAGTCAAATCACGGGGCATCCATTTTTCAAGCTTTTTTATGCTACCAATTTGATGCAAATGGGTCAATATTGTGGTTTTGCTAACATCAAGCCATGCCGCTAATTCTTTGGTAGTTTGATGCGGATCGGCTTCCATCATCGCATTTTATTCATCGTTATTTACCTTTGTGGCTGGTCTTCCTCGGGGTTCATTCTTCAAGACGAAATTTCTACTACGAGAGCGATTAAACCAAAACCACACGGTGCATTCATTAGCCATGTTCTTTCCAAATACAGAATTTATATTGTGAGCTGTTTCTGCTGCGTAAGTTCGTCGTCAGAACTCATATTCAAAAATTACTTGCTCCTATTTTCACTTCCTCCATCTTTACTTTAAAAGTTGCATGAAAAAGCAATTGAAAGTCAAACAAGCAAATGATGTACATTTTTCAAATTTATAATATTATAGTCATTGTGTGAAAAATTTTTCACTCTGAAATCTCACACCATGCAGGTTTAATTTTAATTTAAAGGGACAAGTACATTAAAACGTCAATTTCATATTTGAACCCCTAATATTATTTACGATCTCTTAAACTTTATGTATGGATCTGATTAATTTGGTATATCTTTAATCCACCACTGGTGACTAGGTATAATATGTCTGTGAGAGAAGTTTGATGATGGATGACTGATTCTTCTGGAAATGGTCGGTGCTTCTGTGTTGGTGGTAGAAACACAGAAAACCAAGATACCTACTTGCCACAAATGCTAGAAATACTTGTGTCTTGAGCACGTAAGTACCTTCTTGCAAAAACTGTTTGTCTGTTGAAGAAGATTGATTTTCGAAGGGTATTTTTTATATTAGTTATAAATAAATCGTTTATTGTGAACACTTACGCTTAGTTTCAAAACATGTTATCTAGTTCCCACAGTAGGATTATCTGGGTTGTGGGTAGCTAGTCTCTACCGCTAACACGACACAAGTTTGAGTTAAATTATATTATAACCTAACAATCGAATAAATATCAATAATAAAATAATAAAAAACAACAAAATAAATACATATTCAAATAAATAGTCATAATATTAACGCGTCTACTCACTACAAGATGACTATGTTTGAAAGGGTGTGTATTTGGGTAAAAGTGTCAACGTTTGTGTGAGAAATTGTGCGTATAGTTGCAGGTATAAGGTAAAATTGGGTATCCTTAGTCGTGTATAGTCATAATACTTTCACAAACTTTGCTAAAATAGCATAATTTATTGACATTAAACTATTGTCGCAGAGATCACATTTAATGAATATGAAAGCACAGGCAGGATGCCTTGCCCATCTTCTGTCGCCTTTTCATCCATTGGATTGGATTGGATTGGGTAATCGGGCGAGGAGTTAAAACAACCAAAATGACAATCACACAATTTGCTCGATTATAATATTTTTGTAATAGTTCAATCACAACAATAAGCCCGACACTATGATCAACGAACACTGTTTTATTAATTACTTCAGACGTTCTCCAGAACACGTGGTGCCCGAGCGCGATTCCAACCGATATGAAACAATGGCCGCCTCGTTTCTTTATTTTCACTCACTCACTGACAGTTATCGTCTCGGTCCGAATTGCAACAGTGTTCTGCATTACGTCAGAGCGAGTAAGACGGTACGTTCCGATATATTGTCTTACTAACTCTAAAAATCATGTCGATTACCGACGTGCCGTGAAATATTTTAGGTTCTCCTAAAAAAAAAACAATAATAAGTGGGAACGAGAACCGTCGCAACCAACTTAAGCTGTATTTTTTGACCCCGTATTATTTGCTTTTCTAGTTCATTTTAATACTTTAGATGAGTAAAACAGAAATCACTATTTGATAGTATCCATCCTTTTACATCCTTCATGTTTGGGGTTGAGTTTTGAGTGGGTTTACGTAAATCATATTTTTGTGTGACTTTAAAAACAATGTTTTCTCTTTTTAAGGAATGCATTCCAATCTATTTATTCAACAAATGCCAATCGCAGAAGCGCTAAAATCAAGTGGACTGACAACTGGATTACCTTTATCGACTCCATCATACAGTTGAACGCTTTTGTGAAAAACCACGAAGGAGTTTCAGTTTCTAAGCTTATTATTAAACTGACTATTGATGTTTTTGCATACGCCAGACAAAACAATATTGTTGAAAATAATATAATATTATATAAGGCTGTGGTAGATTCACTTTTGGACCTTTCTCAGTAAGTAAAACTTAAAAAATATATGAATTCCGAAGTAAATAGAAAATATAAAATCCCTTACTACTTATATTAACTTTTATGCTATGTAATTATTTTTAGGTGTGGTGGATTAGAAATTTAAGGACTCGTTCTAAATGACCAACCTGTGACAGAAGATATTCCAGATTTACTAACAACTCGGGAATTTGTTCCACATTTACTAATATGAGAAGTGACCGTAAGTAGCGGTTCATTTATTTTAAAATAATTTGAATAATTCTTTTTAGACCCTGAATTTAAAAAAAACAGTAGCGCAATTTGTTTGTAAGAAATTTTACTACGTATTCGTACAATTAATAGAACAAATGAAAAAGGTAAAAGAGACATAAATCTGAGTCACGAGTAAGAAAAATAGGTAGTTCATTGAGAAAAAATATTTTTAAACGAAATCACAATTATAAAAAAATAACTAAAATCTGATAAAATTATGTTTTGTATTTAAATAGTCATAAACTTGAATATCTTTGCATCTAAACGAAATCAATTCAACATTAAAATTACCAAACATTGAAATACTTAAATGAATATATAATTGGCTGTAAGTGAGCTTTTTATTTTGTTGGATATAATAAAGATTTGTTTGTTGTTATTTTATTAACAAACACACAGAAATTATAAAAGTAAAATGTGCTATATTTCAACCCCTCAATGGGGTCAATCAGGTGAATGGAATATAAAATTGTGAAATAATTATAACGATAATTTAAATTTTTAATAACATATATTTTCCATTCGCCTGAAGACGACCCCTCTAAAGGGGTCGAAATAAAGCACATTTTACTCTATACTATTTTTGTGTGTTTGTTAATGTAAAAACTAACAAATAAATAGAAAGTTTTTGAAGAAAATTATATTCATTGAGCTATTTAACAAAGATACAATATACCTTCAATTAAATTTAAATAAATTAAATAATACTTGTCGGAGCGATACCGGCAGGGATGGGTATTTGACTGCTAAAAGATTGTGGAAGATTCGTGGTTTAGATTCATACTGATATTGAAACGGCTATTCATGATTTAATATTCATACTCATATAATTCAGACGAATTCCGAACATTAAATCGTGAGTAGCTGTTTCAATATCAGTAGGGAAGGGTATCTTCGACATCTACATATCTGGTAAAGTAAAAAAAAAAAGTTCCCAACGCTGTACACTCACCGCGCGACATGCTATGAGAAATCTGGCAACACCGCCGTGTTCCTTGGTTCCCGCGCTTTATTCTCCCACCCGGACGAAGTCAGTACGACGCTCAGTGCCGGCCTGACAGCCATCCGAGATGGAGCCCCCAATCGCTGTCACCGCCAGGTGTGAGATTCGATCAGTTATCCGTTTTTTACACGCAAAAAAGGTAAAACCTATTGAAATTCATAGGCAGTTGCAAGAAGTGTATGGCGAAGCTTGCATCAGCGTTCAACACGTCCGCAAATGGTGTAGGGAGTTCTCCGAAGGACGCACAGACGTCCACGACGAGGAAAGGAGCGGGAGGCCATCGGTATCCGACGAAGTCGTGGCGAAGATCGAGCGCATTCTCCTCGAGGATCGGCGAGTAACGCTTCGGGAGCTGGCTGCCCAAGTTCCTGAAGTCTGTGAAAAAACAATTGACAACGTTTTGACGGAAAAACTGGGTTATCGCAAGGTGTGTGCGCGATGGGTCCCGCACATGCTGACAGAAACCCACAAAGAGAATCGCGTCAAGTGTGCCGAGGAGTTTCTTCGAGAACTTGCGGAGAATACCGAAGAATTTCTGGACTCCATCGTTACGGGAGATGAAACGTGGTGCCACTACGTTACCCCGGAAACGAAAATGCAATCACGACAATGGAAACATGCCGAATCGCCGCCACCGAAGAAATTCAAGCAGACGCTCTCCGCAGGAAAAGTGATGGCTATGGTGTTCTGGGACCGGAAGGGTGTCTTGCTTACCGAGTTTATGCCTACAGGGACGACAATAAATTCGGACAGATACTGCGAAACGTTGAAAAAACTCAAAAGGGCCATTCAAAATCGTCGGCGAGGAAGATTGACCAAAGGCGTTAGGCTGCACCACGATAACGCGCGCCCGCATGTTTCCCGGAAGACCCTTGCCTTAATCGAGAAATTCGGCTGGGATGTGGTTGAACAAGCCCCCTACAGCCCTGATGTTGCTCCCAGCGACTTTCACTTGTTTCCAAAATTGAAACAACACTTGGGTGGACAACGCTTCAGATCGGACGAAGAGGTACAGGAAGCGGTCACAAACTTCCTCAACGGCCTGGCGGCGGAGTTCTTCGAAGAGGGTTTTCAAAAGTGGATAACTCGTCAGCAAAAATGTATAGAAAAATCTGGCGACTATGTAGAAAAATAGTTTAAAGTACAAGCTTTCAGATGGTGTACTCCTCGATTATA
Source organism: Ypsolopha scabrella (assembly GCA_910592155.1). NCBI lineage: Eukaryota > Metazoa > Arthropoda > Insecta > Lepidoptera > Ypsolophidae > Ypsolopha > Ypsolopha scabrella. Next base: position 22,723,049 of record OU342976.1, read on the forward strand.
ATAAAAAATGCGTTACACCAGAAAAAATGTGGGAACCTTATTTTTTACTTGACCATATTTCAACGTCATTGAACAACACAATTGACATGTCGTCGGCAGATCGTAGAATTGAGCATATCGTGATCTTCCCGGGTACATCGTATTTCTGTTAAAACTAGGTATCCGGTCGCCTTGCTCCGCTCCGCTTCGCTCGGCTCTCGAATTTAGACGGAACAACATACAGACAGACAAAAATCTGTCAAAATTGTCGTTTTGGCTTCAGTCCAATATGAGTAACTTTATTTAAAATTTCGCAAAAATATTCATTGTACAGACACGACTTTTTTATAACGTTATTTTATTAGTTTAGATATCTGTCTCTTGTAGTAGGAGTGAATACAACTGGTACTTGTACTTAGGTCACATAGACCGCATATAGCTAATAACTTCGTCATAGTAATTAATTTAGGAAAATCGTTTGTTATATGATATCTAACTTCGCTGAAATTTGCACCTGCTTTGTAATTTTTCTTGTCAATGTCATAGACCACAAAATAATTAAAATATGATAAATAAGATAACAGAGTCAGTTTGGGGATAGTTTTAATGATTATAATTTAATATTATTTTTAATTTGTTGCATATTCTCAGGTTGAAACAGCTTTACGCATCAATTTACAAATTGTGCAAGAGAATTCTAGCGAATTTGATGTTAAAGTAACTGAATTTGCTAAGAAAGCAACTGTAACTGTCATAAATTCCCTGAAAGTTGTGTCAGCAAGTATAACTGCAAACATACAAGTTAAATCAGTACAAGCAGAAAACATAGACTTAGATATGTTAGTTGCAAGAGACCCCAGCATCAAACAATCTAATTTGGTCATTGTGAATAACGTCCTACATAGTGATGAGGTAAGATAATTTAATTTATTATCCATTAAAATTTGATATGAATAATATTCCGTCGGAGATTGAAAGTAACCGATGCCCACTGTGTCAGTTGAAGTGACAGTGGGCAGATCATATTTGTCGCCTACATGATGATTGTTGGGGCCGAAAGGCGTTAGAATGGAGACCACGTACAGTATGGTGTAGCGTAGGCTGACCTTGTGCCCCCTGGGCTGATGACCTGAAGGATGTTGTGGGTGGCGGTGGGATGAGAAGTACGGAGGACCGCCAAGAGTGGCTAAATCTGGAAAAGGGTAATGTCCAGCAATGGACGAACACGGGCCGATGGACGGATGGATGGACGGAGTTTAATAAGATAATTAAATCACAATAAAATGTAAGACAACAACGTTTCACTTTGGTAATATATATTTCTTTCTGTTTTTCAGGAAATTGGGAAATTGCAAAATATCCTAAGTAATAACGCGTTTGTCTTGACTCTTGAGCCCAAAAATATTAAACTTAAATCAAAATACCAACATTTCGAAATAATCACGGCTATGACTAGTCAAAACTACAACATTGTGCTACTAAAACAGTCTGTGAAATACCTAGATAGCAATGATCTGTATGTTCCTATTACTCATGATGTCCAATTTTCATGGGTGCCACGAGTACAAAAGGAGCTGCAAGAAAAGAGAAAAGTTGTTTTGGTTTCGGAGAAACAATCTTACTGTGGGCTACTGGGTAAGCGTTTATGTTATTTGTCTGACATTTATTCGCATTAGGTTTTTAAAAGATACATTTTTATAAGATAAATTGCTGAAACATTTTATTTCAGGATTAGTAAAAGCTCTAAGAGAAGAGTTTAGAGATAAAATTTCTCTGGTCATTATTGATGATTTTAAGGCGCCAACTTTCAATCCTGATATCGATATATTTAGAGACCAGCTTCAGAAAAATCTGGCTTTTAATGTATTTAAAAAGGTGGTAAAATTGTTCATATTCACGTTACTGATTTTTTTTGTGAAAACTTTGTAACAAATAACTTATATTTAGGGTCAATGGGGAGGTTACTACGAATTACCAAGCTCAATATTAACAAGAGTGCAAAATGTGACTTTGGCTATTACTGTTCCCGGAAACATCGACAGTTTGACTTGGGTGGAAGCATCAACTATACCTATAGTGACAGACCAGAAATGTATACAGGTAACGAAAAGTTTTTGTACTTATTACTTACAAAATCATTTTATTTTTGTCTTTGAAATTAATGAAAATGGTGGACTGTACATAATTATGTGCTAATATCAATAACGTGTTACCCGATACACCTTTATTTCGTTAAAATGTGAATAACAACATGGGCGCAGAAGAAATCAATCTGAAGTTAAACAAAATGTTAACTTTTGTATAAGAAAATGACAAAATTATAAATAAAAAGCATTATAATAGGTTTAAAAGAGTTCGCAACAATTTTAATATTCACTTACTTCACTGCAAATTATTTGTTTTATAATTTTTTATTTCAAAGCAAATTTCACAAAACTGTATGAATTCTAGGTACAAGTGTGTTACGCGGGACCATCCTATAGAGATGCAATGAAAGCAGGTGGCAGAATAAAACATGATGACAATGGATATGGCATGGACTTTAGTGGAATTGATAGCCTGTAAGTATGTGGTGGTGGGTGGTGGTGGTATTGGTAGTGACAATGATGATGAAAATTTGTCGGATTCTGACAAACGCTCGACGGTGTGTCACAAAACGGCAATTCAACACTTCAAGTATTCAATCTACTAGGTACTTTTTAATTAAATATGATGAAGCTAAAGGAAACAAAAAACGAGACCATTTGTGAAACGTGAGTTTCTTCCCATCCTTTATGATCATGAAGGAACAAACCTTCATGTTTATACCTCATACCGTATTTTTTAATTCAGTAAACCAATAAAGCATTTTTTTTATTACAGTGGTAACCGAGTGATGGGCGTCATTCCAAATGGCTCAATCAGCAGCACCGTCCAAGCAGACCCAGAACTTCTCTGGCCGGTCCCAGATCATTGGTCTCTTGAAGACGCAGCCACAGTGCCCTTGCCTTACCTTCATGCATATTATTTGTTGGTGGGTATCTGTGAAGTTTCACTATACCCGATCGGATGTCACATATCGAACCGATATACATAATTCCTTTTTTTGGTCCATATTGCTCAACAAAATTGTTTTTTTTTTATCTGAAACCGATAAACATTTGAGATAGAAAATAATAATTTCAATTGTTTTTTAATTATCATTATTATTACTAGTAGTTCGCCCCGAACTGTGAACTCGCGTTCGCCCGATTCGCGTTTGACCGATTTGGCTCATGTTCGAATTTAAACATTCTTTTTGCCTTACTTACTCGCCTGCTAAATTTCATGACATTCCGATCAACGATACTCGAGTTATCGTCGAACAAACATTCATACATACATACATACAAACGCCAGATTGTTCCAGTAGACTCGGAGAACTCACTCGCTTCGCTCGTTCGTTCAATAAAAATAAATAATTCATTATTTTTAGTATATTAAATGACGTACAAACAGACATACGGATTAAGCTTAATGGTTTTCTTATGCTTCCTACGGAACGAACTTGATTGCACATTATTTATGTAAAGGTGTTAAGAGAAAAACATAACAGAATATGTATTTCCCCGCCTTTCAATAACCTTGGAGTTGGTATTGGCGGTCTACTATAACCTAAACTAAGTAGTAACATTATAACATAGCGTGTGGCTCTGTCCAATTGTCCATCCGTATAGCACAAGTATTTTACAAGTAAAATTTTGATATATTGACTAAAATAATAATTGAATTATAAATTAGATAAAATGAAAAATATTGTTTCCCTGGTATTTGTCGAGAGCTCATGGAATAAAGAAAAATGTTGTTTTTAATTCTTCTTTATCTTTAAAAATATATAAATAGGGACTGTCATATTAGACCAATTGTTGTAACGGAGTCTATTTCAAAAACTAAAGTATTTGGGAATTTAGAATTTCTGTATATTATGTATGCTGTAAACAATGAATACCTACTAAAAACGATGATTTATAATGTATTTGTAGGGTTACGTACATGGATATTTGATCAACTTAATTTTTCAGTATGGATTCATTATTTACTTATTTGAAGGGTACGGGGCCTTCAAGGCACGAGTCCTACTCGAATTTAATTGCGTCCACAGATAATTATCATAAAATATAAATAGTAAGGATTTTTCTTTAATAGGTCTTGTTTGTTTTATTGTTTGTTGTAGAGCGTAGTACCACAGTGTTACAATTACGCAAGGTACTACAGAGTGCCGAATTTTGCTCCCTCTTAAACGTTCCTGGTTAAACTTTGGTTGCTTAATCTTTGAAATGTGACATTATACGTGCTTTGGTAAATTAATGTTTTTTGTTTTTTATTATATCAATTAAATAACTGCATTAAATTTATTAAAGGATAAATAAAAAATCATTCAAATAAGCGGAAGCCCGGCTGCAAACTGAAATCTTCAAACCCTTTCGTTTATATCTTTGCATCAGTTTTGAGTTTATCTTAAAAATGATTTTCTTATTACATTGCTTGACTATTAGATTTCATTATACGACTTTCAATCAGCAATCATTTGTTTTTACAGTTTATAAAGAGTCAACTGCAAAGAGGGTCAAAAGTTTTCATTCACGGCGGCGCTGGCGCCTTGGGTCAAGCTGTCATTTCAATATGTTTGGCTCTTGGCGCTATAGTTTTCACCACGGTCAGCGATCAGCAGAAAAAACGTTTTCTACTGAAACTATTTCCAGAATTGAATGGTTTGTGTTTACTTTTTGGTTCTTTCATTTTTCTTATCCATATAAACTAATATATCATAATCGGGTTTTAAAGTCACGTGCACTGCCGAAAAGCTCTCTGATCTTATTGAGTAAGTTTTGGGTGACAAAAATGGGAGTTTTGCCATCCTTATTGGTAATTATTGCCTTTTTGACCTCTATCCATTCAGCACGGTTTCGCATAACAACAAATTCTCGCTCCGCGAAGCACGTAATGCTGATTTGATATTTTCGATGCTCCTGATCTCCTGAATGCCATACATTTATAAATTTTTATGACCATATCCAGAATTTATACTCTTTCTTTTCTTGTTATCCTACACTGCCATATTTAAATATTAACCTCTGATTTTTCAAACGCTTCTTAAGTTTTGAGTAAGAGAGAATTTTTATGACTGCGCGAGAGCACTAACTAGTAGTTAGTAACTCCTGAATGTAGTTTCATCAAACAATCACATAATATGTTTTTGCAATTTTTGCACTGTCAAACTGGCATGACTCCTATAAACTTCTTACCTACTTCGTGCGGCAGAAGCCAGTATTTAAGTTCAGCAATAATGTGCGCATAATCAATCATATTAAAGTCCCAAAATATAATATTATACATATGAAAATACCCACATGGACGAAGGTCTATACTGGCTTTTTGGTTGAGCCACCGCAAATCCTATTGTACTTTTAGGTATCTAATGTATCTAGATTCTTTGAAATAAGTGCAGACTCTTTTTTATCTAGAAACGGATAAAAACAGTCTACACTTCTTTCAAAGAATAATTTCAATATGATCTTGCGTAATTTGCACCGCAAAAATCAATCAAAGGTAACACAATCGTTCGCCGAGAGTGCAGATTAATTACTGACATTTTATTTACCATTTTTTTTTAAATATTTGATAGTATTCCATTACGAAAGATAACTAATCCCGACAGAAATGACGATTACTAGATAGACTTTTGCAACAGAATTCCTTGCCTTCTTCTCGAAAAGGTACAAAAATATTGTGTTCCAGCAATTGCTTATGTCCTGTCAATCCAGTTATCAAAAAATCATGTATTTCATAATTATTTACAGAAACGAACATTAGTAACTCTTGCGATCCTACATTTGTAGCTATGGTGTTCAAACAAACTAAAAGTGAACGTTGTGACATAGTAATCAACTGCACAAGTGGACACATTCGTCAGGTAAAAAAAAGCATTTTAGAAGACTCCTGTGTCAAGAAAAGTCACTTCTATAAGACTATAAAAGACAAACAAGTCATAAAGATATAAAAATAAAGTATTATAAGTATGTTTAAATAAATATATAAGATATTTTTTTTCTGGACAGGCAACAATGAAATGTGTAGGTTTCATGGGTATCTTCCTTGAGTTAAACGAAATTGAGATGGCTGAAAACAGTGACTTCGGCATGTTCTTCGGCTACGAAGCGACAGCATATAGCGGCAGTAATCTAAGAACAATTTTCAAATCTTGCTACTTAGAAGAAAAACAGGTAATTTCGAAATGAAATATGAAATAATTTTATTTATGCAATATTTACAGACTCCACGTATAATGTAAAAAAATAAACAATTGCACTTAATATACTTTGGGGCAATACAAAAAGGGAGCTTTTTATATAGCGAAAATGCTCAAAGGAGTCTCGGGGCTGATTTTGATGAAAACCAAAACTGAATCATGTGAATTTTGAAAAAAATTATAGTAGTTTATGTTTATTATTCATGGGCTTCTTATACATTGTTTTATTATGTGTGCACATTTGAATTATTCGTACTCTATCTGGTTATCGCACCTGTCACCTAGATTTTCTTGTAGAAATCTCTCTCAGAGATAAGCTCGCCTTATTGCATAAATTTTAAAGTACTCGTAACTGTAAATATTTTGTGTGCAATAAAGAATTTGAGTATGAATATACATAATTAGGTACAAATACATATGTCTAGTGAGAAATATTGCGACTTCGTTGGTTCTGGGCATTCGCGAAATCTATGAAGAATCGTATTTATTTAATGACGTTTAAGACAACTTAATACTAAATTTTATGGACTTTATTAGTTTACGGCAAAAAGATAAGGATAAAGCGAACTTAGCCGATAAAACACGAGGTAGCAATATTTCTCACTATAACTGTATTCAAATGTGACATTTGTAATAATTAAAATACTTTTTCAAATAATAAATTCACTATAAATTCAAAATTAACTATAATTGAAACGATTTGGTTTTCTCATGGTACACATAGGTTAGAATTTATCGGACAGTTAACGGAATCATCTATAGGAAAATAAGTGAAAAACAAAGCATTTACAATGGTCATATATTTGCGTAATTACGCAAAAATAATGATAAATTAAACTTATTATAGGAAATACTTGCCTAGTTTTATAATTTTGGACAAAAATGTTTTGTTCAATAACTATTTATTTTGTCTGTCAATATTATTTCACGATTACCTTTTCATTGCAATTTCAGTATTAAGCGATTTAAACTTTAAACAATTTTTAACAGTTTTCATGAATATCCAATTAGCGACAGTTGATTCGGCTGCGACCTTCTTTTGTATGTATACTCGCGCAGTATTCTTATTTGTTTTCAGCAGAGTTTTCTATTCTTTCTTATTGGTATTTTTGTCTGCACTGCTTCTTAGATCTTTTTCCAGCACAAAATCTCAAATGATTCATTAACGTTTGTTTTTTTTTGGAGATTTTCCGAACTTTTTACGACGTTTTGCTATATATCTGTATAATGCCGTTTTCAAGTTAATCAATTGGGTGGACTACCCACAATTACTTTTCTCTAGTATGTCATGGTGGTTACTATCTGCTTCAAATGCTATTAGGATAGGATCTTGTCATACCTAATGCCTGTGTGTGTTTTGGGAATATTAACGGAAGTGCGTGAGAGAATGAGATGCAAAAAGTGTGCTAATTCACACATGCACTGGACATGACAAGGTTCTATCCTAAAAGCATCTGAAACGGATCTTAGGATAGTGGCTATTTAGGGTGATATAATCAGACAAAAATGTGAGGCCGTTATAACAATGATTTGTTTAATCTTGTTTGTGTCTACCTCAAGCTGACTCATAAATTTGTTGTCAATGAGCTTTTAAAGAGCATTCTAAAACTAAAGTTACATTTTTAGATAATTTTTCATGTTATATAAATAACGACTTGTGACGCTATCCTAAAATGTATAATTTCGCATTTTGAAAACTATTGTTGCATATAAACAAACGTCATTTCCGCAGCAACTTCAAGCAGTCATTAGCGAGGGGATAGCAAAGGGAATCATCAGACCGCTGACTCGAGTGGTGTTCCCCACTACTGAAGTGGCCAGGGCCTTCCGACTTCTTTCCTCGAGAAGACACAGAGGTCGAGTGATCATTGAATTGAGAGATACGTCCATTGCTGGTCAAGGGCTTGATGTACTTCCTAGGTAAGTTCAATTAAATCATTTTTGCATCAGGATATTAGAGATTCTATATCACAAATATCACTATTGTTCAGAGAAAATGAAGTATGAAGGAATTTGTTTGAACATATGAACATATTGTCACGACATGAATCCCCGAGGGTATGTTGTCAGAGGTGTTCCCGGGTGTGAACTGTGAAATGCAAGTCACAGTCCACACTTGACACACCCGCGATTCACCGACGTTTAGTCCCAACGTGATGAGTATATCGCCGTTCTTCGGGCACAAATACACGCTTTTTAGGGCATGCAGATCAGATTTCCTCACCATGTTTTCCTTCACCGTTCAGCAAGTGGTAAGTATTAAATACTATGAACATAAATTCCGAAAAACTCCTTAGTGCATGCCCGGCTGGGGATCGAACCTGGGTCGCAAAGATTGAGAGACCAGCGCTCTACCTCTGATCTATGCGTGGATATAATAAAATGAGTAAATATTATTTTATAATCAATTTTAATATCTAGGTAAGGTGAAAAGTCACCATGTTTATAGTTCTAACTATTCCTTAACATGAACTGGGACTTTGAGAGGCAAATTTTAAGGTGACAAATAAAGGTTTTCTGTAGAAATTTTTATTTATGTGTGTATTTGGGTTCCCTAGAGTGTCATATCTTTCAAAAAGAAGCTTCCTCGTGGTCTGTGATGGAAACAGCTTCGGAATTGATTTAGCCGATCGTCTTGTCACGCGAGGAGCTAGAAAGTTGATGATTCATATCCGACCGAATAACATTGACGGCTACTTCTACACTAAAATGGCGTAAGTATAAATAAATGTTTATAAATTTTCAACAAACTTGCAAATGTTTTCAATCAAAATAATTTCAAAACTGCAAGGAATAACAGTAGTAGAAGAAAGGCCTCTTTATCAGAACTTCGATTCTTGTTTGTTTTGACATTCTAGTATTTGATATTTAAATGCTTAATACAATTTGAACCTTCAACAGATCCTGGCACAAACAAGGGGTCACTGTGAATATCTCTTCAGAGAACTTACAAAATGAGAATGGTTGTGCTGATTTACTCCGTGAAGTTATGAAAATGGACCCAATTGAAGGCATTTTTATAGCGCACGCGTCATTTGTAGAAAAATCCTTGGAAATTGTCACTCAGGACGATTTCTGTTCTCAGTTCAATGAAAAGGCTTTAATCGTTGCTAATTTGGATCTGGTGTCAAGGGAAGTTTGTAGCGAGTTAAGGTAATTCTATTCTTTCATTTGTTTTCTGTTGTGCGAAATGAATGATACACGTATTATCATCGAAAGAACTTAACTTTTAAAAGTTTTTTATGCCTCTTTCATCTTTATGAATAATAATAACCTGAGGTAAACCTTTAATTAAAATACACCTGTTACGAAGAAATTATGCTAAAAAAGATATAATTTTATTGGACCAGCCCTTCACATTAACGAAATTAATAAAGTGAACAACAAAACGTAGGTATTTGTTTGTTTATTTGCACATAGGTGTTTTACAGGAATTCAAATAAATTTTTGTTTCAGTCATTTTGTCGTCATCACTCAATCGTCACCCAAAGCGCCAACTGCTTTCGTAAATTCAATGTCTGAAAAGATTTGTCACGAACGTGTCGCAGTTGGCTTACCAGCTCTTTGCTTCCAAATTGGTATTTTGGACGAGGTAATATTTACATTTAAGCAACTCTTTTAACTTGACAAGTTCAAACTGGGAATTTGCCTGATTAAATCATTATATTTTTTATCGAATAAGAAGAATCAAGTGGGTATATTATGGTACGGGTATGGATAACAAATTTGCCTCAGTAAAATACCATTTACCCATTTCAATTAAAAATTTCGCAAACATAACAGAACACAACACGACTTTTTACTACTTTATTGTTAGTGTAGATATATAAGAATTAATTTGAGCAACTTTTACTATGAGGCCGACCCAGATATCAAGAAAAAAAATCTGCTGTTAAATACAAATTTTGGTCGAGGTGGTTTGTAACTTTTTTATGGAACAGCCAATTGTTATTTTCGTAATTTGATGGTTGGTGTCCTACTAAAAATTGTCCATATTATGAGAAGAACATGGGATTTTTAAACTATAGCATGGGCGTGAAGAAAAAAGTATCAAATTAACATCTTTTATTAAAAAGTATATTGTAAATTTCTTCTATAGTTTGTGTAAAAATATGCATTATATTATTATAAATAACTTAATAAATAATTTCATAAAATATACTTTATTTTAAATGAAAGTTATAAAATAGCTTATTTTGTATTTCAGTTCGAAACAGACAACCCCAATACAATTAAAAAACTAAAACCACAACCTCTGAAGGAAGTATTGATTGCACTGGAAGCGAGTCTCAAACATAAATACCATAACGTTAGTTCATACAACTTGATAAAGACAGCATCAGAAGAGTTTTTTGAAAGGATTGCTAAAATTATTGGTAAGGAAATAGAATGACCAAATTATTTTTTTTTATATTAAATATTTACCACCTTATTTCCACCGTATAAAACCTAGAAATTTACAAATTATAAGGTACAAAACCTAAAAACCTTAATGTTGAGAACGCCAGTTTTAGATTTTACAAGGCGTTCCGAAATTTAGACATTAATAAAAAGAATCAAAGCGAGTTTAAGTTAACCGGATGTTTATATACTTACTATTAATATACTGCTTACATATACATCAAAGTTTTTCTGTTGCTAAAAATTTGACAAATATTTCTTACAAAACTTGCAAAAACTGATACTTTTTCCCAGGAATTAAAGGCATCGATAATATACCTGAGACACTAAAGATTGGTGATTTAGGCGTCACTGATGTTAATATTGAAGAAATTAAAAGAATAGTCAAATATGAGATGAAGGAGATTTACACCAACCAGAAAATTAAAGATCTCAGTCTTATAGAGTAAGTACTTCAAAATTAGTTAAATAGTTAAACCCTCTTAATTCTAATTATCTATGAAATATATCTTTTACCGATTGCAGTCTAGATCGTGTCATCATTACTTACTTACTTAGGTATTCCCAATCTCCGCTGGGGAGCAAAGGGCCAATGAGAAGTGCCGCTAGATTTACAGATTAAGAACTGTTTAAAACATGGTTTTATCTCACTTAGGGTAATAACTAGAATTAAACTATTTACTGTCAACATTGAAGCTCGGGTTAAGATAGGTAGTCGTATACGTTGAAGATGTACTATATTTTTGGAACTTAATTCAACAAAAAAAGCAAAATGATACAGTGTCTAGAACACGCTCTTATTTGAACAGATAATAAAAAAAATAAACGAAATTTATTGAACGTCTGTGGCCGCCATTGATTCCTTTCTCTGTTATAAACCCAACGACCTATAGCTATACCTCGTTGTATAAACCACTTAAATAATTTACGGTTGTATCTCTAAACAACCCGCTACTTCTTATAATTTAATTGATTTTGATAACCATATTAATCCCAGAGATAAAAAAAAACTGATTCCACAGAACATTCATCCGTCTGATCTGGACTGCGATTTATTGTTTCACTGGTGTTTTAGTTTAAAACCAGTTTGTTATGTTTTTAGAAACAACAAAATTCTTGTTTTCCAGATTAAAACATTTAAAAAATAATTATAAGGTCATGACAATGTTTGACGTCGGTCTTAGAGCATTCTTCACTTATATTGACGAAGACGAGTGCCTAGCTACAGAGCCACTGATCGCCATGCCAACTCAACTCACTGATGCCACAGAGGTATTTGCTTCTTCTTGTTTGTTTTTTTACTACGTTAGTGATAATTATTTCAAAAATTTGGTTCGAAAGATTTTGCGATGGTTCAAACATCATTACTATAAATTTATATTTATAAATATGACATATCACCTTCATTGCTTTACGAATTTAATGTATTTTTTTTTTAACTATACTACTTGGTTACATTTGCGAAAATTTTTGTTTTTGAACTACCTACGTCAGTAATTTTGTAACAAACCTATCAACATTCTTGATTTTATACGGCATAATACATTTCAAATAATATGTGTGTTCCGTATAAACGGCATTCTGAATATTAATCACAAAACAGATTCTCTTTAAATGATATGGTCAGATGGGATTTGAAAACGGTGTTCTACATAAATGCAGTAGTAAATTAATTTATACTTCAACTTTCAGAATGAAGAAGAACTAGACCCCAAAGCGACCTACCTCATGCTAATTCCAGGGTTTGAAGGTCATCACGCGATGTTCACAACTGTATGTGAGAGATTGAAAGTCCAAGCTATGATATTCCAGCTGGGACCAGACATTACTGATAGAAGTATCCCAGAGATTTCTACCTATGTTATGGAGGTAAATTTTTTTCAAAATATTTACCCTGATTCTTTGAGATATCAAAGGTCATGGTAACGGTGGGACCTTTCTTCAAAATCTTGTGATTAATAATAATAATAAATAAATTGCTTTATTTCAGGCAACAAGGCCCATAACAATAAATACCTTATACTACTAATACATATGTTTTTATACTAAAAAATAAGACTAACAAACTAAAGTATCATTTTGGCACAACGTCACTGTGCCGATCCGGTGGTGTAGATGGAATTCTACCGCGAAAACGACGGTATACCACGCCCTTCGGTACTAGTGATTGGTACTAGAACAAAAATCCGTGAATTCGGTGAAAGTTTTCCTCGTCATTCCACAGATTTATATACTCTTAAATTTAAAAGTTATAAAAATGATAGTTATATCTTAAGGTGGTATCGGAGGATCTCGGTGCAAAATGTACATCATAATATTGTTTTGTTTACTTTTGAATAAAAAGTTTGCAATGCATGCGTTTTATAGCAATTCACGCAAACGACTTGTTAATAGTTTTGTGATCACATGAAAATTATTCTATTTTATGCGTTACATTTTAGCTGCATTACATTATAACTGTAAACACGCTTTTAAGTTTGTTAATGTAATGCAAATAAAATGTAATACATTAAAGTACGTAATTTTTTTGTGAAGACTTTATTATTAATAAACTATTTCCGCAAGTTGCTTTAAAACACATGTATTGCATACTTTTTATTCAAAAGTAAGGAAAACAATATTATGATGTGCATTTTGTACCGAGGTAAAAAGTTACCCCCTTAAGAAATTTAGGCTGTTGGACGTTCGTCTGTGATAGAAAATTAAACATCCGCTAGAGTCTGTCAAGCCAATCTTGTCAAGAACTAAGGGGTAAAATATTTGTATAGCAACAAAAAATAAATAATGTTACCTGTTATTAAACTTGTCTTTGGATTTCTTGTTGATTTTATTAACGAATTAAATAAACTGAATTTGGTGAACATCATATCTCAGCCGTGCCCAGCGATGTGAGGTGTGTGTCTACGACGAAGAGCAATCATGGTTCTAGCGTTATGAAAATGAAAAAAGGAAATCTTTGGAAACAATGTCAGTTTTAGTTGGTATGTAAGTTTGACCAAGTTTGATACTTTATTATCTATTTGGTTACTATCCTCTGGCTACCTTCTAAATTATTTTTAATTCTTAAGATTGCCTTGGCAGCAACACTGATAAAAAAGATCTTAAGATTGCTATCCAAATTTAATAAAAACTAGAAAGCGGTTTTTCCAAAACTGAAGTTGGATTTAAAGTGTTTCTGTTTTTTAAAGCAGCAATGACCCGTAGCCTTTTGTAGAATGTACCAGTTTCAACTTGGTATCTCGCCCTCGCTCGCTCGGGCCCAGGAAAAAACGGCCTTGACAAATTGATCCTTAAATGATTCCATATTTTCATTTTGAGGAAATGGATCCCTGACAATTAATCGCCGTCAGCAGCGGGGTGACTCTCAACGCTGTGACGTCGACAACAAGCCCGCCGCTGCTGCCGCCACCGTCGTCGCATCATAACTACCCTCTATCTGCGACTCCCGCACCTAATCGCGATCTAAAAATAGATATCTCCATTTGTCATCAGAATGTTAGATCTATTTTAGGTAAAAGAAATATGATTGATGTCCTCTTGAAAAAGGAATTAAAATGTGACATATTTGCTGTAACGGAGCATTGGTTAACTGATACTAGGTTAAATATGATCGGTTTTGATAACTTTATCTTAGCTTCCAAATATTGTAGGAAGAGAATTGACGAACATGGAGGCTCCTGCATTTATGTAAAGAGTAACTTGAAATTTGTAAATAGGGTTGACTATTGTAAAATGTCTAATTTATTAAACTGTGAAGTATCAGCAGTAGAATTACCAGACTTGAACTTGTTAATTGTATGCATTTATAGATCTACTGAATCGAAACTCCCTGACTTTATTGACTGTTTTGAACGCCTTCTTGACAAAGCCCAAAATGAGACAATAGATGTTATCTTCGCGGGTGATTTTAATATAAACATGTTATTGGACTCGAATGATCGGCGTAAATTTAAAGATACAATTTCAACGCGCAATTTTTCGGCCCTTGTAGATTTTCCTACGAGAGTGGTAAAACGACCGAGCAGTTTGCTAGACAACTTTATTACTAATGCGGACATGTACCGCATCACTGTCAGTCCAGTGTTAGCGCACGTTAGTGATCACAATGGGCAGCGGCTTGTTATCAGTTGTACCAATAAAGCATTGTTGCCGTCGGCGAGCCACTGTAGACGTAGGCAATATTCGATGCAGAATAAGGCTAATTTTGTCAGGGCCTTCGAATCCTGCGATTGGACCCACACAAAACGTAAATATCTACATAGTCCTGAAAAATATGCAGCGGCTGTCTTGAATATTATTTCAAACACCGCTGATATTAGTTTTCCCTTTAGATCGGTTCCCATAAATAAACGAGGAAAATATTGGATCAACAATGATGTTCTAGCCATGAAGGATACCCTTCATCAATTACAAGACCTCGCCGTTCTGTTTCCAAACAGCGACCATGTAGCCAATATTGCCACAAACTATGCAAAGAAATATGAGGCTTTCCTCGATTCAGAACGCGCGTCGTTTTATTCGAATATAATTCTATCAAGCGACAATAAAGTAAAAAAAATGTGGCAGGTTGTTAGGGAACAAACAAAACCTCACGACAAATCAAAGAAAGACTTTACCGACATTGTGAAGCAACCAAATGGTTAGCCCTTCAACTCTAAGCTGGATCTCGTCAATTTCTTTAACCAGCAGTTCGTGGATGCTGCCAGGTTGGTGTGTGCACCGCGCGCGGATCTGTTATCTGCGCTTGGGCTCCTCGCCGCCGTGCGTCCGCCCGCTACCTCCTCGCTCCGCCTCAGAGCTTTCAATATCCAGGAGATTTATAAAATTATGTTGACCCAGATCGCTCCAAAGAGCACAAAGGACCTTAATGACACATCATGTGAATTATTGTGCCGAAGTGCGACTGTGTTGGCGACCCCCTTAACTGACTTATTCAACACGCTGCTTAAAAGTGGCTCTTTTCCCAAAGCGTTAAAAAATGTTAAAGTAGCTCCTGTATTTAAAGGGAAAGGTAAACCAGAGGATAGTAAGGATTACAGACCTATAGCAATCATCCCTGCCCCTGCTAAAGTATTCGAGGTGGGTATATGCAATCGGTTAGTCAATTTTCTAATGGACACCGATGCTCTCTCGCCAAGACAATACGCGTACAGGCCAGGACGCTCGACAACAGATCTCGCTCGAGAGCTAGTGTGGCAGGTACTAAGTGCGCGTGAAGCTGGCTTGCAGGTCGCTCTGTTAAGCTGTGATCTGTCGCGGGCTTTTGATGTCTGTGATCATCGTCTCCTTGAGATGAAGCTGGAGTACTACGGGATGCGCGGGCCAGCCTTGGCGCTCATGTCTGACTTCATGCGGGACAGACAGCGGACTGTCGTAGCTTCCGCGGGTGCACTTAGATCGGAACCAAAAAGGCTGGATATGGGTGTTGCACAGGGATCCTGCATCTCAAACGTGACTTTCAGTCTACTTATGAACGACCTGCCCGACTCACTGAACGGTGTGGAAGTTCTGATGTACGCGGACGATGTGGCTGCTATCGTGACTGCTCGTCGTAACGACTTACTTGAAATCAAGTTGCAAGAAACCGCGAATGGACTAGCATCATGGTTCCGTTCAAACGGACTCGCTATTAATGCGAAAAAAACCCATTTTGTAAGATTCGATTTGTCGGGACACATGGATGTACCAATAACCGTCACAATGAATGGCGATAAGCTGTCCCAGGTTGGCGCGGTCAATATGGTGGGATTTAAAATTGACAGAGCGCTCACCTGGTGCACCCACATCGATGCACTCTGTGACAGGCTGGGTCGGGCCTGCTTTGCGCTGGGGCGTGTAGCGCGCGTGCTGCCGCCGGAGGCAGTGAGACAGTGTTATTTTGCAACGGTGCACTCGCTGCTTAGCTATGGAGCTGAACTATGGGGTCGAGCGGCTGGTTGGGAACGAGCTTTTTTCATGCAGAAGCGAGCGGTGCGTACCATTGTACGGGTCTACGACCAGTCTGTCACGGCGAAACCCATATTTATTGACCAGAAAGTTATGACTCTGCCTGCAATGGTCGTTTACCACTCTTGCATTTACGTCCGCAAAAATCTAGCGGACTTTCGATGCAATAAAGATAACCACAGGTATGCGACAAGGGGCGCCAACAGGCTTGTTTCGCACATCCACCGACTTGGGAAAACACACAAATGTACTCGCGTTTTCGGTGTAGCTGTGTATAACTCGCTGCCTACTGAGATCACGAACGCTCCATCACTTACTAGTTTTAAAAGCAAACTTAAAAGACTGCTAGTCGAGTTTGGGCCTTACACAGTCAAGGAGTTTATGGACAGATGATGGTACGTACTCGTACCTACATAGCATAAAAATCCTTTTTGACATAACTTGATAATTATAATTTGTTTTTATTTTTATCATGTAATTTAATAGTTATTTTTTATAACAATTATACTGTAAGTATTAATTAATTATTTTTGACATGTAACATTATTTGTTATCAATAAATAAATCTAAATCTAAATCTAAATCTAAATTAAAAATAATCCATAATAATAATAATAATTTAAGCCTTTATTCAGAATATACTTATAATACTAATAATATACTGGTCACTAGGTGGTAGAGCTAATGCCGGGCTCGACTGTGGAGGTACCACCATCTTACTCGGAAACCCTCCCGAAGTTATTCGGGGGAGAGTAAGAGGACAGCTCTCAGGCAAAAAAACCAAGCGGCCCACCATTGCCTGGGACCGATGGATGCCGGGCCTTATATAAATTAGACTGGTGACGGGCAGCAGCGTCACTGGTGCAAGGGTTTCGGCACCGCGCTCACTAACCCGCCTGCCCAGCGTGTGTGAGTATTGGCATTTCTTCCAGGAGCACCGCCAAGAGTGGTGAAATCCTGGAAAGGCCTATGTCCAGCAGTGGATGAAACAGGCTGATGGTTGGATGGATGGACTAATAATATTAAAATATTTTTTTCTTCTCTCTTAGTATTAATCTGTTTGCCCTTTGGCAAAGGCCTCCCCTAGCGTTTTCCAAAGCTGTTTGTCCATGGCTTCCCTACTCTATGTTATTCCTGCAGCTGTTTTTAGTTCATCCTCCCACCTTTTCCTTTGTCTACCTCGCCTTCTTTTTTCATCCCAAGGGTACTACGCAGTGACATCTTTTGCCTGTTTCACTGTGTATGTCACATCTGTCACACCTGTTCTCGCCCTTATATCAGTCAGTTTAATTTTATCCTTTAATTTGACACTTAGCATTTCCAAAAACCATGAAACACGTCATTCTTAATTTCTAACCAAAAGGCTTAATATAAATTTTTATGGTTTTAACTTGCAAACTAACGAATTTCCCTTACGAACTTTCAACCCCCATTTTACCCGCTTTGGGGATGATTTTCCAAAAATGCTGAAACTCCTAATTTTTATTTCTAACCAAAAGGCTTATAACAAGTTTTAATGGTTCTTACTACAAAACTTACTAATCTCCCATTCAAACTTTCATCCCCTCTTTTACCCCTTTAGGGGTTGAATTTGGTAAAATTCGTTCTTAGTGAGCGTCCACATTATAAAAATATCCTAGTGTCAAAATTTAATTTTCCTTGGTCTAGCCGTTTGGGCTGTGCGATGTTGAGTCAGTCACGACTTTATTTACAAATTTTCATTCCCTATTGTACCATTCCGGGGATGATTTTCCAAAAACCCTGAAACAAGTCGGTCTTTATTTTTAACCAAAGGGCTCAATAACAATTTGCACGGTTTTAACTACGAAACTAACGAAACTCCCTTGCAAACTTGCAACCCTTATTTTTCCCTCTTTGGGGATGCTTTTCCAAAAATTCTGAAAAGTTTTACAAGTTTTAAAGGTTCTTACTACGAAACTTACTAATTTCCCATACAAACTTTCATCCCCTATTTTACCCCTTTAAGAGTTGAATTTCATAAAATTCTTTCTTAGTGTGCATCCGCATTATAAAAACGACTTATCTAAAGATACCCCACAAAATGGGATATACGGGAAAAAAATATTCATTCCCGATTTATGTGTACGTGAGGTAAAATGAAAAAGAATTTTTTTCATGTGTATATTTCACCGTTTTGTCGGCGTGATTAATATGTATACTCATGCCAAATTACAGCTTTCTAGTACAAATAGTCCCTGAGCTTGTCAGACAACGTAACCCTAAGAAGATAATTACACTGAAATTAATCAACATTTTTGACTACTTTACTTATTTACTCTGTAAAGTGTTTACAAGAAATTAATTGAAAAATTTCTACGATATGAAAAATTTCGGAAAGTTACCCGTCAGTATTTGTAACCAAACTACGGTGAAAGACCACCCATCATGCTGGGACGTAATAATCGTCGGTAAAACGTGGGTGCATAATAGTGCAAACTTACTTGCATTTCACAAACACCTCTGAGACCCCCTTGGGGACACAAAGTCGTGACGATGTATATATTTTATAGTATTCGTGATACGTTTGGCTATCCATCCATCCATCCATCCATCAGCCTGTTTCGTCCACTGCTGGACATAGGCCTAGTTCAACAAACTACACCAAAAACACCTTCCTCAGGCGCAGCTGCAAAGTATTTAATAATAAACTTAAAGATGTGGATTGTTTTGCAACCTCTCTAAACTCCTTTAAAAATAAAGCAAGCTCAATTTTATTAGATTATTATAGTTCAAATTGAAATTATTTATTTGTAACAGTGCTCATACCACATTCGTAATGTTTAAACAAAATTATTGTCGAACAACAATGCTTAACATTTTTTCAAAAATGTTTCAAAAGTTCCACCAAGTGCCAACAATCACGAGCATCAACTCCAACAATGCCTAACTTATAATATTTTACTTAAATTTAAGGGACCTCCTTGTCTGTGTGTAATTTAAGATTTGTTTTTTAACTAAATATTGTAAATGACTGTTTGTGTCCTAAATAAATAAAAAAAGGCCTTTCCAGGATATCGCCACTCCTTGCGGTCCTCCTGAAAGAAATGCCCATACTCACACACGATGGGTAGGCGGGTTGGTGAGCGCGGTGCCGAAACCCTTGCACCAGTGACGCCACTGCCCGTCACCAGTCTAACCAGTTCAGTTCTTGGCTATATCTAATAATTATTATCCACAGTTTATGAAGAAACGGTTTGAGTTAAAATCCAAATTTTATCTCCTTGGTTACTCGTTTGGAGTCAATGTGGCGCTGGAATTAGCTGCCCTCATGGAAAAAGAAGGTGCATATCAGTGTAGTACCCATCAATAAATATTATACATCGAGTTTAAGAAAGGAATTCAGCTTCGTAGGGTTCTCTGTCTCTTAATAGATAGTATGTAAATAAGTCGGACTAAAATAAAAGCCTATATAAGGTAGAGCCGAATCTTTTTTTAAAGCTCAATGAGTAATATTTGACATTTTGTTCGAGCTTCTTTCGTTATATAATTATTTTGTATAGGTATTTTAAATTGTCTTTAATTTCAGGTCATGTAGGCATCGTGTTTTGCTTGGACAGCAGCCCAGATGCTCTTAAACTACAGCTGGATGCTTACTTAGGAAATCTAACAGAAAATGAATTGCAGAACTCCATTGTGGAACACTTATACCGAGTTATGGCGGGTGGACGCAGTGAGGAACTAAAAGATGAATTGATGAAATGTGAAGAATGGCAACAAAAAGTTGAGGCCGGTGTTCAACGTCTTCGAAGATTTGTCAATTTTTCGAACCAATACAAACGCACTCTGATACAAACTGCGTATAAAAGAATCATGTTATCAAAGAGCTACCAGCCAACTATGAAACTAGATTCTGAAATAGTTCTGCTCAAAGGAATTCCCCATCCCAAAATGGGAGCCCTTCCTTATGATTATAACTTGTCTAAATATTCAAGACAGCCTGTTAAAATTTACGATTTAAAATCTGACCACGCATTGGCTCCGCAAGATTGTAGAGTTTCCAGTATAATTAATAAACATTTGGACTCTAAAATTCTTGAGGAATTCAAGAATAAAAATCTTTGTCAAACTTATTATGCTGATCCACGTAAGCTTTTCTAAATCACATTTTTTTATATATTATTTTATTTATTATATTTGGTGCTCAGGTTGTTTAAAACGGTCATATAAGTTAAAATAAAGTTATTTTTGAAGAAATATTGTTTTATTGATATGACAATTGAAAGTTGGAATTTGAAAGGGCGAAGTGCACAAACCAAACCGTCGTCATTCTGCTTAAAAGCTCGTCATTCTTTATAAATATGTTTTTAGCCTTTTGCCCGTGGTTTCCCAGGTGTGAATGTAATTTATGAGAATGTAACTAGGAAACTGTCCATCTCCAGAAAATAAAGAAAAGACTGTGTCTAAGGCTGCAATTCACAGTGCCGTTGTTTGAGCACAGCTCCAGGTGGTTAAGTAGAGTTTGAATCTCATTCTCAAGACTGCAACTCACAAATTTTGTATTCACAGACAAGTTTGGGCTCCTACTTCTGTTGTGCTTAGCCAAGTTCACAATTCAAATGAAGATGGTAGCTAAATAAAGATAGATGGACCATCCACAGTTCAAATAAGTGAAACAAAAGAAGCGTCATTTTGTGAATTTCGCGGTCATACTCTCACGACATTTGTCGTTTTGAAAAAGTTAGTTTCGTGAATATATTTTTTGTAAAAATGGTTAAAGTTCCCCGAACAATCGGGAAAGTACCCACTACACGTAAATCCCAATTTACGGAACTTGAAAATTATGATTATGACTTAGAATTATGATTTCGAAGCAAATGGTATAGACAAATTTAACAAGTGCAAAGAAGCAAACATTATTTATAATCGGATCCTGCCTGAGAAACTAGTATTTTTGACACTTGTATTTTTGTTATCTTAAGTGTTCCTTGATGTTGACATTGCAGCGCTTGCGGAAAGTCATAATCAGTTAGAAATATTAGTAGTAGCTATGCATTGACGTACTACCAAGTGGACATCGGGTTGCATATAGCCAAAACATGTATAAGACTCAACGCTGTAGGTGTTGAGCCCGCACAATTCGTGTCCCCCCTTTTTCGCTCTTTCGGGAATTTGACTTGGACAAAACCTGTGTACCGGTCAACTCAGCCTGCGGGAGGTGTTGAGCCCGCACAGTTTGTGTGCTTTTCAGCTCAAAATTATGTACTAATTAACTCTACGTGACTTACTTGCGCTCCAACACCTCCTCTTAGAAACGCGTTATTAACAAACATGATTGTCCCATTGTTCTTAGAGTATGACTAAACCAAACTATGTTGCGTAAAAACTCTACAACATTAAGCATTGATGCATTCATTGATTTTGTTCAATCGAAATGCCCATGAATGATGGCCAAAGTCTGTGTTCTGCTTAGGCACTTAGCAGCGTTGAGCCATACACAGGTTTTGGATTTATGCCATCGGGTCTGTGCTCAAAAGTGTCTGAACCAAAAGAGAGTGTGATATTTTAACCCGAGGTTTTAAGGTTAATTACATCAGACAGTGCCGTATTGTCTCGCTGTATAGAAACAAACACCTGTGAAATCAACGCTTATTCAAACATCCTCACTGCTGGGTTGGAAACTTTTAGTGTTTGCTTCGACTCCGACACATAAGACGTGAAGTGCGAAGTTGAAGTTTACACTGAGCATGATTGTTCATAAAATAAATGATGTGTAGTGCGTGAAGATAGCTGGTCGAAGGGACATTGTCATCCGGGTCAGCTCGATACGGGTGGTTGAAGGGATACACTCGTCCAGTCCAGGCTGTAGTGAGTGATAATAGCTGGTCGAAGGGACATTGTCATCCGGGTCAGCTCGATACGGGTGGTTGAAGGGATACTCTCGTCCGGTCCAGGCTGTAGTGTGTGATAATACCTGGTCGAAGGGACATTGTCATCCGGGTCAGCCCGATACGGGTGGTTGAAGGGATACACTCGTCCAGTCCAGGCTGTAGTGAGTGATAATAGCTGGTCGAAGGGACATTGTCATCCGGGTCAACTCGATATGGGTGGTTGAAGGGATACTCTCGTCTGGTCCAGGCTATGTTGTATGCATGCTTTCAGATTTTTTAATCTTGTGTTAACCGGTGCTGGTATTTTAATAAGAGTCAGTGTAAGCTGGTTTTGATCGTCAGAATAAACGAACGGATCAAGTGGTGATTTGGACTTATCTTTATTCGTAGAACCGCATTCATTGATTGACGCCCGAGGACGGTCGAATGTCAGTCTGGCTGTAACGGCGCATCCTACTGTGCCATCTATTGGCTTAAGAGATCAATCGAAAAATAGTGAAGCCGCTGAGACACCTTTGACTCTAGCAAAGTGTCGTGTCTATGGCAGCGCAGCGGCCATCTTGTACCGTAACTTTTGTACGGGGAGCGGCCGGCGCACCAAGTACGCGACGAATCGTAAATTTACGATGTGATCGTTGTGCTTTTTGTTGTGTTTTTAATTACCTTAATATTCTCATCAGCATTAAAAATTTGTGTAATCGACTTTTCGTATTAAATTAAGAGTTCAAGTTATTTTTCTTTAGAATTTCCACTGTGTCTGAGTGAATTGACTACTTACCCACATACAAGAATAAATTATGAATGATTGAGATGAAGACCACGCTGTATCCATATATGTATAACGAAATGTTTAACCTGTAGTTTTGTACATATTTCATGTTAATAAATAAATAAATATCTTAAGTCGTGGGAAAAATGATAAATACTGGTTACAATCTATTTAAGGAATCTATATCGATATCCAAAAGAACCCTTTAAATATTAAAGCTACTCATACATATTTAAATGAGTAACAACACCATTTCATGGCACTTTGTATTTTGGGCATGGGTTTCGTTATAGATAGTGAATAAAGAATTATGTAAAGAATGACAGACATGCAAGTAAATTGAGTAGAGAACCAATGTTTTCTAAAACTACAGAAGTCGAAGCTACCTTGCCACGCCTTATGTGGAAGGTTATCAAAAGCGCTATTGGGCATATTTCTATCCCAAGCGTTCTGAGGCAAGGGCGTTTTACATCCCAGCAACTTTGCGACAAAAGAATCGATCTGATTTGAATTTGTGACTAGCCCTTTTGTCACAATGTCGTTGGGATACCTATAAAGCGCTTGGGTCTTCATAATAATTAAAAGCCAAATGTTTATTTTATATTTTTGTTTTTTATAATATGAATACACATATTATACACAAAAAAAAATTTCAAGATATTATTTCGGACCCCACTGGGCCCGGCATCGGTTAGTACGATAATGACATATTAACAATGAAATGATGACAAATTATAATGACACGGTGACAATGAGTATTAAAAATAGATTAAAGGAGAGGAAAATCTACCTGCTATCTTAAAATATACAAAACTTTTTAGAGACTATGAAAAGGAGGGTGAGTATGTAGGTGGGGTAGGGAAAGAGGGTTTTTGTGAGTGTGTGTTTATTTTAGTGAGAATGGGGGGGTGTATGTGCGTGTTGAGGGGGGATGTATATCATTACTAACAAAATATTCTTATCCCAGTTTTTACTGAAACTATTTTAAATTGAAGTTTACAGATGTTTTCACATTTGTATATCTTTGAATTGGCAGAAAATTTTCAAGGAAATAAATTTCATGAAAATCCATGTTTTCTGTAAAACTTGGAAAATGGTGGGTGGTATAACGGCTGGTGGCAAAATGGACTGCTATTAAAGTATTATTTTTAGATTGTATTACAAACATTATTATTAAACATTCGACTGATGCCG
This sequence comes from Ypsolopha scabrella, assembly GCA_910592155.1. Classification (NCBI taxonomy): domain Eukaryota; kingdom Metazoa; phylum Arthropoda; class Insecta; order Lepidoptera; family Ypsolophidae; genus Ypsolopha; species Ypsolopha scabrella. Next base: position 22,747,455 of record OU342976.1, read on the forward strand.
GCCCCATAGTGGGCCGAAATATATTTCGAAAATTAATATTTTTTTTATTATTAATACAAGTTAAAGGAAACTAAAAAGATCAATTAGAATCAAATTTAAAGACAAGTATTTGAAACATTTCTTGGGCCAGGATTCGAACCTGCAACCTCTTGTTATCAAGTCAAGCGTGCTATCGACTGCGCCACCAAGGTACTTATCCTAAACCGTTGAATTTTTCCGCCATACTTGTACAGCGAATATGTTTGTAAGTATTTGACCTAACCAGTTTGTAAGAGACAATTAGAGCAGGAAAAGGGAAATCTATAAACTTCATTAAACACTGATTTTAACGCAGTTAAGAGTTTTATTAAAAAAAACCGGCCAAGTGCGGGTCGGGCCACGTGCAATGTAGGTTTTCCGTAGCTGCCCGGTACATTTCATAAGTTGGTCTACTTATTAGTACCGCGCCAACCTTCTAGTCCCAAACATTAGAGGGGACCAAAAGTTTGGCGCGACCTGTACTCGTAAACCTGTAATTACAGTCGTGACGATCGTCACGCCTAGGCCGAATTGTAAATAAAAAATTATTATTGTTAGTTAATATATTATAAACCTAGTGATATGGGTATTTTTCGAAAGCTATTAAGATGAGCAATAAAAAAAAAAAAAAAAAAAAAATTATAATAATATAAAAAAAAGTTGTGGATTGTTATTTTAGGCCCAAATCTTCTTTTTTTTAAATATATGTATAGAGTTATATTTTTTTTATTTTTTTTTATTATTCTATATATTTTTTTACAATATGATAAAATTTGAATAGACATATATATGTATATAGTATACATACATATCGAGGGCTTCATGCCATAGGGGCGCATCCCCGAAATGGCTACTTTACAGGAGAGACAAAAAACTGAATATCTTTTTCATTATTTGACATAATTTATCGATAATTTACGTGACGTGTAATACATAAGAAGCAGTTATTTACATACATTCAGTTGTATGATTAGTTCATTTTAAAGGATAGTTTTCGTAGCTACGCCTCTTTAGCTCAGCGATAATGTTCAGACCAAGACATTTTTTATATGAAATCGTCATACAAATTTTCGGGCGTAAAAACAAAAACCATAATATTGGGAATCTTGATTATTTTATTTATGTACTTTACTAATTGCAAACTAAGAGTCACTATATAAATGTTTATTAAGCCATATTAAAGATAGATATTTTTTTAAATTATTTATACGCCTCTCTGGTCTGACGACTTAGGTTTCTTTACTCCGTTTTGCGTAAGGCGTACGATTGGAAAATACTTTGAGGGTAGGCAATATTAAAAAACGTGCTTCAAAAATAAAACATTTCAAATCAGTTTATTATAAAATTGAATACTCGTACAAACTTATTGTTTTTTAAAACATAAACATTTGGTCATAAAACAATAAAAACTTGTTATTATAATTAGCTTATTTTCAAGTCAATATTAAGAGCCGTTTAGCAGGTGTATAATAAGAAATCCGCCTTTTTGTAATTAAACAAAACTGAAATTTTAAATTCAAAATTTGCTGAATTATTACCAACAGTTATTATTAATTATTATTACTAAACGGCTCTTAAATTTACTTAAAATGAAAAGAATACTCATAAAACTCAACAATATATATTTTGTATCAAAAATTAAACATTAAGAAACAGCCTTTCAACTGGCTTATACACTTTATATAAAAAATTAAACATTTAAAATTAAAACAGCTTTTTATTTTAAAAATTTAAACGTCTAAGAAGATACTTTTAGTATCAAAATATTTAGTAACACATCTATAACTAGTCCCTGAGAAACAGCCTTTTATTCAGACTTATAGAAATTAAAACGTTGTGATAAATTTAAACATTAGTTTTTTCTTCTTGGACGTCGTTTTAAAAACGAGTCTTTGGACACTGAAAGTGCCATCTCATCATCATCTCCATTGGCGTCTACATGCGAGTCATTATCATGGTGGGTTTTGGAAACAGGCAAACTTTTATAAAAGCCATGGTAAAGTTCTGGAATCGTTCCATCACGGCACATTTCAATCAAGTCCTTATGTTTAACAGGTTTTATGGATATTTGTTGTGAATACATTTTTGGTGGAATGCTGGATGTTACGGTAGATCTTCTTGTTGGTTTCTTTATTTTGGCCTCTTTAAACTCTTCCCAGTAGTCATTTTTAAAAAACAACGACTCTGGTTTGTCTTTCCTAAGTTGCAACCACCTCACATTTCCCCACTTTAAGACAAAACCATCAGTGGATCTAATCACATTCGGAATAGTTGCATCACGAACGTTCTTGTAATCTATAAAGTCATTGTGATCCATCAACTTAATTTCGTAAGGATTATCTTTTCGGGCTAATTTTATGACGTTATGCCAGTCAGAAGGAATATAAATTTTTGCATATTCTGATGCACTTTCTATAGTGGAATGCATACTATCACATTCCATGTACGTGTGTCCAGGCTCTAAAAATTTGTAGTCTATCACTTGTATTGAATTATCTTGTGAGGAAACAATGGAGAACAACATTGAAACCAGGATTGAATTGCGATTTTGTCCTGGACAACAGTCAGAGTATAAAATAATGTGCTCTTTATTAGAAAGGCTCGTTATGTAGTGATGCAAGCATGTTGATACTTCACTGGCACCTCTGTTGCCTTCATATTCAGGCCAAAAATAACAATATCCTTGTTTATTTGCAGAATTATGGACGGTGAAATTCATGCTGCCTAATTTACGTTTGTAAAAAACTGGTTTTCCTAAGACCAAGGGACAATATAATACAGCCTCAAAGTCAAATGTACAGACTATAATTTTTTCATCCGATTTGGCTCTCAATTTATCAACAGATTTCTCCGCTTTTGCATAATCTTTTCTGATTATATGTTCTTCATACTCTTCTTGTTTTTTTTGCTGTTCTTCTTCCGACAACTGCTCATATTTATGGCACCAACATTGATCTTTCCTTGGTCTATGAAAACTTATGTTTTTTTGCAAAATCAACTCCTTGTAGGCCGTTTTGCAAACATTTTCTTTATTGTGTTCCTTACAGTGCTTTACATACAGCTCGAACATTTTTTCTTTATTGAGTGTGGGTTCCAAATATATTCTTTTCGTGTCTTTTCGGCACCAATGTGATGGAACGGCTGGAAATAAATCAATGTGATCGTTTGCAAATTTCATTTTATCCTCATCATATTTGTTTTTAGGTACGTGTTTCCCTCGTTTGTCAGGTGATTGAATCTGACCTACACCGCGACGTGCTTTTTCTATAGCAGTTCGAACCATTTTTTCACTTACATTCAAATTTTTAAGGAAAAAATTTTTGCACACGCTTATTTTTTCACCATTGATAGTAAAACTATACTCCAGCGTATATTTTCTTCTTGAATTTACCACACGAGTTTCAGTAGGATTATTGGACTTCACATTTGAAGAAATAAAGTCTCTCTGTCTTTCAATATTTCCTAAGTCCCAAAAAGATTTGAAAATTTGAAGTTTTTTCTCATTTTCAATTTTCAAGTGGCAAGCCTGCTTACAGCATTGTGATTCTATCATCATGCATTTTTTTCCAGTCACTAAACGTCCTGTCGTTGATGTATATTCTAAGCCCTTGTTTCTTTTCACTTTTCTGACATTTTTAACCCATTTATCTGATGCTTTTCTTTTGTTACGCTTGGTTTTGGCTTCGTTTCCGCTATTTGTGTCAGGTGGTGCTGGTAATTTGTTTGGAGCTGTGTTTGGTGTGTTGTTTGTGATAGTTTCTTGGTAGGTTGATATTGCAGATAGTCTCAGTGTTAGCTGAGGTTCTAAATCTGGCGGAGCATAATGTGGATCATTATTAGATACATCCTGATCAACATTTTCATCATCTTTATTTTGCAAGGATACATTGTCTTCATTGTTCTTTTCGTTGCATTTGGAGACAGGGTTGGATGTTTCGAGGAGACTAGGATTTACAATTTGGACAGATGGTATAGGCGTAAATAGTGGTGTTAGTTACTTCTCTTCATTTGTATCAAAAATACGCCCTCCTTACGTCGCGAGACCATCCACACTGACCTGTAGCGGGAGGGCGTACGTTCTTGCGCCGCTATAGCACGACACACATCAAACAAATCCGAAGTCGTATGTGCATACGTCTTTTTGGCACGTTCAAATTGTCGTACAATTTTCCTTTTTAGTATTTACGCCTATTATACGTCCTTTTGCTTTGACATATATTGCGTGTCGATAATCATACGCCTTACAAAAATATTAAAATATGATAAAAACTACCGTGTCAAAAAATATGTTTTTTTTACATAGAAAGCAGATTATACTGACGAATCGACTGACATTAAAATCTAAACATCGATTTTTGGGGGTTACGCCCCTATGGCATGAAGCCCTCGATATATTCATATATATAACTAAGATTTTTTCAAGGAAAAAGCCCCCCCCCAACTTACCCCAAGAAAAAAAAAATGTTTTCTTGTAGGAAATTTTATCTAGTTTTAGAAAAACAAAATTGCATTAGAATTGGACAACTAGTTCCGGAGATATAGCCAAAAAAAAATTGGCGGGAACATTTGCAAACTTGCAAAAATTCACGATAACCGGACAGGTTAAATTAATTATATATACTACTTAAGTGAAATGTTTCACATTTCTATTAACAACCGTTTAGCCGGCAGGGGGGGAGGGGTGGGCGCTGCACTATAACAAAAATTTTTACTTCAAAACTTAATATTTCGCCAACGGATCCCTAAATCGAAAAATTGCTTTCAAACACCCACAATGTTCACAATGTTTTTAAACGACCTATCCAACGATACCTATGGGATAGACGAGAAACAAAAATACATCCCAAGTTTACGTGTACTTATTCAGAGATAATAAGTTGGTTCTATTGCCTTTTTATTTTTCTATTTAGTCGGCGTGATTAATGTTTATATCCATGCCAAATTACAGCTTTCTAGTACTAATAGTCTCTGAGCTAAGCCGCGGACAAACGGACAGATGGACATGGCAAAACTATGAGGGTTCCTTGTCGGACTACGGAACCCAAAAAACCGACAAATAAGTAACAATGCGTAATAATCATAGCTAATCAGTGTAAAAAAAAGATTACTATGAAGCATGATATAAATAAAAATGAATTTTTTAGAACGCAAATAGTCTTTGTATTTCTGGAAATTAAAATAAGTTTTTTTTTGTGTGTATTAGCTGATAATTATGTCTTTTGAAAGACCATGTGACAATTTTTTTTTTAGGTGTTTAAAGATCGTCTCTAGGACATGTACACGGACCAAGCTTCTCACTCCTTTTATTTGTTTCCAGCAATGCCCTTGTAATTGTTTTACCAAAAGCATGATGATTTTTGATCCACCATCATCCCTATACAGCTGGCTGCCAAGAAAAATGTGTCGCCAGATCCAAACAATGACTTGATTAAACAAAACACCATTATGCCCCTGTTCGAGGTGCGATAAAGGCTTATATTTTGGTCAGCCCTGTCAACATCACCATGTTTTCATTATAAATTTTGTTCAATTTTTTCAATGTGATGGGGTTTTTGTTTATGTAAAAAACCATATCAGGGTCAGGGTCATAGAGATTTATTTAAAACAAACTTTATGATTACTAATTATAATGAATAATCTCACTATACTGGGCATCTATCGCTCTCCTTCATATAAATAATGCCAAAGATTTTACTACATCTTAAACACACACTCAGAAACGATAAATTCATGTTACAAAAGTTTGGTAACTGGTGATAGAAATATAAACATTAGAAACAACTCTAAAGGACAATCACACAAATGCAAAAATATACTAAATTACTTAACATGCTAGCAATGCACGGCCTGCTTCCAGATCATACATTGGCAAAAAGAAACAAAAACTGCTTGGATTACAATGTTTTACCAAAGTTCTAATCAAGACCGACCAAATTATAAACCGAAACTTGAAAGTTCTCCTAAAAACATTACCAGTGAGTGATTTGAAACCCGACGATCAGGTAACATGCGATTACGCAAAGAAAACCTACCATATGTTTCACTCAACCTCTTATATTGCGCTGCTCTCTTTGGCGATACCGCAATGATATAAACCCTAAATCCAATTCAATTTGAAACTACTCAGCGGATTTTAATGCAGTTTCCTTTGTAAGGAAGTCCATTTCTTCGGGAAGGATTTAGTCTCTAATCTAATAATTACTTTGAAAGTTTCAAAGTTATAAGTGACCGCACTGACAGACAGACATTGCATTTTATATGTATAGAGATATATTATTTATGCAAATATGACACGTTTGTATTAAAATATAATTATGCTGTGTGTTATCTAATATTATGTAACTAAATATATAATATGAATGTATTTCATTTATTTATTTATTTGTATGTTATCAAAGGAGTTTGCTGGAAAAAATCTCTGCTTAGAGACAACTTCGCCTGCTATGTACATCCCATTTCTATTTGCAAGTATATTAATATTTCTGTATGCAGTAAATTCCGTAAACCTGGCTGTAATCACATTTTCAAGCTTAATATTATGGGAATCTGTTGACAGATTAAACTGATACAGTTTTTTAGTTTTTCTATTTGCTTAATGCATGCCAATAAACTAGCCAAGCAGCGCTTTTTAGGGTTCCGTAGTCCGACAAGGAACCCTTATAGTTTCGCCATGTCCGTCTGTCCATCCTTCCATCCGTCTGTCCGCGACTTAGCTCAGAGACTATTAGTACTAGAAAGCTGTAATTTGGCATGAGTATATATATTAGTTACGCCGACAAAACGGTAAAATAAAATCATGAATTTTTTTAGGGTTCCTCCCTTACACTTAAATAGGTGAAGTTTTTTTTTCTCATCTATCCCATAGTGTGGGGTATCGTTAGATAGGTAGTTCAAAAACATTGTGGGCGTGTGAAAGCCATTTTTCGATTTAGGGATTCGTCGGCGAAATATTAAGCTATAAATTGATAATTTTTGTTAGAGTCAAGTGTCCCCCCCCTGCCGGCTAAACGGTTGTTTATGTTTATGGATATTATGTAAAAAAATTCACGGAAGTAGTATTTTAATGAAAAAACTATGATATCTAAGTAGGTTTTACAGGTTTACGAGTACAGGTCTCGTCAAACTTTTAGTCCCGTCTACTATGGGCCGTTCTTCTAAATGTATGGGACTTGAAGTTTGGTGCCATCTATATTAGTAGACCAACTTATAAAATGTACCGGGCAACTACGGAGCCATACACTGCGCGTGGCCCAACACGCACTGGGCCGGTTTTTTCCCGACTTGGTTCACAAATATTGAAATCACGCACTGTAAACTTGTTATTTATTAAAATGAAATATAACCTTTGTTACTGAACGGTAGTGTAGCTATTTATAAGTGAAAAAAATTTTAGAATCGGTTTTGTAGTTCCAGGGAATTTTCCAAAATTTTCCTCTTTATATAATACCTAGTGAAGAAGTAGTGAGTTCACTTTTCCATAGTACTTTCGATTTCAGTATTCGTATTAGGTGATTAATAAAGAGTGATGGCAGACACACGAGTAAATCAAGTAGAGAAGAATTGTTTTCTAATCCAACAAAAGTCGAAACAACCTCCGAAATGACCTCGATATGACACGTCTTACGCACCAGGTTATCAACCTTACATAGTTTGACAAGCCTAACTCATATAGGAAGAATCTACTACATTATGCATAGCCCGGTTCTTCACCTTGATTGTTTGTTGATTGCCAGAAGAGTTTAAAATAGGCAGTGTACTGTGAATGAATTTTATTTACAATCATGACGACGTTTCTTCTTTCAAATCGTATTTACTATCAATATTCATTTAAGGAAAATTGCCCAAACCACTTTCTCCAAAAACACTTACACCACAGACCACGATTTCACAGACAAACAAGGAACATAAACACAATCAATCAATCAAAATCATTTATTTTTTGATACACAAAAAAGATAAAACAATAGAAAAGATATAACAATTTTTGACATGGCCCATTATGATCAAAATTAAAAGGCAAAAAAATTAAAGCTTAAAATTAAATTAAAATTGGATACATACATACATGTCATTATTACAATAAAAAATATTACATGCTTAAAATATTTACATTATAACATCACAATTCTAATTGTCAAAAGTAGGCAAGAGTTAAATATCCACGTCATCTAAATATTCTTTAATACAATAATAAGTTTTACCATTATGAAATTCTTCTAACTTGTTTTGGTATAGGTATAAGTTTTCGGTATTTTTAAATGGTTGGGAAGCTTAAAATGCTTAGGAAGCTTATTATAAATGCTTGTTGCCATCAATACTTTTATTGTTGAATTCCGTCCTACGAGAAAGGGCTTTTAATGTAGTAGGTTATCGGTTACTGTTGTAATTACTGAATAAGTTTGAGAGCACGTTATCTGTCCGTGGAATTCCCCAGAAAATGACTCCGTATCTAAGGGTGGAGTTCACATATGCATGATACGCAGTTAGTAATGCGTCTAAATTAACGACTTTACGTAGTTGATAAAGCGCATTATGTAAATTTGTTTAATTTTTTACACACACTTTCTATGTGTGGTGTCCACCTTAAGTTATTGTCAATATGAAGATCCAAAAATTTTGCTACCTTTGTTTAAGCTATAGTGGTACATATTTAAGTAATTATCATCAATGTCCAATTGTCCTTTATTTTGTTTATGCTTGAAATTCATAATTTTTGTTTTAGTCAGGTGAATAAGAAGATTATTTGAATTCAGCCATGTGATAATGTCATTCAAGGAATTATTTATTTGATCTTCAAATTTGCTTAGGTCAGTTCCTGTAAAAAGGGCAGTACTACCATCGGCAAACAGTATCATAGGGGCATCCGTAGCTTTTGGCAAGTCGTTTATAAACACAATAAACAACAATGGCCCTAATACACTGCCTTGAGGTACACCCACACGTATTTTTGTCATTTTTGAAGAATATGTTCTCTTAAAATGAGTTTTTGGACTGTTGCTACAAATATGAGTTACTTGGTTTCTATCACTTAAATACGATTGAATTAACTTAAGAACATTACCTCCATATTTTTCGAGTTTAGTGATCAAAATTTTCTGGTCAACATAGTCGAAAGCTTTATCCATCCATGTAATCCATGTAAATAGCTGATACAGGTATTAAAATCAACTCTTTTCTGAAAAAAGTTCATGGTTCTTTCTGTCGATAGATGTCAGTGTTTTTCCGTTTTATAATAAAATTGTCATTTGGGGGCACAGCAGTGCCCCCCAGGGCTGCCTGATGTAAATTAGAGGGAATCGTGCTGCATAAGGCAAAAAAATCGTACACCCAGAGATAATCAACAAAATTTTGGGAATGATCGTAAATTTGGAGGCTAAAACAATCGTACACAACTACAAATTTTGAAAAAATCTGATCGTACATGCTTGCAAATAATCGTAGGAGTACGATTTAAATCGTACATAGCCCTGGTGCTGCCGCCAAGTCGAACTAAAAAGCGGCACGGCCGTACTATCCTTTTCTCGAAACAGTTCAGGCCATTTTCGACCCCCTATAACTTCGTTGTGGATAAAACCAGAAGCCTAAATTTTCAGAAACCAAGCAGGCACTGCATAAACACGGTATGTTTCAAATTTAATTCAATTTGAACCAGTAGTTTAAAAATTATAACTAGTCAAAGTTTCTCAATTTTGTCACTCACTCACTCACTGACTGACAGATCATCAAAACTCTAAGGCACTTCTAGCAGACATAGAAGCTTCAAATTTGGAATACAATTAGTGTTTAGTGTATAAATCAAGAAAAAACTAAAATATTTAACTAAAGTTTTCTAGATACACTAACTACATAAATAACTTACTTATAGATATATAGGATTACAAAGTTACATTTACAGTTGTTAGTAGAAGGTACCCGAAAAGGAAAAAGTAGGACTATTTACAAAAAAAAAAAAAGATGCCACCAAAAACAGAACTTGTAAAAAAAAACAAGACTCACAACTTAGTTCTTCTGGCGTAAAAAGTTGTGAGATCCATGATAATCCAAGTCGCTTAAATCCAGTCCCTACGTAACGGACCTCCTGTCTTAAGTTATTACATAATTAGCTAACCTAACAACATCTTACAGTGACTATGTCAATATAAAAAAAACTTTTATGTTTTATTAATTGAAATAGGCGTTACCTTGCGGAAGTCCATCACTAAGTAAAGGATATATGAATATAATTTGCAATATTCGCGGAATATTTATAATATAATATTCGCCTGCGACTCTATCCACGTGAATTTAGGATATGGGCCCTGATTTTGTTTCTAAAAGTTTGATTTTGTTTTCCACAACTAAGAAAATTGGCCAATTTCAATCACAGATGCCAAATTTGACAGAATGTCAAAGTAACAGACTTCAAAAGTGACAGATATCAAAAAACTACAGATACACAAAATGCTACATTTTAAAAGGCACTTATGTTATGTACAGATATTTATATTATAAATTTCAAGAAAACGTGAAGGATGTCAAAAGTGACAAATATGACATTACTCTCTGAAAAATCTTCTACTGGCTAGTGAAAGTCCGGTGAAGATTAAACTGTATTGGAGATACCTCCTTCAAACAAAGAGATGAGACAAAAAATAATTATCGATAATGAAAGAATGATATTAGTGTTACGGTGAGGAAGCCAAATACCAATATTATGACAATTCAAAAATGTCTGTTCACATTATTTATCTTTTCAAATATTGCTACGCTCGTCCTTACTTCTTTTTATTTTAAAAATTTCTTTGTTTTCAAGACCAAAATATAATAAAATCGCAATATTAACGTAGTATCATAAATACTGATTTAGATGAAACAACTCTAAATTCACGACCCTTAGAGGCTATGTGAATTTAATTTTTGTCACTGTCACTCCAAGCAAAAAAAACGCGCAGTGTTAGAGAAGCTTAAAAGATAAAATGTATGTTTTTTATAATAATGAAAAAATTGCTAGCCAAATGTATTAAAATGATGAAATGAAATCGTGAAAAAAACAGAAAAAAGCACCCCTTTTATATTAATATAGCCTATTTTTTTTCTATCTGATTTCTTAATTGGTTGACTCCTCACCTCGGTTTTTTTCCTCGTCTAACGCAGAAGATGAACTGGCTGCAGCACCAAATGAGATTTTCAACAAAAACGTCTCACAACTGAAGACCAAATACAGCCAGCCTTTCTATCACTTCCTGAAAATATCGTAACATTACAATAATAACATGTTCGCAAACACAAATTGCCTGGTTTAGAAGAAATTTAATTGACCGATTAAAATTTACCCCAACAAACCTTATTATGAGGATATCTGAAAACCTCAAGGAGTCAAGAATGCATGTTAGATTTTTTTAAATATCTTAGTAACCCGCTATAATAATGTTTTTACAATTATGCATACCATAATAAAGGTATTACCTAGTTATAACTAAGTTAATAGGTACAACATATTATTTCCCTTACATATAAATAAGTGGACAAGTACAAGTGTTTTTCAATCAAAAATGAATCAAAAGTTCCACCAAGTGCCAACAATCACAAGCATCAACTCCAGGTACAACATAGGTAATTACGTGCTTTGTAAGTACTGGGAAAAACATGTTTATAAACACAGATTGCCTGATTAAGAAACCTGTAGTCGGCGGCTTGAAGTCAGTCGCGCACGGGGTCGCTATTTCATTATACATTCAATTTCGGATTATAGAGCACTGACTGACTGTTATTGGTTGGCCCGAACGTTCATTGCCCGAGCTTGTACGGAACTAACCAAACACGGTGTGAGAGGCAAACTGACGCCAGACAATATTCATGTTTTCAAAAAAACTCGAGAATGGTTTTAGTGGTTCCTATGATTTCAGGAGAAATACCCCAAAATTGAAACGAAAAAAATATATTTTTGAATAGTATACAATATACTATGCGTAAAAACTAAAATTATTTGATTTGTTGCTGCGCTTCTAAGGACATTACGGTACATAAACATTCATCAAAATGTGTGTTAAATCCAGGACATTTATACGCTTGGAACTTTTGTATGTATTTGATTTTGATAAATGATTCAGTTTCACGTCATGGATATTGTATGAGATATGTTGAAAAAGAAAAATTAATTAAGCAAGTACCTATAAATAAGGATATGATCAGCGAACTGCGCTAGTATGGGTGTTCGGGTGAACTGAGTCGCCTTAAGAAGAAATTGAATTGACCGATCAAAATTTACCCCAACAAACCTTATATATGGATAGCTGAATACCTCAAGGGGTCAAACAGTTTAATTGTGGCTTAATATTTTGTTTGACCAAGTAGTAAAAATGTTGTAGTATGTTATATTAATTTATTATTAAAGTACATTGTGGAAAACATCAACACATTAACTAACATAAAAAACTATACCTAAAATGTACAGTTAAAATGAAACCTATCTAAATTTAAAACAAATAAAAAATGCTGTCGAGGTTGTCGCTGCCGCATGGCAGGGTACCCAAGATGCTTACCGCGTTACCTCGCTGTATGGCTAAGCTTATAAATAAGCTCCGACTCTTGGGTCACCAGAAACGTCGACCAAATGTTCATATTTGTAATCTAGTTACAAATACCTTTCCTTTGATACCCCATACGATATATCTAAATGTTTTTTTTTCTTTGTAGTGCCATCGTCATGACGTGATAGTATCTACCCCCACAGTCTGCTCCCTCGTCATCCCATATATGTGTGTTTGGGAGATCATACTGAATGAAATGACACCAGATGACCATTAATATCAGAGATGACTTGTACAGAAAATTCTGAAACCTTATTTTTCCGACCAACTAAAAATAAGTGAATTATGTTGAACTGTAACGAAATGTACAAAAAAAATTACAAAATGATAACTTAGACTAGGAAACTAACTTGCACCTGTTGCAAGTATACTGACGACCATCCTTTTGTACAAAAAATAAATAAAATGATAACTTAAACTAGTAAACTAACTTGCAGCTGTTGCAAGTATTCTGACGACCATCCTTTCCAAAATTCTTGCATTATTTTTTCCGTTGTTTCTTAAGGTCATTTGGTCCCTCAATGGCTTCATGAGAAATTATTATTAAGGGCGCTACTAAGAAATGTCCTGGCGTTAAACCTAGGTCTTGGTCTTCAACATCTTCTGTAAGAGGGCACAGAGAGTGGTCGAGAGTTTTGACATGCTACAATTTGGGCTAGTCAAGTTTAAATTCTTCATATGTTAATTTTTGTTCTTCCAACACACGCTTTAAATAATGCTTCATTGACTTTACATAACTTTCCCATAGCCCCCCTGCCAAACACCATTTAGCTTCATTGAAATGCCACTCAATACCAGCGGATGCCGCGTAAACAACCTTGACTTCAGTAAACTATGTTATGAGGAAATATCAATTGTGTCAAGATAATAAATGTGTGGACAAAGTCCGTATATGTACATTAATTAAAAGTTCAAATGAGTTCAGGTTTGGCCTTAAGTAGAGATCCTTGGGTAATTGATTAATTGTTTATTGAACGAGTGAGCAAAGTGAGCGAAGTTCTCAGAGTCTACTAGAACAATCTGGCATTTGTATGTATGTACCTTATGTAGCTAACATGTCCGTTACTCGCCTGCCAAATTTTATGACATTCTGATCAACAATACTCGAGTTATCGTCGAACAAACATTCATACATACATACAAATTCCGGATTGTTCAAGTAGACTCGGCGAACTTCGCTCGCTTTGCTCCCTCGTTCAAATAATACCTCATTGAAAAATGTTATTATATGGAATTTTTGACAGAATAAGTGTTAAATTTTTTATGGTCTCTGAATTTGACTAGTTAATGTTATCGCCAGTAAAAGGTTGACTTGTTGATGAACGTTACTATAATTTTTCTCATTTTTTGTGTTTTCTTACTTAAAACTGGCATGACCTAGATTTTTGTGGCTTCATTATACCAGTAGTTCGCCCTGAACTGTAAACTCGCGGTCGCCCTTTTCGCGCTTTACCGATTTGACTCATGTTTGAACTTAAAAATTATATTTGCCTTATTTACTCGCCTGCTAAATTTCACGAAATTCCGATCAACTATACTCGAGTTATCGTCGAACAAACATTCATACATACATACATACAAACCCCAGATTGTCCAAGTAGACTCTAAGAACTTGCTCGCTTCGCTCGTTCGTTCAATTACTAGTAGTTCGCCCCGAACTTTGAACTCGCGCTCGCCCGATTCGCACTAGACCGATTTGGTTCATGTTAGAACTTAAAAATTATTTTTGCCTTATTTACTTGGTTCCTAAATTTCATGACATTCCGATCAACGATACTCGAGTTATCGCCGAACAAAAATTCCAACAAACATACATACAAACGCCGGATTGTCCAAGTAGAGTCTAAGAACTCGCTCGCTTCGCTCGCTCGTTCAAATATTTTACCCACAAGAAAATGCAGTCGGTAACATATCCGGCTATGTAAAAAAAACATTAAACAAATATCCAGAACCCTCAATTCGTTCCTATTGTTAAGCTAAATTCAACAAAAAAAAAACTTTCTGTGTAGATAAATAGAATCTCTTTGAATATATTAAGTAGTCTAATTTCATTGACGCAGTGGGCAGGCCTACAACTTTCTTCAGTTATTTTAGACACGGTTGATTTCATAGTGTACCAAATTTATTTTCAACCATGGCTCCAACACCTCAAGAAACCATGGTTGGTGATTCTTCGGATCCCATGAACAAACCTTTATCTGGTGACGATGTGGTTATTAGTGGCATAGCAGGAGCTTTCCCCAGCGCTGATAATTTGAACATATTTATGAAAAATCTATATGACAAGGTACAAAGTGATTTTTTATTGCATAGTAGCTTTTGCCCGCGGCTCCGCCCGCGTGTTATTCGGTTTAACGACATTTTTCCAGGATAATAAGTAGCCTATGTGTTAAGTTAGGGTATAAGCTATATCTATTTTAAATTTCATCTAAATCCGTTCAGCCCATTCAGCGTGAAAGAGTAACAAACATACACACAGATAAACACACACACACACACACACACCCATACACACACTTTCGCATTTATAATATTAGTGTGATGTGATATTGCTATCAATCAGAGCCAAGAAGATATAGGGTGAAATTAAATCAGGCGATCAAATTCATACTGGAGACTCGGTTAGTGATCAATAACTAGGTTCAGTAATCCTTTTGGCAAAATTCTTTTTTTTGTTACCTTACTGGTTGGACTAGTTCAAGTACAATTTCTAGTGCAGGCACTAAGGGCAAAAAAATTTTCTTTTTTCAATTTCTCCTTGAGGTTCATTAAATCCTGTTCCTGATGGCTAACCGAGTCTTCAGTATGAATTTGGTTGGTTGATTTAATTTCACCTGGTATAGAGTATAAGGTGACTTCGTTTATAGTCACTTCATTCTGGAGATTCGGTAAAAATTTCGTTTAATTTTACTAATAATTTGGATTTGTACATTAATAATTATAGCTACTCGTATAGTATCTTTCAGCTACGAAGTCCCGGCTGACACATCTAAAGAAAGTAAGGGTGTATGTTCATTGTAAATTACCGATATACATGATACAACTACGAGTTGTTTTTCAGTTCCAAATAATACTTTTAAAGTCTTTATCCAATACACAACATTTCAAAATTGTTTTGTTATTACAATCAAATTACAACCAATTTATTTCGTTCACTAATCCTTAGGTTCTTAAATAACATATTGATACATCATTTTATTTCACCGTTATGCACTAGGCCTATATTTTCATAGTGACGAGACGAAGAATCGTTCAATTAATCGGTAAGCGGCCGATCAATCGATATGGCGAGTAAACGTTTATGACAAAACGACGCATAAGTAACGAGACTCATTTCAGCCATTTCATTTACAGGGTTCCGTACCCAAACGGAGCCGATGATACCTTTTTACTGTCTTTATCCTTCCGCCTATCACAAAAATTAGCATATTTACCAAGTTTTTAGTATGTATTTGAGATAGACGGCCTGCATTCTTTCTTTCATGAAAATAATTATGGTACGATTGTCATGTTGACACCTGACTTGTAAAACCTGCAACTTAACAGAGTATTTCTTTTCACAAAAGAACGCTTCTATTAAAGTACTCAATATATCAATGAATAAATACGAAAATGCCTTAATCTGTGGAAGTTCTTCATGGTAAAGAGCTTTTAATCATTATAGTTTTCAATTTTGAAATAGGTCGAAAGCTGTTAGCCTGACTTGCATTTTGAAATTATTTGAGTGAAATTTTTATTTTTTGTATTTATTTTGTTATTAAAATGGTAAATACCACTAAAAAGGGCTTGCTGAACGGGAATCGCTAAATAACGGACCGTTGTTGCCACTTTCTCAAGTGTGTGAACGAGTATCTGCTGCTCTTGGTCTCAGCCGAGAAACGGTCTCCCGTATTAGCAAGAAAAAATTTGGAAAAGAAACCACTGAGGAGAACATATTAAAATCGCCGTCAAAGAAAAGGGTTAAAAGGCTAATCGTTACACAAGTAGACAGTTTCGATGCTGATGCCATTAGAAACCATATTTATGGTTACTACAGCAGGAACCAACTTCCAACTCTCCCTAAATTAATGCATACTTCACGAGAAGCCGGATTATTTCATGGCAGCACTACTTCCTTATGGAGACTATTAAGAAAAATTGGCTTTAATTACAAAAAAAGTGATAAAAGAAAGATTTTGATGGAACGAGGAGACATAGCACCAGCTAGATGCAATTTCCTACGCGCAGCAAAGTCTATCAATGATTGGGGTAATGTCATATTTTTAGATGAGAATATGGACAGATGACACTCCACACTCTTCAACAAAAGAACCCAGTGGTAAAGGGGAAAGGTTGATTATTTGTCACGCGGGTTCATCGAAGGGATTTGTTCCAAACTGCCTTTATGCTTTCAAATCCAAGAAAACTTATCGCCTTTTACGACATCCTTGAGAAGATTTAGAGTGACAATATTCTTTTTAGATGACGTTGCCACACACCACATAATTATGAAATTTTCAAGACAAACAAGTACGCTGTGTTCTTTCTGAGTCACTGTTAGCGTGATAAAATATTTGAACTCCATATCTCAATAGTTTGCAATATTAGTAATGTTTTGATTCGATTCTAATCTGTTTGTAATAATAATCGAAAATGGATAGAATATAGTGTCGATTCAAAGTGTCGGTTCACTAAAGCTCAGTTCTGAGAAGTGTCAGCCGGGACTTCTTATATGAAAGATACTATAGGGAAAATTTATATAAATCATTTACTTATTTATCTTAAATATATATATATATATATTATATATATATTTAAGATAAATAAAATATAATATATATATTTTGTCTGTTATATTTTTATTCATTTTATCATTTAGGACTAAAAGACTATAAGATATTAGCTCAGGTTGTAGGCATCCAAACTCAATCCGGTTTCGATCCGAAAATACAACATTTTCTTCTGAAACATGGCCTAAGAATCCTGTAGTGTAGAAAAAGTGTAGAAATACAACAGGTCTAACTCAATTGAGGCGACATAATCTTCAGCAAAAAGATGCAATCGTTTACTGGAGAGCTGATACTCAGACAACTTAATAATATTAGGTGGCTTTCATTTATACAGTCAAAATCATACTGGAGACTCGGTAAGTGGTCAGAATCAGGGCAAAATTTATCAACATCTAATATAATACAGGGTTAGATTTTCAAGTGGGCGTGGATGGCGAAATTCAAAACTAAGTATAGGGAATAGCGAAAAATGCGCAAATAGTTTCAGGGCCGATTTTGGTGAAAATTAAAACTGCGTCATTAGCTTTTTGGAAATATAATTTCCCTGGCCGATTTAAAAAAACAACTTCTGTAGGTATAATACTACCCCATCCGATAGTGATGCTTCTAAGGATCAATTTCTGGGAAGTAATGACTAAGAATGACGTATAAACTAAAGGAAAGTGCTGACTTTGAAAAAGATACTATTTAGTTTTTCTAACAATAAATTAAACCATAACAAATACTTGTTGAAGATATTATTAATGAAAATTACAAAAAAAAACATTATTTACTCTACCTATCACTGTCACTAGCAAATATAATTCAAACCCCCTATCCAGGTTGACATGGTTGACAAAGAAAACAAGCGCTGGGTGTTCAATCATCCAGAAGTACCAACCCCTTTGGGCACCATCAGTGGGGTAGACAAGTTCGATGCCCAGTTCTTCCGAGTGCACTACAAGCAAGCGATGTCTATGGAGCCAATGAGCAGGATGTTGCTCGAACAGACGTATGCGGCAATTTATGACTCAGGTATGTGTTAAAATTTATCGATTTGTATACATAAACTGTATACTATGTATGTCAATGTTTCTATGTTTCCAATTGTAAACTGTCACTGATGTGCAATTAATATTCGTATACCCTCTTTTTACCGACGACTTGAACGTATCAACGTGATAGGAAGCCTTTTTGCCTTACTCTGGGCATAAAAGCAGGATTTTTAGGGCATTCAGGTTTATTCATCAGTGTTTTCCTTTTTTCCTGTCTCAAGATTGTGAACTCGGCATCCTACTAACTGTGCTGCGATTTAAATTTTGCAAAATTCACAGAAAAATGCATGAAACATTGAACATTTTTGCCTCCTTTTCAGGAACTAACCCTGAACAAATCCGCGGTACAAAAGTCGGTGTTTTCATCGGTTCATCATTCTCGGAATCTGAAAACAACTGCATCTATAAAACTATTCAGCATAACGGATTAGGTATTACTGGGTGAGTAATTTGAACAATTAAGCAAATTTCGTACAGTAAAAGAAAATACCCCGTAATCAGTCTGTAAATATCGATTTTCAGAGTGCAGATTGTACTTTTTTTTCCTGAAAATAAGTAGTTTCTTATGGACCTGAAAAAGAGGTATACTTTCCACCCGTTAGCTAGGCTAGGCTAAGGTAGAGTACTTTTATCTCATGACGCGGCGGCGGCGGGTCAGGTTTGGTCGTAGTTGTAGTAGTCCATGCACTTGCTGAAGTGTGCGTAAGCGCGGGAATTGATGATTCCTCGGACCGAGTTCGGTCATGGTGACTTGCGGCTGTGGAGGACATCGGTCATGTGCTCCCGTGTAACTTTTGTAGCCTATCTTGGTTGTGAAAGTGCGGTTACATGCTACATGGCTACAGGCTACAGGCTACATGTTAGTTTTCCATTGCAATAGATGGATTGAAAGGTAGCAGGTGATCTACATCACAGTTAATCACGTCTGGCATCAAGAGCAGCTCCTAAACTGCATGCCGCCACACGGCCCGATCTTCTGCCTGCTTCTCCCATGTTGAATGGTCAACTTCGCAACTTTTCATGTGGCATTTCTGAACGTCCTTAAACCTAAATAACTGCCCGCCTTGTTTACGTTTTCCGGTGAGAAGTTTGCAATTTATGACGCGTTTATTTCCTTGGGCATCGGTCACACGTGGCCATACCAGCACAGCTGGCGCCTTTCAGGTAAGCCTCGATTGCACCAACACTGCGACCTCGCAGTATTTCCGTATTTCTGACACTGTTTGACCATTTGACGTTCTGAATATTGCGGAGAGACCCTAGATGGAATCTGTCTAGTGATTGAATGCGGGAACTAATCACGCTCAGGTAACTTTCAGCAACGTATAAGTGACGCACTACTACGACCAAGACTGGCCCATCTGGAGATGAAAGGAAATAAAGATAATTTTCATTTTGATATTTGAGATACGAGTAGAAGTACTGTACAATCAAAAACAGAAATAAATTATTAAGTCGAAATTATTTGAGTAATTTCTTAAGTCATCTTTTTTTTTCAATGGGTCTTAGAAGACTAAAGACAGTGTTTGCGTAAGATACCTACTAGAATTGATTTAGAAAAAAGAAAGGATAGGTCTAACGAACGAATGTCGCGAATGTTTCCATACTAAGAAAAACTAGTCAGGTCTTATTCAAATAACAGTATCTGGCATTTAAACAGTATCGACTCACTGTGCGCTCAAAATATCAAATTCAGAGGTATTGACTTGGAGCACTTTCCTCTCAATTTTTTTATATATTCTTCATGATTGTATTTTTATCGGATGATAGCTGTGAGTGTGAGTGTAGATAGCATTTGGCACTGTCGCAGTTAAATTAGTCTTGTCGATGGTATGTACTAAAACCATAAAATGTTTGCAGGTGCAATAAAGCTATGTACGCCAACCGCATTTCCTACTGGATCGACGGCAAGGGCCCATCATACGCTCTCGACGTAGCGTGTTCAAGCTCTATGGCATGCCTGCAGCACGCTTACCAAGCTATGAGTGATGGGCGATGCGACGCTGCCATCGTCGGTGGTTGTAACTTGTGCAATCAACCTACCGTCTCACTCAACTTGAAACGGTAATACTACCCGTATCTACCTATATATACTGATATTAAACGTGGCTAAACATAAACAACAGAAGTCAATGTCAATGATGAAAATATTGAAACGGTTTAGTGGCTAAACTTTGGCCAAAACAGCCAAAATGGGCAGCAATTTTTAATCCCAAGTACCTACAAAAACCCGTCAAGTTCATTTAACTTTGGTGTTGGTGTTGTATTGATAAAATAATCGCCAAACCAAAAACTGTCGAAGACAAATCCATGAGAATGAAGTGTGAAAGCTAGTAGGTGTATTATAATAGGTATTTCATAATTCCTGTAAATCAATAGCTATTTCCATTATTTGTTTTTTTTTGAAGAATGATTTAGGGTTTATTTCTCCGTATAAAATTTCGTTTTTATGTTCAGTTTGATAACTAAACAGTTCGTCTTAAGCGTCATCCGTTTTCATGAAAACATAATTTTTACGATTTTATCCCGGATTTCCATACTTTTCTTCATACACAGTCTTAATTTCTGTTCAATAAATTAAGCCTTTCTTGCGTGATACCACAGATTAACCTCCTTGCTATGAGTTTAGGCGGTGCGAGGCTTCTTGCGTTTTGCCATGCCACGACTTGGGCAGTGGCGGGGGCGGCGGCTGCGACCGCATCGGACGTATTCAGTATGGCGTTATCAAAAGTGGCCTTATTCTGTCTACAACTTAATATATTTTTAGCTGAAGATATATTGAGTTAACATCAAGGAGTGCATTCCATCAATAAATAAGTAGCGAGTTGTATCACAGATACAACTGTTAATTATTTAAGTGAATACTTCCCATGTAACCTCTTAACTCAACCATAGAGGAAGGAGTTAATGGCGTGCAAAGATGTCTTAATATGCGCACACCGTCAACAAACGTGCAGCTCAAGTCAATAAGCTTATTTTGAAGGTCTTTTCACGAAATAATACCACTGTTATAGTACTTTTTATTGTCAAGTACAAAATACGAATATGATTTGACCTGCAGGACTTCTTTTGTGAAGTTTCTCCCTAATGTGGCGCGCAAGTTCTGAACAGGCCTCTCTTAACTAGATGCGAACGTGCGAAGTATGTGCATTACAAACTAGTTAGATCTAATAATCACAAAAATATTCAGTGGACAAGTATGGTGGAAAAATTCAACAGTCTAGGTAAGTACCTCGGTGGCGCAATTGGTAGCGCATTTGTCTGAGAAACAAGAGGTCACAGGTTCGAATCCTGGCCCGAGGATTTTTTTTTTAATTCTTGTCTTTACATTTGTTTCTAATTTATCTTTTCTGGTTTATAATGCACTCTAATAATATTTAGAGTATTCCAAAGCGATGGATTCCGCAATAAAAACATAATCTTAGAAGTATTTACTTCAAAAGAAAGGAAACGGGTAAATTCATGTTTCTTTTTAACCCATAACCTCTTAATTATGTTACACATTTTGTGTTGTGAATGCCTTGACATTTAAAGCAGGTCCCTGCAATACTTATGCTATGAAAAATTCAGCTATTTATAGCGTGCGGAAAAAACGAGTTTATGTAATCAAGACGCTCAACACTTGCGCTCATCGGTCACGTGGCTCTGAGTCGTAGCCGACGTGCTGTGATGTGAGCTAGTAATTTTGTTTCCGCCGCGCTCCACCCCGCACACCACCGCCACTAACTCAAGTTATTGCTCGCCACTTGACTTTCCGCAAAGTACGTCGAGGCAGCTTGTGGGGGGCTCTATACAACTTCATACATTTGATATCTTCGCGGGCACTGACGCAAGATACAAGGCGCGCAAGAAGTAAGCTTGTGGCTAGCCCGTAACGGACGAGCAGATAAATATCGAAACTTAACAATAAGTTGTCGTGACACCCAAAAAACATGTACGACCAATTCTTTTTTAATTAATTTTACAGAAAAAAAATCCGAATTCTAACTTATGTGCTAAACGATTTTTTTGTCCTAGCGTTATGGTATTTTTTTCAAAAACTGAACGAAAACAAGGTTGGCAATAAATAAAACGGCAAAATAACGAGATATCAGAAAAATGGCTAGGTTGCCCCGTACTGGCCAACTAGTTATTATTGTATTTTTCACTTTCATGCTGAGGCATAACGGAAACGATTTTTTTGTGTTTTCAGAACTGGTTTCTTATCCTTGGACGGAATCACAAAGTGTTTTGACAAAAACGGAGATGGATATGCAAGATCTGATGCAATCAGTGTACTGTTCCTGCAAAAAGCTAAAGACGCTAAGAGGTAAAAAGACCACAGCATTCGAAATGCAAAATAAAATTAAAATTTAACAACTGTCCGAGTGTGAGTCAAACTTGGGCTTTCTAATATACCAAATACGTTTACATGTCTTTGCCATATCGTAGAATTGATAATTTCATGATCTGCTCAAATATCATGAAATTTGTAAACGCTCCGCTTCGCTCGGCTTCGGAATTTATCGCAAGCAACCTAACACACTATTCGCACTTATTTTACACTTTTTGGAAGTCTATGGTAAATTTCTTATTTCATAATTTACGATATTATCGATCCGGACGGCGATTCTCACAAATGCGACAATTTGCGAAGGCCGAAAGCGGTCGATTTTACAAGCTCTTTATGAAGACACGTATCAAACTTTTAAAATATGAACCTGTTGTCCGTACTCATAACATGCTTTGAGTGTCTTCTAAGTAGTTATAGTTAAAAGAATTATCATCACACGGCATTTACGACGCGACAAACATAGGCGTATGAAAAGTAAAGCGTGTGAAAATTATTGCGAGAATCGCCGTCCAGGGCGGTGATTCTCGCACATGCGACAATTTGCGAAGGGCGAAGGCAAGTGATTTGTATTTAATTACATCATTATTTGTTTTTATGGTTACTGTCAATCATTCCTTACAAGCATAAATAGCATTTGTATAATAATGTATGTACTATTATTAGTATATTTATGCATTAAACCTAAAAAATGCCGATAAGGCGAAACTAGTTGGGAATTACAATATAGTATTTACAAAAAGTGCCTTTTTTCAGAATTTACTCTCAAGTTTACTACGCTAAAGGGAATTACAGCCTTCCAACAAATAATAGGTTCTTGCCAGTTAGACGACCAAAGGACATCAAGGACTTTTTGGAAGCTTTTTACTCTGATATTAATCTTTCACCTTCAAATGTTGAGTTCGTTGAAGCTCATGCCACAGGTAATTTTGATTTAGACAAAACTTTAAAAGTAAATACATTATCGTCACGACATAAATCACCGAGGGGATGTCAGCTGTGTTTACGAGAGTGGATTGTGAAATGCAAGTTAAAATCCATGCTCCTGCACTCACTTTCCACCGACGACTATTACGTCTCAGCGTTATCTACGAGTATATCAATACTAATAAAATAGTAGTAAGAACTAGTATCTTTATATTGAATTATTTTGAGAAATTTTAAATGAAATGTGTTTATTAGTTTTGTACTGAGGCCAAAACTACAAATTTTCGAATTTCTGTGTGTCTGTCTGTTCCGTTTTAACTGGAGATCCACTCAATGAGTTTGGGTTTCTTTATTATCATCGTAATGACCCTGCCCCCTTACTCAGTACTTTAACATCTACCGCTGTTACTGTCAAATGAATCTTGATACAGTTGATTTAGGGCCAGTTTCTGAATTAAGAAAGTCACGCTATCCACTTAGGATACTTAAGTCACGAATTGGCCAATCACAGCGCTGCATTTCAAAGTTAAGCACTACTTAATTAGCAATTCTCAATTGTGAAATCGGGGGATAATAACTGCCAACTCAAAAACTGTGATAATAGTTTATTATATATAATAGACACTTCCACGCGAACAAAGCTGCAGGCAAAACCTAATGGTTAAGGCTGTATCTGAGCCTAGAACATAAACAAAGCCAGATTTTCGAGGGTTCTTTCGAAGAAATATAGGACTATCTTAGTATTGAAAATATTTGATTTAATAATCTTTTATCTAGGTGATACACTTATAAACAATGAGTTAAGATTTATACTTTTGTAAAAAAAATGTTTTCCACCCTCTTTTTTTTTGGTTTTCAAATGTTCGTTTCAAAAACGCGGCTAAGAAATCCAATATTTTTTCCCTACAAAGTATTTCAGTGTCAGCTAGTATCGTTCATCCATGGTGTTAGCTAAAAACCCTCCGATTCCGATCCGATTCGATGTTTCGCGCGTAATTATTAATATTACGCGTCCTAGACAAAAAGGTCAATTAGCTAACCAATAATCGCCTATAAGAAAAACTAATAAAGTATGTGGCATTGGCCTTTTTGTGTTGGACGGGTAATAACATTATTTCTAAGCCTATGCCAATATGCCTATGCCTCTTAAATAAAATTCAATTCCAAATAAGGATACAAGTTAATTTTATATTTATTTAAAACTATTTTTTTCAACTCGGGATGTAAGGCTGTCAACTATATTTTATTTTTACAAAATTTTTATTTTATTATATTTATAACAATGATTACTGACATGAAATTTAAAACAGGTATAGCTGAAGCAGATGGAAACGAGTTGGAAGCGATAGGTGACGTGTTTACAAAAGACAAGCCAATAAAAGTGGGCAGCGTGAAATCTAATATGGGACACAGTGAGCCTGCATCGGGAGCATGTGCAGCTATCAAGGTATTATACGGTCACTGATACTATATGCGGAACGCTCCGCAGTGCGAGAGGGACGGATTCCGGAAAAAATAGCAAAATACCGGTTTTAAATTAATATACAATGAACTAAAATAGCTATCGAATTTCCAACTGAGAAAAGTTAGTTATCGTTAAAAACTAACTAATATAATATCGCTTAGGTCTGTATGTCATTCCTATTTGTCATACTATGAAAAAAAAAGTGTAGAAAAAGACCTCATTTCAATAATTATTTCTATCGAGCGAAAGTTACGCTATCGCGTTTCTGTACTAAAGAAAACTAGAAAAAGGTTCCGAAATTTATATACTGATTTATCAAATTAGTGGCTTCATCTGAAAAACAGGTAAACAAATTCAAAAAGCGCCATTTTATATATAAATAATTATGTTCAGTTGCTTTCTGAATGATGTATGGTACAAACATTTTCTTCAAATGAAAACTCAGGTTTCTTAATCTCCCAACTTTATACAATCAGGATTCAAAATACTTACGCTACTTATTGTTTTCTACTTTGGCAATAGAGAACTTGAATGAAAGTTGAATTGATGACATCCCATTAAAAATTCTAAATTGTAAATACAGTCAAACGGTATAACTCGATACAAGCTTTGATTAACTTTGTACAAGTTTTGATATTGTATATATATAAATGCAAATTTTATTTATTTCCTTGGAACTTTGTAACGTGTGATGATTAATGCAACGACACGATAATGAAATTATCGGTACAAACATTAATTACATATTCCATTAGGATTTCTTTAAATTGGCTTAACTTTGACAGAATTTGTCGCACCTAAGTGCCTGTTATCTAAATTACCCAGATCGTCTGCCTTTTCCACTTTTCAAATCACTCATTGTCAGAAAAAAAAAACATCGAAATCAAGTACACACAAAAGCCCCCTATTTGTTTCTTGATTGGTAATTGGTCGTCTCCTAACCACGGCCGCACCAATGTTAATTGGTGACCTAGTTTCTTGACACCGCCTAGCCAGATTCACTGGGGGTAAACGTGCTTGCACCACCGTGGTCAACGAGCTGCTCTCCTTTGTCCAAAACAAACTGGACGTGATAGACGAGCTCAGTCTCGAGCAGATCTGCTCGTCCAGCTTCACAGAGGCTGAGATCACCGCTGCAAAAACGGTACTAGAAAACTGCCGTCACCACCGTACGCCTTGCGGTGAGGCGAAAAGATGGAAACAGCAAACAAGACCCAATGGACATCTTTCGTGTATTCAAAAGAACTGATCCTGATGATGACCCATCGCACGTGGTGAAAGAATTGAATAAGCTTCCACCGGTAACATTTGACCATTTAGATGTTACCAGGCTGCTTTAGGACATCTGTTCTATTAAAGGCCAACGTCAACGAAACTCGAACCAGGCTGGAAGCCTCAGAAAAAAATTGTGCCAAGTTGCGACAGGAGTTGATATCATTGCGCAATGTCAGTATGACTTTACTTGTTATCGCTACCTGCGCGCACTGTTTCAGCACCGTATTCTCCCCGTCAGCAAAATGATGCACCGCCGTCACTACCAACACGTAAAGCAATTGTCCCAGTTACGCCGCGAGTCAATGGCTATGCGGCTCAAATATCACGCCTAGGCAGTTTCCCACTACGAAAATCAGACCTTTTTAATACGAACGTTAAGACTCTTAAATGGGTCCGAAACTTGGATAGTTACCAGTAGACTATATGAAAAACTGCAGGTCTTTGTTAATAACAAAGAGAAATTAGCCCCACACTATCACTAATGTTGAGTTGTGAAGGGTGACAAAAAATCAGAAACCCGTTGCCCATGAAATTAAGGAATGAAAGTGGCGATGGTAAGGACATACACTAAGAAGACATGCAGACCATATCCCTAATGTGGCCTTGAAGTGGAGCCAGTCTGGAGGTTCTCGACGACTAGAACGACCAACTCAGATGTGGGAGAGCTCCATTTTGAACGAAGCCGAAGAGAAAAAGATGATATTGTCAGAGCTCATCTCACTGACCATGGACAGATAGGCATGGAAGAGCCTAGTGTCGGCCCCAGACTCCACGGAGGAGTAGAGGGACTGAAAAGAGAGAGAGTTAGTTACTAAAATAATGTTTATGAAGTATGTTAAAATATTATACTTAATTATAGTTCAGTATTAAGACATTATTTCGTAGGAACTAGTGAGAATTAAAATTGTTACTTGAACCGATAGCAAAGATATTCGATACGTTTTCAAGTACTATTTTTCTAACAGCTATTATGTTATGAATTTTTGACCTCCTGGACGACAATAAAAAGAGATATTTGTAAAATTTATTACTATGTAATGTTTCGAGGACTGTCAGCTTGATTTTTGTTTATAAAATTAATATTGTACAAAAAATCATTGCAGGTCTGTCTTAGCTACCACACAGGAAAACTGCCAGCCAACCTTCACTATGAACACCCCCAAGACCACATCCCCGCAGTTAGAGATGGTAAAATTCACATCTTGCAAGAACACGAACCGTTCAATAGAGGATTTGTAGCGCTGAATAGCTTTTCGTATTCGGGGGTTAACATTCATGTGCTTTTGAAAGGACACTATAAGCTCAAAGTACGAAAACTCTTTTTACTGCACATTGAATTTATTTTTTATTATGTTATGCCTATGATTATGTTATGAGGAGTAGGCTTTCAAAGACAGGTCTAATAATGCAGTTTGGGTATACATTAACCTTAATAAGTTAATATAAAAACCGTTCAATTTCAGGACCTTAATCGCCACAAGTCACACATACCCTATTTAGTCTTTATTTCTGGTCGTGAAGAAACCTGCGTTAACAGAGTATTTGAAGATTTGAAATCCAACCCAATTGATCCTGAACAAATCGGTCTCCTGCACAAATTTTATGAACATGAGATCCCTGGCCACATGTGTAGAGGGTTCACCATCATTGGTGAGAATCTACGTTTGTTGAAATGAAATAACAATTATTATATTTTCAATGCAAGTGCTCGTAAATACCTTTTTTAAAGTATCAAAATTGTTGTCAAAATTAACTTTAACACACCTGTGTTTTATTTTAATTTATTGAAAAAAGTTCCCAGTCTTTTCTTGTGTACCATAGATAGACTTGACTCGTAGGCTGCATTCAGTTTGATTTTCAGACGATACCAGCCTACCACTGACAGCAAGACCAAGTGGGCTATGTTATGTTTAACTGAAAGCAGCTTATTTCCGTCAAGTTGGCAACTTGTGTGCAAAGAAATAGAATGTCCACCTTCAATTTTTTAGAGTATTTATTGTTTACTTATGTCTTTAATGACGTTTCATTTATGTACTCACACTATGCATTGAAAAACTTAGCATAATACACGTGGGTAAGGGCAATAACTTACTCGTAACGTTTAAAACACTCGCTTATCGCACGTGTTTCAAATTGTTCTCGTAAGCTATCACCTCCTTACCGCACTTATAGCATACAATACTATTATTTCCAAAAAAAATATACAATAAAATGCATTCAAAAGACATTCAGAACAAACCAACATTGACACGCTACGGATCTAATACCCCATGTAAAACTTGTACTACCCAAAGATGCTCGCTCTCATCTACCTATACTAATAATAAAATCGTAAGAAAGTAGTGTCTGTACATAGAATAGTTTTAAGGGTGTTCACAAAATCATTATCAAGCAGAAAACGGGGCAGAGATTGAAAAAAAATCGCTGGTCGTGCCGCAGGCAGATGCTAGTTGTAAATATATTTGCTTGCAAATGCAGATTTCCTTCCAAAAATAAAACATTTACTCCAACATTTACAGAACCTCAAACTTCAGAAGACAAACCCGGAGTCCACACCTTGACACAGGATCATAAATACTTCGACGGGATCAAACGCCCGATCTGGTTCGTGTACTCCGGCATGGGCTCTCAATGGGCGGGTATGGGATCTGAGCTGATGAAGATCCCCATCTTTGCAGCGGCAATTGAAAAGTAAGACAGGTTGACGTATACATACATGAGTAAAAAAAAACATTGCTATTTAGTGTGTTAACCAGGCAGAAGATTCACTGAATAAATTAAAAAAGTTCAAGTGCGAGTGATATTATCTTAGTAGTAGTAGTAGTAGTATTAATAGTATTCAGAGGTGATCCCGAGTTTGAGGTGTGAAATGAAAGTCACAGTTCACACCCGGTACACCCGCGTTTCACCGATGATTATTACGTCCCAACGTGATGGGTGGTGAGCCCTATCGCCGTACTTCGGGCACGATTCCCCGCTTTTTAGGGTGTGCAGGTTTCCTGACGATATTTTCCTTCACCGTTCAGCAAGTGGTAAGTTTTAGGTAAGAAAACAAAATACTATGCACATAAATTCCGAAAAACTCATTGTTGCATGCCCGATCCGGGATCGAACCTGGGTCTCAAGATTGAGAGGCCAGCGTTTTACCGCCTGAGCAACCGCATATAGTATAGTATATAGTATTCTAATTGTATTTCAGTGTAGTTATACCATGGTGGAGCACTCAAAAGTTCAAGACTCAATTATTAAAAAAAAAATGTATATTTTAAGGTCATTGCCATCTACACTAGAGTTGTAAAAGCTTAAAAAATACGGAGCCGTAGAAATACATCGTTATTCGTGCCCTTAACACACATTTTATTTATAACTTTTTTTGTTTACTTTTTGTATTTAGAAACGGTTTACAATAAATTCTATTATTTTTAGATGCCGTAAAGTCCTACAACCTAAAGGAATTGATATTGTCAATATACTTATGAATCCTGACAAGACAATTTACGACAATATCCTGAATTCTTTTGTTGGTATCGCTGCTGTTCAGATTGGTCTCACCGATATCCTGAGGGAAATGGGTATCGTTCCAGATAATATAATAGGTAAGACTCCATCCCCAAACTTTGGTATATCCATCCAGTCCATACAAGGTGACTTTGCAGCCAAATTTATATAGGAAGATCGGTAAGTGCTTACAACCAAGGTCCGACGACTCTTTGGCTGACATTCAGAGTGCATTTTGAGTCCAAACTCAAGAGAAACTCAATCTTACAAAAGTCACTCTAGAATGAGATCACGTCACTTTTTGACGTTTGTAAGATTGGTTCGGACTCAAAAAACACTCTGAATCTCAGCCTTTTTTGGAAATTCGTAATTCGTTTTTTTCATTTTCCCTACAAACTCAAGCCCGTGCAATCCCAAGCCAATTGCTATGGGAGGTCAATAGTTTACTTTGCAAAATTATAATAAATAATTTGGCCAAGTGCGAGTCGGACTCGCGCACAAAGGGTTTTTGAAACGTAACCATAAAAACATTATGGTACAAAAAGATTGACAAGCAACTCTTATTGTTAGCGCCATCTATCATCTTATCAATGAACCTCGGTAGAAGCTGTCAAACTAGTCATCTCAGATGGCGCTATGGTTAATACGAGACTTATTGGGTGGTTCTCATTACACGACACGGCCACGGCCACGACAACGACACCAGTCAGCATTATTATTTAAAATGCCGGCGACGACATGTCGTTGTCGGGCCGTGGCAATGAGACAGCGTGCAGCACAATTTCATACAGTTATATTACCACTGGTGTCGTTGTCGGGCCGTGGCAATGAGACAGCGTGCAGCACAATTTCATACAGTAATACTACCACTGGTGTCGTTGTCGGGCCGTGGCAATGAGACAGCGTGCAGCACAATTTCATACAGTAATACTACCACTGGTGTCGTTGTCGGGCCGTGGCAATGAGACAGCGTGCAGCACAATTTCGTACAGTAATACCACCACTGGTGTCGTTGTCGGGCCGTGGCAATGAGACAGCGTGCAGCACAATTTCGTACAGTAATACCACCACTGGTGTCGTTGTTGGGCCGTGGCAATGAGACAGCGTGCAGCACAATTTCATACAGTAATACTACCACTGGTGTCGTTGTCGTGGCCGTGGCCGTGTCGTGCAATGATGCACCGCCCATTGGGTATAAATTTTTTTAAAATTATATTTTGTAGTAGAG
Organism: Ypsolopha scabrella; assembly: GCA_910592155.1. NCBI lineage: Eukaryota > Metazoa > Arthropoda > Insecta > Lepidoptera > Ypsolophidae > Ypsolopha > Ypsolopha scabrella. The sequence goes on from OU342976.1 coordinate 22,778,568, forward strand.
GCTATAGTTACTCCGAGTACAGACCCCTCTGAGCCTGTGATAGACGGAGAGACAGACAGACAGACAGTTTGGCACCCTTCGGGTACGGAACCCCTTATAGGCCGGTTTCGGTTATTACACCATTTTTAAGGGATTTATGGAATTTGGTTGATACGACGAGCCATAAACGATTTACAGTTAAAATAATTAACACAATTCATCATTCTTTGGAGTGTAAATATTAGCACAATGTGTTATTATTTTAAGTGTAATTTTTTTATGGCTCGTCGTATCAACCAAATTCCCTAAATCCCTTAAAAATGGCGTAGTAACTGAAACCGGTCAGGAGTATTATTAAACCTGTGAAACTAGTACAAGTGTATTTAATCATGATGTTTTCAAAGTTTCACCAAGTGCCGACAGTCTGGTCTGATATGGTCTGATTGATCATTATGATCATAAATATTATGAATTTTAGGTCACAGCGTGGGAGAACTTGGCTGCGCGTACGCCGATGGCTGCTTCACGGCTGAGGAGATGATCCTCTCAGCGTACAGCAGAGGTCTTGTTTCAATACAGACACCGTTTATAAGAGGATCAATGGCCGCTATTGGCTTGGGATATAAAACCGTAAGCATTAAACGCATTTTTAGATACCGAATCTATAGATTTTATTGGTTCCGAAAATCTATCTTGTCATTCAAAACAAATCCCGCAACTGGTAACTTTGGTATTTGATTTGAGTTTATAATATTAAATGAATTTAAAATGCAGGTACACCATTACTCCGCATAATTAATTAGTTACAGTTTTAAAAGTAAGTAATAAAATTAATCAAAACAAATATACAATTCAATTTATGTGATTGTTCATAGATTCTGCCAATGTGCCCAACAGAAATCGAAGTAGCTTGTCACAATAGTTCTGACTCTGCTACCATCTCAGGACCCGCTGACATAATGAAGGAATTCGTTGGTGAACTAGCAAGCAAAAAGATCTTTGCAAAGGAAGTACCTTGTTCTAACATTGCTTACCACTCACGGTATATTTCTGATGCCGGTAAGTGTTTATGATTGTTCAAAGAAAAGATAGTGTGATGCATGTTAATGTAAAAAAATTAATAATTAAGACGTTTGGCTCCGGCTTAAATATTATGCTCGGTTCTCGGTTCCTATTTTGTTCTGTCATAGTCTTAAGTGTACATTTATGCGTAACCAGTTTTTTTTTGTTATCATCAATACATTTCAAATTTTTTGTGTATTTGTCATCAGGACCTGGTCTTTTGAAGTACTTGAGTGAAGTTATCACTAACCCGAAGCCTCGAAGTAAGAAATGGGTGTCAACATCTGTGCCTCAAGATCTGTGGGATACACCAGGAGCCAAGTATTCTTCAGCTGAATACCATACCAACAACTTATTGGTTAGTGATCGTTACGATACCAGAGAATGTTTTCTTCGATTGTCATACTATTTACCTGTTATTATTATCATTCTATCATAGCCACATAATGAGATACGCATTTACATATACTCAACACCCGCACACAAAAATTGCAGATCAAAAGTACGGAGTCATACTTGCATGTCTTTCATATTATTGTATTGTAATGTTCCTAATTCTTTTGCAATAATAATGTTTAATTTATACAATTTTGTCCATGATTTATCCGCAGTGAAATCCATTATTAGCACGATAAGTTGCTTATATTCTTAATAAATCATAATGTACGTACAAGTACATGTTGTAGAGATTTTAAGTAAATAAAAAAAAAACAGGTCTTCAAGACATGAATCCCCGGGGTTGTGCCAGTGTGAAATGCAAGTTACAGTCCACACTTGGTATACCCGCTTTTCACCGACAATTATTACGTCCCAAACGTGATGGGTGGTGAGTCTTTTCACCGTACTTTGGGCACAAATGGACCAACAGTTCAACGTGCCCTCCGAAGCACGTAGACCGAACAGTCTTATTTAGTAGAGCAGCGATGAAATATTCACATAAAAAGAAATTTCTTAATGAAATCGGAAGTACGAAAACTAAACGTAAATTTTTGTATACTCGTATACATATGTAATGGATTATAATTTCTGTACAGAATTCAGTTTTATTCGAAGAAACATCCAAAATGATCCCGTCTAACGCCATAGTGATTGAGGTCGCTCCACATGGCCTGCTGCAGGCTATACTGAAACGGTCCTTATCCACTGATTGTATTCACATTCCGTTGACTCGTAGAGGCAATCCTAATCCAAACAAATTCTTTTTGGAGGCTGTTGGGAAGTACGTACCTATTATTTTAGTTAGTTTAGTTGTTTAGCATCAAGTTTCTACTCTTTAGAACTTAATTTCTTAACAAATAATAATTTGGTTTTGGTATCTGTATAAAAGGTCTTAGGGCTGATGCCAGGCTCGCTTATGGAGGTACCCCTTTCTTATTAGCAAACATCCCCGAAGTCATTCGGGGGAGAGTAAGAGGACAACTCTCAAACATGCACAACCAGGAGGCTCACCATGCCTGAGACCGATTGATAGCGTTATATCCATCCCCAATTATCGGCACTCATTTAAAACAGACTGGTGATGGGCAGCAGCATCACTGGTGCGAGGGTTTCCGCACCGAGCTCACCAACCTGCCTACCCAGCGTGTGTGAGTATGGGCATTTCTTCCAGGAGGATCACAAAGAGTGGCAAAATCTTGGAAAGGTCTATGTCTAGCAGTGGACGAAACAGATTAGTGGATGGGTGGATGGGTGATCTGTGTACAGCAATTAAATAAACTATTTGAATTTTTAATTGTTTTTTGGCAAATATACCAAAATGTTTTTTTGTTAATCAAATTGGGTACGGATACAACGTCATCATGGCTAGCAAAGCTATTTAATATAAGCTATTTAAGCCGTTCAGATGTAAATTTAGATTTTTTTGCCAACAGATTGTACGAGATTGGTCTAAACCCTAAAATAAGTGTTTTGTATCCTACTATTGAGTTCCCGGTTTCAACTGGCACTCCTTTCCTTTCCCATTTAGTGCATTGGGAACACAGTGAAAATTGGTGAGTAAATATGTAAAACGTACATTTGGAAAGGTTTTACTATGGAAAAACGAAACCATTATAGTAGATATCGCTTTGTTCTCCGTTTTGTCAGCCTGGTTTTTTATTTCGGATATGGCTGGAGAAATCTATTTCAAGTAAATATCGAATACAAAGCCTCATAGCGCTGTAAAAAATATAGTATAATGCAATAGAAAGGTATGACTTTTCAAAGCTTATTTTCCAACAAAAAATCCCTTCCACTGAAAAGCTGGGTCTTAAAATTTGCCACTTTGGAAGGTCTTCTACCACAAGCAAAAATCATTAATTTCCAATTAAATGTGGAAACGACCGTTAATTTTGCAGTTTTGTTTAACCATATGTAGCTTTTGTTAAGTTTGTAAATTTTTGTTAAAACTATACTTCTTATTTGAATAGTATGGACCCTCATGTTGTAATTTTTTCCCGCACAAGACCGGTTACTTCTGAAACTTGTGGAGAAAAAAAATGTGTTTAATCATCTTGATAATTTTAATAACAACCGAGAGCCCCCTAACTAACTGAACCAAATTTTTTTGCTTCTTCCGCGTTGAACTTCTGATACGTGGTGATTAACGTAGAGCGTCATCTATTTGTACACAACATAAACTAATTTATATTGTTAAAAGCCATAGCGCTATCAAGTCGGAAATATGTAACTATACTTATGTGTCTTTTTGTTTTACTTATAAAATATGGAAATTAGGCTACTTAAAAGTTATCATTTTACTTGTAATGGTCATATTTTTCACTTGGACATAGGCTACAGTTTATTCCCTGGGAGTAGGCAGTTCCCCAGGGACATAAATGCAAATTGCATTCGGGCAAAATACTAGTAAGTAAATTCGTAAATAATTGTAATTATGAATGATTCAGTAAACAAAAATATGTATTCTTCCGATTATTACAGGCCTCAAGGTAAATACGTAACCAAAGACCTGGTAGTCCCTCAGATAAGAAAGCATGTTGTGTCAATCCATGACGATGACTACAAGCATTTGGAAGGATATGTGCGAAATGGTAATTTTAATTTCTATTGTATTATTAATCTAATGACCCATAAATAAAACTCAGACAGGAGAGAAGAGACAGACGTGAAGAAAAGAAATGTTCAATATTTCTGATTTATAACAGATGTATCTATTTATCTGCAGATAATAATGTAAAATTTTAAAAAATTCAATTTTCATTTCATGTGTTTTGACTATTTTTATCGTCTCTAAACTTCGATTCAAACCAAAAAATCAGTACAAAAAATAAAACAAAGTTAAAATTTATTATCATATTAAAAAGTATTTTCTGCTGCGATACATAGGTAACACTAAAAGTTTCCGGAACTGGCCACTTACATAAACAATATTTAAAAATTTATTGCAACATTTGAAAATAGAACTCCTTGGCTGTAGAATGCAGTTTGTTTCATCTGACTGTCTTTTGATTTTACCTAGTGGCGCCATTTAAAAAATTGTGTGTCTGCATCAACATGGATTTAACTCGGGAAAATTTTCGTAGTATGATTTTCTACGATTTTAAGTGTAATTTGACAGCTCAACAGAGCATCGCTCGGCTTGAAACAGCTTTTGGCAATGAAGCACCATGCAAGACGACTGTTTATAGCTGGTTTGCAGAATTCAAGCGTGGTCGTATCAATCTCAGTGACGAATCTCGCGATGGTCGGCCGTCCACCGCTGTGACCAACAAAAACATCGATGCTGTGCGCCGTATGATTGAAACAGACAGGCATGTGACCTACCATGAAATTCGCGCATCCTTAGAAATAGGCATGAGTCAAATACAATCAATCCTACACAAACATTTGGGTGTGAGAAAGCTGTGCTCGCGGTGGATCCCACACAACTTGACCGAGGCTCAAAAAACGGACCGCGTCACTTGGTGCAGTGCCATGCTTACCAGATTCAACGAAGGTGCGTCAAATTTGATGCACGTATAAGCTATTCTTCATTAAAACTCATCCTCTTTTTTAAGGGATCACAGGTTTCCTCCGTGAACCAAAAGGCATATTTGTTTGCGAAAATATACCTATTTCTTCTTGGAAAACATATCGTCACGACAGGAATCGCCGAGGGGGTGTCAGAGGTGTTCCTATGTGTAAACTGTGAAATGCAATTCTTGAAAGTCACTTGTTATTCATGTTGTTACTGATTATGTGTCTAAATAAATATACACATAGATATTTCCTTACAGGCATAACCATTTTTCCGGAAGCCGCTCTCCTAGTTCTGATCTGGGAGACATTTGCTATGAAACGGGAGAAATCTTTCAAAGAGCTTTCTGTTATTTTTACAAATGTCAAGTTCCATGGAGAAGCGTCGATGAACAAAGAAAAACCTTTAAAGTTGTGCGTAATGGTGCACAAAGGGAATAATGAATTCGAGGTTGGTATTTGATTTGATTATTATATATTATTTTTGGTTACAGATTTGATTTTTATCGTTTCTCTAACATTTAAATAGTTACTTTGTTTTAAGTCAAAGTAAATGATGAATACCTACTATAAAACAGTGACAATTGTATCGAAATCGATTTAGTGGCTTATGTAATAAGCAAACTTACTTGCTTTTAGAAACACAAATTTATTTAAATTTACTTTTGTAAAATTACAGTAATTATGTAAATTTCATTTTAATTTATTATTATTTATTTAATATAAAAGTATAACATAACAGTATTATGCTAAATCGTTATGCATTTCAAATAAATATACAGTACAATCATAAATGAAATATCAACAGTCTTAAATAAACCCTTTTACAATTCTCTCTCGCAGAACGCTATACATTCTCTAATTACAGACTTCATTCTATCATGAAATAAATCACACTATGGTTCATTCGACAACAGTGCGTTGAGAGAAGTCCGCGCACGTACGAGAAGTGTCACACTGCGAGCGGTTGTTCTTGATGTCGGTACGGCTAACGTGCGTGTTTCCGAGCTCTCAGGTAGTTGTCTGGTACAAGAAAACGACAGAATTCGTTTACAAGATGTGGACAGTCAGTATACCTACGCAAAATTCGGCACACCGTCACCAACTGCTCGCAGTTACGCCTAACCTCCAAAGAGTTGTAACTTAGCATCTCTAAGAGATGCTGTTTAGGGTACATAAAAGGATAGTAACCGCAAATCCTCTTGTAGGGGAATCTAAGGAAAGCTTTTTGCACTTTCTCCAAAAAAAACTTCGATTAATGATGGCTCCGGACGACGGCTCCAGCTTCAATTTTGCTCCTCACTAAGGTTGAAGGAAGTCGAAACAATTTAAATAAAAAATTTACGGTCTGTGAAAATCATCATTAAAATGTATTAAAAATATAAATTATATTTTTTTATTTAAAATAATTAATTATAACAATTAATTTTAAAGCTTAACCCTTATTAAATATATATTTCCTTTTTATAAAATTATTTAACGGACAACGGAAGACCCTTCGAGCTTGGGCTTATTTGATTGGTATTTATTAACACTTTTGAAAAACATGGTGAACAGGGTCTGCTGATGGGACTTAAAGGTTGGTACGGGATCTCCTCAACGGACAACGGCAGGCCCTTCGAGTTTGGGCTTGTTCGATTGGTATTTAATAGCAATTTGCTAAAACATGATGATCAAGGTCTGCTGATGGTATTGGAATATGTACGGGTACTGTGATGGTCTGCTGTCTGACGTAAATTAGCTAACCCCTCTACACAGGTATAAATATATATATATATATGCATCGGCGCCAATACATACATACATATGCATACCCATGATATATCTAACCATGAAAGTCTGGACTAGGACTTGATTACTGAATTATTTTTCCAATTATGATCGTAGCAAATCATATCATCAATGTATCATAATTGCTAAACAGATTTAAATAATTATTTTGTCATGGCAAGTTAGCCTCCAAAACGATGCCATCACAGTACGGGATCTCCTCAACGGACAACAGCAGACCCTTCGAGTTTGGGCTTATTTGATTGGTATTTTATAAGCACTTTGATAAAAATGTGGTGACCGTTGCAAATCGTCGTTCAAAAAATCATTTTTTTCCTTATTTCCGCGAGAATCCATTCAACGTGGGCGGAGCCGGGGGTAAAAGGTAGTGCTAGAATAAAAACCATTTTTTTATATATTTTAACAGGTTAGTTACGAAAAAGATAATGAAAGAACTCAAGATTTTATGGGTAAGAGATGGGTTCTAGTAACTGGTTCCATACAAGAAAAATTTTCTAAGGATATACGTAAAGAATTAGTTCAAGAAGACACTAATGAAGAAATGACACTGAACACTAAAGATATCTACAAGATGATGTATCAGAAAGGATTTTCGTACAAGTATGTAATGTGTTTTAAAGTGAATACGTATGATTTTTTAATTATTATGAAAGTTAAAAATATGTGTTTTTCTTTTCTTAGGGGCGAATTTCAATCTATTCACTCATCAAGTGCCAATCGCAGAAACGCTGCCATAAAGTGGACAGACGACTGGATTACCTTTATCGACTCCATCATACAGTTGAACGCTTTTGCGAAAGACCACGAGGGAGTTTCTGTTCCAAAAATTATTAATAACCTGACTATTGATGTAAGAGAACACGCCGCACAAGAAAAAGTTGTTCTTGAAAATAATGTGTGTTGTTATAAAGCTGTGCGTAATACAGTCTATGATGTTTCTCAGTAAGTATCCAATGGGTATATTTATTACGTTCATAAACAGTATGTGTCATTTTCATCATTACTTATATGCATGTTTATTAGATCTTTATATACATACAAATAGTTATTGTCAGTGCGATTAATGACACTATTAATTTATTATTGCTTCCTTACGATTATTATGACTTGGACATCATGAACACCTTATTTATATCGGATACATATCTCTTTTATATTTGATTTGCTGGAATAAAACTCATTACAGAGGTAACCATGGCCTTGCAAACCACTTATTGCATCCATTTTCTTATTGAGTTTCTGTGTTCATTAAGATTAAATAAATAATAATACCTATGTGGAAAAAAACAAAGTAAACTGAAAATTCTATAATGTTTGTAACTTTGATGTTATTTAAAGGTGTGGTGGCGTAGAGATTAAAGGACTCGTTCTAAGTGATCAACCTTGTGCAGAAGATAAACCAGATTTACTTCAAATTCGGGATTTCGTTCCTCATTTACTAATAGATGAAGTGACTGTAAGTATATCTCTTGGAATTTATTTATTTTAAGAACAATTGTTTTACGAACCACTTGTGCTTTAACTATATTGCAAGGTTATTTTGTCGTACTTACGTAATTTTAAAATGCCTTTTATCAGTTTTAAAGTGGCACATACTTTTATATTGGGACATTAGTTCAAACTCTATTCAAGTATGCATTCATAATTATTAATTGGATAATTGAATGCATTCTATCTTAAGCTCGGATGTAAGCTAACATGGAACACATCGTCACACCTCGTACATCTGATCACTTGGTGCCCATTATGGACCTGCACTCAACAGACATACATGACACATCCTACCGACAAAACAGACCACTCAAAATTTCAAGTAATTATAACGACCACATCACACCGAAATTATACAAACAAAGCCACCATCACTACTATCACCTACATATATTATGCAAGAAGAGCAGTAAGTAAAACATTAGAAACACCACTACAAAAATCATCCGATAAATAAAACTTATTTTTTTACAAAAAGCTTACAAATCTCACATCAAGTGTCACTTTTACTTTTTTATTTATTTATAGGTACTTGTCAATATGGTATCTTTGATACTACAAGTATTTGTATTTTTAATGACAGTAGGATGCAGTGGATTGATTTCTGGTTGCTAATGTGTGGGTTAGGCTCCTTTTGAGACTAAAGTAGAAGTATAATATTTATTTATCATTGTGAGGTAAAAACATGTCGTTTTCTTACTTTTAAAAAGAAGATGATGCTTTTGAATGTTGGCACTTAATGGAACTTTCGATACATTTTAAAACTTATGATGGTGTTATACGACGTTACATTAAGAAATAAAATACTTAATATTTCTGGCATAATATTTTTACCCTACCTGCATTCCAAGTGACAGCAATAATAATAGTATGGTAAATAACTCTTTGAACTCTTTAAAGCAACTCCGGTTGGGTAAATTAAATTAATACAGTCGACAAACACAAGCGCATCTCAATAAAAAAAAATAATGATGATTATTTATTATTTCACAGATTGAAACAGCGCTGGACATAAATTTAAAAATCGTCCAAGAAAATTCTGATAAATTGGATATTAAAGTTACTGAATTGTGCAGCAAAAAAATTCCAGCTCTCTTAAATTCCCTGAATGTTGTATCAGATAGAAGCACTTATTCCAACATACAAGTTAAGTCAGTACACGCAGAAGATACCGATTTGGATGTGTTAATTGAAAGAGACCAAAGCATCAAACAATCTGACTTATTTATTGTCAATAATATTCTACATGATGATAATGTAAGTATTATTTTACGCGTTATAAAATTTTTAAGAAGCATTTTTTGACGCCAAATAATAAACATTTTTATTTTGTTTGAATTGCATTTACGTTTTTTTCAGAATATTCTTCAATTACAAAAAATCATAACAAATAACGCATTTGTCCTGACTCTGGAGCCTAAACAAACTAAACTCGAGTCTAAATACCAATATTTCGACATAATCACGGCTATATACACTGAAAAATACATACTTATATTACTAAGAAAATCTGCAAAATCTCTAGATAAGAATGTTTTGTATGTTCCTATTACACATGATTTGGAATTTTCATGGGTACCACGGGTAAAAAGTGAGTTGCAGAAAACCAGAAGAATTGTTTTAGTTTCGGAGAAACAACGTTACTGTGGGCTATTAGGTAAATAATACTATATATACCTAAAATATATCTATGTTTATTGTGATATTATTTCAAGTGATTATATGGACCTCATATTTTTATTTATGTTTATATGGATCTCATTCATTTTCCAGGATTGGTAAAAGTTTTGAGGGAAGAATTTACAGACAAAATTTCTGTGGTCATTATTGATGACGTTAGAGCGCCAACATTCAATCCTGAAAATAATATTTTTAGAGACCAGCTACAAAAGGGGTTGGCTTATAACGTATTGAAAAAGGTATGCTAAATTAAAGTTACAAATATCTGGGGGCACGGCAGTGCCCCCGCCGAGTCGAGCTAAAAAGTGGCACGACGTACCATCCTTTTCTCGAAGCAGTTCAGGCCATTTTCGATCCCCTATAACTTCGTTGTGAATAAAACTAGAAGCCTGAATTTTATAAACACTGTATTAACACGGTATTTTTTAAATTTCATTCAATTTGAACCAGTTGTTTAAGAATTATAAGTTTTTCAATTTTGTCACATCTTTGATCATCAAAACTCTAAGGCACTTCTAGCTTCAAATTTGGAATGCAATTAGTGTTTAGTTTATAAATCAAGGAAAAACTAAAATATTTTGCAATGGCATTTTTTATTCTATTCTCTAGATCTAAAAGAATAACAAAAGACACATATTAAAATTATCATATTAACATAAAATTTGCAATCAAAAAAAGTAACGTAAACAGTTAATAATAGTAACAGAAATATTTAGCAAATCACAATATTTGTTCGAGAAATAGACCTAAAATGTAGTTAGCACCATAATATAATATTTTTCTCCAAATGTTAACTACATGCAAAATTTTATTTGTTGTTTTAAATCACCGAACGAATTTATATGTATATCATTACATATATATGATTTCGTTCTTACATTTAAAACTTTGTATAGAAAATTCTTCTATTTGTCTTAAATCATAATTTTGGTAACAAATTCAGCTGTGATCTTGACGAATCTTGAATTATTGAGACCAGTAAAATTTTGGTTACTAAGGGTTGATGGATGTGAAAATGGCAAAAAAGACACCTTTTGACCTAACACACGTCAGGATCGTAGCAAATGGAAACCTGTAGTCTCTATCTACCCCTCTTATCGTTCAATTTTTACCAATATACATGTGTTCGTCAGTTTGGCGGACCCTAAATTCCTAAAAGATTTTCACTTAGATTGTGATTTAGCTTCGAATTTGCCAATACTGTATGTACAAGAAAAATTCAGGTGCCACAGTTGGAGCGGCTGTGGAAGTGTTTCTTTATGTGCCGCTAGACAGATTCTGTCACTGGTCAAGTTCTGTAACCCAAAAACTAAAGCAGATATTGACTTGGTTTTGATACTCGTATTTTGCTCCAAAATTGTGCATTCTGGATATAAAACATCATTTCAAAATATACATGCATTTAGAAGATATTTTGGGACTAAAGTATTAAAAATCAACTATTAGATACAAATTTAAAGAATGTCCAATGACAAATGATGTATTTTCAGGGTCAATGGGGTGGTTACTACGAATTACCAAGTCCAATATCAACAAGGGTGCAAAATGTGACTTTGGCTATTACTATTCCCGGAAACATCGACAGTTTAACTTGGGTGGAAGCATCAAGCACTGTGACAAATTGGAATACCGCAAAGGTAATAAAAGTTATTTTTAACTTCAAAATCACGTCTCTCTTAATAATATATAGGTATATTAGGAATATTTTCATTTTTTTTTGCTTTCCGTGTATTTTAAGCAACGTCCAAAAGCTCTGGGGTGATGAACTTGCGCTGGACTGCTGCTTATTGTTCATAAGTATGAGCTGCTATGGGATGGGCGGGACGGTCACTATGAGCGCAGCAACTTGTATTTGTAGGTGTGACCAAATATTGCGAAGGCAATACAATCGCACCGATTTCGTTGCGGGCACAAAATTGAAAACATATGTCAGAAGAAACAAAATGTTGCCAATACCGTGAAGTTATTCAATCACATCCTTGGTTAAAATTAATCTAGATTAGATTTTCGATTGAAATAAGTATTATTTATTTTATTTTATCTAAAACAATCAAAACACTTTTGGTTAAACTCGTAAAATTAACGTTTTTCGGGTTTGGTACTAAGATATTAATCAGGATTCCAAATTTTTGTTCTAATTTGGCATCGATCTGGATTATGTCAATAGATCCAGCATACAATATTCTAAAAATATTTTATTAACACCTTACAATTTTGTGTCTGCTTTTGTATGGAGATTTCCACGTCCTGCACGAATGTACTTGCAAGCTGGAAAGTATGACGCTCAGGTCAAATTCCACAAACAATTTCGAGTTTTTTTTAGATTTACAAGCAAAAATGCAGAGAATACTAAAATTTATATTCCTTTTTATTAAGCTATTTATGAGTATTTTATAAAAGTCTGTATATTATCATTCGTTTTAGGTAAACGTATACTTCGCGGGTCCCTCCTATAGAGATGCCTTGAAAGCAGTTGGCAAAATAAATAACGACGAGAATGCTTACGGCATGGACTTCAGTGGCATTGATAGCCGGTATGTATAAAACTTTTGCTTTTAAAATGTTTGTGCTAACAGCTTTAGTATTATGTAGAAGCGCCAAGTCAAAGGCAGAGTCATTATTCTTTATTTCTATTACTATTAAAGATTGCATATCTGGTGGATGTGGAAGAGGCCAAAAAACTGTTTCGAAATAATAGCAGATGAATGTCTTAAGTATTTAACACTATTATTATGAAGTAAAATATAAAACAGATCGTTATTTTAGCAGTAAAACGCTCGTTACGTGATGTTTTCTTTAAAACTATCCAATGACAAATACTTCCTTTACTTCCTAAATGATTTAATTATGTCTGGAGTATGCTGAAAATTAGTGCTCTATAGATCGGCAGCTTTGCTGAGCATACTGCCATTTGCCAGGAATGCTTAAAACTTTTTTCTGTTTAGTTATAAGTTTTTTTTGGCAATAAACCTTTTTCATTCTTATTCTAAATACAAAGGCGGTTCCTGTAAACAGCTGTGCTTCAAGCACAGATATGTACTTTAATTTGTAACATATGTATAGGTACATCCAAGCCTCGATGTGGACTGCGATTTATTGTTTTACCATTGTTAAAGCGATGGCGAGAATAAATAGGGTTGAGAGCACGCAGGTAAAACTTATCCCACCTAAAACATAAATATGAAAAAGGGGCCAAATTCAGTACAAATGCAGTGCAAGATTATCGGCTTCGCCGAAAAAGAATTGAGATCAAACTGGATGCCAAGGTTTATAGAGGTTCCTTAGTCATAACAGCAATAATGTACAACGTTATTCACTAAGACTTGTTTTAAAAGACAGTTTTTTAGGATCCTTGCTTGTAGAACTTGGTTCCTACCTTAACACATGTAAAATTGCGACTTCGGGGTTCCAATAGGAAATGAGTAATGGGGAGTCGAATGTAACTTTTGTAACCAACGATTTTGCCACACGTCAAATCATACACTGGACCAATCGCTGTTCAAGTGCTCAGTCTACAATTTTTCGTTAAACTGATACCCGTAACATAATACACAGTTCCCTGATTGGTTGATGGCATTGGTGGCAAGCCAAAAATCAGCTAGACTGACATTTTAATATTGATGTCTGATGATCTGCCTGGGCACATCGTATTTGTGAGGGGGGGTTGCCTCACTCCGCTCTGCTTCGCTCGGTGGCTCCGGGTACAGTACGAAGTCGGGTAAAGGCCGAAAAAAGTCAAAAATAGGTGCGACAACGAGTGAAGCGAGGAGGAGCGTGTTAGGTTGACATGTTAATAAACATTGGACGCCGAGCGAAGCGGAGCGGAGCGAGGCGACCCCCGAAGTTTTGTATAGGATTACCCGGGTAAAACTAGGTTTATCCTATCTTCTAGTATTATCAGTAACATATATAACACACGGCTGGTGCGCTGGCCTTTTTTTTAGAATTCGGCCCTGGACACGCTGCCACGTGTCTAGATATGATTTTCTTAATTCTTTACCATGTCGTAACTACTTTAAAACTATAAATATTTTTTTCCTGAGACTCTGAAGAAAAAAAACAAAAATCCTGATTCTAATGTTGAAACATATAATGAGGTTTTTTGTTATATTAATATTATAATATTAATGTAAGGTTTTTTTATAGAAGAGTTCGGGGTAATAAGTATTGAATATTTTCAGTGGTAACCGAGTGATGGGAGTCATTCCATATGGCTCAATCAGCAGCACCGTCCAAGCAGACCCAGAACTTCTTTGGCCGGTCCCAGATCATTGGTCTCTTGAAGACGCAGCCACAGTGCCCTTGCCTTACCTTCATGCATATTATTTGTTGGTGAGGAAAATAGATGCTTTAAAACTACAATCAAGTTCTATAAAATATTTTTATAATTTCTTTTATTATTCTTTTCTTCTTTTCAAAATTACCTTTTTCCTTTCAATAGCTTAAAACGAGTAAAGTTGTAACATTTATTTGAGCTCCGCGAATTCTAAACTTGACGAGAAAAGAACTCCTCTCTTCAATACAGTTTAACTATAGCTAACTTAATATTCGTACTTTTAGCCCGGGCGGTAGCGTTGCATTTTAGGCAGTGATTTTACGCCGATTGATTCCCATCATTTTCAATAGATCTGTAAGGGCTAATAACAGAACCAAGCGTCAGCTGACGCACCCGCGGTGGGTGTGGATGTGAGAGGCTGCGAAAGTGGTAATTTTTTCAGCTCAGTATGATGTCAACTATCTGTGAGAAAAGTTTCAGCCGGCGTGCTATTACTTTTTTTTTGCCACTTTCGCAACCTCTCACATCCACACCCATGTGAGATAATACGATCGATGTCAATATCAGTAGGCTTACTCTGTCTTTTGTATTTGCAACGGTATCTCCCGGGCTATTAGTTGACTTTGCCATAGCATAATTGAAGTTTGGAGCTGCCGCTCAAACAAATATATTCATAGATGATATTTCAGTTGATGCTCGTGATTGTTGGCACTTGGTGGAACTTTTGAAACATTTTTTGTTTGATAAACACTTGTACTTGTCCACTTATTTATATTAATTTCCCTTACCGGTTTCGCTGTTAAAGCATTATCAAAGGTTTGTTTGGTTGTTTACGTACAATATTGTTAATAATTTGATAATGCTTTAACAGCGAAACCGGTAAGGGAAATTAATATAAATAAGTGGACAAGTACAAGTGTTTATCAAACAAAAAATGATGATATTTCAGTTGCGCGTTTAGAGCGTCAATAAGGGTGCATTCACGTAGAAAGCAGGTACTCGGCGCCCATCTACCTGCTTTTCGGTTGCGTAAACCCATAAAATATGTGCGCAAACCCAATATCTGTGCATAAGTTGGAAGTTTAGCCGCAACATATTGCGTTATCAATATTACGACTATCATAAATTTTTTAGATCCCCCTTTTATTCGCGCTAATTTTGATACAGATTGTGACTATCTCAGTACTTTTTGTGTTGCGTAAATACAACATAATCAAGGTGCTGAATCAAAACTAATTTGTAAGGCTTGTTTACCAAAGAGTGCACCACATTGTCTGTATACCATTCAGCACTTTCCAGTGTTGACTCAATACCCAAATATTGGGTTTACGCGACCCAGTTAATTGGTAGCAGGCACCAGTTTTAAACATGCGCCCTAAAAATAAGTGAAATATACACCCGCTTTTTTGTTGACGTGGACTACTTACTACTTAAAGTCAAGCTGACATCAGTCAAATAACTTAACCCTTTCCTAAACTTGTCAGAATATGAACGAAGTTAACCCAAACAAACAGGCAAAGTGCGTGTCGGGCCACGCGCAGCGTAGGGTTCCGTAGTTGCCCAGTACATTTTATAAGTTGGTCTAGTAATACAGATCGCGCCAAACTTCTGGTCCGCTCGGAAGTTGCTCTCCCGAAGAACGGCCCATACATTGTCGTGTTTAGAGGGACTAAAAGTTTGGCGCGACCTGTACTCGTGAACCAGCTAGGGCCCGAAATATATCTTCAGCATATTTAATTGTTTATAATATATTTTATTTCACCGATATTTATCTTAAATAACAAAAAACTAAATCAAAGTATGGTGCTTATCCATAATTTTTTGAACGACCTATTCAACGATTCATGGGATAGACGAGAAAAAAAGTCATCCCCAATTTACGGGTTAGGAGATACCTTAAAAAAAAAATTGTTTCGTGATTTTTTTTTATGTTTTGTCGGCCTATTTAATACGAATACCCATACCAAATAACAGCTTTCTAGTACTGATACTCTCTGCGCTAAGCCGTGGACAGACGGACGGACAGACGGACAAGGCAAAACTATAAGGGTTCCTTGTCGGAATACGGAACCCTAAAAAGGATTCGAGTCACGATATTTTATTATTGATTTAGCTGTTTAACTATTTTGTTAGCGATACTAATAATTAAAATTTATTATGATTTATTTTTACAGCTGATAAAAAGTGATCTGCTCACAAAATCAAAAGTTTTCATCCATGGTGGTGCTGGTGCCTTGGGCCAGGCCGTTATTTCTATATGTTTGGCTCTGGGCTGTACGGTATTCACTACAGTCAGCGATCGACAGAAGAAACGGTTTCTCATGAAACAGTTTCCGGAATTGAGTGGTTAGTATGTATTGTGTAGTATCCTTCCTACCTTTCCTGATATTAAAATAATTATCTAAAAAATAAAATATAAAGACATGTATTGCTAAGTTTCATGACTTTGTTAGCAAGTTAATCGAATTTTCGTATTTATACAAAGTGTGCTCAATACATACTCCTATATTTATCAGAAATATAAATAAACGTATAATTTGCTCCTTAATCTAAGTGTATCTAAGTATATTATTTTATTAAATTTAAGTAAGACTTGCATTAAGTTCTATTGTATTTTTCGTAAGAGACAATTTACTTTGATTGTTTATTTTTAAGTAAAATATAGACTTATAATGAGTGTAAATTAAGCCAAGCTATGGTTTTAACAAAGACAACATGATATACAAACAAGAAACAGTTAAAAGCAATTAAATTACGAAAAGCATGTCATGTAAACAAAGTATGTTAGCATTTGAAAAACAATTTATTAATAAACTATAAATTATTATAGTGTAAACCAAATTAATTTTACTCAATATTAAAATAGTGTAACAGTTACCAAGTAACAAGGTGATTTACAATGTTTCAAATTTTCCATCAATAACCTACAGCAACAAGTAGGTATCAATTTCAAGTAGTAAATTAAAATAGAGTCCAAAATTTATTTCTTCAAGCTTACATGAAAATATCAGCTTTCCTTAACAATTTTATAATTTAATCCACTTTCCACAATTTACTTATCACTAGTCGATTTTCAATTAATATAGAGGTAGGATAGCAAGTGTAAGTGACGTATGTATCTATATTGCAAAACAGACTTACTTCTATACATTTCAAGAAGGGCAGGGTAGATATAGATTTCAGTAGGAGAATAGCTTGTTTGGAAAATATGAAAAGCCGTTTTTTTAAGCATATTACGTGTACATCTCTTGAAATGAAACACATAAATTGACCATTGTGTTCACCTTGTTTTCCTTTTGATAATAGTTATTTCAGCATAAGTGTAAATGGACAGGCATCTTTTTATGAGACCACATAGTCTACTGATTATCTGAACGTATTTTTTGAAGTAACCAGCACAAATCAAAATAGTACATTATGAGACAGGAGAGCTGCGGTGGACATTACAGTCGAGGTGGGATTACAGCCCGAGCCGAAGGCGATGCCGTAATGGACCCGAGAGTGTAATGTCTAATGCTCACGCGTTTCAAACGACGTTTTTCAACATACTAGCGAGGAAAAATAATAAAATTTCATTGTCTTATTTTTCCACAAAATCAAAACCACTTGACAATTTTCTATGAAAAATGGCGGCGGAGATTTTGTTTATGCGCGCCACAGATAACATGCGCGCGCAGATGAAAGTAGAGGCACTGACGCACCCGGCAAACAGCCAAATATAAAATATTAACAAATTGAATAGTTTATGTATTTACAACAGAGATTAGAGTTAATTTGTAGATAAAAATAAATAATTGGATAAAATTAAATGATTATTTATTTTCTATAAGGGGCTCTTTAATGATAAACTTCAGTTTTGCATCGGATTCAGTTTCATCTATGTACAAAATAAAAGTTTGAAAAAAATATGGTATAATATTTGACTCACATAAATCTTCCTATAATTAAATTACTTTTAAAAAAGTATTAATTCCACGGAAAAACTGATTCAGATCATTTGTTTCAAAACCGTTTCAAACGAAACTACCACACCTAGATACTGACTGAAAAAGACTATTTTTATTACATAATGTATGTTTAATTTCCTAATGTAACTACAATTTCAAAATAACTGAACTTTTCCGTATGCAGCAGTTGATTAGAGTAGGATAGACTATTAAAAAGCTAAAGCGTCAGAGCAGGACTGAAGTTAAGCATTATTTTTAACCCTTGCGTTGTTTGTTTCTTTGCGCGGTTTGTTTATTAAAGATCATCATTCTGGCTAAAACCAGTTTCGGTCGGAGTGATTACTTAGACTCCTAGTCAGAACGGCAGTGGTGTGCCCGAAGATATTTGTCCAATGATACTTGGTTTGAGGTTAACGTACTTCGAGACAGAAGAGTCCTACGAGTATACCAAATGTACAACGGATGATAAGCCATCTCAAATAACCCTTACAGAAAAGAACATCGGCAACTCCTGTGACTCTACATTCGAGGCGATGGTGGTTGAACACACGAAGAACACACGTTGTGACATTGTAATCAACTGCGCAAGTGGGCATTTAAGAAAGGTCAGATCTAATTATGATTTATACTTAGTTTACACAGAAAACCCTTTAATAAGGTTCACATATAAATGAAGGTGGTAGAGCTGGTGCCGGGCTCGACTGTGGAGGTACCATCTTATCCGCAAATCCTCCCGAAGTTATTCACGGGAGAGTAAGAGCTTGCAGATAGGCACAACCAGGTGGCCCAATTACCTGGGTCCAATTTATGGTGGTATTACCATCCTAAATTGCCGGGCCTTAAAAAAACAGACTGGTGATGGGCAGCGGCGTCACTCAGGCGAGGGTTTCGGCACCGCACTCACTAACCCGCCTGCTCAGCGTGTGTGAGTATGGGCATTTCTTCCAGGAGCACCGCCAAGGGTGGCAAAATCTTGGAAAGGCCTATGTCCAGCAGTGGACCAAACAGGTTGATGGATGGATGGGTAAATGAAAGTGTTTAAAATAACTATGCCAACTAACATATAAATATAACTACATTTTTCAATTACCTTTACAAAATCATTAAAGAGAAGTTTTTTCTCTCGAAGAAGCGAATGATTAATGGAAACGCATGAAAGTCATATCACGCGACAATCGCCTCGGCAAAAGCTCGTCCTGCGTTTCCTTCGGTGAAATGCTTCGTTGAGAGACATAACTTCTTTATTAGTTTCATCTATACTAGCTATGCTAGTAAACACAGATTTGTTAGAAAAATTTACTCCAGATTATACTTCTTAGATTAAAATTTAAAGATCCGAAAAATATTTAAAAAATGTAAGAGTTTTTGTAAACGAAGTGATATTACAGGTTTTCGTAAAAAAAAATACGAACAACATTGATCTAAGCTTTTAAAGGATATAATTTTATTTCTGAACAGGCAACGATGAAATGTACAGGCTTCAATGGTTTTTTGCTTGATATAAATGAAATTGAAATGGCTGAAAATAGTGACTTTGGCATGGGTTACGTCCATGACGAGAAAGCTTATATAAGCAGTAATATGAGAGCCATTTTTGAATCATGCAACTTGGAAGAAAAACGGGTAAGTTCTTAATTACATAAATATTTTCCTAATTACCTAATCTAGATATGGTGCACAAAAATTAGTTTGAGATTTTTATGGAGTCACAAAAATGCTTATAAAATGCATTACTAAAACAAGTCACACTCCCCAGGTAGTACAAATGGCCATCAGCGAGGGTATAGCGAAGGGAATCGTCAAGCCACTGACTCGGGTAGTGTTTCCCACTACGGAAGTATCCAGGGCTTTCCGACTTCTCTCGTCAAGGAGACACAGAGGTCGAGTGCTCATCAAATTGAGAGATCCGGCCGTTGATGGTCAGGGGCTTGATGTAATTCCTAGGTAAGTTCGAATTAAATATTATTGCCTTAGAATATTTGACAAGGTAGTTAGCTTATTTTTTATTAAAAATCGGTTCAATACCAATCTCGAACAGGTATAATATTATTTGATTAGTTATGTTTACAAATATTGGGATATATCTAACGTAATATGACAAAATTTAGAGATTTTTACATAATTTTTTTAAAGCGTATGCAGTTTTACTTCATTTAGTTGATTGTTACGTGTAATGACATTCATTATTATCATTGTCTTCAATGTTAAAAACAGTTTTTGCCAATTTATAGACGAATAGATAAACACACAAATAACTTTGGTTTTTTGTTTCATATGTGGATAATCTTGTTTTTCTCAGAATGACATATCATTCAAAAGGAAGTTTCCTCGTGGTCTGTGATGGGAGCAGCTTTGGGATTGAAGTCGCTGATCGTCTAGTCACACGAGGAGCTAAAAAACTGATGATTAACATCAAACCAAATTACATTGACGCCTACTTCTACACTAAAATGGCGTAAGTATAAACAATTAAATTTATCTCATCGAGCAACTTACCCAAAGAGGCGCAATGACACTTCAGCTCTTAATTTAAGCTTCGTCAGCTCATAAAGCACTGTGATTGTCGAGCTTACCCAATACCACTCAGTGATAGAGATAGTAAACCCCGGTAAATGGGAGTGAAATGCATATTTATATAGGTTGAAATTAACTCAACCGAGCAATTCTTTATGGAAGGTGTAGTCAAACACTGGGAACCTTATTGTGAAGTCTGAAGCACATTAGCAGAAATATTTGATAGGGATAGATGAATTAAAATAATCACTGCATTGCATCAAGCGATCCTAGATTCTCAGATAAAAAGGTGGTGTCTCGCAGTGCACCGACGAAGCTCGTCGCACGCGCAAGGCATGTGCGACTCACGCACACAAACCAACACTGCTCGGCACATATAGCGACGAGTCGTAGCAACGCAGGCACACACAGACCATTAACGCAATTGCTTATGCCAAAGTGAACCACACTGTTTTCGTGTGCTTTTATTTATTGCACAATCATCGTCTCGTAACCACCTGGAAATATACAGTTGTGTTCGCTACAAATACTGAACATCCTGAAAAAAATTGGGCGATAATGCACAAACATTCATGATCCACCTGAAAGCACTTATTATGCCCTATATTATCTACTGAATTTCCCACAAAAAAGTGGTCGGTTGAATAAATTTTACCTTGTATAATTCTATGCAATTACTAATCACTGCCTAGTTGTGGGATTGAACGGACCAGCATTTTTCTCTCTTTGAATTAGACGCTACAATATGTATCTAGGTAAACTGAACGCATATTTTCATAAACTTGGAGTTAGTAGACACCGCAAAATTTTTAGTTTTCTGTATTACACTTAAAGTATTGCCATACTTATTATACTTTGAATAACTGACTAAAAAAACTTATTGTCCACAGTTCCTGGCGCAAACAAGGCGTAACCGTAAATATCTCTTCAGACAACATGCAAAACGAAAAAACTTGCGTTAATTTGCTCCATGATGTAACAAAAATGGGCCCAATTGAAGGCATCTTTATAGCGCACGTGTCATTTGAAGGGAAATCTCTACAAACTGTCACTCAGAATGATTTCCGAACTCAGTTTAATGAAAAAGCTTTGATCGTTGCTAATTTGGATCTACTCTCAAGGAACATTTGTTATGCGTTAAGGTATACTACCTATTCTGTGTATAAAAAACAGGGAATCTTTAATTTTAAGAACGCACTTAAAACTTATCCACCCGATTTTTTCTTGTAAGTTGGTGGCACTGTGATTTACCGCGCGTAATTTGAGCGCTATCCTGTCACTCAGAGTGTATACAATTGCTGTTTTTGTGATTCATATTTCTGAAATAATCACGATTTTACCATGGAAGCGTTTGTTAAATAAAGTGTTTGCATTAAGTTTTGCGTATCAAACGAAATTTCCTGTGCCGAAACATTGTAAAATAGTCCAAAGAGCTTACGGTAATTTTTAATCAAATTGTTTACTCTAATTACTTATTTGAATGGTGCGGAACCCTCAGGCACGAATCCTAACGACACTTGACCGGTTTTTATAATCTGTTTATTGGACTACCTAATCCTTACATTATTTTGGATTTCAAATAATAATAACGGATAAATTAATAATTGCATAAACACGCTAACGTCTAAGATAATATTAAAGCCGATTTTGAAGGTTTTAATTTTAAGCTAAGAAATTTACTAAAAAACGTAATTTTAAGTGACATCACTATATTTTGCTATTCTGAAGGGCACACCAACTAAAATTAGCAAGTCTTTTAAATGCTCTTAAATTAAATTAATGTTTTTTAATTCAATCGAGGGACAGCTCTAAAATGAACCTTGAAATTACCAAAACAAGTTAAAATCACTAAGTTGAGTAAGTTATGGCTGTCAAACTAAAATTTTAGTTTGACGTTTACAAAATGGTGACTTGAAAATGGCTCTTCGTTTTAACCATACTTAAGTATAATTCTATGTATGTCAAACTAAAATGAAAACCTTCAAAATCGGCTTTAATATCCTTATAAATTACTGGCTATTCGCGTCATTGAATAATTGTCTTTTTATTTGCGCATACGATTTGCGCATTAAATTTTTGGTTTAGTGGTTATTTTATCACACCCCTTGTAACTTTTATGCTGACCAAAGTCACTACGGTAATAATAAACAAATCAGCATAAAATCTGTTTAGTGGTTCTTATTTTTAAACAGAACAGACAGAAAGACTGATAATAATTTAAAACGGTAATTTTGACCTAAATACCACTAAAATTTCACTAAAATATTCAATTAACAGACACAATCATGATGAAATTCGACTAAGAGAATTTTGTGATTCTTTTCCGTCTTTTGTTTATCAGCCTCTGTCATTCATAGTTGGCGGATTTTCATCAATATTTCGAATTAGACTCTTAAAAAAGACTATAAGTATGATTATTACCTTTACTCTTACCTACCGTCGCTCATAATGATATAAAAAGTGACAGTTACCATTATTTTATTTTACTTTTAGAAATGCTGACTCAACTATCTAACATAATTATGCTATTAAAAAACCGGCCAAGTGCGTGTCGGGCCACGCGCAGTGCAGGGTTCCGTAGTTGCTATATTTGATCTTAGAAGGAGGCTTTTTATTTGATACTATGAACATATTAACTGAGTTGATGGTTTAACGACTAATAACGTTTAAAAACGGGCCCACATTTGCTCGACTACTACTCGTTAACTTATAAAGCCTCCTTAGCTGTGAGAATTTTCCTTCTAAATTAATTATATACACTGACGTACATTTTTTGCATCATAAGAAACAACCGTTTAACTGGCAGGCAGGACACTTGACTATGACAAAAATTAGTACTTTAAAGCTTAAATATTTCGCAAACGAATCCCTGAATCGAAAAATGGTTTGTAGACACCTAAAATATTTTTAAACGATCTATCCAACGCTTGGACGACCAACATCCAACGACATTCACACCATGGGATAGACTACAGAACCCTAAAAAAGTAGCTTTTATACAAACAACCTACAAGTTATTACTTGTGAACAAAAGTTTTGAAGAAATTTAATATATATTTTTTTTCAGACATTTTGTCGTGATCATCCAATCCTCATCTGAGGCGCCAACTGCTTTCGTAAACTCTGTCACTGAAAAACTTTGTGAAGAACGTGTCATGGTCGGTTTTCCAGCTCTTTGCTTCCAAGCTCATCTTTTGGATGAGGTAATGTTTAAATTTGAACAACCCTTTAATGTAATTTATATTATTCATTAAATCTTATTACCAGAGTAAAACTTGTTTCTTAATTTCAGTTTGAAAAAGACAACACCAATGTCACTGGAAAACTAAAACCTCAAACTCTGAAGGCTTTATTTAATGCGCTTGAAACAAGTCTGAAATTAAAATATCACAACGTCAGTTCATACAGCTTAAAGAAAACCAAAACAGAAGATTTCATTGAAAGAATTGCTAAAATTATTGGTAAGCAAATATAATGGATTAAAGGGTTTTCGAAATATGCGTTTATATACGTCTACATAGAGGAGGCTCAATTATTTTACGAGTTTGATAATAAAACCTATAAAAGCTGATTATGATCTATCAAATATTGAGATTAACATCTTTTTACAGGAATCAAAGACATCGCTAAAGTACCCGATACCCTAAGGATCGGAGATTTAAGCGTCAGTGATATTAGCATTGAAGAAATCAAGACTATTATCAAAGATGAAATTGAGGAGGTATACACTAAGGATAAAATTGAAGATCTTAGTATTATTGAGTAAGTAGCATAATAATTTCAAAAAGTATTTTACTAATTTCTTATTGGCTTTTTACATATAATCGAACTCGGGGATGTCTACAAAGTTTGTAGGGACGGCTACTCTTTAGTTACTTTAAAAACACCTGCTCGGCAACGGTGCAATTCAGCACGTTTTGTATATTAAACATTATATAAACTATGACATAAATATATTTATATAGGTATATTTATATATTTTTAAACACTTGGCGATTTCTCCATCGCAAGGAGATAACAATTTAAAGTCAATCTGGACGTGAGGAGCTCTGAACCGGGATTCAAACCCGGGACTTCTCGCTTACCGGGCGGTTGCTCTACCAACTGAGCTATTCAGTTCTCAACATGACCTGCGAATTTACGCTTGTGCTTTCCCATGCCGCAACGATATGTATCACTTAGTAGTGAGCCTCTTGGCGCCTAAAGGACACTAGTGTATTTAAGACAAGTCTGAGACTATTATTGCCCTACCGTCACCTGTTACAGCATCGGGTAGTTAAGAATACACATTACTGGTATCGAAACTATGATAGAAATAAATTTCTATATTTTTAAACACTTTTCGATTTATCCATGGCAAGGAGATATCAAATTTAATTAATATCACTGCGGTATTGAAAATCAGAAAAGTAAATATGGATGTGAGGAGCTCTGAACCGGGATTTGAATGATTCGAAACATTATATATGTATTCAATACTTAATGTATGGGAATTTCGATTTGCGTTTCTGGGAGATCTAAAACCTTGACCTCGGTTGATCCGATAAAGACTTTCTTATCAGCACGAGGATAAGGGTGGAATGGGATGAATTTGTTGTTGGTTTCATTGTGCCCGAAGTATGGCGAGATCGGCAGGTAGGTTACCACAGATATACAGGTTGTAAATCATCTGTAAATAGAGTGCAACCATTAAATAAAACCACAAACTCTTTCGAACAATATTCGAAAAAAAACCAGCGCAAATCTTCACACAAAAAGATAACGCTGGTTCTGGCTTCACTTCCACGCATGAAGGTCCAAATAAGAGATTGGGTGCGGAAACCGAGCCCGCCAAAGAAGAAGAAGAAAGAAGAAGAAGACGACGCTCTAATACTTTCTTCCTTAGTGTAACAGCCATGAAATGAGTGAGAAAAAAACGAGTTGTTTTAGCAGATTCCAAAAAAGCGGAACCGCGTAAATCAAAAGCGGAAGGCGGATCCATTGTCAAAAGTCGGCGTAAAAAGCGGGAAAGCGGTGTATCTGGCAACGCTGTTGTATAGGGATGTTTGTTTAAATAACACAGTTAAAACAATACAAGTGCAGGAAAATTATACTGGTTTATTTTTATTTAAGCAAACAAATGCGGATACGCTACATACCGCTGTGTTGCAGCAGGGTTGGACAAACTATTTATTGCTGCTTTAAGTGATCCGCTAGATAATTTAGCACATACTTTAGGAGTCTGTGTTACATCCGCATTTTTATTGCCATAAACAAACAAATTCAGCTACACTTCAGACCGCTGTGTCGCAGCAGGGTTCGAACGAACTATTACTGCTTTAAGTCATTCACCTGATAATGCAGCACAGACTACACGCTACGCGGTTGTCTATGTTGCAGCTGCCTTTGTATTTACGCCGCCCGGCAGGTGAATTGGAGTATTTTTGCCTTGTATGCAATGTTTCTTATTTATAATAAAGTTAATTTATTTTTCATATACATAATTACATTATATGCTTTTATATATCCTTCTATTGCATGCTGTGTTCACTTGTAATTATCTAGGCATATAACTTAAAATTGATATGTTTTACAATGTATGAGCTTATGTACTAGATTGGTGTCCCTAATGAATAAAATTCTAAAAATCTTACTTTTATTTTTTACTTGAATTTTTTTTATTTAAATTAATAAATATATTACTTTTTTTTAGGTTAAAACGAATAAAAGAGAATTACAAGGTCATTACGAAATTTGATAGTGGTCTTGGAGCGTTCTACACTTATATAGATAAAGACGAGTGCCTGGCTGCGGAGCCACTGATCGCTATGCCAACTAAACTTACTGATGCCACTGAAGTTAGTATATTTTTTCTATTTTTACCACAATTTCTAAAAATCGATGCAAAAATGCATTTAGCTTAAAAGGTTTGAAATATAAGTATATTGAAAATTGATTTGGGACATTAACAAACAAGTATTACAGTCGCTCTTACTCCCTCTCAATTGAATATACAAGCTTACAATATCTCTAACAAACAAATAAGGACAAAGTTCTCCATAAAACTAAACTTATCTCTGGGATGAGAGAAGTATGGTTGTAACAGAACTCAAAGCGTGTGTGAAAATATCTAATAGGTAACCAGACAACTAGAAGTGGATAATATATAAATCATATTGTTTACCAATAAATACTATTATACTACTACAGAATTTTAAAGCAGATGAAAAATGCACATTTACACATTTGAATATTTTTTATCTATATATTCGAAATGAATCTTTTTTATAATTACAAAATGTTGAATTTTTCAATGTTTTTCGGTACATTATCCAAAAAATACATCAAATTTTGTCAAATATTTAGCTAACTTTAGATAGGTACCTTAAGCCTTCAACTTCAGGGTAAAAGTTTTTTTTTTCAGAAAAGCATGGTTTTATACGGTAAAATTAAATTTCCGTACCTTTCTCCCGTAGAAACAGCAAAAACAGCGAGTATCCGTACAAATATTTCAATAACTGGCAGACTTTGATCAAAACCACAAAAAGCTTGTTTATAGGTAGAAAGATAGAAAGTTTTAATTTTTTTAAACAAATTTTACTACTGAAAGATTCGTGGTTTAGATTCATACTGAGATTGAAACGGCTACTCACGATTTTATCAAGAATACTGTAAAACCAGTCAGGCGAAATTTGACTATTAAAATCGTGGGTAGCCGTTTTAATATCACTATGTATTAACAAACGTGGTATCACGAAGTTGTTGAAGTTTCACGAAAATTTTATCTTGTATGGAATATGATTAAGTTTACTCAGTAATTTTCTCAGATTAATTGTCATCTTGCGATAGTCGACCACTTATCACGGTCCTTTGTAACAGCGTCCCTAAAATGTTTGTATTTCTACATCGTAATCGAGATAAGAGGGTAAATAATTTAAAATATAAACAAATAAGTTAGCATTTCAAACCTTGATGTTCCACTTTACAGAACGAAGAGGAACTCGATCCTAAAGCAACCTACCTGATGCTGATCCCAGGGTTTGAAGGTCATCATGAGATGTTCACGACTGCTTGTGAGAGATTGAAGGTCCAGGCTATGATGTTCCAGCTGGGACCTGATATTACTGATGCGAGTATCCCAGAGATTGCTACCTATGTTATGGAGGTAAATGTTGTTCACAAGATTTCTATCGGTTTTTGAGATAAGAATAAGAATATTTTTTACTCACTATACCTGTAACAGAGCACGTTATTCTCAATCATATTATCAACTAGCTTTTGCCCGCGGTTTCACCCGCGTTGAATTAGTTTTTGTGTACTCCTATAAAATCAGTCAATGTCATTCCTACAGTAAACACAGCTGGCAGCTGTCTTTCATAGTTTTTCCATGGGAACAAAGGGAAAAAGTAGTTTTTGTCCTATTCAAAGTCTAGAACTACATTTATGCAAAATTTCAGCCTAATCGGTTTCGTAAGCATGGCGTGAAAGGGTGACACATCACTTTTCTATGTAAATTTGAAAGCTCATTTTCATCCCATGGGAACTGATTTATGGGATAAAAGTAGCCTATGTCCTATTCCAGGTCTAGAACTACATTCATGTAAAATTTTAGCCCAATCGGTTCAGTAGTTACGGCGTGAAAGAGTTACAAACATCCATTCATCCATCCATCCATCCATCCATACATCCAAACTTTCGCATTAATATTATCAGTGGAATTCTTATACAAAAATACAAGTGCAAAATATGTACTGTACATACCAATCGGTACATGAAAGTGTTTATGAAAATTCACAATAGAAGAATGAATGAAATAATATATATAAAAAATTAAAAGAAAAAATGCCATAGTTAAAAATAAATTTACTTAAATGTCTGATCAAAAATTAACATGCCTTCAGATTTAAATTCATGAATTCATTAATTGAGTAAAACGGTTGTTTTTTCCAAAAAACATTTCATAACACTGAAACAGCTGTCGGTGTTTTGTTAAACATAGCTAACTTAATTTATTTCCCTAAATATCAAAAGTAATGAAAAGGGTAGCAAGACTCATGTCCAGAATTTTGTGATTAATAGTTCTAGTATAAAATTACTTTTATTTTATGAGGATATGTCACGGATTGTTGTTTTGGAATCAGTATTAATTAGATGCATTTTAATGATTTGCCTCATTGTGTGGCAAATAGCATTATCGATGAAAAATGCACCCCTCTTTTAAATATCTTATATATCTTATAAAAATAACAAACTGCCCCCATTACCATAATCTCGAATAAAATTTTCAAAAAACAGACCTAGTAACATTTCCCCCTCATCGAGAAACCCGACTAGAAGTAAACTTAAGTTAAGATAGTACTAAGCTCAAAGGTGTAAAGAAAAAGAAACTACTCTATTAAGAATAGAAATATATTCGCACATAAGTTGGAAACCACGTATACAAAAGCAGAAAATAAAAATGGCACGTCTGACACGCCCCGATAACCAAAAAAGATGACTGATTTAAATACTGCACTGGTCACGTACACAACATTATAGATAGCAACTTGCTATAGAAGGTAGAAGTGAAATAATTCTTCTTCATCTTCATATTAAACAAAAAATAATTCTTTAAATATTGGAAAACACATAACCGACCAACAGTTGTGGGCAATACTTCCAAAAATATAAAATCTCACGCTTATATTAGTTAATTAATTAATTGATTTTTAATTGTGTCTGGAAATGTTAGGCTTTTCTTGCTCTCAGTGCCTCATATGCAATACATATTAATTTTAAAAATATGAAAGTTAGTATAAAATAACTAAGAATTCTACAAAAATGGAAAATTTTGACACAAAATATTCATTGCTTGCATCAACGCATCTCAAATTACAATCCTCAAACACTCATGATGTCAATTTATATTTTCAACAAATTACCTAACAGTTAAAGACATACTAAAACAGTTGCCCAGTTTGTACAAGACCCAAAAAAATATTTTGTTTCACCGTCCAACAATATTTAAACGATAATTCGTCTGTCATAATAATTTATATTTACAATTTATATTCACAGTTTATGAAGAAACGTTTTGAGTTGAAATCCAAGTTTTATCTCCTGGGCTACTCGTTCGGAGTCAACGTGGCGCTGGAATTAGCTGCTTTGATGGAAAAAGAAGGTGAATCTCAAAGATCTAAGTTTAGTGATATACGAAATAAAACAATATTTTGTTTAGCTGCTTCTGTTGTATTTTAAAAATTTTAATTGTCTTTAAATTTCAGGTCACGTGGGCGTCGTGTTTTGCTTGGACAGCAGTCCAGATGTTCTTAAGCTACAACTGGACGCTTACTTGGGAAACCTAACAGAAACTGAATTGCAAAATTCCATCGTGGAACACTTGTACCAACTTATGGCGGGTGAACCTAGCCAGGAACTAAAAGAAGAATTGATGAAATGCGAAGAATGGCAACAAAAAGTTGAGGCCGGTGTTCATCGTCTTCGAAGTCTTGTCCATTTCTCGAACCAATACAAACGTACTTTGATACAAACTGCGTATAAAAGAATCATGTTATCAAAGAGCTACCAGCCAACTATGAAACTAGATTCTGAAATAGTTCTCCTCAAAGGAATTCCCCATCCCAAAATAGGAGCCCTTCCTTACGATTATAACTTGTCTAAATATTCAAGACAACCTGTCACAATTTACAATTTAGAATCTGACCATGCATTGGCTCCGCAAAACTGTAGGGTTTCCAATATCATCAATAAACATTTGGACTCTAAAATCCTTACGGATTTCAATAATAAAAATCTTTGTGAAACGTATTATGCTGATCCGCTTAAGATTTTCTAAATAGGTTTTAATTTTTAGATTTTCACTTTATTTATGTTGTTTCTTGTATAGTTTTATTACGGCCATTATTTAAGTTTAAATAAAGTTATAATAGTAAGATTTATTTTTTTGTTTATATGAGAATTGAATGTTGGAATAAGAAAGGTCTTGTGCATAAACCAAACCCTGTTTGGTACATATGCTTAAAAGCTCATATCCCTGTCTCGGGCTGCACGAAACGATATTAATACAGATAATTAATAGAAATGAAAATTTGAATTACTTTATTACAAAAAAAAGGTTACTATATTTATAATTACACTAGTTTCCACTGAACGATTCCTTGAGTATTGGAAACTAGGCATCTAATTACAAAAATAAAGAACTTATTTATTCTTACACATATAACATAACATAGAACTATACTAATTTTGTTAAAAGCATTTTTCTCTAAAAGAGAGAGTGAAAAAGAAGTGCCGTATCGCACTTGACCTCCTTCATCTTGACTGCAAAACCAACTTCAACTCCGTTCCAACTGACGCCACGCTAGGTCTGTACCATAACATAGACACAACCAGCTACCTCAATCAGATTACTACGTAGAACCAAAATAGAATACTTACTGAGAACCAAATTATAATCAAACAGAACATTGATCCGAAAACATGTGCAGATGCATCCGCAAAAACAATGGATGAATGAATAAACTTTATTACACACTAGCTTTTGCCCACGGCTCCGCCCGCGTCGAAGAGATTTTAGTGGAAATAAGGAAAACAAAAGAATATGATTTTTTGAACGACTATATGCAACGGACAACATGTTTAACCAAAGCGCTAATAAATACCAATCAAATAAGCCCAAACTCGAAGGATCCTTCTGTTGTCCATTAAGGAGATCCCGTACCCACCCATCTTCCAGTCCCATCATCAGACCCTGGCCACCATGTTTTACCAAAGTGCCAAGAAGTGTGTCATGATCGTTGTTGATGGAAATCTGTAGTCAGATTAAACTCATACAGTTTTCTCGTATGGGAAAAAATCAATAATTAAACCTGGCTGTAATCACTTTTTCAAGCTAAATATTAGCAAGAGGTGTGTCCAGATCGTTGTAGATGTAAATCTGTAGTCAAATTAAACTGATATAGTTTTCCTGTATGGGAAAAAATCATTACTTAAACCATAGTATTTAATGTATCTATGCTTAAACCTGGCTGTAGTTACTTTTTCAAGCTTAATATTAGCAAGGGGTGTGTCAGGATCGTTGTAGATGGAAATCTTTAGTCAGATTAAACTGATACAGTTTCTTCGTATGGAAAAACAACCGGTTTCATCACGTATAACTAACCATTTGGTCAAGGAACGCCGATAAAGCAGCTAAGCAGCGTTTTTTCTCCCGACATGGTTGACAAATATTGAATTTTCAAACCGAAAACTTACTTTTATTAAAATAAAATATAACCTATGTTACTCAACAATTATGTAGCTTTTTACAAAAGAAAGAATTTTCGGAATCGGTTCAGTAGTTCCAAAGTTTACCTCAAACATACAAACAAACAAAAAAATCTTTCCTCTTTATATAATAGTGTAGATGTAGATGTAGATAGTGTAGAAGTGTAGATGTAGATGTAGATAAAATAACTAGTAGTTTGCCCCGAACTGTGAACTCGCGCTCGCCCGATTCACGCTTGACCGATTTGACGCATCTTTAAACTTGAACATTCTTTTTGCCTTATTTACTAGCCTGCCAAATTTTATGACATTCCGATCAACGATACTGGAGTTATCGTCGAACAAATATTCATACATACACACATACATACAAACGCCAGATTGTCCAAGTAGACTCTAAGAACTTGCTTGCTTCGTTCGCTCATTGAAAAATTCTTTTTGCCTCATTTACTCACCTGCCAAATTTCATGACATTCCGATCAACGATACTGGAGTTATCGTGGAACAAACATTCATGCATACATACATACAAACGCCGGATTGTTCTAGTAAACTTGCAAAACTCGCTCGCTTCGCTCGTTCGTTCAAAAATAACAGAAGGCAAGGGCGGACTTATTCCTCAAAGAAATTTCTTCCAGTCAACCGATGGTATTAGGAAAATGAAAATTTAACAAATTAATTTTTATTTGTGCAAAAAGAAAACAATTATTTGCCTATTACTCGTACTTATATTATAACACACTACATACATACATGAAGAGGGATCAAAAAGTAGTAAGAATGAGATAGAATGAAATGACTATCGACTATAACTTAATAACTTATTTTTCTACATAGTCTCCGAGTCCCTCTACACACCGAGTCCAGCGCTTTTTCAAGGCTTTAATCACTTAAAAAAAAAATAGTTTTGTCTTGTTCCTGCAAAAATCTCTTCACGGCATCCATTGATGTATTAATTTGGGGAACAGATGAAAATCGCTAGGCGCCAGTTCTGGTGAATAAGGGGGGTGGTCAACCAATTCGAAGCCAGCTTGCTGAATGGCAGCCATCGCAAGCGCCGAGCTGTGCGCGGTTGCGTTGTCGTGATGAAACAGCACGCCTCTTCGAAGTTTCCCTCTCCTTTTCTCTTTGATGGCATTCATCAACTTGGGAATTAAAGCTGCATTATATTGGCCAGTAATAGGTAGTTCCACGCTCCAGGTAATCAATCAACAATATCTCTTCTGAGTCCCAAAATATTGAGGTCAAAACTTTGCCAGCCGATGCCACGGCACGAAACTTCTTCGGGGTCGGTGATGATGGCCGTTTCCATTGCGAAGATTGCTGTTTTGTCTCGGGATCAAAATGATGGACCCGTGTTTCATCCATTGTCACGAAATGAGACAAAAAGTTTTTAGAATCTTTTTGAAACTTGTCCAACAATGCCTTCGAAATGTCAAGTCGACTTTTTTTCTGACTGTCGGTTAACATTCTCGGCACCCATTTTGCGAAGACTTTTCACATATTCAACGATTGTTTCAATATAGATTGAATAACTTCCATATGAAATGCCCGTTTCTTGAACTAAGTAATGGATGGTAACTCTTAGATCGCTCAATACAATTTTCTTGACTTTCACATTTTACTTGCTTATAATTTTTTCTTTTTCAACATGTCGCATACAATATCCATAACGTGAGTCAAACACATTTATCAAAATCAATTACATACAAAAGTTACAAGCGTATAAAAGTGCTGGATTTTACACATATTTTGGTGAATGTTTATAAACCGTTATGTCCTAGAAGCGATACAATAAATCAAATAATTTTAGTTTCACAGCATTTTATATTTTATACTATTCAAAAATATTTTTGTTTCATTTTGATTTTGGGATATTTCTCCTGAAATCATAGGAACCACTAAAGCCATTCTCGAGTTTTTTCAAAACACGAATGTTGTCTCGCGTTAGCTTGCCTCTCAAACCGTGTTCGGTTAATTCCGTACGAGTTCGGGCAATGAACGTTCGGGCCAACCAATAACAGTCAGTTAGTGCTCTATAATCCGAAGTTGAATGTAGAATGAAATAAGAAGCATAATGACCCCGTGCGCGACTGACTTCAAGCCGCCGATTACAGGCCTCTTAAGGTGGTTCAACCGAATCCCGGTGCAAAATGCACATCATAATATTGATTTTCTTACTTTTGAATAAAAAGTATGCAAAAATTGCATTTAAAAAAATTAGCGGAAATTAGTTACTTACACTAAGGTTCTCGCTTTAACATTATTTTATTTTATGCCTTAGATTTTGATAACATTCGATTACAACGTTAAATACGCTTTTAAGTTTGTTAATCGAATGCAATCAAAATGTAAATCATAAAATGATAGAATTTGAATGTAAAACCCTAATTGTTACTAATTAATTTCCGCTTATTGCTTTAAAACGCAGTTTTTGCATACTTTTTATTCAAAAGTAAGGAAATAGTATATTATGCAATTAGTAAATCCATCCATCAGCTTGTTTCGTCCACTGCTGGACATAGGCCTTTCCAGGATTTCGCCACTCTTGGCAGTCTTCCTGGAAGAAATGCCCATACTCACACACGCTGGGCAGGCGGGTTGGTGAGCGCGGTACCGAAACCCTTGCACCAGTGACGCCGCTGCCCGTCATCAGCCTGATTTATATAAGGCCCGGCAATTGGGGATGGATATACCGCCATCCATCGGTCCCAGGCAATGGTGGGCCGCCTGGTTTTTTTGCCTGAGAGCTGTCCTCTTACTCTCTCCCGAATAACTTCGGGAGGATTTACGAGTAAGATGGTGGTACCTCCACAGTCGAGCCCGGCATTAGCTCTACCACCTAACCACCTACCACCTTAGTGAATAAAGGACGGATTTAAAGCGAGGGCCATAGATGAGTCACGAGCAAGTAAAGGATTCTAACGACTGAATCACGACCACAGGTAGCGATTCATGATGATTGGATCACGAGCATAGCAAGTGATTCAAGTGTTAGAATCCTGAGCGACGCGAGTGATTCATGGCCATCAATATAAATCCGTATTTTATTCAAGAGTTGCATACTATACTTTATACCATGACTACGAGAAAAAGAAATAATTTAAGTGAAAATAGACATTTAGTAAAGAAAAAAGGAAGATTAAATTAATTAAAATATAGACTCTGAAAATGTGCCCGAAGCTTGATTTTCATTTTTCCATTTGCAAAACTCATCGTAGGCTTTGATATAAACGTGCCTTGATTTGTTGGGTAGCAAGTTTTCTACTATATCGGCCGCCCTCTTTTTCATAAAGTAAGGTGTTAACACATCTTCTTCATCACTTGAATGCATATTCAATGGATTTATTATAAAGTAACACTAAACTGTGTGTTCGTACAACTTACAGTACCTATTGAAAATGGCGCCAATTTACTAATATATATTTTTTTCTGTACATAATGGCAGCAAAGAACACAAAGGAGTTTTTATTCTAATGCTAAGCTAAACTCCTTGTCGCAAATATTGACATCGACCAATCAAATCTCGAGGAATTATTTGCACACAGAGTTTGTATGTCGAATTTTCTTTGCGCAAGGAGTTTGTTTCGAGTATTTTTTGCGCAAGGAGGTTGTATAAGCATTGAGATTGAGTTCGAATATATTGGTGTGTTCTAAAATGAAACACCAAAATAGTGATTAAAAAGCCTTTTTATTCACTGTTTTCAGTGAATAAAATGAGCTTTTTAGAGTGGGAATGGTATAAACAATATTATAATGTGCATTTTGCACCGGGATTCAGTTTAACCACCTTAAGAAGACTCTTTAAATATTTTCCGTCAAAGCACAGAAATATTTACGATTTATTCTATTTCAGCATATTTCTACAACTTTAATGTCATAAAAGGAAGTAGGTAAATACTGAAAACTGACCAAAAATCCGATATACTCTCTTTTTTTTGCCTTCTTTGCGTGTCATTTTTGCACCTTCTTAGACAACATTTAACCACGATTGTGTGTCGCTCAATTAAACTGAGTGGGCTTTTGCCAGGCCGCGTTCGCTGTCACAAAATCTAGGGTTTATTTGATCGAAGCTTAAAGTAGGTACTCTAACAAGCAGCTGCGTATGAAATCAAACCAGTATATAAGTAAATAAAGTCATTTTGTTTCTACAAAATATCTAGATTATATTTTATTTCAATACGTCTAGTAATCTACGAAAGCTTTTTTGACGCTTGACTTTCGAGTATTACAAAGTCATTCATTCGACAAGAGATATAATGACTTACTCGATTAATGACGAAATCCCGTGCACTACGTATTTATATAAAACAGGTATGCGGTGATTATTGTGCCCCAAAATCTACTAAAGCTACTAAACTTACGCATCAGGCAATTCTGTAATGTTAGTTTTAGTTGATTATACTAAATAAATAAATAAATCATTCACAATGATTATTACAGTTTACTTCAGCGCTCACATCGCTTTTTCTACGGATGAAAGACGTTCGTTTAATTAATAAATTGATGAATGAAGAATGATTCTGCAATGAACTGAACTGAATTCTGAATGAACTTGCTGCAATGTCCCTTGCTGTAATAAACCTTTTTCCCAAGTCCAAAACGTACGAAGTTTTCCGCCCAAGAGCGCCGATTAACGGAATAAATCTGTAGTAACCCATAACTTGTCGAGATAACTGACCGAAATTTCCTTTCTTCGCTTGTTTACGATATTTCGGAGAAATCTCGGAAATCCAGTCAACTGTTAGAAGGAAAGATATGTAAAGCATGGTTGTTAAAAGATTAAAAAATGAGTTGCTTTTACCACAATTAGCCCAAAAATAAAAATTTTTGACGTGTGACATGTAAGGCTTCTGAACATACTCAAAGCCTCAAAAAAATGCTATGCATTGTTGATAACACAAATAAAATGATTAATTGAACAGAAATAATAAAAGATTTTTGGTATCAGTAAAACTACTCCTTGAATAGAAGCTTTCATTGTAGAGATCTCGGAATTTTCATCGACAACTAAATCGACATCCACGTCTACGCTCTCATGACAATATGCAAGATGGCACCTGGTCTTAAATTTCCCACGCAAATTAAGCTATGCTTTTATAGCATCTGATTGCAACAATATGATGCCCACTTGATTTAATTCAAAGACATATTTAGATCACCGAACGAAACAGAACGAGTTAAAAACTACGAGTAGCTTTCAAAGCTCTTTTAAAGTTCAAAATGGATTCAAGTTTTAATTTGAAAATCTTGTAAAAAAATCGAAGTAAAAGTTGAGACTCACCTTCTTTTTCCATTAGAGCGGCTAATTCCAGCGCCACGTTGACTCCGAACGGTAGCCGAAGAGATAAAACTTGGATTTCAACTCGAACCGTTTCTTCATGAGTAACGGAAAGTGAAAATTAATTAGAAACAACAAAGTGATACCAGATTTTGAGCAATATATTTTTTAATAACCAAATTGTATTTATTCTCAATCTGGTAACCCATTTTTAGGATTTTGTACCCGAAGGGCAACACGGAGCTCTATTAATGTCACTCTGCTGTCTGTCCGTCTATCCGTCTGTCCTTCTGTCCGTCTGTCCGTCTGTCCATCTGTCTTGCCGTGTATGTCACGGGTCTCTTACTTGCAGACGGAATGAGTTACAGACCTGATATTTGGTTAAGTTAGGTAGAATGTTTTTATTGAATTAAAAATGAAATAATAGTAGTTTATGCTATAAGTGCAGTAAGGAGACAATACGAGAAACAATTTGAAACACGAGCGACAAGCGAGTGTTTTAAACGCTAAGAGTATGTTATTGCCTTTATCTACGTGTATAATACTACATGTGGGTAAGGTGTTTTCTTTTAATGAAACATAATTAAAGAAACAAACGAACAATAAATACTCCAAATAAAATTTAAACGGGCATTCTTTTTATTTTTTGCACGCAAGTTGCCAACTTGACGGAAATAAGCTGCCTTCAGTTTGATGCGTTTGAAGGCTGCTTTCAGTCATAGATACATATCAAAATTTACAAAACATGCTGAAAGCATGATCTGTAGTAAAGGTCCTAAAGCCTTTTGGAGTTATGTAAAAGCTAAACGAAATAGTTCTAAATATCCCCAGCAATTTACACTTAATGGAGAAACTATTACGGATGGAGAAAACATATGTAATGCCTTTAATACGTATTTTGAAATTGTTTTTGCAACCCCTGATTCCAAAAGCGATGAACGCATAGATGTTGATTTACTTGATCCGAACTCACCTAACAGTATTTCTCGGATTACAGTTTCTGAGGATGAAGTATATGGCTTGTTATGTCACTTAAATGTCTCAAAGGGGTCCGGATCCGATGGGGTTCATCCTTATTTTCTCTCGCAATGTGCAAAGTCCCTGGCTTTACCTTTATCGATTCTTTTTAATACATCGTTACGGCAAGGAAAGTTTCCAAAAGTATAGAAAAAGGCTTTTATTACACCTGTCCACAAAAAGGGAACTAAAATACAAATAGACCACTATCGCCCCATCTCCAAATTGAATACCATCAGTAAAATATTTGAAAAAATTAATTATAAAAATATCTATCAATTGATTTCACGTAGGATCTCAGATCGGCAGCACGGATTTCTTAAGGGGCGTTCTACTGTTTCAAATTTGGCGTGCTTTTCGGATTTCGTTCTAAAAAATATGGAAGGTAGAGGTCAAGTAGATGTCATATATACCGACTTTGAAAAGGCGTTTGACCGGGTGGACCACGCGATCCTATTAAGGAAGCGTCAGAGTTTGGGCATACACGGTGATCTCTTACGGTGGATAAAATCCTATCTAACTAATCGGTCCCAGGCTGTTGTTTTGTGTGGTTATACATCAGCATTCATAAATATCCCCTCCGGTGTTCCCCAAGGATCGCACCTTGGTCCACTTTTTTACAATGCATACATCTATGACATCCATAATTGCTTTGAGGGCTCCAACCATTTGCTATATGCTGATGACAAGAAAATTTACTTGCGAGTCAGTTCAATTTCTGATTGTGAGATATTACAGAATGATTTAAACAGGCTAATTACTTATTACCAGGACAACAAAATCAAGCTTAGTATCTCGAAATGTCAATGTATCAGTTTCACCCGAAAATTAAACCCCATTGAATTTCAATATAAATTTAACAACACGGCTATCGAGAGGGTCAAGGCCGTCAGGGACTTGGGAGTTGTGTTGGACTCAAAAATGGATATGTCCCAACATGTAGTAGCCATGGTGCAAAAAGCATATAGGAGTTTGGGTTTTGTTGCGCGTGTCTGAAAAGTATTTAAAAATCCATCAAGTCTCAAAATTGTTTACTTTGCATACGTCCGCAGCATACCTGAGTATGCTTCCAGTATTTGGTATCCTATTTATAATACTTATAACATAAAAATTGAACGCATACAAAAAAAAAATATTCAACACCTTAACTTCAAAGAAAGAAAATTTTATGATTCCTACTCCGATGGCTGTCATGCACATGGTTTACTTACATTAGAAGAGAGACGTATAGTATCCGACATGAGCCTCTTCTTTGATATAGTGCGTGGTCGACTTGACTGTTCAGAATTACTTTCCGGTATTGGTTTTTGGACACCTAAGCGACGTATGAGACACGCGGCATCTAAGACTTTCCATGTTACCTGTCACTCTACTAACTACGGTATGAACTCTATCCTTGCTCGGCTACCTGACACTTACAACACTAAATTTAATAATATCGACATCTTCGTTGGATCTAAACTATCATTTAAGCATAAAGTCGAAAATTCAATTCTAAACCCGATTTAAATATACTACTTTATATACCTTTAATTCCTTCCAAATCCTTCCCCCCTCCCTTTTACATACTCACACACACCCTTACACCACACACACAAACATACACTTATTTAGTTTCTGAAAAACTACTGTAATATCATTTAATAATTTAGTAATTCTATTTAATTTGTAAAATCTCAATAATAATTTATAATAAAACTATTGTATATAAAATAAAAATAGCTATATATAATTCAAAAAAATAATAATCTTATACCTTAATCTAACTATTTTGTACTAGGAATGTATTAATTGTATGACTGGTGGACAACTTTTATTGGCTTCATTTACTGTATCTTTTATTTATTAATATATTATTCACTTAATCATAAGCTGTTGTAGTCCCAAATAAAAAATTTGAATTTGAATTTGAATCATACAGGTCCTGTCCTGCTATCAGAAGTAGGCGGTTGTCGTCCGACGATCAAACTGAGCGCAACCTGCGAACGCATCAAACTGAAACCAGCTCATTCTGTCAAGTCTATTTAAGGTACACCAGTAAAGACTGGCAACTTTTTTTAACAAATAAAAAAACTAAAAGTCCCTCAGACATGGACGGCTGCATGGGCTAAGTTCCCTTTTCCTTCCCACTATGTGGAAGAACAAAAAAAAATGAAAAAATAAAACATAAGTGTGGTAAAGTCAAAAAAAAAGTCATGACAACAGTTTAGAAAACTTAGGGCTTTACGAGCAGTTGCATTGAAATATTTTATTTAATTTTACCCCTCATAACCCTGTCTAAAACTCATTAAGTAGAAAAGAAATAGGTATATATTTTTTTCTTTTTTTGTATTTAATAAAGAACTGTGCCTTGATGGTAGCTCTTATTCACACAATTAAAGCGCATACCACCGTTTTAGTACAAAACTTGATAACTCGTTTCTCTGTTAGTTTTCGTCATAGACTAAAGTTATCTATTGTTTAATACAGGCATTTAAAAAGTAACTTACTAGTTGAAATATAATATTTTGGTATAGGTACAATTTAAGGCAAGAATACAACTTTGCATGTAAATCTGTCAAGTTTGATATCCTTAAAACAAAATCAATATTCAAAATTATAGAAAAACGGTCCTTCTAAAATATCAGTAACAGTTGATAACGAAAAACAACAGAGAAACGGGTTGTCAAATTTTGTACTAAAACGGTGGCGTGTCTTAAATACACAGTCAACTTGTGACAGTTTTTTAAGTAAATTCAATGTTTGTAAAGAGTAGGTACCTACCTAATCGGTCATATATTTGTAATAAATATATGGAATATATTATTACAGTTTTACTATAGGTATGTGGTTGAAAGGATCGCAATACTTTTACTAACATCCTATAAATTAATGATTAATATTCCGCTAAACATGCTACTTAAAATGAACACTTAAGCACCAGCCAGTTGAGTGGCCAGGTGAGCAACACATCCCGAGGATGCCTCGTTTAGAAGCGAAACACGTGTCAATAAGTTTTCTAACTGTTATTTAAGGGTGCGCTGACCAAAAGAAGCTGAATCGGCAGTCACGGTTAAGTTGATTTAATGAATAATATTCCATTAATTAATATAAAAAAATCATATTTAGTATCACAGAAAATGTATGTACACTTTATCTGAAGCAAAAATTAAAAATAATTTATAGTTTATGAAGCACAACTATTTAAACTAAGCCCAAAATGTAACCACGGCGTATTGACGTTTAGGTCATTTTAACAACTTAAATGTAGAAATTTATCTCAAGATTAATTTCAAACAATCACCAAAGTATAAACTACAATTTTCCAACTTAAATTTTAGAAATATTGCCTGGCAATTTAAATACAATTTATTCAAAATGCACCACAAATCCGCCCTACATTTTTAGTATGGCCGCTCAGGGGTCAATAATACTGACCACGATAAAAATGACCACGAGAGTACAGAGCGAGGTGTCTAATCGTCGTACGCTCGGCGCAGCCTTAAGATTAGCTTTATACTCTTTGCATGTGCAAATTATATGTGGGAGGGCGTGCGGTGCTTGAGTCTGCATTTTGAATAGCAAAGCAAGCGTGTTTGGCGAAGTTTTTAGCAAATTATGAATATATCCTTAAATCGATGATAAATATGTATTATTTTTTAATTCGGGGTTAATGTTGTAATGTAAAGTCAACGGAATTACTAAATCTCGTGTCATTTTATAGTAAGTAGTACATGGTATCCCTAAACCAATCTAGGTACAGTATAGGAGCACTCGCAACGCAACCCGCCTGGCTGTTTCCAAAGACGAAAACAATTGAATATTCAGCAGTTTCCAAACAAATCTAAGTAAACTTAAATAAGGGTTGTTATTCATCGTTGAGAACATTTTCATTGTTCTGCAGTGTGTCTACAATATCCCAATATTGATAATAAATAAATAGTCACTCTTTTTTAGGTTTCCCTAAGTTGTGATATTTAATTAATGTGTTTTTGTTTGATTTGATGTAGCTAAGTTACGTGAGCCAAAAATTAATCACGCTTAAAGTATTGAGGTATTTTTTAAAATCCTATTTTATAAAAAATAACATAAATATTCAAGACAGAAAATCTCACTTTATTTATAAACTTTACAACAGTTTTCTTAACAACTATTTAATTCAAAGAGAAACAAGATGAAGTTAATAAGAAATTGAAAATAAGTGAACGATTTTATACTGCTATTAGCCATGAATATTTAAGAGAATATTCAAATTGATGACGTAACTTTTATTGAATCGTTTCATAATTTCCTTTTAAAGTTTAAATAACTTTATCAACTTGAGTAATTGTTCAGAAATAATAAACATTGTTTTACAAAGTTACTATGCTAATGAATACAAAAAAAGAAACTGTCAGTTGTGAATAGAACTCGTACCTCAGGCGTTCCGTACATATCGCTAGAAAAACTTATTCCACGTGCAGTTATAACAGAAAAACATACTTGTAACTCGATACTAACGATACATTAAACTATACGTATCTAAAGATTCTAATTAAGGGGTACCGAGCTTTTTGTGAAACAATTGCGTTTGCTTGATCCCGTGATGTATTGTTATTACTTGAGCTTTTCATGCAATGAACATGATATTTATAGATAATAAATCACTCCATAAGGCATACACTTTGGAAACATGATTACTTGTAGTTTCCCCGATAAAAAAATACATATCTAAAAAACAATATAAACCCATAGTACGGCATAAATACTTTACGGAATGCCATCAGTTTTTGAATAATACCAAAACTACCATGTTTTATAACGTCTACTCTTAATATTTTCAAAATGCGGGTTTGTTTTAACTATACCAAGGAAATAATATAAAATATATTAAAATGTATAAATCGAAACTGCAAAATTAAGTTGGTTAACTATTACTCTTTAACTTGTAAAGCGTTCTTAGCTGTGATAGTTTTTCTTTTAAGGCCTTACCTCTGGTGCACGATAATCTTACTGAGCGATTTTGAACTTCAGTATGTTATCAGAAAGTCTATATTAGAATGAATGAATAAATGAATGAAAATTTCTTTATTGCACAATAACACATGAATGTACAGAGGCGAACTTAATGCTATTTAGCATTTTCTTCCAGTTCACCTGGGGCGTTGCAGAAAAAATGTAGTGTAGTGCCCAAAATAATAAATATTAAACGTATTGAATCTAATATAACATATAGGTATGTATACACAAAAATAATACAGTAAAATAGGGGAGGGAATATAATATAAATACAAAAATATGGTAAATATACATTAGGCTATACATATACATACATACATAAATACTAGATACGATACATAGACAATGACTCTTGTGACAATAACTCTAACCAAAGCAATTGGGTCATTGTAATTGTAAATATTTAAGGATTTTTTAATTTTAAGTAATGCTGGTAAACTTTATTTTTGAAAACAGCAATATTAGACGAATCTTAGATAAACACAGAACGCTTAGAACGCTCGCTTCGCGCGCTACCGGCACGCAAAATCAATTAATTTTCGAGGTTTTTCTGGATTTTACGAAAAAGTATTTGATGTAGGAGTTTTTTCACCTGACAACGGAAAATAAACCATGTTTTCTTGTTCTAGCAGTAATTTAAGACATAAAAAGAACTAATTACCAAAAAAGGCATCATTTTCAAAAATAAAATCTAACGAGTGAAATTTTTCCAATTAGGTAACCGACCTGACAACGGAAAGACAAAGGCCTGAAAAAACACGTGTCCAAGGTAAACATTGATCAGATAAGTAGTTGACTCAGCATATTAAAACAAAAACTGTTGAAAGACCAATAGCAAGCCTTTAAGTTCGTTATGTATAACTAGCTTTTGCCCGCGGCTCCGCCCGCATGTTATTCGGTTTAATGACATGCTTTTTTCCGGAGTAAAAAGTAGCCTATGTGTTAAGTTAGGGTATAAGCTATAACCATTCTAAATTTCATCCAAATCCGTTCAGCAGTTTCAACGTGAAAGAGTAAAACACATACACACACACAAACTTTCGCATTTATAATATTAGTGTGATACTGCTGTGAATTTTTTCACATATCCAAAAACAACCATTTAGCTGGCTCTAACTTGACTCTAACAAAAATTTGCACTTTACAGCCTAATATTTCTCAAACGAATCCATGAATCGAAATGGTTTTCACACACCTACAATATTTTTAAAAGACCTATCCCCACATCCTAAAAACGACATGGAAATCTTAAGTTTCCACGACCCGACACTCCGCTTACTTTTAACTTTTATTGTAGAAGAGATAACGAAAAGGCAAAAGCTTTATTTGGCACAGCAAGAGCTACAAGCCATGTTCACTGCCCAGTTGTAGCCAAAAACGATAAATTATTGCGCTGGAAAAGATCTAAGAACTGACGGGCATTGGGCATACAATTCTTTGCTATAACCCGTGGACAACTTTACGTGAGTTGGGAATCGCACTTTCTCCCGAGTGATACAAGTGCTTTTATTATTATAAGCCTATGACGAAAACAAAAGACAAATTGTTAAAATCCCGGCGGCATGGCGGCGTTAAATCTTTACCGTTACTAATAGACGATATTCAAATAAAACAAAAGAA
Source organism: Ypsolopha scabrella (assembly GCA_910592155.1). Classification (NCBI taxonomy): domain Eukaryota; kingdom Metazoa; phylum Arthropoda; class Insecta; order Lepidoptera; family Ypsolophidae; genus Ypsolopha; species Ypsolopha scabrella. The sequence continues at coordinate 22,823,401 of OU342976.1, forward strand.
AGAGCTCGCGCGAAAAAGCAAGTAGCCAGTATCATTTTGCGTACTTGGACATATAAAATAGTACACTATATACGAGGGGTGTAAAGAAGAGTATTGGCTGACGATGTGAGTTAGCGGGCCGAGGCTCGCCGAGGCTTGCTACAATACGAGTCAAGCAACACAGTACCCATTCCTGCCGAGGCATATTCTTCTGGTAATCATTTTGGTTTTAATCGTTTGAGTATTTTTGCTATTCCCTATAGTTTCGGATCTGGCCATCCACGCCCACTTGAAAAACTAACCCTGTGACTTTCGTTTATAGAGTCAAATTCACACTGGAGACTCGGCAAGTGGTCGGGACTAAGGTTTAATGATTCTTTATGTGATATACGCAAAATTAATTTTAGACTTCCTATACTAGTTGAGTCGGTTGTTCTTGAACAAGCATAGAGGCACAAAATCCTGTTTTGTAAGCAGGGTAATTTTTTTACTGATCGTTTTGTTGGTATTTCTGGACGTAGCCGGATACACGAAAAACTGTTCATGATGAGTATTTTCCAACTTTTTGTTATTATTAAATATAATGTTAAATTGTAAAAGATGTTTTAAAAATCCAAAACAATTTTAGACGTCATAATTTGTATTATATTTAACTATCTTAGAAATAATTAGTAAAAAGATTTTAGAAAGAGACATGGTCTTTGTAGTACCCATTGGCGCCAACCAGACTGCGTGTTCATCTATCGACCCGTGTCTGTTTTGATTTGCAACAAAATTGCTGTTTTTTAATTATTTCAACTGCGTCTCGGCAAAAAAGTCAATCGTGACTCTAAATATCAACCTTTTCGCACTTGCATCAAAATTTACTATTTTCTCTTTTGCGCTAAATCCACCCCTTTCGCACTGCGCGTTTTTTCGCTTGGAGTAAGAGCTAAAAATGATGTCGAATGATCGCATAATGGGACTCTGTGCTTACGTCATAATTCGGTTATTCACCAAAAATTATGCGACGACATCAATATACCTTAGTGATGGAAAAATTGTAACTACCACAGTTACTGAGGCACAGTAAAGATAAAAACCGGCCTAGTGCGTGTCGGGCCACGCGCAGTGCAGGGTTCCATAGTTGCCCGGTACATTTTATAACTTAGTCTACTAATACAGATCGCGCCAAACTTCTAGTTCCATACACTTATAAGAACTGCCCATACATTATCGTGTTTAGAGGACACGTACAGTAGGAGAAGGTGCCATCGACACAGGCGGTGGTGTTGACGTCACGGGAGCTGGGGCCATCAGTGCAGGGAGGTCATTTGCCTGCGGATCGGTGTTGCTAGTCACGTTTAGAATTTTAAACAACTGAAAACTTTTCTAAAATAAAAATCGGAGGGTTGTTGTAGCAAGAAAAGTTCTTACTACACAGGTTATATAACATTTTTTTTTGCAAAATGCTTCGTTTATTAAAATTTTGTTATACAAGGTAGGTTTTATTCATAAACTTATTAAAGTCGATTCTGAAGGCTTTAATTTTAGCTCTAGTGCTGTCAAAATAATTTTTTTTCCAAAGTTATATAGATAAATAACACTATAGAACTATTTTGAAATGATGAAAATTTAGTTTTGATAGCACTAAAACTAAAATTAAAGCCTCTGCTTTAGTGTCAACTTAATTAAAATCATTAGAAACCTACTAGGTAATACTCATGTTTAATTTATTTATCAAGTTATTTTGATTTTTGGGATAAAAAATGTGGTGTCTGTCGTTCATAAGACCTTTTGAGTATAATCACAGATGCCTAAATCAAAAATATGTTTTTTTTAGTGTCAGTCTGTTCATCTGTCTGTCTGTATATTCCGTTTTAACTTGAGAACCACTCAACTGATTTGAGTTGTTTTTTTTATCATCATAGTGGCACTGTTTACCAGGCTATGTAGGCTATAAGGGGTGTTGATAAAATAAACGTCAAGCCGAAAACTGGTGATGATAGTTTTAAAATATACATTGATTGAACAATATTTTCACGCGAACGAAGCCGCGGTCAAAAACTGGATAAAAACATTAATTTAAGAACATTATAGGTGGTAGAGCTGATGCCGGGCTCGACTGTGGAGGTACCACCATCTTACTCGCAAATCCTCCTGAAGTTATTCGGGGGAGAGTAAGAGAACAGCTCTTAGGCAAGACCAGGCGGCCCACCTTTGCCTGGGACCGATGGATGGCGGTTTATCCATCCCCAATTGCCGAGCCTTATATAAAACAGACTGGTGACGGGCAGCGGCGTCACTGGTGCGAGGGTTTTGGCACCGCGCTCACCAACCCGCCTGCCCAGCGTGTTTGAGTATGGGCATTTCTTTCAGGAGGACCGCCAAGAGTGGCGAAATCCTGGAAAGGCCTATGTCCAGCAGTGGACGAAACAGGCTGATGGATGTTTTTATAAAAACCCTTAAAGGAAGAAAAAAAGAAATATAGTAAAACAATGGAAGATGGGTTAAGTACCCCATTCATCTTGTCAGGCTTTTTTGGTTCTGTTACATTTCTAGGAGAAGGTCAACGATATTTCAATTAGTTGCTTGCAATGTTTAATTATGTATTTCACAGTTCAATTACCCTGTCTGGAAAATATGTAAATCTAAATGTCTAATTTACATAAAAGATTGGGTTAAAACAATTAAAGGAAACAGTATTGACGTAAGGAAAAGAAAACGTTCTTACTGTCAAATAAAATACTATATCGTATCATACTTCAATGTTTATGCTTAAAAAATAAACAAAATAGATAAGAAAATGTCACCTTTTTCATTTCGCCCGCCCCGTCACCACCAGATTAACTTTTCTGATTTTCTATACTACAATGATATAAAATTTAATTAGTTAAAATTAGTCATGAATAATAAAATATAGTGGGACGGGTACGAGAAGACCTATTTATTGTGACAACGTGAAAAGCCAAATACCAATATGCAATATATGAATACTAGCCTTTGCCCGCGGCTCCGCCCGCGTTTATTCAATCTTTTCCCCGTTTTAGGCTTGGGCGTTATTTTATGAACACCCCTTTTTATAAACAGCCTTTGTGTTGACCAGTATCACTACGAAGATAATAAAAAATCGCATTCCATTGAGTGGTTCTCCAGATAAAACGGAACAAACATAGAAACAGATAGACAGACAGATACGAAAATTCTAAAAATTGTGGTTTCGGCCTCAGTACAATACAAATTATACTAACCCATTCCAAGGTGGCCAAGAACAGAGCTAGTAACGACCGAAAACAAACTACAGCAACTCCAAAGCGTCGTCTTAGAGTGAAAACCTCGTAAGGGTGTTATGATGAATTGTATGGGAGGAACAAAAAACTGCCTCTTTCCCACCAAACTGAGCGGTACGAATCAATATGAGATTTTCCAACATATCAATAGATAGCGCTACTTCTCACAGAAATGCATCAAAATCAAATGGAAATTATGGAATACGAGATTATCTTTCTAATGGAATATTAAAATTACTTTCGTATAATTTGGCCATCCGAGGTTTTCACTCTAAGGCGACGAAAGACTAGCATGCACACTAATAAGCGGATGCATGATATCAACACCTTCTGCAGCACTAGACATCTTATAAGGGCTCACACCACCACACTTGCACATACAGCAAGAAGCGATGGTAGCAGCCCTTCCTGTCAAATCAAACAATATAATAACAATATAAAAACCAATCACTATCAAATCCTTGAACGAGCATTACAGATTGTTCCGGAGGCAGCCACAGGAACTGATAGGACACCGTAATCCTACCTAATGGATCGCAGGTACGAGATTCACTCTCAGGGGGAACCAAGCTCCCATCGAACCATTTTTACACTGACGGCTCCAAAAGGAAAGACGGCAGGGCTGGTTGCAGCTACGTGTCTCCGGAACTAGGGCTCAGTAAAGCAGTTCCACTCAATAGACTAACAATGGTGTTTCAAACCGAGACGGCAGGTACATTCCTAGCAGCTAAGGCAGCGACTGCAATTTGTACAAGTAGGCCTTGCGACATACAGGAGGTCACAATCACTACAGACAGCATGGCTACTTTAACAGCGCTAATCAAACCTGTAAGTAGATCCAAAATCATAGTATATTGTCATGCAAAACTACAAAACCTATCAACTATATGCAAGGTTAAGATATACTGGACCAAGGCACACAACGGAAATGAAGGTAACGAACAAGCATACTCTCTCGCTAAATTAGCATCCCACATGGAAGTAACGACACATGGCATTAACCTGTGTCAACCATCGGCGGAAGTGATCAGGGGTGAGCTCAGAAAACACACACTGACCATACACAACAAAAAGTAGGCAGAACGAAACGACTGCCGTCTGTCAAGAAGAATGGTACCGCAGGCAAATGGTAAGGTAACACGATACTTACTAAAACTAAAAAGGTCCGATCTACGTGAAATTGCAGGTATCATAACTGGACACTGTAACCTGAATAAGCACCTTTTCACTACAGGTGGCACCGATAGCCCTCTATGTAGAGGGTGCCTTCTAGAGGACGAGACAGTGGAACATGTGCTACTCCACTGCTCTGCAACCGAAGACATAAGACAAAAAGCAGGGATCGCGACGAACTCCACCTTCCCTTCACTGGACCAGTTTTTGTGTCAGCATGCTGAAGCTGTTCGGCTCTACTTCAAGGAGCTGTCCTGGCTGGGCTGACTGACCGGGGGGAAGTGCACAATACTCACAATCACGGAGAGTCAGTGCAGGACTCATCGCCCCCGCTACGAATTTAGAATTTAGAACCCAATTCATTTAAAATTTTGCGAAATAATTCAATTAATAGAGACACGACTTTTTTACTCCTTTTTTATTAGTAGAGAAGTTTTCGAAGGTGACTAGGTACGTCGATAATAAAGAAAACCTCATCCAAATCCGTTGAGTGATTATCGAGTTAAATCGAAAAATACATTGATATAGACCGAGAGAAAGACTGACCGACAAAAAGTCAAAAAACGGTGGTTATTGCTTCAGTACAATACGTATTTTCATTTAAAAATATATTGTACAGGCAGGATTTTTTTACTACATTAATATTAGTATGGGTATTTGGCTTTGGTTTTTATGAAAATTATTTTATAAAAGAGCTTGTATGACTAGATTGATAGGTGTAGAAAAAGCAAAAAAGGTGTGTCAGGATCGTAGCAGAAGGAAATCTGTAGTCTCTGCCTACCCCTCTGGGAGACAGGCGTGAGTATATGTATGTATATCTACTACAGAAATGAAGTACTTATTCATTCTCATTCTAAGATAATATAAATAAAAACTTTTAATTATAATGCCTAATTAGAATGACATATTATAACTGTATATTGTTGGGATAAATATACTTACTGTGAAACAAGTGCAGTTAATCATCATGTTGTATTATATTTTATGTGCATACATTACAGAATTAGTAGTATATTATGCAATTAGTGAATAAAGGACGGATTTAAAGCGAGGGCCATAGATGAATCACGAGCAAGTAAAGGAAGGTCGTGATTCATGATAATGTCTATTTTCGCTTAAATTTTTTCTTTTTCTCGTAGTCATGGTATAAAGTATAGTATGCAACTCTTGAATAAAGTACGGATTTATATTGAGGGCCATGAATCACTCGCGTCGCTCGGGATTCTAACACTTGAATCACTCGCTACGGTCGTGATTCAATCGTTAGAATCCTTTACTTGCTCGTGATTCATCTATGGCCCTAGCTTTAAATCCGTCCCTTACTCATTAATTGCATAATATGCTATTATGTTAATTGCTCTCTTTTTTACAGGACGTATTTGAAAATCAACAGTAAATCGTACCACTTACTTAGAAATCTATATCTCACTCATCTAACATAGTAGGAATTGTTTTATTCGGATAGCCTATTTTGAATTTTCAACATTTTGGGGCTCTATCGTCAAACACTACTGATTACTATTATAATTTCCTAATTGGACGATCGGTTCCTCTAGGTCCGTTTTCCTCACCCTATGGAGAAGCACAACTTCTTAGTAGCAGTGCCACAAAAGATTTCAATAAATAATAATTTACATAGCTCAAACTATCTATACTTATAGTAGTTCATATTTTCAAGTTGTTAGTTTTTATTGGTGTACGTATAAGGAAAAAAAAAGTTTCGAAGATTTATTTAAACCGAGATATTCTGTGTTATTGTTCTAAATTAGTAAATAAAAATATATCAGTTCTTAGTCCAAGATTTACAAAAAAGGTGATGTAAGAAGATTTTTTTTTCCTAGATAGCAACAAATTGGTTTCATTAGGGTTATATTTCCTAAATTTGTAGCTTTCCATGGAATAAAGTATAGTACTTTAATTTAAAACACTTTAATTCTTAATCTACGTAACTATGAATTTGGCTTAAACGATAATATAGTAAATTTTGATTCTAGTGCGAAATGGTTTTAATACATCTGCGAAAACACAATTGAAACAATTAAATAAAAGCAATTTTGTTGTAAATCAAAACAAAATACCAATACAAGTCGACAGAAGAAAACGCAGTGTCTGGTTGGCGCTAATCTACACTACAAACAACAATGTATCTTCCTAAAATATTTTAATAATAAGTTCTAAGATAGATACAGTAAGATATAAATTATGAAGTCTCAAATCGTTTTCTATTTTTTCAAGCATCTTTTGCAATTAAACATATATTATATTATAATATATTAAATCACACTTATATTATAATGCGAAAGTTTTGTGTGTGTGTGTGTGCATGTTTGTTACTCTTTCACGCTGAAACGGCTGGACAGATTTTGATAAAATTTAGAATAAATATAGCTTATACCCTAACTTAACACATAGGTTAATGCATAATTTCAAATATGTACATTGAATATTTTTTTTAAGAGGATCATTTTGTTCGATTATATATAAATTAATATTTTCTTAGTCTGACTAAATTTGCTTTGATACAAGAAATGTTTATTTTTCGTGTTTCTATAACTATACTGATATTAAAGTTGTAAAAAAGTCGTGTCTGTACATTGGATATTTTCGCAAAATTGCTCACGGCTCCGCCCGCTTTTTTTAAATAATTGTCCCGTTTTTGGCTTGGGCGCATGATGAATTTTATGAGCAATCCTTATAGCCGATGTGTTTACCGGGGTCATTGCGATGATAACAAAACCGCATCCGTTGAGTAGTTTTCGAGTTAAAACAGTACATACATACAGACAGACAAAAATTCTAAAAATTATGGTTTTGACCTCAGTACAATACTAATATAACACATTTATATAAATATCCAATGTACAGACACGACTTTTTTACAACTTTAATATCAGTATAGTTATAGAAACACGAAAAAAAAAAACATTTCTTGTATCAAAGCAAATTTAGTCAGACTAAGAAAATATTAATTTATATATAACCGAACAAAATGATCCTCTTCCAAAAAATATTCCATGTACATATTTGAAATTACACATTCAGCTTACATTAATATTTAAGCAGGCAATAAGAAAAGTATAAATTATATAAATTGCTGCTAAGAGAGTAGGTTTTCTTGGCTTAATATTTTTTTTTTATTGTTAGGATTGATGCTTAAGGCGACTCTATTCGCCATAACTCCCATACTAGCGCTGTTTGCTGTTTTAATTGTTAGAATTGATGCTTAAGGAGACTCTATTCGCCTCAACTCCCATACTAGCGCCGTTTGCTGTTTTAATTGTTAGGATTGATGCTTAAGGCGACTCTATTCGACTTAACTCTCATACTAGCGCTGTTTGCTGTTTTAATTGTTAGGATTGATGCTTAAGGCTAGTTTTAACTTAATCGAAGTCAATAACAACAAATCAGATAAAGTCATAATAAAAGCAAGCAAATAATAAATAAAATGCGCTTTATTTGTAACAAAATATATTTATCAACTATTACAAACTAAATCAGTTGTTGTAAACGTAAATATTTTATTACTCTAAGATGTGGATATCTGAAGAGAGGCTCTGAATTTAAGGGGAGGTGACCGACTTTGGCTTTTTAAAAATTAATTTTAAATGTCATATTTCACTCTTTGATCCGTTCGATACACTATTGCTTACACTTTCCCAAGATAGGTCTAAACTACGACCTAAATATAATTTCATTCGAGCTATATTAAGTTTTGGACAATAAAACTAATACTAAAATAAACGTCGTGAAAAATGTGATGTAAAACGGCAATCATATTAAAAACCTATTCCTCTTATTCCAAAATAATAAATAAAAACACCTCAAAACCGCGAGTTTTCTGAGCGGCCCGCTCCCGCAGAGCAGGATAAACATGTGAAAAATGAAAGCGTTGGAGCAGGACAGATTTCTCTGGATAACCTCACCTTAATAGTAGATTGTTATACAAGGAAAGTAGTGATCAGTTATACCTTCAGAATACAGAACAAACAAACCTGAGATATTTAGGCGCACGAGCGAGTGAAGAAAACGGAGTTGCTTAATAGTTTGAGGATAAGTGAACACTTCCATCCACGTTGAGCACTCTAATTTTCAACATTAGTGAGAGGAAACAAGAAAAAAACATACAAAAACATGGCTGCTACAACGTTTTCAATTACAAAATTTAGTGCCCTAAATTCTTTCCATTTATTCTTTTTGCGTTCAATCGTTGTGCTAGCTTGTGTGATTTTTTAAATAAAAAATGTCCTCCTGCTCCAGGTTTTTTAACTTAAAAGGAGGAATCGACACCAAAATATAACCTAATGTTATAAATAAATAATTTTGATAACTTTGATAATTTTGATTTTTGAAATAAAATTAAATATTATTTTTTGGAAATTGTAAGCGTTTTTAAACATTTCATTTTGCATAATAACCTTTCATATAAAAGTCCCTTTTTATATTGTTATTATAAATAAAATAAAGAATAACAAAAAAAGAAGTTGAGGTGGCTGCTCCAGGTCTCGTTCCAAAACGCACAACTGATGTTAATTTTTAATATCAAGCAATAGGAATTAAACAAATGGGATTGATGGCAGTACGCAACAATAAATTAATGTCGGTTATATGCTTTTCTAGCAAAAATGTGCTATTATAGGCATTAATTTAAAAATGATCCTAAACAACTGCTATATACTCGCTTTCAAGTTATTGTCCAGGATCCAAGTAATGCATAAAATAACACAACTTTGCTAGAATAGCATAACTAACATAAACATGGCATAAACCACAATTATTTAATTATTTTTATTAAAAAAAAACAATCATAAGTTGTCGTTTGAGAACGAATTTCAAAGCAACACGGTTATTTTCCTTTGCCATTTAGCGACGAGTGACATAAATTACCAAATAATAAATGTAAAGCAGACTCCTTCAATTTTCGAATTTATTTACCTCCCTAAGGCTGTAAGTAAAATTTACATACCACATTTAGAGTTAAATACGGCCTACTTTCAGGGCATTATAGTTTTTTTTTATGTTTTCAGTTTCCTTACGCGTTCATAATACACAATTGGCCAATTATTTTAATCAATTTACGCTTCATGATGGTCCCCCAACCAAGACCTTCTAGCATTCAATTTTAAGTAAGTATGCATGAAAACAAAGTAAAACAAAAACGTTTACAAAAAAAACAATTGAATAAAATATTATTAATGTATGCAAAATACGAGTCTTATATGAGCTCGAATGAGTTCTATGGATTTAATTAGAGATCCATTAGAAATCTATCAACAAGTGTGGTTTGTCTTAAAATAGTAACGTTGTATATTTAAGAGCAAAGCTCTTGTCAATTAAGCTGTATCCATTGAGTTTAATTTGACAATTAATTGCCACTTCCTTCATTTCTTGAATCGCTAATTCTTCCAGTTCTTGAATTGCAAATAAAAAAAATAAAAAACATATTTAAGAAAAAAATTAATAAATGTATAACGTGTGTCAAAAAGGTCAAAACACGTTCAGCCTCTTATCACCGATAACTGATTGTTTTATTGACTACGTCGACACCTCTGACTATTCCTGAGGAATGTATTGACGGTGTGAGACGGCTAATTTGACAAACAAGATTTTTCGGCTAAAAGAGCTGAATATACTATCGGACTGAGCGAATCTGTCTGCGTCGATGAGCCCCGTTTCATCTGGAGTTGAGCATTTTTCAACATATCTATCATCTAAATTTTAAATTTTACAACAAATATAGGCCAGTAACAACACGCTTATTTTTGTCATTGGAAATATTTTTTAAACTATTTTACTCGTAGTTTTACTTCTGAAGCAGAACTCAAGTTTTTCTTTATCACCTCGTAATAACTGCTTAAATAAGATTAATTTGATCAATATGATTCAGAACTGGGATAACATTTGGACTCTATTAGTAAAAATCTCTCACCAATGAGTTGTTAGTATGGTATTCAGCTGAAGAATACTTGGCTGTTGGAGTATCCCACATATCCTGAGGCACAGATGTTGACACCCACTTCTTACTTCGAGGCTTTGGGTCAGTGATTACTTCACTCAAGTACTTCAGAAGACCAGGTCCTGATGACAAATACATAGAAAGTTTGATAAGGATCATCGTATCAAAAGAACACTAGTGTGCTTAAGAGTTTTATTTTTTATTATTTACTTTTATTAATCCCGCAAAATGTATTCTGAAGACCATGATAAAATAAAATAGGAACAAAGAAACTAAAATTCGGTGCCACGTGTGGGGCCACGAGCAGTGTAAGGATCCGTAGCTGCCCGGTACATTTTCTAAGTTGTTCTACTAATACAGATCGCGCCAAACTTCTAGTCCCATACATTTAGAAGAACGGCCTATACATTTTCTTTTTTATAGGGGGCTAAAAGTTTGGCGTGACCTGTACTCGTAAACCTGTAAGGCCTACTTAGATATGATAGTTTTCAAATTCATTTTATATACTACTTCTGTGAATTTTTTCACATATCTATAAAAAACCGTTTAGCCAGCAGGGGTCGGACGCTTGACTCTAACAAAAATTAGCCCTTTATGCTTAATATTTCTTCAACGGATACCTAAATTGAAAAATGGTTTTTACACACCCACAATGTTTTTGAACGACCTATCCAACGATACCCCACACTATGGGACGAGAAAAAAAAATCATCCCCAGTTTAGGTTTATGAGAGGGACCACTAAAAAACAAATTTCGAGATTTTATTTCACCGTTTTGTTTACGTGCTTAATATTTATATCCATGCCAAATTACAGCCTTCTAGTCTCTGAGCTAAGCCGCGGACAGACGGACGGAGATGGCGAAACTATAAGGGTTCCTTGTTGGACTACGGAACCCTAAAAAAGTAACATTAACAGCACTACAGTCCATAAAAATAACTTGAGCCCTGTGACAGCAGGACAGGCTACACAATTTGTTATTATTCTGAGACAATTTGTATTTCTAACTCATTTTCTCATGCTCAAATATGTAATAGCGCTGACAGATGCCACAGGGGTCAAGCTAATACCTATTACGGACTGTTAGTCTTCGTATAAAAATCATTAATACATACCAGCATCAGAAATATACCGTGAGTGGTAAGCAATGTTAGAGCAAGGCACTTCCTTTGCAAAGATCCTTTTGCTTGATAATTCTCCAACGAATTCCTTCATTATGTCAGCGGGTCCTGAGATGGTGGCGGAGTCAGAACTATTGTGACAAGCTACTTCGATTTCTGGTGGGCACATTGGCAGAATCTATGGGCAATCAGATAATTTTGGTTGATATTATGTATGTATATCATTAATCTTATTTATTAACTCCTCTTGACTTTAGCAGAATACAAAACAAAATTAAACTGTATTAGCACTTACAGAAACATTTAAAAACAAGTTAATTTTGTGCTTTTTGTTTTTATAACCATCGAAATATGTACCTTTCCAAACACTAATATTAGTGACCATTATAAAGTTATTAAAGATTACTTTTATATATATTAATTTATTTACACTAGGAATTTTTTTTAAGAATTTTAATAAATTTATTTTGTTATTCATTTGAATATGACTTATTTTTCATTATACATTTATTAGTTTACAACATTTTACGTTAAATTTTGTTAATATCACACTGAAAATTGTGTAATGGGAAGCATACTTACTTACAAATTTCAGAACTAAGAAATATTCTAAATTATGTTTTCTTAGTAACGTACTCGTAGCTTAGCAAGCACTACTTGAGTGAAGTTTTTTATAATTTTTCAGACAGAAATGATGCACTTACGGTTTTATATCCCAACCCAATAGCGACCATTGATCCTCTTATAAACGGTGTCTGTATTGAAACAAGACCTCTGCTGTACGCTGACAAGATCATTTATAAATGTGTTTTTCAAAAATTATTACTCAAAAAGTATGCGTTTCCGCAATTTGTGACCTTGACAGAATACCTTCTTTTAAGCATATCTGTCCATAAAAAAATCGAGAACCCTTATCTCGTTACCGTCATTTGTAAATTAAAGGCAATATTGAATAATGCAGTAGTAATAATTAAAATTATAATTTCCAAATACATTAAAAATTATAAAAAACAATATTTTATCAATGTGTGGGGAGGCCGGTGAGCTGCGTAGCCATAGCTTAAAAAAACAATGGAATTTTTGGTAAAAATTCAATGTATATTTTATTTTCTCGTAATGACATCAGAACCGTGTATACTTTCATACCCAAAGGGATTCTTGACTTTGCATTTACAGCCTGTAGAATCGAGCGAGTTTGATCGTTAGGGTATTCCTTGACCAAAATGTTGTTAAGGTGGTAAAACTGAATCTCGATGCAAATTGCACATCGTAAATTGTTTTACATTCATTAAAATTAGAGTGAGTTGACATCATAGACATTAAAAAAAAACGGGTAGGACTCACTTTTTTAACTGTGCGAGGAGGCACAGATCGAGCTTTCGATGAGATTATGACTCATCATCATCAGGACTCTTCGGGAGTACTTTTGCCCACGGCGGTCAGTCAAGTACTAAGCTTCCTCCACTCTCTTGTCGCCGCTCGCCTTTTAAAAAAGTGAGTCCTATCCGTTTTTTTTAAATATTTGTAAATTGTTTTCCTTACTATTGGATAAAAAGTATGCAAAAATTGCCTTTTAAAGCAATTTTCGGAAATTTAATACTAATAATAGGGTTCTTGCATTAAAATAACGTTATTTTATACCTTACATTTTGTTAACATTCGATTACAACGATAAATACGCTTTTAAGTTTGTTAATCGAATGCAATCAAAATGTTAATCATAAAATGATAGAATTTGAATGTGAAAACTTAATTAATACTAATTAAATTATAATGAGTTTTCGCTTTTTGCTTTAAAACGCAATTTTCCATACTTTTTCTTCAAAAGTAAGGAAAACAATCTTATTATATATTTCTTTATAAAGAAGGAGTTTAAAATTTTATTTACAATGCTAAGTCATAATTTGTTTTCTATGATGTGTCTACCTGAAACCGCAAGGGTCACAGAATGCAGGGCTGATGAGTAGGTGGGAATTTAGGATGAGGTGCTGAGGTGCTGAGGTTTGGGAGGAATAAAGATAAAGTGGCAAACTAATCTGTGGCGCCCCCTAACGTACAGACGTTGTACCTCTAGCGCGAACATCCTGGGAGGGGGGGGGCTGGGGCTGAGGCTTTTGAGCTGAATCCAGTGGCAGCCTGGCTATCTTGAACACAGGCCTTCGCAGATGTCCATGGGCTGTGTCCAGATCCACCACTCGAATCACTCCATCCTTGCCCGGTATTGTGCGGAGAATTTTCCCCAGCTTCCATCGGAGCGGAGACAGGTCATCCTCTTTGATGAGGACCAGTTCACCCACTTGAGGAGGGGAAGACAGGGAGAGTCATTTGGAGCGGGTTAGCAGTGTATGGAGGTAGGACTTGGACCAGAGTGTCCAAAAGCGCTGAGAAAGGGCTTGGATGAGCTGAAAGCATCTGAGAGACGATATGGGCCGATCGTTAAGAGAATGCTCAGGTAGAGCGGTGAGCGGACGTCCAATGAGGAAGTACCCAGCTGTGAGTAGTTTAAAGTCCATTGGGTCTGAAGAGATGGGTTAGAGGGGTCTCGATTTTAGTACCTACTACGTTTCGTGCTAAAAGAGTTGAAAATTCCTCAAAAGTGAGGTGCTGTTCGCCTATTACCCGATACAGCAACTGTTTGGTTGATAAACCACCAACAAACGTTGGTGGTGTGTTTGTGCAGAGCAACACACCAGGGCCCTTCGGGCGGATTGAGTAACCAAGTTATATTCTGAGTCGCGAGATTGTGTGTGATTGCATCATTGTTCAATTTGAGGAAGTTCTGAACTTCAATGAGCTGATTCCTAGCACCTACATAGTTCGTGCCACAGTCTGAGCGTATGAGAACCGGGGTACCGCGACGCAAAATAAATCGTTGTAATGCCGCAAAGAACGCTGCGGTCGTAAGTGCTGAGTGAAACAGACCATGAGCGTCCGGTATTTTAAGCGATACGGCGGCAGTAATATTGGTGTGTGAGTGACGTGTTCTACACGTTGTGCAGAGTCGCCTAAATTTGTGTGTTTGAGCTGAATTTAGATCAACATCAACAAGGTCTAGGGATATTTTTTAAAATGCGAATTACTATTAATGTGTTAATAATTTTATATGACATCTACATATTAAAAGAAACGCTATTTAATACTCTACCATTTTTTTAAATAAACGTTTACTTAGATTACAATTTCAAGATTTTATGGAAAAAAAATGAAACATAGACTAGAACCGTATTAGAACTAACTTGTATTTTGTCAGAAAATACGGAAAAAAAAGAAAAAATAATATAATGTTGGTGTTTATGAACTTGGAGTTAGTAGTCTTTGAAAGCGCCCATGACGTCCATAACACATCGGCAACGATTTGGCATGCTCAGAATAATGTTGTTAATGTCTTGCTGCGGAATATTGTCCCAGGTTCTACTAAGGTGCGAAAAAAGTTGGTCTTCTGTAGCCAGATTTTCGGGGGCTTCCCTCAGAGCTTTTCTTTGAAGCATATCCCATACGTGCTCAATGGGATTTAGGTCTGGTGATTGCACAGGCCATTCTAAGGCCCTAAAATTATGATCCTGCAACCAAGCTGCTACCGTTCTCGCCGTTTGTGCCCGGGCATTGTCGTGCATGAGCAGGAAATCTTGCCCCATTTGTATTCTGTGGGGCAAGATTATGGGCCCCAGCACCTGTTGGCGATATCTTTCTGCCGTCATATTGCCCCGCACCCAAACGAGGTCCGTCCGTCCTACAAAGCGAATTCCTGCCCAGACCATAATTGTTCCTCCTTGGTATGGGTGGACTTCCTGGGGGTGCTGGAGTCTCCATCACCCAGGAACTCTCCAAACACGCGTCCTTCGTGAAGCCGTACCTGGATTCATCCGTGAACAGCACATGGGACCATTGCTCACGGCCCCAGTCCACGTGATTCCGAACCCATTCCAACCGTAGTCCACGATTACCTCTCTGTAAGGCTGGGACTCGGAGTGGTCTACGAGAGCGTAGATTGGCTTCATGCGGTTGCCTCCTTACAGTTTGGTCACTCCCAAGCACTTGGTGTTCGACCTGCAGCCTTTGGACCAATTGAGTCGCCGTTACAGTTGGTTGAGCTGTTGCAGCAATTTGCAAAAATTGGTCTTGGGGATAGTGATGCGACTTGGCCCCCGATGCTCCTCCGCTACTTCACCTGTGACACGACAGCGTGTCCACAATCTTGAAATGTCGTTTTGGTGGGTCCCTATTGCTTCAGCGACATCACGTTGAACAGACCCAGCTTCCAGCATTCCTACAGCCCGTAACATTTCCTCCCTAGTTAAATGCCGGCGTTGCATGGCTAGAACAGCTCAATTTGCGCTTTATCTTTGTCTTCAAATGAAAAAAACTGTTACCAAACGTTATTTGTAATTTTTTCTAAATTTCGCTTACATGAAAATTTGCTCTCCTACACATCAAGACATTTTTAACCACAGAAACAAAATATTTTTCAAAAATTTGAATTTGGAACTACTCCAAAATAAATGACGAACAAATTGGTGTATTAAACATTTTAATGCGGCCAGTACTTTTTGAATTATTTAACTGAGTATGAAATATCCCTGAACCGTGTTGATGTGTTTAAATAAGTCTGCTGGTTGCTTCTCAGTTGGTATTAAAACAAAACAACAATTTTAGAATACACCTTATCTCGTATAAAATGGAATTTTAAATCAACATGTTTTAAACGCTTATGATGCTCTGGATTTTTAGAAATATGAATGGCTAACTGATTGTCTTCATATATGAATATTTGACTACATCTTATTCCAATTTCCCTCGGCATTTCCTAATCCAACATCCCTCTTTTCAAAAAAAAATTTTTAATGACGTTTTCAATCTTTCCATTTGTTCCTTATTTTCTGCTAGTAAAATCAAATCATCGACATACAGTAAGACATAAAATCTTTTCTCTCGTCCTTTGTTTTAAAGACAATAATCTGACTTTCTTCTGATGAACCCTTCCTTTATCATAAAAGTATTAAATTTATCATTCCACATTTTCGGTGATTTCTTCAACCCATAAAGAGACTTCTTTAATTTCAACACCTTCCCATTATCGTTAAGTCCTTCTGGTATCTTTAAATAATGGCAATGTCGATCAGCCATAAGATGGGATGGGAAAGTTTATAATCATGGTATGTCAAATATAAACTCTGTAAATTAAGTGAAATATTACTAAAAAGAACAAAGGAACATCAAAATACTCACGCACTGATTCAAGGCAAGTATCTATTTACCTTTATGATAAGCGCCATTTGGCGATGAGTAGCTGGAATTCCCAAAGCGGGAAAATTTAAAATTGTTTGTTCTGTCAAGATTATCAGTGCCATCTGTTGTCGAATAGACTTCAACAAAATTATAAACAATGGATGAATTAAAAGATTTCCTCCGGGATTTAGGACAGCGAATGACGTCCTTAGAAGGAAACATAACATCAAAAATTGATAATTTAGATACAAAACTATCCCAGTTCCAGGTTGATCTTGAGAAAACAAAGCAGATTCAACAAGACCAAGAAAAACGGTTGGAATTCCTAGAAAAACAGGCCAGATTGCGCAACTTAGTCATTTTTGGAGTCGAAAAAACGGAGCGTTCCTATGGCGAAAGCCGAGCCAAGACCTATAAATTTAGGATAAACCACTGTAGGAAAGAAAATTCTTATCCTACAAAATAAATCAAAGTTGAGTGATCGAGAGATTTATATAAAAGAAGATTTTCCTCCAAAAATACTTCAAGTAAGAAAATCTTGCAAGAAAAATTGAAAGCAGAGAGAGATCAAGGAAAGAGGGCAGTACTAAAATTTGATAAATTAGTAATATTACCTGACAAAAATGTACTGCAAACTGCAAGTTCAATGAAAGCTCCAAATCAAAGTAAAAAGAGAATTTTCCAGTCATCTCCGCCAACAAACAATTCCGAAAAAAAAAACGAAATAAACCAAGCAAAGAAAAACAAAACCAGTATGGACAATGGAACTTCAACACAATACTTGAACGTTAGAGCAAATAATTCTTCAGTGAATCAAAACAACCAACATAATTAGCAATTATCAGCGCCTCCTCTACAAATACAAAAAAATATACCTACAAATATAAATACAAATACGAGTAACAAACCAAAATCCTCTCCTAGTACGGCTGGTCCCCGCGGGATGAATAGACCGCAACCCTCCATCAATATACTGAAAGATAAAGGAAAAAAAAAACGACAAATTTAATAGATATTTGTACATTTAATGTTCGATCATTAGTATCTGAAGAATGACTACCTGAATTGATTCACGCCCTGAAAGATATAAAATGGGATATCATCGGACTTTCAGAAGTTAAGAAAGAAGGAAGTAAAATCATAAAATATGATAAATTCATCCTCATGTACTCTGGAAAGGAGAGTGGATTTAATGGTGTCGGTTTTCTTGTAACAAAGGAATGGAAGCAAAATATAAAAAACTTTGTCACTCTATCTGATAGAGTAGTAAGATTAGACATGTGTTTCGAAAAAATTATTCAAGCATATACACCAACTGAAAATACAAACGAGGAAGATTTACTGAAATTCTACTCAGAGTTAAGAAAAGCTCTATTAAATACTCTAGATCGTATCATTGTCATAGGTGATTTTAATGCTAAACTTGGTCAACCAAATCCAGAAGACAAACTTGCTATGCGTCCATGAAGCTTCGGCGATCGGAACGACAGAGGTGATACACTTATAAAAATTTGCTTATAAAATCAGCTGTACATTACAAACACATTTTTTAAAAAGAAACCCAAACAACAATGGACTTGGTTATCATTTGGTGGAAAAACTAAAATCAAATTGATTTCATTCTTACAAAAAACATTCAAGATGTACAAGACACAAGAGTTATAAACACCACTTTCCCATCAGATCATCGGCTTGTACGCAGCTCACTTAAGTTTGAAATAAATACAAAAAAAGTAGAAAATCCTATGTGACCTATGTGTGTGTGAGGCTGAATTACTACCAATTGAAAAGGACTATCTCAAACATTTTTTTTCAGTTTAGTCTGAAAGGAAAAATGCTAATATACCCAACATGCAAGACAAATACAGATCCCTAGTCAATACGATAAAATAAAGGGTCAAATTGTTGCCTAATAAATCAACGTCTAAACAGTACACTATGAGTCTTGAGATCAAAGATCTGATAACAAAAAGAACTGATTTGAAAAACAAGAAAAACAAGACCATAAATGACAAGAAACGAACACCTTACAAAACTCGAAAAATCAAGAAAAAGATCCTCAAGAGCAAGATACGTTACCGCTTAGAGATAATAGAGCAAGAACTAAAAGAAAAAGGCTCTGTAAAAAGATCACAAAAGCGTCTAAAAACATCAAAGGAATGGATAAAATCTTTGAAAGAAAAAGAAGGAAGCGTTGCTACAGACCAACGACGCCCAATTGACATTGCTACAGAGTTTTACAAAGATCTGCCC
The DNA here is from genome assembly GCA_910592155.1 of Ypsolopha scabrella. Classification (NCBI taxonomy): domain Eukaryota; kingdom Metazoa; phylum Arthropoda; class Insecta; order Lepidoptera; family Ypsolophidae; genus Ypsolopha; species Ypsolopha scabrella. The sequence continues at coordinate 22,842,375 of OU342976.1, forward strand.
TAATAGGAACGATCATTTGATAATGGAAAATGATATTTCCGAAGAAGACGACGTACCAAGATTTGTACCAAGTGAAATATACCAAGCAATAAACAACTTAAAATCAGCAAAATGCCCAGGAGAAGATGGTATAACTAACGATATTATGAAGGCAATAATTGAGCCAATAACACCAATACTCACTGAATTGTTTAATAATATTCTGGACCTCAATGAAATTCCTCAAGAATGGGAAACCTCAATCATCACCTTACTTTACAAAAAAGGTGACCCACTTGACATTGGAAACTACCGGCCAATAAGTTTGTTGCAAACAATTTACAAAATCTTTACAAGCGTTCTACTAAAACAAATAAGAAAGACTCTAGAAGAACAACAGCCGAGAGAACAAGCAGGTTTCAGGCCAAACTATTCAACAACGGATCGCATATTTACTCTTACACAGGTAATAGAAAAATATGTGGAATATAACAAAAAACTCTACATTGCTTTCATCGACTATTCAAAAGCATTCGAATCTATTAACCACAATTCATTATGGCAAGCCTTAGTATCACAAAGAGTACCAATAAAAATAATAAACTTTTTGAAAGAAATTTATAGGCGAAGCAAAGCTACTGTAAAAATGGACCAAAGAGGAAAGACATTCAATGATAACAATAGCGTTAAACAAGGAGACCTAATTTCACTGAACCTTTTTACTGTGGTTTTAGAACATATTTTCAGAAATCTTAATTGGAAAAGAAAATGAATTAATATCAACGGTGAATACCTTAATCACCTTCGCTTTGCTGAAAGCCATCAAGACCTAACGCATATGGTACAAACTTTAGACATAGAAAGTCGAAAATGCGGGTTAGAAATGAACCCCAAAAAACATGTATTCTAACAAACAGTAAGAAAATACCACTTCAGCTGCAAGGCCAAAATGTTAGATATGTCGACGAATATACATACTTAGGACAGAATATATCCTTTTAAAATCAAACACAGAGAGAAGTCGAAAGAAGAGTCGAAATAGCCTGGCGTAGATATTGGTCACATTTTTTAGTCCAAACTACCAATAATTCTAAAAAAAAGGCAATGGATACAGCAGTTCTTCCTACTCTACTTTACGGCTGTCAAAATTGGGCCCTGACCAAAAAAGTTATAGAGAAGATACAAATATTTCAAAGGGCTACTGAAAGAAGTATATTAAACATTAAGTTAAAAGATAAAGTAAGAGGTATAGACATCAGAAAGAAAACTCAACGGATAGATGCTGTATGATAAACCCCCCTCTAGCCAGGTACAATTTAGTTCTTAGTTACTGGGTCCATCTATATTAAACAGAAACTAAACCCTGCCAGAGAGGGGTTTTCAAAACAATGAAACTTATATACTAAATCCAGTTATATGGGTAATCGATTCAAAAACTTACATTTCTGTAGGAATGTTCACCTTCCTGTCCTTGACGGGACCTCGGCACTCGATCAGGGTCGCCATTCAACCTTGGTTCAGAGGAAAGCACAGATCCCCTGGATGTGCTCGTCTTTCCTTTGGAGTTGGTTGCCGTCGTCGCCCTCGAGCAAGGGTTTCTGACAAACGACCAGCCCAGCCAGCAGTTTGCAGATGTAGATTCGTATGCTTTACCCAAATATCTAACCCCAAGGCTAGCCTCCCAAAGAAACCCAAGTTAATAATTTCACAGCACTATTTCAGTACAACGTGGTAGATGAAATCCTTTAACATCACTTTTCACAATTATTGAATTTACGTATCCTTTCGCGTATGGGTTTCGGCCTACAGTTAACACTAATTAACTGGTTTATTTCACACTTTTTATAACTAATTTCCTCAAAATCTCAATTACATAACCTCTCGCAACTCTTGTTGTCTTCAAAGGTAATGGCGGAAGGACGACTACGCCACAATTGTCAGCTCGACAACGCGTGTTGCCATATCAATAAAATAAACACCTTGGCAAATAAAATGCCACGTTGCGAGACGCTTTTAAACCGGGCAGATGCTGCTGTATTAGCCTGCAAACTGAAATGGAAATGGGCCGGTCATGTAGCACGGATGACGGATGGCCACTGGACAGAGCGTGTCGTTCATTGGTATCCTCGTGAAGCAAAGCGCTCACCAGGGCGGCTGCGGCAGCGCTGGTATGACGATATCAAGAAGGTGGCCGCCCCGACCTGGTCCAGACTAGCCGCAGACAGACATCTCTGGCACACGATGGAGGAGGCCTTCGTTCAAAATTGGGTGCCCATTTTGAACGAAAATTAATTTGCATGCTTACTTAGAGTTATTATTTATTTTCATATTCGATTTTTATTAATACAAGACATTTAATAATTATACTAGTAATGTTTATTTTATTAACTGAAATCTAATGTAAATGTATTTTTTTTTCAGTCCAGAATTTTTAGATATTTTAAAATTTTCAAATTAGTATAAATTAATATTTTTTGTTTGACATTTAATTCAATTCAATTTATCGCAATATATATGTATATATATATATAAATATATATTATTTTTTAAATTGTTTAATTGTGTATATGATAGAAACTCTAGATTTATACTATGTGTAAATAAAACTAAAAATACATAATTTTAATGCATGCTAAGAAATCATTCGATGTTGTTTAAGTTCTTTTTGGGAAATAAAAAGGATTATTATTATATTATGCAAATTTCTCTCAGCATATTTTTAATATTTATCATAGAAGTATTAAACTTATCATTCCACATTTTCGGTGATTTCTTCAACCCATAAAGGGACTTCTTTAATTTCAACACCTTCTCATTATCGTCAAGTCCTTCTGGTATCTTTAAATAAACCACTTCTTCTATGTAGCCATATAGAAATGCACTTTTTACATCCATCTGGTTCATTGACAAGTTGTACTTATTTGCAATTGCTAGCAGTATTCTTAGTGTTGGTAATTTTTCCACTGGAGCATAAATATCTGCATGATCAAAATAGCCTTCCTGTTGAAATCCTCTCGCAACCAGTCTTGCATTGTACTGTGGTTCTTCATTCTCTCTTCTTTTGACTTTAAATACCCACTTTGCATCAATAGTCTTCTTATTATTTCGTAAATCCACTTCTATCAAAGTTTTATTTCTTTTCAATGCATCCAGCTCATTTTTATAGCTTTCCACCACTTCTTATAGTCTGCACTCTGCATTGCCTTTTAATATGTTAATTGTTCTTCATTTATTGCTGTGAAACCAGTGCCATAATCTTGTAACCATGTAGGCTTTCTCACTTCTCTAGCTCCTGGTCTTCTTCTAGTTATTTCTTGTGCTTCCCTTAGTATTTCTTCTTCATTTGTTTCTGCTTATTCAGGTATAGTATCATAAAACTCTTCAATTGACTCATCTTCTTCATGTTTTCTTTCTTTTTGGTGGACTTCTACTCTTTCATATTCTTTATGTTCTGTGTTATCAACTAATTCTCCCCTTTTTTCTACTTGAACTTCTTCAGACTCATCTATTTTCTGTTCTGTGTATACAATATGTTCCATCTCATTCTCTTCTTCAAGTTTATTTCCACTTTCACTATTATTAATAAACACCACATCTTTGTATGTTTCAACGTTCTTCGTGTTCGGGATCCACTCTCTATATCCTTTCCAGGTTATTCTATATCCGACGAAAATTCCTTTTTTTTAGCATCCCACTTTAATCTTCTTTCTTTAGGTACATGGGTATAAACTCCTGTCCCAAAAGTCTTCAAAGCTTCAATATTAAAATTCTTCTCATATAGCAGCTCATATGGTGCCTTATCTTTTGTTCGACTTGTTACTGTTCTATTAATGGTATAGACAGCTGTACTGACCGCTTCAGCCCATAGCTCTTTTCCTAAACCTTTAGCTTGTAACATTGTTCGCGAATTTCCCGTTCTGTCCTTTCATTTTGTTCTGGATTGTAGCTGACTGTCTTTTGGTGTGTGATGCCCTTCCTATACAGTAAGTTCTCTACTTCTCTATTTATAAATTCCCCACCATTGTCTGTTCTAATTGCTTTAATATTATACCCTGTCTCATTTTCAAAGATCATTAAAAATTCTCAATGTAACCTTTTGTTTCACTTATTCTTTAAGAAATATACAAATCTGAAATTAATGCAGCCATCCTTCATTATTAGGAAATATTTGGACCCCTCTAATGATTCTACCTCCATCATTCCACACAAATCCATTTATCTATCATCTCACCTGGTTGACTAGCCCTACTCACACTGTGACTACACGGTAATCTATGTTGTTTCCCCTTTAAGCATGCTTACACTGTTTAGTCTGCCCTTCATATTTTATGTTATTTCTGTCAAGAACACCTTTTACATACTGGTAATTTTGGTGAGCGAGTCTTTCCACATTCAAAGCACTTTTCACTTTAACTTGCACTTTTGTTTCCATATTTTTTCACTATTAAAGCTGTCGATACCCCTCTTGAGTTGCCTGCTTGCTTTTTCTCAATCCACAACCTTGCAACAAGCTTATATGATCTGTCAACCTCCGGTACTGACTCCCATGCAGACACAAAGTGTTTGTTTTTTCAGGCAAAGACATTAGTAATTTTGTTATAATCATAGAGTTGGACAGCCCTTCTCCAAATAGCTTTAGTTTGTTACAAATTCCTTCTATTTTTTAAATAAAACCCGTCATTAGTTCTTCATATTTCATGCTGAAAAACTGTTCTTGAATCAAATGAATACTAACTGTCGACTTCGGCTCATATAAACAGTTAAGCTCCTCCCACATGTCTGTACTGCTTTGACAAGAAACAAAGTGTGTCACAATACTTTCTTCCACTCTTGTCACCAGTATTTCTTGGGCTCGACCATTCTTGTCATCCCATTCCTTCTGAAATTTACCGTCTTTCGTTTCCTTTATCGGCCTCTTCTCTCTACAATCTCAAACCTCTCTCCCAGTTCCTTCCACTCAGCACGAAGACTGCTGCTCCCGCTTTGCTGTCCATTGTAAAACCTCTGCAATAGCACCAACAACCAACGACCGATGCCGCGTGACACGAACGTCATAGATTTTTTTTATGAACTTCACTTCCTGGCTACTTCTCTTACTTCTTCATGCCTGGGCCATAACCTGTTATTGTTAAGGGGTTGATGATGATGAGACAATCTTCGAGTTCCAGTTATTTATTAAAAGGTATAAAAACACAACAACACAACAGCAGCCATGTTAGAAAGAGGACAAAGACAAGACAAAAACATTCATAGACAATGTGTACTTCAGACTTTTGCATGCTTTCATTGCTACTTTATAATGTCAGACCTACACATATTATGTACAAATTTAACACCACCGACCTTGAACCGGTTGGTTGTTGTACTGTGGGCAGGCGATGAGCTTGTGTCCCCTAGTCCGGCAGTATGGGCATGGCATACCACTAGTAGGGGACGAAGGTTGAGCTGAATAATCTTGTCGGCGCGTGGGTGAAGGGGATGATTGGGCCGAGTATACTGGCGCTATCTCATATGCCAAAAATGGCTGACGGATGGGATGGGGGAAGCGGCCGTCGTGCCGAGAAGCTATGGGGCGGAACTCATGACGAGCCTGGTAGGGCAGACGTGGAGTACCTCAAGTGGGCTGTGTCAGCTGGCTGAGCTGAACAAGCCTTCCTGAAGGAGTAGGCCGTGATGAGGACTGAGCGGCCTGGGGCGTAACGCCAGACAGCTTATTCTCTACGCAGCGCGCATGCTCTTCGAGGAACTCAATGAGGTTCTTGAGCCTGGGCAGAGATGCGCGAGATCCGTACTTCCGCTCGAAAAGAGTACGGAGCTAACATTGGAGTTTTCGTACCACTATGGATACGAAAACATAATCTGACTCCTTCATGGGCAGTTCTAAGTGAAAAAGAGCGCTTTGCGCTGATATGAGCGGAGTGAGGAAGAACGCGCGGATATTTGAGCGGATGTCAACTTGTGGTAGCTAAAAAATTATAGACACAAATCGATCGATGAGAACACGACGGTTCTCATAGCGCTTGGTGAGAATATTTATTGCCACCGCATAATTCTCATTGGTGGGCTGAAGATGAGACACCATGCTGAGTGCCTCACCTGAGAGAGAGGAAAGTAGAAAGTGATGCTTTATCGCATCCGAAACTATAGCCATTTCGTCGATGAGGCTCCGAAAAATAGCTATGAAGGGGGTTATTCCTCTACTCTGGACGAAAATTTGGGAAGCGATATCTTCGGCAGGACTCCGGCGGACGGGGCTAGGCTGGGGGGGGTAGACTTGGGCGGAGTTGTAGACGATGTGCTGAGTTTTTGAAATGCCACTACGGCTTCGTCGCAGTCACTGGTCGTCGCCTCATAATTTGCCGTATACGCGGCCTCAGTTTCGTCGGACAGATCGCCGTCATCGAGAATTTCATAATAGAAATCCTCCAACTTTTTTCGGTGTGTCTCTAATCTGAGACACCGTCTGGTAAAATCTTCGACAGTATACGTGGTCCTGTCTCCGGCTACGACAGTCACACTTATCTGCTTTAAATGAGAGATAGTCTTGACAGCCTCTCTGAAAATAGCCACCTGTGATTTAGTAGGCCTTGTGTTATGAAATATATATTATGTGAGTAAACATGCGGATGCGATGCCTTGACGAGCGCCAAAGAAAAACAGAAAAAACGGCGTTAATTTATTGCGTAATTGTGTGAAGACACGTATTTGAGCTGAGAAAAACACGCACGCAACGCAATGTGTGGCCCAAAAAAATAAATACAAAAATATCCTTCGCACGGAACCCTAAATATAAAGAAATCAAACAAAAAAAATAATTTTTGTAACAACCTGTACTTGTGCTGAAAAAAGTGAACAGCCTTTATATGTGGCCGCACGAGAGAGCAATGCGAATTTTTTTTTTAAATTCGTGACGCCCTATAATATTTGAGCTGAAATTATTGGACAACCACTATGTGAGAACACAAGAGGAACAAGTGGTAAGAAAATACTTTTTTTTGTGTTGGCGCTGTATAATCTCAAAACCACAGCCTGTATATTTTATAAATTATGTGCAGAGATATAAGAGAGAAGAGATTTTTTTTTATAAAATCACAAAAAAAAACATCTTCCCCTTGAACCTGGGTAATTTTGTAAATAACTGGCTACAAACTTTTCCGTAATATTTGAATCACCGTAACTGAACGAGCCGAATATGTTTAATAACCGCAATACGTGCTTACACAGATGAACATGCACGAGACGCGTGTTACACAAGCGAGGGCTGGTGCCAGAAGAAGCGAGGCCGCGGCGGCTCCGACCGTGCGTGAAATCTTTTCGCACGGGAGTGGGGCCGCGCGGGAGTGGGGCCGTGCGGTTGACGGGGCCCAATCTACGTACACCGCTTAGTGGCGCCCCCTAACGCACAGACGTCGCACCCCTAGCGCGAACATATATATTTGATGTTTACATAGTATGGGGATTCTATACAAATATTTTAGAATGAGGACCCGTTTCTTTATTTCGTGTTTACTGTCTAGATAAACAAAACTTGAAAATGCTAATATCTGAAGAGATAAGGTTTCCGTATTGCATACCAAAATTACGGTATACATCTAACAAAGTGCATTAGCCGAATTTTCGAAGGTGTAATACACATTCGGAGCGGCAACGTCGTAGTTTTGTCGTATTCATCACCTCGCCGCACGATCTGGCAGCGTTGCATAGTAACACACACATTAAAAAGGCACTCACACATATATACCAGTTACAGCGTAGTGCGCACTACTACAACGTTAGAATTCGACGAAAAATTACTATTGAAAAATGCTATTTACGTTAGTTTAAAATAGTACATTACGATACGAGAGCGATGAAACTTTTCTCGCACGAGTATCGTATAATATTTTATAGCAAAAGTGCGGAAAATGCCGACTTTACGCAAGCGCAGCGTGCGTAAAGTGGTCATTTTACGCACGGTGTGTTATAAATTATATTTTATTCATTCGCGAACATTTGACGCGTTTCTTAGATTATTGACATATTTTCCAGTATATATAACCATATAGTTTCAGGAATAGGCATGAACTTTTGTATAGGAAACGTAACCCCTAAAAGTATTTTTTGGTTAAGTAATTTTAGGTTTGTAGTGATAAAATATATTTTCCACTGGAGAACGATGTTTTTACCAAATCTCGATATCTAAAAAAAATCCAGAACCCTCATTGTGTTCTAGGAATACATTAATTGCATATGCACACATTTGAATGAGAATTTTTAGCAAAAAGTACTTTCTATGTATATAGATTAACATATAATGAAAGTGATTTTATTCATATAAATAGAATCACTTTGATTATATTAGTTATGCCTTGGAGGCAGTCGCCAGTTTAACACCTCCAACGTTTTCGATTTTTTTCGATAACGGTCAATTTAGCACAAAATTCAATTTTAATTAAAAAACCATGATCGGTGATTCCACAAATCCCATAAACAAACCGTTATCTGGTGACGATGTGGTTATTAGTGGAATGGCAGGAGCTTTCCCTAGCTCCGATAATGTGAACATATTTATGAAAAATCTTTATGACAAGGTAATATATTATTTTTCATTTAATTAATTGCAATCAATCAGACCAAGAAGTTATGGTGTTATTGTTAATAATCACATAATTTCTACCTTTGCGGCTTAGTGCTTCGGTCACAGCTTACAATTCCGGAGGTTTCAGATTCAAATCCGGTAAAGGCAAATTTGTACGAGCTAAAAAGCGGCACGGCCTTACCATCCTTTTCTAGAAACAGTTCAGGCCATTTTCGACCGCCCTATAACTTCGTTGTGGATAAAAATAGAAGCATGAATTTTCAGTTATCAAGCAGGCATTGTATAAACACGGTATATTGAAACTTTCATTCAATTTGAACCAGTAGTTTAAGAATTACAGCTAGTCAATTTCTTAATTTTGTCACTCACTCACTCACTGACTGACAGTACGGTCCGAAATAGAATTACATCGCTCAAACTGTGAGTGAGTAGATAGCACACTATATTTTTTGTAAGTGCGATAAGGACGGCATGAATTTGAATGAACTGTAAGATAGCTTACTATTAATTCGGACCGCGGGGTAAGTGGAAGGTACTGGAAAGGAAAAAAAGTAGAACAATCTACAAAAAGAAATGAAATGCCATCAAAAAAAAAACTTGTACAAAAAACCAAGTCTCGCAACTTATGTAGTTCTTCTACCGTAAGAAGTTGTGAGATCCATGTAAATCCAAGTCGGTTCATTTATTCAGTCCTTACTTAAGGGACCTTTTGTCATAAGTTATTACACAATTAGCTAACCTAACAACATCTTATAATGACCATGTCAATATGAAAAATCTTTTATGTTTTAAATAAATAGATTGACTTGGCCATCGCATGAAAACACAATGTATCTCACAAGTGATACATTATTATACTTAATTCGATTATTTAGTGCGATTGCCAAGTCAATCTTTTTATTTAAAACATAAAAGATTTTTAATATTGATATGGTCACTATAAAATGTTGTTAGGTTAGCTAATTATGTAATAACTTAAGACAGAAGGTCCCTTTAGTAGGGATTGAATAAATTAACCGACTTGGATTTACATGGATCTTACAACTTTTTACGGTAGAAGAATTAAGTTGCGAGACTTGTTTTTTTTTACCAGTTTTGTTTTTGATAGCGTCTCATTTCCTTTTGTAGATAATCCCACTTTTTTCCTTTCCGGTAACTTCTACGTACAACTGCAAATGTTACTTTGTAATCCTAATAATTATTTATGCAGTTAGTGTATCTAGAAAACTGGACCAAAATAGCAAAACATTTTGGTTTTTCTTTCATTTATACACTAAACACTAATGGTATTCCAAATTTGAAGCTTCTATGTCTGTTAGAACTGCCTTAGAGTTTTGACGATCGGTGAGTCAGTCAGTCAGTCAGTGAGTGAGCGAATATATGCCTGCTTGGTTACTGAAAGTTTAGGTTTCTAGTTTTATCCACAACGAAGTTATAGGGGGTCTAAAATGGTCTGAACTGTTTCGAGAAAAGGAAGGTACGGCCAAGCTGCTTTTTAGCCACGGAAACTACAATAAATCATTGGGTCCTGGCTACTATTGCAGGATATATTAAAAAGGGAACGACTGTTGCGTTAATGGGCTAAGGTCCCTGCACTCAACCCTAACATATTGGTAAAATAACAGAACTCAGCTTGCCATACCGGTCACTTTGGTTTCCTCACAACATAATTATTGAAATAGCCATAAAAAATAGAACAAGTGAGATTTTACCATCAGCTACACTAGTAGTTCGCCTTGAACTGTGAAAAAAGTGTAGAAATACAACAGGTCTAGCTCAATTGAGGCGACATAATCTTCAGCAAAAAGATGCAATCGTTTACTGAAGAGCTGATACTCAGACAACTTATTATATAAGATGGCTTTCATTTATACAGCCAAATTCATACTGGAGACTCGGTAAGTGTGACCACTAGTTCTGACGAACTAGGGTTCAATGACTCTGTTTCTGATGCAAAATTATCAACATCTAATATAATACAGGGTTAGATTTTCAAGTGGGCGTGGATGGCGAAATTCAAAACTAAGTATAGGGAAAAGCGAAAAATGCGCAAATAGTTTCAGGGCTGATTTTGATAAAAATTAAAACTGCGTCATAAGCTTTTTGGAAATATAATTTCCCTGGCCGATTTAAAAAAAAACAACTTCTGTAGGTATAATACTACTCCATCTGATAGTGTCGCTTCTAAGGATCAAATTCTGGGAAGTAATGACTAAGAATGACGTACGAACTAAAGGAAAGTGCTGACTTTGAAAAAGATACTATTTAATTTTTCTAACAATAAGTTATTATAAATGAAAATTATAAAAAAAAGGATTATTTACTCTACCGATCACTGTCACACCAGCAAATATAACTCAAACCCCCTATCCAGGTTGACATGGTTGACAAAGAAAACAAGCGCTGGGTGTTCAATCATCCAGAATTACCAACCCCTTTGGGCACCATCAGTGGGGTAGACAAGTTCGATGCTCAGTTCTTCCGAGTGCACTACAAACAAGCGATGTCTATGGAGCCAATGAGCAGGATGTTGCTCGAACAGACGTATGCGGCAATTTATGACTCAGGTATGTGTTAAAATTTATCGATTTGTGTACATAAACTGTATACCGTGTGTGTCAATGTTTCTATGTTTCCAATTGTAAACTGTCACTGATGTGCAGTTAATATTCGTATACACTCTTTTTACCGACGACTTTAACGTATCAACGTGATAAGAAGCCTTTTTGCCTTACTCTGGGCACAAAAGCACGATTTTTAGGGCATTCAGGTTTATTCATCAGTGTTTTAATTTTTTCCTGTCTCAAGATTGTGAACCCGGCATCCTACTAACTGTGCTACGAATTAAATTTTGCAAAATTCACAGAAAAATGCATGAAACATTGAACATTTATGCCTCCTTTTCAGGAACTAACCCTGAACAAATCCGGGGTACAAAAGTCGGTGTCTTTATCGGTTCATCATTCTCGGAATCTGAGAGCAACTGCATCTATGAAACTATTCAGCATAACGGATTAGGTATTACTGGGTGAGTAATTTGAACAATTAATCAAGTTTCGTACAGTAAAAGAAAATACTCCGTAATCAGTCTGTAAATATCGATTTTCAGAGTGCAGATTGTACTTTTTTTCCTGAAAATAAGTAACTTCTTATGGACATGGAAAAGAGGTATACTTGCCATCCGTTAGCTAGGCTGTGCTAGGGTAGAGTACTTTTATCTCATGACGCGGTGGCGGCGTGTCAGGCTTGGTCGTAGTTGTAGTAGTCAGTGCACTTGCTGACGTGTGCGTAAGCGCGAGAATTGATGATTCCTCCGACCGAGTTTGGTCATGGTGACTTGCAGCTGTGGAGGACGTCGGTCATGTGCTCCCGTGTAACTTTTGTAGCCTATCTTGGTTGTGAAAGTGCGGTTACACAGGCTACATGTTAGTTTTCCGTTGCAATAGATGGATTGAATGGAAGCAGGTGATCTACATCATAGTTAATCACGTCTGGCATCAAGAGCAGCTCCTAAACTGCATGCCGCCACACGGCCCGATCTTCTGCCTGCTTCTCCCATGTTGAATGGTCAACTTCGCAACTTTTCATGTGGCATTTCTGAACGTCCTTAAACCTAAATAACTGCCCGCCTTGTTTACGTTTTCCGTTGAGAAGTTCGCAATTTATGATGCGTTTATTTCCTCGGGCATCGGTCACACGTGGCCATACCAGCACAGCTGGCGCCTTTCAGGTAAGCCTCGATTGCACCAACACTGCAACCTCGCAGTATTTCCGTATTTCTGACACTGTTTGACCATTTGACGTTCTGAATATTGCGGAGAGACCCTAGATGGAATCTGTCTAGTGATTGAATGCGGGAACTAATCACGCTCAGGTAACTTTCAGCAACGTATAAGTGACTCACTACTACGACCAAGACTGGCCCATCTGGAGATGAAAGGAAATAAAGAAAATTTTCATTTTGATATTTGAGATACGAGTAAAAGTACTGTACAATCAAAAACAGAAATAAATTATTAAGTCGAAATTATTTGAGTAATTTCTTAAGTCATCTTTTTTTTTCAATGGGTCTTGGAAGACTAAAGACAGTGTTTGCGTAAGATACCTACTAGAATTGATTTAGAAAAAAGAAAGGATAGGTCTAACGAACGGATGTCGCAAATGTTTTCCATACTAATAAAAACTAGTCAGGTCTTATTCAAATAACAGTATCTGGCATTTAAACAGTATCAACTCACTTTGCGCTCAAAATATCAAATTCAGAGGTATTGACTTGGAGCACTTTCCACTCCAATTTTTAAATATATTCTTCATGATTGTATTTTTATCGGATGATAGCTGTGAGTGTGAGTGTAGGTAGCATTTGGCACTGCCGCAGTTAGATTGGTCTTATCGACTGTAATTCAACCATAAAAATGTTTGCAGGTGCAACAAAGCTATGTATGCCAACCGCATTTCCTACTGGATCGACGGCAAGGGCCCATCATACACTCTCGACGTAGCGTGTTCAAGCTCTATGGCATGCCTGCAGCACGCTTACCAAGCTATGAGTGATGGGCGATGCGACGCTGCCATCGTTGGTGGTTGTAACTTGTGCAATCAACCTACCGTCTCACTCAACTTGAAACGGTAATATTTACTAATGACTATTAAACTCATGTACTTCCCCGCATTAGGTGAATGGCTAATATAATATAACGTTTTGATGCAAGTGCGAAAAGGTTGATATTTAGAGTCACGATCGATTTTTTTTGCCGAGACGCAGTTGAATAAAACATACATTTGTTATTTACTGGGATTACTTAACACTTAAAAAAATAACTATTTAGTTAACAATTAGTGAACACAAATTATTAATCATTGGTAAACTACTTACTACTTACTTATTGCTTCGCTTTATTATTATATAACTAATCCTCAAATAAATAAATATTTAACCCGAATTTAAGACAAAGAAAATTAAGAAAAATTTGTATTCGGTCTAAATATTAAGTTTTCGAGAGCCAAAATCGCTAACAATTTAGTTAGTATGCATAACTGCATTTTTTTAGATTCAGGATTATAAAATAATTTAAAAATACTTCAATCTACTTAATACTCACTCACTAACGACCTCATAAGCCAAACAAAATATAAAAAATATTGTTCATTTAAACAACTGTTCCAGGATTCCAAAAACTCTGAAACATGTCATTCTTAATTTCGAACCAAAAGACTCCATAACAATTTTCATTTACAAAACTAACTAAATTCTCGTACAAAAATTAGAAATTCAAGATATATTTTGGGTCCGATCTGGACCCGGCATCAGTTGAAATATATCTCGAGTTTATATTTTTTGTGTGTTTTATAAATATATATGTAAAATAAATAAAAAACATAATATTTAATAATAAATTCTCGTACAAAATTTTTAACCCTATTTTACCCTCTTAGGGGATAATTTTCCAAAAACGGTGGAACTTGTGTTTTTTTAATTCCTACGAAAAATTACAATTTAATTACATCTAATTTTTTTTCATGTTTTTATGTTTCATCTACAAAACTAATTGCTCTTACAAACTTTCATCCCGTATTTTACTCCCTTAGGCAGGAGTTGAATTTCGTACAATCCTTTTTTAGTGAGCGTCCGCATCATAAAAGTAACCTCCTATTGGCCTACCATGAGTTTTGCTTACTATACACGTTACCGTCTGAGTAAAATATTTTGTATGGGAAATGCCGGTTCCTGTAGTAAGCCGCTAGGTGCGCTGCACAATTTCTCATATAAATATTTTACGCAGACGTTAACGTGTATAGTAAGCAAAACTCATGATTTCATGTTCCTTTGTCTAGCCATTTGGTCTGTGTGATGTTGAGTCAGTCAGTCAGGATTTACACCAGTTTTTACATTTTTAGGGCTGGTTTCCTGTCCTTGGACGGAACGACAAAGTGTTTCGACAAAAGAGGAGATGGATACGCAAGGTCTGATGCAATTAATGTAACGTTCCTGCAAAAAGCTAAAGATGCTAAGCGGTAAGAAAACCACATTATCGAAATCATATTTTCATATGCTCTGTACGCCATTCACCCTCTCAAACACAGAAAAATATAATATATTCTGCGATTTTTGACAAATACCATTAGTAGTTGTTGGGGAAACGTGGATGTACGAGTGGGGTGTGACTTGCATTTCACAGTCCACTCTCAGAAACACGACAATACTATACGTACGTAATTTTTTAAAGAAAACGCGTTCTATATAGACACGCCAAGATCTAACGAAAAATGGGCCTAAATAGTTTATTCTAAAAATAAATAAAAAGCTACGATTTTTTAAATTATGAGATGATGTCATATTGTACAATGAAGAACACATTAAGCTATTAACCTTCACTTAACCTTCATCTTAAGCCTTCACTATAGAGACTAATGTCCTACTGCAAGTATGTAGTTTGACGTATTCTTCACTGTATCTGTATACGTAAGACTGTATTTCTATTTCCTTTTATTATCTTCAATCAATCAAAACTTATAATAAAACAGTACAGGTAGAAACCGCTGGGTATGTACATTGAAGAAAAGACGCACTATAAGTTTCCGGAATGAATATGAAAAAATACTATTAAAGGTACAAAATTAATTTATTGTTTTTCAAAATAATCTCCCTTGGCGTCTATGCACTTTTTCATTCGATCAAACCAGTTTTGAAAACTTTTGTGCCACTCCCCTGTGGTGACCTCTGAAACGTGTTTTTCATACTCCTCGACAGCCTCTTCTGGTGATGAAAATCGTTGACCGCGTAATTGGTTCTTAATTTTTGGGAACAGAAAAAAGTCACAAGGTGCCAGGTCGGGACTGTATGCAGGATGACTCATGAGTTCTACATTTTTCGTCTTCAAAAAGTCGTTTGTCTGTCTGGCCGTGTGAGAACTAGCATTGTCGTGGTGCAGGATGATACGGCGTTTACGGTTATTTTTACGGAGTTCGTCAATAACTTCCGGCAAACAAATGGTCGTGTACCAGTCACTATTCACGGTACGACGATTCTCTAAAGCAACAGTAGCCACGTGTCCAGTTTTATTAAAAAAAGAAGCAATCATCCGCTTAGATGCACTTTTCACGCGCGCCACTTTGGTTGGTTTCGGCTCATCTTGAAAGACCCATACGCTCGATTGCTGCTTTGTTTTGGGATCGTAGCAATAAATCCATGTTTCGTCACCTGTTACTATGTCCCACACCAAATTTGACGCACCTTCGTTGAATCTGGTAAGCATGGCATTGCACCAAGTGACGCGGTCCGTTTTTTGAGCCTCGGTCAAGTTGTGTGGGATCCACCGCGAGCACAGCTTTCTCACACCCAAATGTTTGTGTAGGATTGATTGTATTTGACTCATGCCTATTTCTAAGGATGCGCAAATTTCATGGTAGGTCACATGCCTGTCTGTTTCAATCATACGGCGCACAGCATCGATGTTTTTGTTGGTCACAGCGGTGGACGGCCGACCATCGCGAGATTCGTCACTGAGATTGATACGACCACGCTTGAATTCTGCAAACCAGCTATAAACAGTCGTCTTGCATGGTGCTTCATTGCCAAAAGCTGTTTCAAGCCGAGCGATGCTCTGTTGAGCTGTCAAATTACACTTAAAATCGTAGAAAATCATACTACGAAAATTTTCCCGAGTTAAATCCATGTTGATGCAGACACACAATTTTTTAAATGGCGCCACAAGGTAAAAACAAAAGACAGTCAGATGAAACAAACTGCATTCTACAGCCAAAGAGTTCTATTTTCAAATGTTGCAATAAATTTTTAAATATTGTTTATGTAAGTGGCCAGTTCCGGAAACTTTTAGTGTTACCTATGTAGAAAGGGGTTGACTAAAAAAGAAAACACAAACGAACGATTTTTATAATTCTTTTCTGTCTGTCTGTCTGTTTGTTCACGCACATCTCTAAAACTACTGAACAGATTTTCATGTACTTTCCACAGCTGTACATAGATTAATTTGGAATAAAATATAGGCTTTATTTCATTAAAATCGGATCTCGGAAAAAAAAGTATTCGTCATTTAAAGATCTTAGGAATTTACTTTTCTACAAGTTCGAGTAAGGGCTTATTTGATTGGTCTTTATTAGCACTATGGTAAAACATGGTGACCAGAGTCTGATGATGGGACTGGAATATGGATACGGGATCTCCTTAAAGAACAGCAGACCCTTTGAGTTTGGGCTGATTTGATTGGTATTTATTAGCACTTTGATAAAACATGGTGACCAGGGTCTGCTGATGGAACTGGAATACAGGTGCGGGATCTCCTCAACGGACAACAGCAGACCCTTCAAGTTTGGGCTTATTTGGTTGGTATTAATAGGAACTTTGGTAAAACATGGTGACCAGGGCCTGCTGATGGGTCTGGAAGGTGGGTGCGGGATCTTCTCAACGAACAAAGGCAGACTCTTCGAGTTTGGTCTTATTTGATTGGTCTTTATTAGCACTTTGATAAAAAATGGTGACCAGGTTCTGATGATGGGACTAGAATATGGGTACGGGATCTCCTTAACAAATAGCACACCCTTCGGGTTTGGGCTTATTTGATTCGTATTTATTAGCACTTTGGTAAAACATGGTGACCAGGGTCTGCTGATGGGACTCGAAGGTGGGTACTGGATCTCCTCAACGGACAACAGCAGACCCTTTGAGTTTGGGCTTATTGGATTGGTATTTATTAGCAATTTGGCAAAACATGGTGACCTTTTTATATGGTCGTTCAAAAATCATATTCTTTTATTTTTCTCATTTCCACGAAAATCCATTGGATGCGGGCGGAGCCGCGGGTAAAAGCAAGTATTAAATATAATGACAATATTTTGATAGCTGTGGATGTGTGAATCAAACTAATTCCGCATAATACAGAGAAAATATGACCAACTTTATTAATTAATGTTATCGGTCACTACTTTTGAAACGCAAGTAATTTTACAAAAATATGCTACTTTGGTACTGTTCTGCTGAAGGGTCTCGTCCCTACAGATAAGGTACGTGTTTTTTCTATGCAAATATTAATGGACAAGCATTTCCGAACTAAATTCAAAAAAGCATAAAAAACATTCTTCTGCAGATGATATTATTGATTTTCGTGCAGCAAGAGGTAATCATCAATAGCTTAGGGTAATAGTAATTTATATTCTGAGATCAATATCGTACATTTTTCTTATTTTATATTTTTTTCTTCCAGGATTTACTGTCAAGTCTACTACGCTAAAGGAAATTACAGCCTTCCAACAAACAATAGGTTACTGCCAGTTAGAAAACCAACAGACATCAAAAATTTTTTGGAAGCATTCTATTCTGATATCAATTTGTCACCTTCAAATGTTGAGTTTGTTGAAGCTCATGCACCAGGTAATTAATTGTGAGAATTGATGAATGAGAATTATACTTTCATCTTAGGGTACAAGGATTGGCTTACATTGTATTTGTAATCTAGCGTGCATCGCATCAAAAGCCAAAATAGATATAGAATAAGTAATAGAATAAAAGTGAATACAATAAATAAATTGAGTAGAGTTTATCGACGCATCAGCTGATACTGCTATTGTATTGAATCATGACATATTGAAATACCTACGTTGGTTAACGGTTACGTTTATTTTTGTGCTTTATGTGGAAGTTTCTTTGAATGTATATATTTTTAAACTATTATCGTCAGTTTTCGGCTTGGCAGTAATGTTATCAACATCCCTTTTAGCCTATACGCTGACCAGGGCCAGTTTAATAATAATAAAAGAGAACCGATCCAAATCCTGGGAGTTATTCTCTGGTTAAAAAGGAACATGCATAGATATTATCCATTTCCATTTCCACGACTTCTTCAAATATGACAACGATTTTCCTTTAAACTTTAATATTGTATTTTATATTTGTTTTATTTTTATTATTTAATTTTATGAAATGAAATGAGTACTTTATTTTCGTAATTTAGGTATATAAATACTCTTATTACATGTCGAACTTAATGCACAGGTATCGCGGAAGCAGATGGAAATGAGCTGGAAGCAATAGGCGAAGTGTTTGCCAAAGACAGGCCAATAAAAGTCGGCAGCGTGAAATCTAATATGGGGCATACTGAACCTGCTTCAGGCATATGTGCCGCTACTAAGGTATTTTGAAATATTATGAGTGTCTTTAGCAGCAGATAATGAATACTTAATTTTTGTTTTATACAATTATGAAATAGATTAAAATTAAACAATTGAGTATACATAGACAATACAGACAATAAGTTAACATGCTTAATATTAATAAGTTAAATAATACGAGTAAATATGCCTAACTCTTTTAGATAGGTCTTGGAAAACGGTAAGAAAATTTATAAGATCACGACTTTTTTCGTTGATAACAGGTTATTGTAGAGTTTTAGTAAGGAAATAAAAAGTACTAGACAAGTAGAATATTAGGATAGAGGATAATCAGACGTTCATTAAATAACTCGCCCGTGACTCCTTAATTTAATTTCTGCCCCGTTTTTGGTTTAGGTGTTACATATTTCATCAACACCAATTATTATTATGCGCTATATGTTGACCAGGTTCACTACAATAATAATAATAATAAAGCCGCATTCAAACCCGTTGAGTGGTTCTCGAGTTAAAATGGATCATTCAACGTTCATACAGACAAAAATTCTAAGAATTGTAGTTTTGGCTTCTGTACAATATTGTAAAATATAAATTAAATAGTAACAAATATGAGTAGGTATATTATTGATATTTTGCTCAAAGACGAAAACTGGCATAGTTAGTTTCGCCACTTTTTCATATCAATAGTTAGACCATTTATATCACTGCGGTATAGAAAATCAGAAAAGTAAATCTGGACGTGAGGAGCTCTGAACCGGGATTCGAACCCGGGACCTCTCGCTTACCGGGCGGTTGCTCTACCAACTGAGCTATCCAGTTCTCAACATGACCTGCGAATTTACGCTTGTGCTTTCCCATACCGCAACGATATGTATAGGTACTCACTTAGTAGTGAGCCTCTTGGCGCCTAGAGGGCGCTAGTGTATTCAAGACAAGTCTGAGACTATTATTGCCCTACCGTCACCTGTTACAGCATCGGGTAGTTAAGAATACACATTACTCGTATCGAAACTATGATAGAAATAAATTTCTATATTTTTAAACACTTGGCGATTTATCCATCGCAAGGAGATAACAAATTAAATTTATATCACTGCGGTATAGAAAATCAGAAAAGTAAATCTGGACGTGAGGAGCTCTGAACCGGGATTCGAACCCGGGACCTCTCGCTTACCGGGCGGTTGCTCTACCAACTGAGCTATCCAGTTCTCAACATGACCTGCGAATTTACGCTTGTGCTTTCCCATACCGCAACGATATGTATAGGTACTCACTTAGTAGTGAGCCTCTTGGCGCCTAGAGGGCGCTAGTGTATTCAAGACAAGTCTGAGACTATTATTGCCCTACCGTCACCTGTTACAGCATCGGGTAGTTAAGAATACACATTACTCGTATCGAAACTATGATAGAAATAAATTTCTATATTTTTAAACACTTGGCGATTTATCCATCGCAGAGCTCCTCACGTCCAGATTTACTTTTCTGATTTTCTATACCGCAGTGATATAAATTTAATTTGTTATCTCCTTGCGATGGATAAATCGCCAAGTGTTTAAAAATATAGAAATTTATTTCTATCATAGTTTCGATACGAGTAATGTGTATTCTTAACTACCCGATGCTGTAACAGGTGACGGTAGGGCAATAATAGTCTCAGACTTGTCTTGAATACACTAGCGCCCTCTAGGCGCCAAGAGGCTCACTACTAAGTGAGTACCTATACATATCGTTGCGGTATGGGAAAGCACAAGCGTAAATTCGCAGGTCATGTTGAGAACTGGATAGCTCAGTTGCTAGAGCAACCGCCCGGTAAGCGAGAGGTCCCGGGTTCGAATCCCGGTTCAGAGCTCCTCACGTCCAGATTTACTTTTCTGATTTTCTATACCGCAGTGATATAAATTTAATTTGTTATCTCCTTGCGATGGATAAATCGCCAAGTGTTTAAAAATATAGAAATTTATTTCTATCATAGTTTCGATACGAGTAATGTGTATTCTTAACTACCCGATGCTGTAACAGGTGACGGTAGGGCAATAATAGTCTCAGACTTGTCTTGAATACACTAGCGCCCTCTAGGCGCCAAGAGGCTCACTACTAAGTGAGTACCTATACATATCGTTGCGGTATGGGAAAGCACAAGCGTAAATTCGCAGGTCATGTTGAGAACTGGATAGCTCAGTTGGTAGAGCAACCGCCCGGTAAGCGAGAGGTCCCGGGTTCGAATCCCGGTTCAGAGCTCCTCACGTCCAGATTTACTTTTCTGATTTTCTATACCGCAGTGATATAAATTTAATTTGTTATCTCCTTGCGATGGATAAATCGCCAAGTGTTTAAAAATATAGAAATTTATTTCTATCATAGTTTCGATACGAGTAATGTGTATTCTTAACTACCCGATGCTGTAACAGGTGACGGTAGGGCAATAATAGTCTCAGACTTGTCTTGAATACACTAGCGCCCTCTAGGCGCCAAGAGGCTCACTACTAAGTGAGTACCTATACATATCGTTGCGGTATGGGAAAGCACAAGCGTAAATTCGCAGGTCATGTTGAGAACTGGATAGCTCAGTTGGTAGAGCAACCGCCCGGTAAGCGAGAGGTCCCGGGTTCGAATCCCGGTTCAGAGCTCCTCACGTCCAGATTTACTTTTCTGATTTTCTATACCGCAGTGATATAAATTTAATTTGTTATCTCCTTGCGATGGATAAATCGCCAAGTGTTTAAAAATATAGAAATTTATTTCTATCATAGTTTCGATACGAGTAATGTGTATTCTTAACTACCCGATGCTGTAACAGGTGACGGTAGGGCAATAATAGTCTCAGACTTGTCTTGAATACACTAGCGCCCTCTAGGCGCCAAGAGGCTCACTACTAAGTGAGTACCTATACATATCGTTGCGGTATGGGAAAGCACAAGCGTAAATTCGCAGGTCATGTTGAGAACTGGATAGCTCAGTTGGTAGAGCAACCGCCCGGTAAGCGAGAGGTCCCGGGTTCGAATCCCGGTTCAGAGCTCCTCACGTCCAGATTTACTTTTCTGATTTTCTATACCGCAGTGATATAAATTTAATTTGTTATCTCCTTGCGATGGATAAATCGCCAAGTGTTTAAAAATATAGAAATTTATTTCTATCATAGTTTTAATAGTTAGACCATTTAACACGGGACCTGGCAAAGCGCGACTCTTAGTACTGAAATTATTCTGCCGTTTTCTACGGGAGGGGAGGTAAACACGCACAGCACACATTTGCCCATTCACGTTCACTCCTGCGAAAAATTGATATGTCACACTAAATCAAAAGCTGCAACACAAACACAAAACGCGCACACAAGCATACTTACATGAACAAATTGTTCATATACTTCGGCAGAGGGGAATAAGTGCGCTTGCCTGGTCCCGTGTTATATGGTCTAAGTATCAATATTGTATCCGTGCACGCTCTGGAAATGTGCTGTGTCTGCACTGTGTTTTGACGAAATGTTGGTACCTTTACTAATAAGAATATAAGATTATCAATACGCTTAAGGTATTAAATAAACAAAAAACTAGTACGATAGGTATTGATCAGTCATGTGAACACATGATAAATAACGAATAACCAATAATTTTTTTGTAATTCGTTAATTAATATCGTACCATTAGGGTTCAAATGCTGGCCCCGGGATCTTTTTTTTTTCAAGTTTGAAGTTTGTATCATATTGTTTTTTTTTTCTTGTAAGGCACTCTTAAACATGTAAAATCATTGCAGGTCTGTCTTAGCTACCACACAGGAAATCTCCCAGCCAACCTTCACTATGAACAGCCCCAAGACCACATCCCCGCAGTTAGAGATGGCAAAATTCACATCTTGCAAGAACACGAACCGTTCAATAGAGGATTTGTAGCGCTGAATAGTTTCTCATACTCGGGGGTTAACATCCATTTGCTTTTGAAGGGACATTATAAGCTCAAGGTACGAAATATTTAACAGTTTTTCAAGAATACTATTTATAAGACTCCGTCAACACATATTTTATAATTTTTGGCTCTTATTTGATTTTATAAACACCTTAATTTAAACGTGTAACTCAGTAAATAATCATAAGCAGAATTGTCTCAGTAAAACAGTTGGCATTTATAACGATAATAATATGGAAGTGTTTAAACCAGATTTTAACAAGGTAACAAAAACGAACTTTTTTGTTGTTGTATGAATTTTTTTTTTTTCTTTTCTTAGAGTAATATGTGTGCTAAATCTGAATCTGAAGTCACATTTTCTCTATCAGCTCGTAATATTTATCTGAGACAGGTTCACTTTTGAAAAATCGTGTGTTTGTACTACTTTTGGTACTTTTGGTTTGTTCACGCTTGAAACGATTAGTTTTTCGGCTTTAGATTTTAATAACAATTCTTCTTAATGGTTCTTTTTCATAGAAAGATAAAAATATTCATGAAACCAATCGTAGTTTTTAATTTAAGACACAAAACAATCACACACGATTATTCATAGAAAAAACTTAGCATGAAATGTATGGACAGAGTATGCTCCTACGGAATTATTGTTTATTTGGAAAAACAAGGATCAATCACAATTTCTGTTATTTTCTGCATGCTACAATATTGATAAAGATCTTGTAATGATGAAAAACAAATCTGTAAAACAAATGGTAATAAGTGCAAAAACTCTTCAGAAATCTTAAAAAAACCTACAATTTCTATATTTAAAGTTGATTTAACCAAAATGGAGAGCTGATAGAAAAAATTTGAGTTCAGGTTCGGATTCAGGACCCAATTTCGTATAGGAATTACAAAAAAATATTCAAACAACAAAAACCATGTTGCCCAATTTACCAACATTTACCATTCAATTTCAGGATCTAAATCGCTACAAGTCACACATACCCCATTTAGTATGTATGTCTGGTCGCGAAGAAAACTGCTTGAACAGAGTATTTGAAGATCTAAAATCCAACCCAATAGATCCTGAACAAATCAGTCTTCTGCACAAATTTTATGAGCACGAGATCCCTGGCCATGTATGCAGAGGGTTTACTATTATTGGTAAGTATCTCCATTTTCTTCCTCCGGATTATTTTGTACACGGCTTCTTACTGAATTAACTCACTAAATCTTCTCAAGTCATACCTTACCAACAAAAGACATAAAACACAAATAAGTAGACATAAATACCTCATCTAAATTAGAAAACATATTTATCAAATAGTAGAGAAGTTCTTTATGGTGTTCCACAAGGAAGCGTTTTATGACCCCTGCTATTTATTACGCTCCACATCATCCTAAGGGTTAACGAAAAAGTGGTATTTTTCTGTCTGTCTGCACACTGTGCAGTGCACAGGCATCACGCAAAATCCACTGGACAGATTTTGATAAAATTTTGTGCGGTGATATCTTAGTACCTGGGTCAACATTTAAGACTTTTTACTTTGTTATATTGTCTGTCTGTTTGTTTTTCGGGCTAGTACTTATGGTTACAAACAACATGTAACCTTATTTTCTTGAAACCATGCCCTGTTTATAAACTTTATGATATTTGTCAATTATGAAGTATCATTTATTATTTATTCGACTGATCCAAAGTGGGCCTAAATATATTTCGAAAAGTATAAACTCTTTTAGAGGTGTTTTATATTATTGACTTAAATAATGTACGGACCTACATTAGTTAAAGAGAATAATAACCACTACGTTTAATACACTCCATATCCTATCCTATCCTTTCTATGTTCGAGGTTTTATGAATCTGATCTTTCCTTAAACAAGGGGCCTCCCCAGAGAAATATGACTCTCAGCAAGATAGAGAAAATCGTTTCATTCTGTTTTACAATTTATGCCATTTACAGAACCTCAAACTTCAGAAGACAAGCCCGGAATTCTCACCTTGGCACAGGATCATAAACACTTTGACGGAATCAAACGCCCGATCTGGTTTGTCTACTCTGGAATGGGCTCTCAATGGGCGGGTATGGGATCTGAGCTAATGAAGATACCAATTTTTGCTGCGGCCATTGAAAAGTAAGACATAATTGGGCAGATATGTGGCACAACTGTGATTTTTATGTTAGAAAATTGGAATGAAAAGAAAGAAAGAAAGAAAATAGCTTTATTTAAAAAACCACCGAAGCTATAACAAAAAAAAGATTTAACAAATTAGGCATATTCTATGGTTAAAAAAAGGAGTCCATCTCAGCTTAATGCCACAGCCAAAGCCACAGCGCTGGTTTTCTGCTGGATCCAACAGAAATAAAACTATTCTATTCAAATTCTTTTTTGCACACACAAAATTAATAATTACATTAAATCTTATAGTATATGCAAATGAGCGAGCTTATCCCCTAAAAATATTTCTACCAGCAAACCCTTGGTGATAAAAGCAATTAAAATTATAATAAATGGTATTAGAATCACAAATGTGTGGATAAAAAAACTAATAACTAATCTGCATATTTATTTATTTAACAATTTATTTAACTAATTATTTACAACGGTTGTACCTATCACAGTAATTAATAAACAATATTACGATTTAAATTAAAAATGTAACAATAAATATTTAGACACAACTTGATACATTTACAATATTATTACGATCGCAATAATCAGAGCAAACCCTCAAAATTTTGCTTCCTGGATCATGAAAGATGTCAGAGTTAGACGAATGATTGAGAATTAAGTTCAGGCCATTGATAATTCGGCAGAGAGGGGAATATGAATGCGACACAGTCTTACAATTAGGAACCGCAAGAAGGCGTCGTGTAGAGAGGATCGTGTTGTGGCAACATACTTGTTAGGGACATATAATCGGCACAACTGGTCATGTAACGCGGGACAACCTATAACTCCACGCAATACCTTTAATGCGACGCGACGGTTAATTCGCCGTTCCCACGTCTAGATTCCAATGAATTCATTCCCAATGCCCCAAGTAAAAAAACAGTGGGGTAAATGTTATGTACTTGGCTTCATGCGGATTCCATACACAGGCACTCCTTTCTAATTTGCTTCTCACGAGACTGCTGAACAAAAGTTTCATTATACTCGGATCGTGGAGATCTCGCATGTTTCGAAGCACAAAACCAAGGCATCTGAAGGATTCGGTTATAAAAGTAAATATATGGTGATACAACTAAAATCTAACTTAAATTCAATTAAAATTGAAAAAAGCGTATGGTATAAAAACATACAAATGATGAAAAAATAAATATTAGTAATAAGTGATATAAAATAAATATACAAATAATAGTGTTATACTAAACGAGATGCATAATTTATAAAAAATACATGCTATATAAGTTTACGCATAGATTTTATTGAACATCAAGGCATCGTTATTTGTTTTTCAATTAGATGGCTCTTGAGTTTAATACGAAAATTAGCCTTCGTCTTTCAACTTGGGCCACATGTAAAACATATATAATAACTGTAAAGCTATCTTGGACTATCTTTATTAGACTAATAATCGACATTTAAAATAGCAGTCTCGCAATAATAATAATCGAAAATTCTGTCGTCGTATAAGATATAAGAATAAGGATTACCAATTTAGAAGGATTTTTTCTCAATTCAACTCCTTAAAAAAAGCACTTTTTCGTATTTTTTGAGCCTGATAGTATTTTGAACTCTATAATGTAAATACAATGAAAGATGCTAATAATTTAATGAGTTGGACTTGTTATTTTATTATTACTAAATAAAGATTAATAGCAGGAGTTTTAAAGGGGCATAAAGGGGTGATATTATACAAAAGTTACTTTTAATGAGGAAAATTTTCAAAATTCAACCCCCGGACGGGTAAATTTCCAAGGATGCCGTTTTAAATGACTACTTCAATAAAGATAATCAGAATTTGCTCTCATAGCCAAAATTGAGACTTAATATTGTTTGTGCATTTATTTTTTTTCCATCAAATTGCATCCATATTTTTTGGATTTTAAAGTATAAGTGGGTATTGTATGTCAAATCTTGTAACGAATAGTTTCACAAAGATTTTTTTTTCAGGTGCCGTAAGGTATTAGAACCAAAAGGAATTGATATTGTCAATATACTTATAAATCCTGACAAGACAATTTACGACAATATCCTGAATTCCTTTGTTGGTATTGCTGCTTGTCAGATTGGACTCACCGATATCCTGAGGGAAATGGGTATCGTTCCAGATAATATAATAGGTAATATTATATTAAGACAAAATAAATATCTATATTTTGAATACTTAATTAAGTTGGTGGTGCATTTTTTTGTTTGTGTTGTATTTTTCTATTATATATATATATATTTATATGAATAAAAATAGGTATATTATGACAAAGACTTGTCATAAAGCTTAAACCGTTAATTGTGTCAACACACGAAAATATGTGTTCGGCGTTTTTCTAATTGGTCCCTAATTTTTTAAGTTTGTCAATTGTTTACGGCCTAAGGCGGAAATAGATTTTCATACATTTATGAATAGATTTTCTTACATTTATTTTTCCTCTAAGGCAAAACAACATGTTTGAAAAAAAAAAATTTTTAAGGTCACAGTGTGGGAGAACTAGGCTGCGCGTACGCCGACGGTTGCTTCACTGCCGAGGAGATGATCTTGTCAGCGTACAGCAGAGGTCTTGTTTCAATACAGACACCGTTTATAAGAGGATCAATGGCCGCTATTGGGTTGGGATATAAAACCGTAAGTGCATCATTTCTGTCTGAAAAATAATAAAAAACTTCACTCAAGTAGTGCTTGCTAAGCTACGAGTACGTTACTAAGAAAACATAATTAAGAATATTTCTTAGTTCTGAAATTTGTAAGTAAGTATGCTTCCCATTACACAATTTTCAGTGTGATATTAACAAAATTTAACATAAAATGTTGCAAACTAATAAATGTATAATAAAAAATAAGTCACATTCAAATGAATAACAAAATATATTTATTCAAATTCTTAAAAAAAATCTTTGTGTAAATAAAATAATATATATAAAAGTAATCTTTTTATTAAATATCTTTTTAATGATCACTAACATTATTTGGAAAGGTACATATTTCGATGGTTATAAAAACAAAAAGCACAAAATTAACTTGTTTTTAAATGTTTCTGTAAGTGCTATGTAATACAGTTTAATTTTGTTTTGTATTCTGCTAAAGTTAAGAGGAGTTAATAAATAAGATTCATGATATACATACATAATATCAACCAAAATTATCTGATTGCTCATAGATTCTGCCAATGTGCCCACCAGAAATCGAAGTAGCTTGTCACAATAGTTCTGACTCTGCTACCATCTCAGGACCCGCTGACATAATGAAGGAATTCGTTGGAGAATTATCAAGAAAAAGGATCTTTGCAAAGGAAGTACCTTGTTCTAACATTGCTTACCACTCACGGTATATTTCTCATGCTGGTATGTATTAATGATTTTTATACGAAGACTAACAGTCCGTAATTGGTATTAGCTTGACCCCTGTGACATCTGTCAGCGCTATTACATATTTGAGCATGAGAAAATGAGTTAGAAATACAAATTGTCTCAGAATAATAACAAATTGTATAGCCTGTCCTGCTGTCACAGGGCTCAAGTTATTTTTATGGACTGTAGTGCTGTTAATGGTACTTTTTTAGGGTTCCGTAGTTCGACAAGGAACCCTTATAGTTTCGCCATCTCCGTCCGTCTGTCCGCGGCTTAGCTCAGAGACTGTTAGTACTAGAAAGCTGTAATTTGGCATGGATATAAATATTAAGCACGTTAACAAAACGGTGAAATAAAATCTCGAAATTTGTTTTTTAGCGGTCCCTCTCATAAACCTAAACTGGGGATGATTTTTTTTCTCGTCCCATAGTGTGGGGTATCGTTGGATGGGTCGTTCAAAAACATCGAAACCATTTTTCAATTTAGGGATCCGTTGAAGAAATATTAAGCATAAAGGGCTAATTTTTGTTAGAGTCAAGCGTCCGACTCCTGCTGGCTAAACGGTTTTTTATAGATATGTGAAAAAATTCACAGAAGTAGTATATAAAATGAATTTAAAAACTATCATAGCTAAGTAGGCTTTACAGGTATACGAGTACAGGTCACGCCAAACTTTTAGCCCCTTATAAAAAAAGACAATGTATGGGCCGTTCTTCTAAATGGATGGGACTAGAAATTTGGCGCGATCTGTATTAGTAGAACAACTTAGAAAATGTACCGGGCAGCTACGGATCCTTACACTGCTCGTGGCCCCACACGTGGCACCGAATTTTAGTTTCTTTGTTCCTATTTTATTTTATCATGGTCTTCAGAATACATTTTGCGGGATTAATAAAAGTAAATAATAAAAAATAAAACTCTTAAGCACACTAGCGTTCTTTTGATACGATGATCCTTATCAAACTTTCTATGTATTTGTCATCAGGACCTGGTCTTCTGAAGTACTTGAGTGAAGTAATCACTGACCCAAAGCCTCGAAGTAAGAAGTGGGTGTCAACATCTGTGCCTCAGGATATGTGGGATACTCCAACAGCCAAGTATTCTTCAGCTGAATACCATACTAACAACTTATTGGTGAGAGATTTTTACTAATAGAGTCCAAATGTTATCCCAGCTCTGAATCATATTGATCAAATTAATCTTATTTATAAAACTCATGATAGTATATTAGATATAAAAAAATCAAATGAATAAATACAATTTCGACCATATTTTACTTGGTAGCTAATAAAAAAGAAACCACAAAAACTTGAAATAACCCATTACTCCCTAAAATTAATATACTTTTTTACAGAACTCAGTTTTATTTGAAGAAACATCGAAAATGATCCCGTCGAATGCAATAGTAATTGAGGTCGCTCCACACGGCTTGCTGCAGGCTATACTGAAACGGTCCTTATCCACTGATTGTATTCACGTTCCGTTGACTCGCAGAGGAAATCCTAATCCAAATAAGTTTCTTTTGGAGGCTATTGGCAAGTATGTATAATTTTGTTTTATTGACTAAATTATAAAATATATAGGAGTTATCGACACATTTATAAGATATAACAGATATACATCGAGTTTTAGGATAGTTGACATTGTTGGCATCGGTCAAAATTATAAATAATAAATTGATGATAAGATGTTGATTGATTTGTTGGACGAATTGAAAAAGTATAAATGATTAAAAAAATATTAATTATTTGCAAGGCTTTGTGTTCTGGCTTCCCTAGTATTAATTTTTCCAAACCGGGTCAAGAGTGGACACTATGTCTGAATACGAAGTTTTCCAGGTTCGGAGTTGAATTTCTGTCAGTGGAGAATGAATGATTTTTTGATGCATGCGGTGAAACAATAGTTGAAAGTGTGATTGTGGACACGAATAAGGACGGGTATTGGTAGAGTGTTATTAGTAAAAAATTGTATCGGATGTGTCGTTCTTGGTTGAGTCTGATGTGGAAGGCGTTCTTTGTTTCACCTATGTAGAATGCAGTACAGTGTCTAAATTTTAAAAGCTAAACACAGATTTTGTTTTACACGAGCTGTTTGGTTGTCCGTAGTAGGTGTTTGTGGAAAGATGAGTGTTGATGTAGCGGTTTTGATTATTACACATGTTTTGCATCGGCATGGTGATGTTCTAGGAGATGTGGATGTGACCTGAATGGAAATTCTTCGAAAAATAAAATACTGTGTTTACCTTCTAGAATGCAGACACTGTCCTGCATTCTACGTTAAAGACCAAAACGTACCACCATGGATCAATCCTAGGGTTTAAGTGCCTCCTGCCAATTTACTGGTTAGGAAATATCGAATTTAATATTGGAGTATAGTATTTAAATAATGTACATAATACTGTATTACCGTACTAGACAAAACTTTGATGTACATTTATTATAATTTTCCATCTATCATAAACTAATTGAATTTTTTGCCAACAGGCTGTACGAGATTGGTCTGAGCCCTAAAATAAGTGTTTTGTATCCTACTATTGAATTCCCGGTTTCAACTGGCACTCCTTTCCTTTCCCATTTAGTGCAATGGGAACACAGTGAAAGTTGGTAAGTAAATATGACACAGGATCTTATTTTAAACTAAATAACAATTTGCTAAAAACCTTAAAGCTATAGATGACGACAGGTTGACATAGAAATCTGGGTATGAGGTGAGTCGTGGAGCGGGTGACGCCCACCACACCCGCACCATCTTAGTCGAAATTATGCACGAGTCAGAATCGACCGCGTTTATCGATTTTGATCCCGCTCACGTTATTTATTTTAGTTTTGTATCGAAAACACAAGCGTATATATAGTAGCAGAACTAACATTAGTGATAAATGCATAGAGTCGACGCATGGCAGTTTTAGTTTAGTGAACTTCGGACTCTATTAAATATAAATATTGCTTGTTTCCAAACAAAATATATACTAAAGACTTTTTTAGGAATTAAAAAATATGTTCCAAGCATAAGCCAGCCAAAACAACCCATTTTTATACGTTTCTTCGTTCCTTCGTACCAAGTCTAAATGTAGCTTATTTTTTGTATAGAAACTTGCCACGCTATTTAATCCTTATGTTTTGTCTGCTACGTAGTAATAATTACATGTCTGTAATGGAAAATGACTTCAATTGCCTCATCGTCACGAGTAAAAAAAAATCATTCTCAAGTACGAGAACTAGCCAGAAAAGACATTGAACGGAAAAATAATTGTTATAAATATCCTGTCCATCAGACACCGGCATATAGAAAAGAACCGTGTTAAGAATAAAATCCGAATCAAAATCAGTAGGGCAAGATGAACAATTACTTTTCAGGACAGATTCTTTGAGTTTTTGTAAGTTCATTCAATTTTGATTGCGATGAATAAAATGTTACTTTTAATAAAAATTACAAAATAATTTAACTCTCATTTTGTTGCGTACCAAAAAAATATCGATTTCGACTACCTGGTTTTGTGGTGATCACTAGAAAATTGCCATGTCCACCTGTCGTCATCGTACAAAGCGAAATTCAGTAAATAGCTGTAAATGGTTTTAAAGTAATGGAAATCGGAACGATAGATCTTTAGGCCATACGAATCAATTTGACCCGCAGCACGGAAAAATAAATAAAGTACGAGGGGTGGCTGAAAAGTAATCTACCTGACTATGAAAGAAAATACATGGATTAATAATTTATTTTTTATTTTTCAATATAGTCCCCTGCAACTGAAATGCACTTACGACATTTGTCAATAAGTGACAGCATACCATTAAAATAATAATTATTATTTTGATCGTCAAAATAGTCATTCACAGCGTCCTTCATCTCTTCGTCTGTTGAAAATCTGCGCCCTCTCAAATTTTTCTTTAAATTTTTAAATAAGAAGTAGTCAGAGGGAGCCAGGTCTGGACTATAGGGTGGGTGGTTGATCTCTGTAAAGCCGTTTTTTGTCAGAGATGACCGCGCCTTAAAGGCCGTGTGCGCGGGTGCATTATCATGCAAAATCAAAACGCCTTTGCTAAGTTTGCCCCTCCTGTCTTCTTTTATTTTTTTGCGTAGCTGGTCAAGTAAGTTCGCATAGTATTCAGCATTCATCGTGGTGTTTTTTGGCAGGTAATCTATCATAAGAATCCCCTCAACATCCCAAAAAATGGTTGCCATTAGTTTGCCCGCTGACAGCCGGACCTTAAACTTCCTTGGTGGTTTTTCCCCTTTAAATTTCCATTGCATCGATTCTTGTTTGCTTTCGGGATCCCACTGACGAATCCAAGTTTCATCACAGGTCACTATTTGCAAGATAGTTTCTTCCTCTTTATCCTTTACCAAGTCTAAAAATAACTGACAACATTCCACACGCCTTTGCTTATCAAACGGGGTCAACATTTTAGGCACCCAACGTGCGCTCACCTTGGACATTCCCAAATGTTCATGAATTATTTCATGAACTCGTTCCTTGCTAATGCCAACATATCTAGCTATTTCCCACTGCTTAATTCGCCGATCGGCAAGGATCAGTTTCTTCACTTTTTCCACATTATCTGCGGTAACTGCAGAAATGGGCCTTCCACTACGGGGATCGTCTTCTAAGCTCACACGGCCTTGTTTAAACTGCTTTGACCAAAACTTTATTACAAATTCGGAAGGACATGAATCTCCGAACACCTTAAACATGCGCTCTCGGATCTGCGTCGGCGTATTCCCTTCTTTACCGAGGAATTTAATCACAGCGCGATACTCAATTTTATCCATTTTTAATTTTATTGCAACTTGATAAAAACGAAGACGCGCCAAAAAAAATTGAACTCGTAGAAACAAATAAGTGTCATAATTTTTAAAAAAGGAATAAACAAAGAATACGAGAATATAGTGGCCAGTAACATTTTTTAAACTTTCTTTAACAAAGGAGATTTTATATCAGCCACCCCTCGTATTTTGTTCTAAACCGTATCGTGTATGTTATCAGATGAAAGGGCTTTCTAAGCCAATTCTAAAAATATATCACATCATTACATTTCATTCACTTGTTTTAAATCAAAATACCAAGTTTCTTTCGGCCGCCTATTTGGGATCGCCCAGATTACTCCAGATACAATGCGGTTAATTTTTTTTTGTTAAATGTATAATGTCAAATGATACGTTATATCCTCATATCGAACCTCAAGAAAGCAATTTTGAAAATATTTACATTAAGTATTTTTTTTATATTATAAATTTTCATTATCATTATAAATATTTTCAAAATTGCTTTGTTGAGGTTCGATGTGAGAATATTACGTATTACGAATTACATGCCTTTAACACCATTTGCAGCCATTTTGGGCGTACCGATAGCATTTGTAGGGAAATGTTTTATTAAACGGATGTGTAAGTTAAGTAAACCGTAGTTACGCCCCGGACATTTTGCGAGGGTACAAAGGAACTTTTTTTTCTTTTATACCGAGAAAGTTCTTTTTTCAATTTTACTATATTTCACGGTGTCATTCTAAATAATCGTATACATAGTAGTACTTGCACACAACAACCGCTTCTTGCACGATTATTTAGGTTTTTAAAAACTTAAATAGGTACTTTTATCTTGATTGACTTTTATTTTTATAAAATTCATGGTAGTTATCGTGTACTTGACCAGCACCTGTCTCACTTCGTTCATTTGCGATTTTTAGTGCTTCACATTTACGCTCGTATTTTTTTTCTTCACGTTCATAATGTAACACTACTTTAGATGTCAACAATTATGACGGTGGTGACTAAGCGTGCTACAATACTTGCAATCTTGCTTTAGCCTTTTTTCCTTACAAACGGAATGCGATAAAGCACAGATCCTATTGTTTTTTTTGCTTTCTCCTGTTGATCCAAACCTAAATAATTTATACATAAATATTTATGAATATTTTAGTTTACTAACGTATTTGAATTGTTACAGGCCTCAAGGTAGATACAAAACCAAAGACTTGGTAGTTCCTCAGATAAGAAAGCATGTTGTCTCAATCCACGACGACGACTTCAAGCACTTAGAAGGATATGTACGGAAAGGTAATTTTGTAATTTTTTTTTATCCTTTGGACGAAGATAAAGAACTTAACCCTCCTCTTAAAACGAAACCATATATTATTATACAATTTATAATAAAATTGATAAAAATAGATATCGAAACGTAGAACTTTTAACTTATATTTTATGAAAAAGAGGGTTAAAAGTATAGGAGGGGAAGAATTAATAATTATGCCAAGTGCGAGTCGAACTTGCGCACAAAAGGTTTCATACCGCCACACAAAACTGGTAGGAAACCGTAAAAACGTGATAAATAACAACAATATTAGATGCCATAGCGACATCAAGGCGTCAAACAAGCCGCTAAAATGATAGCGCCTGTCAAATAATTTGGCATCCTTCAGAGCCTGAGACCTGCTCGCACTTGACGGGATTTTTAATATACCGGGTGTAAATAGACTGCTAGCATTAAATGAAACCACATATTCTACCGACCCTACTGAACCACTTTTCCCAAGAACCATACCCGCGGTTACCCTTAGCTTATGAAATAATTGAGTTCCAAACAAAAATGTGTGAACCCAAACGCACCGACATACGGGCGAGTTTAGAGAGAGCGTCGTCCGGACGTTAGTCGCTGTCGGTGCGTTAGGGTTCACGCATTTTTGTTTGGAACTCAATTATTTCCTAAACTAATGCTGTCTGCGGGTATGATTCTTAAGAAAATTGGTTCAGTGGGTCGGTAAAATATGTGGTTTCATTTAATGGTAGCAGTCTATTTACACCCGGTATAAGGTCCTACAATTCAAAGTGAAATAAATGTAAGGGATGATAGAGTATCCCTAAAAGAACAATATCTAAAGAAAAAAATAATTTTTGCATCTTTTTTTTATCTTTCCATAGAAATTTAGTCAGCCAGCTCATTAAACCACTTTGTACTGGGAAGTGAAAAAATTACTTGAGCAATAAACATTTTTTTCTTCTGGAATGTGATCAGATAACGAATACATGATCTACCCTAGAATTATTTACACTTATTATTGTAGGGCCTTGTATATTTCAGCTTGCTTTGGTCCAGTATCATAATTGATACACCATGTGCTGAACTGCTGATGTTTAATGCAACATTGTTATTATTGAAACAGTCTTCTTCTCGCACTTGCCTTTGTTAATCAAGATATTTTTTACAATTTATTACGTACAAAACAGCAAACAATTTGTAATAATTAAAACTAAAAAGAAACGTCAAACAACTAATTACAAGCAGATTCAATTAAGGCTCAATTTTTAGTATCAATTTTATTTATTTTTAGATATTTCCTATGGCTACATGTTTACATGGTACACAAATTTATACAGACGCAAAATAACAATGTACTTACCAACTTGGCATATCGTTGCGCAAACTTGATGATTTGAGTCGTACTGCCATTGAAATTACAAACCATGGACCTCGGGTCTAGTGTAAAATTTACCAAAAATGTGTCCTTAGTGAAGTGTCAAAATATTAAGAAACAAAACATTTTAATTTGAATCGTATGTCATTGCTGCAGGGCTTGATTTTGATTGACGTGCGATTGACACCCTTTTTAAATTTTCAATGGTTTTGACTCTCTTTTGGTTCGGAGACTTTTGAGCACAGACCCAATGTCCAAATTGTATAGGAGGCACAAAAAACTGCTTTGTTCTCACTAAACTGAGCGGTACGAATCAATATGAGGTTTTCCAACATATCAATAGATGGCGCTACGTGTCACAGAAATGCATCACAATCAAAGGGAAATGATGCAACACGGGATTATCATTCTAATCAAATAATAAAACTATTTTCGTATAATTTGGTCATCCGAGGTTTTCACTCTAAGGCGACGATTTGGAGTACGTCAATGCGTACTGCTAACAATTTCTGGTTGCAACTCAGAAATGGTACTGTAGGTCTTTTTTGAAATGATATTTTTTTTGTATAAGTTTAATTTTATATATTTTCTTGTCACATGTGGTGTCCATTAAGTTGTTTTTAAGCAATAAAAAAATAAATTATTCGCAGGAATAACAATTTTTCCGGAAGCTGCTCTATTAGTTTTAGTATGGGAGACGTTTGCTATGAAACGGGGGAAATCTTTCAAGGAATTATCCGTTATTTTCACAAACGTAACGTTCCACGGAGAAGCTTCTATGAACAAAGAAAAGCCTTTGAAGCTGTGCGTCATGGTGCACAGAGGAAATAACGAATTTGAGGTTTGTTTTTGTTAGTGACGTACCTGTAACTTTAATGAGTTATATAAACGAGTATATAACTTCACTTGTGTCTTACCCCGTCAAATTTTGTTTCTCCTCACACGTTTGTAAATTTGTGACAGTAACGAAATCGGTGCAATTGTATTTGCTTCACAAGTTTCATCAAGCGTGCATGTAATAGCAAAATAAAATAGCACGACAATTGCTTACCCCCACAACTGAGTTACCGCGCTCATGACGACCGCTTTTAATTTAAACTAAATAAGTTTAACGTGAGGCCAAGCGAGATGATGCTATGGGGATACCGAGACAGAATTGGAATTCTTAGATGGAAATAGTTTTGAAGCAAAATTTTAACCATGACATCATAATGATGGGCCGATTTTGGATACTTATTTACACATTAATTTTGTATTCTTATATTTTTATTAGGTCAGTTTCGAAAAAGACAATGGGAAATCTCAAGATTTTATGGGTAAGAGATGGGTGCTTGTAACTGGTTTCATAAGAGCAAAGAATACAAAAGAAAATCGTACAGAGTTATCAGAAAAAGAAAATGAAGACAAAATAACACTGAACACAAAAGATATTTACAAGATAATGTACCAAAAAGGATACTCTTACAAGTAAGAAACACTGTTAAAAATACCGTAAATTAAGTATAATTATGTCGTCGTATAATGGCGTAAACTGCATTTTTGCAAAATACCTAAGTGAAAGTTGGAATTATGACGAGAAGGACAATATTGGTGTCAACTATCTGCTGGTGTTCCTCAGGGTGGCGTCCTCTCACCTCTCCTATTCTCAATTTTTATTAATTCCATCTCAGAAGTACTTTCTTGCAACTACCATCTTTATGCAGACGATTTACAGCTATATCGACACTTTGTAGTATCTGAAGTTGAAACTACAATTTTTCAAATAAATGAGGATATGGGTCATGTGCAGAAGTGGGCTGAATCTTATGGGCTCTTAGTGAACCCTAAAAAATCTCAGACGATAATCATTGGTAGTAGATACATGACCAACCTCCTGAACAAATCTACCCTGACACAGGTCTCCTATAACAGTATCCCCATTGCATACGCTGAAACTGTGAAAAACCTTGGTGTCATTTTTTACTGTAACTTATCGTGGACTGCTCACGTGAATGAAGTCAGTAGAAGAGTTTTTGCCACTTTTTACTCCCTCAAGCGTCTCCAGCGATTTCTGCCCCATAGAACAAAGGTAACTCTTGCACAAACCCTTCTATTGCCAACCATCGACTATGCGGATTTATGCTTCCTAGATGCCAATGAAGAGTTGCTTAGCAAACTACAACGTCTTCAAAACCTGGGGATTCGGTTTATTTTCGGACTGCGTAAGTTTGACCATGTGTCTCATTATAGAGAGGAGCTGAAATGGCTTCCTATTCGTCAACGACGAAATTTTCACATTTTATGTTGCCTCTTTAATATCCTTAGGAGCCCTACTACCCCTCCCTATTTGCGTGAACGCTTTAACTACCTTCTTTCCAATGACAAACAGAACAGACCACACACAGTATCTCTTTTAAAAACTCCATGTCTTAATACGGGTGCTTTTAGAAATTCTTTCATGGTGACATCCATCAGACTCTGGAACTCCCTACCGCATACGATTCGTGACTGTCCTACGATCAGCCTATTCAAGAAGAAGCTTAAAGAGCATTATTTATAAATATTTTTTCCTTTAAAATATATATTTATTTATTATTTATGCAGGTATATACACTGTATGTATTTATGTTTATATTTGGTATATACTAAATTCTTGTTTTAAACATATATTTATGAATACTTTTGTTATGTAGGTTTATGCCCATGTTTATATTACAGTATTTAAGTACGTTTGTTCTTTTTATATTTAAGTAAATAATAATTAATTTATTATGTAAGTATTTATTTAAAAGTTACATAGGTATATTTATGGTAGTTTTAAGTTCATATTATCTCCACATTTTTATTTTTTATATCACTTGTTTCTTTATGTGTGCACATTTGATCACACACTTTTAGTTAATATTTCCTTAGCACCCAGGTTTTGCTGGCAGAAATCTCTCTCAGAGATAAGCTCGCCTATAGCACGTTTAATTTATGACTGCTTGTACGCATAACTTTTCTGTGCAATAAAGAATATGAATATGAATATGAATATTTATATATAACTGATAATACGAAATTATTTCACTGTTTCGCAAAAAAGCAGATATATCATGAAAAAGCGAGATTAAAACAATAACGAAAGTCTATAAATAAGTCAATAAAGATATAACTACTATCTTTTAGCTTTTTATTTCGTTTCATTAATATCAACATAACTTTTTTATAGACTTTCGTTATTGTTT
This sequence comes from Ypsolopha scabrella, assembly GCA_910592155.1. NCBI lineage: Eukaryota > Metazoa > Arthropoda > Insecta > Lepidoptera > Ypsolophidae > Ypsolopha > Ypsolopha scabrella. Next base: position 22,881,064 of record OU342976.1, read on the forward strand.
TTATCGTATTTCGTATTATCACTTAGATATTATATATTATATTTCAGCCTCTTCTATGAGCGTGTCATCAGACGAATCTTGACTGACGACGGCTTCATAAAAGAGGCTGAAATATATCGAAAACACTGTTTTATTATTTATACCATTATCAATTTAATAAAATAAAAACAGTCAAAGATAGGTTCGACGACAAGCGAAGCGGAACGAGAATGTTAGGTTTACATATATAGGTACATAAATTTACGAAACCAAGTAAAGCGGAGCGGAACGAGGCTGCCCCCCCCCTCTTGTTTTAACAGAAAATTATTTCATATGATCGCGTAATCAGACTTTGTGTATGTACAGTACAGTCTAATTTCAAGTGAGGTATAGGTTATAGGGTATATAGGTTATAGGCACATTCAGATCCTAGGTCGCAACAATTCAAATCATGCTAATGCTTTATGGGTTCGATTCCCATCAGAAAGTGTCAAAAACTTAGGCAGTTTTGGCCTCTTTTAAATATTTCTTACTGGTGTAGTAAATTCATGTTTCTAGTGTGTTAAGGTTTAAATTAATTTTAAAATCCTTTAAAGAATAATGCACTATGATTTGAAACATTTTGAACCTTGTCGATCGTAGCGACTTCTGTCATTGTTTCATCATACTTCCGAGTCAGCACGCATCGTATGCATGCTTTTGATCAAACAAACCATGGATATGAAACAAACAAAATACGATTTTAAAATTAAAGTAATGGTTCTGTTGTCAGAGGCAAAGACTGGTTATCTCGTATTTTATATTGTAGGGTAGGTTTTAAGTGCAACTATTTATAAAAAAATAAAAATTCTAAGCCAGTCTATTTCCGTGAACCTTGCGACAACCGACATTAGGCTAAATTTCTCGCTCGTAGAAAAAATATTGATTTTATAGTTTTTTTTTCTTTAAGCCATACCTAATTTAATCACCTATCAAAACTTATTACGGTTGAAATAGTTGTTTTGCATTATTAAGTAAGTGTTTATGGTATAGCACGACGTCTTAATATAACTGTAAGTAAAACCTTTGTTTAATTAGTTATTATAATGTTTTTGTAAAAAAATATGTGACGTTAATACTTTTATCAAATATTAAAGTTATTTTCGTTTTGTTGTTTAAAGAAAAAAACTGATTTATCTGTTGTTAAAGAAAGTTTTTTGTAATACAGATAAGAAATGCTCAAAAATTTGCTTTAAATTTACTTACAACTTTTTTGTTTTTAATACAAATTTTAAATTAATAAATTTAATAAATTAATAAATTTAAATATAATAAACTTCCGCTAATTGCTTTAAAACGCAATTTTTGCATATTAATTATTCAAAAGTAAGGAAAACAAAAATATTATGATCTGCATTTTGCACCAGGATTCTGTTTGACCACCTTTTATAACTTCTTCCTGTTAGACTCAAAGATCCCTTATCAGCGTGTTAATAAAATAAATAAATAAAAGGCAACTTAAATTAACGAGTTAACTGCTGCAAGATTGGAACCCGTGAAGCATATAGAACGAGAATCTATCATCTGAACCACTAACGCCTCTGCGTTCTCTCCTTTACAAAGTTAGCAAAAATTCTCAATCCATTCTGGGCTGAGTTCAGTTTGATCACCGCCGACGATGATGCCGGGCAATCATGACATCTCTTTTGCACAAGTTAAATTTGTATATATGCTATCCTGGCTGTTGCAGCTGGTTAATACGAAACCCAAATTTATTTGTTCAGTGTGTCTTATTTTCATTATTTTAAAGTCTTTAATTGTATAACTTAATGATGCAAAGTTTGCGAACTCAAAATATCAAATGTTATTATACCACACTTGGTCGACAGACTGTACCTACGTCACAATTCGGTTTTTCACGAAAAAAATGTTTTTTATTTTCTTCAAAAAAGCAGTTTTCACCATCGTACGACCATATGTAAATGGTTACGAGTAACACTGTTAAAATACATTAAACTAAATATAAGTGGTACATACAGTGCTGATAATATCGAGCAAATGTGGTTTAGTCTAAAAATTAATACAACTCGTCTAATTATAGGAACTGCCTACCGTCCCAATTGGGTTAACTCAGAGTACTACCTCGATAGCATTACTGATTCTATTATGTCTTTTTCTAACTACGATCACATTGTCTTCATGGGAGACTTAAATATCGACTGGAATGAGCAAAATAATGGTAATCTACAACGGCTAAAGCAATTTTTAACATATACAAACTTAGTCCAGGTCGTGAATGAGCCGACTCACTTCACTGAAACAAGCGCGACACTGATCGATCTTATATGCACTGATGCTCGGATTAGGTCTGTGAAGGTGCACCATAATCCGGATTTGGGTAGACACGCGATGATCCTTGCTGAGCTCAACGTAAAAAGGGAGCGCATTCCGCCAAAGAAAATTTCATACAGATCAATCTGTGATATAGATCAGAAGCGCTTCACTGAAGCTCTTAATGTAATCGATTGGGATTCTATCTCCTGTCTAGACGATGTAAATGTAATGGTGGCTAGTTTCAATCAGCAGATAACAGAACTTTTCGACTTGTTTGCACCAGTAAAGACAATTACCGTCCGTGATCGTCCTCAACCGTGGCTCACTAGTACGGTTAGATTAATGATGCGCCTCCGGGATGAGGCTCACGCTCGGTATCGTCGTACTAAGCTCGATGCCCATAAGAGATATTATAAAGAATTGAAACACATTGTTATAGTAGCCATGGAGAGTGAGAAGCGTGCGTTTTTTGAACAACAAATAAATTGCAATCTTAACAATTCAAGTGCTTTATGGAAAAATCTTAAGCGCTCGGTCCTACATGACTCCAGAAAGCAAGGTCTGCCTGCACATTTTGATGATCCTAACAAAATAAACAAACACTTTTTAGATGTACCTGGTAAAAACGAAGTCACACTTTCAACTCTGTCATACTTTGAGTTGCATAGACATAGTTATAATGGCTTGAACTTTAAACTTGAGACTGTTAATGAAACTTACGTGGGTAAAATCATTATGAAACTGAAATCGAGGGCGGTGGGTACGGACTTCATTGGGCTGGATATGATTGCGGCTACTCTTCCTGGCACGGTTGGTATATTAAGTACCATAATTAACAAATGTATAGTTTCGAACACCTTTCCTGACCTTTGGAAATTAGCCAAGGTCATTCCTCTACCTAAAAATAACGATCCCGTTGATATCACTGATCTTAGGCCAATAAGTGTTCTGCCCACTGTGTCTAAAATTCTTGAAAAGATAGTTTCCAACCAGCTCACTCATTATCTGGAGAAAAATTCAATTTTGCCTGTTGTACAGTCTGGATTCCGTAAGGGCCGTGGAACTGCTACAGCGCTACTCGATGTTGTCGATAATATCATTACAGGGCAGGACAATCGAATGGGATCTGTTTTAGTGTTGCTGGATTTTTCTCGGGCATTTGACTCGATCAATATTCCTCTTCTACTTGCTAAGCTGACGTATTACGGTTTTGATCACAATACGGTTAAATGGTTTGATAGTTACTTAACCAATCGTAGCCAGCTTGTCGAAATTTCAAAACAGGATGGCAAAAAGCTTGTTTCTTCTGTTTCCGACTTAAGGAGAGGAGTGCCACAAGGTTCCATTCTTGGGCCGCTTCTGTTCATTTTATATAGCTGTGACATTGTCTCAGGCATTAGAAACTGTAAATACCACATTTACGCGGATGATCTTCAGTTGTACGTATCTTTTTTGCCGGCGGATACTGTGTCTGCAATAGCTTTGCTCCTTGAGGACCTGGAGAGAGTGGCTGAATGGTCTGAGCGGAATTGTTTACTTTTAAACCCCGCTAAAACCAAATATATGATTATGGGTAGCAAAGTTCAGATCAAAAAAATAAGTATATTTAACCCTTTTATAACTATTAAAGGGCAGCCAGTGGACCGTGTATTCCAGGCTCGCAATCTAGGTCTTCTAATGGACTGTGAGTTACGTTTCGAGAATCATGTGATTGAGACCGTACGAAACTGTTTATATCGCCTTAAAGTGCTTTAAAGGATCCGTCATCTTATTTCTGAAGATCTGCGTGTACGATTGTGCGAGGCGCTGGTGCTATCAAAGCTTAATTATGGTGACGTGGTTTATAATAGTTGCCTTCTTGCCAGATCTAAAGCACTCATCCAGCGTGTCCAGAATGCCTGTGCACGCTTTTGTTTTAAGGTTCCACCACGAGTACATGTGACTCCTTTTATCAATAAAGCAGACTGGCTCAAGATGGCGGCTCGCAGACAACTTCACCTTTCTTGTCTTATGTTCGGTGTCGTGCAGAATCATAAGCCTGAATATCTGTTTAAGAAGCTGTCCTGGGCACGCGATCAGCACAGACTTAACACGAGGAGTATAGCTACAAATTTGCTCTCTCATCCAGGTTCCCACTCTGCCGCGTTCTGTGGCAGTTTTAAATATAGTGCAACAAAGTGCTGGAATAATATTCCACCACCAATACGCAATCTAAAATCACTTACAACCTTTAAACTTAAACTTAGGCTTCATCTTCTGTCCCTTCAAAGGTCTTTCTTTTAGGTATGAATTTCCAGCACTTCTGTTTTCTGCGGCATATACTGAGCAAGGGACCTTTTTGTTGCTACAACCGTTATATTTATGTTTCATTATTTTCATTACTTTTCCGTTTTATTTGATTTTATTTTTTTTTTGTTTTATGTATACTTAATGTTTTTTGTTTTCTCTTTTTGTATTTTGTTTTAATTTTGTATGTGTTTGTGTAGCGACAAATAAAGATTTTCTTTCTTTCTTTCTTTCTTTCTTTACAGATCTTGGTTTAGAAAACATAAACAGCAAAAGTAATACGATTTAAAATATTAACATCTTGAATTTAGTCTCCATCCATCCATCGGCCTCTTCTGTGCAACTGTCTGTTGCACGTCCTTTTTCACTATTTGCGTTCCTCCTGAAAGAAATGCTCATACTCACGCACGCTGGGCGGGCGTGTTGGTGAGCGTGCTGCTGAAACCCTCACACCAGTGAAACCGCTGCCCTTCACGAGTCTGTTTCATTCATACAAGTTCCAGCGGTTGGGGATAGATGTACCAGGCAGTTCCAAGGCGATCTGCCACCTAGCCTGGCTGTACCTGTTTGAGAACTGTCCTCTTACTCTTACTCAGGTAAATATATAATTTTAATGCATGACTGTGAATACCTTCTTTTCTTTTTTAAGGGATGAATTCCAATCTGTTTATTCAACAAACACCAATCGCAGAAGCGCTTACATCAAGTGGACAGACAATTGGATTACTTTTATTGACGCCATCATTCAGTTAAATGCTTTTGCGAAAGACCACGAAGGAGTTTCAGTTCCTAAACTTATTAATAAATTAACTATTGATATATATGAACACGCCAGACAGGAAAAAAAGATCGTAGAAAATAATACGTCATGTTATAAGGCTGTGATAGATCCAGTTTATGACCTGTCTCAGTAAGTAAAATAAAAAGTAAAACTAAATTTATATAATATAATACTTTTATAGTTAATGCGTTATTTAAAACTCCTTTTAACTTCTATTTTACTTATGTTTAGGTGTGGTGGAGTAGAAATTAAAGGACTCGTTTTAATTGATCAACCTGTGACAGAAAACAAACCAGTTTTACTGACAACTCGGGATTTTGTTCCATATTTACTAATAGAAGAAGTAACCGTAAGTAGCAGTTTAATTATTTTGTTAGTGTATGTTTGTATTAACCACCTTTCTCTTATTTTAAAAGCTCAGTTGATTGTTTTATGTATTCATCGTATTGTTACGATGTCACAATCGTAACGTCGATGTCGATAATACATGGCATTATTTAATCAGTTTTTGGTATGAAAGAGATGAATGAAATGCTAAATGCATTTGGTGATACGTTAAATGTAGAGCTTGGATGCCGAGGACGTGCGTTCTGTAAAAGGAGATAGTTTACCTCTTGACGTTACCTGCTTCAAGTACGTAACTTTGAACCCGGGTAATGTTAACACCAACCTTGACTGTAATTTCACCAAACCGGATTTCATTCTATTATATCAGTTTGTCCGCAAAGCTTGTTGGAATGATGTTTAAAAGTCCCAGGGCGTAGGTATTTATATTATATTTATATTCATACCTTTTATGACGTCTTCTATACCGTATTAAATCTTTGTGCTCCAAAAAAGTGTAAGCCAAGCGTTAAGCAGCCTTTTTTATGGGAGATCTTATAAAATGTATCAAGTGACATGCAATTTTGCATCGAAAATAGAAAAAGAAAGTTTTCTTCGCTGAACGCTCGTAGCAAGTCTTAAGATAAGGAGTGGGTTTGAACTTTCTTAAACGCACAGAGATAAAATAAATGTATGTCGTTGTAGTTACAGCTATTCTTCTCTTTCTTTTGCTAATGGTTTAGCTTCTTGATATGACATAACATTAACCTTCTCCTTCACCTGAGTAAAGTAGGTGCGGTGCACCTAGGTCTTCCGAAATCAAACTATTTCAATATCTCGCACAAAACTGAGGATGATAATATAGTAAAGTAAAGTAAAGTAAAAATTTAGTAGTAGGTTTAAAGCGATTTAAACCTCAAAATTCTATCAGACCAAACCCTAACCTGATTTTTTATTCCTCCTGATAGGTTATTTACTTAATTTTTCTTTGCAAATAGGTTAGTATCGATATAATTGGAAGTTGTCACGTTTACGTCCAGTTGAAATTATGGTAGTATGGTAAATGAAATAACATATCTCATCGGAAAGAGTTTCTTAACGTTTTATTAATAACTGTTTCTTATTTACAGGTTGAAACAGCTTTGAGCATCAATATACAAATTGTGCAAGAGAACTCTGGCGAATTAGATGTAATGGTAACTGAATTAGCTAGCAAATCAACTGCAACTGTAACAAATTCCCTGGAAGTTGTGTCAACAAAGATAATTACTGGAAACATACACTTTAAATCAATACTATTAGAAAATACAGCCTTAGATTTGTTATTTACAAAAGACCCAACCATTAAACAATCTGATTTGATCATTGTGAATAATGTCTTAAATAGTGATGAGGTAATTAAATTTAACTTATTTATAAATAATTTGTTAGATGTTTATAAGTATTATAAAAGATAGCTTGATTTTTTAATAAACCTACCAGAAATAAAATAAATCACAATTATTTTTTTTTCAGAATATTATGAACTTGCAGAAAATTCTTAAAAATAACGCATTTGTACTGACTCTAGAGCCCAAAAATATTAAAATTGAGTCCAAATACCGATACTTTGATATAATCACGGCTATGTATAGCGGAAACCATATCTTATTACTACTAAAAAAATCTGTGAAAGCTCAAGATAACAATGTTCTTTATGTTCCTATTACTCATGATGTAAAATTTTCATGGGTGCCACAGGTTCAAAATGAACTGCTAAAAATGAGAAAAGTTGTTTTGGTTTCGGAAAAACAATCCTACTGTGGACTACTAGGTAAGCATATAATGCTATTCATATGACTAATTTTATTATTATTTTAATTAGGATTTTCAGATATTTAATAGCAACATTTTATTCCAGGATTAGTGAAACTTTTAAGAAAAGAGTTTAAAAACAAAATTTCTGCGGTGATTATTGATGATTTTAGAGCGCCTGCGTTCAATCCTGATAATGATATATTTAGGAACCAGCTTCAGAAGGGTCTGGCGTATAACATATTGAAAAAGGTAATTAAAGTGTTTATATTTATGGTATCAAAAAATAATAACTTTTTTTATAATTGTAATTTATTGCCATCGTATAAATCATACTTTTAGGGGCAGTGGGGAGGTTACTACGAATTACCAAGTTCAGTACCAACAAGTGTTCAAAATGTGACTTTGGTTAGTACTGTTCCCGGAAACATCAACAGTTTGACTTGGGTCGATGCACCAACTAATGTGACAAATCAGAATAGTAAAGAGGTAATGAGAATTTCTTGTATTTTATAATCTTAGATGGCAAGTTTCATTGATTTTATGGTCACATATTTATTTTATAACTTTTACGAAAATGTATGAATTCTAGGTACAAGTGTGTTACGCGGGACCATCTTATAGAGATGCAATGATAGCAGGTGGCAAAATAAATAATGATGACAATGGATATGGCATGGACTTCAGCGGAATTGATTGTCTGTAAGTATGCGGCGGTAGTGATGATGAGGAGGACAATCTGTAAGATTCTGGCGTCCGCTCCAAAATGTGCTTTGAAATTATTATGTGCTACTTTCAGTTTTCAGTCCTTATCAAGACTTTTTACTTTTTATGTTAGCACTATTCTTACGGCTTTCAAGACTGCTAATTATCTTTTTCGCTTTTTCTACCGCTGAATCAATGTGCCAGACCCATTTATCATTATAATTTGGGGAGACTGGATGAACCTTCAGTTTAGTGGAGAAAAAAGATGTGGAGGGCATAAGCTAGCTTTAAAACACATAAACTAAAGCGAAGGGAAAATTGAACCCAGTTTATGGGTAATTGCCAATAAATTATTGGTTCTTTTGCAATTATTATTCATTATTTTACTGTCTTATATTGTTTGATAAAATCACTTTATATGCCAAATGCCTTGGCGTAAATTATTGTCGGTATTGTCTGACAAATCTCAGCCTGCTATCTCACCTCGCCAGGCTAAACTTTTTTTTCCAGCCCTCGGATATAATGAACTATTTCACCATAAACGCATTACAATATATTTTTTGATTACAGTGGTAACCGAGTGATGGGCGTCATTCCAAATGGCTCAATCAGCAGCACCGTCCAAGCAGACCCAGAACTTCTCTGGCCGGTCCCAGATCATTGGTCTCTTGAAGACGCAGCCACAGTGCCCTTGCCTTACCTTCATGCATATTATTTGTTGGTGAGTTTCTGTTATGTTTTGCAATTCCCGATTTGACTACACATGTGCTTTATCTACTCGTATTTATTTTCAATATTAACCAATAAAATTACATAAACTCTTTTATGAACGTGAATAAAAAAAAATTAATGGGTTTTATTTGAAACCAGTACACACTTGTGTTGTGATAGAAAATAGTAATTTCAGAATGTTTTAATAATGAAACGCGCGTGTAATGTGTGTGGATTGTGTTTTACATTTCACACTTCACACTCTGAACCACCTCTGACATCCCCTCGGGGATTCATGCCGTGACAATATGATTATTAGCTTCACTTGACGGGGGCACTGCTGTGCCCCCAGATATGTTTCTTACTGTAATAATACCTTCTAAATCGATATTTAGAACATCATCAAATACTTGCAAGGAACAATTATTTTTCCGTGAAAAAAAAACAATTAATATGGCAATTTTTTACTTATTGCGACGTAACACAACAAATGTTGATAATGATATCAGTAGTTTCACTATATATGGACCTTTACGTAACTTTTTTTATTATTGCCAGCTGGGCAAAGGTATTCATGGACAACGCCATCTAGAGGAACGGTAAAAACTAAGAAAAAAAAAACAACGAGAAAAACGCTCATTGAGGTTAAATTTTAAGTATTCTGAGACACCTATTCTCGTGTAGCAAATATTAGATTTAGGGCTGCCATAACCTAAGACTTTTCATTGCAAAATAGGTTTTAACGCTGATGGATAAAAGTTAAATTAGCTTGTATTATTTTAGGTTTTTCAACTCTAAATTTAGAGTTTGCTGCACGAGAATAGGTCACAATGGCTTAAAATATACCTATAAAATCAATAAAAATTATATATTTTTGTTATTGTTATTGCAGTTATAAAATATAGCAAACATTTTTACATTCTAAACATGAAATTGTAATTCATTTTATTCTTCTTTGTAAATTGGTCTTATATACATAGACACGGATAGTTTTAAAAAGAAAACATATGAAATAACTCTGTGAACATATGGTATGTAATAGATTTTCATACGAATTTCCTGGACAGTTATTCAGATTTCCTGGTCACTTTTAAATAGTTCGCCCGGATGAAGTATTTTCTGTGAGGTCTTTACAGTATATAATGGTAATATTACAATATATTTTTGAGAAAAATTTATAATAAGCTTCCTCACTTCATCAGAGAAATAGAGAGCATTGCATTTTATTAAGTTTAAATAGTAAGAATATTTGTTATGAAAATTTTACTACTCGCTAAAATTGCTATTTTAATTAAATATTTGACATGTAATTCAAGTAACTTCCCACTTATTTGAAATTTATTTCCTTATTATATATTTAATAAAATATCAATAAAATAAAATACTTATATTTAGGCCTCTTCTATGAGACCATCATCAGTCGAATGATGAATTTAAAGGAAATGAATATTATTTTAAATAAATAAACAACAATTATACGCTTGATGATACCTACCTATGACCCAGTAATAAACAATATTCCAATATATTCTCTTTACAGCTGGTAAAGAGCAAGGTGCGGCGAAGCTCAAAAGTTTTTATTCACAGTGGTGCTGGCGCTTTGGGCCAGGCCGTAATTTCCATATGTTTGGCTCTTGGCTGTACGGTATTCACCACAGTCAGTGATCGACAGAAGAAACGGTTTCTGATGAAACTATTCCCGGAATTGTGTGGTTTGTATATTTTTTGTTTATAATCTACTACGCTGTTAACTTAAGCGGGGGTTATGCCATTTTCTCTCTTTTCAAATTAACTTTAAACCAATAAATAGCGATGATTAAACTTTGTAAGAAATATATGTCATATTTCACTCTTTGGTCTTAATATTTCGACCGTTCAATACACGATTACTTAAATTTTGCTTGATCCAATTTAATCGCAAAGATGGATCTAAACTATGATCTAAATATCATTTAATTTGAGCTATATTAAGTTTTGGACAATAAAAGTTTTTCTAAAATAAACCTCTTGAAAAATGTGATATAAAACGGCTGTCATACTAAAAATCTATCCCTTTAATCCCAAAAAATACCTCAAAACCGCGATATATATTATATACTGGGCCCGGCATCATTATTATTATTACATCAACTGATGCCGGGCCCAGTAGGTTCCGAAATATATCTTGAAATATTTTTTTAAATTCTTTTGTGTATATAATATTTTAAAAAACAAAAATAAAAGAAAAAGCTATTAAAGTTTATATACATTTATTTATTTATGATATAAATTTGGCTATATAAACACAAGTCGCCTTATATAAATAATAATTTTGTATAAATATATTTAAAATATGATTACACAATTAACAGAAAATACCTTGTACTATTCCACAAATTTATTAGGTATTAATTTCCTGACCGGTTTGGCCTTTACGGAATTTTCAAGGGAATTACATAAATCTAAATTAAAATGTTTGCATGAGTAGAATAAATGCAATGACACTGTACATTTTTGTAATGAGGGTAATCGCTCAGTATCGGCAATAATCGGCAAATATATCAGTGTCATTGCATTTATTCTACTCATGCAAACGTTTTAATTTAGATTTATGTAATTCCTTTGAAATAGCGGTAATGGCGAAACCGGTCAGGAAATTAATAGCTAATAATTTTGTGGAATATTACAAGTGATTTTCTGTTCATTATGTTTTCCAAGTTCCACGAAGTGCCAACAATCAGAATATGATGAAATATAGTACATTACGATACGAGAGCGATGAAACGTTTTCTGACGAGTGTGAGTTTGCGGCACGAGCCGAAGGCAAGTGCTGCAATCACACGAGTCGAGAAAAAGTTTCTCGCACGAGTTTCGTATAATATTTTATAGCAAAAGTGCGGAAAATGCCGACTTTACGCAAGCGCAGCGTGCGTAAAGTGGTCATTTTACGCACGGTGTGCTATAAAATATTTTACTCTTTTAAACCTTAACATTTTGGACATATCTGTCCAATACTATCGTAATGGTAGGTGGTAGGTGGTAGAGCTGATGCCGGGCTCGACTGTGGAGGTACCACCATCTTACTCGCAAATCCCCCGAAGTTATTCGGGGGAGAGTAAGAGAACAGCTCTCAGGCAAAACCAGGCGGCCCACCATTGCCTGGGACCGATGGATGGCGGTATATCCATCCCCAATTGCCAGGCATTAAAACAGACTGGTGACGGGCAGCGGCGTCATCGGTGCAAGGGTTTCGGCACCGCGCTCACCAACCCGCCTGCCTAGTGTGTGTGAGTATGGACATTTCTTCCAGGAGGACCGCCATGAGTGGCGAAATCCTGGAAAGGCCTATGTCCAGCAGTGGAAGAAACAGGCTGATGGATGGATGGGAATATAAGTGTTTTCAATAAAATTGACTAATTTAAAGATTAATGTTATTTAAAAAATTAAGTATATGTGTCAGTACTCGATATATTTCGGTCTCACTACTGTCACTTTTACTTTTTATTTTTTTTCCGTTTTTGATTCCCGTTTCAAAGTCAAAATATCCCGCTCGCAGTTAAAATAAATTGACTGCCTTCAAAATCGACTATCCCTGTGAAAACCTGCCCCTCGCCAGTTAGCACCATCTTCCCACCACCGTTTTCTTAGCTCCACCTTTCTAAGACGCATTAGTTTTTTTTATTTAATTGCCTGTCTCATCACACTCTATTGGAAGTGTTCTGCTAAAACTTAAACAAAAACTAGTCGAAACTATTTTTTCATAGATCTACGAATCCCAAAGTTAATGGAATTCTGTTATTGTTTACAGAAACAAACATCGGTAATTCATGCGACTCTACATTTGAAGCTATGGTATTTGAACACACGAAAAGTGAACGTTGTGATATAGTGATCAATTGCACAAGAGGACACATTCGTAAGGTAAAAAATATTGTTATTCGAATCATTTATTTATTTATTAACTTTATTAGGAATTTAAGAACAACATATAGCAGATTTTGTAAAAATAAAATATCACATCTGAACAATATATACCTGCGGTCGATTAAATCAGAAACAGTTGTTCACCATTAGACTTGGAATTGACAAAGACTTGACATCAATTATAAATAACAAAGATAAAATAAATAATCTGCCCTTATATTAAAGTATTTTGTGTATACAAGTATATTAAGAGATATTGTAAGGGACTAGGGCTGTGGAGAATACCATACTCATATAAAATAATAATTAGTATTTTTTTCCCAACAGGCAACAATGAATTGTTCAGGCTTCAGTGGTATCTTCATAGAGTTAAACGAAATGGAAATGGCTGAAAACAGTGACTTTGGCATGAGCTACGGCTATGAAGAAAGAAATTATAGCGCCAGTAATCTGAGAGCCATTTTTGAAACTCGTTACCTGGAAGAAAAACAAGTAAGTTATCTATCCTACTGATATTATAATTGCAAAAGTTTGTGTGTGTGTATGTTTGTTACACTTTCACGCTGAAACGACTGAATGGATTTGGATGAAATTTGGAATGGATATAGCTTATATCCTAACTCAACACATAGGCTACTTTTTACAAATAATAACATATTTATAAAAAAATACATAAATATTTATATACCATAAATAGTAAAATATAACCATTATTAATCTAGACCGTATTTTATAAAACAGTGAAAGTTTTATGTCGATTTATGAAGAAGTTTTCGAGATTTAAGGTAACAAGCCAATAAACTTTGACTTAAAAATATCAATATAGGGATCAATGATGAGATCAATACTTGTCATTACTAGTCAGTGCCATCTGTTTTCTGTTTTCGTTTGCACGAACAAATTTATGTGGAACAAAGGAGATTGACCACACTCGTGTCGCTTTTAAAAAGATTATGTCTAACAATTTTGTTTAAAAATTGATATATCATTATTAACAAATCTTGGCGATTCTATAATTCTTAGTCTTAGCCGCCATAATGTTTCTATTTCTAAAAGTATTTTCACCAGTTGAAAATTAAATATGGCCGTCGTATCCTCATTTCTCTCTCTAGCACATTTTTCAGGGTTCCGTTTTCCGACAAGGAACCCTGGTAGTTTCGCCATGTCCGTCTATCCGTCTGTCCGCGGCTTAGCGCAGAGACTATTAGTACTAGAAAACTGTAATTTGTCATGGATATAAATATTAATCACGCCGACAAAATGGTAAAATAAAATCTTGAAAAAGTTTTTTTTTAAGCGTACCTCCTCATAGAAGTAAACTGGGGATGAATTTTTTTTCTCGTCTATCTCATAGTGTGGGGTATCGTTGGATTATACCGTTCAAAAACATTGTGGTTGTGTGAAAACCATTTTTAGATTTAGGGATCCGTTGGTGAGATATTAAGCTTTAAAGTGAAAATTTTAGTTAGAGTGGAGCGTGCCCCCCCCCCCCCCTGCCGGCTAAACGGTTGTTTATAGAAATGTGAAAAAATTCACAGAAGTAGTATATATAATGAATTTAAAAGGAAAACTATCACGGATAAGAAGGCTTTACAGGTTTACGAGTACAGGTTGCGCCAAATTTTTGGCCCCCTATAATGTATGGGCCCAGAAGTTTGGCGTGGTGTTTATTAGTTGCCCAACTTATATGTACCGAGCAACTACGGAACCCTACATTGCGCGTGGCCCGACACGCACTTGGCCGGTTTTTGATGATTTTTTCGGCCTGGACACTAGTCCTTTTAGCCAGTCCCTTCTACAAATGGAACAACAAAGGTTACCATAATCGAAATTGTATGATTATAACAAGCCAAAGGACACCGACTGTGCAGAAGGTTAATGTTTTTCATGTGAAAACAAAATTACTAAATGAATACTGGCCGATTTGCTAGCCTTTGTTTGAGTCTCTTAGTATAGATTGTTTTAGGAAATATATTTCGATGATGAGGTATGGAGGAGTTCGTAAAGATCATACTAAGACTTTATGGATTAAAACGTTTTTCATAGAAATGATTAGATAAATAACTGGTTGTAAGGCTATATATAAACTAAAGTGTACATAAATAAACGTCACTTTTTTAGCAACTTCAAAAAGCTATCAGCGAGGGAATAGCGAAGGGAATCGTCAGACCGCTGACTCGAGTGGTGTTCTCCACTACAGAAGTATCCAGGGCTTTTCGACTTCTTTCTTCGAGGAGACACAGAGGTCGAGCGATCATTAAACTGACAGATATGGCCGATGCCAGTCAGAGGCTTGATGTATTACCTAGGTAAGTCTAAATGAAATATATTTACGGAAGAATACTGGAGATACAGCATTATGAATGTATAAGTTGACTTTTATTTATACTACAAACTCATACTGGAGGCTTGATAAGTGATCAGTAACACGGATTGATAGCACTATATGATAATTTCGAAAAATAAAATCTTGACGTCCCATAGTAATTGTATTAATTGACTCGGGGTTGGGCTTGCGTAAGGAACAAAAAAAGAAAGAATTACAAATTTCACAAAAAGGGTAATTGAACCTTGCTACTGGGCACTAACCGAGTCTTCAGTAAGAATTTGGCTGCATAAATTAAAGTCACCTTATATTAACGTTCAGAGAATTATTCGAGATAGTTTTTTTTTAATTATTAATTTATTCTACAAAAACATTTATTTTAGATGTATTTTGCTCTCACCCACAACAAAATATTCGTAATTATAAAAAACTAAGCTATTGAATTCATTTTTTTTAAAAAGTAATTCAAATAAAACGGCTTAAATTTTAACAGTTTTAGAGTTTATTCAGATACAAAATACAAAAAGAATAAGAAAATGAAAATTATACACGCAAACATATTCTAGGCTCATTCCGCCACCTACCGTACTATGAGTACCCCACCATTTTCAGAAGACCACGATTTCTAGGTGACAAACCAATGAATTTGTTCAGATACATTTTATTTGTAGGTATTGTTTTCCCTCAGGGTCACAAATCTTTCAAAAGGAAGCTTCCTCGTGGTCTGTGATGGGAATACTTTCGGAATCGATGTGGCCGATCGTCTCGTCACACGAGGAGCTAGAAGGTTGATGATTCATATCCAACCAAGTTATATTGACGGCTACTTCCACACCAAAATGGCGTAAGTATAAAAAACTAAATTATCGTTTGTGCAAATTAATCAAACTGAAAAATGGTTTCCACAAAATATTACTACTGCATGGAATAGCAGTGGAATAGAAGGACTCATCCATCATCACAATAAGATTAAGTAGCTTTTATCATTTACACGCATAGTATATTCTTTTTGAGTAACTAATGTAACTTACTGTTAACAGATCCTGGCGCAAACAAGGGGTCACGGTGAATGTCTCTTCAGAGAACTTACAAAATGAAAATGGTTGTGCTAATTTAGTCCGTGACGTCACAAAATTGGACCCAATTAAAGGCATTTTCATAGCGCACGTGTCGTCTGAAGGAAAATCCCTTCAAAATGTCACTCAGGATGATTTTTGTACTCAGTATAATGAAAAAGTATTGATCGTTGCCAATTTGGATCTGGTGTCAAGGAACGTTTGCAGCGAGCTAAGGTATTAATCGGTAATTTTATAAAATTATGAGTACTTGACACAAAATGAAAATGCTTGTACAAATGGCAACGTGACGGACTGAAATAAATAACACTTGAATTTTTTAAATAAATTAATAATATATAATATTTGTTTCAGCCATTTTGTCGTGATCACTCAATCGTCATCCAACGTGCCAAATGTTTTTGTAAATTCGATGTCTGAAAAGATTTGTCAAGAACGTGTCGCAGTCGGCTTCCCGGCTCTTTGCTTCCGAATCGGTCTTCTGGAAGAGGTAATATTTACTTTTTATTAGCTGTCAGGAAAATCTGTTTTTAAAACATTTGTTCATTAATTTTCTATTGCAGAACAAGTGTATAAATTGGCGATTGTAATTATTAAGAACTTTATGAATTCATTGGCAGTGAAATTCTCAATTCATAAGTGACAGATACACAAAAATCTACTTTGTATCATCCGAAAAGTGTCAATAATATCAAAGTATCTTGACATAAAGAATAACTTCCTGAGAAATAGCATTCAAAGACATGACTTTTTTCTACGACCAACACTCCTTTTACCAGCCATTTTGCTCATCATGAGTTGTAGGAGTTTATATCTGTCGTCTCTATACGTGGCTCCGACAGATATGTGTACTAATAATAAAGTACCTATTAAAAAAATAGTGTCTGTTCAATGAATATTTTTATTTTAAATGGAATGGGTTATTATTTTTAGTAATGTACTGAAGCTACCATTATTAGATTTTTTTCTGTTGACTGTCTGTACGAGTATGTTCCGTTTTAATTCGAAAACCACTCTAGAGATTTGGATGGAGTTTTCTTCATTTTCATCGTAGTGGCCCTGGTCAATGAATGAACGATAATTTAGCTGTCCTTCGTACCTGAAAATAATTTAATCAATACAATGAAATCGATCAGTGCAATTTCACCTTTGTTATAATTCTAGTTTGAAACAGACACAACAAATATCAGTGGCAAACTAAAACCGCAACCTCTGAAGGAAGTACTCAATGCACTCGAGGCCAGTCTGAAACTTAAACACCACAACGTCAGTTCATACAACTTGATGAAGACTACATCAGAAGAATTTATTGAAAGGATTGCTAAAATTATTGGTAAGGAAATGTAATGTAATGAGTTAAATTCCTTTTGATAATAATCAACCAATAGATATCAACCTAAAAGTAAGCAGAGTTATAGGAACAAAATACACACACTATTCTGAGGACGTTTTTATAATAAAAGTTAATATAATAAAAGAGAATTACTCGGCCAGTGTTGGATTTCACAGGACATATTTTTTATTTTTTTTGATAATGAAAGCTCTATCAGCACCAGATAATAAAATACTACCATTATTTACTATCATTTTACTGCTGATTGATAACAATTTTACCACAAAAGTTTATATGATAGGTGGCAATTTCAAAATACAAGATTAAATCGGTCAAAACCAAGAAACTCAAATGCCAAAATATAAAAAAATACAGTAACGAACACTAAGAGAGCTGAAACCTTTTTACAGGAATCAAAGACATCTATAAAGTATCCAAAACACTAAGGATTGGTGATTTCGGCGTCAGTGATGTTAATATTGAAGAAATCAAGACAATCATCAAACATGAGATGGAGGAAATTTACACCGACCAGAAAATAAAAGACCTCAGCATTATTGAGTAAGAAATTTTAACTAAATTAAAACTCCTTCGATTTTTATCTCATTCAAAGTAATGACTGGATTGGACTTACGAATATTTACATTTTAAATGAAATGTTAGGCACATACCTGCTTATCTGTCTTTTTGTCCTTCCTTATGACATGCACGAACCTTTAGCTCGTATATGGAATAAGTAAAAGGCCTGAAATTTGGATATTTTTTGAAGTATTACGGTGTTATCCCCAAAACTAACCTAGTTAGATATTTGGAATTGCTGAAGATTATATACATAGGTATCATATACTGTTTTTGAACAACAAATAATGAGTACGCCCCGAAAGCTCCGAAGTGCGAGGGGGACAAATTCTGGAAAAAAATCAAAATTACGACTCTTATCACAAATTTAACTAAAACAAAAAAAAATTATACAGATTTTAATTCATAAATAATATAATATGATTTTGCTCAAACAATGTTAAAACTCGACATGGAAACTTTTTTTTGAGTCATCTTTGATTTTTATGATTCAATGTTGGAATGACGTCTGAAGATTCTGTTTCGACAACAGTGTGCATTATATTCTGGACGGAATTCCAAGTTTTTTTTTTCAAATATCTAGTATTGCTAGATTCTTCAAACACGGAAGAATAAATTATGGTTTTTCGGAGCCTATCCTCTTAAGCCAGAAAACTTGAAAATTTTAATTTTGCAGTATTGTTACACATATTTTGTAGTTAATGAAAATATTGTATTTTTTATTTATTATTAGAATGGTATGGGCCCATCAGCGCGCGAGTCCCACTCGAACTTGACGGTTTTTATATGAAATACATTCAATTCATTTATTTTTATAAATGGGTACGTAAAATACACGTTTTACATGTCATCATTAATCTAAAAGAACAAAATAAGAATAAGATGAAAAAAAATGTATAATACGGGTAAATACCTCATGATTAAATTCACGTTTCACACTGCCACAAGTGATTTTCTGTTCATTTATTAAATTCACTTGTACATGTTTTTGTTTCACTGGTTTTATTATATTGATGTTGATGTACACATGGTCATTGAGTACATCTTTAATATCTCATCATATTGGTTGGGGAAAAACTCTTTTTGCAAATAGTATGTATGATTTTATAATAAAATCTCTTTGGCTATACCATTTTTATCTGGCTGGTTTTGGTATTATTAAAACGTTTAAATTTTAAAAAGATAATTCCAAAAACAAGTTAGGTAAAATATGTGATTAGTAAGAAAATTACTATTAAGATGAGTGAATCTAATGAAGAAATTCGATACATTTTAAAATTTTACTACTAAAAAGGTAAAAATGCAACGCAAGCCGCGAAAAAAATTTGTGATGTTTGTGGACCAAGTGCAATGTCTGTGAGAGTAGCACAAATTTGGTTTAAGCGTTTTCAATCCGGAAATTTTGATGTCAAAGATGCACCTCGCTCTGGATGCCCAGTTAGGGATAAAATGGATGCCATTTTTAAAAAAGTGGAGGAAGGTCGGCATATCAGTATTTACGATGTAGCTGATGAACTGGGGATTGACCACAAAACAGTTTTGGCGCATTTGAAAAAAGCTGGGTACACAAAAATCTCGATATTTGGGTGCCGCATGAGCTCACTGAAAGAAACTTAATGCAGCGTGTACTCATTTGTGATTCTTTATTATGACGTAATGAAACCGAACCATTTTTGAAAAACCTGTTAACTGGTGATGAAAAGTGGATCACTTACGACAAGAACGTGCGAAAAAGGTCGTGGTCAAAGGCTGGTCAGGGTTCACAGACTCTGGCAAAACCCGGGTTATCTCGCAACAAGGTAATGCTGTGTGTATGGTGGAATTGGAAGGGCATTATTCATTATGAGCTGTTACCACCAGGCAGGACCATCGATTCTGAACTCTACTGCGAACAACTGATGAGATTAAAGCAAGAAGTTAAGAGAAAGCGGCCGGAATTAGTCAACAGAAGGGGTGTGGTTTTTCATCATGATAACGCTAGACCTCACACATCTTTAGCCACTCAGCAAAAATTAAGAGAGTTTGGCTGTGACGTATTAATACATCCGCCGTATAGTCCTGACCTTGCACCTTCAGATTTCCACTTGTTTCGGTCTCTTCAGAATTTCAAGATGGCAGAAAGTTATCGAACAAAATGGCACCTACATACTTTAGTTAAATGTAAATAAACGTTATTAAAAAATGTTTTGAATTTTCATATAAAATGCGAAGAAACTTTTTCCCCAACCTATTATTTATAGTTTAATTTCCTGAATCCCTTAAAATGGTGTATTAACTGAAGACGGTTGGGAATATACATTCCATCCATCCATCAACCTATATCGTCCACTGATGGATATAGGCCTTTCCAGGATTTCGCCACTCTTGGTGGTCCTCCTCATTACGGATAAATAAAATGAAAATATTTAAAAGTTATGCTCGCTTAAATTATACAAAAACGCAAACGAAAATATAAAAATAAAAATATTATACTCGTACATTCAGAATGCAATTAAATAAATAAGCTGATAAGAAACTATGAAAAAATATAATTTCTAACTCCGCCCAGTCGATTAGTCATACTAAGAAGAGGGGAAAGAAACTTAGCAAGATCTTTTTTTTTAAACACTTTTTCCTCATTAATTATATAGGTCAGCGTTTACTCGCATAGATGAAATAACTGAATCCACATGTAATATTAATAAAAGTCAGTTATGTCTTTATAAACTACAAAGTTACTATTTTCTAGATTAAAACAAATAAGAAACAATCATAAGGTCATGACAAAGTTCGACAGTGGCCTTGGAGCGTTCTACACTTATATTGATACAGACGAGTGCCTGGCTACGGAACCACTGATCGCTATGCCGACTAAACTTACCGATGCCACTGAGGTTAGTATGATTCTTTTATTTATTTTTGATAAAACAATAGTGCTTAAATTATGGTTTGTAGAATAAAAAAATACAAAAATGGAAACGTTTACTTCAACATTAAAAGCAGTTTTTAGGGTTCCACACCTCAAAATGAAAACACATATTCCTTGTATCACTTTGTTGTTCATCTGTATGTCTGTCCGTCTGTCAAGACGGGCCCCGTTAAAGATATCAAATTGAAACTAATACCTCACACTGAAGTCTATGTGGAGCTTTTAAAAGTCAGGCTTCTAACTCAATGCGAAGAAAAGTTAGTATTGCCCTTTGCGTGATCAATTTCATACAAATAGGCTCAGCAGGAAAACCTATAGGGTACTTGAGTTTGAAACTTGAAATTCCATTAACAATTAAGTCTTATAGCACAAGTCTAGGAAAAATTCTAAATATATTACATATTTCTTATTAAAAAAAAATGTGATACCAACTTAATTACACCCTTTGAATACCTAGCGTCTAATAAATCGTAAGTATCGAATGAGTTTGGGTTCTAAACAGTATGTACGGAACCCTCAGGGCATGAGTTCTACTGGCACTTGACCAGTTTTTTTCATCATCGTTTACTGTGTTTTTGAAGTTAAAAGTATCATATTTTGGATAATAAAGCCTCCGAAAAACAAATTTAACCCAAGCGAACTGCTGCGCACTGTAATACTACCTAAGCAGCGGTAAAATTAGTAACCGAAAAATATACTAATTTAACTGTGTAACATCTACCGACAAAATAAATAAAAAATAGAAATACTAAGTTAACGAAAAAAATATGTTATGCTGAGTCAAAAAATAGGTGCGGTTACGAGCGTCTTAGGTTGACATAATATATAAACACATATTGGGAGCCGAGCGAAGCGGAGCGGAGCGAGGCGACCCCTTAAGTTTTAACAGAATTCATGATATGGTCAGGCGACTTTGAATTTTTATTCGGAGATCTACGACAAAAAAAGCTGACAATAGCTTTCGCTGAAATTTATTTTCAGCTGCTGAAATAGTATTATGTCAGCTTTTTGATGTATTAAGTTTTCGGAATTTTGAATATTCCATTCGGTAGTTGGTAGTTTATTTATTAGCACAGAAGTTTTCGGTAACTTAGTATTTAAAGCAGTAACATTCATTAATTGAACATCCTCATTTTTAGGTTCCCGTAGTCCAACAAGGAACCCTTATAGTATCGCCATGTCCGTCTGTCTATCTCTCCGTCTGTCCGCGGCTTAGCGCAGAGACTATTATTACTATAGAACTGTAATTTGGCATGGATATATTAATCACGCTGACAAAACAGTAAAATAAAATCTTGAAAAAAATATTTTTTTACTAAATATTGTCTATCCCATAGTTCGGGGTATCGTTGGATAGGCCGTTCAAAAAGGGATCCATTGGCGAAATATTAAGCTTTAAAGTGATAATTTTAGTTTGAGTGGAGCGTCGTCCCCCCTGCCGGCCAAACGGTTGTTTATAGAAATATGAAAAAATTCACAGAAGTAGTATATATAATGAATTTAAAGGGAAAACTCTCACAGCTAAGTAGGCTTTACAGGTTTACGAGTACAGGTCGCGCCAAATTTTTGGCCCCCTATAATGTATGGGACCAGAAGTTTGGCGCGGTCTGTATTGGTAGACCAACTTATATGTACCGGCAACTATGGAACCCTACATTGCGCATGGCCCAACACGCACTTGGCCGGTTATTTTAATTTAGTTTTCGGAGCTTTTATTTCTGGCCATAAATTTTTGTTCAAAATGCAAATTCAATACATTTCACATGATTCAAGAAAGAGTTTAAAATGTCGGTTCAGGCGTATCTATGTGTAAGTGAAGTGGGTGAAGTTGAGTAGAACACCTTTGCGTGTTGACATGTTTTTGTTAACTACATTTTATCAGTAATTTTTAAACAAACCTATTCGTTTTAAAAACAAAACTAAAAAAGTATATAACAGTATGTTTGTTTCGTACGTACAGTATTCTTTAGAATATTTTATTATTATTATAATACACTAGTGCAAAGGTTTCGGCACCGCGCTCACCAACCCGCCTGCCAAGCGTGTGTGAGTATGGGCATTTCTTCCAGGAGGACCGCCAAGAGTGGCGAAATCCTGGAAAGGCGTATGTCCAGCAGTGGACGAAACAGGCTGATGGATGGATGGATGGATTATATTATATACGTGGGACACTCAGAAAGTTTTGCGAAACTAAAAAAAATTGTTCTATAGGTAATTTTTTTTTATCTTTTCAAAGTACTCTCCACCAGCCTCAATACAAAGTTTCATGCGTCTAAACCAGTCTTCAAAACACTTTTTCCAGTCCGCCGCAGACACCTCGTTTACAGCGTGCTCGAACGCAGCCAGCGCATCTTCCCGCGACGAAAATTGTATTCCTTTGAGCTGATTTTTTATTTTTGGAAATAAAAAGAAGTCACACGATGTTAGATCAGGGGTGTAGGAAGTCCCTCGTTTTGAGTGCGGTTTGAGTTGAGTGCAAGTGCATTGTCGTGGTGGAGCAGTAGCCCGCGGAGCCCTGTGTTTGATCGCTTGTTGCTAACAACAGAGAAAAATTCTGGCAAATACTTGGTGAAAACCATCCGGCATTGATGCTTCTTTGATCCCGTTAGGGAATTGATACCAAGTGCAGAGTCAAATTAAAAAAGCTAGCGATCAAAATCTTCCCCCGCTTCTAGATCGCTTCACTTTGGTAGGCGTTGGTTCATTTTGAAACACCCAAACAGTTGACTGGCGCTTGGTTTCTGGGTTGTATTGATAAATCCAGGACTCATCACCTGTAACGATGTCGTAAACACGCCGAGACGAGCCTGCTTCCAATTTTTTTAGCATATAACGGCACCATTCCACCCGGGCCTGCTTCTGAGCATCGGTGAGGTTGTGCGGCATCCAGCGTGATACTATCCTCCTCACGCGAGGATGGCTGTGTAGAATCTCGTTAACGCTTCCCAATCCAATCTTCAATATGTGTTGAATCTCCTGATATGTAATTCGCCTATTGTTTTGGATTAAATTTTTCACTGCCAGCTCGTTTTCTTCGGTAACAGCCGTCAAAGGGCGACCACTTCTTTCTTCATGCCCCTAAGTTGGTCGACCGCGCTTGAATTCGTTATACCAACAATACACGGTTGCTTTGGAAGGGCCTTCATCCAAGTCTATTGTACGATTCATCCGGTTTCAGGCGACACTTGAAATCGTAAATAAATCATAGCTCTAAAATGTTCCCGGCGCAGATCCATATTTTAGCGAGACACAATACTTTGAATTAGCTCGCAAAAATGTGGAGTGAAATTTTGAAATTAGAACATACCTATTTTTACTTATAAATAATCATATTTTCGAAAAACATTATAATTGGCCGGTCTCCCGTATATAAAAACTTTTTTCGCAATACTTTCTGAGGGGCCTGGTATTTATATTCATATAAATTTCTAAAAATCGAATTAATAAATACCTTTTTCAACTTTCAGAACGAGGAAGAACTTGACCCCAAAGCAACCTACCTGATGCTGATCCCAGGGTTTGAAGGTCATCATGAGATGTTCACGACTGTCTGTGAGAGATTGAAGGTCCAAGCTATGATGTTCCAGCTGGGACCTGATATTACTGATGGTAGTATCCCAGAGATTGCTACCTATGTTATGGAGGTAAATGTTGTTCGCAAGATTTCAATTGGTTTTTGAGATGAGAATCAAAACATTTTTATCCACCGTAGTAATAAAACAGAGCAGGTTATGACGTTAATCATATTGTCAATCTCCTTAAATATCACATGAACATACAAAATATATGTACAATGTTCATACCAATCGGTACATGAAATCATTTATGAAAATTTACATAAAATTATTGATAACATATTTAAAAAATTTAACAGTGAAAATGCAATAGTTAAAAATACATTTAAAGGTCTGATAGAAAATGAACATACCTTTAGATTTGTTCATGAATTCATTAATTGAGTAAAGCGGTTGTTTTTTCCAAAAAACGTTTCACCCTTGTTTTAAACTCAAAGAGTTCGAACTTGGAACTTTGTTACAGTTGTCGGTATTTTGTTGAATATTAGCTAATTTAATTTATTTCCCTAAATTGAAAGAGTAATGGAGAAGGTAGCAAGACTCATGTCCAGAATTTTGTGATTAGTTTTAGTATAAAATTACTTTTATTTTTTGAGGGATTGTTACGGATTGTTGTGTTGGAATCTGTATTAATTGATTAAAATATGCATTTTTAATGATTTAACTAATTTTGTGGCAACTTTAGCATAATGTAATTGTGGTTAATGAAAAATGTACCCTTCTTTTTGTTAAAATAAAAAACTGCCCCCATGACCATAATGTCGAATTAAATTTACAAAAAACAGACCTAATAACATTTCATAATAAACAAAATAAATCTGACTAGAAGAAAACTTAAGTTGCAATGGTGGTAAGCTCAAAGTTGTAAGAGAATCCACTCTACTAGGAATGGAAATATTATATCATATCGCACATAAGTTGGGAAGCAAGGATACAAAAATAAAAAATAAAAATTACACTTCTGACGTGCCACGAAAAACAAAAAAGACGACTGATTTAAATGCTGCACTTGTTATATACACAACATCATAGATAACAACTTGCTATTTAAGATAAAAGTGACATCTAATAAACCAAAGGTACAAAACAGGTATAAAACATTCGATAAGACTGCACAAACACTAAATCAACGCGGGCAAAAGCTAGTTACGTATATTTTTAAACTATGAATTACCTGCTGAATCGTTTTTGAGATATTATATTAGGTAATAACGACTACATCGGAAAAATACCAATTTAGCAGAAAGGACTCAAACCCATATAATCATGAATAATTCAAGAATACACAATTAAACAATAACCAAACATACTTTAAGTATTTGTCCATTGACAAGCAATGATACCAAAATAGGTGGTAGAGCTGATGCCGGGCTCGACTGTGGAGGTACCACCTACTCGCAAATCCTCCCGAAGTTATTCAGGGAGAGTAAGAGAACAGCTCTCAAGCAAAACCAGGCAGCCCACCATTGCCTGGGCCCGACGGATGGCGGTATATCCATCCCCGATTGCCGGGCCTTATATAAAACAGACTAGTGAAGGGCAGCGGCGTCACTGGTGCAAAGGTTTTCGCACCGCGCTCACCAACCCGCCTGCCCAGCGTGTGTGAGTATGGGCATTTCTTCCAGGAGGACAGCCAAGAGTGGCGAAATCCTGGAAAGGCCTTTGTCCAGCAGTGGACGGAACAGGCTGATGAATGGATGGCTGGATACCAAAATTGTTAAATACATCATCATCACTGAAGAATACCAGTCTGAACTTCAAACGAAAATAAATCAAAAGTGACTTTGTGTGGGTTGATTCTTTTCTGTTCAATGAATTTGAACTCGCGGCCACAGAGTTATTGGTCAAACCACTTAACCATAGAGAAGCTTGGCATATTTTTTATAATTATATTTATTCTTTATAAGTATCAAGTTGGCATCTGTTTGCTATTTTTTATACAATTTATCCATCCATCCATCAGCCTGTTTCGTCCACTGCCGGACATAGGCCTTTCCAGGATTTCGCCACTCTTGGCGGTCCTCCTGGAAGAAATGCCCATACTCACACACGCTGGGCAGGCGGGTTGGTCAGCGCGGTGCCAAAACCCTTGCACCAGTGACGCTGCTGCCCGTCACTAGTCTATTTTATATAAGGCCCAGCAATTGTGGATGGATATACCGCCATCCATCGGTCCCAGGCAATGGTGGGCCGCCTGGTTTTGCCTAAGAGCTGTTCTCTTACCCTCCCCCGAATAACTTCGGGAGGATTTGCGAGTAAGATGCTGGTACCTCCACAGTCGAGCCCGGCATTAGCTCTACCACCAACAATACAATTTATATTCACAGTTTATGAAGAAACGGTTCGAGTTGAAATCCAAGTTTTATCTCCTGGGCTACTCGTTCGGAGTCAACGTGGCCCTAGAATTAGCCGCTTTAATGGAAAAAGAAGGTGGATCTCAAAGATCTAAGTTTCATTATTGATATTCGAAATAAAGCAATATGTTGTTTAGCTTTTTCTGTTCTATTTCAAAACAATTTAACTGTCTTTAAATTTCAGGTCACGTTGGCGTCGTGTTTTGCTTGGACAGCAGTCCAGATGTTCTTAAGCTACAACTGGACGCTTACTTAGGAAACATAACAGAAACTGAATTGCAGAATTCCATCGTGGAACACTTATACCAACTTATGGCGGGTGAACCCAGCCAGGAACTAAAAGAAGAATTGATGAAATGCGAAGAATGGCAACAAAAAGTTGAGGCTGGTGTTCGTCGTCTTCGAAGCCTTGTCCATTTCTCGAACCAATACAAACGCACTTTGATACAAACTGCGTATAAAAGAATCATGTTATCAAAGAGCTACCAGCCAACTATGAAACTAGATTCTGAAATCGTTCTTCTCAAAGGAATTCCCCATCCCAAAATGGGAGCCCTTCCTTATGATTATAACTTGTCTAAATATTCAAAGAAACCTGTTAAAATTTACGATTTAGAATCTGACCATGCATTGGCTCCGCAAGATTGTAGGGTTTCCAATATCATCAATAAACATTTGGACTCTAAAATCCTTACGGATTTCAATAATAAAAATCTTTGTGAAACGTATTATGCTGATCCGCTTAAGATTTTCTAAATGGGTTTTAATTTTTAGATTTTCACTTTATTTATGTTGTTTCTTGAATAGTTTTATTACGGCCATTATTTAAGTTTAAATAAAGTTATAATAGTAAGATTTTTTTTTTTTTTATAACAGATTTGAATGTTGGTATAAGAAAGGTCTTGTGCATAAACCAAACCATGTTTGGTACATATGCTTAAAAGCTCATATCCCTGTCTCGGGCTGCACGAAACGATATTAATACAGATAATTAATAAAAATGAAAATTTTAATTACTTTATTACAAAAAAAGGTTACAATATTAATAATAACACTAGTTTCCACTGAAAGATTCCTTGAGTATTGGAAATTAGGCATCTAATTACAAAAATAAAGTACCTATTTATTCTTACTCATATAATATAACATAGAACTATACTATTTTTGTTAAAAGCATTTTCCTCTAAAAGAGAGAGAGAGAAAGAGAAGTGCCGTATCGCACTTAACCTCCTTCATCTTGACTGCAAAAACAACTTCAACTCCGTTCCAACTGACGCCACGCTAGGTCTGTACCATAACATAGACAAAACCAGCAACCTCAATCAGATTACTGCGTGGAACCAAAACAGAATTCTTACTGAGAACCAAATTAAAATCAAACAGAGCATTGATCCGAAAATATGCGCAGATGCATCCGCAAAAACAATGGATGTATGAATGAACTTTATTACACATAAAATAACTAGTAGTTTGCCCCGAACTGTGAACTCGCGCTCGCCCGATTCGCACTTGACCGATTTGACGCATGTTCAAACTTGAACATTCTTTTTGCCTTATTTACTAGCCTGCCAAATTTTATGACATTCCGATCAACGATACTGGAGTTATCGTCGAACAAACATTCATACATACATACATACATACAAACGCCAGATTGTCCAAGTAGACTCTAAGATTTTGCTCGCTTCGTTCGCTCGTTAAAACATTCTTTTTGCCTTATTTACTCGCCTGCCGAATTTCAGGACATTCCGATCAACGATACTGGAGTTATCGTGGAACAAACATTCATGCAAACATACATACAAACGCCGGATTGTTCTAGTAAATTTGCAATACTCGCTCGCTTAGCTCGCTCGTTCAAAAATAACAGAAGGCAAGGGCGGAATTATTCCTCAAAGAAATTTCTTCCAGTCAACCGATGGTATTAGGAAAATGAAAATTTAACAAATTAATTTTTATTTGTGCAAAAAGAAAACAATTATTTGCCTATTACTTATATTATAACACACTACGTACATACATGAAGAGGGATCAAAAAGAAGTTACAATGAGATAGAATAAAATGACTGTTGATAACTTAACTTATTTTTCTACATAGTCTCCGAGTCCCTCTACACACAGAGTCCAGCGCCTTTTCAAGGCTTTAATCCCTTTAAAAAAAACAGTTTTGTCTTGTTCCTGCAAAAATCTCTTCACGGCATCCATCACCTCGTTGACGTGTTAATTTGGGGAACAGATGAAAATCGCTAGGCGCCAGATCTGGTGAATAAGGGGGGTGGTCAACCAATTCGAAGCCAGCTTGCTGAATGGCAGCCATCCCAAGCGCCGAGCTGTGCGCGGTTGCGTTGTCGTGATGAAACAGCACGCCCCTTCGAAGTTTCCCTCTCCTTTTCTCTTTGATGGCATTCATCAACTTGGGAATTAAAGCTGCATGATATTGGCCAGTAATAGGTGGTTCCACGTTCCAGGTAATCAATCAACATTATCCCTTCTTGGTCCCAAAATATTGAGGTCAAAACCTTGCCAGCCGATGCCACGGCACGAAACTTCTTCGGGGTCGGTGATGATGGCCGTTTCCATTGCGAAGATTGCTGTTTTGTCTCAGGATCAAAATGATGGACCCCTGTTTCGTCCATTGTCACGAAACGAAAAAAAAGTTTTCAGAATCTTTTAGAAACTTGTCCATCGATGTCTTCGAAATGTCAAGTCGACTTTGTTTCTGACTGTCGGTTAACATTCTCGGCACCCATCTTGCGGAGACTTCACATATTCAAAGATTGTTTCAATATAGATTGAATACTTCCATATGAAATGCTCGTTTTTTGAACTAAGTAACGGATGGTAACTATTCGATCGTTCAATACAATTTTCTTGACTTTCACAACATTTTACTTGCTTATAATTTTTTATTTTTTAACATGTCGCATACAATATCCATGACATGAGACTAACACATTTATCAAAATTAATTACATACAAAAGTTACAAGCGTATAAAAGTCCTGGATTTTACACATATTTTGATGAATGTTTATATACCGTTATGTCCTAGAAGCGATACAACAAATCAAATAATTTTAGTTTCACAGCATATTATATTTTATACTATTCAAAAATATTTTTGTTTTATTTCAATTTTGGAATATTTCTCCTGCAATCATAGGAACCACTAAAACCATTCTGGAGTTTTTTCAAAACATGAATGTTGTCTCGCGTTAGCTTGCCTCTCACACCGTGTTCGGTTAGTTCCGTACGAGCTCGGGCAATGAACGTTCGGGCCAACCAATAACAGTCAGTTAGTGCTCTATAATCCGAAGTTGCATGTAGAATGAAATAGGAAGCATAATGACCCCGTGCGCGACTGACTTCAAGCCGCCGACTACAGGCCTCTTAAGGTGGTTCAACCGTATCCCGGTGCAAAATGCACATCATAATATTGATTTTCTTACTTTTGAATAAAAAGTATGCAAAAAGTGCATTTTATAAAATTAGCGGAAATTGATTACTAACACTAGGGTTCTCGCTTTAACATTATTTTATTTTATGCCTTAGATTTTGATTACATTCGATAAAAACGTTAAATACTCTTTTAAGTTTGTTAATCGAATGCAATCAAAATGTAAATCATAAAATGATAGAATTTGAATGTAAAACCCTAATTATTACTTATTAATTTCCGCTAATTACTTTAAAACGCAGTTTTTGCATACTTTTTATTCAAAAGTAAGGAAATAGTATATTATGCAGTGAATAAAGAACGGATTTAAAGCGAGGGCCATAGATGAGTCACGAGCAAGTAAAGGATTCTAACGACTGAATCACGACCGTAGGGAGTGATTCATAATGATTGGATTACGAGCTTATCGAGTGATTCAAGTGTTAGAATCCTGAGCGACGCGAGTGATTCATGGCCATCAATATAAATTCGTACTTTATTCAAGAGTTGCATCCTATTCTTCATACCATGACTACGAGAAAAAGAAATAATTTAAGCGAAAATAGACATTTAGTGAAGAAAAAAGGAAGATTAAATTAATTAAAAAACAGACTTTGAAAATGTGCCCGAAGCTTGATTTTCATTTTTCCATTTGCAAAACTCATCGTAGGCTTTGATATAAACGAGCCGTGATTTGTTGGGTAGCAAGTTTTCTACTATATCGGCCGCCCTCTCTTTCATAAAGTCAGGTGTTAACACATCTTCTTCATCACTTGAATGAATCGATTTATTATAAAGTAACACTAAACTGTGTATTCCTACAACTTACAGTACTTATTGAAAATGGCGCCAATTTACTAATATATATATTTTTTTCTATACATAATGGCAGCAAAGAATACAAAACAGTTTCTATTCTAATGCTAAGCTTCTCGCTGTTTGTATGTCAAGTATTCTTTGCGCAAGGAGTTTGTTTCGAGTATTTTTTGCGCAAGGAGGTTGTATAAGCATTGAGATTGAATTCGAATATAATGGTGTATTCTAAAATGAAACACCAAAATAGTGATTAAAAAGCCTTTTATTCACTATTTTCAGTGAATAAATTAAACTTTTTAGAGTGGGAATGGTATAAACAATTGATGTGCATTTTGCACCGGGATTCAGTTTAACCACCTTAAGAAGACTCTTTAAATATTTTCCGTCAAAGCACAGAAATATTTACGATTTATTCTATTTCAGCATATTTCTACAAATTTAATGTCATAAAAGGAAGTAGGTAAATACTGAAAACTCACCAAAAATCCGATATACTATCTTTTTTTGCCTTCTTTTCGTGTCGTTTTTGCACCTTTTTAGACAACATTTAACCACGATTGTGTGTCGCGCAATTAAATTGAGTGGGCTTTTGCCGGGCCGCTTTCGGTGCGCTGTTACAAAATCTAGGGTTTATTTGATCGAAGCTTGAATTAAGTACTTAACAAGCATCTGCGTATGAAATCAAACCAGTATATATGTACATAAAGTCATTTTGTTTCTACAAAATATCTAGATTATATTTTATTTCAATACGTCTAGTAATCTACGAAAGCTTTTTTGACGCTTGACTTTCGAGCATTACAAAGTCATTCATTCGACAAGAGATAATGACTTACTCGTTTAATGATGAAATCCCGTGCACTACGTATTTATATAAAACATCTACGTGGTGATTATTGTGCCCCAAAATCTACTAAAGCTACTAAACTTACGCATCAGGCTATTCTGTAATGTAAGTTTTAGTTGATAATACTAAATAAATAAATAAATCATTCACAGTGATTATTACAGTTTACTTCAGCGCTCACATTGCTTTATCTATGGATGAAAAACGTTCGTTTAATTAATAAATTAACGAATGAAGAATGATTCATTCATTTTAATTATTCCTTACCGATTTTATTAATGAAATTCTGAATCACGGCCAGTGAACTTGCTGCAATGTCCCTAGCTGTAATAAACCTTTTTCCCAAGTCCAAAACGTACGAAGTTTTCCGCCCAAGAGCGCCGATTAACAGAATAAATCTGTAGTAACCCTTAACTTGTCGAGATAACTGACCGAAATTTCCTTTCTTCGCTTGTTTACGATATCTCGGAGAAATTTCAGAAATTCAGTCAACTGTTAGAAGGAAAGATATATATGGTTGTTAAAAGATTAAAAAATGAGTTGCTTTTTACCACAATTAGCCCAAAAATAAAACTTTTTGACGTGGTGACGTGTAAGGTTTCTGAACAAACTCAAAGCCTCAAAAAAATGCTATGCATTGTTGATAACACAAATAAAATGATTAATTGAACAGAAATAATGAAAAATTTTTGGTATCAGTGAAACTACTCCTTGAATAGAAGCTTTCATTTTAGAGATCTCGGAATTTTCATCGACAACTAAATCGACATCCACGTCTACGCTCTCATTACAATATGCAAGATGGCACCTGGTCTTAAATTTCCCACGCAAATTAAGCTATGCTTTTATAGCATCTGATTGCAACAATATGATGCCCACTTGATTTAATTCAAAGACATATTTAGATCACCGAACGAACCAGAACGAGTTAAAAACTACGAGTAGCTTTCAAAGCTCTTTTAAAGTTCAAATTGGATTCAAGTTTCAATTTGAAAATCTTGTTAAAAAATCGAAGTAAAAGTTGAGTCTCACCTTCTTTTTCCATAAGAGCGGCTAATTCCAGCGCCACGTTGACTCCGAACGGTAGCTGAGGAGATAAAACTTGGATTTCAACTCGAACCGTTTCTTCATGAGTAACGGAAAGTGAAAATTAATTAAAAACAACAAAGTGATACCAGATTTTGAGCAATATATTTCTTAATAACCAAATTGTATTTATTCTCAATCTTATGACCCGTTTTTAGAATTTTGTACCCGAAGGCCAACACGGAGCCCTAATGTCGCTCTGCTGTCTGTCCATCTGTCTGGCCGTGTATGTCACGGGTCTCTTATTTGCGGACGTAATTAGTTACAGAACTGATATTTGGTTAAGTTAGGTAGAATGTTTTTATTGAATTAAAAATGAAATAATAGTAGTTTATGCTATAAGTGCGGTAAGGAGACGAGGAACGAGACCTTACGAGGAACAATTTAAAACACGAGCGTTAAGCGAGTTAAACGTTAAGAGTAAGTTATTGCCCTTACCCACGTCTATCATACTACGTTTATCAATTCATAGTGTGAATAAATTAAATGAAACATAATTAAAGAAACAAACAAACAATAAATACTCCAAATAAAATTTAGACGGGCATTCTTTTTCTTTTTTGCACGCAAGTTGCCAACTTGACGGAAATAAGCTGCCTTCAGTTTGATGCGTTTGAAGGCTGCTTTCAGTCATAGATACATATCATACAGGTCCTGTCCTGGTATCACAAGTAGGCGGTTGTCGTCCGACGATCAAACTGAACGCAACCTGCGAACGCATCAAACAGAAACCAGCTCATTTCTGTCAAGTCTATTTAAGGTACACAAGTAAAGACTGGCAACTTTTTTTAATAAATAAAAAAATTAAAAGTACCTCAGACATGGACGGCTGCATGTGTTAAGTTCCCTTTTCCTTCGCACTATGTGGAAGAACAAAAATAAAATGAAGAAATAAAACATAAGTGTGGTAAAGTTGACTTTGACAACAGTTTAGACGCCTAATAAAGAGGACTTTACGAGTTGCATTGAAATATTTTATTTAATTTTACCCCTCATAACCCTGTCTAAAACTCAATAAGTAGAAAAGAAATAGGTATACATTTTTTTCTTTTTTGTATTTAATAAATAACTGGGCATTGATGGTAGCTCTTATTCACACAATTAAAGCGCATAGGCACGCCACCGTTTTAGTACAAAACTTGATAACTCGTTTCTCTGTTTTCGTCATAGACTAAAGTTATCTATTGTTTAATACAGGCATTTAAAAAGTAAATTTCTGGTTGAAATCTAAATTGTTGGTATAGGTACAATTCAAGGCAAGAATACAACTTTGCATGTAAATCTGTCAAGTTTGATATCCTTAAAACAAAATCAATATTCAAAATCAAAGCAAAATGGTCCTTCTAAAATATCAGTAACAGTTGATAACGAAAAACAAAAGAGAAACGGGTTGTCAAATTTTGTACTAAAACGGTGGCGTGTCTATGCGTCTTAAATACAGTCAACTTGTTACAGTTTTTTATGTTACTTCATTGTTTGTAAAGGGTAGGTACCTACCTAATCGGTCATATATTTGTAATAAGAAGCGTTACTAAAAAAACTGGAATATATTATTAGAGTTTTACTATAGGTACAGTCAATGACACGGTAGCGTACGGTCTATAACTTCAAAATTAAACATCTAGGTAACGCAAGGGTACTATTTTCGTATTCAGTGATGAAGATTCTATAGTGCATAGGGGTCAGATGCATTTCCGAAAATTTTGACTTTTTTCGTATGTGCCGCCTCTAAAGTGATATGAGTATGGGTCAAAGCAGCAGGTAACATGAATTGCTGGGGCCGCAGCATCAGCATCCAAGCTGGGGCCGAATTGCCAGAAACCTACAGCTCACGTTCTCACGGAACGATACCTAGAACGCCTAGAATAAACATACTTCTTGTAGAATTATCTGCTTTGTTGCCATGCAGCGGTCACCCGCATCTCATAGGCCATACACCGCTTTGCCACTTTTGCATAATGTGAGCATGACGCTGGACTGCAGCGCAGCATTCATAGCGGGCACTCACAAGATCCACTAGTGCTATAATTGTAGTTCTTTTTCAAACAGGAGTACTAAAGTGGGATGATACCT
This sequence comes from Ypsolopha scabrella, assembly GCA_910592155.1. Classification (NCBI taxonomy): domain Eukaryota; kingdom Metazoa; phylum Arthropoda; class Insecta; order Lepidoptera; family Ypsolophidae; genus Ypsolopha; species Ypsolopha scabrella. Next base: position 22,916,268 of record OU342976.1, read on the forward strand.
AAGTGCGACGTGTATCTAAATATCGGCTGACGTGGTCTCAGCATTGCTTTTACACGAGTTAAATACCTTATCACTAAGTCGCCCGATAACCTAACAGTTTCTCGTTTTGGAGAAACCCCGTCTATTTTGTTTATATCTTCTGTGTTATCAGTATTCGGTCAAGAGTCACATACTAGTTGTTTCACCCTACTAAAACTGCATCCGATCTGCATCATTGTCGTTGTTAAGACACGCTCTTATCGCGCACACAATGCCGTATGTGCTTAATAGGTATGTTTTACCTGTATACTAAAGTTACAAACTTTTGACCTGGTTTTCCCTATGAATGCCCGGCATTTATATTATGGTGTTGCGAGCTAAGACAATGCATCGAGTACAGCAATTAAACGTTGTTATCGATGTCCCAAATTGGTAGCGTAATTTTTATCGTAGGTATGTGATACGATCTATAGTGACTATGTGAACACGTGAGTGACTCCCGGGGCCCCAGTATGGGAGCGCAGGATGAATTGTAAATCGTCTATTTTCATAAGGATGAAAGTTTGACTGACGTGGTCCAAGAATATTTTAATATTCACTCGTTTATTTTAGGAATGATCCAATTACCGCGCCGAACGATAACCCGCACGCGAGGTTGTGGGAATTCCAAATCGATATTATCCCTATATTGTTTTCTTTTTTCGGTACGATAAACAACTGGAGTGGTATAAATTGCTATGCGGGCAGTCAGTCGCTAGACACTACACGGTCAACATTACCGCAAGAACATCATATAGACTTAGGAGTCCCGTGACATCCATCCAGAACTCAAGATGCAGTCCCAAGACAGAATACTCAGTTTCCCGGTGGACACCTTCACGAGGCGCGGGCCTTCTATACCCGAGGAGGCCCCTTTCAGCCCCGGCGAAATTCTGCAATTCAATAAAGCATACAAACAGTTTCTTCAGGCGGAACGACAGCTGGACGACCTGACTTTCCTTAACGGGAAGCCATGCCCCGTCCGCTACAACTTTGATCCGACGAGGCCAGAAGAAGATCGTCTGATGGTGAACTGGGACTGGCTCATGCCCTTATTTTGGGGGCCGCCGCCAGGTGAGAGGGATCTCGTGAGGGTGCCCACTATACTGGAGTTCGTTGAAAAGAAGATTCGCTTTTCGAAGTGCAAGGCGGTCGCCGGGGACACCTGTTCCTGCGGCAAGAGGCCTAATGTAGTGGTACCACCGGGGCGTGAGTGCAGGATCCCACAGCACTTTCATCATTTCTGCACGGCGCACGTCTCTGCGTGGATAACCAAGTACATGGTCCCGGCGATTCTGCTGAAAGAATCCCAAGAAATCTTTAGAGAGGTCATCCAGAAAGTGCATGAAGGTGATCCGCAAATCCTCGAATACTATTCGACGGGTGACCGGACGGACACAGAAATGTTGCTGCACTCGGCTCGCAACATCAGTGATAATAGTGCTAAATAGTGCAGCAATGCTGCTGCAATGTGACGTTCGCTTATTAAAATAAATATTTGTGTTTATAATTTGTTTACTTTTTTTTTCTTGTACCCCTATGAGTGTAGGATGATGGAGAGTTGTGCAGGTAAGGTACTGAGATCATTCCTTCTGACGTTGCTTCAAGTTGAAATTTAGTTTCTCTCGTGACCACTCTATGTTAGATACAATCAAGTCAAGCTTGGACTGCACCAGATGTAACGTCTAGGTAACGTGCTACTAGCCGCTGCATAGCACGTCACATCACTAACGCAGATAAGTTGCAAGGCGTGATGATTAGCGTTATGTGCACATGGGATGCAAAGCTCCGTTATCACAAACTATGCTTGGCATATGCTTATCATATGTCTTGAGCAAGGCCTGAGTGTGCATTCGCCTCTGACTACGTGTATCTGCGACGTTTAGGTATGGAGCTGACCATACAGGAATATGAGACGTCTAAATAAGGTTTTTCTTAACTTTATATCTATGAATAACTGCATGTAAGCCGCAAACAGTATTATGACAAAGACCGGCGGCAATTGGCGTTACATCTGTAACTCCTTATGGACCGATAATACGTATGACCACATGGCACGCTATCGTTTAAATATGGAACAAACTATGTGTCACTACTCAAAAGATAGGTAAATATGATCAGACGACGGGACCTTCATCGAAATATTATTACAGGCTGCCGGCCGAACGTAAGTAGCTCCAGCGTATTACGGCAACCCACGTTTAGTTGGCACTGTCTTGAAATATTCGGGAAAACCCGTGCTATATTCATTTTATGATCTGTATCCAACTGGCGGCGTGTATTTCAAAACGAAATCAAAACTGATGAGTGACCATAGAAAATTACCGGGACATACACGTGTGCTTCATACACGTATACACCTCACTTATACTTAAGATTTGTCATTGTATAGGTGTTACAGGTTTGGTTAGACTATAATTCTAAATATGTATACTTTTCATGATTCCTGTAATGTTAGGACTATGGTATGACAGATACCTTACCTAAACACTGCACCGTACCTACCTATCGCTGCATAGCATGTCGCGGTGCCCCTCTATCGTGTTACAAAGTGTAGTGACCACGGTTATCTATGCATGGATGTAGATTGTACAACATCTTAGTGGATAGAACTAGTACAATATATTATTATCATTATTAAACTAACTACCTAAATATCTAGTATCATGAAGGAAACTGGTATGTCGTGACATTTGTAAGTCGGCATGCATTTTGAAATGAAATAACTATGTATCGGGAACAAGTTTTTTTTTTTTATTTTCAAAAACAAACACTCACATGCACAATATACTCAATACTGATGTACACAAATACCTAATACTTATTATATAAACAAATGATCATATCTATGATTAGCACTACTTCGGCCGGTTGAGAGTTCCACGCCACGATGCCTGCTGACGCAAAGCTTCTGCATACTGCATCAAGTGCCTGTCCAGTCGCCGCTGCTCTGCCTTCTGACGTTTTCTCTCCTCACGCTCCAAGTCTTGTCTGCGCTTTTCTGCTTCTTCTTCCGCGCGCTCTTGCTCCTTCCGAGATTTTTCCCCGTTGTCTCGATGAACGGCTTCTCCAGAGTTTCCGCTCATGGTGGATGATGATTTTGTGAATGATGACATGGTGATTTTGTTAAGACTGATCGATTGTACACAGCCTTGTGATTATGGCGAGTGTATATGTGCTAATGATTGATTGTATATGTACTTTCCTCCATTTATACTAACCCGAAAACTACCTAACAAGGACTGGTTGTTCCATAATTATCGCGAATTTTTTCCCACTTGAATAAGCTCGTTATAATGAGGGATAATTCAAATACCGTGACATCATGGTGTACCGCAGTAACGACAGAATTGATAAGCAAATTAGGTAGAGAAACGTATTTTGTGGTAAAATGGCGCAATATCGATGATGTCAACGGGTAATACATGCATATATCGGCAATACCCAGTTATTTTCAGCTGAAAAGGAAAAAATTGATAAGGATAATGCATACAGTTTTACATTTTATTACGGGAGTCATATCATACACTGTGTTAACTTCTGTTAGCTAGCACAATCATGCTCCGTATGGAAAAAAGTATAGGTAAGCTTCAGTATGTGCTCGTTACGGTACAAATGCAACCAACGATTGTTTCAACTCTAACTGCAAGCACCCCGGCATGCTGAGTATGCACGCAGTCTTGCTACGTGACCTGCAGTCTTACTTGACTATGTTATATGTTCTTCGGATGTTCGGCTCCGACAAGCTATTCCACTACAGCGTTGCAGCGTGCACTCATGTCCGCAAAGCAGTTTACCAAGCGAACCCGAGAGACTTGGGTTTTTGTTGAATCGTCCATGCACACCATCGTTAGGTGATGAACACTTAATTACCTCGGCAGGTGTACCTGTACACCTTACCGTAGGTATGCCTTACCATAGGTATGCCTTACCGTAGGTATGACGTCAAACCTTATCGAACAATGGTGTATTGTTTCATTTTTCCGAACTATTAATATTTCAATAAACCCCACGGACAGGATGAGATCGGTTAATTAAGCCCGATAACATATTTAATTGAATGAGAGGAAATTAATATAAATACCATTTAAGTTCAGCGATAAGAGAGTTATCGCCGTCGCGGGTGGCCGTTCTTATGCTGTAACGATTTACTGATATCGATGTTGCTACCTACAACCAATGCTACAACAAGGTGCACTTACAGGTTAACAGTAAAGAGTTTTTGCGCTCATATTCACAGAGACCTAAGGTTAGGCTTGAGACTAGGTCTCACTTTTACATAGCAAATCATATTTTTCCCGAGACCATGCACTGTGCATCAGAGTCGTTGCTCCGCTGTATACATTAGTAGCATCCCCCCTTTCCCCTGGTCCACCATTTTTTATTTTCACCCCGTACGCTCCTGTGTCACTGACTGTAAGTGGTTGAAAGGATCGCAATACTTTTACTAACATCCTATAAATTAATATTGTGTAATATTCCGCTAAACATGCTAGTTAAAATAAACACTGATGATGATGCTGACTGATGCCTCGTTTAGAAGCGAAACACGTGTCAATAAGTTTTCTCATTGTTATTTAAGATTTGCTTTATACTGTTTGCATGTGCTGAGTTATATGTGCGTTCGGTGCTTGAGTCTGCATTTTGAATTGCAAAGCAAGCGTGTTTGGCGAAGTTTTTAGCAAATTATGAATATATCCTTAAATCGATGATAAATATGTATTATTTTTTAATTCGGGGTTAATGTTGTAATGTAAAGTCAACGGAATTACTAAATCTCGTGTCATTTTATAGTAAGTAGTACATGGTATCCCTAAACCAATCTAGGTACAGTATAGGAGCACTCGCAACGCAACCCGCCTGGCTGTTTCCAAAGACGAAAACAATTGAATATTCAGCAGTTTCCAAACAAATCTAAGTAAACTTAAATAAGGGTTGTTATTCATCGTTGGGAACATTTTCATTGTTCTGCAGTGTGTCTACAATATCCCAATATTGATAATAAATAAATAGTCGCTCTTTCGTAGGTTTCCCTAAGTTCTGATATATAATTAATGTGTTTTTTTAAATTTAATGTAGCAAAGATAATTTTATGTGAGCCAAGACTACTTCAAAATAAATCACGTTTAAAGTATTGAGGTATTTTTTTAAATCCTATTTTATAAAAAATAACATAAATATTCAAGACAGAAAATCTCACTTTATTTATAAATTTTACAACAGTTTTCTTAACAACTATTTAATTCATACAGAAACCAGATGAAGTTATTAAGAAATTGAAAATAAGTGAACGATTTTAAACTGCTATTAGCCATGAATATTTAAGAGAATATTCAAATTGATGACGTAACTTTTATTGAATCGTTTCATAATTTCCTTTTAAAGTTTAAATAACTTTATCAACTTGAGTAATTGTTCAGAAATAATAAACATTGTTTTACAAAGTTGCTATGCTAATAAAAAATATAAAAGAAACGGTCAGTTGTGAATAGAACTCGTACCTTAGGCGTTCTGTACATACCGCTAGAAAAAGTTATTCCACGTAGAGTTAAAACAGAAAAACATACTTGTTACTAGATACTAACAACACATTAAACTCTACGTATCTCAAGATTCTAATTAAGGGGCACCGAGCTTTTTGTGAAACAATTGCGTTTGCTTGATCCCGTGATGTATTGTTATTACTTGAGCTTTTCATGCAATGAACATGATATTTATAGATAATAAATCACTCCATAAGGCATACACTTTGGAAACATGATTACTTGTAGTTTCCTCGATAAAAAAATACATATCTAAAAAACAATATAAACCCATAGTATGGCATAAATACTTTACGGAATGCTATCAGTTTTTGAATAATACCAAAACTACCATGTTTTATAACGTCTACTCTTTATGTTTTTAAAATGCGGGTTTGTTTTAACTATACCAAGGAAATAATATAAAATATATTAAAATGTATATATCAAAACTGCAAAATTAAGTTGGTTAACTATTACTATTTAACTTGTAAAGCGTTCTTAGCTGTGATAGTTTTTCTTTTAATGCCTTACCTCTGGTGCACGATAATCTTACTGAGCGATTTTGAACTTCAGTATGTTATCAGAAAGTCTATATTATAATGAATGAATGAATGAAAAAATCTTTATAGCACACCGTGCGTAAAAAGACCACTTTACGCCCGCTGCGCTGCGCTTGCGTAAAGTCGGCATTTTCCGCACTTTTGCTATAAAATATTATACGATACTCGTGCGAGAAACTTTTTCTCGACTCGTGTGATTGCAGCACTCAACTTCGGCTCGTGCCGCAAACTCACACTCGTCAGAAAACGTTTCATCGCTCTCGTATCGTAATGTACTATTATTGCACAATAACACATGAATGTACAGAGGCGAACTAAATGCTATTTAGCATTTTCTTCCAGTTCACCTGGGGCGTTGCAGAAAAAATGTAGGGTAGTGCCCAAAATAATAAATATTAAACGTATTGAATATAATATAACATATAGGTATGTATACCCAAAAATAATACAGTAAAATAGGGGAGGGAATATAATATAAATACAAAAATATAGTAAATATACATTAGGCTATACATATGTACATATACATACATAAATACTAGATACGATACATAGACAATGACTCTTGTGACAATGACTCTAACCAAAGCAATTGGGTCATTGTAATTGTAAATATTTATGGATTTTGTAATTTTAAGTAATGCTAGTAAACTTTATTTTTGAAAACAGCAATATTAGACGAATCTTGAACAAACACAGAACGCTTAGAACGCTCGCTTCGCGCGCTGCCGGCACGCAAAATCAATTAATTTTTGAGGTTTTTCTGGATTTTACGAAAAAGTATTTGATGTAGCAGTTTTTTCACCTGACAACGGAAAATAAACCATGTTTTCTTGTTCTAGCAGTAATTTTAGACATAAAAAGAAATAGTTACCTAAAAAGGCATTATTTTCAAAAATAAAATCTAACGAGTGAAATTGGTCCAGTTAGGTAACCGACCTGACAACGGAAAGACAAAGGTCTGAAAAAACACGTGTCCAAGTTTTACATTGATCAGATAAGTAGTTGACTCAGCACATTAAAACAAAAACCGTTGAAAGACCAATAGCAAGCCTTTAAGTTCGTTATGTATAACTGGCTTTTACCCGCGGCTTCGCCCGCGTGTTATTCGGTTTAATGACATGCTTTTTTCCGGGGTAAAAAGTAGCGTATGTGTTAAGTTAGGGTATAAGCTATATCAATTCTAAATTTCATCTAAATCCGTTCAGCCGTTTCAGCGTGAAAGACACAGCTCGACTTCTTACTCGCAAATCCTCCCGAAGTTATTCGGGGGAGAGTAAGAGGACAGCTCTCAGGCAAAAAAACCAAGCGGCCCATCATCGCCTGGGACCGATGGATAACGGTGTATCCACCCCCAATTGCCGGGCCTTATATAAATCAGACTGGTGACGGGCAGCGGCGTCACTGGTGCAAGGGTTTCGGCACCGCGCTCACCAACCCGCCTGCCCAGCGTGTGTGAGTATGGGCATTTCTTCCAGGAGGACCGCCAAAAGTGGCGAAATCCCGGAAAGGCGTATGTCCAGCAGTGGAAGAAACAGGCTGATGGATGGATGGATGGACTGCTGTGAATTTTTCACATACACAAAAACAACCATTTAGCTGGCTCTAACTTGACTCTAACAAAAATTTGCAGTTTACAGCCTAATATTTCTCAAACGAATCCATGAATCGAAATGGTTTTCACACACCTACAATATTTTTAAAAGACCTATCAAACCCAACGACACCCACACGAAGGGGTGGAGGCAAAAATAAAAACCTTCCCCACTTTACATCCTAAAAACGACATGGAAATCTTAAGTTTCCACGACCCGACACTCCGCTTACTTTTAACTTTTATTGTAGAAGAGATAACGAAAAGGCAAAAGCTTTATTTGGCACGGCAAGAGCTACAAGCCATGTTCACTGCCCAGTTGTAGCCAAAAACGATAAATTATTGCGCTGGAAAAGATCTAAGAACTGACGGGCATTGGGCATACAATTCTTTGCTATAACCCGAGGGACAACTTTACGTGAGTTGGGAATCGCACTTTCTCCCGAGTGATACAAGTGCTTTTATTATTATAAGCCTATGACGAAAACAAAAGACAAATTGTTAAAATCCCGGCGGCATGGCGTCGTTAAATCTTTACCGTTAGTAATAGACGATATTCAAATAAAACAAAAGAAAAAGCTCGCGCGCGATGTTCTCTCTCCTTTGTTCTTAAATAATATCCGGAAAAAGCAAGTAGCCAGTATCATTTTGCGTACATGGATATATAAAATAGTACACTATATCCGAGGGGTGTAAAGAAGAGTATTGGCTGACGATGTGAGTTAGCAGGCCGAGGCTCGCCGAGGCTTGCTACAATACGAGTCAAGCAACACAGTACCCATTCCTGCCGAGGCATATTCTTCTGGTAATAATTTTGGTTTTAATCGTTTGAGTATTTTTGCTATTCCCTATAGTTTCGGATCTGGCCATCCACGCCCACTTGAAAAACTAACCCTGTGACTTTCGTTTATTGAGTCAAATTCACACTGGAGACTCGGCAAGTGGTCGAGACCAAGGTTTAATGATTCCTTATGTGATATACGCAAAATTAATTTTAGTAGGTTGTTCTTGGACAAGCATAGAGGCACAAAAATCCTGTTTTGTAAGCAGGGTATTTTCTACGTCTCATCGTGAAATTAATTTATATTTGTCTACATATTTTTAACGATCACAAAACTTACTTGTCTTGTGTAGTCTATTCGAAATTATTTTAGTGGTTTTAGCGTCCGTACGATTTTTTGTCCTAATTTTTAGGGTTCTGTACCCAAATTGGGTTCCGTAAAGCCAAAGGTAAAACGAAGCCATAATAAATGTCCCCCTTCTCTTTGTTTACCTAAACCAAGTGATTGGATTAGTTAGAAATTCAATTGAATAATTTTTCAAGGGGGTTCCTATACATAAAAAACCGGCCAAGTAGACTTACTCGCATAATGTCAGATACGCAAAATGTCAAATACGCAAAATGCCAGAAAACTCAAAATGTCAGAAACGCAAAATGTCAGAAACGCAGAATGTCAGAAACGTAAAAAGTCAGAAACGCATAATGTCAGAAACGTAAAATGTCAGAAACGCAAAATGCCAGAAACGCAGAATCAGAACTGAACTCTACGACTTTCTCAGCCGTGGCTGTTACGACCACCATGAAACACGCACCCACAAAAATCTGCGTTTTTATATAATAACTCTGCTTCTAGATGAGATTTTTAAATTCGGACTCGCGCACGAGGGGTTCCGTACGAACTATCTATAAAAATGGCAAAAAAATCATGTCTGTTGTAGTACGCTGGTCCGACTCGAACTTGGCTGGTTTTAGTATTTGTTGTTATAGCGGCAACAGAAATACATCTGTGAAAATTTCTTTTATCACGGTTCATGAGATACAGCCTGGTGACAGCGGAGACTAAGTAATAGGGTTCCGTTGGTTACTCTTTGGGTACGGAACCCTAAAAAGAAGCTGAAAAAAATATTTTTTCTACTCTTGCATGTAGGGTCTCATTGTCTAGAACTTATTGAGTTTGAGTACAATACAGATTTGTTATTTTCCAAAAATAAAGGAATGGGGGACCGCCAAAGTAGTCAGATCATTTTTTTGGGTTCTTTCTCAAAAACTAAACAAGTTAGGAGTTTGGAATATGAGTGTCACATGAACCATAATAAGGTTTCTGGATCTTTACTTATAAAAAAGGCTTACAATAGCATTACTACGTAAAAAAGAACAGATTTTTGTGCTTTTGTGCTAGCATAGTGAAATCCTTTATTGGCCTTGTTAGCTGATGTTATTATTAGTTTATATTTAATGTATTTGCTGTGGATTTTTGTTCATAAATAAAATAAAGTAAAATAAAATAAAATAAAATAAAAAAACTGACGATAATATTTTTTTTTTCTAGAAAAGAAACACTTATTTGCGATTATCTCCGAAGTATGGTTTTGTCAGTTTTTCATTTATTTTTTAAGCAACAAATACTTGAAACGCCAATTTACAATATAGTTTAGGGGTTTCGTACGCGAATACTTGACCAACTTGATTTTGTAGCTTTGTTTAACACATTTTATAGGTAATCTTTCATTTAAAATTGTTTAAGTAAAAAGTTTTTGTATAAATTATTCAATTCTAATAATTTATTCGAATGGCCCAGAACCCTTCGGGCATGAGACCTACTGGCACTTGACCGGTTTTTCATGTCCATGAAGTTCTCATTAGCTATTTCTCAAGTAAAATTATTTAATCTGGAAAATTTTGTTTTGTACGTCAAAGGAACTTCTTCATAAAGGTAAACATTAAAAGGCTTTTAACAACTTGGAACTTTGACACAAATAATTTGATTTTCTCATATTTCTTTCCAAGATACGCCTACATACCGTGACTTTTAGTAATCTGATCCCCAAGGAGAATATTTGTATTAAGTACTTATCTTAAAGGTAAATAAGGGTCGATTAAAGTAAATATCATATCTTAATTATTTTATTTTATTCACAAACATCTTTACAATAATTTGCAAATATTTACCATCCATCCATCCATCCATCAGCCCGTGTTCGTCCACTGCTAGACATAGGCCTTTCACAAATTTCGCCACTCATGTCGGTCCTCCGTCCTCTTCATCCAGCCGCCCCCCGCAACGTCCTTCAGGTCGTCGGTCCAGCGGGAACGAGGTTAGCCTACATGGTCTCCATTCTAAAGCCTTTCGGCCCCAACGGCCATCATGTCAGCGACAAATATGGCCTGCCCACTGCCACTTCAACTTACTGATTCTGCAGGCTATGTCGGTTACTTTCGATTTCTGACGGATCTTCTCGTTTCGGATTCTATCCATCAGAGATACTCCAAGCACAGCCCGCTCCATAGCTCCCTGAGCGACCTTAAATCGGTGGATCAGGCTCTTTGTAAGAGACGACGCTACTTTTTTGAACAATAAAATGACCAGGTTCCTGCTTCACTCCTTTGGCGTAGTACCTGTACGAATGACGGCATCAAAGAGGTCCTGTATCTGTCCGAGTATAGGGTAACCTCCAGCTTTCAGGAGTTCAGTTGTGATGCCGTCCTCGCCCGGCGCCTTGTTGTTTTTCAGCTGTTCTAATCTCACCCATTTCGACAACCGGGAGTTCATCGGTGTAGTGGCGGACCAGAGGTGCACGTTTGCCGAGTAGTTGGCTTGGGAGCGTGGAAAGAATATAGGAGCTCATAGAGATAACGGTTCTATTGTCAGATGTGTTCAGCTTCGTCAGATTGGTCCTTCCTAACTGCCGGGCAAAAACTTTTGAGTCATTGTTTCGCTGGATCGCGTCTTCAATGACACAAGTGTTATGTTTGCGCAGGTCAAAACGAATTTTCCTTTTAACACGCTTGTTAAGAAGGGAGTAATCTGCAGGTCTAGAGTTCCACTCGAAATTTTGGATCTTTACGCAGCTTTTAAATGCTGGAAAATAAGAATAAAACCACATTAATAATCGACTGATAGTACTGAAAACAATACCTAATAGTTAACATGTCGTCCTGATATACGCTTATGCGCTTGATCGCGCTTGATTACCCGGTCAAAAATAATCAAAAATAATATAATTACGGAAAATTAGTTATAGTGGTGAAGATATTTGATCTAAGTGATACTATCGCAGTGTTTGGTGATAATGAAAATCTGCGGAAACAGTGATTAAACATACATTGTACAAAATATTTACAAAATTATCGTTGGAATACAGCTGACAGGAGGGTACCGTACGGAGCTACTCGAGGAGCGCAGCCCATTCTCACGCTTAAGTGGTGTGCGTTTCGGGTCAATTTCGTGTGCGATAACTAATAAACAAAGATCATCGATCAATATGAAGTGTTTAGCCTGTGTTGCAAAAATTAATGGTACCGAAATATTAAATTGTTGTCGCTGTAAAGGGACTTACCACCATGCATGCGTTAATATGACATCAGCACAATACATGAAGAATATTTCTAAACTACGAGCCTCCTGGAGTTGTCCATCCTGCGAAAATGTTACAACTCGTCGCAAGAACGACGACACACCAGTAGGTAAAAGTCAGCCACACTTACTTACGAATGCGGATGACTCGACTGATAATTTGAGCGAGGCGACAGCTGATATGTGTGCTTTGATTTCAGTCGATCGATTTACAGAGTTGGTCAATGGCATTAACGAAAATATACACCAGTCAACAAGCAAGCTGTCAATGCAAATAATTGAAATGCGTAATGAGATTTCCAGTCTTACAAGTAAGGTTCTAACTCTGGAGAAGGAAAATACCTGCCTGCGCTCTGAGCTACAAGTCGTTAAGGAGCAACTGCAATCTTCATCCGGAACTAAGCTGCTGGACGAAATAATGGAGTTGAGATCGAAACTGAACGATCGTGATCAATCAGCCCTACTCAATGATGTCGAGATCATAGGTATCCCGGAATGTGATGGTGAGTCCATACAGCATCTTGTGTCTACTGTGGCAGTAAAGTTAGGGGTGGAGCTGGAAGTGAGAGACATCGTGAGCGCGGCGCGTGTAGGCCCACGTCGGCTGCAGGCGACTAGCGCGGCAGGCCCCCAACACCGACCGCGCCCTATCGCCGTGCAGCTAGCACGACGTGCGTTGCGAGATGAGATGCTTAAAAACGCTCGAGTTCCAAAGCACGACCCAAAACCTTTCTACGTCAATGAGCGTCTCACAAAAATCAACCGTGTCCTGTTCGGTAAAGCTCGCGAAGAAGGACGTAAGGCGGGCTGGCGCTTTATCTGGACAAGGGAAGGTCGTATTAAGGCAAGAAAAGACGAGACTGCTAGTGTCCACGTTCTACGCACAGAGGCTGACTTGGACCGGGTTTTTACGTGAAATGTTACCATTCTGAATTAAACTCAAATCCGCATTTGTCAAACATTGATTGGAATTCTGGTACTGCTTTGTTACTAAGCAGTTTTTGTAATTGTTTGTATTCAATTGTAGTTCAAATTGTACCGTTATGGTCCATACTCATAAGGTTTATTTCGGCAACGCCTGTAATGGGCAAGGAGATTGATGCGATACAAAAATTCCGTTGTGACATAGCACAACACAACTTACTTTTATTATATAAGTATTCGCACACTTGTACATGCTATCACGATAAACGGTTGTGTTCACTTTGCATTTTTAATTGTTTGTTGTTACGAGTTAGTGGCTCTCTCATAAACACGGAGATATTATTTGAGAACATTTGTCAAAAAAAAACACAAAAAGATATTTATAAATATAAAACTTCACATTGTATATACACCAACCATATTATTAGCTTCTCGGGAACCAAATGCACATTATTATATTGTCAATTGTGTCCCCAACTATCACACTCTAACATTAAATCTACTATTAACCAGTGAGATAAAATTACCCATCACAAAATAGGTATTATCCCTTCTTTATTGATTATTATAATTATAAAATCATATAATTTGTATCTACGTACCTACATACATCTATCACACATTCAAAAATGAATAATCGCAAAGGTAAACGTTTGATCATAGGATTACTTAATGTCAGATCTGTCAATACCGGCAAGGACGAATTCACTGTTACGATGGAGAAATATAAGCCAGATATACTGGCACTAAACGAAACGTGGCTAAAGGAAGGACAGGACACATGCGCACCTAAAATTCCCGGATATACATTGAAGCTTCTCCCACGACCAAGCGATAAAAGAGGCGGTGGTGTAGGTTTTTACATACGCTCAGGAATTCGCACCAGAAATCGACCTCACCCTCCATCTAACTTGGAACAAATGTGGCTCGAAGTGAACATAGTTGGCGTGGGACGTATAGCTATCGGCACCGCGTATCGTCCAGAGTCAGGTGTTACAGTTAGCTGTGCAATTGACGCCTTTAGTCAGTCTATTAGCACATTCGGCTACTGCAATCATATTTTCCTTATCACAGATTTTAATGTTGATCTTTTGCTACCTTCCAAGTCCCCAGCTCCCGAAGTGATCACTTTTTTCAACCAACAAAACCTTTCTCAACTAGTAAATGAACCAACTCGAATAACAGAATCAACAGCCACTCTCCTTGACTTATTTATTACAGATAGCCCGGAATTGGTCTGTAAGATAGATGTCCATCACAATCGGGCACTTAGTGATCATGGCATTGTTTTGGCGGAACTGCACATTAAAAAACCAAAAGAAATCCCCCAATTTGTATTCAAGCGTCTTCTAAACAAAATAAACTACGATGAATTTATGTTAGACTTGAACTCCTTACCATGGTTCTCTATTACTGTACTAAGTAACGTGGATGAGATGCTAAATCTGTTTAATGAATTTATAACCAATTTATTTGACAAACACGCGCCACTGAAACGAATTCGCACCTCACATAAGCAACATCCATGGATCACAGACGTTATTAAAATAATGATGACATACCGGGATGAAGCACTGAAGCGAGCTAATAAGACTAAATTAGATAGCCACTATCAATACTATAAACAACTAAAAAACTTAGTTAATAGCTCTTTGAAAAAAGAAAAAGTTGCTTTTTTCAAAGACTATGTCAATAAAAACATCAAAAAACCACAGCACATGTGGAAATATCTAAGGCGCTCATCTGTTACATATAAACCCGATCAGTCACACATACCTAAGCATTTGAATAGCCCGGACGAAATTAACAAGTTCTTCTTGGATGTCCCTGGAAGCCCGGATACTCAATCAGATAAAATGCAATATTACGCTCACAATAGATATACGTTCAGTGAATTTAATTTAGAATTATGTTCTGAGGATCTGGTAAATAAAATCATTCAATCAATAGGTACAAACGCTTCTGGATTTGACACAATCTCTATAGACATGATACGTATGACTCTCCCCTGCACATTGCCAATAATAACATTTATAATTAATAAGTCTTTAGAGACAAATACCGTTCCCAAAGCGTGGAAGTTGGCTAAAGTAAAGCCTTTGCCAAAAACGAACGTAGTGGAGCAGATCAAAGACTTAAGAGCTATCAGCTTACTACCAGCACTGTCAAAAATTATTGAAAGGGTGGTAAGTGTGCAGCTAACCAAATATTTAGAAAAGGAGAAGATTCTCCCTATCATGCAATCTGGCTTTCGCAGCGGAAGAGGCACAGACACATCACTAGCTCACGTCACCGATGACATTCTGGCAGCTTCAGATAAGGGCCAAGGAAGTATTCTCGTACTTCTAGATTTTTCCCGTGCATTCGACTGCCTTAATACCAAGTTGCTTTTAGCTAAACTAAGGTACTATGGTATATCAAAAACAGCTTGCTCATGGTTTCAGTCATATCTAAACGATAGACAGCAGTATGTTGAAACTATCGATGAGAACGGGAACCTGAAACAGTCGAGAATCCTTGATGTACCGAGAGGATGCCCTCAGGGTTCCATTTTGAGTCCGCTATTATTTATTATATATACTGCTGATCTGCCTAAATGTCTAAAACATTGTAAAGTGCATCTTTATGCGGACGATACCCAAATATACCGCTCATTTGCCCCACTCCATACAGATGAAAATATACAAGCGATAAATGAAGACCTTAACTCCATAACAAGTTGGTCAAAAGAAAATTGCCTTGTAATAAATCCTAAAAAATCCAAATTTCTGGTACTAGGTACCAAACATCAGTCTAGCGCAATCACAAAACAACCACCTATTCTTAAAATAGATAACAATATAATAGATATGGTAAAATCTGCTAGAAACTTGGGGCTAATTATTGACAATGAATTAAGATTTATAGATCACATAAACTACAAGATCAGAAACGCTTTTTATAGGCTCAAAGTACTATATGGATATCGAGAATTTCTATCCGAGGAAGTACGAATAACTCTAACTGAAACACTTGTATTATCGCTGTTCAATTTCGGGGATGTCGTATATGGCCCGAGAATATTTGCTAAGACAGAGCGCGCAATTCAACGCGTATAAAACGCATGCGCTCGCTTCTGTTTCTCAATACCCAGTCGAGCTCATATCACACCATTCCTCAATAAAAAAGGTATCCTTAAAATGGCAGCACGCCGACAATTGCATTTAACTAATCTTGTACATAAAGTTGTGCATAAGCAAGTACCAGAATACCTTCATCAAAAAATAACTTGGAAAAGGGATATTCTCACGTATAACACAAGAAACAGATCCAATAATAAAATGAACATACCCATACATAAAACTGTCGGATATAAAGGAAGCTTCAGTTACGCAGCATCCAAAATTTGGAACGATTTACCTCCGCCCCTAAGAGAAATAAGATCCCCAAATACATTTAAAACTAAATTGCGTTATTTGTTACTACTGAAGCAACAACAAGATCCTGCATATCTATAAATATTTCTTTTTTTACGAAACATATAAATATTTCATGAAAACATCTATATATTACAAGTATATAAATATGATATTTTATTTAAGATTTCATAAACACTTTTCATATAAACACTTTTTTATTTACTTTTATTTATTATTTAATTATATTTTTTAGTGTTACATACAAACATTGCTGTCTTTCTGTTTATTATCTGTAAACTAATTGTGTAAAGTGCTCTTATATAGATGAATCCGCATATTATAGAAAATTATAAGATGACCTCCACTTTAATTTTATTGCAGAGTATTCATCTAATATTTTTTAAGTTTAGCATAGTAAAAGGGGCAGTCTGAAAACCAGCATTGCGTTGTTGCTACACAACACGCAACATGTCTGAGATTGTTTCTTTTGCCACATTAAGTGCGGAGGAATACTATTATTATTTTTAGTTAAGTTCTCTAGTTTAACATGTATTTTCTGTATTTCTGTGTACATGTTGTGGCAATAAATACTTTTTGACTTTGACTTTGACTTTGACTTTGACATCCCCTAGGGGGTATCAGAGGGTTTCCCAAGTGAAAACTGTAAAATGAAAGTCACAGTCCATACTAGGTACACCTGCTTTTAACCGACAATTATTACGTCCCAAACGAGATAGGTGATAAGCCCGTTGCCGTTCTTTGGGCACAAATGGACCAACAGTTTTACGAGCCTTCCGAACTAAGCAGACCAAGCAAAAATATACACTCGTCCACAAAATGCAAAACATAAAATATCTAAAGTTGGTCTTGTTTCGTAACGGACCAGCCTTTGTCCGCGGCTCCACCTGCGTTTTTTCAATCTCTGCCCCGTTTTCAGCTTGGACATTATTTTATGAACACCGCTTTTAGCCTATTATGTTGACCAGGCTCATTACAATTATAATAAAAAACCGCATCCAAATCCATTGAGTGGTTCTCGAGTTCTCGGAACATACGACTAAAGTCAAAAAATTTGTAGTTTTGGCTTCAGTACAATAGAAATTCAATTAAAATTTTTAAAATTTATTTAGACAGATTTCACCATACCCCGTTAGTTGTTTCATAAATCAGACATTACCCAACGAGGGATTAAAATTAACAAGGACACTAACATTTCTGTTCACTTTGTATGTCCCATGTCGAAAATGTAACAAGCCATTAGTAAATCAAACATTAAGTGAATGCCTCAAAAATCGAATGACATACACATTCTAAGCCAACCAAAACAAAATGTCATTTGTTTTGTCATTATCATTGCACACGGGCCTTTTTTTCACTAGTTATTTTATAATTTTTGTGCTTGGTAAGGCGACTGATTTGAAATACCGTTTATTCTGTTGAATTCAATAGAAATCGGTTTACATTTCGTTTTGCTGATCCAAATGTCAAACATTTTGTGTCTTCGAGATAGGTGAGTTGCTGATTGCCATGACGACAGTGTAAAAAATAACAAACATGGCCGATCCCGACAGCTGTAGGTCTGTGTGACAGTAAGTTAATCGTCTGTTACCAATCTAACGATCCTCTAGAGCAGTTATTAAGTTTAACAACTGATTAAGGAAATTAAACTTCCGTCATAGCATGGTGGGATACTCACTGACTTTAACAGTCCGTTAAATGATATAACAGTGGTGTTAACTAACTAACATAGTATGGTGAAATCGGGTCTTAATCTACAGAAACGACTTTTTAGTTTTTGGATTGGGATGACTCCTTTGCGGGGTAAATTTTTGCGAAATTTTAAAATTCGGAGTTAGTTAAGTCATAATATATCCATCGCACAACGAAAGTGATAAACATACCTATCTGACAATGTGCGCAGCCAAGTAGTGCGGTGAATCGAGATAAATAAACTTTTGGTTTTTGTGTTATATACTACCAACCGACCAGGGACCGACCGACCGACTTCTAGATAACATACGTTTTAGAAAGAAAGAAGTCGGCAAAAGTCTTATCTTGGTACCATCGTCAGTATGTAATTATTTTACGCTTTTAAGTGAATGTCTACTATTGAATTTGAAGTCGGTTATAATTTTTTTGTTAAATGTTTATTTATTTCATGCTTTTTAGTGTTATTTGCCTCTCTATATCGAGTGAATGCCGTCACCCGTTGAGTAAATCCGCTGCCTATCTCTGAAGACAGATAACAGATCATGACCATACTAAAATAGGATCTACCTGGAAGCAAACCCTTTTAAACAAAAAAATGTATTTTCAAATTGGTAAAGATTTGCCAGAGTTATGGAGTAACATATCTAAAAAAAAATACAGTTGAATTGAGAACCTCCTCGTTTTTTGAAGTCGGTTAATAAGGTTGGATATTGGTGTTTTTGAGTGAATAATATTTTAGCAGAAATTCACACAAGAGCGTTTAAAACAAAACGTGGTTATGTTTTAGAAAATATAGTTTGTAATAAAATAAGATAATAAGATTTTTTTTTTTTAAATAAAAGCGAAGAAAATTACAGTAAAATGAACTCTGTCTCGAATCCTCAGTGGAGGCGTCATTAAGCGAATGAAAACATAAATTATATATTAATATACATAATTACATATAAATAAAAAACGAAAAAGCACTGACATAATTGAAAAATCATGAACTTTTTTTAGAAAGGAGTTGATTTTATTACTACTTGCTACTACTTGTCGTTGTTGTTCAGAGTGCTCCAATCGTGAAGTAAATACAGTAAATTTAGGATTCAGGTTGTTTTATAAAATGGTCGTTTGTTAAGTAGTCAGATAAAGTCATGTCCATTTGTTAGTGTTGTTTATGAGCACCAAGTGACCATATAAATGATGTCTCCTGGACCTGGACTAAATAAACAACACTAACAGACGGGCACGACTTAATCTGACTAATCTGACTACTTACCAAACGACCATTTTTGGGTTCCGTACCCAAAGGGTAACCAACGGGATCCTATTACTAAGACTGCGCTGTCCGTCCGTCCGTCCGTCTGTCGTCAGGTTGTATATCATGAATCGTGATACTAAAACCAGCCAAAAGCGAGTCGGACCCGCGCACTCCCATACAACAGACATGATTTTTTTGCCGTTTTTATAGATAATGGTACGGAACCCTTCGTGCGCGAGTCCAACTCGCACTTGACCGTTTTTTTTATAAAACTACATGAAACCTTTTACAGTTATACGGGGTTTTAATTATATTGTAAGTTAAAATTGCTTGCAGTGGCCGCCCGGACTAGTACTTTTTCATGATTGGGATTTTCGGCACTTGGCGGAACTTATTATGCATCTTGTTAAATAAGACACTTTTACTTGTAAACACTTTTTCAATAGTTTGTGCAACTTTTATTCAGGTCAAAGAGGAAAGTCAAACAGAGTATAGTTAAAATATAAAGTATTCGTTAGTTTAACGCAGTGACCGTGGTAGTTTTCATTAAAATTTAAAAAGTCAAAGCTCTTGCCATTCGAGTGTGCTAGAACTGGACGGTGTCGCCAACAAGAAGATATGCCTCATTTCGAAATAAAAACACAAATAAATATTATCCTTTCAGAGCGATAAGCAGAGACCGTAGATCTTTATGTACTACGATCATGACACACCTCTTTTGATCCTTCCATGCCTATAAATTGGATCATAATAGCTCTTGTGTTCCGAGTGCTTTTAACTTGGGGCTATATAAATTTTATTTTTGTCACTCTCACACCAGGCGAAAAAACGCGCAGTGTGAGAAGAGCGGATTCAGCGCAAAAAAGAAAATAGTAAGTTTTTTAATTTTGTAAAAATAAATAAAATGCCCAGCACAATTTCCAAAATCAGATATCTAGATATTGTTAAAACCCATCTAATAAAATATTTTTGAGTTCTCTACATGATCCCTATCCGTCAAACGAGAAGAAAAAGTGCGTTTGAAGACCTCATTTCATTAATTATTTCTATCGAGGAATATTTATCCAAACGTGTTTTCAAAATCAAAACCCTAGATTATATAGTCATAATGCATATATCAAAAATTAATTACAATTTTCCGTTTACTTCATGAAATACACAGAAACAAAGCATCCGTATATTTTTTACACAGGCCTCCAACCTGGTAGCATAAATCCTTTGAAAGTGATTTGTGGGACAGACAAACGGTCAACAAGGTGATCCTATAAGGGTTCCATTTTTCCTGTATTATCGTACCTACAAAAACAAAACATCTAAATATTCTATAATTTTCAGGCATAAATAACGAGACACGATACAAAGAACAGTGGATTCATTCATGGGTGGTCTATCTCCTAAAAGACGGTCAGATTTTTATGGGATACAACAAGATCTGTCGTCTCATTTGTACACTTATGAATAAAATCTAACAAAAATAAAAATTACTTTATCTATCGCCCAACCTGTGTTTCTTATCGATCTTTAAATTTCGATTAATCAACATGTTAAAGAAATACATTCTAAAGAAATGTTGTGTTTTAAGCTCCTAAACGTCCCATGTTCACATAGATTATTCATACATACCTACTTTTTTTTTCTTGAATTTGAATACATATCATCCCCGTGGTAGTACATAAATATTCAAAAAACACAGTAGTTTAGTATCGAGGATATACTAGGATAGCAATAAAACGCTAAGTACGATTCGGAATCGCGTAAAAAAATTGCTCCCCAGCCTTGTGTTTATGACGCAATATGTCTATCGCACAATGTGAATCAAAAAAAAAGGTTGGATCATGCTGTATTTTAATGAATAAAATTTAATATAAAATCATACGAGAGCTTTTAAAAAAAGCAATTCTATATTTTAGATGATATGTTTAAATATGTTTATAACGATAATTATTGTTATGTTTACTTTATTAGTTTGGACAGACTACTGTTTTAACTGAAAAAACAGTCTTAACTTAGCATTTTTTTTCGATTGAGCGGATTTTTCTCAACTACGTTTTGGGCTACGCTATCGTCTTGGAAAAGGCTTCCTTTATTACATGTTTTTTTTAGAACCTTACCTATTTTAGTACTGGGTTCTACTGTTTTAAAATCTCATTTTTTACTACCTATCGCTTAGAAGATCATCACTGTACGACTACAATCCTTAAGGGTAGAATTTTTTTTTTCTGTTTCTTCGCCAAATTAGTGTTTTTAGTGATCCTTAAGATTTTTTCTCAGTGATTGTGATACATGTGTCAAATCTGAAATATACGCATTGCAGTTCGACTCTTTGACTAATAAATAACATATTTTTTGGAGTTCCGTACCCAAAGGGTACCCAAAGGTTAACCAAAGGGACCCTATTACTAAGACTCTGCTGTCCGTCCGTCCATCCGTCCGTCCGTTCGTCCGTTCGTCCGTCCGTCTGTCACCACTCACCAGGCTGTATCTCATTAACCGTGATAGTTAGACAGTTGAAATTTTCACAGATGATGTATTTCTGTTGCCGCTATAACAACAGATACTAAAACCGGCCAAGTGCTAGTCGGACCTGCGCACTCCCATACAACGGACATGATTTTGGGGTTCCGTTGTCCAACAAGGAACCCTTAAAATTTCGCCATGTCCGTCTGTCCGCGGCTTAGCGCAGAGAATATTAATACAAGAAAGTTATAATTTGGCATGAATATCAATATTTATCTCGCTGATAAAATTGTAACATAAAACCTAGAAATTTTTTTTTTAGGGTACCTCTCGTACCCGTAAACTGGGGATGATTTTTTTTCTCGTCTATCCCATAATGTGGGGTATCGCTGAATAGGCCGTTTAAAACCATTGTGGGTGAGTGAAAACCATTTTTCGATTTAGAGATCCGTTGGCAAAATATTAAGCTTTAAAGAGAAAATTTTAGTAAGAGTGGAGCGTCCCCCCCCCCTCCCCCTGCTGGCTAAACGGTTGTTTATAGAAATGTGAAAAAATTCACAGAAGTAGTTTATATAATTAATTTAAAAGGAAAACTATCACAGCTAAGCAGGCTTCACAGGTTTACGAGTACAGGTCGCGCCAGACATTTGGTCCCCTATAATGTATGGGACCAGAAGTTTGGCACGGTCTGTATTAGTAGACCAACTTATATGTACCGGGCAACTACGGAACCCTACATTGCGCGTGACCTAACAGGCACTTGGCCGGTTTTTATAGATAATGGAAAGGAACCCTTCGTGCGCGAGTCCGACTCGCACTTGGCCGGTTTATTTTTATTTTTATTTTTATTAAATATGGTTAATTGTCCAAATGTGAAAGCATGTTTGGCGGAAACTGTCTGATTATTGACATTTAAATTTTTTTACTTTTTTCAGCGTTCTGTCTGATACTTTTTCTCCATCATTATCATCTTAGATCGGATTTAAAAGAAAACAAATTTTACAGTTTTTTTAAACATGAAAGCTGTTTATTATATTCTAGCACATTTTTTCTTGAAGAAGTATTTACCCCTGAGAGAAAAACCTTCGATCATTAACTCAAGTTTCAGAGAGTATCAGAAAGGCTCTTTAAACTTTTGTTACCCAAACTTTATAATTTCCTGTTAAAGTAAGAGGGTTTGAGGATACATTGAAGTACCTGCTTGTAGCAGAAAAAAAAAATATATTTATGGTCCTACAAAATTAAAAGTGAAAGAAATTTAAGAGATGATTGAGTATCCCTAATATACCACTTTCCAACGAAAACAAATTTTATCGCGCGAAATTTTTATTCACTTTCCTATAGAAATTGAGTCGGCTAAAATAGAACCACTTTGTACTGGGAAGTGGAAAAATAATGTGCTCAAAAAAATCTTTTTCTCTTTTATTGTGATCAGTTAACGATACATGATCTACCCAAAAATTATTTTCACTTATTATTGTAGGACCTTATATAAGGATTTTTTCTAAATCCATGCGAATCCCATTTCAATTGGACATGGAGGAATAGTAATTTAAATAATAAAGATATAAAATACACTCAATGAAAAAATCTCCTTTTATTTAAATGAGTAGTTTTTATTCAAATATTTTATAAAAAATGCCTGCCTGAACAAAACTGACCAAATTTAAGAAATTAAAAACTTTTCAAATTTTCGGAAAACGATCAGAATGGTCATTTGTAAGGATTATTTTTTTCAAATCAAGTATATATGTTGTAAAATAGATACATGAATAACGAAATATCTTAAATTAAAGAAAGACCTAAAGTTAATATTAATAATAAAATTTATGTTGCACAAAATAAGAAAAGGCATAATGTTTCTAACATCCTTCAGTACAATTTTCATTATTGCCTAACAAGGAATATGATTTCGATAAATAGTATTATGTAATAATATAAGTCGAAAAGTCAACACTTACTAGTAAGTAAATATTTTGCATAATATGTTGTTGAGTATATTGAGGACAAATTTATTTATTCTTTTCATTTCGTTTTTTTCGTGAATTTATTAACCGCTTTATTTTTCTGTTATATCTATTGCTGTATCAATAACCAATTTTTTTGTTTCATATATTTCGTTTTTTTTGTTTTGGAGAAGTTTAGCATGCTGATTTCTAGGTTTGTCTGCTACTGTGTACTAGGTAGCATTTGCTGGGTAATAGCAGGATAATAGCATGCTTTGGTGTTATTAGATAGCTTGTATATTCCCGCCATAAACTTTTGTCGTATTAGACAAAGATGTAAACGTTTAGGTATGCCCTGACGTCGAGAATCTGTTGCATTGTTTTTAAATGTGTGCGTTTACAAAATGCCGACACGTGCACACCATTGCGATGGTTTATGTTTTGACCATCGGTAGATGATCCCTTATACACCGCTATCCTCAGTACTGCCGCATGTCTAAATATATCAGTCACTGTAACGACGCAACACGTGAACCGAGAGAATAGTGTCATCTCTTTTTCTCTCAAACACTACTTTTTCTCCTGCGCACTCACCATCTTTACTTGAATATTTTTGGCAACGGAAGAAAATAAATTAGTTATTTAATGAAATCGTAATACTTACGAGTAAAATGTTACACCACTGGATTTATTTGTATTTATAGAATTATTGGTGAACTTTCGAAACGCACACGACGGCATTTTTAAACTCTTTTCTCGTAATAAATTAAAGCAGTGTTCAGATGAGCACTTATTCCAAATACATATGTGAGCTCACTTATGTCACGGTGGAAACATTTTGGCGCTAGGGCGTATCTTACGTTTTACATCTTTGGTTGTAAACAAACAGGATCGTTTGTAGCCATCCCGCGGGGCTACAGACGTCGGCGGGGACGAGGTACTCTAGATAACAGTGGGGAACGAGTTGTGTTGCGGGAGAGGGAGGGTACATGCAATTGTTCGCAACCTCAGAAGAATAACTAAAGCATAGAAGTACTAATAAAATAGCAACTCTTTTTGATTTTTTTACATTTTTTTCTCATGTCACTATTTAAAGTGCCAAAAAGAGACAACTGCTTGTCACAAGTTTCGCAAATTACAAGGTTGTACCCGGTTGGAGCTATGAATACTCTTACATAATCTTACCTTATATGATTAAAATCCTTTGATAAAATGCTACCCAACATTTATTTGATATATATTATAATTTTCAATGAAAACACCTTTTTTTTTTCATTAATAATACCATAAATATATTTTAATACGCGGATCTGACTTCACAACAAAATAACGTAGACTATCCGAATTATTAAAATTGCTCCAAATTTAGTATAAACAAAGTGATGAAAGAGACTTATTTAACTTCGTCGGTTATTAGAACCAAATGGAACCAATTTGACATTACGGATTGTATAATGTTTCAAAACGAAAAAATTATGTCTGTGAATGTCCTTTTCTAGCACATACATATTTTTTATTGGAAGGAGCGAGAAAAAAATACAAAGTTTGTACCGATTTAACTGCTAATTCGCAACCGTGCAATCGAAGCGGTCAATCTCGTGACAAACTTACTTCGATACTTACGCAGTCTGTAAGTAGGTATATAAATTTAATATGAAAAGCGTTAAATGTTATCACGGCAAGAGTCTCTTTATGTTACGAGGGCTGTAGAGTAGGGGCACTAGAGTAGTCTAGAGGTACAAGACACTCGGCACAACTTCCGCTTACTTGTAGAGCCCTTGACTTCTATTTCACCTTACTAATGAACTCTTCACTAAATTTTAGGTCAGAGTGGGAGAAAGAGACGATGCATTTTAAAATTTCACTAAGTTTATTTAATTAACTTGATACTTTTTAATCCTGAAAAATATAATGATTTTTTGAGTTGTGATATTTTTTATAACATTATTTGTAGCATAAATGTGTTTCAGAAATGTATGTAATTCAGTTATTGTATAGAATAGTAATCGTACGCACGGTCATCCTGTTTACCTAAACTATCAACTATAATATTACATTATCGGCCGAACCCGATTTTGGGACAAACGAGTTTGGCCTAGGCCAAAGTGATTCTAGGTTGTCATAAAAAATAACCACGACGGCATCCAAAGGTCAATGCACGAAGTTATTGCAGGACGATCGCGCCACTCGTCATACCTAATCATCTTGCCTAGCCCGCCTACAAGATTTCTTCTGCGCTTTAGGAATTCCAAAAAACTAGTAAGTCAAATTAGTTTCTCCTAAAATCAGGTTTGGCTGATAATATATAGGTACATTTTCAGGCTACAAAGGACAAGTTTTATATAGAATGCCTTTGGAAAAGTATGAAATAGAGCAAAAATAATCAATTTGTTATTAAAAAACGATTTCATCTTATGAGTGACATATATTTTAAAACAAACACGTATTAATCACATAAATGAAAGATACATTTTTAACATTCTTACTAAAGGCTTTAGTAAAAACGACAAATTTCATTTTTTAAATTTCAATAACTTAAAAATCTCCTTGTCAAATATATTTTTTATTTTAATTCTCAAACCGTTGAATGGCTGTTACTAGTTCAGTAACTTGAAAAAACTTTCAATTTAATACGTGTTAACTTTGGATACCTCCCGAAAAACCTTATGCAAACCGTTGCGATACCAATGCCTAAAAATAAGACGGGAGACCAAAGGTGCTTGTCAAATTACACACTAATATCTTTCGGTACTGTGATTGGGAAAGTTCTCAAACAACTACTACAGCCCACATTGACGAATAGTATCTATCTGTGTTTCTGTATTGATGAAGGACAGTTTGGTTTTTCGTCCAGGCCAGGACGACTGTTCCGGTACGTGCAAAAACATTGCTAAGGCAGATTTCGGGTGAATTCAAAAGGAATTTTCTACGGATATGCATTGTTTTTTTTATTGCAAACCTAAAACGAAGCGGTCTTTATGTTCCATAGTTTTTATTTTCTGATATAAAGACACTCCACTTCACATCGCATGGCATTAATCATACTTTAAACAAAAGTCGAACGATTGATATTGCGAGTGAAAAATAATGCTAGAATAGCCGTCCTGGGCGGACACATCAAATAGAAGCTATAGCATATAAGGAATCCTCACTTTAAGTTTTCAATAAAATAAAACAAAACATATCTGTACAAAATCCCTTTTAAAGTCACCTGCAACCTTCGCAATTTTTACGCACGTGCCAGAATACCCGCCCTGGTCTCTCAACGGATTTAGCTACTTTCAGCCATAAGCATGTTATGAAATATTATACCCATAGAATTACTTCAATTTGCGGATGTGTTCAAGATTTAAGCCTTGATTTTGACCTATTAGTCCGGGAGGTACCGTTGCAATGACAAAAGTCATAGTAAGCCGGCTGATATCGATATCGATCGTAGATCTCACACGACTGATATATGAATCGACCGTCAGCTGCTCAAGTAGCGGTGGGTGTGGGTGTGAGAGGTTGCGAAGTGGTAAAAAAAAGTAATAGTACGCCGGCTGATACTTTTCTCACAGATAGTTGACATCATACTGAGCTGAAAAAAAAATCGTCAGCTGCATCGTGGAGGGGGGATGATGCGTCAGCTACTCGCATGAACTTGTACAAAAAAACGTAAAATAAAGTGATAGTGCGCCAAATAAAATGTTACTGGGTGATTCTTTAAATAATTAAAGGTACGAATACAACAATTAGCTGAGCGGGTAGCGGTGAAAAGGCCGTCAGCTCACACAGTAAAGTTAAAAAATATTGGAGCATTTTCCCGTTCAACGCATATTTGGAAATAGATGCATGAGCCCATAAAACGACCTCCGGGCTACCTGGGCTTCCCCCCCTAAAATTCCAAAGAAATTGTTCCTTTGAGGGTTCCGTTTCCCCATTTTGAGGTACGGAACCCTAAAAACGAAAATTAAATTATACTTTAAGACTGAGGAGTTCTAGGTTTTACGGCTACGGTTCAAAAATGAAGTTAATGACATAAACAGACGTCTGCACGAGAATGAGCGAATCAAGACAAGTATACGAGTAACCCAAAGTAAGATGAAATGAAAATATTCACAGAAGTAGTATATATGTCGCAGTTTTATGTTAAAATCAGATTTGTGTTCAAAATCCTAGGCATTTATCAAAAACCGGCAGAAGACAACATTATGATTGAATCTTATCACAAACCTGAGAAAATCCAGTTCTTTGATCAAAAACCTAGATTGGATTAGTTTTATGATAAAATCAATGTCAAAAACCTAGACTGGTGAAGTTTTAGGATAAAATCAATGTTAATATTGCTTCAATCAAAATAAAAAAAATAGGTGCGTGACGAGCGAAATGAGGAGGAACGTGTTAGGTTGCTTGTGATCATAAATTTGGGAAGCCGAGCGAAGCGGAGCGGAGCGAGGCGACCTCTATAGTTCTTAGCATTTCAACATTTTATCATAAAGCTATACTAGTTTTGGTTTTTGATCAAAATCCTGATATTATTATGAACCTGCGACATATATAATTAATTTAAAAGAAAACTATCACAGCTAAGTAGGCTTTACAGGTTTACGAGTACAGGTCGCGCCAAACTTTTAGTCCCCTTCTTCTTCTTCTTATTAAGTGGGCTGCAAGACCTATCGGCCCGACAAGCCCTGGTATCAGAGTTTTAAACTGCCCTTACGGCCTCTGACGTGGTTCATGTACTAGAAAATGGCCGGGACCAACGGCTTGGCGTGCCTTCCGAAGCACGAAATTATCTTACTTATCGGACAATCAGTGATTCAAGCCTGCAATGTCCTAACCAAACTGAGAACAATTCACAAAGTGACTTTCCACTATGTGTGTTCCCCGCAGGAATTGAACCCACGACCTCCGGGTTGAGAGCCCAAGGCTCTCACCACTAGACCACGGAGGAAGCTGTAAACACTGTCCCCTGTAAACACGACAATAAATAAACCGTTTTTCTAAATGTATGGGACTAGAAGTTTGGCGCGATTTGTATTGGTAGACCAATTTAACAATAGCCAAATATTTTAGGTACTTATTAAACCGCTTTTGATGGTGTGTTTTACCTGTCTATAGCATGGGAGTATATAAACAAAATCTGATTTTCCCTAATAAGTACTCAAAGTTACAAGTAATGCCAAGAGTTATAATTAAAAATCATAATACCTGTCCTGTTGCTAAACGATAACAAAACAAAAATTCCGTAAAGCACATATAATTTAACTTC
Source organism: Ypsolopha scabrella (assembly GCA_910592155.1). Classification (NCBI taxonomy): domain Eukaryota; kingdom Metazoa; phylum Arthropoda; class Insecta; order Lepidoptera; family Ypsolophidae; genus Ypsolopha; species Ypsolopha scabrella. Next base: position 22,945,252 of record OU342976.1, read on the forward strand.
ACCAACAAAAAGCTTTAATAAAGGGGTTCTGTTACTAAATTACTGACATCAAAAGGGTATCGACACAAAAACTACGTCACCAGAATAAAATATAAAACGGCCGATAAAGTATTTGGTTAACACTCACATAAGTTTATACAAAACTTGCATACGTATTTTGTGTAAATTTTGACGATGGAAGACTTCACAAAAAATTTACCGCTTGAATTCATGAAGCCAATTAACCTAGCTATTACTTCATTAAAAAAATCAAATGTGCGGTTTTTCAAAAATGAAAAGATTTTTAAAAAGTATTGGCGATTTTTTTACATTATACCGACAACAGTATTACACTTTTTGACGATGATGATCTATTTCATCGGATGTCTTATTGAACACGATATAGAAGGGGTAGTGAATATTTTTTCTATCCTAATTGTGTGGTTGCAATGTAAGTGAAACTCAAAGGAAACGGTAAAATATACACGTCGTAACGACATGAAATCCTTAGCTCGGGGTGTCAGGGGTGTTTTTTCGGAGTAGTCCACTTAGAGCACCTATCCGAAGAGCACCTGCGCGAATAGCACCTAGCCTAGTCCACGAAGAGCACCTATGACTCAGCAGCCTACTTCTTATACAGGACGTTAATAAATGAAAGATATCGTTAAAAATCACTAGAATGTTTAATAATTACACATACTTATTAATATATTACAATCAGTCTCCACATATCACTTTTATTGCTGAATCAGCGTTAGTTAAATCTTACCTAATAATAACACTTGCTTATTTTTAATATGACATTATAAATCAGTCTCCATGTATCACATTTATTGCAAAATGAGCCTTGATTAAATATTACCTAATAATTACAAAGGTAAAACAAAAGTACAATTTAGAGATGTTAAGGATGTTGCCCTGCCTGTCTGCCAAACTAATTAGCCTTGTCCGCATGACAGCCAGTGCTTCTACCGATCAATCGATCAGAATTTGGTGGACGATACATAAAAAAAACAAAGAAAGCTTAAGATCTAAAACACATGATCTATCGTAAATAAAAGAATCTATCGTAGAATAATAACATAATTACCTAACTTCCCTACGTCGTCCTTACGGCCTACGGCTAAACAAATACTTATACCAACATACAGCAAAAACATAACATTATAAATTTAGTATTTAGTTATATACGTATATTTTACACAATACGAATAAATATATAAATATTTAGCTTATTATCTATACATAAAATATCAATAAATAAAAGTGCATACATCTATAACACAAAAATACAAATACAAATCAGATATAACATGCATTTATTTAGTTTAAAACGGAGAAAAATAATTAGATTTATTATTAAATTTTCATTGTGGTAAAGATGCTTTTTAATAAGACAAAGCAAATGTGTTACAAAGATCGATTTTTCATCTTGACAGGATCTTATGCTTGAGTCCAACGGGTAAAATTGCTACTATTCTACGACAGCAAGCCTGTTGCAATAGGTTCTATACAACAATCTAACGAACGACGCGCCGGCGGCGGCGGCGGTTGTACACGAAAGTATGACGAATTTAACCGAAAGCCCCCGGAACTTGTTTACGTAAAATTGCAAATAATTTGTTCGGATAGTTCGGCAGTGCACGTCACAGGAATAGTTTGCTGTTTTGTATCTGTATTTCCGTGCTAAAAAAAAGTCTAGTGGATTGATTAGGGGATGTGTCTATTATAAGCTAAAGTGATGGAGCCTGTTGCCGGTCGAAGTAATCAAAATACAGCTATTAGCTACATTACCAGTAGAAGAGGAGCGCCAATACTAATTTATAGAAACAGACAGTACAAAAAGTTGAAGGAATACAAGAGTAATGCTCATGTGTTATGGCGAAGCTCAAAAAAATCTTGTGGAGGGTTCCTGACGATTGATGGCAATGAAGATATAATAAAAATGACAGAACACGCCTGTGAACCCATAACCAGTACCCAGGCTGACATAAATCAAGTTGTAGATGAACTTGGGCAAGAAGCTGCAGCCACCGATGTAGCTATTCTAACATTATACAAAAGGAAAATAAATAAATTACTCGATAAAGGACTCAACTTAATAGCCGATTTGCTAAATTATAAAGACATTAAATCTAGTCTTTAAAACAAAAGAAACAGGACTTGTGGAGTTAACCGGCTATGTGCAAAAACCGCAGGAGGGGTACAAGTAAGTAGTCTTAATTTTCAACTGTACTAACTGTCATAATTAATAAACAAATCCAAAACTTAATCATTCAAATGCCGTGTTTTAAATTGTCGTTACGATACAAAAAATAGTTTTATTTATTTTAAGGTCCCCTAACAATATTTAGACTTCCTGTTGGCTGATTTCGACGATGAGAAAAATCGAATTCTTCTATTCGCCACGACAAGAAGCAAAGAAGAACTTGCCAGAACACGCCATCTGTATTGTGATGGGACTTTTAAATCTGCGCCGAAACCTTTTCTTCAGATTTATAGTATTCATGGTGATATCGATGCTGTAGTTAAGCCGTTAGCATACGCTATGCTTCTAAACAAAAAAATGTCTACATATAAAAAATTATTTCAATTACTGAAATCTTCGATTCCAGCGATTTCTGTAGATTTTTTTAAGAGTGACTTCGAAGAAGCCGCAGAAATAGGAATACTGTCTGTATTTCCCAACGTAGCAGTAAAAGGGTGCTACTTTCACTTTAAAAAGGCATTAAAAAAGAGAGGGAAAGAGCTAGGCCTCAACGATAACAGCATATATAGAAAGCATGTTGCTTTGTGTACTGTACTCCCTTATTTGCCACCCGATGATTTGGATGAAGCTTGGCTTTACGTTATGAGTGAGAGTCCTCAAGATAAAAACATAACAAAATTTAACGACTATATGATCAGACAGTGGGTTGACCACAAATTGTGGTCGAACAAATGGTGCTGTTATGGCCAGGTTCATAAGTTTAACAATTATACTGAGACTCATTTTTCTGTCATTAATAAAGCAATTAATAAAAATTATAAGAATATAGCTATTGTTTTAAGAGTCCTCCAGGAAAATTGCAAAAATTACGCTGAAACTCGCGAAAAAATAGGAACATCAAAATCAAAAAAATTTGCCAAAAAATAGAACCAATTAATAGATAATATAATAGAAGAATATAGAAGTGGCTTTATTTCCCTTGGTCACTGCATTTAAAACTGCGATTTTAATGGTTATTTGTTTTTATTTTGATTTTATTTAATTTTTTAAATTTAATTATAATGTGTAAGTGCAAACGACGAACAACGGCGGACAAAATTTCCGCGGCGCGCTCTTATTAGTACAGTAATTAGGTTGCACTTTGTCTACCTCATGTCTCGCCTGGCGGTATACGCAGACAAAGTGCAACCTAAGTAGAGTAATAATAGGAGCATACCGCGGAAATTTTTCCCGCCATTGTCCCTCGTCTACGCAGGCAGGTGTGATATGTGGAGACCACAGAGCACCCATGTGGAGACTGATTATGATTTGATATATGAAAAATAAGAAAGTTGTATTATTAGGTACGATTTTATTAAGGCTAATTTTGCAATGTGATATGTAGAAACTGATTTTGATGTGATATATTAAAATAAGAAAGTGTTATTATGAGGAAAGATTTAATTAAGGCTAATTTTGCAATAAAAGTGATATGTGGAGACTGATTGTGATATATTAATAAGTATGTGTAATTATTAAACATTATAGTGATTTTTATCGATATATTTCATTTAATAACATCCTGTATAACAAATACATCCCAGAAAAAGGCTGCTGAGTCATAGGTGCTCTTCGTGGACTAGGCTAGGTGCTATTCGCGCAGGTGCTCTTCGGATAGGTGCTCTAAGTGGACTACTCCTGTTTTTCGAGTATAAATGTGAAATGCAACTTACAGTTCACACTCGTTTACCCACGTTATGCCGATGATTATTACCAGCTGTAGTTTATAATGGGGTACCTATTGTCTTTTCTAAAACCGCCAAGAATCTAGGAGTTGTTTTTGATTGCCACTTGTCGTGGACTCCTCAAGTCAATGAGATCAGCAAAAGAGTGCATAGAGCATTTCACTCTTTAAAGCGCCTCCAGAACTTCCTGCCTTTTAAAACTAAAATTTCCCTTGCGCAATCTCTACTTCTTCCATTGATCGACTATGCCGATGTCAGTTTCCTTGATGCCAACGAAGAGTTACTAAATAAGCTCGAGCGCCTGCAAAATCTGGCTATTCGTTTTATATATGGCTTACGTAAATTCGACCATGTCTCCCTTTTCCGCAAAGAACTTAAATGGCTACCTATCCGTTAACGTCGTGATTTCCATATTCTCACTCAGCTTTTCAGTATTCTCACTAATCCTCGCTCCCCTTCTTATCTTCGTGAACGATTCGTACCACTGCATTTTTCTAGAGACAGGCCGGTTCGGACACGTACTGTCTCTCTACTTAAAATTCCAGTGCACAAATCATGTGCTTTCGGCCAGTCCTTTAATGTCGTGGCTATCAGATTGTGGAACTCACTTCCCCAAAACATCCGTGACTGTCCAACAATTGGTATTTTTAAAAAAAGACTAAAAGAGCACTATCTTTCTCTTCCATAAGTGAATTTGTATAGTATGTAAGTGTGTACGTACATAATGTACACGCTATATGTATGTATATTATTATCTATATCTATTGTTTATGCAAAGATTCATGTATGTAATAGAATGTATATATGTATTGTATATATGTATTGAAATTTTAATTTAAATATAATCTATATATATAATAGTGTATATATATATATATATATATCCCTACATATACATAAACAGCATAACTACGTGATGCGTAGTTTTGTGTACACGTATGTCTACTTATTAATTTATTATGATTTTTTTTATTTATCAGAGGGGTTTGCTGGAAGAAATCTCTACTTAGAGATAAGCTCGCCTGTGTACATCCTATTTCTAACCTCAATTGTAATTATATTTATGTGTACAATAAAGTATAAAGTATTAACGATTATTATATACCTGATGAGTCATATCACCGTACTTCGGGCAATGGAAACCTATTCTCGTGTAGCAAATATTAGATTTAGAGCTGCCATAACCTTGAACTTTTCATTGCAAAGTAGGCTTTAACGCAGATGTATAAAAGTTAAATGAGCTTGTATTATTTTTGGTTTTTCAACTTTAAATTTAAGTTTTGATGCACAAAATAGGTCACACTGCGGTTTGTCTTTGCGCTTATCACTTTGAACTATATAAATAAATTTGTTACCATTTTATACAGGAAAAATAGAGCTTTTTGAATTAAAAAAATACATAGTCTATACTTTATGATGGGTTATGTGGTATTTCCTGAATTTTATTTAAATATAAAGAAAGAAAAAGTAAACCAAAATCCTTTTTTTCTTGGTTTTTTGTCTACTTACAACAATATTACTGCCGTAGTTTTACCAAAACAATTTAAAAATGTATTAACCTTCAGAAAAATGATATAACATGATTATTTATCTTTGAGTATGTATGTAGGTATTTCATTTTATTTAAAATAAAAAGCACTATTTTCAAGCCTATCAGCCCTTGCAACCGACGTAACAGCCATGTTGCAACAAAAATGACGACGGCGATGACGATGACGATGATGATGACGTTGACGATGACGATGACGATGACGATGACGATGACGATGACGATGACGATGACGATGACGATGACGATGACGATGACGATGACGATGACGATGACGATGACGATGACGATGACGATGACGATGACGATGACGATGACGATGACGATGACGATGACGATGACGATGACGATGACGATGACGATGACGATGACGATGACGATGACGATGACGATGACGATGACGATGACGATGACGATGACGATGACGATGACGATGATGATGTATGCGTGCCGGTCTCGTGGGTACAAACGACTAGACTTACTATGGATGCTTCTTCAGTTGTTGGTAAACGAAAATCCATCTGCTTTTCTGGACGTCTATCATCTAAAATTCATTGAAGCGAAAAACGGTTTTCCGAAAAACACTGTTGGTCTTAATTAAATAACACAATGTACAAATTTTTCTCCCAAAGACTCTTTGATATGTAAGCCAAAACGTTTTCCTCAAAAATGGCTGCACCACATTAGCTGTGAGCCTGTGAGTCCAATTTTTGCTCGAATACGGCGATAGGGCTCACCTCAAAACAATGGGACATAAAAATCGTCGGTGAAACATGGGTCTACGACTGTGGACTGTGGCTTGAATTTTTAAGTCCACAGTTGGAAACACTTGTGACACCCCCTCGTGGATTCATATCGAGATGATGTATAGGTATCAAATCTGAAGTATATGTACGAGTAAAGCTCTGAAGAAATGTAATAAATTCAAACTGTTTTGTTTTACATCCCATTCCATAGTCTTCTTTGATCTCCGTTCTATTTAGGACTGTTACTTACTGTACCATCATCAACTTGAACTTTTCAAGTATAAGCTTTAACAAAGTATTTGAGAAATGGAATAAATAAATTATGCTAAAAACTATAAATTCTTTTATTATTATTCTTCTATTTATTTCGTTAATTTTAAGCTTTTCAGACAATATGGCGAGGTCTTAATCATCGATGAAAAGTGGGAGTACCAAGTGTGGACTGTGACTATCATTTTATAGTTCACACTTGGGAGCGACTCAGACATCCCCTCGGGTATTCAAGTCGTGCAAATTTGATATTTTTTAGTTTTTGGCGAAAGAAAAATATGTATGTTTTTGATAATTCGGTAGAAAGCACAATTTGATCCCACATTCAATTATTATTACGTACAAATTGATAACGGAACAAGTTGATATTGTATCGTATTTGCTTTGAATAAATAATACATTATATCAGAGTGGTAGCAAGAAGGGTATTGCCTAACGAGGTGAGTTTACTCCAACTCGTTTTTAAAAGTATGTATTTGCAAAGCATTAAGATATTTTTACGCTCCACAATGAACTTGATTTGCCACCTTTTCAAAACTTTTAAATATTCTGTTTTCACCATAGACATTGTGAAGAAGAAAAAAGAAATAAGGTGCCTCTCGGGTCTCCTCGCTCCACTCCGCTTCGCTCGGCCAAGATATCTTTGCCTGTCCCGTAGTGAGAAAAAATGTTGAAAAAAAAACTGTTTTGAAAAATAAACGATCGGTTGGCTGTATGGCAACTTATCCTTTGGCCTTTATTTTTAAAATAGAGATTTTTTAAAGTTTTTGTTTTCTTTGCCCCCTAGGACGGAAATGAAATTTCATACATTTATGTTCACGCTAGATAATAAAAGAAGCTATCTATACGTGTCTTCTTTTTTCAAAAGAAAAGTTCCTATTGACGAGCATGTTTTAGAAAATTAACATTTCCATTGCAGGTTTTCTCAAAGGAATTATTATTATCGCGAAAAATGGTGATTTAGATTACCTGATAAAAGAAATCGGTCAAATCTGGCCAAAAGCTGACTCCCTGAAAGATTTTCAAATCAAGAAGAAGAAAAAGCATTTACGTATTGCTAATGTTACCACGTCAGGTAAGATCAAACACAAGTTTCCTAGCTAGCAAGATAATTCCAGTGTTTATGTTTGTGCCTGAAGTACGACGATGGACTAACCTATTACTTTGGTAAGACTTGAGCTTAAGAATCTGGATTTCACACTTCATACCAGAAAACACCTTAGGGGATTCTTACCATATCGATGTATTTTTATGCATATTTTTTTGTATTATCTAAGTCTTACTGATAACGATAGTTTTTCAATAAATATTCAGCTCCGTCAAGTATGCTCTCGCGTTTGAACAATTTACCAGAATATTCAAATAATCAAATCAAATAAAATTAGTTTTCAACACACCCGCTTATAAAGTGGCCCCTATTGCAGCAATCTTAGGGTCATAATGCAGGATATTAAACACGCGTGCTTTTTACTTTACATGGTCGCACTAGTGTTTTTCACATTACGGAAATAAGCTGCTTATGCTGCATGCGTACGAAGGCTGCTTTCAGTCATACACAACATAAATTCGACTCCACCGGCTTATTTCAATAATGTAAACAACAATTGCTGCCCGAATTGTCTATTCTTTATATATGAGAATGTTTTTAACAAGGAAGACCGATCGAGGATGTTGTATTTTTTTTTTAATAATGTAAAGAGAATACAAGTGGCCAGTATCATTTCGCGATTTTGCATTTAAAAACTTTTTGTCAAAAAGTTCTTATTCATGTTACGATTAAATGAAGTTACCTACCAAGAAGCTTATTTTAACCAGATTTCAGTATCCTTCTTGTTACCTATATATTATCAAAAGAAAAGCGGCGGTAGCTCAGGAGTAGAACGCTGGCCTCTCAATATTTGAGATCCAAGATCGATTCCCGGCCAGGGCATGCACCAATGAGTTTTTCGAAATTTATGTGCAGAGTATTTAATACTTACCACTTGCTGAACGGTGAATTCGTGACGAAACCTGCATCTCCCAAAAAGCGTGTATTTGTGCCCGAAGAACAGCGATAGGGCTCACCACCCATCACGTCGGGACGTAATAATCTTCGGTAAAACGCGAGTGTACCGGGTTTGGACTGTCACTTGCGTTTCACAGTTCACACTTGGAACACCTCTGACACCCCCTCGGGGATTCATGGCGTGACGATACATTTTTATTTTTTATATAATATACTTATCAAAAGATTGGTTGGTTAAGTTTCATCAGAATTTTCAATTTGTAAAGTTACTACCTACTCAAAATGTCGTCTAAACAGTTTTCATTTTATTTCATCAATCAAACTAAACGCAGCTTATGAACAGGTTGTGGTGTGGAATGCATCAAACTGAAACCAGCTAATTTTTGTCACGTCTATCTATGGTACACAAGATAAGACTGGCAACTGTTTTCGATAAATTATAAAATAAAACATACCACGGAAATTTAGGGGAACACAAACAAAAAAAAAATGAAAAAAACACTCGTGCGGTAAAGTTGACTTTGACAACGGATTAGACGCATATAAAACAGAACTTTACGAGCACTTGCATTGAAAGGTATATTATAAGGATTTAGGAAAATAACAAACACGTTAACTTTAGACAAGGGAATATCAATCTAGCTTTAAACAAATAATAAAAATGAATATGCACATACCTTATACCTCCACTCTTACTCAATTCTTATTTCAACATAAATCTTCAACCAATTTTACCCGTATATTTTATATAAGACGCGGACTTGCTCATAATCTACTCTTTAATTCTCAAACAGTAAGTGCCATTTTTTGCACCAGATCTATGCTGTTTTTATGAAATAAGCTGGTTCAAAATTATCCACAATTTTTTCGCTTGATACTTAGTTATGCCTTGATTACACGTAACGAGTAGAGTGGCGAGACAGTACTCGGCCCGAGTGCCCGGTCCGTATGAACACTTTGACGAGTGCTCGGCCGACCGCGCGGCCGAGTATAGTGGCGAGGCGAGAGAGTCACTCGGACCCTGATTTCCTTACAAGGCCGAGTGCCCACCTCCCCGCTTTATTCCTCAACCCCCGCAGCGACTCGCTATTCCGCTCGGCGCGTTTGAACACGCACTCGGCAGTCACTTGTGATTTGGTCAAACGTGCTATTTGCAGTTAAACTTTTGCAGGTATTGCTTCCCTCATGACTGTTACTTTTTTTTTAATAAGTGGAGTTATATTTTCCAACAATGTCTCAAAACGTTCTACATTCATTCTTAAAAGCCCCCTGATTCTTTGGGATCTTCATTCTGAAATTCATTAAAAAAACATGCGTTGCACCAAGAGCAGATTTCCTGATTATCCATTTTCTTGTTCAAATACATCTATTATTTTCTTCGTCTCACGACTCCCACAATTCTTCAATTATGAGTGGTAAGAGCCAGTTGAATATCCGCTTGAAATTCTTTCTGCGATCCTTTTTTGTCCGTCACCAAAACAAAACTGAACTGACTCGCCACAGCAAAATAACGTATGAACACCTAATCGTCTAGCTTAATCTCTCGGCCTAGTATACTCTCACCACTGTACTCGTTACATACTCTCTCACCACTCTACTCGTTACGTGTAATCAACCCATTATCTATGGGTATCCATTATTTATCTCTCTTCGCATAAATACTTTTTTATGAAAGTTTCTAACTCCAGAACTATATTTCTCTGTTGGTTGTCAACGCAGAATGTTATGATTAACAAAAAAAAAATTACACTCGTATTTATATTTTATTTTTACTGTCACTGGAATGATTGGATCACTGGAATGTCACTAGAAATCTATCTCCCTTTTTTAGTTGCTATATTCTGACTGATGAATGTTGGCGATATTTATTTTCCATGCCGTCTATGATATTTTAAATAATTTGATGCTTAGAATTTCTTTGAAAATGTCCAAAATTATGCATTTTTTTGTCTCTTAACTGCACCTATAGTTACAAATTCAATTGTCTTACTATTTTTTTCAACGTTTCTAAATAAGAGATTTATTTGTCCAGCTCCTAGACTATGTATGTGTGAGTCGGTTGCCAACTGGTTGCCAAACATCAAAAACATAGATGTACTAACGAATCCCGATCATCTGGATACGTTCGTATTTAAAGTGACGTCGTAGTTTGTGAACTGTTCTATTACACACCGAAGGCAATTTTGAAAGTTCAGTTTTTATACATGTGCTGAGTGTTTGGCAACCTGCTACTTGTCATTTTTACTTGAGAGCTGTGTTCTTGTCGATGAAGTCTTTTCCATGCACTTCTGCACTCCGCCTTCTCTTTAACTTCTTGATACGACACGACTTTTTTTTTTCTTTCACTTGATCCTTGAATGTTCTCCTGGGCCTTCCCCTCTTTTTTTTTCCTCCACTTTTATTTCAATGATGTTTTTGATAATTCTTGATCAAAATTATGGCTTCGCCGTTTCATGGAACTATTGCATGACATAATATTGTAAGTCCATGGGAGTGTCTGTTTGACGGCCGCGAAACGGCCAAGCCATACTTTTGGGCCAAAATGTAGGGTTTTTAGAGTTGGGGCTTATAGATTTAGGTTTTATAGAGTTAAGGGCTTGGCTCTAGATGAGATCTGATAACTTTTTAACCGTAAGGGCGTCATTTGCTTCTGAGTCTTGGCGACCTAGCTTACATGAAATGTTTTGATGTGATATTTTTGTTCAGGTTTCAACACTATAAAATAATATTGATAACACGTTGTATTTCACTAACTAGGTGTAGAAGGCAGTGGGACCCCACGACAAACAAATATTACCCTGATAAAAATAATTTTGCAAACTAAATCTATCCTTTGTATTTAGAGTGGAAAACTAAAAGAAATAAAATAAAAAAAATCAAAACTCCTGTGAAAAGTAATGCAATTAGAGATTTAGAAACAGACTTATGGGCTATAATCGGCTAGCTTGGATTTTGTAGGTGTTATTCGTACATAAATGTTTTACAGATGGTCATGTCATGAGTGTTACGCGGTACAGAAACGACGCTTTACCAAGCCGAAGCTAGCCGATCATGTTCTTTAGTCTCTTTGTAAAGCTTTAATTGCATTACAACAGGATACCAACTCTGTACAGTCTTTTATTTATTCCTCCGTCAATATCACTCGCAATTTCAATTAAAGTACACTTTCAAATAGTTTTCTTACAAAGATAGATTATATTTTCAACCGAGTAGTAATTATGAGTGACCATCACAATGACAACATACAAAAAGTAAATACCAGATATGAGGTCGCAATGAGGACCAATTTCGAGACGAGCAACAATGCTGAGATGCTTTTTTGTCTATCGGTCTAAGCTGCAATATTACTTCGGGAGTCCAGTGTTAGTTGATCTCTGACATAATGTAAAGACTCATTATAAACCGCTAGGAGTAAAGACGTTGTTATACTGGGTAGACGGCTTGTATTGTTGTGAGTTTTGAGCTTTGGTTTCAACAGCGAAGGAATGATATTAAGAAAAAACTATGGTGTGCTTAAAAAGTACGTAGTGTACTCCTGTTTCGCTTAAAATAAAAATATAAAATCAACATTGTTATAGTTTTTTTTTTAGAAGTAGATGGTTAGAAAAGCACTTTCATAAAATAGAATTATGTATATAATTTGAATCTAGATGCTTTATCTTAGTATAGCTAATGCAATTTCATATTTATAAATATATACTGATTTCATAAATATTATGCATTTAAAACGATTTATTCCAATAAACAACGACATCTAGATATTATGACCTGAATTAATTTGTTCGTTCCAACACTAGTTTTCACGGTCGTGTCAGAGTTGATTAGTAACAAAAATGTTACAGATGTCTAATGAGTTAAGCAAGAACCGTGAATATGTTTTATACAAATAAATGAGAATGATTTTGTATTCATCTTCAAAATATTCCTTTTTACGAAAATAAGCGTTTTGTAATTATCATAACCGAGTGCAACGCCATCGTTTGTCAAAAAGCTGAGTTTTGTTTTAAACAGAGACTGACAAATACCTAGACGATTATACAATATTGTAGAATATACTTTATACAGGTATACTAGGGAGATTTTATGCATCTTTCAAGATATACTTTTTACGGAAAGGATAATTATGATAATTGATGATGGATGTGATGCCATCTTTTGTCAACTAGCAGAGTTTTAAATTTTATAATGACAAAGCAGAGTAGTGAAAAATTTAGTGGTTTTCACTGCGTTATATATACTGCGATTATTTAGTTAGTGCTTGGTTAGATATTATAGTTAGTGGGGTAGATTCTAGACGACAAAAGGAATAATCAAACATAAGTAATCAAGCAATTTAATCCTTATTTAAAAAATAAAAATAAAACACTAGTGTCCTCTGGTGAGAAGTAGGAGTGTAAGCTCGAATAGCACTGATGTAATCTGCACAAATTGAAGTAACATTTAAAGAATTTTTAAACAATTTAAACTTTTACGTTGATAGGAGAGGAAAAACGTTGACAAATATATTGCGTTTGATTGGTAAGCATCAAATGAAGAAGTTACACCTTAAAGTGATGTATAACAAGGATACAAATAATCGGAAAAATTTAAGAGGTACGATCAATTCAAATCAATCTGAGTGGAATCATTGACTTTTTGATTTTTGGCTGGTGCACCAAAACAGTTGTTTGGTTAAACAAATTTTTTAGACAAAATAAGAGGTGCAGATCAATTGCCATTAGCTAGAAAGACTTTTTTAGTATTTGCACGTAATTTGGGAAAGTATGGGGTTCAAAGAATAAGAAATAAGGAAATTACGCAGTTAGAAAATACACCTACGTCACGCAGGACAAGAGATTCGCAACATCGCGAGAGATTGTATGTACAAGACCTGTTATTGTTTACTCCGTAAAGTTTTAATTGTTAAACGAGTTAAAAGTGCATAATTTTATACAAAATTTACATTAGTTTGTTGTGTGTGGGCTATCAAACAGTCTAGATTATTTAAACCTAAAATTAATGTTCGATCAGTGGTGATATATCAATTATTCCATAATAAAAATCAGTTACAATTCAATTTGGTGTAGTGTCGTTGCGTGATAGAACAAAGAGCAACTTGAACTCATTTGAACCCTGACACATCGGAGCGTCACGTTGCATACTATAATTTCGCTAACTTGGACAGTGACAAACTGGCAGAGTGGAAACAAGGTCTGTCTACAGAGCCAAAGGTACTAAGTTCAAAACCGACCCGACCAGAACATTTGTTTATTATTTTATTTATTGTTTTGTTCGCTTATTATTAAAGTTTAAACATGACAACTTGTAAACTTTGTAAACATACAATAAGTGATACAGAGAAACTGAAATGTGAAACATGTCATGGCACATATCACTATGCATGCGAAAATGTTGTTACGGCTTATTACATGGCCAATATTGCAAGGTTGAAAAAGTCTTATAATTGTCGTTTATGTATTGAATCAAAGCAGACTTTACTGCCAACTACGACTTTCCAAAGAAGTGATGAAGAAAATGTAACAACACGACGGCCAAGACAAATAAAAATACAACACAACAATGAGTCTTCTTCTGATTTATCTTCGCAAAGTTTGCCGAATATATTTGATAATCTCGAAGTTGAGGAACTACAGGATGAAAATCGAAAGTTGCGACATGAACTCGACTTAGCCAATAAAGAAATCGATAGACTTAACTCGGAAAATACTAATTTAAAGAAAACTTTACAAGACTGCAAAAAAAAGACTACACAACCGGCTACGACCAAATTTCTGCCAAAAAGTACTTCTACCAGCATAACAAATGAGCAACGCAAAACCAGGGAAGACTTAGCAGCCCGTGATTGTGAAAACCCTTCAAATCTGAACTTACATAAAAATGTTTCAAGCAGTCCGGCTGACAAACAACAAACAAAGGCGTCGAAGTCTTTATCTAAAAAAAGTAAAGTTATGCTAATTGCAGATGAAAATGGGAGGTATATCAGCATTAGATTACAGAAGCTATTGGGGCATAATTTTAGTGTAGAATCTTTTGTTAAGCCTCATGCTACTCTAGGACAGGTTTTGAGCTCGAGTAGCTCCCTTTGTAAGGATTATACAAACCTGGATTATGTAATTGTAATGGCAGGGACAAATGACAAAGATCCTCTTATCCTGCAGGCAATGCTGCATCATCACCTAAGTCAATTAACTCATACCAACGTAATAATGTGTGATATTAATGAAAATAGATACATTGATAAGATATTAATTAACAACATGTTTGACCTCTTATGTTCACGTTTCTCAAATGCCATTTATTTGAATATGTCTTATTACTACGGCAGAGAAACTGGGGAGCTCTCTAAAGTGGTTAAGTGCAGAGCATTATTAAGGGAAATTTTGAGCATTGAGTACCATAATACTTACTCGAGCTATGTACAGAACTGCACCGAATCATTCTCAGATACAAACAAGCCAAAATTAAGTGTTGGATCTCAAACGGAGTTGGCGTTTTTTCGTGAACACGGTAGAAAATGAAGTTCCTGAACCTGTTCATATTTTACCGTTTTTATCCTCTGAGAAAATTTGTACTAGGATGAACATTTTCCACCAAAACCTATGTGGAGTACTTAACAAAAAGGATGAACTAGAGCTGTACTTGGACAGCCATGAGCAGACTTTTTCGTATATTTGTATCGGTGAGCATTTCTTGAACAGTAGCTGTGCTCCGCTTTTTGGACTAAATGGTTATGATATTGCTGCCTTTAACACTCGTACAAACAAAACAAGGGGTGGGACCCTAATATTACGCTCTCAACAGACTAGGTGCGAGGAAATACAAATCTGTAAGCAGCTGTACAGAGTTAACTATTTCGAAATATGTGGAGTGAAAGACATCAACACGAATCTTTATATTTGTTGCTGTTATCGAACTCCAGATACAAAAAACTTTGAAAACTTCCTCGAGAAATTAGAAAAATTGCTAGAAAAATTATTTGATAAAAAGTGTATAATAATGGGTGATTTTAATATCGATATTTTAACAGACTCAAGATATAGACGTGAATTTTTAGGATTACTGACATGCTATAATTTTAGAACTCTAGTAGATTCCGTAACTTTTGTAAGAAATGACTCAAAGTCATGTTTAGACAATATTATCACAAACATTCCACACGACGATGACGGATCGATCTCTAGTGACGTGGACCACAATAATTTGGCAGATGGTCATGCTGGGTTAATTTGCAGTGTTGAGATAGAAAATACGAATTCCATTAACCAGACGGAAAGAGTAATATTTAAAAAGTTACGGTCGCAAAGTAAAAAAAGCAAATTAAAGTTTAGGGCCAACTTGTTAAAAGTCGATTGGGGTATCTTGGGTATCAACTCTTTCCTTTCCAAACTATCAACTTTATATCACAGCAGTTTTAAGGAGTGCAATCGAAAAATCAATCTGCTAAAAGTGAACAAACTCGCATGGATTACAAAGGGCATTAGGACGGCTAGTAAAATGAAACGATTTTTGAATTCTTTTAACAAAAACCACATTGATGCCAGCGTCTTACAATATCGTACAAGCTATTTGAAATTATACAAAAAAGTTGTTAGAAATCTGAAAAAAGCTAGTGTTCAAAAAGAAATTTTGAATGCAAAAGACAATACAAAGGGTATCTGGAAGGTGGTAAACGAGCACAGAAATAAGAAAAGGACTTGCTTGAAAAATGAATTATTGCTTAAGGTAGACAACAAAATTATATGCCATCCTCAGGAAGTCGTGCAAGTTTTTTCCGAAACTTTTGATGTCAGCAAAAAAAACAAAAATAACATATTATGTCATACGCAGGAAGCCTCAAAGTTAGCACAAGACAATACAGATAGAGTAAGTAACAATATGACGTGCGATCAAACAACATCTTATGAAATTACAAAAATAGTAAATGGAATGGTAAATAAAAGGTCTTTTGGGCATGATGAATTACCAATCGCCATTTTTAAAGAAAACATAGATATTCTAGCAGAACCATTAGCAAACTTTTTTAATCATTGTTTTATAGCTAACACTTTTCCAGACCAACTTAAAATTGCTAAAGTCATACCTATACATAAGAAAGGATCAAAAACTGACCCCGAAAAGTATAGGGCTATCTCACTGCTACCAACCATGTCAAAAATGTTTGAGAAACTTCTAAAAATTAGGATTTTAAGACACTTAAAGAAAAATAGGGTAATAAATAGTCGTCAATTCGGTTATCAAAAGAACTTAGGCACAGTAGACGCAGTTGACGCATTAGTTAATGACGTTGTGCTTGAAATCAGTAAGGAAAACAGGGTGTTAGGCCTTTTCTTGGATCTGAGTTCCGCTTTTGATACTGTTGATCATGATATCTTGATTAAAAAGCTAGAGCATTATGGTATACGAGGAGATGTTTTGAAACTTATTCAAAACTATTTCCAAAATAGGTATCAATTCGTAGAAATTGAGTCCGTCCAAAACAGACAAGCTAGATCTTACAAATCCAGCATTGTAAAAG
The DNA here is from genome assembly GCA_910592155.1 of Ypsolopha scabrella. Lineage (NCBI taxonomy): Eukaryota > Metazoa > Arthropoda > Insecta > Lepidoptera > Ypsolophidae > Ypsolopha > Ypsolopha scabrella. The sequence goes on from OU342976.1 coordinate 22,962,249, forward strand.
TAACAAGAGGTGTTCCACAAGGATCCATACTGGGACCAATACTTTTTATTGTCTTCACAAATGACCTTATAAATTACATTAAAAAATCAATTTCTGACATTAATCTTGTTGTATATGCAGACGACACGAATGCAATTATATCGGCAAAAAATATAAGAGATCTGAACGATAAATGTAACTTGGCCCTTTCAGCTTTCTGGGATTGGTTTAGAGTCAACAATTTGGAAGTTAACACAAATAAAACAAACGCTATTTTGTTTAAATCCACCTCACAAAATAAGGATGCGCTTAATATTAACATGTCTTTAAATGGCAACGGCATACAACTGGTTGAGGTTGTTAGGTTTCTAGGTATTAATATTGACAGCTGCTTTAACTGGAAAGAGGAATTGAGTGCTGTAGAAAAGTCAATTAGTTCAGCATGTTACGCTTTGCGTAGTCTTAGGGATGAAATAAGTCTGCAACAACTGAAAATCGTATATTTTGCGTTAGTTGAATCGAAACTGCGCTACAGTATTAAATTCTGGGGAAATAGTTTTGCCTACAACATGAATAGGGCTTTCATAGCACAGAAGCGGAGCATTAGAACCATGGTTCGCACACCACCTTGGACATCATGTCGAGAATTCTTTAAGAATCTTAAAATATTGACTGCTCCCTGTCTTTATATTTTTGTTTTGCTTTGCGACTTAGTGAAAAATTTGCATAAATTTGAGAGCAATGACACTAATAAAAAACGCTTACTGTCAAGAAGGCAAGACGTTTATATAGAAACACCAAAGCCACGGCTCAGAGTAGTTAGTCACTGCAGCCGCTATCAAGCCGTAAAACTGTTCAACAAATTGCCCACTGATATGAAAAATATTGAGAATTTTAATCTTTTTAAATGTAAATTGGAACAGTATCTGCTGACAAACTGCTTCTACTCAATGGATGAATATTTAAATAAGTGACTTTCTTTATATTACGGTTGAATTTCTCTTTTTTTTATATGTGACATGTTTATTTATTTGCTAATATCCTTTGATTATCTGAACATTTTCTTTGTGTTTTTAGTTTTTAAGTCTAACATTTTATAATTTTTTTGTAATTTCAAATACAATGTAAAAATTGTTTATGAATAAATAAATGAAAAAATGAAATGAATGATTATAAAAGGGAGGCAGATTGAAGAATTCGTGGAGTGCAATTTCAACTGTAGCCGCCGAAGGCTCTGCCAGGTCGTAGACTTAAAAAGTCTGCAGTTCAGTACCTACTTACGAACCTAAGTAGGAATTTGTTAAGTAAGTAAAGAATTTCATACCTAACCTAAAAACTGGTGGTCTGTGTTTGTGTGGTTCCAGTATATTTGGGGCTAGGCCTGAGCTTTCAGAGCCGATCTCAAATCTTCACCAAGAGGACGACCTTATTTAAAATGTAAGTGTAGGGTTTTCTACCAGAATAGCTAAAGGAATTCTATGATTTTTAATTATGATTTTTGAAAGTTTTATTTTAAGGTTCTAGTTTACCTTTATAAATAAAACTTTTATATATCATTTTGTTCGAGCGGAAGCCATCTAATGCAGCAGTAAGGCCCCACAAAAATAAATAAATGTTAATTTTGTGACTAATAAAGGGACTTTTGGACTGTCAGTAAAAGGTGAAATATTTAAACAAATAGAAAATGTTATTCTAGGGCTTTACTTAAAATGGTACATACTTACTTTTGCTATGTAACTATTTTGGAGAGCCAATTTTAATATATAAATTAGAATTTAAACCTTGTAGTTATAAAGGTTATCTATACCTACTTACCTATTTAATTACTTTTGAATTAATTCCAAAATAGTTTTCAACTAGACAATTGTGATGGTTGTAGGGAAATATAAACACCTAATTCTCTATGAACTCTATTTAATTGTGTCTATTGAAGCTTTCCCCAACCATAATATTGTCTGCAGCTTTATTTTTTAGATATAAATTAGATAGTATAATAATGACTTATGTTACTGAAATTGTTTCCCATATTATGTTAAAAGTTTCAACTCTATTTTCAATCCATGATATAAATTATAGATAGATAAATCGTATGAATTTAAAAATCTAATACCTAAATTATTTGCGATGACGAACAAAGCGAAGTGAAGTGAGGAAGAGCGTGTAAGAATGACATGTAAATAAAAAGCGGAGCGGAGCAAGGCGACTCCCCGTAGTTTTAAACAGAAAGTTAAGTTGAAGGTGATACTTTTCAAATAGTTTGATTATACAGATAAGAGTGCAAACCAAAATACAAAATAAAATCCTTTTATTTGTTACTTGGCTATATATCCCGACTAGCTTTTGCCCGCGGCTCTGCCCGCGTGTTTTTCGGTTTAACGACATGTTTTTTTCCGGGATAAAATGTGGCCTATGTGTTAAGTTAGTGTATAAGCTATATCCATTCTAAATTTCATCCAAATCCGTTTAGCCGTTTCAGCATGAAAGAGTAACAAACATACACACACACACCCTCACACACACACACACACACACACACACACTCACACACACATACACGCAAACTTTCGCATTTATAATATTAGTGTGATGATTATAAATAACATAACTTGTTAGGACCCTTACGGACATTAAATTACATTTGTTTCTAATTTATTTTTTCTAGTTTGTAATGCACTCTAAATAATATTTAGAGTATTCTAAAGCGATGGATTTCGCAATAAAAACATACCTTACCCTTATGTACGGAATTATATTTATTTTATGATTATGCAAACGGAGTCGAGAATTAAAAAGTACACATCTTATAATAACTATATGATGACTATAGATGAATTATGAAAGAATTGTTTTTATGTTGTTTAGTGACAACATTTCTCTGACAAATCTGTTATTTCTGGTACAATAGGGTATTATTTAGAAATTCAAAACCTATTTAATTGGTGATAGGTGATTTATACGTTTTCAATCAGGAAAATTAATACGTATCCATAAAAAATCCGTTTTAAAATCACTGGGTAATATTTATTTACGAGCTCTTTATACAGAAACCATATCAAACTTTTATGATAAAAACCTTTTACCCGGATTCTTTACATGTAAATAGTATACGTCTCTAAAAAGTTTTACTAAGTCGAATTATCGTCCTAGGGAATTTATTACGTGATAAATAAATTTATCAATGTTTAATAAAAAATAACGCTTATGAAAAATTATGCAAGAATAGCCGCCCTGGCCCTCAATTCTGGCACGTGATTGATTGATTGAATTATTGATATTGCGAGTGAGAAATAATGAATGCCGGAATAGCCGCCCTATCAGTCGTATGATATTTGTTTAAAGTTTGATAAATGCCATAAGATAATAAAGGGACTAAACAACATATTTATGGAACGCTTAATATAAGTTTTAAATTAAAAAAAAACAATCAAACTTATAGTGAGCATTCCCCAAATCTTATGGTTTTTATTTGATGTGGTTTAGTCACTCTAATTTCCATCGCATGGCATTTATAAAACTTTAAACAAATATCTAATGACTGATATTGCGAATGCGCAATAATGCCGGAATAGCCGCCCAGGACGCCGATTCTCGCACATGCGACCATTAGCGAAGGCCGAAAGTGGGTGATTTTGACAAGCTCTTTATAAAGAAATACCTATATCATACTTTTATAATAGAAACTTGTTGTCCGTTATAATTATATGTTTTACGTGTCTTTTATGGAGCGATAGTTAATAGAATTACCATCACACGGCATTTATGACGCGACAAACAAAGGCGTATAAAAAGCAAAGCGTGTGAAAATTTTTGCGAGAATCGCCGTCCTGGACGGCTATTCCGGCACGTTTGCAAAAATTGCAAAGGCAGATTACGAGTGACTTTCACACGAAACAGGCACTGCCCAGCCGCGCACACAGCTTGTCAATGTGCGATGCCCATGTGAGGCTGCGGTCTAGCTCAAAGCCTAGAAAGGCCGTTGTCCTCACTTGCTCAATTTTAACGCCGTCAACAAAGACATTAAGATCCTTTGGGGGATGTAGGTCTAAATGAAGGAAGTTGTTTTTTTTGAGATTAAGGACAAGGCTATTTATTTGGAACCACCCTGCCGCCCTGGCCGTCAATTCCGGCACGTGCGCGAAAATTGAGAAGGCAGATTGCGGGTGACTTTAAAAGGGATATTGTAGGAATATGTATTGATTTTTTTGATTGAAAACCTATAGTGGGCATTCCTTATATCCTATAGCTTATATTTGATGTAGTTTAGTCACTCTAATTTCCATCAAATGGCGTTTATCAAACTTTAAACAAATATCTAATGACTACCTATAATATTGCGAATGCAATAATGCCGGAATAGCCGCCCTGGCCGTCAATTCCGGAACATGCGCGAAAATTGAGAAGGCAGATTGCGGGTGACTTTAAAAGGGATATTATTATTGTAGGGATATGTATCGTTTTTTTTTATTGAAAACTTATAGTGAGCATTCCTTATATCCTATAGCTTCCATTTGATATGGTTTAGTCACTCTAATTTTCAATGCATGGCATTTATCAAATTTTAAACAAATATCTAATAATTGATATTGCGAGTGAGAAATAATGCCAGAATAGCCACCCTGGACGGCTACTCCGGCGCGTGCGCAAAAATTGCGAGAGCAGATTGCGGGTGACTTTAAAAGGGATATTGTAGGGATATGAATTGATTTTTTTTATTGAAAACTTATAGAGAGCATTCCATATATCCTACAGTTTTTATTTGATGTGGTTTAGTCACTCTAATTGTCATCGCATGGCATTTATCTAACTTAAATAAATATCTAATGACTGATATTGTGAATGCGAAATAATGCCGGAATAGCCGCCCTGGACGGCGATTCTCAAACATGCGACAATTTGCAAAGGTCGAAAGCGGGTGATTTTTACAAGCTCTTTATGAAGAAACGTATCAAACTTTTAAAATATAAACCTGTTGTACGTATTCATACGATGCTTTACGTGTCTTTTAAGGGGCTATAGATAGTAAAATTATCATCACGCAGCATTTATGATGCGACAAACAGAGGCGTATGAAAAGCAAAGCGTGCGAAAATTTTTGCGAGAATCACCGTCCAGGGCAGTTAATGTGATAACCTTTTTGACACTGATTTTATTTTTCGTACGACTTTGGTATAACGCGTGATAGTGCGTGTCTTGATAATTCTACTAACTAATATATAACTTCTTATATTAAGTTTTCAAGTTATAACATAGCTATATTCAATAAAATAACTGTGGTTTATTCCTGGTATCAGAGGACGAAGTACGGACGGAACACATTTCATAATGATAGCAGACGTACCACTAAAAATAAAAAATGAATCACATAAAAATACGCAAAAAAATTCACAAAGACAAAACACATATATTTAACGTCGCTTACAAAGAGGCTTTAATAAAAGGGTACTTTTACCAGATTACAGACAATATTATTCCATTATACGAGTAACATGTGCAAAACATAACGAAACCCCTGAATAATATATAAAAACGAGAACACAATGTATTTGGCAAACACTTACATAACTCCGTAAAGCTGCATACGTATCTTGTGTTAATTTTGACGATGGAAAACTACACTAACGTTTTACCGTCTGAATTCATGGAGCTGATTAACATGGCTTTTAATTTGTTACGAGAAACAAATGTGCGGTTTTTTGAAAATGAAGCATCGTATTTTAAAAGGAATTGGCGCTTTTTTTACATTTTTCCAATCACAATATTGCATTTCCTAACGATGATAATCTTTTTTATCGATTGTTTGAACGAAAAAAATTTGAAAGAAATTGTGAACATATTTCCTGTAATAACAATTTGGTTACATTGTAAGTAAAAACGAACATACTCAAGTAGAAATCATCGTTACAAAATCCATAACAGAACATTACTAAGTAATAATCATAAATTCATAAGTCAGTCAATATCTTTTCCAAAATCGTTTGGTAGTTCTTAGCGTTCCGTGATAAGAAATGAAACTCTTTTAGCGAACATTTGTTTTCTTAGTCAACAACATAACCCAAATTAAGCTGAAAGTTGTTGAATACTTGTAAAATTAATCTGGTACCCCGGAAAACTGAAAATAGACTTTGACGACGCTAAGTCGGAGATAAAGTAGTTAAATAATTAGTTATTCTTTTAGCGCAGACAGAACCGCGGGCAAGAGACTAGTGAATAATTTTCAGAAAATATGAAAAATATTCTAGAAATAATTAAAATTAAAACCAATGTAAGAAATCACATCATTGACCTCTCATAAAACAACAGGACACACAGTCTCTAGGAAAAGTTAGTCAGAAAGTGTCCTTACATTCGACGTGCATAGTGCAAAAATCTTCAACCAAATTAAGACGTTATTTATTTATTATAATTACTACGGGCGAACCCAATTACAGCAATTATTTAGTACTTATTATTAAATAAAAGTTTTGTTTACATAATTAAACTTAACTTATGGCCATGCAATAACTAATAACTCACAAACTAATTGACATTTGCTATCAAAGAACACGTCAGCAGAATGTTTCGGACTCAATTAATGCGTTGAGAGCTTTCGTCATCTTACACATTGTTGAGGTGGCGTGAGCGAGCGTGCGGCTGATGGGTGCAGCAAACAGCTGCCGCTTCCGACACGAGCGCCATCGCACGCAATTGTCCGGTGCAAACAGCCTGAGGAGCCCAGTAAGCAACTCGGGACAGTCGATTTCTCCCCTCAAAATTTTTAGAGCGAAAATTAACTTGTAACTACTTCGCCTAGATTTCAAGGAGGTCATACCTAACATGCCGAGCAAGAAGCTTGACGGGTAGAGAAACGGATTATAGCTGAAAAATTTCTTGTACATAAAAAAGCTTTTTGCACCTTCTCAGGCATTAACGTGTAAGATGCTTTATGAGGATTCCACACAGAATAGTTATATTCTAGTTTCGACCGAACCAAAGCATAGAATACCAGCTTTTTAGTCATAGGGTCTTTTAGATCCCTCATATTACGCAACCCAAATCCAAGACGCTTAAGGACTCAACAGCGATACGCCTGATATGGTCGTTAAATGTGAGTTTCGGATCGAATTAAACACCAAGGTCCTTCATGGATGTGGTACGGGGGATATCTTTTCCGCCTGCTTATAATCATGGCGGACCGGCCGGAATCGACGAGTAAAAGACATGGTGTAGCACTTTGAAATATTAAATTCTAGTGTATTTGTGCGACACCATTCTTCTAGAGCCTCAATATCTCTCTGAAGCAATACACAATCACAGATGAAGAATGTTATGTCGTTAACATACTTAAAATGCAATGTCAGTTGTACGAAATCGTCATTCGATTTTGTCACCCCTTAGCAGTGACAAAATTCATCGCGGACACTTTTTGAGCGAGATTATGAGTCTAGTTGTTTATGATAGGTCAATGAATCACATCAATTAATTGAATCGGATTAATCACAAAACCGACAAGTGTCGTTTTCATAAATTAACATAAGATCATATTCGTGCAAGTGCTTCTGAGGCCCATTGATTATGCAGAATCTGTTGTGGAAAACTGGTGATTCTTTTTATCTATACAAACAACTTTTACAGTGGAGCTAACCCTAAAATCAAAAATACCATTGCGCTTTTCCCAAAAGCAGAGTGACAAATTTAGAGAAACAAGTTACTCAAAAGCATGCCGAGAACAGATTTTCCAAGGGTAAATCACCTTTACATACATTACAGGTTTCCTCAAAGGTGTAATTGTAATAAACAAAAGTGATGATTTAAGTTACATGATGCAACAAATCGGTCAACTCTGGCCTAAAAGTGACGTTCTGAAAGATTTCCAAATCAAGGCGAAGAAAAATCACTTCAGAAGACTCAATATAACTGTGTCAGGTAGTACCAGAAGTAGAATATCTAGCCAAATACATTGTCGTGACCAGAGGCGAAACAGATAGGGGCCGGGGGCACGGCCCCTCTAGCGTACCGTCTGCCCACCTCAGGTGTCATTGATGTAAAAATATGCTTTATACAATTTAAGGGCTTACCTTTGGTCTTTCAACGTTTTTTGTTTTAATATGCTGAGTCAACTACTTAGCTGATCAACGTAAAACTTTTTGTCTTTCCGTTGTCGGTTCGATTACCTACTTGAACACATTTCATTCGATAGATTTAATTTGTGAAAATAATGCCTTTTTAAGTAATTAATTCATTTTATGTCCAAGCGGCCCGAGTTTTATGTCTCAAATTACTGCTATAACAAGAAAATGTGGTTTATTTGCCGATGTCTGGTGGAAAAACTCCTACATCAAATAGTTTTTTATAAAATCCAGAAAAACATCAAGAATTCACTGATTTTGCGTGCCGATGGCGCGTGAAGCGAGCGTTCTAATGTAGACTTTCTGACAACATACTGAAGCTTAAAATCGCTCAGTAAGATTACCGTGCACCAGGGGTAGGGCTGGAAGGCGTTATTTGTTTCGTTTATTGGTTTGTACATAGGTAACACTAAAAGTTTCCGGAACTGGCCACTTACATAAACAATATTTAAAAATTTATTGCAACATTTGAAAATAGAACTCTTTGGCTGTAGAATGCAGTTTGTTTCATCTGACTGTCTGTTGTTTTTACCTTGTGGCGCCATTTAAAAAATTGTGTGTCTGCATCAACATGGATTTAACTCGGGAAAATTTTCGTAGTATGATTTTCTACGATTTTAAGTGTAATTTGACAGCTCAACAGAGCATCGCTCGGCTTGAAACAGCTTTTGGCAATGAAGCACCATGCAAGACGACTGTTTATAGCTGGTTTGCAGAATTCAAGCGTGGTCGTATCAATCTCAGTGACGAATCTCGCGATGGTCGGCCGTCCACCGCTGTGACCAACAAAAACATCGATGCTGTGCGCCGTATGATTGAAACAGACAGGCATGTGACCTACCATGAAATTCGCGCATCCTTAGAAATAGGCATGAGTCAAATACAATCAATCCTACACAAACATTTGGGTGTGAGAAAGCTGTGCTCGCGGTGGATCCCACACAACTTGACCGAGGCTCAAAAAACAGACCGCGTCACTTGGTGCAGTGCCATGCTTACCAGATTCAACGAAGGTGCGTCAAATTTGGTGTGGGACATAGTAACAGGTGACGAAACATGGATTTATTGCTACGATCCCAAAACAAAACAGCAATCGAGCGTATGGGTCTTTCAAGATGAGCCGAAACCAACCAAAGTGGCGCGCGTGAAAAGTGCATCTAAGCGGATGATTGCTTCTTTTTTTAATAAAACTGGACACGTGGCTACTGTTGCTTTAGAGAATCGTCGTACCGTGAATAGTGACTGGTACACGACCATTTGTTTGCCGGAAGTTATTGACGAACTCCGTAAAAATAACCGTAAACGCCGTATCATCCTGCACCACGACAATGCTAGTTCTCACACGGCCAGACAGACAAACGACTTTTTGAAGACGAAAAATGTAGAACTCATGAGTCATCCTGCATACAGTCCCGACCTGGCACCTTGTGACTTTTTTCTGTTCCCAAAAATTAAGAACCAATTACGCGGTCAACGATTTTCATCACCAGAAGAGGCTGTCGAGGAGTATGAAAAACACGTTTCAGAGGTCACCACAGGGGAGTGGCACAAAAGTTTTCAAAACTGGTTTGATCGAATGAAAAAGTGCATAGACGCCAAGGGAGATTATTTTGAAAAACAATAAATTAATTTTGTACCTTTAATAGTATTTTTTCATCTTCATTCCGGAATCTTATAGTGCGTCCACGTATGTGATCTTGTTCTATCGAGGATTATCTCTATTATTTAACTTATTACGATCACATAATGAAGACGAGGGGTTTTTGTTGATGGCTTCATATTTTTTTCTGATTTGGGGACAAGGCCCAGCCCCCCCCCCCCCCCCTTCCCCCCCCCCCAACTACAAATCCTAGTTACGCCAATGGTCACGACATGAATACCCGGGACAACGTTTGTTACTTTTACTTTATGAAATTTACAATGAGACCCTGGTTTAAGTCGATTAAAGTGATTCAGGGATTCCGCGTGTCGCAGGTGTTTTTGAGTATGTAAAAATACTGTATTTTACTAATACTCTAAAAATACTTATACTGTGAAAATACGACGATTATTAAGTCTCAACAAGATGGGTAATTAGTCTTTTCGTCGCACTTTGGGCACAGATTATTACAATACTATTATTACTACGTCTTAGGCCATAAATTTAACGTGTATTCCGAAGCACGTAAACAGAACACATTTGAACTCGAGACCTCGGGGTCTAGAGTAGTCGAGTATTCAAACCAAAAAACCAAAGAGGCGGACTAGCAAAACCCTAGTAGCATTTTCCGTTGGCTTTCATTCACCAACGATCGGCAAACCGTTGGGTTATAGTTATTTAGTTGGCCATCATAGAGCCAACACTGGCCCAATGATACTAATATTAGCAATATAGCCACCCGATAACTAACAATGGGCCAACCGCAACTTCTGCTACCGTTGGGTGAACAATGTTGGGATAAAGCATTGTTAACGACGTAGGCACAATGTCGTAAACCGTATGATTTTATTTGTATTAACACGACTATTTTATAAACTGTACGTATGAAATATTGACCAATTTAAATAGAAATAGGGACACATTCTTAAAGCATTTTTATCGTTTTGTTTCGATGTATGATTTTATTCACTTCCTCAGTTCAATACGAAACAAATGGCTGGCAACACTATGTAGGCCCTACGGTCACAGAATCTACAATATTTAGCGGGACAAATGCGGGGGTATAGGGGATAGGCAGCGCTCATACAAGCATCACAATGTCACGTTTTTTCTGTTACCATTAATTAGGTACCCATTTATTGAGTCATTCGGTGCTATTCCAACCCTGGGTTAGTTCTAAGTAATTACAATAAATTCTATTGTATTTATATAATTAGTGATATACAATTATACATATTATGTGATTACATACAAATACATTTTTTTTGTATCTAGTCATATAGGTTGATCATATAAAAGTTTCACAACTAGATGGCGCTGATGGTAGTAACATTGCGATATCGTTTTGTCACTGTCCAATTATGGGATGTCGAAGTCAAAAAATAGTCACGGCAATACAGATCTTCCTGTACACACATGCAGTTTTAGTTTTAACCTACCTACTTCCGATCAACCAAGGTTGAGGAACGCTATACAGTACGCGTTTAATCATAGCATAGGTATGTCACTATTGTATTAAAATTACAATTTAAGTTATTATTACCTGAGAACTAGAATAACCCCGAGTGACTTATTAAATGGTTGGGTAACTGTCAGTAACATACGTGGGCCACTGTAGGCAAATAGACGTAGGCCCAACTAAAACATAGTGGCCAAACCTAACTGTTGGTCAACTGACGATAGATATGTGGGCCAACCGTGCGCCAACAATTAATGATACTAGGGAATACTTGTCAGACATTTCTTTTCTTGCAAAAATGCAACTTTAAAAATATTTGTGTATTTAAGAGTAAAAAATATCAAAATAAGAAAACAAATATATTTTTTTAATCGTTTGGTCTTTACTTGCGTGTGAAAGCTCTTTGTAACCAAGAGCACTTATTATTCATCATCATCGCATGGCCTTGGTATCCTGCTTTAACTTAGTATTTTCTATTCTATATATACAGCTACAATTCTCAATCCAGGTTTGATAGCCATACTTTTGCCTGAGGCTTATGTAGCTGCTCCAGCCCACCAGAAAAGCTTCTGTTGGGGCACTCTTCCACTATGTGACGGATAGTTTGTTCCGAGGCTCCACAGTCACAACTAGGTCGTTCAGCTTTATCGCACTGATGCATGTTGTAGTTGCACCTTGCCACGCCAGTATAAATTCTATTCAGCGTAGTCCATAGCTTACGGTGTTCTCTAAAACCTGGCTGTGTGGCAGACGGGTCAGATATGATGTCCGCCTCTGAACATTATTCTTCTCGCCATTTTGCCCGCCACTCAGTCTGGATGTCGGTTTGGTGTTTGATCTTAGCATCAATCCAGATTGGTTTGCGGGAAGGAAGTCGCTGAGGTGGTATCTGGTCTAGTGTTTTTCTTATAGGCATTTTGTGTGGAGCCTCCTTTAATGCCCTAGTCCATTTGCTAGCAGTTGCTTGCTCTCTCCTGAGCTGTGGTGGGGCTATGTGTGCTAGCACCGGTAGCCACGGTATCGGAGTTGGCTTGAGGGTGCCTGATATAATTCGCATCAGTCTGTTTAGTTGAACATCTATTTTATTTGTTTGTGCGCTTTGGTACCACACTGGAGCGCAGAACTCAGCGGTGGAGTACATGAAGGCAAGTGAGGAGGTATTATTAGGAATTATATCTATTTATAGTTTATTTATCTATTAACTTATTTATTCATTGAATTATGTATGTATGTATATACAATATTTTAATTTCTTACTTATGTTAGTATATATTTGGCTAGGCATTATATTTATTTAGGGTCTATTCAGTTTATTTATCAACTTATTTAATAATTGCATTGTGTAGTTGTAATAATATTCGTATTCCAATAAGTCTTTATTTTATGCATTTAACTTTTGTAGCCCAACTTAAATATAGTTTTTTTATATTTTTCCCGTATCATATATGTTAATCATAAAATATTATTTTCATACAGATTAGATTTGACATGTAAAACGTATACTTTATGTATCTATTTTACAAATAAACAATTTGAATTTGAATTTGAATTTGTATGAAGGACGTCAGCGCGAGCTCCCCACGTCGTGCCAGCTAGCCAGCCAATTAGGTTGACTCGAGTCTTCAGCTTTTGGGCGACGTTCTCCTGGTGATCACGGAAGGTCAGAGATCTGTCTAGGGTAACACCTAGGTATTTTGGGAAAAAATTATGACGTAATATTTTTCCATAGAATGTCACCCGAAGTTCACATCGAGCCAGTCTGTTTGAGAGATGAAAGGCGCTTACTTCAGTTTTTGAAGGGTTTGGTTGAAGTCGCCACTGCGTATTATATTTGTTCAGCTCACGAAGATCTTCACATAGCACAGCTTCTGCATCTTCAAACTTTTTTCCATGGTAAGCCAGGGCCAGGTCATCAGCGTATATGAATTTTTCCGATCGGGTGCTGGGCATGTCATATTAATGTATATTATTGCCTATCAATTAATATTTTGCCAACCAAGATTTTGCCGCCAGAATCGTAAATTTTACCGTATTAAATTAAAATCAACATTTACGCCGAAAGATTTATTCAAGCGTTAGCTGGTGATGACACTCGTCCACATGCACAATATTTGATAAATACGCATTATAGCTTTAAATTATATATTAATAAAAGGATTTAGTCTCGCCATATAACGAGGTAATGCCGCCAGCCATCTTGGCACTCTGCCCAGCGGCATCGATTTGGATAACAATTTTTCTACTTTCGCAGGTTTACTTTTAGATTTAATAGTTTTTTTTCCAGGTAGGTAGTCTTTTATATTATTGAATTATGTATATAGTAGTAAATTATTATTTTTATTTAGTATTATTTATATTATAAATAAAATAACATTTAGAACTTGATAGGTATATATTTCGGTCCTTGTTGGATCGTCATCAGTCCAGTAAGGTCCATGGACCTAAATATAATATTAAATCAAATTTTTAATATTTTTTTGTTTACATACGTTTAAAGTCCTATTGTGTAAATATCAGGTGGTGTAAAAGCTTTTCAACCTGTACGTGGACGTTCGATTGATGGCGTCACTGTCAACAACATCAGTTACGCGGACGATATGGTGCTGCTGAGCCCGTCGATCAACGCGCTCAAGAAGCTGTTGCACGCGTGTAAACCCTACGCACAAACTCATGGTTTGAAGTACAACACCGAGAAGAGTGAGCTCCTGGTTTTCGGCACAGGCGGCGGCTCTCCATAAGACGTACCCCCAGTGACGTTGTACGGCACTGCATTGACGAGAGTCAAGCAATTCAAGTACCTGGGTCACATTGTCACAGAGGACCCGAAAGATGACCAGGACATTGAGCGCTAACGTAGAGCGTTGGCGGTCAGAAGCAATGTGCTTGCCCGTAGGTTTGCTCGTTGTACAGAACAGGTAAAGATTACTCTCTTTAAACTAGAGCGTTCTGCCAATACTTTTACACGTGTGGCTTGTGGGTGAGGTACATGCAGAAGACCGACAACGCTCTACGGGTGCATGTGTCCGGCATGTTTGCTGAGGCGCATACTAACGATTTTTACGCAATATGCGTAAAAAAGTAGCTTCCCTCATGAATAGAGTGTGTGGCAGTCACAATACTATCCTCAAAGCAACAGGGGGTAGGTGCGGGTGTCCTATCAGTCACCATTGAATGACGATACTAGTTAAATAAGTAGCTTCCCTCATGAATAGAGTGTGTGGCAGTCACAATACTATCCTCAAAGCAATAGGGGGTAGGTGCGGGTGTCCTATCAGTCACCATTGAATGACGATACTAGTTAAAAAAGTAGCTTCCCTCATGAATAGAGTGTGTGGCAGTCACAATACTATCCTCAAAGCAACAGGGGGTAGGTGCGGGTGTCCTATCAGTCACCATTGAATGACGATACTAGTTAAATAAGTAGCTTTCCTCATGAATAGAGTGTGTGGCAGTCACAATACTATCCTCAAAGCAATAGGGGGTAGGTGCGGGTGTCCTATCAGTCACCATTGAATGACGATACTAGTTAAAAAAGTAGCATACCTCATGAATAGAGTGTGTGGCAGTCACAATACTATCCTCAAAGCAATAGGAGGTAGGTGCGGGTGTCCTATCAGTCACCATTGAATGACGATACTAGTTAAAAAAGTAGCTTCCCTCATGAATAGAGTGTGTGGCAGTCACAATACTATCCTCAAAGCAATAAGGGGTAGGTGCGGGTGTCCTATCAGTCACCATTGAATGACGATACTAGTTAAAAAAGTAGCTTCCCTCATGAATAGAGTGTGTGGCAGTCACAATACTATCCTCAAAGCAATAGGGGGTAGGTGCGGGTGTCCTATCAGTAACCATTGAATGACGATACTAGTTAAAAAAGTAGCTTCCCTCATGAATAGAGTGTGTGGCAGTCACAATACTATCCTCAAAGCAATAGGGGGTAGGTGCGGGTGTCCTATCAGTCACCATTGAATGACGATACTAGTTAAATAAGTAGCTTCTCTCATGAATAGAGTGTGTGGCAGTCACAATACTATCCTCAAAGCAATAGGGGGTAGGTGCGGGTGTCCTATCAGTCACCATTGAATGACGATACTAGTTAAAAAAGTAGCTTCCCTCATGAATAGAGTGTGTGGC
Source organism: Ypsolopha scabrella (assembly GCA_910592155.1). Taxonomy (NCBI): domain Eukaryota; kingdom Metazoa; phylum Arthropoda; class Insecta; order Lepidoptera; family Ypsolophidae; genus Ypsolopha; species Ypsolopha scabrella. Next base: position 22,977,565 of record OU342976.1, read on the forward strand.
AGTCACAATACTATCCTCAAAGCAATAAGGGGTAGGTGCGGGTGTCCTATCAGTCACCATTGAATGACGATACTAGTTAAAAAAGTAGCTTCCCTCATGAATAGAGTGTGTGGCAGTCACAATACTATCCTCAAAGCAATAGGGGGTAGGTGCGGGTGTCCTATCAGTCACCATTGAATGACGATACTAGTTAAATAAGGTCATATTTATAGCACTTTTTTTTTATAATGTGAATTTAATTTCTTATTTCTTAATTTCTATCTTTAATTTTAATATTACTCATATTTTATTGAATTTTTTTATTGAACATTTTTTGTTTGATAAACTTTTGTACTTGTCCACTTATTTATATTAATTTCAATATATTGTACGTAAACAACCAAACAAACCTTTGATAATGCTTTAACAGCGAAACCGGTGGGGGAAATTAATATAAATAAGTGGACAAGTACAAGTGTTTATCAAACAAAAAATGTTTCAAAAGTTCCACCAAGTGCCAACAATCACGAGCATCAACTCCATTTTTTATTGAAATTTATCATCTATAAATCAAACAAATCCTATGTAAATTTTATGGAACTTAGTTCTGAAATAAACGATTTTTATTTATTTTTTATTATAAATTAAAAAGCTCATTTTTTTTTTCAGTGTTCTATTATCTTAACGTCTTTGGAGCATGGCAGTACCTTTTGATGCCTTTATTAGAATCTCTATTTCGAATTTTTATACTAAAACAGAACATTGAATTAATGCTTCCCTTTGGAGCCAAATTTCCTTTTAATCCAACTGGATCTTGGGCTGTGTACTTATTGGTCTATGCATTTCAGGTTTTCAGCTGTAAGTACTTTCAAATATTTTTACATACCCTATTATTTTAATGTTTTTTACAATTTTTTGTAGTTATTTTACTGTTGCCTTAAAAACTATAAAAATAACCAGTTAACTCTTAACAAAACAAATTATTAACACCTAAGGAACTGTCTTACTTTTAGCCTACCAACCATTTGTATATATAATTTAATTATTTATAGATATATGTAGTAGAAAACATGTTTTTGTTGTATTATGTTGTATAATTATATTTTATTTTTATGTTCCCAGTTATAAAACTAGTGTATTATCTTATCGGGTCTGAAATATTATTGGTAACTTTAACCTCCAATCTCGCATACCTCTTCACACTTCTAAGTGATGATTTGCTTGACAATGAACCCGTGTCAGACAAAAATGAAATTACATGCTACGACGAAAATAGTATCGAGGTTGTCAGCAATAGAGAATGGAAAGGTATACACGTTATTATAAGAAGACACCGGAAACTAATAATGTAAGTATATTTTTTTATGAATCATCATCACATTACTATGTTGGTCAATCAGTCATCTCTATTAAGCTATTAATTAACATCTACATACATCATCTATCACTTACAAAGAGTGTTAATTTGAGTGGTGTGAATTGAATGGATAATTAGGTGGGTGGTAGAGCTGGTGTAGGGCTTGACTGTGGAGGTACCATCATCTGTCGTTGTTACTCGCAAACCCTCCGAGGGAGAGCAAGAAGACAGCCCTTAAACAGGCACAACCAGGTGCAATCTGCCATTGCCTAGCTGAGACCGATTGATGGCGGCATATCCACCCCCAATTACCGGTCCTTAAAATATATTATATATTATATTGAATAAAACAGACAGGTGACGGACAGCAGCGTCACCGGTGCGAGGTTTTCGGCACCAAGCTCACCAACCCACCTGCCCAGCGTTTCGTCGCTATGCGCATTAAATTTCTGCTCATTAAAAAAACCTGCTTTCTAATATTTATTTGAAACCGTTTATTTTGCTGAAAATGTCATCCCATGAAACAAAAAACGGGTTTTGTTTTGCAGACTCACAAAAACAGATTTTCAAGAAAAAAAACACATAGCGGATTTTTCAGGCGCAACGACGACGGTTGTGAGTTTGGGCATTTCTTTCAAGAGGGCCGCTAAGAGTGGCGAAATTTCGGAAAGACCTATGTCGATGTTACCTGAAATAACAAAATTTCATTTGTTGATTAATGTCCAACAGTGGCTGATGGATGTATGGATGGATCAAGCGTTTAATAACATAATTTTATAATTATTTTAGGCTTTCGCACAAACTGGATGAAATTTTCAATAAGTTGATATTTGTCAACTTGTTTTTTTCTACGATTACTATTTGCTTCTTTGGTTTCGTGACTAAAGTAAGTTTGTTTTTATGGCACAAAGTGTGATATTTTTACACATTTTGTATTATTCTAACTGATGCTTCTGTGTTATGATTTCAGATATCGCAAAGTCCAAATGATTTAGCCAAAAACGGAGTCGGATTTATTGCACTTACTTTTGCAATTTTCAACTTGTGTTACAATGGACAACTTCTTAGTGATGCTGTGAGTTAAAAGAAACACGTTATCCATTATTATCCGTTTCAAGTGGAATAGAGCGGTGTGAGCCACGCTGAGGAGGTGTTAGTGTGTGTACCCATTGCGCCGAATAATGCAATTACCAAAGGTCTTATTCTATAGCATTTGAAACCGATAATATTGTTGAGTTTGAGTTTCACTACATATACGTATAAGCGAAACTTTAATGTCTCACTTTAACTTATTATGTACTAGCTTTTGCCCGCGACTTCGTTCGCGTGGGTTTCGGATATAAATTCGAATCAGACTTCCCATAGATTTATATAAAAGACTTTGCCGTTTGCGTCTATTCAATATTTGCCCCGTTTTCGGCTTGGGCGTTATTTTATGAACAGCCCTTGTACTCTATGTGTTGACCAGGGTAACTACAATGATAATAAAGAAAACCGCATGCAAATTTGTGGAGTGGTTCTCGAGTTATAAAATCGTTTATTCAATCTTTGCCCAGTTTCCGGCTTGGGCGTTATTTTATGAACACACCCTATAGTTAAGAAAGATGACAACAATAATAATAAAGAAAACCGCATTCAAATCCGTTGATGGGTTCTCAAGTTATAAAAGCGTTTATTCAATCTTTGCTCCGTTTCCGGCTTGGGCGTTATTTTATGAACACCTCTTATAGCCTACGTGTTGACCAGCGTCACTGCAATGGTAGTAAAAAAAAAACCGCATCCAAATCCGTTAAGTGGTTCTCGAGTTAAAACGGAACATACAGACAGACAGACAGACAAAAATTCTAAAAATTGTTGTTTCGGCCTCAGTACTGTTGGTACTGTACCAATAAACCATTTCTTTTAAAATTTCGCAAAAATATTCAATGTACAGACACCACTTTTTTACTACTTTATTATTAGTATATATAACTATATAGGTAGATATCGTAACGTGCGATAAGTGTATTTATGTGCCTACCAGTGCCAAAGGGTCCATATAGCACGATTCCCATCGGCTTGTTTAGGAAATGGCATCCATGCTACATTTCTTTATTCTGTGCTCTTCGCTTTGTAAAATAAGCACTAATTTCCATAAATCTCAATACGTTAAATACACTTGGCTGTCAGGGTACAAAAAACGTGTTTTCCATTCGGTTGCTTTTCTGAGTAAGGCGATTTTTTTATCCGGCTTCCCTTTTTAAAATGTTGACCCTTCGCCACTGGTACCTACATTGCAAAAATGAGGTATTCATTTCATTTCATTTCTTTAATAACTTTAATAGTAAAAAAACTATTTTCAGAGTGCTGGTTTGGCAGATGCTGCTTACCGCAACATATGGTACAAGGGTGGTACGGTCTACCAGAAGAAATTATGGTTTATTATTTTCAGGTAAATTAAATGAAGCTATAGAATAACAGCTATAGTGTTTGACTTCAATGTATCAAAATATTTGAAACAGTACACATAGTTACAGAACATTAAGTTACAGATCTATTTATTTTCTATTATATCTATTGTCTAATCTATCTATCTATCTATTTTGCGTGAAGTGAAATGTAAATTTAATTGAAGTGTTTTTTTAAATTGAAAATCTCTAAGAAGCGTTCCTTTACATTTTATGGTTTTTATTTGATGAGTTTTAGTCACTCCACTTTATAACACATTGTATTTATGATACCATTAACAAAAGACGAAACGACTGTTGTTGCGGGTGAAAATAATGACAGAATAGCCGTCTAGGGCGAGATTTCATTTTCGGATACCCGTTAAAATAACCACTCGTCCGGCCCTCTCACCCCAAGGGTCTCTATGCCAAATGGAATAACATATGCCCAGAGCTTCATGTTGCCGCCACGTTTAAGGCTGCATATAAGGTCAGATTGAGCGCCTCATTTTGCATCAATCGGAAATAAACTCTACGACGTTTCCTTTGGTTTAAAATAGCGCGCTCTCAGCCGTGGCTGTTACGACCACCAAGAAACACGCGCCCACAAAAATCTGCGTTTTTTTATAATAACTCTGCTTCTAGATGACATTTTTAACCTGTTCTAAGACTACCTGGCGTTGTGATTTGTTATCTTATTTTTAATACAAATTTCAAGGTTGTATGATTTAAGGAAGGCATTTGAACACTCGAAAAACATGAAATTTAGAAATAATTTCGTATTTTTTTTTGTCGGGCGAATTTAGAGTTTTTGCTAAGATGAATATAATAGTCCTATAATCTACTGTCTATTTTATTTTAATTATACCGATTAACCAAGTTACACAATGTGATATGCTCATTTGAAGTTGTGCAATTAGCCTTATACTGCCGTAGCAGCAGCTGCTTCAAGTGCCTAGGTGGTGGTTGCCAAAACATGGGGCAATTCCATCGTATCCACACATGAGTCCTTTCTTAATTTGGAATTTAAATCCGCGATGTGACGATTTCGCAAAAACACAACTTACGCAATATCGTAAAAAATTAGCTGTGATATGTTATATTGTAAAGTTTGTTTTAAATTGTATCACACTGTTTATTATAACACTAAAAATGTTTTTAGGTCTCAAACGCCGTGCTGCGTCACTTCATTCAAGTACGCACCAATTACGCTAAATACATTCACGAAGGTATTTTTTCCACTACTAATTTCTCGTATTATTTACCGTTAATGATTTTAAGAATTAAAAAAAGCCTTTGCCTGCGGCTCCTACCGCGTTTATTCAATCTTTGCCCCGTTCTCGGGTTGGACGTTGTTTTATGAACACCTGTTATAGCCCATGTGTGACCCTGAATAACTATCGTGATAAAAAAGAAAACAGTATCCAAATCCGTTAGGTGGTTCTTGAGTTAAAACGGAACATACATACATACAGATTTCACCACTCAACGGATTCGGATGCGGTTTTTTTAAACTAACATCGTAGCGAACTTGGTCAATACATATGATATAGTTCATAAACCAAGCCGAAAACGGGGCAATATTGAAAAAAAAAACGCGATTGGAGCCACGGGCAAAGGTTTTTGTATTTTGTAAAGAGTATTTTGTGCATTAATTAATTTTAATTTCAGGTAATGAGTACCACTTGGTCCTACTTCTCTCTAATTTCAAGAGTGTATGAAAAAGACGTAGTACAATAATAAAAATAACGATGTCTGCACTAATTCAAATTATATTTCTGTAATAGTTTAATCGTTATTTACTAAGATGTACTTAATACATAACTTGAATAAGATTCTGTGACCTTCTTTTTGGTGAGATGAGAAATGATTAATGGTTTTGGTAAATATATATGTAATTTTGGTTTATGCAGGTATAGTACTTATTAAATAATATATATTCTAGTTATTTCAGCCCTTTGTCTGAAGCCGTCGCCAATCGAAATATAGGGGGCCGAAATTATTAAAAATGCTTTATTTTATGCCTTATTTATAATTAATATTCCTACATAAATCGAATCTTACAATAAGCAAAGCAAAAGTTAATTAATATTATTTTAAATAAACTAAGACAATGTGTTTGCAAAGATTATTAAAACTTAACACCGTGTTAACAGCACAAAATGTTTGTTTTATTAAACCTTTAGGTTTTGACCTCAGAAAATGTTTACTTCTTTTACAAAAATTTGGTGAACAAGTATGTTGGAAAAATTCAACGGTCTAGGATGAGTACTTTGGTAACGCGGTCGACAACGCACTTTTGTAAGAGGTTGCAGGTTCGAATCCTGGCCGATGATATTTTTAAATTCTTTTATTATTTACAATTTGTTTCTAATTGATCTTTTCTAGTTTGGAATGCACTCTAATAATATTTAGAGTATTAATTAGGTTTATAATGCTATACAGTTTGAAATCATACAGTTGTTCATGTTTTGGTCCAAGTAAACTAAAAGTACTGTTTTCTATACCTGTCTGTTAAGTACGTACTTCTGAAGAGTAGTTTCTGACAGCCTGTATATTTAGTATAAGCACTCAACACCTAATTCAAGAAAAAAAAACAGAGCCCTTATAGGGCCACTTTGTTGTCCGTCTGACTGTCAAGACCGTTTATCTCGGTACCGAACGCGTGGAGGTATCGAGTTGAAATTCAAACCATATACTCAAGTCTACAGTCCCTTCAAGCTGTGAAAAAATCAAACTTCTAAGTTGACGTGAAATAAAAGATACGACCGTTTATGCCGCAAAAAAAACGTATGTTTCGAAACTCTCAAGGGAATTAAAATTTTAAGGGTATTTTCCGTTAACCTAGAACTATGAAATTTGGCAAGTTATACCGTCATATACTACAAGTATAGGGAAAAATCTGAAACTATACATTTGTAATCACACTAATATTATAAATGCGAAAGTTTGTGTGTGAGGGTGTGTGAGGGTTTATGTGTGTGTGTATGTTTGCTACTCTTTCACGCTGAAACGGCTGGACGGATTTGGATAAAATTTAGAATGGATATACCTTATACTCTAACTTAACTTACAGGTTGCTACTTATCCCGGAAAAAAGCATGTCGTTAAACCGAATAACACGCGGGCGGAGCCGCGGGCAAAAGCTAGCTAGATCATAAAAATATAGTCTTTAACGGAACCCTCGGTGGGCGAGTCCGACTCGGTTAGATATACCGAACTTGTATATACCGTCGACACATCTGCCTGAGCATATCAGATTTCTATTAAAACGCCTTGCTCCGCTCCACTTCTCTCGGCTGCCCAAATGTATTTACATGTTAAACTAACACGCTACTCCTCGTTCCGCTAGTTGTCCTATTTTTGACTTTGTTGAGAGATTTTTGATTTCATACTTTACGATCTGTCTACGACATAATATATACATCGTGTATAGTCTGTCAAAAAAGTGTTGAAATGAATATTGAAGAAATTATTTTTCTTTCGCTTGGTAACACCAAACAAATAAGTACAACATCTGTTAAATCGAGTTAACCGCGTTGTTATTTCATAAATATATTACCTAAATTATACTACTTCAACGTTTAAAGTCCAATAAGGTTCATTTAAGTTTCATTTTCATTTTAACACTTTTTTGACAGACTATACAGCAACCTTAGTATACCTACGCAGAATCTGGATACCTCGGATATGCAATAGTGTAACCCAATCATATCCAAATTCGATTGTCATATATGGCTATTGGGCTAAGCAAATAAGCCCGTTTAAAAATAATAAGTGCCATATGACAATCAATTTGAACACAATTGGTTTACACAATTGCACCTCAGGTTCAATTGATCGAATATTTAAATGATAAATTATTTATATGATAAATTATAAAATACAAATATATGAAAAGAAAACTGACAAATAAAACTGGGAATTTTAATATTTTAATAAATTAATAATCAATCTTTAATAATAACAATGATAATGAAAATAATAATAATTAATTAATATTACATAATAATAATAATGATACAAGTAAATTTCTTTATTGCGCAAAACTTACACACTAAGATACCTTGCTCTTCCATATAACAGGTAGGTAGCTGTTAATTTGCAACAATTTTAAATATTTTTATGTAGCATAATAAGTTGCTTAAAGTAGGATCTTCACAAATAATAAATCTATAATAATAAAATGCCGTCCTCTCGCATATTGCTGTACCTGGACAAGGTCCATAATGATCTAATAATATTAATGTTTTTCACCTGTGTATGTACATTATGGAATGCAATAAAATATATGAATATGATCGTCAATTTCTTTTTTTAATGGCCCCAGCAGTACTGGTATATGATTCAGTCCCCCCAAATTGTAATGATTTGGCTAATTTTAGAGGTCTGGCACATGGGCTAATTTTAAGTGATCTGTCACACGTCACCAAACGCTGTATGCGGGACAGCGCAAAGTATACAATAAGTGCTTTATCTGTGTTAGCAGCGATATGTAGTGTGCCGAAGGATGCCAAACGAGATCCTTTTACCAAGCCTCCTCTGTTTGTCTGTCTGTCTGTCACAGGGGTCTTCAGCTTAAACCGAATAGGTAGAGTTAAAATTTTCACAGAATATGTTACTATGACCTTCATCACGGCAAATAATAAAAAATATAAAAATTTAAATCCAAGGGGGGTCCCTATACAAAAAACCTCGAAAAATCGACAACTTTACAAATTAATAATTGATGCAAAAGTAAAAACCATTTCAAGATATGGGTTTTCTGAGCATCATATTTCTTTTTAGAATTAAATCTTTAATAAATAAAGAGATATTTTCAAAAAACTAAAAATATGGTTAACACGGGATCTTAAAAACAATTTCCTTTGCTTTTAAGTTCATTTTGTTTAAAAAAATCAACTGTCATGCCATGTGACAGCTAATCTTTTTTTTTAAATAATCCATTGGCAATGAACATTGACTTTTGAAATCCTCAGATGCGACTTACGTCCTTTTAGAATGAATGAAAACATAAAATAAAACAAAATGAAAAAAATACATAACCTTCTTTTTTACGCAGACTTTCTATATAAATATTAAAAACAAATGGTTAACTAAAATGAAATGTTGTCGATTAGCATTTTTCAACGTTAATTGTTTCAGCTCTACCCTGAAGCCGGCAACACACACAAGTTTCAAATTTGGTCAGATTATACCTATACATATACAGTGGAGCCCGCATCAAGCTATACACATTGAGTATAAGCTGACCTCCCATTGTACGGGAAGCCTATACAATGAGAGGTCAGCTTATACTGGAAATGTTTAGCTGGATGTGGGCTCCACTGTACATATTCTAAAAAAAACAACAAATAATAGAAATGTAAGTTCTATACTCAGACTAATACCGTTGAAACGGTTTCTTTAGTGTCGCCTTGATGTTGCTACGACATCTATAAGATAAGACAAGATAAGATAAATTTATTCAGCTATTATAATATTGTTGTTATTTACAAAGATTTAGGGTCCCGTACCCGTATTGTGTGGTGGTACAAAACCCTTTGTGCGCGAGTACAACTCGCACATGGCCATTTTTAGGTTTCCGTAGTCCGACAAGGAACCCTTATAGTTTCGCCATGTCCGTCTGTCCGTCTTTCCGCGGCTTAGAGCAGAGACTATTAATACTAGAAAGCTGTAATTTGGCATGGATATAAATATTAATCACGCCGGCAAAATGGTAAAATAAAATACTGAATTTTTTTTTTTATCGTTACCTACCTCTCATGCACGTAAACTGGGGATGAATTTTTTTTTCGTTTATCCCGTAGTGTGAGATATCGTTGGATAGGCCGTTTAAAAACATTGTGGGTGGGTGAAAACCATTTTTCGATTTAGGGATCCGTTGGCGAAATATTAAGCATTAGAGTGGAGCGTCCCCCCCCCCTGCTGGCTAAATGTCAAAATGTCTAAATGTTTCCTGCTGAAAAAATTCACAGAAGTAGTATAAATGCATTTAAAAGGAAAACTATTACAGCTAAGTAGGCTTTACAGGTTTACGAGTACAGGTCGCGCCAACTTGTTGGTCCCCATATAATGTATGGGACCAGAAGTTTGGCGCGGTCTGTATTAGTAGACCAACTTATATGTACCGGGCAACTACGGAACCCTACATTGCGCATGGCCCGACACGCACTTAGCCGGTTTTTTACTATTCTCGATAGTCTTACGCTTGGGCACTATCGCACCTAATGGTAAGCTTCAATGAGACCTAGCATGAAAGGCGATCGTCAAGCTGGTATCTATTTTTCTTCTTTAAAGGAACCTGAATTATAACTATTTGTTGATATCACGTGGAGCTCTACATTGAGATGTACGGATAGTAAACAAAGATTAAGAAACATTGCGTTTAAACGGAATACTAAAGCGAGATGAGGTATTTAGGTCGTGTAATTCCTGTGCACACTATTTAAAAATCAACCTTTAAAAACCGAGAGGCAAGCCACTTTTCCACGGTGTTCGAGGCTTTGTTATTTAGCAATCATTACTAATTCATCGCTAACTATTCTAATTGCGTGGCGCTTAACCAAATCAGACGCAATACCGTTTCTTGTAAATAAAACAATTATATACATCTACAAAGCACATAGAGTATCAATATCTGATGTCTCTTTAGAGTGTCAATTTTTTTTGCTTTCCTTTATCGTTTTTGACGTTATATTCATAAAAGCATTTCTTATTTCTTTGACATGGGTCTGATGTCTAGTAAATCGACTAAGTGTAAAGAGGAAAGAAAACGAGAGATCATTGTTGTCAATGGGATTTTAGATCTATCATTTTTACCTAATTCTTCCAAGTTTTTACCAAATTATGAAACGAAAATTGATGGTTTCCCGCTCTGCTTTTCATTTAAACTATAAAAGAAAGTGAATAAAACAGAAAATTTACCAAAAAATTATGAACATGAATCCGGGCTTCGATCTGGACTCTGATATTGTTTTAGCGATAAATAAAATTACTTAGGTTATGGGTTAAGGTAAAAGACTTTTTATAAAAAATAACAAGAATGAAAAATTTATCGATTTTGAGTTATAGCGGGTGTTGACTGTAGTTCTAAATTTATGTCACGGGAAAACGAAGATATAAAGGAGTTCGGGAAATCTCTAGAGATACCAATAAATCATGAATGATGTCGAATATTCAAATAGTCTTAGTTCATCTTGTGGTAAGTCATTTCATTTGACTAAATCCAGTAAGAAGTCGTGGAAAGCGATCACGCTTGTACAAGATCTCCCAAAGGTTTTCACTTTCGATCTTAGATCCACGTGTTCACGAGGCCAACCAGTGTTGCCACCTTAGCCCTTTTCTAGCTGGATCTAGCAATTTTTATAGTGATTATTTGATATAATGGTACAATCAAAAAGGCAAGACCTAATCTTTGCGTTTGTGTGTATGTAGAGTGAAAAGCGGCTTGAAGCGCCGAACGTCCACTAGACCGATTTATTCTAGGTTTTACAGTTGGTTTGAAGCCCACGAACTAATTCCTGAATTTCAACTCCGGTACCGCTAAGAGATTTAAACACATAATAATTGGTTAATTTCAAGATTTTTTAAATATATATTGGTAAAGTAGGTACAAGGAAACTGTTAAGCAGTCAAAAGTTTGAGAGTCGAGACGCTACCATTGTTGCCCGAGCAGATTGAGTCATCTTAAAGGTAGGCGATACATCGGACGAGAGTAAAGTTCCAGATGATAAAGATGCAATGTCGGGTGTAAAAGAAATATTATCAAATTGTACATAAATAAATTAATAAAACTTTATCACCATCATCATTGGGTGCCGTCTTCATAATGAAGTTTGGCGGTCAGTAGGCTAAATTGCTTGCGATCCGTTGCGATCCGTCCTTCAAGTCTCTGAAGCTTTTTAGTCCAGTCCACGCTTTGATGTCATCTATCCATTTGTGACGTTGACGTCCTGGTGCTCTTTTTCCGGGAATCTTACTTACCCTCGAGGATCAACCATGAGTAGTAGAGGAAACCTCTTTGCAAGTGCCCAAAAAGGCGGTCTTTCCTTTCATGACAGTTGAAATCAGGTCCCGTTTGCGATTGGAAAATGAAAATGAAACTTTACGTATGTTTTTTTCTGAGTGTACATTTGTAGATCACTCACACTAATGCAATTCTCAGGTCTCGCCTTCTTGACCGTAGACATGGTCGAGACCTCGCACTGTACCAAGTAAAACGAATATTAATATCATTTTAAGTTTCGGTAATTTTAAATGATAGGATAAGGACTTTTAAACTTAATTGCTTGAAATGTTCAATTGTTACAAAAGTTTATATTTAAGCTGATTAAAAGTTTCGTTTTATTCCGGAAAGAATTTAAATCGTTTTCATTTTGACTTCTTACTAGATTCAGTTTAATGAAACAACTTTTCACTTGATGTTTTTAGTAAGAAGAGGTACTTAATCGATTGGAATGTTCGACATCATTCGATATTTCGTAGTGTTCCCTTAACAACTCCAGGCTTACGGTGTTTACAAACTCTTGCTTCTGTTTGTTTTATGTTTAAATCCAGATATATTTCTTAAATCACGAGCTGTAAAACAATCCAATTGTTGACAACAAACTTTTCCGCTTTACTCAGTTCTAACGTGTAATATCGTAAATCTCATCTTACAGGAATCTCTTTATCTTCTAACTTAATTTACAGTTCAATATGACACGGATTCCCGTGAAACACGCAACACACATACTGTTTCATTTCGTAAATCGTATATTGCACGCACTCATTCGTCAAAAGCTGCCATCAAACGAATGTGTAATGGCGTGTAAGTCTGCGTGCCTTATCATGGAAAATTGTACCATCTCATTACTTTATAATATTTAAGATATTTTGAAAATGTATTAATGGGAACGCCTTTCTGGGCAACATTTTTGGCTCAAATAAAAAACAGTTGGCCTGAGAGAGCTGGAGTTGACATGTATGTGAAGAATAAATTAGGAACCCCTAGTAAAAACGAAAAATCTTTGACGTCATAATTTTATAAAATATTTTTTATATTTCTTACCATTTGCTGTCTAATTATAAATAAAATTATTTAAGCTGTTGTCGGTGTTGCATTTTCCAATGTCCAGAGCCAATTCTTTTAGTTCTCGGAAACGTTCGATTCCTGTTTTAAGGTATTGTTGGTGTAGCATCTTCTATCGTTCTCTATCTAGAATTCAATCCTTTAGTCCTTGGTAAAGTGCGACTCCTGCTTCTACTTTTTGATAGCCAACACTGTGCTTAAAGAGGGCGCATGTGCGACAATTGAAAAGTCTTTTGATCGTCCTTTACTATGCGTGGCTTGACGTCATCACGTAAACGAAGTATATTAGATATCTATATCACAGATAGAACTGCCAAATCTTTGATGTCCTTTTTGCATATTAATTTAGAAGACAATTTAATAAAAGGGTGGAAAAATTCAACGATCCAGGTGAGAACATTAGCAGCTCAGTTGGGAGAGCACTTGCAAAGATAGAGATTACAATCAAATAGTAAACTTCAAAGTTATCATGTATCATCTTCAGTCAATGTCCCACTAATCCCACTAATATTATAAATGCGAAAGTTTGTATGGATGGATAGATGGATGGATGGATGTATGTTGGTTTCTCTTTCACGCCGTAACCACTCAACCGATTGGGCTGAAATTTTGCATGAATGTAGTTCTAGACCAAGCTCTCATAAATTAACTCCCATGGGATGAAAATGAGATTTTAAAATTCTGTAAAAAAGGGATGTGTCACCCTTTCATGCCGTACCTGTTGAACCGATTTGGCTGAAACTTTGCACTTGATCTAGAATAGGACAAAAAAATACTTTTTTCCTTTGTTCACATGGAGCTATAAAAGAGACAAAATGGAAACAGATGCGCATAACACACATCTCATCAGCTGTGTTTACTGTAGGTAAGGGTCCGAAAAATATTATAATATATTATTATTAATATAATTATATTATAATTAAAATATATTTTGGCAATACGCAAGAACCATGTAACTTTTAATTACTTTTTAAAATGACAAATAAAGATAAAACAAAGATCTTATTTCACAAACTTTCCATTTTGTAGTTACCACAATTTCCCTTTACACGGCAGAGTTTCGCCCTTTCGTCACCACAAAAAGGTGAGAAATACAAGAAAAGGAAAAAAATAAATAGATTGTCTTTTCGCCCGAAGGAATACGTGTGATTTTCCTGATTTGCGTCGAGATCGAGCGGCTACGTGACTCGAATGGGTCCTGATTTTTTGCATGAAAGATCGACGGTTCATCCGTGAAGACATTGGCTTTAATATGACCTTCTACTTTATATTTTATCCGCGTGATAAAAAAGTGGGACTCCATCCTTGCTAACCTTAAATAGTTTATATTTCTGCTGACCTACATTTCTATCCTCTGACACATCTGAAAATAAAATCACTTACATTTAATAACTAACGATTTGATCATTTGTTTATTTATAAAGTAAAAATATAAGTTTTTTTTGTTCTTGGGAAAGTATTTTCGTCAATTTTTATTTATCTTTTTTGCATGCAATACAAATAAAACTTGTTTTTTTAACCGAAGTAGATAATTGTGTACCTTCAAAGAAATTGTCGCTGACCTGTGGCCCTGCGGATTTTCCTTCAAAAGTACGTACTTGATTTACATGAATGAGGAAGCATCAATCATTAATTCATTACAATGTATTCTTTAAATTCTGTAAAGGACAAAAAAGTATTAAGCCTGTTTATGTTAAATAATGATATTATAAGCCAAGTTTCAAGTATTATTACTCGCAGATACCAAATTGAAGTGATTAAACACTGTGCTTTGAGCCTATCCTATTTTTCTCACATTAAGAATTTCATATCACTAAGCCGATGTAGGTACATAAATACTAAATAAACTTCTCAGAACACTCAAGAGCCGAGCAACTGTAAAAGACGCTCGTACTTACAACTTACACGTTACAAGTCCCATGCGTCTGATATACGACAGAAGAAGTCAACCATAAAGGGACTAACCCGTTATTATATAGTAAGTTTATTTAATTTTATTATTATTATAGTAAGAAGTGAGTTATTGTTGTGCATATTGTGCCGTCATAGTTTGACGTTATAGTGTATATGCCCACAATATTCAAAAGTCCCGTATCAAAAGATTAACCTTTTGTTTTGGAACACCGTTAAGTGAAAAAATGATGAATTTCAAACCAGCGCATAGACTGGAAAAATATTGGGCAAATTATAATGATATCACATGAAATAAGACTGATTTCACCACTATAAGTAAACTCCATCAGTTCAAGCTTAACTTGGTTTACTCACTTGTTCAGCAACATGAAATGAACGCAGTTTAAGGCGACTGGAGTTTTTAATCTGAACGTCAAATTTTGACGGTTGAGCTCGTAAAATCCACTGTATAATTTTGCGATTAACTTATGGATTTTCCTTTCAGGTAAGTATTTATTTTTATTTTTTGTTATCACTTTTTCTTTTAACTTATTTTGTATAGTTTCTCAGTTATTTTATTATCGTTTAAATTATTTTAGTTACAATTTAGTGTGAATGAAATAATTCCTTAATAAATTAATATCAAGAATATCAAGAGACTTTTGAAAATAGTGATAATAATGACGAATTTTTCGTTCGTCTCTTGAGATGGATGCAGAGAGAAGAACACTTAGACACCCGATAATAATGATTTTGTAACAAGATTTCGTCTCACGAAGCCAACAGTTCTGTTTATATCGGGGTCGACTGAAGATATCGTTGATTTTCCTCCATCCATATATGGACCAAAACATGTGTTATTCAGTACTAGTGCGATCCTCTGCCTTCGGTCGAGTGACTTGCAAACTATTTGGGCTACCTGAGCGCCTCGAATCAGTGACACATCTGGCAACAAACTGTGATTGCGACGAAAACTGAGTTTACGTAAACGGGATCAAAATGAAGCTCGTGAAACCTGTTTGACCAAACCGAGTTCTAGTTGATTTGAACTTGGTTTAAGCAAAACTTAGTGCTATTGAACCTGGTTTTCAGAGCGAACGGTGAAATTGGCCCTTAATCTCAATTCCACAAGGTCTTTTTAGCTAGCCAATGATTTTTCTGATGATACGAGGGTGCATTTTTATATTCGCGGAATGGGTAGGTAATTAATAAATGAGGGTACTTTCCTTAGTCGTAACTGGTTAAGTAGCTCAAGGCAAAAAGAAGGGGAAAATTAACCAAAGGTGTCCTCCTTCTGCACGACAACGCGCCTGTGCACAAGAGCCGTGTTGCGTTGGCTTCCCTGCATAAGGTGGGCTTCGATATTTTGGTTCATCCACCCTACAGTCCTGACCTGGCTCCCAGTCATTATTATCTCTTTTCAAAAATGAAAAAAGAACTTCGGGGGTAGAAGTTCTCAAGCGATGAAGAAGTGAATGAAGCAGTTTCAGCTTATTTTTCAGACAAAGAAAAAACATGTTTTTTCGAGGGTATACATGCTAATTGAAAGATCTGAAAAATGTATTAGTGTTGCAGATGAAAAGGAAAAATAAACTTGTATTTTTATTTCCACGTCTTACCCCTGATTCCGCGAACTTAAAAACGCTCGTACAAATACAATTTTCTATTTCAACATCTATCAAATATGGTTAAAAATTATCATTTGCTTAGAGTGGTAAATAGAAATTTATGACACTGCTACATACAGAGGTTATTGAAACACGAGTGTTAGGAACATTAAAAATCAAGCCGTAGTAGGCAATTTTTTATAGTAAGACAATAGTGTTTCAATTCCTGTTTAACTTCAGTTCCATACAATACTTTATTTTATCTCAGGAAAGAAAATAAAGTTTATTATAAGTTCCATATTTTATTTTTCTGGTTAGAAACTTTTGGTCAGTTTTGTCGCTATTTAAAGAATATCAGATGGAGTCAAACTATCATCACCATCACTGCTGTCAGTCATTTTAGAGAAAAATACAGTGCGACAAGGCTCTTTCAGCGCGTGGATGACATTGACAAGGGGCGCAGCTATGAAACGAGGGTAACGAGGGTTAACTTTTATTAAGATAGCGGCGTTAGATCTGATTTTCGCCACGACCAGTCCACGTGCCAAAGCTCTGTAGCACTGTAGAACATTTGACCCACAAAAACACAATAAATAATAAATTTCCCCGGAAACTATGGTGCCAAAATTCAACAGTCCATTGCACCATGAATGCACCCTAACGAGACCCTAACGCGCACCGCCAGCCATAGACGACGAAAGAGTACGCCTGAAAAAAAATTGCAACCTCCTTAGTAGTGTCGCAATATTGTGTTAGGAAATACCATTTTCCCTCAGAAAGTATTGCGAAAAAAAGTTTCATATATGGGAGACTGGCCAATTATAATGTTTTTCGAAAATATAATTATACTATATAAGTAAAAATAGGTATGTTCTAATTTCAAAATTTCCCTCCACATTCTTTGCTAGCTAATACAAAGTATTGTGTCTCGCTGAAATATGGATCTGCGCCGGGAACATTTTGGAGCTATGATTTTTTACGATTTCAAGTGTCGCCTGAAACCGGATAAATCGTACGGTAGACTTCAAATGGCATTCATAAATGAAGGCCTTTCCAAGGAAACTGTGTGTCGTTGGTATAACGAATTCAAGCGCGGTTGACCAACTTTGGGGGATGAAGAAAGAAGCGGTCGCCCTTTGACGGCTGTTACCGGAGAAAACCTGCTGGCAGTGAAAAATTTAATCCAAGACAATAGGTGAATTACATATCAGGAGATTCAACACATATTGAAGATTGGATCGGTAAGCGTTCACGAGATTCTACACAGCCATCTTTGCATGAGGAGGATAGTATCACGCTGGGTGCCGCACAAACTCACCAATGCTCAGAAGCAAGTCCGGGTGGAATGGTGCCGTGATATGCTAAACAAATTTGAAGCAGGCTCGTCTCAGCGTGTTTACGTCATCGTTACAGGTGATGAGTCCTGGATTTATCAATACGACCCAGAAACCAAGCGCCGGTCGACTGTTTAGGTGTTTTAAAATGACCCAACGCCTACCAAAGCGAAGCGATTTAGAAGCGGTGGGAAGATTTTGATCGCCAGCTTTTTTAATTTGACTGGCCACTTGGTATCGATTCCCTTATGGGATGAAAGAAGCATCAATGCCGAATGGTATACTACCAAATGTTTGTCAGAAGTTTTCTCTGTTATTAGCAACAAGCGACCAAACACAGGGCTTCGCGGGCTACTGCTCCACCACGACAATGCACCTGCGCACACCACACTCAAAACGAGGGACTTCCTGGACAGCACGCCAGTCAAACTCCTAGGTCACCCTCCTCACAGCCCTGATCTAGCACCGTGTGACTTTTTTTATTTCTAAAAATAAAAAACCAGCTCAAAGGAATACAATTTTCGTCGCTAGAAGATGCGCTGGCTGCGTTCGAGCAGGCTGTAAACGATTTGTCTGCGGCGGACTGGAAAAAGTGTTTTGAAAACTGGTTTAGACGGATGAACTTTGTATAGAGGCTGGTGGCGAGTACTTTGAAAAGATTAAATTTAAAATAATGAAACAATTTTTTTTAGTTTCGCATAACTTTCTGAGTATTATATAAAAATCTCATTATAATTCAAACTACGATAGAAATAAAATTCTATATTTTTAAACACTTGGCGATTTATCCACCGCAAAGAGATGACAAATTAAAATATATATAATTGCGGTGAATAAAATCAGAAAAGGAAAGTAAATCTGAATGTGAGGTACTCTGTACCAGGATTCAAACCCGGGACCTATCGGTTACTGGTTTATATGCTTATTGTTATGATATTTATGGTCATTATACAATATTTTTAGTTCAATTACATTTTTGGGTATGAGTGTTCTTTAGCACTTACCTTCATAAATACTTATTAGAATATAGTCTACTTATAAAGTTAATCTATGGTTATACGACTATCTACATAATTATGTCTTATTCTATCAAACAGACTGGTTTATCAAACTTAAGCGATTTAAATACCGCCAAATATTACACAAGACTTTTTTTAAAGCACTATATATTATTCTAGTACTTTTACACTTACAGAAAGTGTTGGGTCGTGGAAATTGACTCCTTATAATAATCTTGTCATAAACCCTGACTCCCCAATGGCTTTTCTAATGTTCCCCCAGGACGATATTTAGGTCAAGTAGAAGTATCTATCAAGTTTTTGTTGATTTATCGAAAAGACATTGCCACAAAAATGTTGATGGATTAAATCTCAGTGCTCCGAGGGTTAAACCAAATATTTAGGTCGGAATCTTTGTTATCTGATTGAAATCAGATAGGTATGATTACAAACATATTGCAGATAGCCTGTTTGGACGACCGAGTTGTTTTATTCACATATTTATTGGGTTGTTCATATTCTCTTACATTTAGCCTGGACAACTTAATGTGAATTAATTAATGTTATCATGATAATCTTGTATATTTAAAAGCTCAGTGGTCATTTAGTTGGACTCTCAGTTTCGAGATCCATGTTCGAAACCTAACTCTTAAGCATGTATCGATAGATTCTAGGAATTTATTTAAAAGTTATTTAAAAATATATTTTTCTTGTTGACTCTTTGATATTTTTTCATATTTAGGCCATTCGATACACGAATACTTACATTTTCCTGCATCCAATACAATCACAAATATGGGCCTAAACTATGATATTTAAACAGGGAGTGCCTCCGCTGCCGGCGCAAGCACCAGAAATTAACGCCGTTTATTTTATTAAATATTCGGTTTCGGGTCAACATTCTTCGTATAACACCAAAATTTCAGATCTTTATCCCATTCTGTTTGCTAGCTACAGACCCGTGACATACGTACAGAGAGACGGAGAGACGGACAACCGGGCAGACGGATACACGGACAAACACAGAGCGACTTTATAATGGCTCCGTTTTAGCCTTTGGGCGCGGAACCCTAAAAAGATTGGAAATATACCGCGACATACAGATTCGAGCCCCGTCTGGAATTTATTTCTCCTAAGAAATTTGTTTTAATTTATATTTTTATCGTATAAAGCACTCAAAAAGAAAAGGTAGTTTCCAAAGCAAATGATTTCGTAATAAATTATTTGAAATATATACCTAGGTATATATATATACTTATATTTGGCTATACTGAGCCTTTCATTTCGTCTAGTAATGGAAGGTATAAAAAAACAATGAAAATATATTTCGAATCCAAAAATCAGCATTGTTCATTGTTTATTATACCTTAAAGTACTAAATGTAAATAAATTATTAAAATAGCTATACAGTCTTAATGTCATCATACAGGGTGTAAATGCAAAGTCAAGAATCCCTTTAGGGTATGAAAGTATGCATGATTCGGATGTTATTACGAAAAAAAAAATATACCTTGAATTTTCACCAAAAATTCCATCATTTTTCTAAGCTGTGGCTACGCAGCTCACCGGCCTCCCCATCCCCGCACACCTAATTGCACTCCACAACCCGCACGACCACGTCCACGCGATTAGTGTATTTTAAGTAAAGAAAATCGTCTTATTGTGAGGTACTGGTACTTTAGTTCAGTATTTAAAATAATATCCTTACCGATCATACTAACACAGCGTTAAAGGATTCTTGCCTTTGCTTTTACACCCGGTATAAATAAAAATGTTAAAAGAAGGGGGAAACGCTTTCCATGACAGCATATTTGCGACATAATCTTAGCATACTGCTGGTTTTATGAAAGAGTACCAGGTAAAACAGACCTGCAAACAAAACAGTCTCGTTCTGAAAGAAGATTGTATGCCAAAAAGACTCGGAAAAGGAAATGGTGTGTGTACTTGTAGGCATGTTATAGTTACATATTGTGAAAGCAAAAAGTCAAGATTATAGCAGAAATGATTATCTGTTTACCAAAAAGGGATCCACTTTACAAGGTATAGAAACTACAGCCATTTTCAGCTTAAGGCTTTGTGGGCTTTTTGTTAATTTTAAAATGAAACTGGATTTAAAATGTTTCAATTTGCTGTTAAATACGTATATACGCACTGTAGCAACCAAAAATGATACTTTTGGCTACAGTACCTACTCATAATATTCAATTATTTATTTAACTACTGGCCCCGTCTAAATGTGAATTTCAACTAACTTAGCCAGGGGCGGGACCAAAATTTATTATCATAATATCGACTTCGATCCTATGTCAGCTGTGTTTGACTTCAAATTAGAGTGTTTGTTTTAAAACGATGTTTTAAATTTGGAATACATTGCGCTTCCCAAGAAGTGGTACGGTCGACTATGCCAAATCTGTACGGATTCCATAGCATTTGTAACCTTATAGCCATAGCGACATAAGTGTCGTATTGTTTGGAGAGGAAACGATAATTTTACACTCTTTCTGTAGGCAAGCTTTCCTGTGGCGCCGATATAATTTTTTTCAAAGTTCTCAGGTCATAAACCAAACGAATTTATTGCCATTTGGACAGGACGTCAAAGGTTAGATTTCAGAAACATTTTAATATTTTTTAGAAAGCAGAGCACTTCCCAGAAAGTTACATTGAGGTAGGAAGCGGCATAGCGGGCAGTTTAAAAATAAATAAATTATACTTAAAATCAGAAGCGTAAAATTGATGTAATCTCTTATGTAAGAATGTTGAATAATAATATTAGGTGCTTACATATGAAATTAGCGTTTTGTCGCACTGACCACTTTGATCTGAAATATCTTTTCTTTGGTTAAGAATTCCAAATTCAAATTTATAAATTCATTTAGCTGGTACATTTGAGTTTTGAAAACAGTCATTCATTTGTTTTTTCCTCGTTCTTTTTTTCTTTGGCGTCGCTTATTACCGCACAATGGAAAACATGAAATATTGGTATATTTACGAGTACGAGTTCTACCGTGGCACCAGTGCTGCAGAAACAGCTCAAAGGATTAATGATGTGTACGGCGCTGGTGTTGCAAAAGAAAGCACGGTACGTTTTTGGTTTCAACGTTGTCGTTCTGGAAATTTCGACCTTCAGAACCAGCCCCGTGGACGGCCGGAGACCAAAGTGGAAAATGAAGAATTAAAAGCTATTGTGGAAGCGGATCCATCACAAAGCACTTCAGAGGTAGCTGCAGGCTTCGGGGTAAGTGATAAAACTGTATTAATCCACTTGAAGCAAATCGGGAAAGTAAAAAAACTTAAACAATGGGTACCTCATGAATATACACTTATCGAACATGCAAACACGCGTCGACTGCTGTGTTACTTTGCTCAACCGACACAATGATGAAGGGATTTTAAATCGAATCATTACTTGTGATGAAAAGTGGATACTGTACGATAATCGGAAGCGCTCGTCGCAATGGCTGAACCCTGGAGACCCAGCCAAATCCTGCCCTAAACGAAAATTTACTCAGAAAAAGTTACTTGTGAGTGTTTGGTGGAATAGCGCCGGTGTCGTTCACTACAGCTTTCTAAAATCTGGCCAAACGATTACGGCAGATATCTATTGTCAGCAACTGCAAACCATGAAGGAAGAACTAGCTGCTAAACAACCGAGATTGGTCAATCGCTCTAGGCCACTGCTGCTTCACGACAACGCAAGACCACTCACTGCATAACAAACAACCACAAAGTTATATGAGCTACAATTGGAATGTCTGCGACATCCACCATACTCCCGGGACCTTGCTCCAACAGATTACCAATTTTTCCGGAATTTGGACAACTTCTTACAAGAAAAAAAATTCAACTCCGATGCGGCAGTTCAAACCGCCTTCAAAGAGTTTATTGATTCTCGCCCCCATGGTTGTTTTAGTAAAGGCATCAATGAACTACCTATGAGATGGCAAAAGTGCACAGATAATAACGGTGCATACTTTGATTAGTTAAATATATTTTATAAAAAAAAAGACTTTATATTCCTCCCATACAAAACGCTAATTTCATATGTAAGCACCTAATAATAAAACATAATAAAACATATACATATAATTTAGGAGTTTTGACTGGTACTGTCTTCCAGTTTTGTTGATGAAAGGATTCCTAAGAGAGCTCAGAATTGGTTACAAAGCATAAAAACAGGCACGAAGTTCTTTGATCTAGAAATATATGAAATTTTATTTATTCTATTTTTTTCCACCTCATTTGCATCTTGGAAACTTGTTGACAATATTATTCCTACCTCTATGTTCTTCGACATCACAAAAACTGGGGTCTTAAAAACATAAATTTTGGTTTGACAGGCTTTTTTTCAGATTGGTAAATACACTTCAGATAGGTTTTGACAGGTAATAAAATAGAAAATAAATGTGTCTACGGGGGCGTAACCTGAAATTATCTGGGTGGGAGAAGGAGCTGATTTAAAGGAAATCAGGGTTTTTGTAAGGACAGTCAAGCGCGGATCAGAGGGTGGCGTTGATCTCGAAGCGCGTACGGGTCGTCAAATCGCGGAATAAAACCTCGGAAGGATATTAGTATCTACGTCGCGCGCGAACCAAAGTCTAAGCGTACGAGTCACGTAACAGGTTAAAGAGTGTCGAGTATCGTGTATGTCGGCGCAAACCCCGAGACATTGATGTGGGAGTCCATGAAGAAAAATGCAGACGGAATATTCTTACAAGTATATTCGAAAAGTCGCAGAGAAAAATGTGCCCAAACAAAGGCGTCACTTCTATTTATATCACAGAGTCAATAAAGCCGTTCTATTTATGTTATTATCCACAATACTCAAAATTTACTAAAACAAATTACTGAAATATTACTGTTGTGATTTAAGAAACAAATTCAATATAGAAAAACCTCATTAACCTACAGATAATAAATTATATTTATTATCAGACAGTGTTTTGATTAGCAGCATGTCTAACCAACATATTGAAATTCACAAACAATAAGAGTTTTCTGATTATTTAGTTTATAATCGATATAAAACCATAATCATACAGATAACAAGATAGTAAATAATAACTACACATAAATTGCTCGAATAAACACATTTTATAAAATGGCGCGGAAGGCGCAGAAGGAAGTTGTCACACAGCTTTGTCAAATATAGGTCTATGCTATTGATTAAATTCTAACTTATAAGAAAGTGACTATTGTTAATTATTATTAAAGATACATAATAATTAAAGACTAATTTACTTACGAGTTGGGTAACCCAAATAATAATTAAACAAAATCATTAAAATCTTGCGCCCACACGGCCATTCTGATTCAGCGCGCTCTCTGCGCTATACTTACATATTATAATAAACAACCACATATATACAAAAATGCAGTGAGCCATCATAGTATCAAGAATATTTCAATTTAAAACAGAAATAACCCACCTTGGGATCTAGTCTATATATAAGAAACAAAATAAAACATCTTCCCTTTCCTAAGGGTAACATAATTTAAATTAACACAGGATACACTCATCCTATTTCAACAAATCAACATGGCATCACCCATCCTGGGATCTAGCTCAATAAATCAACATGGCATCACCCATTCTGGGATCTAGCCCAACAAATTCACATGGCATCACCCAGCCTGGAATCTAGCCCAACAAATTCACATGGTATCACCCAGCCTGGAATCTAGCCCAACAAATTCACATGGCATCACCCAGCCTGGAATCTAGCCCAATAAATTCACATGGCGTCACCCATTCTGGGATCTAGCCCAATACAAGACCGGGAAAAGGAAACGCACGGTGGCCAGCCAGCGTTGGGTACGGGAGATTGGATCAATATAATAAACAAATTAAAAATACAAAAATCACATTAATCAAGATAAGCATAAATAAAATTCTCTCAAAGTAGCACATCTCACATCATGACCATCATTCACCAAGTGTGTTCCCAGAAGTGGATGCACCTTGATTAACAGGCATTTCCCCGCCATTATTCACCATCGCCCACACGGACTGTTCCTCCTCAGAATCACTTACTTCAAACGGATCAGTCTGAGCCAATGGTGCTGGTCGGAGAAAGTCATGACATGCGATCTTTTCAGAACAACCACGAAGATTTACATGTTTTAACTTATATCGGTCATTAGGTAAAACTTCAATAACCTACATGGGACCTTCAAATTTTGGACCAAGTTTTGTTGTGTGACGCTCATGGCGGCGCAAAACTACGTAATCACCAACACTGAAAGGTTTTATGCGCGCTTTCCCTTTATCGAAGCGGTTTTTGTCCTGAGAAGATCGCTCGTCCATCCTAACCTTACATATTTGTCGCTGTGCAACTAAGTCATCAATGACCTCATCATCGTCGATTTGTATGAGCTTTAGACCTGGGGGGGAACATTTTTTACCCAGCAACATTTCTAGTGGAGTTTTTCCAGTACTTTTAGACATCGAACAATTAATAGCTAACTGTAAATCCTGTAGAGCAAAGTGCCATGGCTTTTCGAGTTCAACAACAGACATATTATCTTTAATTACTTTCATGAGGCGCTCTACCTGTCCGTTTGCTCTACTTGCACCTTTTGCTACCACGTGATGCTGAATACCACAATTTACACAAAACAGCTTAAAATCAGAAGAAGTCATACTCTTGTCTTGGTCGGTTATAAAACGCGTAGGAGTTCCGAAAATAGTGATGAGATCTTTGAAGCATTTCATAGCGGATTCAGTGGTTCGGTCGTTGGTGTAAACCATATGAACATATTTAGAGAATCCATCAATAAAAACAAATGCGTATTCCATTTGGTTGCGTTTTCCATTCATTCTTCCTGTTATGTCACCGTGGACCGTATGAAAAGGAATCGCTACCTTATCTATAGGATGAAGAACTACTTGTCGGGCCCCTGAAGCACCTTTCCTCACTCTACAACTGACACAGTTTTCTACAAACTTTCGCACAAATCTAGACATACTAGGGAACCAATACTGTTCGCGTATCTTATCCAGGACCTTTTCCCAGCTAAAATGCTGTAAATTATCATGATAGTGATTGATAAGACTCCATCTGTAGCAACGCGGTACTATTATCTATTTTCTTGTTTTCTTATCAATTTGTATCTTTTTTCTGAGTAGCTTATCAGAAGTGACAACATAAGTGTCAGCTATAGTTTGAGGAAGAGCATCAGTTGATAATTTTTCTACAATATTTTTGATGCTTGGGTCACGCTTTTGCTCGATAAGGAGCCAATTGTGATCTAGTGTGGCAGCGTTTACACTAAAAGTCAAGGGCTTAGAAACGTGACACTGGTAACATATTTTATTATTTTTCTTAGGTTCAGGGATCGTCACAGGGTTCCGGCTAAAGAAATCTGCATGTGATAATCGTTCGCCCTTTCGGTATTCTATATCAAAGTCAAAATTTTGTAAGAACGCCCACCAGCGATAAACTCTAGGGGTTAACCTCTTTCTTGTGTCTGGCAGCTTTGAAGGAGTTGCAGTCGGTAACCAATTTAAAATGTCTACCATACAAAAAGTGGCGAAAGTGTTTGATTGATTTCACTACAGCGAGTGTCTCAAGCTCATATGAGTGATATTTGCTTTCACATTGCGTTGTTCGCATACTAAAGTAAGCCACAACTAGGGGATTATGATTTAGTCGTTGAATTAATACGGCGCCAAAGCCAATGGCACTAGCGTCAGTATGTAATTCAGTCGCTAAGCTCGGGTCAAATATAGTCAAGAGGGGAGACGATGTCAAGTAACTTATAACTTGTTGTCTAGCAAGGTCATGGCGCTCCGTCCATTCCCATGTTGCATTAGATTTAGTAAGTTCGTACAAAGGGGCCATAATTTTAGAAAAATTGGGTACAAACTTACGGAAATAGCCGGCTAGTCCATTGAATTGGTGAATTTCCTTGACATTTTTTGGTACGGGGCAGTTTGCTAAAGCTTGGACTTTCTTTGGACTTGGCTTTACAGTACCATTTTCTATTATATTGCCCAGATATTCAATTTTGGTCTTGAGAAATGAACATTTTGAAATGTTTAATGAAAATCCTGCTTTAGTCAGCCTGTCTAGAACTAATTTAAGGTTATGTAGTCCTTCTTCGACAGTCAGAGATAAAATAACTACGTCATCAACGTAGCAAAGGGCTATGGTGTCTCTATAATTACCTAAGGCAATATTTATTGCCCGTTGATAAACAGAGGGTGCATTACACAACCCGAAGGGCATGCGCAAAAATTCATATTGCCCATCGGGCGTCACAAATGCAGTTTTCTCTATAGAGTCTACAGACACGCGAATACCGTAAAATCCGGCCACCATATCAAGACATGAAAAATATAGAGCTTTCCCCAACTTATCAATTTGGTCAGCAATGAGGGGAAGTGGAAAGTGGTCTCGTAATGTGTTTGAATTCAACTCTCTATAGTCGATGCAAAGTCGATCAGAGCCGTCCTTTTTTTTAACCAATAAAATGGGACTACTGAATGGTGAAGAACTATCTTGAATGATATCGTTACTTTTGAGATCATTAATTATTTGCTTAACCTTTTCGCGTTCAAATGGAGACATCCTATAGGGACGGCGCTGAACGACTTTATCGGGATATTTTTTAGTCGAATTTTTAGCTCACCCGTGGTTACTTCAGATACTTTGTTACCAAGCGCAAAGTTATCACTGTAATCTCTTAATACGGACATCAAAGTTTCCAGGTCCGTCTGTTCAGTAAGGTCAGTATCTAAGTCCGTAATAAAGTCATAATCCGTACACTGATTTATAAGCGAAGGCTCCGAACGTTTTACGGATATGTTATCTTTGCAAATGGTGACAATTAGCCCGGGAATTTTTAGCAAATCAAACCCAATTAGAACATCAAATTGAGTTTGATTATCTTTTACAGTAAAGAACTCTAATTCGAGATCAACATCATCAATTTTCACACGCGTTGTAATACTTGTGTTACAAAATACCGGACAACCACCAATGCTAGAAACTGTAACATTGACGGATTTTCGTTTACTGGGGACTGTCTTAGAGAAACTTTCCCGAATCAGTGAACAATCTGCACCCGTATCAAATAAACAATACATAATTTTATAATTTATTTCAATCGGTATCGTGCTACGTGAATTTGAAGAACACACATTGATTGACTTAGTTACAGACTTGTTTCGTTCATCACTTTGGCGTCGAAAACAAGTTTTTTCTGTATGACCTTTGCGGCGACAATAACCGCATTCGTAAATCTTATTGTTATTGTTAACAGCAGTAGCGTGGGTAGAATTTAAATTTAGACCGGACCGAACTGTCGGGGACTGGGTTGAGTTCGGAATGAAATTAGTTTTCTGATTACCCACCTCTTTACATTCTCGGGATCGATGCCCTACTTTATTACAATTAAAACAAGTAATTGTGTCGCGTTTATATGAATTGTTTAACTCAGCACCACGCGGTTTCTTACTGTCAGAATTAAGCTTCGAAACATTATTTAAACTGTCTATTTTGCGTTTTCTAAACGTCCTCAATACAGACACTAATTGAGACAATGACATAGGAGTATTTCTCAAAAGCTCAGAGCGAACATAGTCAGGGTGAATACCTGTAATCAAGGCTTCTACAACTTCTGCATCCGTAGCCTCTGGTCGCACCCTCCCGAATAGCGTCCATGCGGTAGTAGCGTACTCCGCATATGTGGTCGCCTGGTCCGATGTGTATGCTCGCCACTTCAAGACATCATCGGCATAGCGGAATTCCCTAGCAAAAGATTGAATAAGTTCGGATTTCATTTGATCCCACGTGGTGGAATGAAGGGACCACGTGTCAGCCCATGTTTTAGCTCTACCCCTCAATTGAAGAATAGCCTTCATCCGTGCCTCATGTGGCGGTATCCTAAACTTAGCTATGGTTTGGTCGATATTGGCACACCAATCTTTAATATCATGGGATCGAATATCGGGGTCAAAAGGCGGTAGATAAAAATCACGACAAGAGCGTGATGGGGCAGCTTCAGCAGACAGAGCAGCCGTAACTGCACTGGCAGCGGCTTGTTTTGTAACTGAATTAAGCAAACTCATAACCTGGTTCATGGTGAAAGTAGTATCCTCGGCATGCGCTCCAAGATTGTCAAACCGGGAACCATGAGCTGGCTCCGTCCCTCGTCCGGTCGCAAAGCTGGTGGCACCATTAGCGCCAGCTAACTCTCGTCCAGTCGTGGATTTGGCGACATTAGCGTAGGCTGTCTCTCGTCTGGTCGCAGATCTGACGGCATTAGCATCGGCTGTCTCTCGTCCGGTCGCAGATTCACTTGAATTGACTGAAGCCATCTGTCGTCCGGTTGCAGAGCTGCCGGGGCCGTGGTCCGTTTCTTCGACAAGTTCGTTAGTAGCGTGGTCGAAATCGGAGGTCGCGAGGGGTGATCCCACCGCTGCTGTCGGCGCAAACCCCGAGACATTGATGTGGGAGTCCATGAAGAAAAATGCAGACGGAATATTCTTACAAGTATATTCGAAAAGTCGCAGAGAAAAATGTGCCCAAACAAAGGCGTCACTTCTATTTATATCACAGAGTCAATAAAGCCGTTATATTTATGTTATTATCCACAATACTCAAAATTTACTAAAACAAATTACTGAAATATTACTGTTGTGATTTAAGAAACAAATTCAATATAGAAAAACCTCATTAACCTACAGATAATAAATTATATTTATTATCAGACAGTGTTTTGATTAGCAGCATGTCGTAGACAGAGAATAAGATAGACGAGTCACTCGCGTATACGTTTGAGACGGAGATAGTTACTCTGGGTTGCCAACATGAAACCTAAACTCCCCAAATGTATTTTATCTCTGACAAATGAAATTACAAATCTGCCTCAGATACTGTACCTACTATGCGTATAGAAATCTATAGCCGACCGACTGGACTCGCAATATCTGTCATGGATTATATAGAAAACTAAGAAAAATACGACCTTTGCAGAATAGTGGCGAAGTCTCCTATGCACATTATAATTAAGATGGTACTACCGTAGGTACCTAAGTCGTCATTATGTCAACGTATTTATGCTAATATTAAAGTATTAAAAAATTCGTGTGTGTCATTGAATATTGTAGCGAAATTTTAAATGTATTTTACTGATTTGGATGCGGTTTTCTTTATTATCATCGTAGTGGCTCTGGTCAAAATGTAGGCTTTACGGTTTGTTGATGAAATATCCGCCAAGCTGAAGACTGTCGAAGACTGAAGACTTTATGTTTTCTTTATTATCATAATTGTGACCTTAATATTTTTAATATTTATATAATATTTTTTTATGTATTTCCCTTATTAGTATATATTTTTTTTATATTCTAAAGATATATATTGTACAGATTAACTTTGACTTGTAGAAAATATACTCTATGTATCTATTTTACAAAATAAATATTTTGATTTTGATTTTATGACCCTGGTCATTTAAGCTATAAAGATGTTGATAAAATAACCACAAAGCGAAAAGTCTCGTTTAATTGAAAGATACTTCCCCTCGAGCAACGACGCGGCCAAAAGCTAGTGTATAGTCACAACTAGTCACAAGATAACATAAATTACTAAGAACTACAAAATCCACGATCAAAACATGTGATCCGAAAAAAACATAATTTAATAATAATTGCTTTATTTACTGAATTCTGACTTAAAATAATTAATAGATTTGGTTGATGGAACTCCATTATAGCAATGAAAAGTCTTACTTCTCCTAGTTCCAAGGTGTTTATTTCTCCTGTTAGCGACCGGTTTCGTTTAAAACATCTTCAGGCGAAGTAATTTATACATTTGATGTGTTTACATCGGTTGCAAGAATGTAGTTAGAAGGAAGACTTTTCATTGCTATATACGATTACTAAAGTAAATGACACAATGTCACAGCCTCATAATTTATGAACGGTTTAAAGGAAAGACTTAGCACAAAAATAGCGTTAACTCCACATTAATAAGGAGCAAAAAATTGGAAAAATAGAAATTGCTCAAAATATTGTCACAATACAAAGATATATATATATATTATATATATGTTAAAATGATAAGTCGGACACTTGAAGCTGCCGATAGTAATACTCGGCAAAAAAACAACGATCATTCATTTAAAAAAAATCCTTCAAGTTTCTTAATTTAAAGTTGTTTGTGTGAACGATTACCACCGTTAGTTTCCGACTTCTGCAACATCATCTTATCACTCAGATATCAGCCAAAAAATAATCCTGTCATTGACGTGCTACTAAATGGACATCGAGTCTGTGTTCAAAAGTGTCCGAACCAAAAGATAGTCAAAACCATTGAAAATTAAAAAGGGTGTCAATCACACGTCAATCAAAATTAAGCCGTGCAGTAATAAACATACGATTCAAATTGAAATGTTATGTTTCTTAATATTTTGACACTTCACTAAGGACACTTTTTTGGTAAATTTTATACTAGACCCGAGGTCCATGGTTTGTAATGTCAATGAATCCTGTATTAAAATCTTTTGTAAAATTAATGATATTAAAAGGAAGAAGGAAAAAATATATAGATAGTAATGCTATAATTAATTGTACAGCTCTAGAGAAATCTTTGAAATCCCATATAAAATTAATGTCTTCCCCGTATCTCCAAAATAGGTTAACCAAAAATTAAAAAAAATATTAATAAGACTTAGGATTAGGAATGTTTTAATTACTGCTCTTCATGCACAATATATGTTGGTGATAGTAGACTAGTTATATTATGCAAGAAGAGCAGTAATTAAAACATTAGGAATACCACTACAAAAATCACCCGATAAATGAAACTTATTTGTTAAAATTTACAAATCTCTTAACAAGTGTCACTTTTACAATTTTTTATTACTTTTTTTTGTCAATATGATGTTCTATTCAACTGATGACGGTCCCATACAGTGGGCCGAAATATATTGAATATAATAAAAGTTATTTCTTTCATACTTATTGCTACAAAATAAACAATAAGGCTCAAGAAGATATAAATATATAAATATATATTTATTCATATTTTTGAAATATGTACGACTGTATATTATTTACCCAACTTAATGGGTAAAATAATTTTTTCCCTCATGGTAGCACTAAAGTCCCAATAACCCGACTAAATTGAATTGTCAGAAACCATACTGCAGATGTATGCTTTAGCGTGCCCTACATAACTTGATACGAAAAACGAGCAAATCATTTTCCTAAATTACTCGAAAATTAGCAGTGGAAAGGTAACCAGAAGACGTGTTGCATAGTAAACTTGTCATTTAATTTGCTACCATAACTTTGAACATTATACATATAATCACAAAAATGAGCACTTACGAATGAAAGGTTATGTTGCTCTCTTTTCGCTCACTGCGGCTTTTGCAGCCTAAAATACTGTAATTCACCATGTTGCGACAATTGTTTCACTTCACGGCACTTCACAGAAACACAAGTA
Organism: Ypsolopha scabrella; assembly: GCA_910592155.1. NCBI lineage: Eukaryota > Metazoa > Arthropoda > Insecta > Lepidoptera > Ypsolophidae > Ypsolopha > Ypsolopha scabrella. The sequence goes on from OU342976.1 coordinate 23,009,686, forward strand.
TTAAACACGTAAAGCCCAGAAACACAAAAAGTCCAATTCGAATTTCTTGTTCAACTGTTTGTCTGCCACAACTTGAATTGTGGCAAACAAGCAAAATCGTATACGCAAGAAAGGGACAAAATTTGAAGATGCCTCTCGCTTACGCATAAGTGATTTCAAATGACTGCATCTCTTTCTATTCTTTTATTATTATTCCATTGACACATCTATTCTATCCTCTATCTACGCAGCATGTCTAACCAACATATTGAAATTCACAAACAATAAGAGTTTTCTTATTATTTAGTTTATAATCGATATAAAACCATAATCATACAGATAACAAGATAGTAAATAATAACTACACATAAATTGGTCGAATAAACACATTTTATAAAATGGCGCGGAAGGCGCAGAAGGAAGTTGTCACACAGCTTTGTCAAATATAGGTCTATGCTATTGATTAAATTCTAACTTATAAGAAAGTGACTATTGTTAATTATTATTAAAGATACATAATAATTAAAGACTAATTTACTTACGAGTTGGGTAACCCAAATAATAATTAAACAAAATCATTAAAATCTTGCGCCCACATGTACGTTCATCGAAAGTGCGGAATTGCGATAAATAAAGCTTCGTTATTTAAATATATTGAAAGTGCGTTGGTGAAGTGCGTTCGTAATTGCGTAAACCTGAATTAGCTAATTTAAATTTTTCCCGCAACGGTTTTCTCATGAAACTCAATAGAAACGAAATATAATTATTTCGTTATAGAGGCGTCGCGAAAATAGCGGATGTACAATATTTATAAATATCAAGTATCTACATCAAAAATTTATTTATGTAACACGTTTTGTATTTATCCTTTATCCCTATAGCTATCTAGGTCCTGAAGGAGATTAAATTATATTATTTTAGCTTTCCTTCGTCTGGCAGAGATACTTATATTTTGATCTAGTATAGACGGTCTGTGGAAATTACGACAATTTTAGGTGAAAGAGCTAGCACAAACAATTCTTACCTTTTTCTCTATATTTAGGTTTTCTTCATACAAGTGTTTCTTTTTTTTTATACAGCTTTCCTTTTTTTTTATAGCTAGATCAGCGAGATCCAGGGCTGAAAATTTCCACATGACTGTTCTCAAACTTCTGTCTTTAGGTTTTATTTTAGAATCTTTTGTGAAAATGGAGCGTGTATCTACGATTATTTTAGGAACCAAAGGGTTTGGGAACGCAGAGTCTTTTTCAGGCTAAAGCAAGGTGTGCGACTGGGAACGGAAAAGCAGTTAGCTGTGCGGGTGAAGCCCTACATCATGTTTGCGTCTGAAACCACAGCTTTCCTAGTATCGACAGTACACCAGTCAAGCTTAGTAAGTTAGAAAACTTAAAACTGACTTGGCCAGGTCTTTAGGAGATATGTGTGAAAATTGGAGATGTTTTGAAAGGGTTTTTAGTATGAATGAGTAAAATTCTAGGGACTTATGGTTTAAATGGTAGTCTAGATTGGCGCTGGATTTTGTTTGGAAGCGTGTTATTCTGTGTAATACGTGGGCACGACTATTAAAGGTTGGCAGGGAGGTCGTTTCTAAATCGTTAGGGCCCCCACTTCATTCTGGATTTGCAAAGAATCTCGAATTCCCTCAAATTTTAATTATAGCTGCAGCTACGCTACGAGTATCGACGACCCTTCAATATTCTTTATAAAACCATATATCCCTAATATTATACCTAACACACATATACAAAATAATTATGTTTAGACACTGAATTCATCTTCAGCTTACATCAAATTTCGTATTTGCGCGGGTGTATTATCATCTTTGTATCAAAGCATGTCAAATTAAAGTGTTATGCGGTGATACGGTATGTAATAATAATAATACAGTGTAATTGTTGGAGTCCTGGGAGTTGCTGAAACCTGTTGTTCCTGAAGGAGCGGTTTATCCAGCTAAGTCGCATGAAATACTTCAATCTTACTATTTCTCTCCTTTCATTTGATAAATTCTGAACTTGTGTACCTGTACCCATTTAATACGGTGTCCGGATCAAAATTCTATTTCTCTGTTTATTTTAACCGTTATGAATACAATGTAGAGATCCTACCAAAATATATACTAGACGATGATCACAAATTACTATGGCCATAATATTAAATAAATAAATATTTAAATATATAGATAAATATTTAAATAAATAAATAGATAAATAAATATATAAATAAATGACGAATAAGTACTCGCCCAGAGTCTTATTTTGTTACAGCACATACGGTCACTTTTGTATATGCCGACGGCAAATCGGGAATTTCAGCATTATTATGATTCCCCTCATTGTCAAAACATCAGATATTACATTTTTTGACATATATTACATAATACTCCAATATTAATTATTCTTTAAATTGACTGTAAGGAGTCTTTCGTCAATGTTCTTGATTAATATAATAATAATATTTACTAGTTTAACAGGATTTTTTGCATTGAATAAAATTATAAATAAATAATTATAAAATAAATAAATAAATAATAAAAATAAATAAATAATTATTTCGCGCGACTTTTAATTTTATTTGTACAAATGTGTATTGTTTTTTTTGATTACAAACTTATCATGATTATTCCTTATATCCCATAGCTTTTATTTCATGTAGTTTAGTCACTCTAATTTTGTACTGAATAACGCGGTAAAATTTCATTTCAGAATATCCTATGATCTTTGTATAATTGAAGAAAAAAACCTTTACGTTTTTACAGAATCCTAAAACTAGAATAGGTTGCAAGTAACTTAACCGGATCCCGGGTTCGATCGTCACCCAAGATAAATTTATGTAATGTGTTAAGCTGTTTGGGCCCAAGAAGGAACTAAGAAGGCCACCCATAAGTTCATAGTTTGGGATCAGAAACCATCTGTCTTATTGCCTTGGCTTTTGTTACAATTTCTGGGGCGAAACGTGATGATAAATATAGTAACGCTACATATATGAACATATTTTTAATGTCAATGGAACTAATCTTAGGCTATTTCTTACAGAGTTTTAACAGCTCCGTCCTAATAAAATAATCATTATGTTTACACATTAACTTATTTCAAATCTGAATAATTGGTCTCAAAAACATGTTTTCTTAATTTAAATGGGGTCTTTTTTGAGTAGGGATCCCTAAAAAGCTAAAATAAATACGGAATTTTCAAATGATGAATCTTAAAGCCAATACTTTGTTTAACAATAAATAAATCGAAAATAAATATCAATGAATAAACATAATAACAAGAGATAAACAACTTTCCTTGGTAATTTTTTTTAACTCTCTAGTTCAAGACTTCTTTCTGCAGTTATTTTCTGAAGTAGGTAGATACTTCTATGTCCTCATCTCATATAGAAGGGCCTGTTTAGAACTTGTGCATCACTTCCGGGACAAACTTTACGATATAAGTCCCGCAAGGCATTTTCGCATTTAGTACTGACTTTGTGATAAGAACTTCAAAATAAGCTTATTGACTTGGTCTGCGCGATCGCGCTGATTAAGTAAAGAGGTGACTTAAAAAGTATCCGCTTAAATTATTTGCGACTGTATCTCTGACACAAATGGCTGCTTTTTGCATCTGCGTGGGTTTGTTTCTTTAGAAAGTTGTTCAGTCTGATCAGTAAAATTACCCATTCATTTTTAAATTGGTTTCAAAATCGCATTTGGAAAAATCTTAGTTAATGCCATTTTACTACTAAACACTTGCACTTTATGGTATTCCGATTGATTTACGAAAACTATTTTTTTCAATTTGTTATATCTGTCGTGGACTTATCGTAGAATTGGCCTTTTTATGGTCTACTTGAATACCATGAAATCTGTAAAAACTCACAGACATACCTATAATTACTTCAAAGTAGCAGACCAAACAAAGGGATTAAAATAGCGTGGCAAGTTTCCATATAAAAAATAAGCTACACTTAGGCTTCATGGTACGAAGAAACGTATAAAAATGACTTGTTTTGACTGGCTTATACTTGGAACATATTTCTTAATTCCTAATTTTAATTTGTGCCGAATAATTACCAAAGAGCAAGAACCCACAAGCTGTTCTATGAGCCTATCGTGCGGACAAATATGCTGAAGGAGGCACCAGTTACGACAGCTATCCGATTTTTGAATAAAATTGATCAGGAGACAGATATTGACGTTTTTTACTGTTCGCTGACTGACTTTACAAGAGTAGCACTGTGTTTGTTATGTAAATAGGTTAAGTAGATGATATGTAATAAGTGATTTAGTTAATATTTTTTATGTGGCTTATATTTTCATGTCTGTTAAGATCATAGGTTTTCAGATTCTTCTTTTTTAATTTTTAACAATATTGCTTTAGGTTAACCTGTCATAATATTGTTTAGTTATTAGTAAATAAATAAAAAATAAAAAAATAAAAAAAATCTCTAGTATATATTTTAAATATTATTATTAGAGTGCATTACAAACCAGAAAAGATAAATTAGAAACAAATGTAAAGACAAGAATTTGAAAAAATTCCTCGGTCCAGGATTCGAACCTGCGGCCTTTTGTTTCCCAGACAAGCGCGCTACCAATTGCGCCACCGAGGTTCTTAGGTACCTAAACCGTTGAATTTTTCCACTGTACTTGTCCAACGAATATTTTTGTAACTATTTGATCTAACTAGCTTGTTAACTTTCTGGTTTGTAATGCACTCTAATAATAATATTTAGAGTATTCGAAAGCGATGGATTTCACAATAAAAACATAATCTCAGTATATATTTTGTTTGCAAACAAGCAATATTTATACATAAAAGAGCCCGAAGTTCGCGGAGCTAAAATTGCCACGCGTCGCGTCGTCGACTCTGTGCGTTTATTATTAATGTTAGGTCTGCTACTATATTACACGTCTGTGGTAAAAACTAGAGATGTCGTCTCACTCCGCTCCACTTCGCTCGGCTCCCGAATTTATTATTACAAGCAAAACACGTTCCCCCTCACTTCACTCTTTGTCACACTTATTTTTGACTTTTTGTTGGAATTCTATCATATTCTATCTATAAAAAAATACATATTTAACTATCTTAGAAATAATTTGTAAAACCAACCAGACTGCGTGTTCATCTGTCGACCTGTATCTGTTTTGATTTGCAACAAAATTACTTTTTTTTTATTATTTCGACTGCGGCAAAAAATGTCAATAGTGACTCTAAATATCAACCTTTTCGCACTTGCATCAAAATGTACTATTTTGTCTTTTGCGCTAAATCCACCCCTTTCGCACTGCGCGTTTTTTCGCTTGGAGTGAGAGTGACAAAAAACATTTACCTATATATAGCAGAAAATTATGTCGTATGATCGCGTAATGGGACTCTGTGTTTACGTCATAATTCGCTTATTCACCAAAAATGATGCGACGACATCAATATACCTTAATGATGGAAAAATTGTAACAACCACAGTTACTGAGGCACAGTAAAGATAAAAACCGGCCTAGTGCGTGTCGGGCTACGCGCAGTGCAAGGTATGTTGCCCGGTACATTCTACAACTTAGTCTACTAATACAGATCGCGCCAAACTTCTAGTTCCATACATTTATAAAAACTGCCCATACATTGTCATGTTTAGAGGGGCCTAAAAGTTTGGCACGACCTGTACTCGTAAACCTGTAAAGCCTACTTAGCTGTGATAGTTTTCCTTTTAAATTCATTATATATACTACTTTTGTGATTTTTTTCACATATTCATAAACAACCTGTTAGCCGGCAGGGGGGGACACTTGACTCTAACAAAAATTTGCACCATAAAGCTTAATATTTCGCCAACTGATCCCTTAATCGAAAAAAGCTTACACAGACTAATAATGTTTTTGAATGACCTATCTAACGATACCCCACACTATAAGATAAATGAGAAAAACAAAATTTATCCCCTATTTACGTCTATGGTCATATACAATAAATTTTTTTTATAATTATATTTTTCCGTTTATTTGGAGTCATTGATATATATATATATATATATATATATATATGCCAAATTACATCTTTCTTGTATTAAAATCTCTGAGATAAGCCGTGGACAGACGGATGGACGGACGAACAGACGGACATGGCAAAATTATAAGGGTTCCTTGTCGGACTACGGAACCCTAAAAAGGCAGTAAAATAAAATTTTAGTCACTTCAATAGACACCTGATACGTGCTGGCTTTCAATCAATTTACATTCGTATCAAGCATCGGTGGAATGCCCTCACTGAAATATCTTATTCCATTTACCAAATTGGTTTCTGGATTACTTTGCGTCAAATGTTTTGGTATTTATTTTCTGAACAATAACATGAAAAATGTGACTTTTAAAAGGTTCTTGGGTTATAAGAAAAATGTTAATTCCAATAAAAATCATCGGTAGCTCCCTTTTTATATTTACGTAATTTTTTTCGCTAGTTAAATCATCTTGAACTATCCCGTCTGTTTATACATTATACTCGTACCTTCTAAGTCCATACTATAATTGCCACAATCTATAAGAGGCCCGTTTTGGCATCTGTCATCGCAACGTATATAAGGGTGTGAATCAAACAAATCGGTAACTAGAATAATCGATTCGCACGAGAAATCGATCTAGAATTGTATCAGTTTGTGATCGTTTGGAATATTTTTATTTTCATTTCTTATATTATAAGTTCTAGGTAGAACTTGTATTCTATTAATCAAATATGTGGCCCTTAGATAAATACCTTACAAACTAATGTGTATTACACTATATTTATCAATACAAAATTGAGTTAGTTATTAAACCTTAGTATTGACTAACCTTATTTTTTCCACTGAATGGTAACTATATCCCGTTTGTTCAGTAATTTATAGTGCATTTTTTATTGCATTATTGGTATAATTTACTATAATATGAGGGTCATTTCATTATTCACAAAAAAATATAGGTATATATATTTTTAATGCATACGCACACTACAGATGTTTTATATTTTTTCTTCATGAAAATTATTGGAATGGATATTCTTATGTGCCAGTGATATTTTGTAATGTTGTAATTCATGACCTCAATAGAGGTATAAGCTGTACTTGAAAAAAGCGGTGATTGCTGTAAAATACTGGCCAGTAATAAAATATGCTTCACGATGAATGCATTTGTTTCTCTAAATCGCAATATAAAATTTTCTTAAAACCTGCCGTACCTATTCATAGAATGTTTTGTGATTTTACCTTTACCTGTGAATCGTTTCTTAAATAAAAAAATCCGGACAAATGTGAGTTGGACTCACCCATCGAGAATTCCGTTAAACACTACATTTTTGTGATTTAATTACAAATGTAGTTTTCAGAGTTTTCCCTATACTTGTAGTACAAGACGGTATTACTTGCCAAATTTCATAGTTCTAGGTCAACGGAAAATATCCTATAAATTTTGATTCACTTGAGAGTGTCGAAAAAAAGGTTTTTACGTAAACTTAGCAGTTTGATTATTCCACAACTTTAATGGACTGTAGATCTGAGTACATACTCGTATATGGTTTTAATTTCAACTCGGTACCTCTACGCGTTCCCGAGATAAAGGGTCTTGACATACAGACAGACGGACGGACATCAAAGTGATCCTGTAAGGGCTCCGTTTTTTCCTCTTGAGGTACGGAACCCTAAAAACAGGAAACAATGCTGTTTTTACCATACGGTAAGTTAAGAAGTTATGAAAGTGGTATAAAACGTATTTGATACAATAATTTGATTATATTTTCCAGTGAAATTACGCCACACCGTTATAAATGCATACAAAAGTTCAGAACTGAAAATTACCTGAGTATAGCCTAATATTCATGAAAAATTGAAAAAAAAAGGATATAAAGGTTTACACCTGGCTTTGTGGCTCTGAGTTCTGAGCTCATTTAGGCTAATTACAGATTTTATTAATATCAGGTGATTTTCGTTTATACTCGAATAGCCAAATTCATACTTGAGACTCGATAAGTGGTCAGGACCAATACCATTTGCGATATACGAAAAAAAATGTTGGGCTTCTATACTTGTTCAAGAACAACCTCGACTCTATTAGAATAGGAAGTCAAAATTTTAGTTTGAGTACCTATTTCACAGAAAGTGACATTGAACCTTGGCCCTGACCACTAACCGAGTCTCCAGTATGAATTTGGCTTTGTAAACGAAAGTCTCCTCATACTTATCTAATTAATATTTTCATGTGTATGTGTAATCGAATTAATTCGGTGATATTTAGCGATTAATTGGTTACAACACTAAAATTAAAAAATAATCGACTAAGAACGTAACAGTTTTTGAGACGTTTCGTGCCGATTAAAATTAGCCTTTTAATTTGGAATTCAAGAGAAAATAATACTTGAAATATTATCTGTCATATTTTATTAAGTGATAATAAAAAAATTACGATTTTATTTTAATACAATAAAGTAATAATTATTTGTTTACGGTTTCGTTTATTTCATTTAAAGTTACATTCTATGGTCGTTTCGAAGACCCAAGGAAGTAAATGTGCCAAACGTGTTTCTTGGTGTCACAAGAAAACCCATAATCCAAAGTATTGTAAGTTACCCTTCATTTCATCTATACTTTCATCTATGTTTTAAGTTTTTTCTATACACAGTGTTCAAAGTTCAGCGCTCTTAGCATCTAAATAACAATTTCATATTAATTCGGAGATGCTATTAAAACAGAAACCTATACAGTCGTAAAATTGAAGCAATAGAATTCTAATAATTCAAATACCAATAGAAGAAAATACCGACTAGATTTAATTTCTAAAAGTTTCCATTCCTTGCATAATTTGAGCAGAAATATGAGGACATTTTTAATATTAGAAAATTCTGCTGCATATAGAATTCTTTATGAAAAATTGCATTACCATAATCTGAACGACCTACTAGTACTTTTATTGTTTAAACTACAATCTTAAGAATTTAGAATCTCATAATATATTGCATAACTTTAAACATTCATAATAAATTTCGTTTAAAAATAATAATGAATTTATAAATATCTATGACATTTTATTTATTGGTAGTTACAGTGTACCATCCATCCACCCATCAGCCTGTTTCATCCACTGCTGGACATAGTAAGTAAGTATAGCCTTTATTCCACAAACAACATAATTATTTACAATTCGTAGTGTAGGCCGATCTTGTGCCCGCTGGACCAACGACCTGAAGGACGTTGTGGGTGGCGGCTGGATGAGAAGGACGAAGGACCGACATGAGTGGCGAAATTTGGCAAAGGCTTATGTCCAGTGGACGAACGCGGGCTGATGGATGGAATTAAAAAAATCATTTCCTAGTTGCTAGGCTCTCGGCTGTGTTTTGCTCAAAGGCCTCTCCTTCACTGGAGTAAAGAAGGATTTAGTCCAACTCTCCCTATCTGACTAGGCGTGTCTGGGAGGTGTTGTCACTTTCTTGCTGTAGGCGTGCCGCAAACTTCTAGCCTACAGTGACTCTAGTGGTTACGGTTTTTTGCAAGTCACCACCAGTCGGTACAGAACGAGCATATTTCATCTGCTGGAAATAGAAGCCACTCTTGGTGGTCCTCTTAGACGAAATGCCCATACTCACACACTCTTGGCAGGTGAGTTGGTAAGCGCGGCGCCGAAACTCTCGCACCAGTGACGCCACTGCCCGTCACCAGTGAGTTTTTTATAAGACCTAGCAATTTGGGATGGTCATACCGCCATCAATTGGTCCCAAGCAATGGTGGACCACCTGTTTGTCCCTGTTTGAGATCTGTTCTACGTTTTGTCGTTCTAGAAACACTGTACAACAAACGTTCTATGGAAGTTCTTCTTTAGTTTGTTGCTAAATAAATCGCACATCCGGTGCAAAAACGTCACATGTACATCCGAAAGCGAGGAACAACTGACCCTAAGACGTTGTCTCTCCAGTTACGCATGAGGTATATGGTCAAATTATGTACGTTTTTATAAATTTTTCTCAGTTTTTACTTTTTTGCACTTGTGACGTTCTTGCACCGTATGTGCGAAATATTCCTACGAAGATGACGTACTCGTGACTACAAATGCGACTTTGTCATTTTTTTAGATGGTTTCCTTATGTTTATCTGAATTGCAGCAGCATGCTAAAAGTTTCTTCGGTTCCGTAGTTTTCAGGGCAAAATCAAAAAACCATAGAGCAAATCATAATTACCTATCTGCGGCAATACCCAACAACGGCTTAGTCAACGTTATTAGAAGGAACCTTAAAAAGCCATCTGATTGAAGCAAAAGCGACAGCACTATAAAATACATAAAAAGCATCAAACATTTTTGAAAATTTTCCATCGTGGATGACACGTTTTTAAAATTTGTATGAGCTGCCAAACTAAGTGTATTTTCATGTTAGCTGTCAGCAGTTTCAGCACATAAATACATACTAGCCTTTGGCCGTTGCTCCACCCGCGTTTATTTAATCTCTTCTCCGTTTTCAGATTGGGCGTTATTTTATAAACACATCTTATAGCCTATGTGTTGTCCAGGGTCACTGCGATGATAATTAAAAAACCGCATCCAAATCCGTTAAGTGGTTCCCGAGTTTAAACAGAACATACGTACAGACAGACGAATCATCTTGTATCGAAAATGATAACAAAGGTTTTTTATTTATTATATGCATAATTTTATTCACGAAATTATAATTACATGATTATATGTAGGGATGGGCCGAATGTTCGTTTTATATTCGGTATTCGGCACATTCGGCAATTTCACCGAATATTCGTATTCGGCCGAATGATCGGCAAAAGTGCCGAATGTTCGGCACTTTAATACTCACAGTTTTGACTACTATATTGAACATGCCTGCGTGGCGTAATATCTATATACTAATAATAAAGTAGTAAAAAAGACGTGTCTGTACATTGAATATTTTCGCGAAATGTTAAATGGAATGGGTTACATACTGTACTGACGCCGAAACAAAAACTTTTTGAATTTTTTGTCTGTCTGTCTGTTCCGTTTTAACTCGAAGACCACTGAACGGATTTGGACGCAGTTTTTTTTGTTATCATTTTAGTGACCCTGATCAACACAGAGGCTATAAATAAGGGGTGTTCATAAAATAAAAAAGAAGCCAGAAACGGGGCAAAGATAGAATAAACGCTTTTATAACTCGAGAACCACCGAACGGATTAGGATGCGGTTTTTTTAATTATCATTGTAGTGACCCAGTCAACACATAGGATATAAGGGGTGTTCATAAAATAACGTCCAAGCTGAAAACGGGGCAAAGATTGAATAAACGCTTTAATTCTGGAACCACTCAACGGGTTTAGATGTTTTTTTTTGTTTTATTATCATTCTAGTGACCCTGGCCAATACATAAACTATCGGGGATGTTCATAAAATAACGCCCGATATAATATGATATTATAAAATGCTAAAGTACTAGATGAGTGATACGCTTGAAAAATTTTAGCTCCTACAAAACAATGAAAATTAGGGTAGGAGCTAGTGCTTAAGACTTTTACTTCTGTGATTAAACTTTTTTTTTAAATGATGTCTCAACGATTGTGGCATCGGAAATCACTCATAAGCAGTCGCCGCAAAAATTCACGTAAAAGCTATCCATAGTTTGAGGTTTGAGGGTTAACACGTTCTATATGTCAAAGTGAACGTCTCTCCTTGATTTAAAAGTGACCCAATTTATAACCAAAAAGTATGAATGAGACACAATTTATTTCGACAGCTGTCCTTAAATCGCTTTAGCTTGTATAAAATGCCATTTATAATAAGTTCACTTTTGTCTAATAATTGTTTTCTTTTGCAAAAATAATGTAATTATTATTATTAAATCGTCCTACTAATTTTTATGATCATAATGTAGGGATTTGGTAGTCTCTAGTTGTAATAACTGATTTCCCAAGATGTATAAATAGGGCATAAGAGAAGTTCACGTAGAACAGTTCGGATACACTTTCTGCGTCATAAAATAATAATGTATGCCTTTGTATAGCTTTGCATTAATACTCTTTACGTATTCTCTCTATTTTGCTTGTATCAAAAGTTAAACGGCTGTGACACACATGCAAACGGACAGACAGCTGATTTATATACCGAGTGTAAATGAAAATCTTTACTTTTGTTTACACGTTCCATCAATTAATTCTACAATACACCCGCGAATAATCAATCTAATCACAAAAAAAAAGTTTTTACAATCTAATTTAGCTATTTAGTACTTTCCATACATTTTTTAAACACCAATATTGGTTTCAATATCTTTTATTATTTGTGAAACGAATGATTTATTCACGGGAATTGATGAAACGTGGAGAAAAAAGTAACACAACGAAATTGCTTTTGTCGTGGTTGTTGCTTCCGACAAGTTTGTATGGAGAGTGGCTTGGGCTATAATCCCCCTTAAGCCATCTTACGAGAATGTTTACGAAACTATGGAAAAATATGAGCAAAAACAGTAGTAAAACTAACTACGCCGTAGAGTAAAGTCTATTTTCGAAAGCCCATCTATGACTATATAACTTGAAATTTATTTTTGCAGCCAAATTCATACTGTAGGCTTGGTAAGTTTTCAGTAACACGGACAGATAAAATTTTTGTTGATTTCTCAAAATAAAATATTGACATCCCATAGTAATAGACTCGGGGCTGGGTTTGCGTTTGTAGGGAACACGAAAAGAATAACTTAAGAATTTCACAAAAAGGGTCATCGAACCTTAATACTGAGCACTTATGGAATCATTTCCATACTGAGCTTTAATATTGTGTAAAAGCTCGTTACGAAAATTGCATTACCTTTTGTTTTGGAGCTTCAATGCGAGCGACCCGTACCTCCGCCCACAATGAGGTATATGCGTGACTTCTCTCGCATGAACGAACTTAACTTTATCGCTTCCATTGAGAGTTATGATTGGGCTAATCTATGTAGCGAACCTATATTAGATGTTAATAATTTGGCATCTCGTATAATCAACATAATTATAAATAAATACGATATATGTTTTCCATATAAAAATAAGCTTATAAAGAGTGAACTCAACCGATGGGTAACAGACGAAGCACTCAATTTAAAGAGGCTTCTGTTTGATCTAACTGACCTGGAGACAAGGCACTCAGAGGAAACTGTTCTTAAACAGTTTCGTTATGAAATAGATGAGAAGTGTAACTCACTTTTAAGAAAGGAACGTACCTCCTATTTTACCAGTAAAATAAGGGCAAGCAACAGCGTGAGCAAGGAGATGTGGAAGGTGATAAATAGTGAACTGGGCCGTACATCTCACTCAGCACCAGACCACACTGACCTTATAAGGAAACCAGATGGTTCAAAATATGCGACCAAAATTGAACTTTTGAATGCGATGAATGCAAGGTTTGTGGGAGCAGCCGCCGCGTGCAACGCTCCACAGGCTGATCTTCCGCTAGTTATTGCGGCATTGTGCTCATCCAGTCAGCCAGCAGACCGATCTATTCTACTCATGCCATTCACCCCGCACGAAGTATATCAGATCATTACAAAGAAGATTCCTCACAAACACAGCAAGGACATCTACGGTATATCGTGTGATCTGCTGAACTCTTTAGCGTGCTCCATCTCAGCTACCTTATCCGTTTTGTATAATCAATGCCTGAAAAAGGGAGTTTATCCTATTGCTTTGAAAAAAATCAAAGTATCTCCTATATAAAAGGGGAAAGGGAAGAAGGAAGACGGGGATTTTTACCGACCGGTTGCCGTAATCCCGGCACCAGCTAAAGTACTTGAGAACGGACTAAGCTTACGTATCACCAACTTCCTAAGCTCTGGCAACGCTATTAGTGACAGGCAGTACGCATACAGAGCTGGCCGCTCTACTACCGCCCTTGCTCGTGAGGTGGTATTTAGCGTGTAGGGCGCGCGCGAATCCGGTAAACAGGTAGCTCTGTTGTCGTGTGACCTGTCTAAGGCATTCGACGTCGCAGACCATGAAGTTATAGCTGCTAAACTCAATCACTATGGCATCCGAGGTCCAGCTCTGTCGTTGCTGACTGACTTCATGTCTAACCGATCGCAGTCAGTGATCGGTGAAAGAGGTGCCATAAAATCTGATGAGTTGGAAACCTACATTGGCGTAGCGCAAGGATCCTCACTCTCAAACATTATATTCTCCCTGCTGCTGAACGATCTTCCAAACTCCATAAAAGGCGCTCAAATCACAATGTTTGCAGATGACGTTGCGGCCGTAGTGACTGGTAAGTCGGTTGACGAGTTGGAGAATCGACTGTGTGACGTGGCGAGGCAGCTAGCTGAATGGTTTCGGCTGAATGGCCTCGTCCTGAATCCAAAAAAAACAACTTGATGCACTTTAACTTAGCTGGACGGCCATACCGCCCTCTAACTGTTAAAGTTGCAGGTGACAATCTAAGCCAAATACGTTCTTCGAGCTTCTTGGGATTCAGGCTTGACTGTTGCCTCAAATGGGATGCCCACATCGACTGGATGTGTAGTAAACTCGGCAGCGCATGCTTTGCACTCACACGCTTAGCGATCACACTGCCGCAAGACGTCGTCCGTACGGCATATTTCGCATCAGTACAATCACTGCTAGGCTACGGCATTGAGATCTGGGGCAGAGCCGCAGAATGGCATAGAGTGTTTGTGTTGTAGAAACGGGCAATACGTACGCTGGCACGTATCAAATATAACGGTACAGCGCGGCCGCATTTTAGAAAACTAGGAAAACTGACTCTCCCCTCCTTGTATATCTTTCAAGTTACGATATTCATGAGACAAAATCTGTACTTATTTGAACGTAGGTGTGAACGTACAAAAACCGCAATAAGATCCGCAGTATATCACACAAACTCACAAAGAGTAAACGGTCGGTATATGTGTGCGGTCCGAACATTTCCAATAAACTCCCAGACGGAATCACACAAGCCATTTCATTACCCTCGTTTAAGGCCAGGTTAAAAAAGTGGCTAGTCCAGCAAGCCTTCTACACTGTAGATGAGTTTATGAATTTAAAATAACATGTTATTGATTGAAATTATATAAATATATTTTTTATAATTAATTTCTAATCAATGTTATTATTGAATTATACATTTTATGTTATTAATTATCATAATGAATGACATATTATTTTTTGACATGTTAAATTCGACTTTGAAAATTACATTTAGAATAAGTATAGACATGTTTTGTAAAGTTAGATATTATTACAATTATTAGTATTTTTTATTGCATAATACCTCATTGACCTGTAACTTACCGATATTAATAAAGATCTGTATCTGTATCTGTATATTAACCAAAGTAACTATACTATTTGGGTTCTTCTTTATTTGCAGATGCGAGACTATCCCAAAAACGTATGCATTTCTTGAGGCCAGGTACGATCCATTCCATAAGGTTGTATTTTGAGCAACTGACAGGGTTGGTTTTTGTATACTGCTTCTGTAACAAATAAGAAAACAGCAGCTGCTTCAGAATCATATTTTAATTCTGGTTATTCTGACCAGTTATAATTTTTGGAGCTTAATTGGAGTAATTGCTACTCTCCGCCATCGATTTAACCGCCTGATACGACACTTCTTCAACTTTTGTCTTCACTTGGCTAAAGTAGTTTCGTCTAGATATTCCTTTTTCTTCTTTTCTTTTTACCCTCCTTGCTATGATTTTTTCATGAGACTGATTTTGTGTATTATATATAGGTACCAGTCTTACCGCGGGGGCTTCACTCTTAAGGAAGTGGCTTTCATCTTTGATTAAAATTAACAGTTTTCGGCTGTGTGGTTATTTTATCAACAACTCTTATAGTTTATATGTTGACTAGGGTTGCTACGTAGATAATAAAGAAAACTGCTTCCAAAACCATTGTGTGGTTCTCTAAAAACAAAACAGACACACAAAATTCTACAAATTATAGTTTTGGCCTCACTAAAATACGAATAACCCATTTCAATTAAAATTTTGCAAACACATTCCATGTATACACACGACTTTTCACAACTTTTTATTATTAGCATAGATTTGTATAGATGTAGTATACATATATCAAATGTGTCATAATTTATAACACGCAAAGGTAAATCAATCATTTTTGACAATGTTTTTGACTAGTTTTGTCAATCAAAATGACCCTTTATGTGTAGTTGTCCCTAGGCTTCTACAAATTAAATGTTTAAAAGAAATATAAATTTTCAAACTTTCCAAAGATTTCACACGTTGCTTTAAGGTTAGACGGTAAATCTTTCGCGCGCGAGATTTGGATTTTCCCAATTGTTATAGCTGTTTCGGTCACTCGCGGCCGGCACGAGCGCGCCCTCCCCGCGCGCCCCGCACTTGTTCATTTTGTACCCACAGCTTGGACCCAAACCAGTACATCCTTTCTTACCTTCGTTTTTAGTGCTTTTGATTGTTTAATTCAAAATAAACAAATGAATGATCTCCTATTCGGCTTTGACTAAAGAGTTGAATATAATAGTTTCAAACGGACGAATGTAGGATACTAAAATATGTAAAATATTTTGGAGAGTTACTGTGTGGTCAAAGGAGGAAGTAAATTGATATTTACGCGGTAGTACTCCTCTAACGAACAATTTTTATTGTAGAGCCAATCTTCGAATCGTGAAAAATAATCATATATTACCTACTCGCCCAAAATGTTACTCAACATTATTCTTTTGTATGGAACACCTGATTTTTTTTGTGATTTTACTGTTGTTTCCATAGTAAAAGTTGTTACTATAGACGAGTACTATCACCAGTTTGCGTTTCCAAAACCATTTCACCGCGTATTTTGTGCTCTTCTTCTTTATAGAACTATACAGGCTGTAAACTTAATTATGTACTTCTCATATTATATGTTTTGACCGTTGACAGAAAGAAAAGTGAAGTAAATTGAAAAATATGTTATGTGAAGTATGTACACATAATTAACTTTTAAAAGACAAATAAAACAAAATATTCATTATCCAGATATTATTGCACGTTTTAACATCGTAATTTTGAAAAAAATAATATTTGTGTGGAAGGTAATCTCTTGTAATTTTTTTATGCGGAGCCATCCAGATGTTTAGTTAAGAAAAGTTATGGGATATTTCGTGTAAATTCCAAGAAGTGCAGACAATAATTACAATGATAACACAATATATTAAAAATGTGATGTAATGATGATTTTTTTTTCTTTATTTTATATTTTAAATTAACTAATAGCAATACGTTCTCTAGCAGGCATATTTTTCGGTACTCTAGGATCAATCAATTCTGGAATAACACACTGCATGTAAAAATTTCTTAGAGGTGTTTGCATTTTTTCGTGATAAAATGCGTCATTTCTATTGATTTTTTGGTAAAGCAACCCATGTGAACTCCAAACAATAAAATAGCAATAAGCCCTTTGCGTCACATGAAGTTGACCTTGGACCTGATAATAATGGTTATGCTCTGTTTTCAGTTCTATGCCTTGAGTCGTCACGTTTATGCCTCGTCCATTCCAGTCTAGTGTTTAGTATAAATATGAGAATTAAATTTTTATCATAGACTTTATCTGCATATTTACCTAATAAATATTTACCTGTTTATATTTTGATCTAAACGTTTCAATATCGGCCTTACAATGCTTCGGTTGCCTGAAATTCAATGTGATGAGCGTTAATAAATGTTTAGGTATCCGCATCAAAAGCTTGATCGGTAGGAAGAAAGGCTCCATACTTTAGAGGTTTTTTTTAGGAATTCTATCTTAGTTTAATATACAATACATATTTATACTCACTTGTTAATTTTATTACCCCTTTTTTTTCTTTTTGCCGATAAACGTAGCTTTCCTTTTCCATAGTAATGAAATTAAGTCTCAGTATTATTTATCTGAATGTTACTTATGTTTCCGTATTTCACTGTTTTGTATAAAATGATCTGTTGATTTGACAGAAAAAAATCTCTCAAAACCGACGACATAACTATTTTAAGAGCACTGTAGTCGATCGATGGCTTGAATTCAGTCGCGCACGGGGTCGATATACTTGTTATTTCATTCTACATTCAAGTTCGGGTTATAGAGCACTGACTGACTGTTATTGGTTGACCCGAACGTTCATTTACCGAGCTCGTACGGAACTAATCTAACACGCTGTGAGACGCAAGCTAACGCGAGACAAAATTCATGTTTTGAAAAAACTCGAGAATGGTTTTGGGTCTTCCTATGAATTCAGGAGAAATATCCCAAAAACCGAAATGAAAAAACAATTTTTTTGAATAGTATAAAATATACTATGCGGTGAACATATTCATGGACATGACGCAAGCCTTTGATTATGTGGACCACAACAATCTTTTGAACAAGATTGATGCCTACGGTATTAGGGGAAATGTACAGAAATTAATTAAATCGTACCTGGAAAACAGGAAACAATACACACAGATCTCGAACATTAACTACAAAACCAAGCAGGAAGAGATTTACATTTCTCGTGAACGAAGTGTCTCCTACGGCGTTCCTCAAGGCAGTGTATTGGGTCCACTGTTGTTTATTTTATATATTAATGACCTACCCAGGACAACTCATAACCCAATGTCCTTATTTGCAGATGACAGCACGGTAACAATAGAATGTAGAGATAGAGAATTATATGAAAATGATATAAACAATGCCTTACGTGCTATTATAGAATGGCTACAGTGTAACAACCTGAAAGTCAATTTGAAGAAAACAAAATTTATACAGTTCACCCAACGAATGCCTGTAAATTGCAATATGAACATACATTTTAATAATGAAAAAATTTACAATGTCGATAATACTAAATTTTTAGGACTAATAATTGACAAAAATATAAATTGGAAAGCACAAACTAAACAATTATGTCAAAAATTAAGTTCTAATGCGTATGCTCTTCATAAGCTTTCCCATATAATTAATAAAGATGCTCTACTAACGGCATATCATGGTATTGTAGCTTCTAAACTGAGATATGGCGTCATTTTCTTTGGTAATTCCACCAACAGAGAACTTGTCTTTAAGGCCCAAAAAAGATGCATTAGAGCTATGTTTGGAATTGCATCAACAGAAAGCTGTAAACCGTTTTTTAAAAATCACAGCATACTCACTTTTCCTCCATTGTATTTATTAGAAGTTGCGCTTTTTGTTAAGACAAATCCTGACTTATTCAAATACACCTCAGAGGTAAGCAGACGAAAACAACGGGATGAAAGTAGGATTTGTGTTCGTAGGGCGCACACTGCGCTCATGAACAAAAGTGTATACTGTATGGGCCCTTTAATACACAATAAAATTCCTAAGTACATCCGAGACTTAGATGTAAATGAATTTAAAAATAAAATTAAAACAATATTGCTGGATAAATGTTATTATACCATCGAAGAATTTCTTGTAGACAAACTAATTTGATACTGTACGCTTAAAGTATATTTATAAGTTTTATACATTACTTCATTGATATATATTTTACACTTGACTTTAGAATTTATATACATATTTTTTTTTTGTTATACTTAACATTTTTTTTGTACATAAAATGACATGATATTCACTGTAGAAATAGGAACTAAGTTTGTAGGTACTATTGATTGATTATTAAGTGTTTTTATGTTTTAATTTTATTAGTCCGACTAAATGTCTGCTACGGGCACATGCCACCTCTCTGATATTTGTATGCCATTAATAGGTTAAAACGTGATAGATCTTACCTCTTTATTTAACATCTTTTATATTTTACTCATGTTTTTACAAATAAATTTCTTTGTCTTTGTCTTTGTCTTTGTCTTTGAACTTAAAATCATTTGATTTGTTCTATCGCCTCTAGGACATTACTGTACATAAACATTCATCAAAATATGTGTAACATTCAGGACTTTTATATGCTTGTAACTTTTGTATGTATTTGATTTTGATAAATGTTTTAGGTTCAAGTCGTGGATGATGTATGTTGAAAAAGAAAAAAATAATAGGCAAGTACCTTTATATAAGGATATTATCAGCGAACTGCGCTAGTATGGGAGTTGGGGCGAATAGAGTACCCTTAACTTCTGTATAGGGTCAAGTTATAAAGTGTCCTTATGTACATTTAATATTGAAATTTTTCGTTTATGCTTATTAATATATTCAATATTTCTTTAAGATTATAATTTTATTAATTTTTTTTACACCAATTTTTTCCTTTGCAGTTAAACGAAAATCTACTTTTGAACTTCACCGATCATCCGTAATAGATACTTAAATTAAGGCCAACAATACGAAATAAATAATGTAAACACACTTTCAGGCTTTCAAAACATTTTTATTTTATTAAATTTTATATAAATTTTGAACTTCCTATTCTAATCCTTGTCGTCTGTGTAAAACAAAGATGATTTGTCGAAAGAGTCCGAAATAGCCGTACTTATGAAAAAAAAAATGTATTATCATATCAGTCATGTTGTCAATCAATCAAAAATCAACAAGAAAAACTAACAGTAACGGATTAATAATAACAAAAAACTAAACAAACACGTAAACGAAATAATATCACTTCGAACGCAATCCAAATAGGAATGAACTTGTTCACAAAATGGCGGACCAAATATTGGTAACTGCAGTACTGACTGCTTACACAACCACACAACCCACGCAACAACAGCTGTCGTCGACCAACTGACGTCATTATTCTCAGTAACGGTCCGATTGTTTACGTATTTCATCTCGTCTCGTTGGCCATACTTTAGTTATTAAATTTAGCCCCAGTATTAATTTTAACTGAATGTTACTTTTATTTCCGCAGTTCCCTTTTAGTATGTGATCTATTAGTTCCATGGAATAATCTCTCAGAATAAGAAGGGACTACATAATTATTTTTACCCCTGTATAAAGTAAAATTATTTTGCAAACCTAAAACAGAGTTTTTGTAATACGTAGGGGCTTAGCGAAATGCAATACTTTTTAGTTGCCCACCTGCCTCTTTTTTTATAAAAAAAAAAAAAATCGTAAGTACTCAACAATTTTTGCAAGAAAACTCTGTCCACCACACTCAATACTTTTTCCACTAACCTACACGTAAAAACTCTTTGATAAATCAATTGCACCTGTATCAAGCGAGTAAGGTGAGTGAAACGAGTATAATCGCTCGTCCCGTGATCCCCCCGCATGTCTTCCCCACCCCTGATGCGACAGAGTACGATGCCGGATTTATGTAATTTGCGCCCGCGATTTCGAACGGTAGAGCATAGCTAATTACTGAAATCCTATACGTTCTATTTACGAAATGATTGCATTTTACAAATATTTATGAACCAACACGAGTCCTATTTTAAAAGAAATACGATTTTGCTTGAGAAATGCTTAAGAAAATCGAATATGAAAATGGAATATTTTGGAGCTTAAAACACAGATTTTTAAGTGCTTGTATTTCTTATGCGTGTTTATTATCCGAAATTTAAAGTTAAATAGGACATGTAGGTTGTGCAAAAGATGAAGTAACTTAAAGTTTTGTGTGATTTAATGCATTAGCGTACAAATGAGAAGCTATCTCGTTTTGTATGGCCGCGGAGTCTATCGCTCTTCCCTTAATTAGTTTTCCTAAATTATTCTTACGACTGCCGGCATTTAGTAAACCTTGGCAAGCACTTTGATTTAAAATCGTTTGTACTTGTTTCATTAATTTACTTTAACATTTCACTCCCCCCCAGTAATATCCCTGAATCCCTTTGTGTAATAACCGAAATCGGTCAGGGGATAATATAAGATAACCATTTATTAATCACGACAATACAAAATACACGGCATGACAAAATAAAAAGGACTTTTCTCTAAAAATTTTTAAAATTGAAACAGCACATTGAAACTTATTGTAATATTCTGTATTAAAAAGCTCTTAACTCAGCTTGTGCTGCGTTGGATACAGTAACAATCTGCAGCGCTGTTGTTCTGCCAGAGACTAATAGTGGTGACGCACAAACACAAATAATGGTGCAAAAGTTCTTTATATATAATATTTATGATTAGTAAATGATATGGAGTGAAATTTAAAAATAAATCTGTGAATGTCCAACACGTACAGGTGAATTTTGATCAAAATAATTTTTTTTCTTATAATTTATTGTTTCATCAGAAACTTTTTGCTTTACCCTAATTCGTCTGGAAAAGTGGACAGTAGAAATCGATCGAACGAAATTGCGATTTGAAACGTTTTGCCAAAAAATGGGGAATATTCCTACATAGCAATGCGTGTTTTTTATTGAAAAAAATAATTGCTACAAAATTGCTGGCAGCCCGCGCCTCGCTCCCGTTGATTCAGCGGAGACTGCGCGTAACCCAGTTGTGCCCGTGACGTAGTTGTGAACGGTCGCCCTTGTGTTGCCGACTGTACCGATCGAGAAGTACTGGCGCGAAAAAACCTTTCCCCCACTGTTGTAATTAAACGGAGTGTACTGCAAATGTGACTTTGATAACCGGTGAGTAGAGTGAGATTTTTCATGAGTGTTTCGTTCTTTTTTTTAGGAAATATATTTTCTGAGCGGGAATGCCTTTGTTATCGGTTATTTCCTAAATTTGAATAAGTGTCATAAATTACAGAATATTAAATTGGCGACGCTTTTGTAATGTTCAAAGAATTTACGTATAATAAGATTATTCCATTAATATGATGTTTTTTTTAATTCACTATTTTCTTTTTTGGCACGTACAGTGCAAATATTTAAATTATTTCAGTGGCCCTTTTCAAAAGGGATAACCTCTTGAAGTTACCGTTTTAAGCCATAATCGTTAGGGCTTATTTACTCGCCGGAAAGTTAGGCCCCTAATAAGGCTTAAGCATTTTTGGAATTAGCTAATTAAATAAAAGGTGTGTTTAATCGAGAGTCATTTCGTATTTTGTTTGAAACGTTTCCTTTGTTCCTATAAAATACTTTTTAATAAA
Source organism: Ypsolopha scabrella (assembly GCA_910592155.1). Lineage (NCBI taxonomy): Eukaryota > Metazoa > Arthropoda > Insecta > Lepidoptera > Ypsolophidae > Ypsolopha > Ypsolopha scabrella. The sequence continues at coordinate 23,032,526 of OU342976.1, forward strand.
GCTTCTTTGGTCTTTGTTAAAATTGAAGTTAGATTTGAAACACGGGACAAAGTTTTCATAGCTCATTATTGGATTTCTATAGCATTTCTTTTCGGATTAAAAGACTGGTTCGTTCAGATATTGTGGAGATTGATTGAACGATACCTTTTATCCGGTCTTACTCACGATGATTACTTTTATGAAATACTTTATGAAGATTGTGATTCCTTGATTGGGTACGATGGAGACACTACTCGAACAACGTGTTTTGGTACATTTTAAATTTTGCAAATGCAATTTACAGATTTCCTAAATTGCTTAGAGGAAAAAGAAATAACTTTTTGTTTTCAAAATAAGAATGAATAAATTTTCTTTTATATTTCACAGTTATTTTACATTATATTAGGTATCGTTTCATTTTAAAATATTAAAATTACCTATTTTAAGCCATTTTATTAAATCTAGATCTAGCCTAGGCAGGAACGCACGTGAATTCCAAGAGACTCTTAACAGGACGTTATAGTCATAAGTTACTTGTATAATTTGTCATAAAATTATGTATTATAATAATAACTCATTATTATATATACAAATTATGGCTGCGGTATTCACTTGAAATAAAAAATTTGTCACGTATATAATCATATTTGGGAGTAATTATGAAAAGAAAGAATAAAATAACTTAAATTCAGAATGTATTAAGTGTCTTTAATATTACGTAGAATTTTTGACGCACTATTTTTTTTGTGTTTGGGTCAAAAGATTTTTCAAACGGTTTTAAAATGTTTTAAGTTCTATTTCTAAGTTTTTATATTTCTAAGTTGGGTTGGAACACAAAGACATTATATTCACAAAAAGTTATAACTGATATTCATCACATATTTTACTGGACAAGTTTCCCAAAGAAATAGTCACATATAATAATTATAATTTGTAACATTTTAGTCCTAAATATAAAATTTTAGTTCTTAAGGCTCTACTCATTAACACTTTTTTGGTCGTTAAGCCCATATTTAATTCAACTGGCACATTTTTGTTGTTTCCACAACAAAAAACTGTTACGAAAAACTTTATGGCGATTAATTACACCATACTTTTACTGTTATAAACTTGAACATTTTTTATGCATTTTTGGCAGAACTCCAAAAAACAAGAAACGATATTTCTAAATTACAAATCGACATCTAAAATCTTGAGAATCTTAAAAAAATATGACACAAAATACTGTACAAGTACGCACTTCAGGCTTATCCGAAAAAAATACAAAAATGGGTGATTTTGCATCGTTTGTAACGATAATGTTCTATAATACGATCGCATCTACCTTTTGCTACGGCGTAGCAAGTGCTACAATCTATCTCTACCGCTTTGTAGACCCGCTACGCCATAGTTCCAACGCAACATACTCGTAGTCCGTAGGCAACGTATTCTAATGTCTTCATTTGTGTAATATAGGTTAAAATTGTAAAATTATATTAATTACATCGTCAAATTTACAAAATAAACAAAAAGGTATTTAAAAAAAGGTTAATATTATCAATAAGTTAATAAAATAACACAATATACACGGTATTTCAACGAATGAAATACAAACATTCGTATTATATTAGTAAAAAATAAATTAATTTTAAATGAATGCAACGAAATAAGCAGGTGTCTTAAATCGTTTAAAGTAAGTTGTTAAATATGTCAAATACAGGTTATAATAAAAATGTACACATCAAGAAATTCATTACCAGTGTAGTAAGCTTTACTTTTCTAAATAAAGTGGTGGATCTATGTTCAGCCTAAAAAAGGCATACGCATATGAATTTAAAACTAAATTATACTAAAGCAATCTATAATTTCAATAACGAATTTACAATTTACAAACAAACATAATTAAATTATGCGACACATCACATGTGTTTGCCTTTAAGCATATTTCATATCGTAGTAATTATTTTAATAGACTTTAGTCACTAAACTTTAATTTCCGTGAAGTACAGCATTTGCTAAACAAAATTATATAAGTGACTAGCTGTTTGGCCTCGGTTCAGCCAACGCGGTATTAGTTTTTTTTATTATCTCAAGAGACTACAGAAAATTCCGGGACAAAAAAAATGTGTAGCCTAGGCCATAAACGATTTCGTTGCAAAAATGTCATTGCGACTCGTTGATGGTTTGTAAAGTAATGAGATTGAAAAACAAAAAAAACAGATTTCTGAATTTACTAGCCTTTGCCCGCGGCCCCGCCCACGTTTATTCAATCTCTTTTTTGGCTTGAGCGTTTTTTATCAACACCTCATATAGCCTATGTGTTGACCATAGTCACTAAGATGATAATAAATAAACATGCAATTTCAAGTTAAAACAGAACATGCATACATATAGACAGATAAACAGAAAGACCCAGGGACTACGGATATCGGTAACGGATGGTGACTGATCATACACGACTTCCTGTAACCACTCTCCCGGTACGGCTTCTTATGACGTCATGCCGAAACATGACGTGTCGCTTGGCGGCATGGTGATGTCATGAGGGTGGTGACAAGCCACGGGTGAAGCCTACCACCAGTTGAAGTGAAAGAATCTCAGTGAGTTTAGTTTTGATATAGCATTAATTAATTAGCCTGGCTTCCATCCATCCATCCATCAGCCTGTCATCTAGGCAATATTACGCCACTATTTAGCGGTCCCCCGTCCTCCTCATTCAGCTACCTCCTTCAGGTCGTCGGTTCAGCGGGCACAAGGTCAGCCTACGCTACGCTTTGCTGCACTTTACTCCATTCTAACATCAAACGGCCATCACGCCGGCGACAGATATGGCTTGCCCACTACCACTTCAACTTATTGATTCGGCAGGCTATGTCGGTCACTTTCGATCTCGAACAGATCTCCTCGTTTTGGATTTTATCCATCAGAGAAATCACAAGCATAGCCCGCTCCATAGCTCGCTGAGCGACCTTAATAACCAGGCTTATTTAGAGTAATCTGTTGTTATATCTCAGTGTGTGCTACACAGGAAGGCGTATTTCTTCAGCTCCTTTCATACACCATTAAATATTGGTGAGAAGAGATGGGTGTTATAAAATATAGTGAAAAATAGTAGCCAAATAGCCGCTGTGGGGTGTAATTATATTTAATTATAGTCTGCTTATTTTAACAAACGAGTACAGAGTATCTCTGTCACAGTTATCTGACATTGTTTGACAGAGATGGGGCATCCCCACCACGGTAAGTTAGACCGGCTTTTACAGACAAAATTATAAAAGAGCGTCCAAACTGGGCAAAACATTTTTCTTAATGTTAGTAATGATACAACATAATCTTTTTTGTCGTTTGATTTTTTTTTCTAGTAGTTTGTGAGCTGTTTCCAAGCCTAAACTCAGATTTTCTCTATCAGCTCGTTATTAATCTAATAAAGATGAATTTTTAAAAATTGAGTGTTTTTGGTGATGCTTTCCGCTAAGAACAATTATTTTTATGGCTTAAATTTTCAATAATACTCCTCCTCCGTCTTTTTAAAAGTAAGATGAAAATATTCATGAGACCAAGCGTAGTTTTTAATTGAATATCACAAAACAATAACACCCGATGTTTCATAGAAAAACCTTGGTATGAAATGTATGGAAAAGTTGGTTAGTTTCTCTATGAGATAGAGTAAGCTCTTACAAAATCATTATTAATTTCGAAAAATAAGAATCATTCACAAATTCAGTTATTTTCACCACAATAAATATTGATAAGGGCTTGTGTTGATAAAAAATATATGTATATAATGAATGGTAATAAATGCAAAATCTCTATAGAAATAAATATAAATAACCTGAAATTTCAATATTAAAAGTTGATTTCACCAACATTTAGAGCTGATAGAAAAAAACCGGTCGAGTGCGAGTTAGACTCGCATACCTAGGGTCCCGTGATTTGACAGTTTTGGGAACAGTCAGGAAAAAAGTGTTTAAAATCTTGCCCATAACTGTTTATGATAACTAAAAAAAGGATTGATTGTACCACAAAAGAGAGACAAGAATATTTTTATACCGTACTCCAAATAAAACTCGAGGATGAAAGATTTAATTTTGTCATTTTAGTATCGTGAATTTTTCAACTGCAATTATTTTTCCTATAATCTTTACACAATTCCAAATCACCATGATTTTTTTAATTTTTTTCTGTTCACCGGGGTGGATATGCATTTTTTGCGGTTTTTCAAAGATTTCTCAAAATCAGTGCCAGTGGCTATAAGGGTGTTGATAAAATGATATGCCCATGTCGAACAAGAGGCAGATATTGAAAAACGTGGGTGGGGTCGCAAGGGAAAGGTTAGTTTAATACATACCGAATGGGACAAACAGTTCCTTAAAAAATATAGATTAAGGATATGATGCGGCCAATTTTATAACCAAGTACCTAATGTGCGTGGCCTCTTCCTTAAAAAAGTAGTTTGTGGCTTATGAATAATAATAATACCTTAAGTTCCTTTCAATAGAATCCGGCAACAATTTAAAGAAATCAATTATTTGACAGTTGTCTATGATGATCATACTGTTGTACCTATCATTGATTAAAATGTTTAAATCTTTTTAAAATCAATTCAAAACAATGAAAAACACCAACTTTCCAAAGACAAATAAGACTTTGATGATTAAAAAATATAATTAAATTTGACAAAACTATTGAAATTTTCGTCGTCATATTTTTTATTAAAATAACTACCATTTGGAGTCGATATGATTGTAATAACAATGTATGGTTCCTTGAAATTTGAATATGATCGAGATTGATAATATATTCAAATGTTAGTAATTACGAAGTAATCGTGTTAAATTGGTTTGTTTACATTATTGCCGGAATCTATTGAAAGGGACTTTACGTGGTTATGTTTTTTCCAAAAAAACTAGAGAGTAATCTAACTTGACGAAGACAGGAAAAATTACGGGTAAATACAATTTTCCGGTGCTTTAAAATTCTCTTAAATATTTTAATAAAATTACAAAGAATCTTTTCCCCAAAACGTGTTTTAAAATGTTTAAACACCCACCGTACTTAAAGATTTCAGCAAAAAAAGATTACAAAGCGTTGTTATTTTGTTAGGACCAAATTAATTACTTTTTTAATGAAACCTTTTTACTGGAAAATTAAAGCTTAAGTATTTTGTGTTTACTACTATTATATACAGGTACCTATGGAGATAACTTTGGCTAAGCAAATAAAAGGCCCCGATTCTTTTGATAAACACCTGGGTTTAAATTTGATAAAAGATTTTTCTCTCAAAAAGATTTGTAAAGAAAATTAGATGGTATCAGAACCAATGGTTCATATTTTAAAAATACGTATTTATTTGTTAAATGAATTATTTTATTGTGCGTGAATTGGTCACAAGATTAACTGTCAGATTGTTTTTTTAAACTCATACAAATTGTGTTCAATTTTAACCCGAATACGATAAATTCAAAGGGAGCCGATTTGGAGAAATCTCATCTATTTAGACTCAATTGTCAGGCTACGTACAACATAAAAATATGGCGGATGCTACACAACAAATTTTCAACACTGATATTGTCCTATACTCATCACGATGGCTGTCAAATTGACAATACAAGCTTAAAAATGTGATAAATGTGACAAACGAAAAATTTAAAAATTAAGGAGTAGTAAACCGGTCGTTTGTTCTATTTTCCTACGTTGTCTTCTCTCTCCGCCCCCTAACTTTTCTTCGGCTTGGACTAAGATATGTCACTTTCCCTAAGGAAAGTGTTTTTATTAAACTCCTAAAAATTCAAATGGATTATAATTTATAACCGATATCAACAGATTTTGGGATAAAATGTGGCTGCCTGACAGTACTCGTCAGCAAAGACAACCGCACACTGTGTCGGCTCGGCACACAGGACATTAACATCACATAGCTACCAACAATATCAGTCTACAGCCTCTTTTGGTGCATGGATTGGTCTTGGCCAAAATCGAAACTTGTATGGGTGGAGCGAAATTCCACTTTTTTCAATTTCATGTTGTAATAGTAGAATTACTTTGAAGTAAAATAAAATAAAAAATATTGGACTGCATCTTCTGCCCGCACATTTGAGTCGAAGTTTTAAAAAAGTATAGAAGAAAAATGTTTTTTTTTCTTTAATTTCAATTTTTATTTTTTTATTGGTTTGGTCTTATGTAAGCAATTTAACAAATATAGCGTCATAAAAAAATATAAATTTTAGGTGTTGTGCTGTTCCGGAATCTATATTTCAGGTCAACTGTAGCATTTGTATTATTCCGGAGTATAAATATTACAATGTTTAATTCTCGGTTTTCAGTATTTACCTATACGTGATCAAACGACCATTATCGTGAAAACGTGCATCATTATTTATATTAGATGAGATTTTACGACGGTCCAATTCAGTTTACATCAAAGCAATGTTTTAGAGTATAATACGTTTAGGGTTACGTACCCAAAGGGTCCCAAACAGGACCCTAATACTAAGCCTTGTTGTCTGTCCGTCCGTCCGTCACAGGGGTTCAAAGCTTCATAGGTATATTATGGCATTTATCACGGCAAATAATAATATAATCAAGAAGCTGACACTCGAGGAGATTACCCATAAAAAAAACCTCGAAAAATTGCATTCTTTTTACGTTACTTTGTTTCAGCCCTTTCTTGAAAACGGTTAATAGTCACAAATTTCAAATTAGCTCGGATTTTAGAACATACTCTAGTGTAAAACAATAAATTATATAAATCAAGGTTCCCAGCTCAGAGGGTGCTGAATTATTTATCAGGCGGTACCATATTAGCGGCTTGTTTTTTGTTGCCTTATGTTGCCATAACATTTAAGTTGTTTAAACGTTCCGTACCGACATTTAGGCCGTATTTTTTGGTAGCACTGAACCCTTTATGCGCGAGTCTGACTCGCACTTGCCCTTTTTTTTCTTTTACCACTTTTACTGAATTACCTGATAACTACCAGCGTCGTCGCTCAAAAGCAAAATCACAAAGTAACAAGCTTTACAGAAAAAAAGAGAGCTTATATTTCAACCACAAAACGGATTTTCAGTGAAAGTTTCATAAGGCTTAAGCCACATAACTGCACAATTACAAGTAGGTACATCACAAACGAAATTGTTTCTTTGGATTACATTTCAAAGTCTGTTGCAATACGCGTGCAGCGTGCCGATGGAATTGAATGTCAGAAGCTGGATATGGCTTTGCGTTCCTTTGTCTGACACGTTTGGTCCAGCTGCTTACGACAGTTATCTATTGGAGGGAAGTCATCCGGAAGTCGTTTACCACTGATACATTTACTTCCGTAAAAATCTAGCGGACATTTACGTCATAAAAATAATCATAAATATGAGACAAGGGGCGCCATCAAACTAATTGTTTCTCGCATCCACGGAGTTAAGAAAACCCACAAATGTACTCGCGTTTTCGATATAACTGTGTACAACTCGCTGTCTACTGAGATAACGAATGCTCCATCACTTACTAGTTTAAAAAGATCTTAAAAGACTGCTAGTCGCGTTTGCACCTTATGTCAGAGAGTTTATGGACAGATGATGGTACCTAGGCGTACCTTAAAATATTTTTTCATTTTGAGATAATAATAACAAAATATTGTTTTTTCGAAATATATTTCGGCCCACTTTGGGGCCGGCATCAGTCGAATAAATGACAAATCTAATGACATAAAAATATATACAATCTTATGACTAATTAACCTATTCTCTTACGTAAACAGAACAAAAAAAAAAAAAAATTAAAACTTAAACAATTTTGGTTGAATTCGGCCGTAACATCCCGATATTTGTTTAAAATACCAGGAATAAGACGTACCAAAAATCGCAAGATGGCGCTGCTTTTTATGGCACCCTGGTCTTAAGTCTGGTCTGTCAGACCTGTTGTTATTATTATCTCAAAATGAAGAAATAAAAAGCTTTAAATAGCCAATAATAAATATATTTTAATTTAAAATATTTTTGACATTACGAAATTAATCATTTTGAATTATTATTGTTATTATTATATTTTATTATAACACTATCCCGGTTCAGAGCTCCTCACGTCCAGATTTACTTTTCTGATTTTCTATACCACAGTGATATAAATTTAATTTTATTATAAATTGAATGCTTAATTTATAACAGTTATACTTTAAATATTAATTAAGTATTCTTGACTTGATTCTTGATTAGAGGTGGTAGAGTTAATGCCGTGCTCGACTGTGGAGGTACCACCATCTTACTCGGAAACCCTCCCGAAGTTATTCGGGGGAGTGTAAAAGGACAGCTCTCAGGCAAAAAAACCAGGCGGCCCACCATTGCCTGGGACCGATGGATGGCGGTATATCCATCCCCAATTTCCGGGCCTTACCACACTGGTGCAAGGGTTTCGGCACCGCTCTCACCAACCCGCCTGCCCAGCGTGTGTGAGTATGGGCATTTCTTCCAGGAGGACCGCCAAGAGTGGCGAAATCCTGGAAAGGCCTATGTCCAGCAGTGGACGAAACAGGCTGATGGATGGATGGATTCTTGACTGTAACTTTTTTTGTTATCAATAAATAAATCAAATCTTATCTTAGCTAGTAGTTCTACTCATCGTTTCTACACTATGAATATTCCTTTCATATAACTGTGCTTAGTAAAATCCTTAAAACTAGGTTTCTATCCATGAATATTTTTATTTTTAAAGCTATGGGTGAACCAAAGACTCTTTATTAATATTTTTTTTGTATGTGGTTTTGTATCGATGTAGCATTCGAAATAAACGTCTTTTCTTTCTTTCTTTAATGTTTGTTTTTTTTAATAAAAAATGTTACCAAAGGTATGATGTGCAAAAATACGTAAAAACTTTTTCAGTACTGCGAAATTATAATGTGGAAAAATGTTACATTTAACCAAAATAATATTTCGTAGAGTAAAAAAAATATGATATTAAAAAAAAAATGTCAGCTTGCCATTTGTTTTGATGATCAATTACTCATGGGTTCATCAACTTTATCATCAGTGCCAAATAGGTACAGATATGTCAAAAAAAAAAAAAGATTTCACTTACAAAACACTTGAAAATAGATTCAGCTAACAATTCAGACAACTAAATCAGCGACCATTTCATATTTTGGAGAATCAATACTATTGATCAATAAACTTGTACAAACATCAGTAAGTAGGTACATAGAACGCATAAATTTGATTATTATTTTACTAAGCAATCAATTCATTTGTACTATTTATGCAAACGGTACTTTTAAATCCCAATCAATCCCATCGTGGAACAATAATGTCAATGCCAATTGTAAAAAAAAAACAAGTCTCGCAACTTAGTTCTTCTACCGTAAAAAGTTGTGAGATCCATGTAAAACCAAGTCGGTTAACTGACTCAGTCCCAACTGAAGGGACCTTCTGTTTTAAGTTATTACATAATAAGCTTACATAACAACATCTTATAGTGACCATATCAATAATAAAAATCTTTTATGTCTTAAATAAATAGGTTGACTTAACCATTGGATGAAAACACAATGTATCTCACAAGTAATACATATTATATTAAATTAGATTATTTAATGCGATTGCCAATTCAATTTATTTATTTTAAACATAACAGATTTTTAATATTGATATGGTCATTACAAGATATTGTTAGGTTAGCTAATTATGTAATAACTTAAGGCAGAAGGTCCCTTAAGTTGGAACTGAATAAATTAACCGACTTGGATTTACATGGATATCAAAACTTTTTACGTGCTTATAACAGCAAATAAACAACGATAGTGCTTATAACAGTAAATTTTTGAAAAGATGATTCATGAAAATATAAGAAATTATCAGATTACAGATGAAAATAAGATACGTTTCAATACGAAATTTTAGAACAACTTTCATACATACATAAATCCATCCATCCATTCATCAGCCCGTGTTTGTCCACTGCTGGACATGGGCCTTTCCCAAACTTCGCCACTCATGTCGGTGCTCTGTCCTCCTCATCCAGCCACCACTCACAAAGTCTTTCAGGTCGTCGATCGAGCGGGCACGAGGTTGGCCTATACTACGCTTTGCTGTACGTGGTTTCCGTTCTAAAGCCTTTCGGCCCCAACGGCCATCATGTCAGCGACAAATATGGCCTGCCAACTGCCACTTCAACTTACTGATTCTGCAGGCTATGTCGGTTACTTTCGATCTCCGACGGATCTCAATATTTTATTTTTTACATATGTTAGTATAGTATATTTGGTTAGGCATTATATTTATTTATGGTCTATTCAGTTTATTTATCAACTTATTTATTAATTGCATTGTGTATAATAATGTTCTTATTCCAATAAGTCTTTATTTTATGCATATGTGTAACTTTATTAGCCCAACTTAAGCCCAGTTTTTTTCATATATTTCCCGTGTTATATTAGTTTAATCATGTAATATATTTTTTATAAAGATTAGATTGGACGTGTAAAACGTATCTTTATGTATCTATTTTACAAATAAACATTTTAAATCTTTGAGTCTCCTCGTTTCAGATTCTATCCATCAGAGATACATAAATAGATACATACATAAATACTATCGCTTTTTTCGCAGAGCGGTTGAAATCACAAATTACCATCTGCTACCTTGCAGGTAGCTGTTCAAAAGCTCACACTGGGTTTGGTTTTCTACCAGAGTTGCAACATTTACCCGTTCAAAAATCATCTCGCGTCGTAACACTGACCGTTCAAAAATGGCAGTGTCGCTAAACTTGTGTCGACTTTTTTAACAACAACTTTGAGAAGGGTTCGCACGATTAGCATAGGCATGTCAAAATTAAAAATATACAACTATACTAGATCTAACGGAAAAGTGATACCTAAATATTGTTTGAAATGTCGCTACACAAGGTAACAGCACGTTTAAAAGGTCAACTTTGGATGGAACTCTAGACGCACTTCTGACGCACTATTTTCGCCCTTCAATGAATACGTGGGACGCACTATAAGTTTCCGGAATGAATATGAAAAAATACTATTAAAGGTACAAAATTAATTTATTGTTTTTCAAAATAATCTCCCTTGGCGTCTATGCACTTTTTAATTCGATCAAACCAGTTTTGAAAACTTTTGTGCCACTCCCCTGTGGTGACCTCTGAAACGTATTTTTCATACTCCTCGACAGCCTCTTCTGGTGATGAAAATCGTTGACCGCGTAATTGGTTCTTAATTTTTGGGAACAGAAAAAAGGCACAAGGTGCCAGGTCAGGAACAGTCCATACATACAGATGCAGAATGACTCATGAGTTCTACATTTTTCGTCTTCAAAAAGTCGTTTGTCTGTCTGGCCGTGTGAGAACTAGCATTGTCGTGGTGCAGGATGATACGGCGTTTACGGTTATTTTTACGGAGTTCGTCAATAACTTCCGGCAAACAAATGGTCGTGTACCAGTCACTATTCACGGTACGACGATTCTCTAAAGCAACAGTAGCCACGTGTCCAGTTTTATTAAAAAAAGAAGCAATCATCCGCTTAGATGCACTTTTCACGCGCGCCACTTTGGTTGGTTTCGGCTCATCTTGAAAGACCCATACGCTCGATTGCTGCTTTGTTTTGGGATCGTAGCAATAAATCTATGTTTCGTCACCTGTTACTATGTCCCACACCAAATTTGACGCACCTTCGTTGAATCTGGTAAGCATGGCACTGCACCAAGTGACGCGGTCCGTTTTTTGAGCCTCGGTCAAGTTGTGTGGGATCCACCGCGAGCACAGCTTTCTCACACCCAAATGTTTGTGTAGGATTGATTGTATTTGACTCATGCCTATTTCTAAGGATGCGCGAATTTCATGGTAGGTCACATGCCTGTCTGTTTCAATCATCTGGCGCACAGCATCGATGTTTTTGTTGGTCACAGCGGTGGACGGCCGACCATCGCGAGATTCGTCACTGAGATTGATACGACCACGCTTGAATTCTGCAAACCAGCTATAAACAGTCGTCTTGCATGGTGCTTCATTGCCAAAAGCTGTTTCAAGCCGAGCAATGCTCTGTTGAGCTGTCAAATTACACTTAAAATCGTAGAAAATCATACTACGAAAATTTTCCCGAGTTAAATCCATGTTGATGCAGACACACAATTTTTTTAATGGCGCCACAAGGTAAAAACAAAAGACAGTCAGATGAAACAAACTGCATTCTACAGCCAAAGAGTTTTATTTTCAAATGTTGCAATAAATTTTTAAATATTGTTTATGTAAGTGGCCAGTTCCGGAAACTTTTAGTGTTACCTATGTATGATCGGCTGGTACGCATATGGCGGTCCAATAGAGCTTTAAATTCCGCTTACGCGTCATATTTTTATTTTAAATTGTTCTTTTATTCGTCTTTTCCTTCATTCCCTCATTTACCATCAAATTAACGAAGTTGTAATTGCTTATGTACCGAATGACGTATCACAGATTTTTAATTTTCAGACTCACTTTTCGTCTTAAATGCAAAGGTAATAAATACAATTCCATCCATCAGCCTTTTTCGTCCACTGCTGGACATAGGCCTTTCCAGAATTTCGCCACTCTTGGCGGTCCTCCTGGAAGAAATGCCCATACTCACACACGCTGGGCAGGCGGGTTGGTGAGCGCGGTGCCTAAACCCTTGCACCAGTGACGCCGCTGCCCGTCACTAGTCTGTTTTATTATGGCCCGGCAATTGGGGATGGATATACCGCCATCCATCGGCCCCAGGCAATGGTGGGCCACCTGGTTTTGCCTGAAAGCTGTTCTTTTACTCTCCCCCGAATAATTTCGGGAGGATTTGCGAGTAAGATAAATACTTATTTATAAATATAAAATTATTTATAAGAGTCAATAGTTCAGAAGATTTTTTTTTGTGCATAGAAGAACTTTGTACCTTGTCTTATATCCTTCAGTATAGAGTCTAATGTCTTACTGCAAGTGTATACCTTCACGTGTCCTTCACTGTATGTACATAGCAGAGGTATCTAGGTAACCAAGGCAAGTATTAATCCAAATCAAGTATAAATCTGTAAAAGGATAAATCCAAATCAGTGTCTTAAAAGCACTGGGTTCCCAGAATTCCAAGCCAAGTCAGTGGAAGCCATTTGCAGACCAAAGGAATTACAAATTCAAATTCTACATGGCCGCTACTTTCTTATAGGCGGAGAACTTACTGAAAGACCGTAAATTATATGAAGTTACTTTCGTTTAAACAGCCATATTCACACTGGAGACTCGGTAACTGGTCAGGACCACGGTTCAATGACGTTTTCTGTGAAATACGAAAAATGAAATCATGAAAAAGTATAGAGGCACAAACAAAAATTTTTCTTATTTCGTAAACAGGCTCATTGAATCTTGATTCTGACCACTTACCGAGTCTCCAGTATAAATTTGGCTATATAAACGAAAGTCACTATAATATAAGAGTTCCTGGATTGTTTTGAGTAAATAAACTTTTATATTTAAATGAAGACACGTACTGTACTAATCATACTAAGCAATTGGTCTAAAGGAACAAATGCGCAAATGACGAAAAAAAAATCACTCACTCATACAAAATTTACAGTAGGTTCCTTTATAAAGTTGGTATAGAGATGAGATGAGATCTTTTTTTTTTCAATTTGTATTAGGTCCTTCTAAACCACTCCGCTTTCTATTCGCGCTCCACTATGCTACCGACATGCTTTCCGTGTGGCAACCAAGTGGCAACAAGGTTGCAAGTTCAAAAAAAATTGAATTATTGATTAAAAGCAATCCTGAGTACAATTACTATAGTAATTTAATTTCGCGAATTGTGTATATTTGTGTAGTGCGCTAACGGCAAATGCTGCATAGAAAACCTGCATGCCGTACAAAACATGTTCAAACGTGACAAGGCGGAATAATAATTTTACTATTTATTAATAAGTACCTCTGATATCTTCACAAGTATTCACAACTAGGTAAATAATAGTAAAGAATTTGCAAGAAAACAAAATTTCGTGTCTTAGTTAAATAGAAAAACTGTACTTGCCGTTGACATTTTTGCTGACAATGCAAGGTATAAGTGGGATTCCACTAAGAACACTAAGTACATGACATTTTCTTTGATATCTATTTGATACTTTTCTGGATCTCATTTTTAAAATATAAATAAAGATATAATTGCCATATTTAGCTTCTTATTTTCTTTAAATATTGGTAGTAAAAATATAAATAAAATAATCAACTGATGACGGCCTCATAGAAGAGGTAGAAATATATTGAAAATTCTATCTTTATTTTATTTATATTTTTACTACCAATATTTTTAAAATATTGAATTTGTCTTTATGTATGGTTTATATTTGGGATTGTTGGCAGTTGGTGAAAATTGGTTCACATCTTGTATTGCAAACATAAACATACTGATGCTTATGATACATCTTGATTCAAATTGTAATTGTCAACTGTATTTATTTCATTTACTTACCTAACCGGTTTATTGTATAATTACTCTTGCATTTTGTTGCTTACGTACAATATCTCTGAATATATAAAAAGCAAACCTGAAACGGATTTCGCTGAAATATGGCATATCGATAGTTGTAATGACGTAGGCATCCGCTAAGAAAGGATTTTCGAAAATTCGTTCCCCTAAGTTGGTGAACCGAACTCAACGCGGACGAAGTCGCGGGCAAAAGCTATTTATAATTATAATTGTGAATGAAATAAACTTCAAACTTTTATTTGTTGAGACATAGGTATCAAGAATTTACATACTATATAAGTCCTTTATGCTCTGCCGTCAGGCGTACAAATGTTATATAGATAATAAATACAGTTGTTATGTAGGTACAAGTGCATTTCAATCAAGATGCAAACATTGCGACTTTAGTATGTATTATTCATATTTGGATGGCTCTGTAACGTAGTAATTATAACACTTGAACACATTTTTAGAGATCACGGGTTCCTGTCTCATATTGGCACTCTTTTGTGTTCGAGTTGCGTACTACTACTGCGTGGATCCGTAGCTGAGCCCAAAGTACCGGTGATAGGGCACACCTCCCATCACGTCATGGCACGTAATAATCAAACAGTGAATCGTGGGTGTACTCCACTTGCGTCTCACACTCTGGACTCGGAAACGCCTCTGAAACTTCTCCAGGGATTCATGTCGTGAAGATGGATTATATTTCCACCATATGTTTTGCGATTAAGTACTTTTATTTTACTACTGTTTTGAAGATTAGAATAGGACTTTATTTTTTACGACAAAAGGTGCAAAATTACACTTTTCACACAACAAAAAGCAATTTTCCCTATTTGATTATCTCCTGGGAAGAGATATATAGCAATACATAGTATCCAAGAACCCCGGAGGCTATGCTTTGTGATATCTTAGATCTCCAATATAGCTTACGTTATGAAAAGACATTATTATATTATTATTATATGACTAAAACATAAGCTTTTTTCCGGGATAAAAAGTAACCTATGTGTTAAGTTGGTGTATGAGCTATTACCATTCTAAATTTCATCCAAATCCGTCCAGCCATTTCAGCGTGAAAGAGTCACAAACAAACACACACACACACACACACACACACACACACAAACTTTCGCATTTATAATATTAGTATGAAGTGTGATGAGATAACATAGCCTCGTCTTATATCACCATAAACGATTAATGACCTCGCTAATTAGACACCTGATGTATGAAATAACAAAGCCTTGTCTTATTTCACCACAAACGCTAATCGCACTAATTAAATACCTGATTTTTCAATGATATAGATCTATCCTACAGGAACCATACATTTTTCCGGGATAAAAAGTAGCCTATGTGTTAAATTAGGGTATAAGCTATATCCATTCTAAATTTCATCCAAATCCGTTCAGCCGTTTCAGCGTGAAAGAGTAACAAACACACACACACACGCACAAACTTTCGCATTTATAATATTGGTAGGATAATTATTTACTCGTGAAGATTTCTTTTTCTATTAAAAATGAAGATTTAAATATTTAAATTTGATCTAGTACAACTGATTTACTGTAGAAAAATCCGATGTTCATTGGAGCTAAATTTTTATATTAAAATGTAGCAATGCTTACGAGTATGTATTACCTGTGAAAAGTGTGATTTTTGGGGTTGAACTTAACGACAAAGGTAAAAAGATTTTAAATAAAGAAAAAACCATTTTCAAGTGCTGACTTGTTATTTTTATGGAATGCATATTTTATAGGATTAATTAATTTTTCCAAAAACTGATAGTTTTTCTTTTGTTTTCATGATAATCGAAATGAACAGGCTGGCCTATTAACATCAAATGAACAATAAATTTAAATTATTCTGAACAAAATAATATGTCTCTATTTATTTAGGGGGTTTGTGTAATAGAAACCTCGCAGAACCAAAGGCAGTAAATTATTTTGTATTGCTCAATTCAATAACTGGTACAATAGCGCTTTATTTCATCTAGTAATTCAACCTTTTCAATAAAGATTTATTATACCCTTTAATATTATGTTATGAGCGTGAAATTCGCCTAGTTTATTCAGCGATGCAGCAATTTCACCATTAATTGTTGTCTAGTATTCTAATGTTCTCACAAAAATTTAGTACGTACCGTAGAACTTTAAAAGTGTGCATTACTAAGAGATAATAGGCGTCCAATATGACTTTTAAACAAAATTTGCTAATTTTTTTCCTACGACCGACGAAACGGAGCAGATAATAATATATATTATAGTAGGGTAAAATATTGTTTTATTATGAAAGAAACTGCTTACGCTCACGTTTTATTCTTGTTGACTTCATGCCAACTAATTTATACTATAAGGTGTTACTCCTTGATGGAACGTCATTCTCATACTAATAAATCTTCTTGCACAGGTTACACTATATTTATTATATTCATAATTATAGTGGAACTTGTACAAGAAGACTTTTATTAGTTTTCATGCCAACTGTTTCTCCGGTACAATTAAGGAATTTTCAAGGCGAGGGTCGTTCTTAGGACTATGACGCGGCGATTACCGTCGTTCTCAAACCAACCGTTGAATATTAGGTAATAATAACAATGAAGTGAGTGTAAACCTTTCCTTGATAATTATTTTATATATCAGCTCACAGAGTTTTAATAGCGTTGTTGTGTTTGTGCGTTCTCCGTTGTTACCCTATCTCTAACGCGGCTGAACCAATTTTAATACGGTTTTTTACAATCGCCCCCATACATAACCTTAATTTTGTTGCATAACTGACCACAAAACTTTCAGTCCTCGTTCAGGATTTACTGTAACAATAGGCTTGTACACAGGGTAAACAAAATATTATTCTATTCAGTCTGTCATTTAGATTATCAAAAAATATTGGACACGTATTTTCTCTTTTGTCAATCAAACAAAAAATGACAGAGATAAAGCGCGTCAAAGTTTGGGAGTGGGGGAAAATGACGTCACTTCTAAGTAAAATTGTACTTAGATGTGACGTCACGCGGAACTTCAGCGGGCCATATCTTCATCATTGTTTGTTTAATTGAAAAAAGAAAAAATACATGTCCAGTATTTTCTGATAATCTAACAGACGGAATAATAATTTTTTTTTAGTCATCATGCCTATTGTACGCATTTCCATCTACACCTAACATAGCTTAGATAATGCATGGCAACTAAAAGTTTTGTAGTCAACTATGCCACGAAAATAAGGTTCTTACTGTGGACGATTATTTTTATTTGAACCTTTGTAGAGAATTATGGCGAGGTATGAAGTTTTTTAATCATCATCAATCTACCTAAATCAGCCCGCTGTTGCTTAAAGGCCTCTTCTTTGCCACGCCTTTCTCTTGTGTGACAATATAATTAAGAGATTAGAAAGATTATACTTAATAAAAAAAGGTCCTGCGATACGCGACATGTTTACAATTCCTTTCCAAAACCATTTTCAAGCAAGTTTTCTATTCGACCCTGACATATTTCCGCGCCAATTTGGAATTTAGTGAGAATTTTGATTATAACAAATACTTCCGGGAGACGGAATATTTTTATTTTCAAATTCAGAATCCGGGGTACTCCTGGAAATCTACGAGAGATGGCAACCCCAGTTACCGTCGCCGCCCGCGCTTAGTGAGACGCAAGATGCAAGTCAGTGCAGTGTTTGCGTCCACCTGACCACAGAAACTCGTTTGCTTGAAAATGATTAACAGTTATGCTACAAAATTAAAGTCCTGTATGGGGGCGATTGCAAGAAACCGTATTAAAGATTATGTTTTTATTGCGAAATCCATCGCATTGGAATACTCTAAATATTATTATTAGAGTGCATTACAAATTAGTAGTAGAAAAAATAAATTAGAAACAAATGTAAAGACAAAATTGGAAAAAATTTCTCGGGCCAGGATTCGAACTTGCGATCTCTTGTTATTGTCTACCAATTGCGCCACCGAGGTAATTACCCAGACTGTTGAATTTTTCCACCATACTTGTTGAGGTCGCAGGTTTGAGTCCTGGTCCGAGGAATTTTTTCAAATTCTTGTCCTTATATTAGTTTCTAATTTATCTTTTCTGGTCTGTAATGCACTCTAATAGTA
Organism: Ypsolopha scabrella; assembly: GCA_910592155.1. Taxonomy (NCBI): domain Eukaryota; kingdom Metazoa; phylum Arthropoda; class Insecta; order Lepidoptera; family Ypsolophidae; genus Ypsolopha; species Ypsolopha scabrella. The sequence continues at coordinate 23,051,031 of OU342976.1, forward strand.
ACCGTATTAAAATTGGTTCAGCCGTGTTAGAGATAAAAGGTTACAACGCTAACGTCAAACGCCGCGCCGGCTGTGAATGTGTTTTATTTTCGCAATATGGACAAAGAGATAACTTAAAAATATAAGTCTAAAATATATAAAAAAACTACTCCCGGAATCAAAGCGACAATTCTTACGCCTTTCGGCCCCAACGGCCATCATATCGGCGATAGATATGGCATGCCCATTGCCATTTCAACTTCGTGATTCGGCAGGCTATGTCGGTCACTTTCGGTCAGATTTTATCCATCAGATATGTCCCAAGCATAGCCCGCTCCATAGCTCGTTGAGCGACCTAAAACCGATATTTGTGTAGTTACTACTGTTTCTAAAGAATAATCTATTTGAAACGATTATATTAACTCAATGACCACCCCTGTTTGGACGTTTTACCCTAATCCGGAAGTCACAGGTTCAAGCCACGTTAAGCTGTGGGTCTATGTTTGTGCCCGAAGTACAATCCAGCCAGGACGTAAAAATCTTCGGTAAAACGTGTGTATATGAGTGTGGTTGGAGACTTGCAAGATGTGTTTTTCATTTTTGTTTACTTAAACTATTCTAAGTTAAAGAGCAATAAAATATTTCTCCCTAAACATTACCGTTGACAAAAAAGGGTTCGCACAATTTCTTCTGACAGAAGGTCTCGAAGTTCAAATAATGTACAATTACCTATTTATTAAACTATGTGACTTGTACTCGTTTGTCGTCCTCTTTGTCAACACAATAATGTTGAAAAGTGGCACAAAGTTCCCAACTCGGAACTCGCGCCGCGCTCGCTTCATACATTTCCGTTCCGAACTTTGCCTGTTGGATTATTTAATCATGTGACGGTGTGTAAACTTACGAGTTTGCTTATCCCACTTCCCACTAATACTTATTATAAATGCGAAAGTTTAGATGGATAAATAGATATATGGATATTTGTGTGGCGGCGCGGCGGTAGCCCAGGGATAGAACGCTGGCCTCTCAATCTTTGAGATCTAGGTTCGATCCCCAGCCGGGCATGCATCAATGAGTTTTTCGGAATTTATGTGCACTTGCTGAATTGTGAAGGAAAACATCGTGAAGAAACCTGCATGCCCTAAAAAGCGTGTATTTGTGCCCGGAGAACGGCGATATGGCTCACCACCTATCAGGTTGGGACGTAATTAATTGTCAGTGAAACGCGGGTGTGCCAAGTATGTCACTTGTATTCGGGGATTAATGTCGTGAATATATATACAAGGTGGCTTTAATTTAGGTATTACTATAGACTCTCGTCTTCAGTGGGGTCCCCACATAGAAGCTCTCTGTGGTAGACTTAGTTCAGCCGCATACGCTGTTAGACGCATAAGGCAGATTACTGATGAAGATACTGCTAGATTAGTATATTTCAGTTATTTTCACAGCATTATGTCATATGGCATAATGTTGTGGGGTAGAGCCGCGGATATAGAAGCAGTCTTTGTCTTGCAAAAGAGAGCAATTCGGTCTATTTATAACATGAAGTACCGAGATTCATTAAGAGAAAAGTTTAAAGAAATTAATATATTTACGGTCCCTTGTGAATTTATTTATCAAGTTATTAGATATGTCAGAAAAAAAATTGATAATTTCCCGAGGCTTGGTGTGCACCACTCTGTGGAAACCAGAAACAAACATAAACTAGCTTTTCCAAAATTAAGACTTGCCAAAGTAGGTACCTCTTTTGTAGGACATGGTATAAGATTTCACAATAACCTTCCAGAGGAGGTCCTTAGTTTGCCTGAAAATAAGTTTAAAGTATATATTAAGCAGGGACTACTTAAGAAAGCTTATTATAAAATCAATGATTATTTGGATGATAATGAAGCATGGTGTAATAAATAATAATAATCTTATTCAATATTGTAATTAATAATTAGCATATTTTAATACTGTACGATTCCTCTAAAGGCTTAAAATTAATTAATATGTAAACTTACTTTGTTAAAGGTAATAGACAATATGAGACGGGTTGACTAAGATATATTTTTTTTTCTCGTGACTAATTCCCGCAGTCTTATATTTTTTTATGCCTTTACTTGAGTAGGTATGTATATGATTTTGTATCATATGTTTTATTTTGAAAAAAGGAATGTTTGCTAAGTTTCTTGCCCTTCTTCTTAGCAATACTAATCGAATGGTGCGGATGGTTAGGCATTATGTATATACAATATTTTTATTCCTATATTTCTATATTTTATGCAAGTGTATAACTTTATTACATTTTAGTAGCCCACCCTTAATATTTTTTGTATGTATTTCCCGTTTTTATTATTTCTTCATTGTATTATGTATATATAAAATTTTTATTCCTAGATTCCCCTATTTTATTTATTTTTTATTTATTTATCTATTTAAAAACTTACGACTATCATTTATTAATGCAGGTGTATATTCTATTTCCCGTATTATTATATATTTTTTTTATATTCTAAAGACATATTATATTGTGTAAATTAACTTTGACTTGTAGAAAGTATACTTAATGTATCTATTTTGCAAAAATAAATATTTTGATTTTGATTTTGATTTTGCAGCCAAATTCTTACTGAAGACTCAGTTAGTGCTTAGTAACAAGGTTTGACGACCCTTTTTGTGAAATTCGTAACTTATTCTTTTCGTGTTCCTTGGAAACGCAAGCCCAGTTCCAAGTCAATTACTATGGGACGTTAAAATTTTATTAAGCGAAATTTGCAAAGAGTGTTATCGATCCGTGTTACTGATCACTTACCAGGCCTCCAGTATGGGTTCGGCTGTATAAATAAAAGTCACCTTATATTTACCTAGTCCTGCCATGAGTTCTGTCCCTGTTTTTATGGATAATTCTAAGGTTCCAAGAAAATCCTAGAAGTCAAATCTATATCCACAGGAACGAGTAGGTTTCAAACTATAGGTACAATAAACAAGTGATTGTAATATAATATTATAAAATATGTATTTTTAACGAGTCCCCAGGTAGCAGATCTATATTGTAAAAACGCGGTTTGATTTGGGTCTACAAAATTCCATTGGGATGGGTGAAAACGAGTTAAAGGTTGAATTTTTATGCCAATGATAGGATAGACAATGACAATATTTTTTATTATAAGTCCTCAAAACAAATAGTAAAATCGCTAGGCAAAAATTTTTGTTTTTCTTAGGCGTATTTGACCTGATTTGGTCATAACGGTGGTGATGTAAAATGACTCCCAAAATATTTCAAACTCCTTTGTTTTCCAATCTTTATTGACTTATCTCCAAGAAAAATAGTCAGCTTTAAGCCTTACCACAAATTCTAATTGTAAGGGCTATGATTGAAAAAGTTACGAGGCGAAAAGATCAAATTGTGTCACGTGTTTTAAGATGTCTGCTTCAGCCGCTTCAATGATATTTTTTTAATGGTCACTGTATTTAAAGTGTTTCATTAGCTAGCCAACAAATTCCATTCATTAATTTTACTAGATTTTCTCTGGGATGAAAAATATCCAACTTAATGTGAGGGACAGAACTTTTGGCAGGACTAGGTACATTTTATTACTCCTTCACGCCGCGCCTTAACTACTGAACTAATATTTTCCAGCTATGTTTATTGTACGTAATAAAGGGCGAGCTTATTGCCATATATCTACCGGACACAATATTTCTTATAACCCACCATGCGGACTAAATGCGAACCTCATTGAAAAACAATTTTAATGAGATAAAAGTTTAGTTACCTGCTTCTTATTCGATAAGAACTCGTGAGACATAAACATAATACATTGTTTTTCGGAGAAATATTAACTTTTTGATGAAGTTTACTCCTGTGTTCGTCATAAATAGTCATCATCATCGTCATCGTCATCGTCATCGTCATCGTCATCGTCATCGTCATCGTCATCGTCATCGTCATCGTCATCGTCATCGTCATCGTCATCGTCATCGTCATCGTCATCGTCATCGTCATCGTCATCGTCATCGTCATCGTCATCGTCATCGTCATCGTCATCGTCATCGTCATCGTCATCGTCATCGTCATCGTCATCGTCATCGTCATCGTCATCGTCATCGTCATCGTCATCGTCATCGTCATCGTCATCATCATCATTTAGAACAATACCTATATTGTGTTATTGTACAAGTATGTTCTGAGTTTTTTTTTTTTCTAAATATCACATACAATTGTCACTTAGGTATGGTGTGTCACATCTGTCTATAAAAAGTAAGTCATAAATCGACATCTAAGTAGGTGAAGCCGAGGGTAATAACTAGTTTAAAATAAGTAAGTAGGTATACTAATACGATTAGGAGTAAACTAAGTAGGAAAGCAGGAAACAAATCTTTGGGAAGTTGATAAATAATTTAATATCTTGATAAACACACTCGCACTGTTTCACAAATAAAATACTGGTTTCGCCTGGCAGAAATGTCAAGGAACAATAAGAAATCAATTAAATACAATGTTGAATAATATATTTAAATCATTACTGTCAAATAATGAATTAGGAATTGGAAAATTCAGTGTTGGAGTGCAGATTTTTTTCCTTTAATGTTTTTAATTTTAATTTTTAATAAAGAGTGCAGAACAAATATCAGTTAGGCTCTTCCTGCAAAGTTGTGCTTTTTATGCATAACTTTGTTAATGATCTTACAGAACACATGCTTAAAAGTTGTTGTGCAGCATCATTAACAATGAAATAAAATACATAACCGAGCATTACTAGAAAAGCTTAATTAAGATTTAAATATTGTGCCATACTGCCATAAATCACATTTACTTAATACTTTTTATTTAAAAATACTCAACCGAACATAACTAGAAAAACTTAATTAAGATTAAAATATTGTCCAATACTGCTATAAAGTACTTTTACTCAATACATTTTATCAAAAAATACTCAACCGAACATTACTAGGAAAGCTTAATTAAGATTTAAATATTGTGCCATACTGCTATAAAGTACATTTACTCAATACTTTTTATCCAAAAATACATAACTGAACATTACTAGAAAGCTTAATTAAGATTTTAATTTTGTGCCATACTGCCATGAATCACATTTACTCAATACTTTTTATTTAAAATAATTAACCAAACATTACTAAAAAAGCCTTAGTAAGTTTTAAATATTTTTCCATGCTGTAATAAATTACATTTACTCAATAACTCAAGAAAAAAATATAGAAGTGTTTCGTTTGGGAGCAAGAACCGATGCAAGTGCCATAAGAATCCCGTTCGCCAAACATTCTCTTGTGTTGGCACAATTTGAATCGGAATATTTTTGACAAATAAAATTAGTAGAATTGGATCAGAAATTAAACTAATTTTTGCATCTTTCAGGTTTGACAAAAGTATCATAACCATTGAGACGAATATTACTAAAATTATTACTAAATTTAAATATAATAGTACATTACGATACGAGAGCGATGAAACGTTTTCTGACGAGTGTGAGTTTGCGGCACGAGCCGAAGGTGAGTGCTGCAATCACACGAGTCGAGAAAAAGTTTCTCGCACGAGTATCGTATAATATTTTATAGCACAAGTGGGGAAAATTCCGACTTTACGCAAGCGCAGCGTGCGTAAAGCGGTCATTTTACGCACGGTGTGCTATAATAATGATTACTACTAAAACTACAAAACTCCCAAAAACGCCATTTGGCGGTGAAATAAAAATAATGTCTTATAGAAATGAAAAACTATACCTGAAATATACAATTAAAATTAAACCTATCTAAATTTAAAACAAATAAAAAATGCTGTCGAGGTTGTCGCTGTCGCGTGGCAGGGTGCCTAAGACGCTTGCCGCATTACCTCGCTGTATGGCCAAGCTTATGCGTTGGTCAAAATTAAATGAAATAAAGTGTCTGTAATATTGTGAGATGCCAAATCTGAATTTTTCTTTTGATATATTTCGAAATCCATCATCATGTCAAGGTGGCATTAAATTGTACAATTTGAATTAGTAGAGCATCACAGTGTAAAGGAAGTTCTATAACAGAACCAAATTTAATGTCGGACGCGTTCTTTAATCCTCGAGTATATTTGCACGCTTTATTGGAGGCAGAACCCGCTGTTTGGAATTACTTGTTCATACAGTGTATTATTATGGTAACTTTAATGCATAAAATAGTACAAAATAACGTTTCTCGAAGTTTTTGGAAATTGTCTGTTTTCTAAATGTTTTTGTTTTTTTTTGTAAAGGCATATCTCTCTAATTTTTTAAAGTTCCGGCATATCCACCCATGTTATAACAATTTACTAAAATTCCCTGAGATTCTGATCATTTGTTATAACTATTACAGTTAGTTATGTAAAGAAAGTTTAGAAATCTCCAGAATCAAATTTCATATGATTTATAACATTATACTTACATTGTAACTGATTTTTGAAAGCTTTGGTTTTAGTGCTCCAAAAAGTTAAATTCAGCTACAATGTTACATACAATATTAAAACAAAAATATCTGTGACTGTATCAGGAAATAAGATTTTATTTCCTGATACAGTCACAGTTTTCTTTTTTGTTTTTTTACGAAATTTAAGTTTAATTTTCTTGCCATCATTCCACGCAAATGAAAATAATAAATTTGACTTCCAGAATAAGACTAAGAAAAGATTTACTTCCACACTTGTGGAAATTTATAAGTTCTGTGGAAAATGGAAATTGACGATTATTATTGTTGTTTCCATAAAAAGTAGTTTATGCAGAATATTTAGTTTAAATTATATAATTTATTTAGTTTATGTTGGAGAATGTGCAGTTTTTATAACGTATATATAAAACTGTTTTTTCATAGCTTCCAACGTACTAACGGAACTAGAAAAAAAAGAAACGACTTTTACATTTTCAGTAAAATCATTACTAAGTTATAAAATAACATTTAAATTAATAATTAGGCACGATAAGAATTTGTTTGAACAATCGGAATATATTTAAATAAAAAACAAAGTTCTTTTTTGTTCTGATATATGTAAAATATAAAAAAATGTAAGGCAAGAAGATCCTGAAATATAGATTTTAGTCTTACACATTCACGTAGTCTGAAATAGCTTCGTACATTTCTTTTATATGACTCTGTAAAAATAACCTCTACTAGCTCAACTAACCTACATTTTTTCTTACAAAAGGCAAAGGAAATAATAAACAACCTTACATTTCATCCCACACCCTACTTTATTTAGAAGGTGAAAGGTAGATTAGGAAAATCCTAAACCGAAGGAAACTTTGCACTAGCTGCGACCAAAGCAAATAAACCTAGGCCCGCTGTTTCCAGGTAAATAGAAGGGAAATGTAGTTTCACTGTAACTTGGTTGAGTATGTGCATTTAATTTAACTTTTGAATAAATTACGTCGTTGTTTTCTGTGAATATAGGCTTACCAGAAAGTGAGTAAACTTTTGAGATGTGTAACTACTGTAAGTATTTGATGTTAAAAAAAACAGACACTACATACAAGTGCGGTAAGGAGGCATAGCTTACTAGTACGATTTGAAGCACGAGCGACAAGTGAGTGTTTTTTTTCAAATTCAAATTCAATTTAATTAATAGTTAGGTTATTTATTTTATATAATACTTTTATTGTTTTATGTTGTAATTTACAAATTAAATTTCAAAAATTTAAACTTTACCAGTTATTTATTGCCCTTACGCACGTGTACTATACTAGGTTTTTCAATGCATAGTGTGAGTAAATAAATGAAACTTAATTAAAGAAACAAACAAACAATAAATACTTCAAATGAACTTTAGGCAGGCTTTCTCTTTCTTTTTCTTTGCACGCAGGTTGCCAACTTGACGGAAATATGCTGCTTTCAGTTTGATGCCGCTCTACTGTGCTGCGGGTATCCTCCGACGGTCAAACTGAACGCAGCAGGCTACGAACTCATCAAACCGAAAACAGCTCATGTCTGTCAAGTCTATCTATGGTTCACAAGAAAAGACTGGCAATTTTTTTTTAATTAATAAAAAGAAAGTAAAACACTAGTGTGGTAAAGTTTACTTTAATAACATTTTTGATGCATATAAAATAGGTCTTAACGAGCACTTACATTGATATATAATTTATCTCGCGATACGCATTTTGTCTCTAGCGAGCGAAGGTCTGTCGTCGCGTCGGTGAATGCATAACAATGGGAGAGTTGTATTTTTATCAAATTCATGTTTGTATAAATATGTTCCGAATACGCTTAATGAACACGATGTACAAAACAAAAACAAGATATCTATAAAAAATAAAAAGATATTTAGCTTTAACCAGAACGCGTCGAAATGAATTCTTCGTATTAAGAAGCGCCAGTGTGACGTCACGCGGCATACATCCAAATCGAGTCTCTTAGATTATCTCTGGGTGTGCCAGTGGATTGGTGTAAGTGAGGCGAATTTGTAGTTTGTTTATTTTCTATATTCATTCATTAAATGAATGGTTTTATCCGCGGCCAATCCAATTATCTACCTAAAATATATATTTTCATAGTGACGGACTTTCTATCGTAACACCCATTATATACTAGTGCCACAACAAGAGGTGTAAAGCTTAACAAAATTTAAAACAATTTCAATTAGTTTTGTGTCTACGTACTTACATAGTTCTCCACATACGAACTTTCTGCTACATAATTTATCTATTTACGTTTAATTAATTACGACGTACATTGTGAATGCCAGTTTTACCCAAAATGATAGATTATTTGATTATTTGAACGTATGAACAACGCTAATATACTAACTAAAATACGAAATAATACACCTTTCGCATAAGGTTGCCAGGGCCTAAAATACAAAAGCCGGACTCAGTATTATATTAGGCCGGACATTTTTCCCTAAAAGTCGGACATGTATTTTTTAATAGCCAAACATTCTTTTTTTTTTAAGCCAGAACTAGCTTACGTATTTTAATTGTTTATTACTGTGAATCACACTTGTTACAAAAATAAACAGTAACAATTAACAATAAGTCCTGTCATCATTTATGACTGAGTAAATAATTTGGCCAAGTGCGAGCCAGACACGCACACGAAGGGTTCAGTACCACCACATATTACGGGTATGGAACCCTAAGAACTTTATGGTACATAACAAATGACCGCCTTATCTAATCTATCTCATCTAATCTTAGCGCCATCTACCATCTTATCAATGAACCTTAGCGTCATCGTTACTCATAACGCCATCTACTACCTCGGTAAAAGCTGTCAAAACATTCGTCTCAGATAGCGCTATTGTTAATACGAGGTTGGGTTTAACATTTTAGATTTTAATTATTTGTCATGATAGAGACCATAGTGAAACACGTATTCTGTGAAAATTTAAATTTTCTACCTACTACGGTTGAAGCTGTTGACCCTTGTGGCAGACGGACAGACAGACAGCTAGCAGAGGCTTAGTAAGAGGGTTTCGTTTGGCGCACTTCGGGTACGAAACCCTAAAAATTATCATTGTTCTGTTGACTGTAAGTAGATAAATTCATTTGACGACTGTCTTACACTGACCTACCTCCAAAACTATTCCTGACAAAGTCGGTAATACACAGTGTTTTATGGTTTTTGAACGCAACCTGGCTCGATTTGTTGATTTGTTTATTAGAATTGATAGGATAAGATTGTATTTGTATTGTATTATGTTTGTAAAAATTGACCTTTATAATGCCATACTTGTCTTGTTTGTTTGAATTATAATTTGTTCGCGTTGTGTTTTGACATTTATTTAGTTTTGTATATTAATTTGATTTCACCACCAGTGTATCATGTCTGCAGGTCAAAGTTGCTTGATAGATCTTTGCTTGTTAGCTCTTCATTTATGTTTTTTATTGCATGTGTAAAATATTTGTACGCCCTGCTGGGCAGAGCTGAGAGGAGACATAATATTGTTATTTACACCTACTTTTATACCCTTGGTTCACAAATAAATAATCTTGAATCTTGAATCTTGAGAAAAGCCTAAAAAAATCCGTACATATTTGGCTGGACACTGAAACGACCTTAAAAAGTGAAATATGTAAAGCCGAACACCTGGCAACTCTACCTGCGCATGGACAAATTGACCTTGACATATTAAATCAAGACGAAGTATCATTGCAAAGTCATCTTTATTACAATGAACCAAAGAGTCTTTTTTCGGTTTTTTTTCTTGCTGCTTTGGCTTAAAAAAAGCTTTAAAAAGCTACTTACTCGAATATTTTGCTGAAATTTCCCGAGTTTCTTTGGATGACGATTGTGGGAAAATTATTTGTCAATGAAAGTATGTAAATATGTCAACCTTTAAAGTAAAATTTACGTCAAAATGGTCCTCGCAGCCATACAAGGAAGAATTCTGTGATAAATTATCTCTTCTCATGAGTTTGCACCATTTTGATCTGACTTTTTTGTGTCTTGGTAAAGGAAAAAGTTTTTTTCGGGTGCCGTACGAGTCTAAGTACTCTTACGTAATGGCACTACACAATATTTATATCTCTTTATTTGGTTTTTCTCGTTCTACGTCCCTCTTTCACTATTGCAGCACGTAATGAACTGAGGCCGACTGAGCCGATGTGGCGTCTTCCCAGTGAGTGTAGTAGAGGCACTGCGCGCTTTCAAAACAGCGGTTGGAAATACCTCTATATCTTTTGATTGTCAAAATATAGGGTGAAAATCAACCGACCAAATTCATACTGAAGACTCGGTTAGTGATCAGGAACAAGGTTCAGTAATCCTTTTGGCCAAATTCGTAAAATTAATTTTTTTGCTCCCGTACTGGTTGGACTAGTTCAAGTACAATTTCCTAGCAGGCACTACGGGGCAAAAAAAAAATTTTTTGAATTTCACCTCAAGGGTCATTGAACTTTGTTCATGATTACTAACCGAGTCTCCAGTGTAAATTTGGTCGGTTGATTGAATTTCACCTTGTATTTTGATCTGATAATTTTGTTTTATAACCTTAACTTTATTAATTATGCTTAAAACCGGTGACCATACAACTGATCCATTATGGAGGCGACATATTTAGTTGCAGTTGTTTTTGCATAAATAAATAAAATAAAATATAAAGCATGGAATTCACTAATAACCACGTTCTGTTTTATCTAATTTAGATATTATTGTAAAACCATTCATTATATCGAAAAATTCTGTAATAAAATTGATTAATTAAATAAAAAAATGACGTTCCTTGTTCTCCCCGCAAGGTCTTTGTATAAATAAGGAAGTAAGTAAGTAGGTATATGTTAGTGTTATATGACTCATCTTTATATCAAGTAAATAAAAATTCGCACAAAATGATGTTACTCTAAAAATAAATTAACCTTTAGCTTTGAGTATCATAATAAAAAAATATATTAATTAAGTTATTATAATAAAACCTGCCAAGTGCGTCTCGGGTTACGCGCAGTGTAGGGTTCCGTAGTTGCCCAAATTCTTTTTTAAGTTGGTTTAAGGAAGTTGCTCTCCCGAAGATCGACCCATACATTATCGTGCTTAGAGGGGACTTAAAGTTTGGCGCGACCTGTACTCGTAAGGCTGTAAAGCCTACTTAGCTGTGATAGTTTTCCTTTTAACTTCAATTTATATATATTATGTACTACTTCTGTGAATTTTTAAACATATTCCTGAACAACCATTTAGCCGGCAGGGGAGGAGGGGGGGGCGGGGCACTTGACTCTTATATCTGACGCCAACGGATCCTTAAATCGAAAAATGGTTTTCGCACATTCATAATGTTTTTGAACAACCTTTTCAACGATATCCCACACTATGGGATAGACGAGAGAAAAAATCATCCCCAATTTACGTGGAGATACCTTTAAAAAACATTTTATTTTCGAGATTTTTTTTACTTTTTTGTCAGCATGATTAATATGTTCCTTTGTTCCTATGGAACCCTAAAAAGCGGCTGTAGGACGCTGAATTTTCAAACATGAAACCCTGGTTTAAATTCTGCTGGTTCATTATGTTATCAAAATGAATGTGCATAACATTAAAGCTGAAAGTTAAAAAACAAAAGATAGAAAATATCCCTTTTCTACAATGAAACGATTTGGTCCTTAAAATTATAAATGCGTTAAAACATATAAACAGACTTTATTTTAGAATCTTAATTTCTAAGTTAACAATGAATTTTTAGTTGGAGTCAGCAATGATGGTTTTACTCAAGATAAACACTCTGCTTTAAATCTCTACTACAAAAAAAAAACAGATAAAGGAACAATGTTCATAAAATATTGAATCAAAACGTGAGAAGTGGGGTGGGCAGTGAAAATTGGTAACCTAAATGTGTAAAAAAATACATAACACGTCAATTTCATGTTCACAATAATAATTAACACAAAATATTCGATGGATTATATTGATGGTTCTTTATAATTTAATTATACACAAATTCTTGTTTTTTTTATTCCACAAATGTAAAATTTTATCATATCTTACCGTTTCACAAAAATGAGCCAATAAATAATTAATTTTAACGATTTAGATTATGAAAAGAAAACATCTTAAGCAAGTAAATATAAAGTAAACAGAGGTGAATGGTAGGTGAAGTTGGTTTAGCTGATGCCTGTCTCGACTGTGGACAAAACAAGTCTTTGCTTAGAAAAGTCAAAGACAGCGAACGCACGCGCAACGAGAATAAGTCTATCCAATCACATTGGGACGTAAAAAACCGGCCAAGTGTGAGTTGGACTCGCGCACGAAGGGTTCCGTACCATTATCTATAAAAACGGCAAAAAAATCATGTCTGTTGTATGGGAGTGCGCAGGTCCGACTAGCACTTGGCCGGTTTTAATGTTTGTCGTTGTAGCGGCAACAGAATTACATCATCTGTGAAAATTTCAACTGTCTATCACGGTTCATGAGATACAGCCTGGTGACAGACGGATGGACGGACGGACGGACAGCGGAGTCTTAGTATCCCGTAGGGTCCCGTTGGTTACCCTTTGGGTAGGAAACCCTAAAAATCGTCAGTGTAAAGAGTGTGTATGAGTGTTGTACATGTTGAGTAAGGCATAAAGTGAACAGTGCCACCAAAATCGATACAGGTATTTTCGTTTCATTACAATGGTAAATTGTATTTTGTGCAACTTTAACGTAATGAGAACTAATGGGACATGAGTGTTTGTTTTGCGAAACGAACGAGGTGAGTTCCGTAATAGGTAACACGTGCTAATTATGTCCAGTTTGACACAATCTTTACCTACAACCATCAAACATTAGCTATAGCTTTTAGGGTTCCATACCATAAGAGTGCTAAATGAGGATTTACTAAGCCTCTGCTGTCCGTCTGTCCGTTCTTCTCTCCGTCTGTCACAGGGGTCTAAAGCTTTTTTACATCGGGCAAACAATGTAGTTACTTATAAAACCGTTTTTGATGTTTTAGTTACCTTGTATATGGGAAATTAAATTTATATCACTGCGGTATGGAAAATCAGAAAATTAAATCTGGACGTGAGGAGCTCTGAACCGGGATTCCAACCCGGGACCTCTCGCTTAGTTGGTAGAGCCGGGTAAGCGAGAGGTCCCGGGTTCAAATCCCGGTTCAGAGCTCCCCACATCCAGGCTTACTTTTCTGATTTTCTATACCGCAGTGATATAAATTTAATTTGTTATCTCCTTGCGATGGATAAATCGCCAAGTGTTTAAAAATATAGAAATTTATTTCTATCATAGTTTATTTTTGTATATGATAGTAGATAAAAACATTAAAATAGATGAACTCGTACTAACTAGCAAAAAATTCCAAATATACCTGTTTGATAACCCCCCCCCCCCCCCCCCTAGACAGGTACAATCTAGTTCTTATCCGCTGGGCCCATATTTGTCTTTCTACTTAAGTTGTATGAGCCTATAAACGGGAATAATAATAATAAAATTGCGAAGAACTTTTAAATTTACAAGGGTCGTAGGAAACAAAAAAACGGTAAAAAAAATTTTAGGCCCGTGCAATTTGAGGTCCATTTATGTCTTTCGGGCCTTACGGGTACCTATTACATACAAAATTTCAGTGGTAACTGTTCTTAATTTACTCTGCCGACATACATATGAACAGACAGACAAGCAGCAATGCCTTGCATAAAGACTGTTTCTTACGCAACCCTAAAAATTGCAAAACAAAATGTTTATTGAAAATATTTCCATTTGCACGTGCGGGTAATATGCTTGACAAAAATCTGCTCTCCAAGTGTTAGTTGTGTTAGTGACAACATAAACATCCGACGTTATGTGTCTAATTTAGGTTGAAGAGTTTTTTTACGAACTGGACGTCAACCCCTATTGTTTTGCAGTTTATGAGGCTTGCATTGCAATTTGTGAAATAGAGACTGTGTGAGTAGATGTAAACAAATAAATAAAATATTAATTCTGTGGTTCTGGTGTCAAACAACTCGACGTAGAATCGGGTCACTAGTTTAAATCCCGTAGAGGCATATGTGTGTCTAGTGTGCAGAAGGCACGTTGGGAATTAATAATTGTCAGTGAAATGTGGATACACGAGTGTAGACTATAGGAGTAGCATTTCACAGTTAATACTCGGAAAAATCTAAGACATCCCCTCGGGGATTTATGTCGTGAATGAGTATATGCGTTTAGACTACGACGTAGTGAGTCTAAAAAAGCGGGAAAACTGTGGGATCGTAGCACGATCATAGCACTTGCAGCGCCGCCGTAGCAAAACGAGGACGCGAGTGAGACCTACACTACAAATCATACATAAATGAATTTGGTTTTTAAAAAATCGGATGTAGTAAATTATATAATTTTTATTTTTATATCATATTTTGTTTTATTCTTATTACACCACATAAAGCGCATAACTGATAGGAACATCAGCTATTTAAGAAATAAAAAAATTGGTTGGGGAAAAACTCTTTTCGCAAATAGTATGTATGAACTTATAATAATCAAATCTCTTTGGCTATACCATTAGTATCTGGCTGGTTTTGGTATCATTAAAAAGTTTAAATTTTAAAAAAGATAATTCCAAATTCAAATTAGGTAAAATGTGTGATTTTCATTTATTTTTCTTACGGTTAAGATGAGTGAATCTAATGAAGAAATTCGATACATTTTAAAATTTAACTACAAAAAAGGTAAAAATGCAACAAAGCCGCGAAAAAAAATTGTGATATTTATGGACCCAGTGCAGTGTCTGTGAGAGTAGCACAAATTTGGTTTAAGCGTTTGCAATCCGGAAATTTTGATATCAAAGACGCACCTCGCTCTGGGCCCCCTGTTACGGATAAAATTGATGCCATTTTTGAAAAAATTGAGCTTAATCGGCATGTCAGTAGTTATGATGTAGCTGAAGAACTGGGAATTGACTACAAAACAGTTTTGGCGCATTTGAAAAAAGCTGGGCAAACTGACTTTTTATAAAATATAAATAATTTATCATAAATTTTGACTGCAACTTGGAATTTTAAAAGTTTTGCATTTTAATTCAGTGTTTGTAATTGATATCAGTATTATAAAAATTAAAAAAAAATTAATATGTAACTCATATCGTAAACACCAGCTAGATTTTCACCATATAATACGCAGTGCATGTCCAATTTCCATACATCAGTCGCTCTGCTGTTGTATTTTCGTCACAAGGCCATTTGTCAAACTACACTGAAATATAGCTAATGGAATCTCGCCATAACCACGAAAGGATTACGGTTTTATATCTTCCACTACGGAACTCTAAATACGCAGCCTCTATGCAGAATTATTTCACTTGGCACCCTGATGCTGAGCGCCGTATTTTCGGCTTTTCGTCTCTCATACTACCATCCAGAAGTCGTCAACATTTTTTATTACGAGACTTTATGTACGCATAACAAAATACGTTTATATTGTTTACGTCTACCGCATTGCGCCGTGTTATTAAATAAAATAGATAATTCAGGAAGTTTATTGTCTACAACCGTTTCTTTTCTTCAACAAAGTTTGCTAGACCCGGTCTCCGGGCGATGGTGGTTAAGTGCCAAAACTTCACAAATTGTTAACGCTGGGGTTTTAGTATTGTAAGTGTCGTTTGTCGCAACATTGTTTCTGTGGTCTGTTACAAGTACGTATATGTGCATGTGAACAAATATATGTATAACTTTACGCTTCATAACGTAATCTGTACACTTACGATTGGAAGACGTTTTTAAGTCAGTTTATGTTTATAGCGTCATGATTTTATATAAGAATTGTTGATGTAATGTTATGATTGCCTTGTAAGTGAATGTTCAGGTTTTTACAGTATGATAATTTTTGTTTTAATATCCGAGGGGTGGAAAGAAGGTTTTTACCCGAAGAGGTGCTATACAGGTCAGGCAAAGTGGTTTTCTCAAACAATGTGTGGCAATAAAAAAATGCGTTTGCAAAAGAACAAGTACCTAATTTTATGGAAATGACACATAAACTCGGTTATAACACTTCTAACTTTCCATCGCTTTAGTTGGAAGTAAGTTTTAACGCTTCCACTGACATCACTTTCTTCACCCTAACTTACTTTTTTCAAGTATTTATAAAAAAAATAGATAGTTTTCCACTCCGTAATGATTAGATTTGACAATCATTCAAAATTTTTTGGTTTTTGACATTTTATAAAGAAAAAATGAGAGGCTCTGGCTCAAAAATTTGGTTCCAGTGCCGACACGAGAGATAGAGAATTAGTGAAAAATGTGCAAGACTTTGGCATATATCATGAATTCTGTTAAAACTATAAATATATCCGCTCCGCTTGACTTAAATATCTTTTCTTATCCGAGAACGGGATAAAATGTAAAAAAAAAGAACTGTGTAGAATAACGAGCGGCCGCCGCCGGTCGGCTTGGCTGTATGGCATTTTCTCCTTGGTTTTTATTTGTAAATGTTCGTCATTTATTTACCCACTAGGATGGAACTGGATTTTCATACATTAATTTTTTCCCTAGAACAAAACGAAGACCTGCCTGTCTTAATTTTTGAAAATAAAATCTACTATTATTGACGAGAATGGTTGAGAAAAAATAATTTTCTTACATTGTTGTGTACTTGAACCACACCTCGGAACAAAATTAACGTTAAATTAACCCTTTCAACAAAAAACGGACCTTATAAGGAAATACATAAATACTAAGTATATTAGTTATGCTAACGTAATTGTGGTCATACTTATATAGCCATGCAAATCTCTTAGAAAGCGGTAAAGCCCCTAGGCCATCAAAGGTAACTGGAATGTATAAGAAAGTCGCTCGTGTCCCAATGGGTATCTTTATGTCACAGTTACACAAAATACTATAATATATATAGAGTGCTTGTTTCTGGTTTGAAGCGAGGCTGAGTTTCATAGTAAGCTTTATGAGTTTTCCAATGGCTAATTACCACACAGTAGGATACAATGATTTCTCTACGAATCTAATCTTCAACCAACATTTTTTTTGTTAATTTTATAACAATCGCAGGGTTCTTACGTCCTTTTATTTTATTTTATTTGTTCCTTTATATAGGTGCGTAGTGGCATGGATTATATTTGTTCACCCTAACTAACGAGATAATTAACTTATTGAAAGCTTTCTGTGGCAGTCTTCGAGTTATTTAAGCGGCGGTGTAACAATAAATATTGAGAATCCACAGCTCAGAAACATTTTAAGTTGTCGCAATATATTGTTACATTTGTTTTTACTGACAACATTTAGGTACTTGATGTTATACGTAGCTTATTGTCGTATTGGAGTCAACGACTAATTTGAAGTAGATAAATTGCGTTTTGGTGCTATAACTTACTAGCCAACATGTACTTTAATCTAGCTCCATAATATCATTATAATAATAAGGAAACCACTGATATATGGTACAATTGAATAATACTATTAAGATATTGATGAAGGAAACACATACAAATCGTCACGACATGAATTCCCGAGGGGGTGTCAGAGGTGTTCGTAAGTGTGAACTGTGTAGTGTAAGTCACGGTCCCCACTAGGTAAATCTGCTTTTCACCAAGAAATATTACGTCCCAAACGTGATGGGTGGTGAGCCCTATCGCTGTACTTTGGGTCAAAAATGGACCAACAACAAAATTATTTTGGAGGTTGCATTAATAAAAAAACATTATCTTATGGAAAAAAAACCTTGTAATATTGCAAATCATTCTGATGAGCCAATTGTGATCACTTCATATTTTTACACCTCTTCTTCAGCAGCGGATTGATTTATTTTTGTTGTAATAATACTGCGCCAATTTAAGCTTTCCACATTCTGATCAGCATGCACACCAAAATATAATATTAATTCATAAGTGACCCATTACTTATCCATTAAATTTTCCTCCATAATACGCTTAATTCACGAAACTACCGATACTGTCTCATCCACAAACATACCCGCTTTCTCAAACACATACTATTACACACAAACCTGCTCACTCTCTCTCACTATCACACACACACACACAAAGTAAGGGTGAGGCTTACATGCCTTCCCACACCCCTCATATAACTAGTTTTTTTATATTAATAGCTGTTTTATTTGACTATAATTCCCTTAAACTTTGTAAAAACTAATAATTTTAGCATTTTAAATTATTAATAATAATTATTATTACCTGTTTTCAATGTAATTTATTATGTACAATTTTAATATCATTTTATAAATAAATTGTGACCTAATTATGTGTGTCCGATATGGAAAAGATTTATCATATTATAGTGCCTCTACCAAGGCACTTTATACTGATCACTGTATACATTTTCAAGTTATTTAGGTATTATATTACTATTTTAATTCATACATACATAAATAATATACTCACGGCTGTCTCACAAAGGGGTAATCAAAGACTGCATATTTCCATCTGCTAAGATCCTAACATACCTACTTCACTTCTACATCCACTAAACTAGACATTCAAGTTTTTCTATCCTGGGTACTACCCCTCGCAGATATGAATTACAAAATTATGATTGGGTTAGGTCGCAAATGGCATTCGCATCACTCACCACATGTGTTGACTCAGTAAATTATGGACACTCGTTAAAATTATGATTACCTACTCTCTTTTAAATCTATGCCATAGTTTCAGCTTCATCATGCAAATAAAATTAAACACGATTATTTAGGAGAACGTTATCCTTAAGCTGGGTACAAGCGTGGCGTATGTAGGACGGTAATTTAATCAGATAGGAGAGTGGCCTCGCCAAAAAATTACTCAGCTCATGAAAGCCACTCTAAGGTAATGGGCCGTTGAATTATTGTGATAAAAAATAGAAGAATTATTAGGGTCTAGTGTAAGCCGTTTCGTGGGATCTACTTTGTGATTTCTTTATCATCTCACAATGTAATTTCATTTCGGCTCTCCATTATCCTGGAAGATTAGGAAATTGTTGTAGCTACAGAGATTTTTCACCAAAATTATGTCGGTTTTTCTGGAAAGAGAAACATTTTATACATGTGAATCAAATATAATGGGTTTATTTTGAAACTGCTGCATACGTACGGCTGTATAAACTGAATAGTTTTTGTATGATCAGCTTTGTGGGAAGGTTCTGAAATTCTACAAATAAAAAATCACTGACCCGGAAATATTTTTAGCCAAGCGTTAAATAAAATAGGAATGTAAAAATCGTTGGAAAAAAGAGGACCTACGAGAGGCCCAGACGTCCTCTAAAAAGTGTGAAAATAATTAAGAAAGGCAGACATTTCTGTCTGCTCTCGGTTCACATAAAAACTTTAGAACGTATATTTAGTTGGAGATTTTGTTGTTGTGTAGCTAAATCTCCTGGGAACAAAGAATAAATAGATTTTGTAAATGTCACTTTTAAAAGATCTGTGGTGAAGAATTGTAATTCATTATAAACGGCTACTCATCCCAATCCCCACTAATAATATTATAAATGCGAGAGTTTGGATGTATGGATGGATGGATGTTTGTTGCTTTTTCACGCCGTAACTACTGAACCGATTGGGCTGAAATTTTGCATGAATATAGTTTAAGACCTGGAATAGAACATAGGCTTCTTTTATCCCATAAATCAGTTCCCTTGGGAAAAAAATGTGGTTTCAAGTTTTTATAGAAAAGTCATTTGACCTTTCACGCCGTACTTATTGAACCAATTGGGCTGAAAGTTCTAGGTGTAGAAAAGAAAAAGAAAGAAAAAGAAAAATATCTTTAATGCAAAAATAATAAAATTACAAAATAAACATAATACAAATTTTGGTAAATTGCACATAATTTAAAAAGTAAATTTACCCAAACTCAGCTACGCTGGTAACTTGGGGTACCAGTGAAATATTTGTGCCAATAGCGTTTAAATTATTAATTGTTTAATTACTTATAATTATAAATAATAAAAGTTCACAATTGATCTACATAAAAATACAATTTAGAATAAAACTTATAAAATAAGTACATAAAAAGACAAGGAAAAATATTATAAAATTAAAAACAACAAACAACTTTTTACATAAACATGGCTAAATTAAAGATTTGAAAAATTATCTACAACGAAAGGATTAATTAACTTTTCAGTGTCCTCGTAGTTAATAGAATAAAGCCAATTTGTTATCTTTGCTTTTGCTTTAAAAGCAGAAAACTCTATAAAATTGCAGTGCCTGCGAGCATTATTGTATATACGGGAGCTTATAAATTTGCCAAACCTACCTGCAAAATCTGTTTTTACTTTAGGCCCTGGCATTCTAAACACCCGTAATAGGTAGCTGTACCCTGCCGAAGTAATCACGTTTCGATGGGAGTCAACACAGGTTTTACGAATGAACAGTTGTCGTACGGTAAGGACCTGAGCTGTGTTATATAAAACGTCTGTGGGATAACGATAGGGTTTTTTCAGCATTACTTTTAGTACAGAGCGTTGTGCTCTTTCGACGACGATCATGATAGTTTTAGAAGCACTGCCCCAAACTGAAATGCAATATAAAAGAAGGGACTGGCAAAGGGCAATATATCCCAATTTAAGAATATGGTATAGGCAAGATTAAACACATTATTTTACATCAAGCGAAAACAACATTTAATACGTTGTATTTTAGTCTACAATCGCACGCTCTTCGTCCTGGCAGTTACGACGACAGAAACCTCGCGATCGTGAAAAAAACATATTATTTAGATTTCTTTATCTATGTTTACGGTAAGAACTGCAATTTTAGGTTACTGCAATAGGTATCAATAATACCTATTTTATTATATCAAAACCAAGCGAATCTGTTGAATAATACAGGAGAAATGAATTTTTTAAACATGAAATATCATGAAAACTGAGGTTTACAAATTATTTTTTTCTGGATTGAATATTTGATTTATTTAACTATAATTAGGTAACTGCACTTCACAAAAGATCACTCGACGTCATATATTTTTTTCAAAGGATGGACCTTATAGCTTCTCTAGAAAACTACAATCGAAAAACATAAAACTTTTTTTTCTTGCGTCATGTTGACTCTCTGAGTTTCGTGGTCTTTTCATGGTAACAGTCCAAAAAATATTGACAGATTTTATAGGAGTACACAGAAACTAATTCAGCGCGGGTGAAACCGCAGGCGAAAGCTAGTTGTACAAATTACAGTAAAATTAGTCAGGGGAAATCTGACTGCATTACTGAGAAGCCGTACGGTTTATTTAAGATTTTGTACATACCAGCTTGGTAAGTGGTCATGACCAAGGTTCAATGACCCTGTTTGCGAAATATGCAATAAATTTTATTGACCTCTATACTAGTTCAAGAACAAGATCAACTCAATTATCCAGTATGAATATGGCAATTTAAACGAAAATCACCTTATACATTATCTACTAAACCATTAACCACCAAGTGGTTTTATACGTTTAACTAACTACCGTTGACGACAGGTCGACACAGAAATTGTCTAGTGATGTGACATCACATAGTACCAGTTAGTCGATATCGATATTTTTTTTGGTACACAACAAAATGAGTTTGGAATTATTAGTATATTTTTATTTAAAGTAACATTTTATTCATCATACTCAAAATCAAATTAACTTATATAACATCGCTACAGACACTAAGGAATCTGTGCTTGAAAATAATTGTTCATCTGGCCCTACTGATTTTGATTCGGAATTTATTCTGGACATAGCTCTTTTCGATATGCCGGTATAAAACACAGCACTCACCAGTGTCAGATTGACAGGATATTTAAAACAATAATTTTACCGATCGTATTTTTCTGGCTAGTTCTCGTGCTTTCAGAATGAATTTTTTTTGAACACGTGGCGACGATACATCAGAAGTAATTTTCGATAAAAAACTAAAAGCCGATCTTACTAGGGTTACGTAGCCAAAGGGTAACCAACGGGACCCTATTACTAAGACTCCACTGTCCGTCTGTCTGTCTGTCTGTCCATCTGTCCGTCTGTCACCAGGCTGTATCTCATGATCCGTGATAGTTAGACAGTTGCAATTTTCACAGATGATGTATTTATGCTGCCGCTATAGCAGCAAATACTAAAACCAACCAAGTGCGTGTCGGACCTGTGCACTCCCATACAACAGAAATGATTTTTTTCCGTTTTTATAGATAATGGTACGGAACTCTTCGTGCGCGAGTCCAACTGAGCACTTGGCCGGTTTTTTTTATAAATTCAGATTGGAGATATACCGGGGTAAATAAAGAGGTATATTTTAGTGAAACCACAAAATCTAGGTACTGGCTCTTCTGAACATTTCTCTCAAAGACTGTAAAAATTGAAAAATATTTTCAAGTTTCCTCTGGAATTTTTAAAAACAAAATCAGTTTATTTTCAAGGGATTTTGTAAGAAAAAGCAATTTTTTTTTAATCGACATCCTTTAGTAACTTATCTTTATTATCTCTAGCTTTTTTGTAATGACATATAGTCACTCCCTTATCATCGCATATGTCATTTATCATAGTTTAAGCGAACGAATATAATTTATTTAATATAATCCAGTTTCCTTTACAGCAGTTACAATAAATAAATATAAATAACGGGAATTTCATAATTTAAGATTTTGCCTTAGCGATTCTTCGAGACGAGTGGGCCTGTGGATGAATTTGGAGAAGACTAAGGTCATGTCCAACTCTCACGTCATCCATGGGCCACTAACCGTCGACAATGTCAGCATCGAAGTTGTTCAGAAATATGTTTATCTGGGTCAAGTCACACAGCTGGATAAAACCAACTTCGACGCCGAGGCCGACAGAAGAATATGCTTGGGTTGGGCAGCATTCGGAAAGTTGCGTCACATATTTACGTCATCAATACCGCAGTGCTTAAAGGCTAATATGTTCAACCAGTGCGTCCTTCCTGTGATGACGTATGGCGCTGAGACGTGGTCTCTTAGAAAGGGCCTGATCCACTGATTTAAGGTACGGAGCTACGGAGCGGGCTATGCTGGGGGTATCTCTGATGGATAGAATCCGAAACGAGGAGATCCGTCGGAGATCGAAAGTAACCGACATAGCCTGCAGAATCAATAAGTTGAAGTGGCAGTGGGCAGGCCATATTTGTCGCCGAGATGATGGCCGTTGGGGCCGAAAGGCTCTAGAATGGAGACCACGTACAGCAAAGCGTAGTGTAAGCCGACCGACCGACGACCTGAAGGACGTTGCGGGGGACGGCTGGATGAGGAGGACGGAGGACCGACATGAGTGGCGAAATTTGGGAAAGGCCTATGTCCAGCAGTGGACGAACACGGGCTGATGGATGGATGGATGGAAGATTTGATCATACTAAAGAAGATTGCAAAATTCCTCCCATGTTTCCACGCAAGTCGATACGAGAAGACAAATTCTTCAAACTGACTTTACGGTTGCTTCATGAAAATGAGACGCAATGCATTTAAAAACTAAATACTTCGAAAAATATGGGACAGACTAATAACCATGGAAAAATTATTGTTAAAATCAACAGAAAAATTCTTTTTACTCGTGCCAGAATAGCCGCCCTAATGTTCAGTTTTTATGGGCATGTTTTATATTTTTTCACTCGCACCGTATTTATTTGGAAAAGTTATTCAGTAAGTTATTCAAAAGCTTATATTGTTTTGTTTAAAGACCTCTTTATTTGCGCCCGATATTCGGCTTCTTTCATCGTTATACATTTTTCGATATTCATCATGAAGCATATCCACGTGTAACGTAATAAATCAAAAAGTTATTCTTCGTCGGCTCATTATGCCAGGATTATATTTCAGACATTCAGGTTATTGCCAATTATTCCACGAAATAAATGATAATAGGGTATGATGAACAAAGTAGCAGAATATGTCAATAACAAGCAAAGGAAAGAGAACCAATAAGAGGCAATGATAGGATATTGAATAAAGTACTGAAGCGAAATGGGTCGATGAGAAATCCCTATCTACTTCCTTTTGTCAAGGAATATTAAATTGGGATAAGAGAACACACAGACAATTGGTTATTTGAAAAGGCATGTTGTATGTAAACAATTCTTATTTTTTTCATTATATGCCTATAAAAACCCGTTCATGGTTATAGAGGACATATTTAGGCATTGTATCTATTTATAGTTTATTTACCTATTAACTTATTTATTCATTGCATTATGTAGGTATATACAATATTTTAATTATTTAGGCTTTATATTTATTTATGGTCTACTTAGTTTATTTATCAAATTATTTATTAATTGCATTATGTTTAATTATATTCTTATTCCAATAAGTCTTTATTTTATGCATGCATATGTATAACTTTACTAGCCTAACTTAAATATAGTCTTTTTGTATATTTACCGTATTATATTTATATTAGATTTGACATGTAAAACGTATACTTTATGTATCAATTTTACAAATAAACATTTTGAATCTTTGAAAAATGGTTGCTATTTTATCACTAAAATTAGAGTGAGTGAGTGTCCATCTCAAGTGGTATCGCGGCGTCGCCGGAGAGCACAAATTAGAAAAAAAAAACATACTCTTCTTAAATGATCAATAATATAGGTATTATATTATAATTATATTTGTTAATTTTTTTATTGCTCACGTGTATATAATTTTTATAACTCTTTTAAATCAAATAAGAGTAAGCATTTTATTCGTTTTTTAAAAGCATTTGTAATTTTTATTCAGATTTTCATTTACTAATTGGTAAAAGGTTTTTACATTTCAATTCTCGCGATTACAGGACTAGAATCACTTAATTTCGTATGTTTATTTTAATATTCATAAAGAAAGTTTAAATATATTTAAAAGCGACTTTGATCGAAGTTTAGCGTATAAAGCCCTTTAATGAGATAGATTATAGAGGTATGTAGCATAGACTCATTTTGATTCTTACGAGAAAAGCTAGACGTTTCATTCAACTCACGAGAGTATTGCACCTACCGGAGCAACCTTGATAGGCAGTTTTAAGTTTGACCGTACTGAGTCCTGAGTAAACTGAGTCCTAATTGTTATATTTATTTTTTCGTTATGTTATGTTATGTTATGACATAAAATGTCTGGAATCATTTTACTCGTATGCAAGTATTTTTTTACGAGTTTATGAAACAGTTAAGAGTTATTTTCATATTTTTCCTACTTGAGCACAATAATTAAATTATATCATATAATACAGTTAACCAAATCTAAATATAGATGAGCGTTTCTTTTGCTAACACCCAGTTTTACCGCTTTGTAGACTCCCTACATCGTAATCTAAAAGCATTAAACAACGTGAAATTTAAGTCATTTTGTTAACGAAAACTGGTGATAGTACTCGTCCATATGAACAGTTTTTACTATAGAGCTAACCCTGAAATCGTGAAAAAAACATCAGCTGTTCCATAGAAAAGTTAAATACCTACTCGACCCAAATGTATGAAACAGCTGATATTATTTTCACTATTTCAGGGTTGGCTTCATAGTAAAAGTTGTTCATATGGACGAGTACTATCACCAGTTTTCGTTAACAAAATGACTTAAATTTCACGTTGTACATGCGTGTACGAATATAGTCGTCAAGGGACGTGTTTTTGTTAAATGATCAAAGAGATAATATTTGACAAAATATGTATAACTGGAAGAGCTGATGAAGAACAATTTTCTACTTCCACTTAAAGCAAACTTGTCATATGGCAGTTTCTGAATTAATAAAATCTCGATTAGCGATGCTTAGGTACCGTATTATCCAATTCTATCCATCCATCCATCAGCCTGGTTTCGTCCCAAATTTCGCCACTCTTGGCGGTCCTCCATCCTCCTTATCCAGCCGCCACCCGCAACTTCTACAGGTCGTCGGTCCAGAGGGCGCGAGGTCAGCCTACGCTACGCTTTGCTGTATGTGGTCTCTATTCTAACGCCTTTCGACCCCAATGGCCATCATGTCAGTGACAAATATGGCCTGCCCACTGCAATTTCAACTTATATGTCAGTCACCTTCGAATCAGCCATCATAGAATTTTAAATAAAAACTTTAAACTTTTGCGATTTCCATACATAATTAACGTAAGTTAAATCGGATCTTAATCCCGTAAAAATATACCTATAATGTGTTTGGTAAGCCGTCTAGGTCACGAGCAATCTGTGGTCATCATAATATCTGTTTATATTTTTATGATATTTAGACCCGAATCTTACTTTCATACTCTGCCAACGAACGACAAATTGCAGTGAAAAATATAATGCTATTGAAACGGCTACTCCGATTTTCACTGTAACCGTACAGTTTCTTCGGAGGCAAACATGGTTACGCGGCGGTTCCCCGTTTGACACTGCGTCTTTCAGCGCGGCGGGCCCGCTGCGAGATCGGCGAAGGGTTGGTGAAACTAGACAGGCGAAATCTGACTATACCTAGGTATATAAATCGTGAGTAGCCGTTTCAATAGCATTATGAATCTAAACCACGAATCTTTCGCAGTGAAATAACTCGAATTGCCGAACTCACTGGCTGGCTATGTTGCCTGAATAGCTATGCGAAACTGTGGCCAGCAAGTGTATTCGAAATGATGGACACTAATGCCCAATCAATGAAGACAGCGGGATATCTCAATTTTTTTTACAGGGTTAGGCAACAGTTGCTCAGAATAAAGAGTTGTGGACTCGATGGCCTTTACTCAGCAGGTAAGAAATTTCAGGCAGAAATGGACCAACAGCTTGAGAGGGCTATAATTGCTGGTGACATTTATAATTCAGATGTCATTTAAGTAAAAAATTTCAACAAAATACATAACAAACTACAGAATATTTAAAATGATGTAACTTGATTAGAATTTTGATTTTTTATTCAGATTTTTAACTAAATAAATACCAAATTAGGACTAAGATCCGATTAAATTATTATTTAAGTATGCACAGAAATAATACAAACTTGGTGAAATTAAAGATAGTATCGTAACAAAGGAGTTCCCTAGATTATTTTTGAAGAATTTTAGCTACGATAAATGTAATAAATTATTTTGGTATTTTAGCGCATTTGCAACTTGATTCCCCGTCGCGCGACGGAGATATCAATATGGGACCAGTCGTGCGAGTGAGTAAGATGCACGTATTCGGGGTCAACAGCAGTAATTCGTACTTTCCGAAGCACGCAGAATGAACACAAAATGTGCACGGCGGGGATTGTACCAACGACCACAGGGTTAGCAAGCAAGTGCTCTTCCACTCAGCCCTAGAGGCGGTCTATTATATAATTATAACTTGCTGAATGGTGAAAGTAGGCTTGAATATCGGAAATATTTATTTAATGATTTATTGTACCTTTAAATAATTTAATTAAATGAATGGTGAGGGAAAATTATGTATTTAGAGTACCTGTACCATGTAACAAAAAAAAAATATCGATATGGATTTCGACTTTTGGATTACTAATCTGACTCTTGAACGAGGCTAAATAACTTGTTATTGTAAAATCGAATCCAATTAACAAATAAAAGACTTGAAATCCAATAGTAACAAGCCTAATCTTGTTACGAAGCCATCATCGTGATCATAACAAATGGGTTCGCACAAGATAATCTAAAATTGAAACTTGGCTCCAAAGGTTACAAATACCTATTGTTATGTCATTGTTTGGAGCGAAAACGTCAATTCTCGGAGTACCATCGGGTCATTATTTCTACGACAGGGTACAAAGGAAGGCCTTTGTCTCTTGCATCAGATAATGAGGGAATTCCTCGAAATATTGCCAAAGATAGGGGACCCTGCTGCCCTGTTATGACAAAACACTGCAAATCCAATCTATTTTGTATGCATGCGCCAAGCATCTGTTATTTTATTATGACGCACTGGATTCATCACGTGACGAAAAAGATAAAACCATAGACTTAGGATACGACAGTATATCCTAAGTCTATGGATAAAACATACCTCAAAAAGTGCGTATCCAGTAATAATGATACTGTTTTGTCCAAGATACCGGGTTTCAAAATTGTAATTTGGGAAGATTTCAAAAAATGCTATCATATCTTTCCATTTTAATTTTTTTTTTTGATAACGTACTGACGCGTGATGTTTTTGTGTTTTTTTATTTTTTTTGCTCAATTATTTCTAGTATTTCTACTGCTGCAATGAAATGAAATGAAATGAATACTTTATTTTGCAATATAGGCACATAAATACACTTATCGCACGTTAGAATATGGTAAATAAATAAAATTGTTAAATTTAAAACAGGAAAATACAATATATACCTATAAAATTATGATTTGGGTATATATACTTAATATATTAATACACTTACATAAAAGTATATTTAATGGCTACAATAATATATATAAATAGATAGCTAACCATATACTTAATACTAATACGTTACATATATAAATATATGCCTAACTTCGCCCATTCGTTTGGTCTTGCTAAGAAGAAGGGCAAGAAATTTAGCAAGATCATGTCTTTTTTCGATCATCATTATTATATTAATACAACAACCTGCTTAGGAATTATACTGTTTTAGAACCGCTATTTTAGCATTCACAAGGGTATTAGTACAGTAGAGCGTCGATTATATTAAGGAGATTAATATAATCTTTAAATTAAAAATTTTTATACTTATAAAAAAAAATTTTTTATTTTTACAATGAAAATGTAATGTTTTAATTAAACTATATAAGTGAGAAATATTAATGGAATTTAACCACTAAAAATTAAGTTAGAAGCTTAATTTTTTTACTTTAAATTTCTTTAATAGGAATTTTAAATTCAATTTTATCATTAACAGTGATATACCTCTATTTTGGTTTCAATTAATTAAGGGGCATTGTTGTTTGGGATTCAATTTTGACAATCGAACTGTATACTTTTAATTAACAATTTACTATTAGAACCTATTTTTTCAATATCTTTTAACACAATGACAATATGAATCAAAGTAAACAAAAAACAAAGTAACATATAATATATGCATTGATATATACGTACTTTGTACATATTAATGTATTTTAGGGTGATGCATCGAGTTCCCAAGGGTGAGTGTCAATTCAAGCGCAAAACACACACACTGTGCAAGAGGGTTTTATTCAGGGCGAATGAAGAATAGTTGTTATTTTATTTATACGTATATTAAAAATGGCCAGGAAAATTTCGAATTACCAATATGTTTGAGTTCTGTACATGATTCTTATTCGTCAAACTGGGAGAAAGCGTGTGTTCATGGACTTCATTTCAGTAATGATTCCTATCGAGTGAAGTTTTTCAATCGATTTTCTGTACAGCAAGATTCTAGCAAATTGGTTCCAAAATTTTGTACAATTTTTTTAACTAGTAGCTTCTTAGTTGTAAGACTACTCCAAAAAGTCCCAATTCTTCGCGGCGGCATCGTTTTAAGGACAGCCGTCACGCGAAACCTCCCTACAAATACAAACACAAAACTTTGTAGCACAAAACCTACCTCAGGTATCAATCGAATATTTTTATGATAAATTAAGCTATGTCCTTTGATATAATTTAGATATATGCGAAATTAGAACTTAAAATCGTATTTTTTTTTCGCTATTTGCTTTAAAATTAAATTTTTGCATACTTTTTATTCAAAAGTAAGGAAAACCTTGCAAAATGTGCATTTTGCACCGAGATTCTGCTTTACCACCTTCACCAATTAATTAGGTATGTTTCAAATTCTTTACAGTATTACCAAAATTGTGTTTTTCCTGACAAACGTTTTCAATTTTGAGCCCGTGACGTAATCAGTGCGATTGTATTGCCTTCGCAAGTTTCATCAAGCGTGCACGTAATAGCGAAATGAAATCGCATTACATCAGTGCTGCGCTTATGAAAACTTGAAAGTCTAATATGTGGCTGGTTTTGTGATGAACTAAAAAATATCTGGAATGATGTGCTTTAATTAGAATTTAAAATTTTATCCACATCTTTAACTAAATAAAATAAAAGTAAATGGTTTGGTACCTAGGTCTAATTTTAAAAACGAATATCCGGTTTAATTAATTAAGTTTGTAAGGAAACAAATTGAAACATACCAAAATTGAAGATATTATAACAAAAAATTATTTCCCTTGATGATTTTTGGTGAATTTTAGTTAATTATTAATATTTTAGTTAATAGTATTTAGCTATATTTTAGCTCGTTCGCAGCTTGATTTCCCGTCGAGCGACGAAAAGATCAATACGGGACGCGTAGTGCGAGTGGGTAAGACGCACGTACCTGGTGTCACCAGGGAGTAATTGTCCCCTCTTTCAACGGTTTTTGTTTTAATATGCCGAGTCAACTACTTTTCTGATCAATGTAAAATTTGGACACGTGTTTTCTCAGATCTTTGTCTTTCCGTTGTCAAGTCGGTTACCTAATTGGACACATTTCACTTTAAAGATTTTCTTTTAGAAAATTATGCCTTTCTAGGTAATTAATTCGTTTTATGTCTAAGCGGCTTGAGTTTTATGTCTGAAATTACTGCTATAACAAGAAAACATGTTTTTTTTCCGATGTCAGGTGAAAAACTCCTACATCAAATATCTAGAAATACTTCGAAAATTCACTAATTTTGCGTGCTATATAGCAGCGCGCAAAGCGAGCGTTCTAACGTAGACTTTGTGACAGCATATGAAGTTCAAAATCGCCCAGTAAGATTATCGAGCACCAGCCGCTTGTAAATTACCCTGTAGCGGAGGAAAGCAAGCACGCGCGAGTAAGGGCTAGCAGTTCGGTTACGATCGGGCGTTTCGTTCGGATAATAATCGACGCTCTGCTGTATATTAGAAGCTGCGATTACAAGATTAAATTTAGAAAAGCTGGATTAACTCACTTATTATTTAGATAAATAACCGAAAAATCGAACCAATAATGGTATTCTTTGGCATAGATAGCTATGTTTCAACATTAGATAGACTTTTTTATTTGGGTGTTTTTTTATTATTCGGTACAACTGCAGTGGAGGCCAGTTAATTGCTATATAAAATATATGAACAGGATTTTGCATTGGCTGAGACTAGCACGATACAAGAAACTAACTAATCAACATTCAGAAGCTTTTTTTCCGTTTCAGCCAGTTATTGCACCGGCCGGACGAAGCGACATTTTTAAATTTGAAAATTTATTGTTTCTGTATTTTGTCGCACCAAGGCAGCCTGATGATATTGTCTGTATAACAAAAGATGCTGGATGATGCTTGCGCGTTGTATATTGTAAATTGTTTGTGTTATCAAAAGCCTTGAGTTTCAAGTTATTTTGTTCTGTTATTGCGATGGTGAATAACGGAAATTGTGAATGTCTACGTAAATATTGAAAAGGTGAGGTGCTTACACAATAACAGCTTAAGGGTCCATGCCACCTAAATGTGCCCCACCGTATTGCTGATTCATGACAGAAAATATTTGTTTAAATAAATAATCACACAAATAGTCGAAGAGTTGTATTACAACCTAATTAATTTGATTTTTGCATAGAATTCATAGCAAGCTAGAAAAATAAATCTAGAATAACTAAAAATCACGTAAAACTGCTCTTCGCGTATTTAACATTGACGGTTTCCCAGATGATTTTGGAAACTGAAATTCAGCCACCCGTAAGTTAAAAGTATACAGAATGGTGTGATTGGTTTAATTTTGCCAAACAAAAATTGTAACTTGGTGTATTTATCCATCGAACATAATAATTCGGCATCGAAACGTGATTCCTTAGAGCGCGCGATGTTTCGGTTGTCGTAACAGCCACGGCTCAGAGCGCGCTATTTTAAACATTAATGTAAGGTCACAGAGTTCAGTTCTACTTGACGCTAAATGAGGTGCTTAATGTTAGGGAGAACGGGTCCATGTAAGGAAGTAGAATGTGTTGTAGTGGATTTAACACAGTGTGAACTCTCATTCACTCTTTTAAAAAGAACGTAGTTTATAATTATTTCAACTAGTTTCTAGACGGATCTAAAAATAATTTCAATATCAAGGAACCAAGAAAAAAAGTAAAATTTTTACTATGGAAAATACTTAAGATTACGGATATTTTACGAAGCACTTGTAGGTCTTAGTTAATTAGTAACACGTGTACTTTGTCATGATAGTTGCTTGCTTGATTCTATTCGCAGATGACACGTCACTTATTTTTAAAGTGAATCGATATGAAGATATTCTTGATGACGCAAATTCAACTCTCTCCAAGGTTTCTTCATTGGTTCACTGCAAATAATTTAGTTCTAAATCCAAAAAAGACAAAATGTATACATTTTACATCACCAAATGTAATTCAAGTAGATGTGAGTTTATTTTTTCAGGGGTCCGAGCTGGACTTGGTAAACGAAACTAAGTTTTAAGGTATAACTAACTCTCGTCTTTTCTCTCTGTGCTAGACTTAGTTGAGCCGCATACGCCGTTAGACGCATAAGGCAGATTACTGATGAAGATACTGCTAGATTCACAGATATAGATCCAAATAGATGCCGCGAGTGTATGTACTTCGCGTGCCCAATTGCGCGCCAAAAGGGAGAGCAATGCTCTTCCTTCACAGATATTGACTCCTCCAACTTTGACTCTTATGTATTATGTCGTAAGTCTAACAATCCTTTCTAAGATTCAAACCGCTGTCAACCAATTTCATTGTAAAATGTGACACGCTTGGTTTTAATAGAGTTTGATGCACTTGCGTCATCTATTTAGATCTATATCTGTGGCTAGATTAGTAGATTTTAATTATTTTCACAGCATTATGTCACACGGCATAATTTCGTGGGGTAGAGCCGCGGATATAAAAGCAGTTTTGTCTTGCAAAAGAGAGCTATTCGGTCTATTTATAACATGAAGTACCGAGATTCATTAAGAGAAAAGTTTAAAGAAATTAATATATTTACGGTCCCAAGTGAATTTATTTATCAAGTTATTAGATATGTCAGAAAAAATATTGATAATTTCCCGAGGCTTGGTGGGCACCACTCTGTTGAAACCAGAAACAAACATAAACTAGCTTTTCCAAAATCTTTTGTAGGACATGGTATAAGATTTTACAACTAACTTCCAAAGGAAGTTTGCCTGAAAATAAGTTTAAACTATAAAGTCGTTTGCAATAGAATCCAACAATCATGTAAACAAACCAAATTGTCACGATTACTCCGTAATCACATACATTTGACGATCAATTATGAACATAGTCTGATTTCAACGAACGCACCATTGTTTTCACATTATCTTCAACACGGTTTAACTTGTATTTATAAGTTAAATTTGTTAAAACATTTGCAACGTAAAAATTTCGAAGTATTTGACAAGCTGTCATCTTAGTTTTTTACTCATCGAACTCTATAAGTCATTGAAAAGTTAGTGTTGTTCGTAATCTGAAGTTAACTTTTATTTTTAATTTAATAAATTATTTTAATTTAATATTATTTGAATACAATAAAAATTTTTTTTCAAGAGCTTAATATAATTAACCAAAACGGATTGTATCCTAAGCCATAAAAATAATGGTTATGGTCATTCACTGTTCTGTGGGTTCGCTGTGCATTAGTGTTTTCTGTTTCCGTTTTCTGTTTCCGATTTCTACGACTTTGCATTCTCATTTTGGACTTTTGTTTTGCTTTACGATTTGGCTGGACATATTTTTCTTGGAACGACGACCTTTGCACGGCATCACGGACTTTGATATAGCATACGATTGGTATTTTTTCTCAAGGAGTAATCAGGAGGTAAGAATGATTTAGATCTATTACCTACAACGGAAATCTATTAGACGCACTTTAATATTGTATTGCCCTCGTAACTAATTATTTGAAAAGATCACAATTACTGAAATGTATGTGTGTAAAATTATATTTGTTTTTAAGGTTATAATGAGCGAGCCGCAGCCAGGTTCGTCGGGGACTGCTCCGCCGCCGCCGGTCAAAAAACCAAAATTGGCTGTTAAAAAACGCTGTTAAAATTACGAACTGTCAGCCATATCATGCTATCTCGAACATACTTTAGTGCTTACCAGCAAGTAGTGAAACAGGCCTTAAAAATAATGTTATAATTACGGTCACCGGCGACACTTCTGATAGTGATGATGACGAAGACGAAGATTTAAATTTGTTTTAATAAACACTTTTTTTATATATAATCAGTTTTATTTTATAGTCTATGGCTTATATATTTAATCTATTTAGTCAGTTTTATTTTAGTACCTATCCTACTATGGGCCATAGTCTATGACTTAAAATTAAAATAATTAGAAAAATAAATTTAATTAAAATTAAATTAGAACACTATGACATCACTATGGGCATAAACAATACGCTGTCAATGTCAGTCCGCCATATTTGTTTACATGATTGTTGGATTCTATTGCAAACGACTTTACATTAAGCATGGACTACTTAAAAAAGCTCATTATAAAATGTATGATTATTTGGACGATAATGAAGCATGGTGTAATAAATAATAATAATCTTTATAAACATTGTAATTCATAATTAGAAAAAAATTAATAATATAATATGTTTCCTCTAAAGAGTAATCTTAGGCCCTCTAAAGTTCTTCGTGTTACGGGGATCTTAGAATTCACTGCGTCCGCGAACGGGAACCTAGCTACGACACGTAGCGAAATTTAATAAATCTACACCAAAATTGCCCATTAAATAGTATTACTGGACACGACAGACAGTCAAGGAAGTTTTAGATGACAATTCTGTATGGTTGATCTTCCTTTCTTGTGAATGTATGACTTATCAGGTTCTGTTCTCTAGCAAGTTGCATGAGTTTTTTATATGATTCCACATTTAAGAAAGAAATTTTAAGTTGCTTTTTGGTGATGATCTTAATTTCATATTCAGATTTGGTTAGTACACTTTCTATCAGTTCAGGAAGTTTAAGAATATTCTCTATACCATACAGCATAATGGGTGGTGGTTTCCTTATTCTGAACTTATCTGTGTTTGTAGCTGTAGAGATGTATTTGACGTCGATCTGCAGACCAGCATATCTGTTGCTCAATGTTACGTCTTCAGCATCAAA
Organism: Ypsolopha scabrella; assembly: GCA_910592155.1. Classification (NCBI taxonomy): domain Eukaryota; kingdom Metazoa; phylum Arthropoda; class Insecta; order Lepidoptera; family Ypsolophidae; genus Ypsolopha; species Ypsolopha scabrella. Next base: position 23,086,314 of record OU342976.1, read on the forward strand.
GGATGGTGACTTGGGAGAGGATTTCTTTCGTTTCTGTGGTCGATTATTTGGCAAAGTATTGGTACTGTTTGTTGATAATATGTAACAAAACCAATTTCCGGTCACTAGCGCCACCTGTATGTGCTTTGTGTAAATAAATCAGTCTGTCAAAATTACTCGGTGTATTTCATTAGGTTATGTGTCCAGTTACGAAATTAATTAATTTAAAGGATAGATACTGTGAAATTTTGTGTTAAAATGACGTCGAACTTTATCGCTAACGTTCCAAAGTTAAAAGGTCGTGAGAACTATGATGATTGGTGTTTTGCGGCGCAAAATGTGTTGGTGTTAGAAGGCATGGCGTCCGCCATTGAAAAACAGCTTCCCGTTTCGTCCACCTCGGAAGAAAAGACGGAAGATTCCAAAGCAAAGGCGAAGTTAATATTAACAATCGACTCATCGCTGTACGCTCACATAAAGCACGCAACGACGGCGTATGAATTATGGAGTAAGCTGAAAAATATGTTCGATGATTCTGGTTACACAATAAAAATCAGTTTGCTACGAAACCTCATCAACATTCGGCTAGAAAATTGCGAATCCATGACGCAGTATGTGACCCAAATCATAGAAACCGGACAGCGACTTCAAGGAACAGGATTTAAGATAACAGACGAGTGGATCGGTGCATTAATGTTAGCAGGATTACCTGAAAGGTATGCGCCTATGATAATGGCTATTGAGCATTCGGGCATTGATATCAGTGCTGACGTCATTAAAACCAAGTTGATGGATATGTGTGCTGAGGTTGGTACTACAGTTTCCGGTTCCGAGAACGCATTTGTAGCAAAACGTACGAGAAGATTTGGTAATATGAATTATGGCAACCCCAAAAGTAGCCATAGACTACCACAATCACAAGAAACGTCAAAACCTGCGAAGATGGTGAAATGCTTTAAATGTAAACAAACCGGACATTACAAAAATCAGTGTCCCCTCTTGGAAAAAAGCAATAGAAAGCAATCGAATGCATTCAGTGCTATTTTTCTAAGTGGAAACTTCAATCATAAAGATTGGTATGTCGACAGCGGGGCCAGTAAACACATGACGGCGAGGCAAGATGACATTGTGAATCCGTCACATCAACCTGAAACTAAAGAAATTATTATTGCGAATCAGACAAGTGTTCCAGTGCTGTGTTCTGGTGATGTAAACATCGTGACAGTTGTGAACGGTGTGGAGTACGACATTACAGTTTCGAATGTATTGTGCATACCAAATTTAACAACAAACTTGCTATCGGTGAGTCAGTTGATTGAGAACGGCAACAGTGTGATTTTCAAAGAAAATGCTTGCTATATATACAATCAACAGAAAGAACTCGTTGGCCAGGCAGAATTAGTAGAAGGTGTGTACAGATTAAATACTTTGAATACAGAACAGTTGGTAGCAGCTACTGCTTTAGCATCGAGTGAGACTTGGCATCGACGCTTGGGACATATAAACAGTACAAGTTTAAATAAAATGAAAAGTGGAGCTGTAGAAGGAATTTCATACCCAGAAGTGGCAAACATAGATAAATCGACATGCACAGTTTGCTGTGAAGGCAAGCAAGCGAGATTACTGTTTCAACAGAGTTTATCAAAAACAGTGGATGTTCTGGAGGTAATTCATGCAGATGTCGGGGGTCCAATGGAAAATATATCTATCGGAGGGTCCAGATATTATGTTTTGTTCGTGGATGACTACAGCAAAATGGCATTTGTTTATTTTTTAAAAACAAAGGATGAAGTTTTTAAGTACTTCAAAGATTTTCAGTCCATGGTTGAAAAACAGAAAGACAGAAACATCAAAATTCTGAGGACAGATAACGGAGGAGAGTTCTGTAGTCGAGATTTTGAGAAGTATTTGAAGGAGCAAGGAATAGTTCATCAAAGAACTAATGCTTACACACCGCAGCAGAACGGATTATGTGAAAGAATGAACAGGTCAGTTGTTGAAAAGGCCAGATGTTTGATCTTTGATGCCAATTTAGGCAAAAAATTCTGGGCGGAGGCAGTCAGTACTTCAGTATATTTGAGAAACAGATCTGTCGTTACGGGACTGAATAACATGACACCTTACGAAGTGTGGACAGGCCTGAAGCCAAATTTAAGCCATTTACGTATATTTGGCAGTATAGTTATGGTACATATTCCAAAAGAAAAGCGTCTGAAGTGGGACAAAAAGGCAAGAAAAATGATTTTTGTCGGCTATGCTGAGAATGTTAAGGGCTATAGGGTATATGACCCAGAAAATAACTCTGTGACTTCTAGTAGAGACATAGTCATCATGGAGACTGAAGCTAAAAGTAGTACTGTAGATATTCCAATAGAATGCAAGTCTTCAGTAAGGCAAAATATGCAAGAAGAATCAGAAAGTACAGTTTCAGAAGAAGAGACGAGAAAAGATGATACATACATGGAGTCAGAGGCTTCTTCGGTGAGTACCTCTGATGACAGTTTTGGTGACACAACTTCAGATCCAGATATCACTCTGAAAGATTTATGTGAACAAGCTACACTCAAACGAGTAAGAAGAAAACCTGATCGGTATGCTGTAAACAATTTATGTATTGCAGAGTGTGAAGACAACAATTACAGAGAAATTACGCTCGAGGAAGCTTTGTATGGACCAGAAAGCAAGTTCTGGAGAGCAAGCATGAAGGAGGAGTTGGACTCGTTTAAAGAAAATGATGCATGGGAACTTGTTGATCATTCGGAAGACAGTACAGTGGTGCAGTGTAGGTGGGTTTTCAAGAAGAAGTATGACAGTTGTAATAATGTGAGATATCGGGCAAGATTAGTGGCAAAGGGCTTTACACAGAAACCTGGTGTTGACTTTCATGAGACATTCTCCCCTGTGCTAAGATATTCCACATTGCGGCTATTATTTGCACTAGCAGCAAAGCTAAATTTAGATATAAGTCATCTTGATGTAACCACTGCCTTTTTAAATGGTTTCCTGAATGAAACTGTGTATATGAAGAAACCTATAACTTATGAATGTAATAGTGATGATGATAACAAAGTGTTAAAATTAAAACGCGCCATTTATGGTCTTAAGCAGTCCTCTAGGGCTTGGTATCAGAGAATAAATGACTATTTAATAAATTTAGGTTATAAAAAGTCAAAGTATGAACCATGTTTATTTTTAAAATTTGAAGAAGGTATAAAAATTATAATAGCATTATTTGTTGATGATTTTTTTGTTTTTTCTAATTGTGGAATAGACCAATTAGTGAATGATCTGAGCCATAAATTTAAGATTAAAAACTTAGGTCAGTTAAAACAATGTTTAGGCTTGAGAGTAAAAATAAGTAAAAACAAAATAACTGTTGATCAAGAACAATATGTAGAGAGTTTGTTAAAAAGATTTAACATGTTGCAATGTAAAACTGCAGAAACCCCTATGGAGATGAATTTAAAGTTAGAAAAATCTCAGAATGTTTTAAATTGTTACCCATATCAACAACTAATTGGCAGTTTAATGTACTTGGCAGTTCTGACTAGACCAGATATTGCATACAGTGTTAGTTTTCTTAGTCAGTTTAATAACTCTTATGATGAGACTCACTGGAAGCATGCAAAAAGGGTGCTAAAGTATCTCAAGAAAACAAAAAATTATGGTCTTGTATTTTGCAATGATAATACCTGTATTGAAGGTTTTGCAGATGCGGACTGGGGTTCAGATTTAAATGATAGGAAATCATTTTCTGGCTTCTGCTTTAAATTGTCAAATACAGTAATTTCTTTTGAATGTAGAAAACAAAGAAATGTAGCTTTATCCTCGACCGAAGCAGAATACATTTCTATGTCAGAAGCGTCGAAAGAGGCAATTTATTTAAAGAATTTATTGTGTGAAATCCTAGGAAATTCAGAACCAATTGTCTTATATAATGATAGCCAAAGTGCACAAAAACTGGTTTCGAATCCGATCTTCCATCGGAGATCTAAACACATAGACATAAGACATCATTATGTAAGAGAGGCTGTGGCCAACAATTTTGTTGTAATAGCTTATTTAGAAACGGCTAAAATGCCAGCAGATATTCTGACCAAGAGTTTAGGGTCTGTTAAGCATTATTATTTCATGAAAAGGCTTGGTATTTTACCTGTTTAATAAAACTAACTTGTATTTTTTGATTTTGTTAAGGGCCGATGTTGATAATATGTAACAAAACCAATTTCCGGTCACTAGCGCCACCTGTATGTGCTTTGTGTAAATAAATCAGTCTGTCAAAATTACTCGGTGTATTTCATTACTGTTTGCCAATCATGATGGTTGGATTTTACAGATTAATGTGCGCTTGATTTGTTGAAGAATCTCGGATGAAAGATTTGTTGTGTGTAAGTCTTTGTTTTTTGCTTATCATTGACAGGAGGTAAGGCGGAGATTTCTGTTACATTGTTACTATTTGACAAGTTATTTGGTTCTGAGACATCCAAAGGCGTATCGGAAGGGTTTCGTTGTTTACGAGTAAGGTGGAGATTGGAGCATATTGGATTAAATATTTATCCTTTTTCACTGTAAATTATAATGAACATATTGATAATTTTTTGTAGGGCAGGTTGATTCAAGTAAATTACACTGTTGTCCGAAAACTTTTGCTTTGAAAAGACTATTTTCACTGAGATAACACTGTCACTGTAATGCCAATGGTTATTTTATAACAAGGTTAAATAAAACTAGAAAAATTTTTGGTTTGAGACATGGGTACTAAGTGGAAATAATTTTAAGTTACACACAAACAAAACTGTAGCGAAAACTGATGACTTAATGTATCCTTATTCAACGCGACTATCGCGTACGTTTCAGTGTCTTACTCCAAAATGATCAAGTAAACCCTGACCTCAAGAATGCTCCATCTTTAAAGTTCTAGCCAAAGTTCTTATTGTCTTGATATAAGATTGACAATTGACTAAACTGTGACTGACTGACACGCCCCGACGTCTAATCTCCTTGAAAAGAGGTTTCCCATTCAGATTCAACCACATGTGAAACGAGGGCCTCAAGGTCGTATAGAGGGCTTCTTAAGTTCACACATATGGCCCTTATTACCTAAGCTATAAGAGCTTTGATGGCAAGGGAACATTGCTCATTAAGAGCTTACTGTACTTTGTTTTACTGGCTAGAGATGTAAAGGAAGGATCTTAAAACGTAAAAAGACAAGCGCTTCCTGCCCTATTTGACTTGAGAAGGTTATTAGGGTTGCATAAAGAACGAAAGCCTTTGGAGTATAGTTTCTTCTTTTGATCACGTATTTGTAAGTTTAAACAGCCAAGCAACACAAATAATGGAGAAAACCAATTTATTCTCAAATAAAAAATTAAAGTGCTGCCACTTTAGAAAAAAAACGTTCAAGTGCAATAGCACTCGTGTCCTGAGGGTTCCGCATATACCGTTTAAAACACAAACTTATTTCCCGTGCAGTTATGAATAACCAACTTCACATGACACTCATGATCCTTTAACTCTATGTATCTGTCGCCGCCATCTGGTTAAATCAGCCTTCTGATTGGATGCCTAGGATGCTTACTAAATCTCGGCATCCAACTAAATGCCTAGGCTTCTAGTTATTTAAGTTAAGATACCTCAACGTTTAACGTGATGTCTTGTCGTAAATTAGCCCTTTGGACACGGATGAATCAAAAGCCGCCGCGTCATTTAAATTTAGTTCATGTTTTTGCCATTATAGCGCTAGTAGTCCCATAACAAATATGGCGTCAACAACTGATAAAGTGTTTGGGGAGTTTGGTTATTTAAAAAAATATAATTTTGAGTAAAAAATTATTAAAATTTGAGGTTATATTTACATTATTTTCTAAAAACAACGGCTGCGGTGCTCGGAACGCGGCGCCTGGCACCATGCAATAATTGCATTGAATTATTCGTCGCAGAGGTCCTTACTCGCCGTCATCGCTTCGGCTTTTGGTCGCCTTCGGTGACCAGCCTCAGCCAACTCCGGCTTCTTTAGTCCGTCTGCTCCTTACTGCACGCTGGCGGCGCGGCGCGCTCCTTCGACGCTTTCTATTTTTATATACACTATATGGACAAGCTAGAAGGCTAGCCTAGCCCAATCACCACTATAGTACCGTGTCAGACTTCTACACTCTCAAATACTCAAATTTATTGCTTTTATGCTGTTACATGGGTGTTACATAATATTAGATAAAATATGGGGTACAAGCATAAGCCCAGACGGGCACCGCAACTTAAAGTATTGTATTTACAATATTTTACTATAAAGCATTACTTAATGCATGGGTCAAAACAATTTTAATAAAACAAACGAAAAGATAATTTAATGAAGAGATGGCTGATTTCGCGGAGGAATTCATATAAACCATCTAACCAAAAGGCTAAACGTCGTTCAGCCCTCTCGTTAAACGTTGCGTTGAACTATTTGGCTGAGCAACCTTTTGCAATTTAGTTGGATGCCACCATTTAGTTAGCATCCTGGGCATCCAATCAGGAAGCTAATTTAACCAGATGGTGCCTACATATCCAAGTTTGAGTTAAGTTAGTATTTAATTTTTCGATTTTTCTCTGTACTTGTTCTGCAAGACCTACTTGTTAACGAATTTCAGTTTCTAAGTCAACCCAAAGTGCCATAATAGTTTTCATGGTGACCCAATTTGTATAAAATTGATTACGTAGAGGGCAATAACTTTTTTTTGCGTTGAGTTGATTTTTTGACAGCACCTAGGGGCCGCAGACTTCTGTAGGAGGTATTAGTTTCAACCTGATATCTCTCACGGGGCCCAAGAAGAAGGGTCTTGACAGACAGTCTCAGACAGACAAACAAACGAACAACAAAGTGGTCGTATAAAAGTTCCGTTTTTTTATTTTATTGTAGGTATGGAACCCTAACATGGTCTAAGCTAAAAAAAATCTTGCTAACCAGAATAACTACCTATTGAAAAATGGCAATGTTTATGTCCAGCAGTGGACGAACACGAGATGATAGATGGATTGATAGAAAGTTTTCATTAGCCTTACTCGTAAAAGTGAGTAAGAAAAAAAAAAAAAACAAAAAATAATTCATATAAGGTGACTTTTATTTATACAGCCAAACTCATACTGGAGGCTTGGTAAGTGATCAGTAACACGGAACGATAACACTTTTTGCTAATTTCGCAAAATAATATCTTGACGCCCCAAAGTAATTGACTTAGGGCTGGGCTTGCGTTTGTAAGGAACACGAAAAGAATAATTTATAAATTTCACAAAAAGGGTCATCGAACCTTGTCACTGAGCACTTACCGAGTCTTCAATATGGATTTGGCTGTAATAATTAAAGTCACCTTACATATACAGGTTGAAAATTAACCCTCTAGCTATAACAAAGGAAACTGCTCTATGTTCGAAATAAAAAATACATGTTTTTGTCATGATTCATAATCAAAAAAAAAAAATATCGACCATTGAAGTAGCTGACCGAGACGCCGCTCTACAAAATTTTTGTGTACATAGCCTATGTGCATTATTTACCGCCGAGAATATGTACCGTCTATTGTCAGTCACATGTCTCGTCACGAAGGTTGGCCATTTTTTCAAAAGTTAAAAACCAAAAAAAATTAAAAGAAAAAAATAATGTTTTTCCGGTTTTGTGTTATATTAGTGATTCTGGTTGAAGTAAACACTTGTACTGTTTCACAAAAGTGATTAATGATTCTGATTCATAGAGTTCAATAAAGCTAGAGGGTTCAATTTCAACCTGTATATAATAATAAGTCTGATTGTGACTGAGGCCCGTTTGTCCCGAAATATGTGTTACACTTTTTTATTTAATGTATTTTCTTGTCTTAAAAAAAACTATAATAAACACACAAAAACGTCTACTTAATAGATATATTTACAAGTTTTTTGTACATTCTCAGTATATGTAAGTTTTGCGCATGAATTAAGTTTCAGAGATAATGAATTTCTGCTAGTGGTAAATTCTAACAGAATAATTAAATTAAAATTTTCTCATTCATGTCACTGTCATTTCTATATTGTTTAACTTTTATACTAAAACCATACAATGGGCTTGTACACAGGGTAAACAAAATATTATTTTATTTAGTCCGTCATTTGGATTATCAAAAAATATTGGACATGTATTTTTTCTTGTATCAATCAAACAAAAAATGACAGAGATAAAGCGCGTCAACGTTTGGGAGTGGGGAAAAATGACGTCACTTCTAAGTAAAATTGTACCTAGATGTGACGTCAAGCGGAGCTTCAGCGGGCTATATCTTCATTATTGTTTGTTTAATTGAAAAAAGAAAAAAATACTTGTCCAATATTTTCTGATAATCTAACTGACGGACTAATAATTTTTTTTTAGTCATCATGCCTATTGGTGGATCGCCTGCGGTACAAGGGGAGCGGCAGGCTGTGAGGAGGTAAGAGTCGAGCGGGGTCGGTCGGGCGGTGCAAGCGCGGGACAGGGCTGTTTCTAATTCCGCGAATCCGCGCCGCTCATATCGTCAGCTGAAAAATGGACCTCTCATTACCTACTAATTGTAATTTATTTTAAGGGCATTTCACAAGGAAACTCAATGAAGGAATTAGTGTTTTTTGTTTACTGTAACAAGTTTATGTAATAAAGAAATTTTTATTTTCATTTTCATGTGCTCGTAATTTAGTATTCTAAACAAATTAAGGGACTTCCATGTTTAATAAAAAACTGTCTTTAATTTTGACACAGAAAAAATTGAAAGTTACCGAAAGATTCGTATGATTTACGCAAAAAGTTTCTTACGCATGCTCTTTCTCTCCTAATGCTTGAAGCGATTTTGATTATTTCACCACACTGAAGACAATTTACTTATAGATCAGCAAAACTATTGTTCAATTTTTTTTCCGTTTCTTATTCAGCATGGACGTGCATGCGCCTTAACGTGAAATTCTCAAATGTAAAATCTGGGGCTCTAAGGGATTTCGGGTTTTACGTTAAATTGAATTCTTAAAATCTTACTTGTTTTGTTTATCGCCAAACGTAAACAAGATCATTAAATTAAGACATAAATAAACAAAACAACAAAAATATTTAATTAAAAGAAACAAGTAATATTTACCCTGAGTTTCGTAACAAGGCCAGGCTATTCTTGGCATTATTAGGGTTCCGTAGTCCGACAAGGAACCCTTATAGTTTCGCCATGTCCGTCTGTCCTCCCGTCTGTCCGCAGCTTAGCTCAGAAACTATTAGTAGTAGAAAGCTGTAATTTGGTATGGGTATACATATTATTAACGCCGATAAAGCAGTAAAAGAAATATCGAAAAACATTTTTTTAAAGGGGATCTCGTTTAGGAGTATAGATCACGCCAAACTTTTAGTCCCCTCTAAGCACGGAAATGTATGGGCCGTTCTTCTAAACGTATGGGACTAGAAGTTTGGCGCGATCTATATTAGTAGACCAACTTATAAAATGTACTGGGCAACTACGGAACCGTACACTGCGCGTGGCCTGACCCGCACTTGGCCAGTTTTTTTTTTCTTAAATGCTTTTTGTCTTTTTTTCGAACGTGTTTTGGTGAGCCACCTAGCCTCAATAATCGATGCCAAATCATTTGAAGGAAACATTTTAACTATGTATCCTCTTCATTTACAACATCCTATAATCATACTCTTGGTACCAGTAAGAAGTTTTAATTACTTATTTTAGTGCCTCATTAATCGTCACGACATGATTCCCCAATGGGATGACAGAGATGTTTCAGAATATGGAATGTGAGTGCAAGTCACTCGTACTCCTCGAACACCCACACTTCACTGAAGATTTTTACGTCCCAGCGGGATGTGTGGTGAGCCGCGCCTTACTTCGGGCAATATTGACCCACATCTTAACGTGGCTTTTGAAGCAACGAACACAAATGCGCCCCTTGTCACAAATTACTTTATGCTAAGGAATTATTTTGCCCAGGATCCAATTAGATGGATCTGTCTCTCAGTCAAAGAGTAAAGTAATATAACTGGAGAAAAGAGCCCTCTCGCAGTTCGTTTGTGTCAACAGGTACAACAGCGAAGTGTACTGCCATTATATCGGCCCCAAATCTTGAACTTTATACTCCTTTTGAGATATCTGGATTATATAAAGATTTTGATTAGGGGCCGATTCAATGTCTAATTCTATTGTTATGTCCCTGGAAACTTTCGTTGTACTGTCCTGTGTAATGCACTTCATTATGGTGCGTTTTATCATACTTGAAGTTGCATTTAGTCAATAGTTTGAGCAACCTGCTCTTCAAATTTTTAGTAGGTATGTTAGATATGGTAAATATTTAGTACATCATTCCCAAAAATAAATTATTAACTTTGATATTTTAACTCACGTTTCTTTGTACATTTCGTGGTCTTTTAATTTAGGACTTTTGGTGTCCCGGAGAATGGCCTCTAACTTCAATCCAAAGCCTCAACTTACTTCTATTTGATAAGAACAATATTAATCTCTTCGTCTGTTTCTCTAACAAAACATCCTTTTTCATGCCTGGCACCAACCTTATCCTCCACTATCACCTTCGTTTTTTATTTCTTATCATTTAAACGAACTCAGTACCGTCTCTCTCTCTCAAAATACTCTCTGCGTATTTTATAATGTCTTAGATCTGACTGTATTTCATACACGCACGCACACACAAACCCGAATTTACTCCTGCCAACTATTTATTTCAGCACTACCAACCTTCAGATTATTTTATCTGCTGCGTTTCGTTCATGCTCAATGTTTCTTTTCACCACACACTTACTAGATTTGAACCAGCCACTTCCGGATTAGTATTTGAGGGGTTTAAACTAAGGGTCATATCAAACATATGGCCCTCGTGTCGCCCTATAATAATGATACGATCAAAATCCATATCAAAATATTTAAACACTGTTGTTGTATTTTTCCGTTTGTTATACCTATGTATGATGTGCCAGTATTGCGTAATTCTAAACATGTTCATAAACATAATTATTTAGATTATGTCCATGAACTAAGGGTATATTTTATGAATATCCTTTGCCGTCTTAGAAACTTTGCTGGGCAAATCTGCTTTCTCCAACATGGATAATGTTAATTTCAACTTGATACCTGAGTGCTTCTGAGAAAAAATAATGTTTTATAAATTATGTAGAAAGGTTTCGTAAATATGACAAAAATCCACGTTTCATTTGAAACAGATCCTAGTGGCGCGTGCTCAATCTTATTCCAGTTTCAAACCAATAAATTCAAACTAAATGGTTCACTGAATTGTCGTCTTCCGCATCTCCAGATTCGATATTTATGGAGAAGTCTAGAAGATTTGTCTCAGCCCCACTACCCTAAATCTTAGTTTCGTCTATTAATCACACGCACATTTTCCTTTTACAACTTGTTTTGGGAGAAATATTGCTTTATACGCCCTCGCTTGATTTATTTTGTATCGCGATCAATTCAGCCGCTAAGGTGTGAATAGGTATTTTTCGGGCAGCGTTTCTCCAACATTAATGTTTTTCTTATAAAGTCTAGTAACGAAAGGAATCGTTTGGATATCCAAAGGTAACCTAATAATATACCAGAAGTATATTTTACGTGCGACTAAACTTGATGAACTTTAATTCCTTTTAAAATAATTTTATAGATTAATTTGGGCAGTGCGAGTTGGATTCGCGCACAGAGGGTTCCGTACCACCTCACAAAATGGGTAAGGAACTTTAAAAAACAACAATATAGATACCATAGCAAAATAAAGCCTTAAAAAAAATCCGTTAAAATGATAACAACTGTCAAATAATTTGACATTACAAATTACGTTACATACTATCAGTAAGGATCCCCTATTTTCGTTATTTATAATATAACATTATATAAAATGATATAATTTATTTAACCAAAAAAAATATATAAGTATAGAAAAGTGGTTTACAAAACGCTAAAATATAAATCATAATATAATATACTAAATGCCACTTTTTAAAATATATCTATTGGTCCCCGAACTAGATGAGGTCTGGACCGCGGGGACCTATAATTTATTATTTGACTTTAGAGTATGTACAACAATCTGACCAAATTTGAAACCTGTACGTATTACCGTCTTTAAGATAGAGCTGAAACAAATAACCTTGAAAAAAAATTGCATTTTTTCATGGTTTCTTGCATGGGGACTCCCTGTGTTTTTCATATTTTTCAAATTTTTATTATTTGTCATGGTGAAAGCCGTTAATACAATATACCGTGTGAAAATTTCACCAGTCTACCGTTTACGGTTGAAGCTGTAGCCCCCTGTGACAGACAGACAGACAGACAGCGGAGGCTTCGTAATAGGGTCCCGTTTGGTACCCTTCGGGTACGGAACCCTAAAAATTCAATGCATGAGAAACTCTCAGTATGATTATACTTTAGTGAATGAGAAAAAAAATCCCTTGAATTTTTTTATCGCAGACGGTTTTCGAACTAGTATTTCTGCATATCGTGCATTCCCCAGTTTCTCCATCGAGATTCGATAGGCTCTTCAAAATCTCTTAGACTATAATACTTGATACACTAGGCATTTATTTTTCTCAGAGAATTTGTTTTATATAGATTTTTCCATCTTTTGCATCTTCTGAAACGATAGATACTCTGTATTTAATACAATAACTTTGTATCTATTAACTATCCGACATCAGAAGCTAAACATTATACTGTTGTAGCGATATTGACATCTTTGGTTCCCTAGAATATGGAGTGAAATGCACACAACGCCCTCGTTTAACTCCTTTGTACGTTTTTAAATTCTTCGATTTAATTTCTCTACTCCATGCAAAATACAAATACAAGTTGGCAAATTTTAACCGCTATAATCATTATTTGTTCCTTAATCTCCTTAGAGCCATTAACAGGGCCTCAACCTTCCTTCGCCATTCCGCCCTACCCATTACCGTATTCTTGATTTCCCATCACGAGAAATTGGCACTATTTAGCTGTTATTATATGCATACGTATTACCGTTTCTACACTAGTATGCTACATAACCAACCATATTTTCTGCGAAGGATTTTTCTAAGCAGTTCCGTATCGAGTATTTCACTTAATCTGTAAGAAATATTAAGCCACGATATGGACTGTGATCTGTTGTGGTAGCGATAAAAAGATTGACAGGGCTTAATTAAAATTGGTGTTGGTTCAGAATATGTTTTTTTTTATGACATCCGTACAGAGCTGACCTAACTTTGCTTTCAATACGGATTTTAAGGTCACGCGAGAGAATGTTTGATTCCAAATGATTTGTTGATTCTTTTTTGTATAATTTTAAACGTTAAAAATGTTTTTAAGTAGTCATTATTTTTATAAAAATACATACTATATCAGAAATAAAACTGACCCGCACCTCTAGCATGAACGACCATATCGAGCTCGATAGCAGTTGATACAGTGCTCTGTCTCACTCTTGATCTACCTAAAGAGGAACTGATCGTGTTGAATGAGCTGTCAAAACTTGTATGGTCTACCATGCTACGTACCTGGGAAATGTTTACAAGTTAAAAAACTTTAAGAACCGCTTATCTACAGTACACCCATTAATGTTTGGCGTAAATATGCATGAAATGAACAAAAGGTGTTCTTACCTTCCAGCAGGCTCAGGAGCGTAAGTGGTAGGTGATTACAGTTTGAGAGGAAAATCGTGTTCTTGCAAGCCTACTCTTAGGGGTGGATGTTTCGTAACTCACGCACATTAGACCAACGATCGGTAGAAATGGTTTTCTACCCTCAGGCTTATGTTCCTTTGAGCTACTTTGAAGGCCTTTGAGGTTTCGACCTTGTGTGGCTTTGGAGTGAAATATTACTTGTTGTGTGTTTTGTTGCAAAACAGAACTGTCTTGTCTATGGCTTGTAAATTAAGGCATTTAAAGAAACATCATGGTCTACCTAATATGTTAATTTTATTTTCCGAAGTATAACTTTTAAAATTATTTCATAAATGCCTTTATTAAAGTGGCTTTGGAGTGAAATATTACTTGTTGTGTGTTTTGTTGCAAAACAGAACTGTCTTGTCTATTGCTTGTAAATTAAGGCATTTAAAGAAACATCACGGTCTACCTAATATGTTAATTTTATTTTCCGAAGTATAACTTTTAAAATTCTTTCATAAATGCCTTTATTAAAGTGGCTTTGGAGTGAAATATTACTTTTGTTATGTTTTTTTATAAAGCAAGACTGTCTATGGCTTGTGAATGAAGAAATTTGCATAAGCATCACGCTCTTCTTAATATGTTGAACTTTTTTTCCGAAAAACAGCACGCCTTTGTAAAAAATAGGTTATGCCGTCAAAATTTTACATTAGTTATATATCTTTTTCTTACATAAGAAAGCAGAATATAATGTCTTTTACGGGCCCGGTTAGAAAGCAAAGGACCAGTTATTTTATAACACATACAAACTTTTGTTTTTGTTTTAATAACCTTCCAGAAATTCACGCTTGTGCATTTGCACAAAAGTTCTTTACATGTTCCTTTCCATGCATGTTTATTATTTTAACTTCGAAGTTCGGAATTGTTTTGGGAAGTTTAGCATACTGTCGTTTCGGGGGAATCCTCAGTACAGACTACCAACGCAAATTACAACTGGCAGAGTACTTATAGCTTAAGAATAAGGGTCAACATTGAATGTTTTGTGGCTCTACTTACATTGGTATTATATGCCAGTTCTCTTCCTGTTTGAGATGTCATAATTCCCGTACACATCCACTCATACTTGGTTATGATATTGTTAAAACTTAGATTTTACTATCTGGTATATATAAATTTACTCGTCTGAGATTTAGTCTTCTGCAGGGCCAAAAGGAGGAAGTGAAAAACAATCGTTCTTTTTTACACGATACCTAATCAGAAAATAACGTTGAATTTAATTTTAAATATACCGAATATGAAAATACTATCAGATTGGGTACTATTAGTAGAAATTATTAAGCGCACAGTTTAATTATTTACATTAAGTATGAATTAGAGTAAATATAATCAATAGGTTTGCCTTATTTATTTTTACCACTCGGCAATCATTGGCTGTGGTCTGATAGTTTATGCATAAAAACCTTTTATTCAGTATACGAATACAAACATATCACTCGTGGATACTTTTGTAATACCTATACATTGTCCTCTCATAAGCAACTAGACACACAGTCTCTAAGAAAAGTTCGTCAGAAGGTGTCCGAACGTGCGACGTGCATAGTAGCAAAAATATTTCAACCAAATTAAGACGTTATGTCGTCAACATTAAGATGCAATGTCGGTCGTACGAAATCGTAATTCGATTTTGTCACCCCATAGTGGTGACACGGTGCATCGCGGCCACTTTTTGAGCGAGATTGTGAGTCTAGTTGTTTATGGGAGGTCAATAAACGTATACTTTACAGCTTGTACAATTTAAAGATAGTCGTAGATTTATTTAATTGCTCACAAGAAAGATATTATCTCTATAATTTAACATTATAACTAGGTAGTTTAATTGACAAGTTACACTCTCAAACACAACTGGCAACCCGTAGACCCAGACTTACATATTAACGTGAAGATATAAATGTATGTTTTTAAAAACGAAATATCACTAGAACGTCACAGAGAAACTACAAACTTTAAGTTCAACAAGTATTTCTTATACAACGCAGGCACCCGCTTAGGAAAGAATGTTGTGTTCAAGTTTGATACTCTTTCAGCGTGGGCAGAGCCGTGAGCAAAAACCTTGTATACAATGTGATATTATAATATTTTGTTCTCTCCTTTTTTACAGGTAAGCTACTATCAAATAGTGCTAAGTCATCAAATTGCTGAGCTAAGCCCTCATCTTCTGTCGGGTACGATTTTGGAACTTTTTCTTGTAGAGAACATACGCCAATATTTCTAATATTTTGTATGTTTATATATTTATCTGACTACAGTTAATTTATAAGATGTGTATAACACGATAGAGCAAACAGCTTTATAAATCTTCAAGTTTAAATTTGGTGTCCTAAGTACAAGTTCCTTGTTAAATTTTGTTGTTGCTTAAGCGGATTGGAAATAAAAACGTTTTTTTCCAAAGATTTACATGAACGTGCCATCAAAAAACTGACCCATTTATCGCACTGATTGATCGCAATACGGATGATAAGTGGGCTTGTAAATTTTTCTTTGCTAGTACATATATTTTAAAGAATTATGTACCAAATAAAACTTTCTTCATTGTAAAACTTTAAATAAAGTTTCATAACGATTGAAACCAAACCTTACCATAATATCACAAACTAGAATTACATATTTAAAAATGAGTAATGAGTTAAACGTTCCTTATAAAACCAGTATTTAAAGTTCTCTTATAACGAATGAAGAGACAGAAAACTAAACCTAATCATGATATTTTGTTGTGAAGATCCCTTACATATTTCGTATATTCACTAATAAGGTCTCCAGTACGAATTTGACTGTAAAAATCAGACTTCACCAGTGGTCTCTCAGCAGAACTAAATCTGATAAAACTTTGCACACAACTCCCCAGCGTTTTAAAGGTGTTATAAAATCCCGCCCGTGGTTTTGCAAACGTAAGGGGATATTCATGAATTTAAAATTTATGTATCGGATAAGCCAGTGTACCGTTGGACGCAAAACTAATTTAAGTAAAACTTTTTGACTTTGAGCTACAGACGTAAACAATACCTTTAATAGTATTCTATTATAATACCCAATTATCTATGAACAACTAGTATCACGTCTGGTGGATGTCTCAGGGGATTCAAGAGCTGGAGCCTACCTCGGGCAACACATCAACCTCACCATCCAATGCCAATTGGGGTATCCGGTGACAGGGATGACATAAATAAAGTATTTTGAGTATTTGGTCTGAATTTTATCTGGGGGCACGGCAATGCCTCCGCCAAGTCAAGGTAAAAAGCGGCACGGCCGTACCATCCTTTTCTCGAAACAGCTCAGCCCATTTTCGACCCTCATAATAACTTCGTTGTGGATAAAACAAGAAGCCTGAATTTTCAATAACCAATCAGGTTATAAATACGTTAATTCTGTGTAAAAAGTACCAGGAATTGTTCAATAAAACCAAAAAAGTAATTCAAGTATAAACACGGTAATTCTGTGTAAAAAGTACCAGGAATTGTTCTATAAAACAAAAAAAGTAATTTATTCGTCAAATTTAATTTGTCGCCTTCAAAATAGGCCCCTTCACTTGCAATACAGCTACGCCAGCGCTTGACCCAGTCCTCCATACATTTTTTGTAAGCTGATAAGCTGGTATGGTCTTCAAGTCCTTCAGCGAATTTTCTTTCTTTAATAGCTTCAATCGACTTGAAACGTCTTCCTCGAAGTGGTAATTTGAGCCTCGGGAACACGAAAAAGTGGGACGGAGCCATACCAGAAGACTACGGCGCTTGGTCGATGACATTCGTCGAATTTTTGGCTAAAAAACTCTTGCACAATGATGGCTTTGTGCGATGGTCCATTATCATGGTGTAAAATCCACGAATTGTCTTTCCATAAATCTGGCCGTTTTCGGCGGATATTCTCTCGCAAACGCCTCATGACGCCTAAATAATATTTTTTATTCACCGTTTGTCCCTCTGGAAGAAATTCGTAGTGCACTACACCGCGGCAATTGAAGAAAACTATCGGCATGAATTTGATTTTCGAGCGGCTTTGACGCTGTTTTTGGGTTTCGGTTCGTTTTTGAGTTGCCATTCTGAAGACTGTTGACTCGTTTGCATGTCGTACTCATAAACCCACGTCTCGTCGCCAGTTACTATGCAGTTCATGAAGGTGGAGTCCATAGAAGCTCGAGAAATCATGTCTACAGCAACCTGCTTTCGATGCTTTTTTTGAACGAAATTGAGCTATTTTGGTACTAATCGTGCGGCGACGCGTTTCATGCCCAAAATGTCCGACAGAATATTATTAACGGACTTAAAAGATACGTTGACCTCTAGAGCTAACTCTTTAAGACCCGTACGACGATTCTCGAGTACCAGACTCTTGATAAGATTGATGTTTTCATAATTCTCAGCGGTTGGGGGTTGACCAGAACGAGGCAAATCAGCTACCACTTGTCGGCCTTCTTTAAACTTTATACCATTCTTAGGCCCGTGTTTTTGAGATACACGAATCACCGTAAGTATTCTGCAACATTTTTAGCGATTCGGCACAGGAAATCTCGTTTGGTACGCAAAACTTAAGGCAAACTCTTTGTTCTACAAATGCTTTCATAGTAAAATCGCAGAACACTTAAAACAACGAAATACAAAAACAGCAGCTGTAATTACAATGAGTGACATACAGCGCTCAAAGTTCGCGCGGTAACTCAGTACAGTGCTACCAACTTCTATGAAAAACGGTTATTTAACGCGCGTTCTATAATCTATTAATTCCCGGTACTTTTTACACGGAGAAGTATTTTAAATTTCATTCAGTTTGAACCAGTAGTTTAAGAATCATAACTAGTCAAAGTTTCTCAATTTTGTCTCTCACTCACTCACTCACTGACTGACTGACTCACCGATCATCAAAACTCTAAGGCACTTCTATCAGACAAAGAAGCTCCAAATTTGGAATACAATTAGGGTTAGTGCATAAATCAAGGAAAAACTAAAATATTTTCCAATTTCGGTCCAGTGCTCTAGATACATCAACTGCATAAATAACTTTGTAATCCCATATAAATATTCAGTTGTAAGTAGAAGGTACTGGAAAAGAAAAAAAGTAGGACTATCTTTAAAAAAAAAATGAGATACCATCAAAAACAAAACTTGAAAAAAAAATCAAGTCTCGCAACTTAGTTCTTCTACCGTAAAAAGTTGTGAGATCCATGTAAATCCAAGTCGGTTAATTTATTCAGTCCCTACGTAAGGGACCTTCTGTCTTAAGTTATTACATAATCAGCTAACCTAACAACATCTTATAGTGACCATATCAAAATTAAAATCTTTTATTTTTTAAATAAATAGATTGACTTGGCAATCGCACTAAATAATCTAATTTAATGTAATATGTATTACTTGTGAGGTACATTGTGTTTTCTTACATTATATTTTTGGTATCGTTGGATATTTTTATTGATTTAAATTATGTTGCTATTATCCAATTTTTTATTTTAAGTGGTGCTGTTTAGGTGCTTCCTCATTATTTTTTATAAAAACTTTTTGTATTTGTAGCCCTTTAAAATTAAGGGCTGTATAAATTTTATTGTTGTTACTCCCACTCCAAGCGAAAAAACGCGTAGTGCGAGAGGGGCGGATTCAGCGCAAAAGAGAAAAAAGGAAGTTTTATTTTATAAAACTAAAATAGCTACCAAACATCCCAAAATCAAAAATCTAAAACCCATCTAATAAGATATTTTTAAGTTCTCTAGATGATTCCTATTTATCAAATGAGTAGAAAAAGTGAGTTTAAAGACAGCATTTCAATAATTATTTCTATCGAGTCAAAATGCATACCGGAAATTTATTAAAATTTTCGCTGTACTTCATAAAATACACAGAAACAAAGCATCCATATTTTATTTACCTACATAGCCTCTTTACAGTTGAACGTTCTTGATTAATGGAACGTCTCATCACGAGATCTTGTCAAAGCTTCCAAATCGCTTGCAGAAATGAGAATGTAGAAAGAAAGTTTCCGGGCGAAAATATTCTATAAATTCCAACGTGGGCTACTCATTCTCAGTCAGAACCATTATGATTTCTTTACCTTTCCAAAAGTCAAGCAATCTCTTCATGGTCATCGTTTTCACACACAAGCAGATCGACCATTTTGACCACCCCGTTTTTGGTGTGGAAAAACAAATAACTATAGCGCGTTCTAGCCACGCTGGAATGATAAAAAATATAGTAAAAATTCATCAAAATGTCACAAATAGGTGAAATGACGATAGAAGCGAAGCGAAGAGAAGCGTGTTAGATTCCTATGTAAATAAATTTGGGAGCCAAGCGAAGCGGAACCTATAATTTTCACATAATTCATGATATACGCAAATATCCTTCTTGTCGTCGCACCTATATCTGTATTTTTGTGAAATTGTCCCAATATTATGTCATATTTCCTTTCGCTTATACATTTATAGCTGTAAGTGAGCGGTTATAGGTGGCTAAAGATTAAATAATTTGCTAATGTTCAAAACTAAACTTAAGATTAACAGGCTAATCTTAATTATAAATCATTTAACTCATCAAACCTTACATAAGCCGTAACATAAATAGTTAATGTTTTATTATAATTTTTTACTGTTTAAAAATAAACCTTTTAAAAACTTGGTAATTTTACAGTTCTTGTGGTTACTCCGAAGTTGATTTCACACAAAGCTGGTTAAAAGACAGAACATTGAAATTCCCTCACAAATGAAATGAGTATTTTGGAGATTTTTCTTAAATTATTCATAAAATGAAGGTTGCTATCTTTTGTATGAATTGGCATAACATAGACTTAGACGTTTGCGTTTCACGTCACGCTACCTTTTTATATAATTTAAACTTGTGCGTTTTCTTATTATAAATCCACATAAATAAAAAATATATTTAGGTCTTTAGATTTTAAGTTTTACCAATATTTTTGAAATACACATGTTTTCGTTTTACTACCAATATAATGATGTTGGATTAGTTTTTTTCAGACGTCTTTAAAACCCTTGGCTGTGCTACTCTTAATTCCCGGTACGTAACTACCTAACTTACCTTCTCAAAACACATATCAGCTTCACTAAGAAAAACATTAAATCAGTATTATTTCCAAGATCTCATTCCAATTATGTATACTTATTTGTTTACAAATGCTGTTTATTTGTTAGGGCCGAGAGACATTTCATTACTTATCGTTTACTTTGATATTCTATCCAATTTCCCTTCCTTACTTCGTCTTTGTCTCAAGTTATTAGTCTTTATTATTATTTTTGAAAGGCTGCCATTATCGTGTTACGAAGGTTCCTCGGATGTTTGTTTTCAATCTCTTCGCTATTTTGTTTCTGACTCAATTTGCAGGGATAAAGAGTATTAAGAAGCTTACCTTTTTTGTCTTTTATCGTACATACAGGTGTTTTAGTGACGTGCTTATTATTGTCCGACTTGTATAAGAAGATGTTTTGCATACAAGCAGAATAAATAAATACTTTGACTTTGTTATAAGAGTTGCACACGTTGCATAACCAATCATATAAAAAAAACTTATTTACAACTTGATTATAGGGTGACAGGGGTGTTTCCGGGTGTGAATTTTCACTGTAACCATTAACACTTAAAACTTTTACTTACATATTTTTTCAAAAGATTCATACGTTACGTCTACGTTACGTTACGTTACGTTACTTACCAGTGATACGTCCCTACCTAGTTAGTTGTCCCTATTTCAAGGAGTGACAATTAAAGGGCAGGTATACCTACGTACAAAAAAAATATAAATGTATTAGCGGCCACAAGCCACTCAATCGGTAGGGCTAAAAATAGGTCGTTATTATAATTGAAAGCGATCTGGTTCTACTACGCAGCCTATGTACTATCCTGGAATGCGTGATCGGGCAGGAAGAAGCCGCTCAGGTGTTGTCGGGACTTGGAAGTGGATGTTCCGTGCTTCACGGTAGGTCCAGCAAACTGCGGAAGTGAAGCAGGGGATGTGCGAAGCGAAGTGTTTCTTCAACCTCAGACCTTGAACCCCAATTGGGGTGGACCAGAATGCACTATAAAACGAACATTAAATGTCCGCATCAGCCGGTCGTATAGCGGACCGGAAACGTTTAGGACGCCACAATTAAATTAATGCACAATGCATTTAAATAAGTGCACCACAGTTACGTACGAGATATTTACATAAATATCTGATGTCGAATAAAGACCGTGGAGATAACGTACGTTCGGTCCCAAGCGCGAGGCAGAGCGAATGTCTCGTGCGTGAAGTGAGTCAGTCAACCGAAACTTATGTGACCCTCCTGACCTAGCTTCAGGCACAACATTCTTAGGAGATACAGGCCTAACACACAGTCACTATCCTTTACCGTCAGCAACTGGTAAGCATACAAATCCATCCATCAGCCTATTTCGTCCACTGTTGGACATAGGCCTTTCCAGGATTTCGCCACTCTTGGCGGTCCTCCTGGAAGAAATACCCATACTCACACACGCTGGGCAGGTGGGTCGGTAAGCGCGGTGCCGAAACCCTTGAACCAGTGACACCGCTGCCCGTCACCAGTCTGATTTATATAAGGCCCGGCAATTGGGGATGGATATACCGCCATCCATCGGTCCCAGACAATGGTAGGCCGCCTGGTTTTGCCTGAGAGCTGTTCTCTTACTCTCCCCCGAATAACTTTGGGAGGATTTGCGAGTAAGGTGGTGGTACCTCCACAGTCGAGCCTAGCATCAGCTCTACCACCTAAAAACTATTCACATATTCGTAAATTCAGAAAAGTTCGTTGGTGCATACTATTTGAACCCGGGCTTCTGTAAATGTATAAAAAATACTGATTGGGTTTTTTTAATTGAAACCACATCATCACATTGAACCAAACAAGCTTTTTTATAGAAACATACCCGCGGATAAGACAAAATACAATAACTTACCCAAAACATCGGTAGGAAAATTTGTTGAGTTTAATCAATAGAATTTGTGATTTTATCTAATACCAGTAAAACACGGTGTATAAGAAATAGATAAAGACCTAAATATTACAATCCTTTATTCCGAGAAAACAAGGGGAGTAATTCTGACGACAGTCACGTTTGTGCCATTATGAAAGGAATTGTGTCTATAGATGTACTCAGTATTTCAGTACTCAGTGTAGTATCAAAATTCACTTCCTTAGTATGATCACAGGAGGAGGTGGTTTAAGTTTTATGTGAAAGGGCTGCTCTAAAAGTTTTAAGCAACAGATAGACTATAGGAATTGAAATGTGCTAGCTTCATAAATAACTTTACTGCTACCTGGAATTGTTATTTTCATGATACTCCTAGTTTCATTAAGACAATTTAAATTTAAAAAAATCACTGTATACTGCGTAAAGGTTACTTTTAAACGGGAAACGAAGTGTGGTCGATCTATTGATTTCTTAAGGCGCATGGTACTGTCAAATGGGTAATTTCAAAAGCCGATTCCTCATTTATGTCTGTACCAAAAAGGTTGAAGAAGATGTGTTTGTATTATCAACTTGAAGACAATATATGCAACATACATATTTTATATAATCTTCAAAATACAAAAAATTTAACGAAATTTGTACTTTTGCCTAACTTTTTTTTGGGAAAATAAATGTTGCGGTTTTTCTAGTAAGCTTGTAAAGTGCTTGCTTTAATAAGATAAAAAATACGTTGTAAAATAAAACCGTTGTTGGTTTTTCAGTAAATTTTGTTCGGACTAACGAAATAAACAATAAATTAATTTTGTGAATTGTTTTTTACATAATATAGAAAAATTTATAAACCTTAGACGAGTAAATTTTTTGAAAAATCCCATTATTAATAATAAAGTAGCAAAAACATCATATCTTTACATTTAATATTTTTTTTGGAAATTTATATAAAACGAGTTACTATTAGTTTTGTCACAGTGTAGCTGAGGCCAAATATATTGAGCAATATTTTTCCTATTTTTCTTTTTTTTCTTTTTTTTTTCTTATTTATTATTTTTGTTACGTTTATAAAATACACTTTAATATTATTATTCCTATAATTATTTATTTTTTGTAGGTGTATAATTGTACTAGCCCAACTTAAATATAGATTTTATAAATTTCCCATATTACATTGTTTTTATAAATTAGATTTGACCTGTAAAACGTATACTTTATGTATCTATTCCACAAAATAAACTATTTGAATTCGAGTTTGAATTTGAATTTTCTGTTTTTTATATAAGGTCCTACGTAGTTATGTAAAAATAACTCTAGGTTAAATTCTGTATCGTTAACTGGTCACACTGAAAGCGAAAAAAATGTTTTGTTTGTATTTTTTTTTCCAGTACAAAGTGGATATAGCTGACTATATTTCTATGGAACAGTAAAAAAAAGTTCGCTCAAAAAAGGAATAATTTCAATTGAAAGAGGTCTTTTAGCGATATTCAATCAACTCTTGAATTTTTGTCACTTTGAATTGTAGGACCTTCTATACATATAATAGGTGCAAAAGTCAATAAACAAAAATGTGTCTGTATGATCAGAAGAGAACGGTGCTCTCATTTTCTGAGCACGTTTTCACCTTGTATTTATTATGAAAAAGATAATGAGGAATCGAACATTAAGAGGCTGTGGCGCGACGTTAAATAAATATAAGGTGACTTTTGCCTATAATATAGGCAATTGGGGGATGGGGGGGTAGTCGTTGCGTGTCACTAAGATGACACGAAAGGGGAAGGTGGGGGTCAAGTAAAATCACGTGACATTTTACATTTCACATACACATAATAACTACTAACACTACAGATAGTAAAATGTAGGCATGACGCCTGGTGTGACAGAATGAGAAGTTCAATGGGTGTTTTATTGCCAGAGCATTTAGATGAGCTTGACGTGGATTCATTGAAGCTGGAAGCTATATCTGATGGGACTTTGCCTCCGGTGATGCTAAGTACTCCGTAGGTGGAGATTGTGGAGAAATTGTACTTGATGCTGTTACTACCTGGGTAGCACTGGGTATTTAATGAAGTCTCTTGATCAGTTGCTTCTGCTTCAGGCGGATCCACATCTGATTCGTACCAGGTATTTTACTTTATTATCATTCTTTCTTTTTTCATTTGCACGCTCCCCTTTTATGTTTTTTTTCCTTATCTACTATTTCACCCAAAGGTTGCCTTGAAGATATTGCTGTTAGCAATAAGTGCCGCCTTTGTACTCCATGAAATATTTTTAATATCCTTTTTCATATTTTTTGTAAATGTAAATTAAGTGCAATAAATAAAAATGTATATAAATAGATATTACCTAATTAGTACTTTTTGAACGATAAAACGAGTCCATAGGTTGTTAGTTCAAATGAATCCCAATAATATTATGTAAGATCATTTAAATTTCATTTGGTTAAGAAAATAAAATTAATTTAGAAAATAAATAACAGTTTGAGTAATTAAAATAGCTATGTCACGTGAAATTTAGGGGGGGGGGGTCGATGAGTATGTCACCAAAGTGTCACTACGGGGGGCGGGGGGTCAAAAATGTATTAAAAAGCGTCACGTGATTTATGGACGCTCCCTAAATAAAAGCACACGAAAACGGCGATGTGGCTAACTTTGGCGTAAGCAATTCCGTTAGTGGTGTTTGTCTGTTGCTCGCCTCGTCGCTATACGCGCCGAGCAATGTCTGTCTGTGTGCGTGACCCGCGGTCATTTTAATTCATCTCTCCCTATCAAATATTTCTGCTAATGTGCTTCAGACTTCACAATAAAGTTCTCTGTGGTTGATTGCACCTTTCATAAAAGAATTGTCGGTTGAATTAATTTCACCCTTTAAATTGTAAACACTTGGCGATTCATAAACCGCAAAAATATATAAACCTCAATGCACTATGTATAAAAAACTGGCCAGATGCGAGTCGCACAAAAGGTTCCGTACCACCCCACAATATGTGTGCGGAACCCTAAAAACATTATGGTAAATAACAAGAATATACATGCCAAAGCAACATCAAGGCTACAAAAAATAATGCGATTAAAGGTTACGCCCGAAAAAAAATTGGAACCGTCCGCGTACGGAACCCTACCTTTTATAATTTTTTGTTTAACTTTAGAATATGTTGCACAATTTGACTAAATTTTAAATTTATATGTTTACCGACTTTAAGTTACATCCAAAACAATTAACGTTAAAATAATGCCACTTTTTGAGGTTTCTTATATGGAGACCACCATAAAAAAATATTTTTATATTTATGGTAGAGGCCATAGTAACACGTATTTTGTGAAAATTTCAACTTACTACCTATCACGGTTGAAGCTGTAGACCCCTGTGACAGACGGACAGACAGACAGCGGAGGCTTAGAATATGGTCTCGTTTGGCACCCTTTAGGTACGGAACCCTAAAAACAGCACAGCACATATTTACTCATTCACGCACACTCCTGCAAAAAAATTATATGTCACACTAAATCAAAAGCCGCAACATAAACACAAAACGCGCACACAAGCAAACTTACATGAACAAATTAATCGTGTACTTCGGCAGAGGGGGATAAGTGCGCTTGCCTAGTCCGTGTTATATGGTCTAAGGTTTAATGCGTTCGTAGCCTGTAGTTTGATCATCGGACGACACCTGACTGAGGAGGCTGACAGCAGGACAGGTATATTATGTTATGTATAACTGAAAGCAGGTTTCGAACGCATCAAACTGAAAGCAGCTTATTTCCGACAAGTTGGCAACTTGCGGCGTGCAAATAAAAAGAAAAATAATGCCAGCCGAAAGTTCATTTGAAGTTTTTATTGTTTGTTTGTCTCTTTGATTACGTTTCATTTATTTAATCACATTATGCATTTAAAAACGTAGTATGATACACGTGGGTAAGGGCAATAACTTACTCATAACGTTTAAAACACTCGCTCATCGCTCGTGTGTCAAATCGTCCTCGTATTGCCTCCTTACCGCACTTAAAGCATAAACTACTATTTTAAATTGTGTAAATTCTTGTTTTTTTGTGTTTGATTCTGTGTTTTTTTTCAAGAAAGTTGTACAGTGTAATATATGTAGGTTCAATTAGTTACAACAGTCTATTTATACCAGCTAAAATATCTCTTGATGTTAAAAGAGAGATTGAATCTGATATTTTTTATTTTATCACGTTTTCGTACAAAAAATCTTACTGGTTAAAATACACACAGCCCAGGCAGCTTTTCGGTTAAACAAAGAAAAAGGAAAGCGGTTTTTAAACAACGTTCCAGATCTAAAACGTAATGAGTCCCTTAGGGTTGAGTTTTTCCATTTAACTGTTTCATTTCGTTCCGAGACATCGTTGAAAATGTGCCTAAATGCCATTTTACACAGCCCTCTTAATATTTTCCGTTTTTTTTTTGAGCGACTTTTCTTTTTGAATATTGCTAAATGGTGTTTTGTGTCACCGTCATCATCATTGTCTTAAATATGCACCGTGAAAGTTAAGTGGTTTAAGAAACGAAAACTGGTGAAAGTACTCGTCCATACGAACATCTTTTACTACGAAGTCAAACCTGAAACCTTTGAAATAAATTTAGCCAAGTGCAAATCGCACTCGCGCACAAAGAGCTCCGTAGCTGCCCACAAAACGAGTGTGGAACCTTAAAACATAATGATAAGACTTATCTTACTTATTTAGTAACACAAACATAAATGTACATAAATGCCAAAGCAACATCAAGGCTGCAAAAAACAAGTCGTTAAAATGGTAGCGCCTGACAAAAAGGTTTGCATCGTCTACATTTTATTATATTTTGTCTTGCGTATGTCCTACAATCTAACTAAATTTAAAATTTGGGTATGTATTACCGTTTTCAGTAACGTCCAAAACCAATGACGTTTAAATAATGCAACTTTTTAGAGGTTTCCTTTATGGGGGCCACATAAAAAACGTTTTCATATTTGTTGTGATAGAGGCCATAATAACACGTATTCTGTAAAAAAAATATCTTTCTACCTAGTACGGTTGAAGCTGTAGGCTCTTGTGACAGACGGACAGACAGGCAGGCAGACAGACACACCGTGGAGGCTTGTAATAACGTCCCGTTTGGCACCCTTTGGGTACAAAACTTTAAAAACATCTGTTTCATACATTTTGGTTAACTTATCTGTTGACCAACCAACTTTTTGATTTAAGGGTCGATTCCATATCGAGAAGTAAAATCACCAATTATTGTTAGAATTAGGAAGTGTTTGAGTCATGCATGAATGAGGTATGAAAATAATTTACGACAAGAGATAAACATCATACTTTTACATCTAAGTCCGTAAAATGTGACAGCAGGAGAGCACTATACAATTTGTATTTCTAACTCTTTCCTGCTCAAATATGTAAAGCGCTGACAGCTGTCACAGGGCTCAAGCTATATCGAACAAAACGATGGCTTATACCAACACTGCATTATCAGGTGCCGAACACTCTGATAGAAGAATATGCTAAAGCAAAAACTGAAACTTCAGCGGGCAACCGCTCAGTTAAATCCGATTATTTTACCCACCTATTTTTATCTATTCAATTTGTATCGTTACTTTTTTTATTGTTTGTATGTTTATGTTGTGTTTTGAGAATAAATGTTTTATCTATCTAATTGTAAATTACCTATCTATAAGTGATAAGTGTTATTAGCTTATTTTTTTATAACAGTTAATAAACTTGTATAATTTTGAGAGCACTGGTCTTCCAACAAACTGTTGTAAGGTTTGGAGGACATTACTATTGTTTTTGTGTAAATATTTGTAAAATTAATATTTATAAAAATATACGGACTGTAGTAGTCCGCCTCTGTAGTCTACTGATTTGAGAGGGAGTTCGTGAGTTGAAATCCCGTAGGGGCGCATTTGTGTTTAATCTATTATTATGGTCAGTAGTGAAACGTAGGTGTACCAGCACGGACTGTGACTTGGAATTTATAGTCCATACTCATAAACACATCTGATACCCGCGCATTTATATCGTGACGATGTATTTATTGCCGTAAATATTGAATCATTTTAATGAGTGAACTATCTAAGCCACAAACAGATGTTACACGTGCACGTCATATTGGCAGATTACAGCACATGCTTAGCATAGTAATGAATGGATTCTACTCTTCACGCTTTCATTCTCATGGTGATTCGATTAAATTTTCTTAACAAATTAAAGGTATATCTATGTTATTGTTATGGTTATTTATAAAAACATAAATTTAAGAAATAATATTTATAAATTTAAATCAAATGCGCGGGCAGAACATTTTTTATTTTATTTGGGCTCTAAAGATCTCTTCAAAGCGATTCCACTATTTAAAATATGAAATTTGAAAAAGAGTAGATTTCGACCCACCCTAACGTACACGCATATGTTTCTTGTGAATTTTAGGGGGAGAGACCTAGGTAGCCCGAAATATGTAAATGACTCCTATCGGCAGGTGACAAAATTAAGATTTGTGTTTTTATATGGAAACTGCATTTTGACATGCCAAGACTTTTCTTGAATATTATTTTCGCTTTCTTAAACCTACTATGTGGTGCCGTAGCACAGCATACATTTTTCGTAGCACAAAGAGACATGCTTACAGCGCCGTAGTGGATGCAGTAACTACGTCGTAGCAAAGAAAGTTTTTCAAGGAAAAATCAAATATAATTTTAAAAAATATTAAAGAAGATTCGGAAGGCTTTAATTTTAGTTTTAGTGCTGTCAAAATTTAAATTATTTTAAAGTAATATACTCGTAGCTTCTGTTGTAAACACAAATAGTAAATTTTGATGCAAGTGCGAAAAGGTTGATAGTTAGAGTCACGATTGAATTTTTCAAAAAAGAGTCGCGACTAGAAGTATGAACACTTTCGCACGTGTATTAAACGACGTTTTTTAATACACCTGTGAAAAATTACATGAAACAATAAAATAAAAGCAATTTTGTTGCACATCAAAACAGATACAAGTCGACAGAAGAACACGCAGTCTGGTTGGCGCCAATCTGTACTACAAAGACCCATGTCTCTTTCTAAAATCTTTTCAATAATAATTTCTAAGATAGTTAAAATAGAATATAAATTATGACGTCTAAAATAGTTTTGAATTCTCAAAACATATTTATAATTTAACAAACATTATATTATATTATATTATATTTAATAAAATTATATAAAAGTTTGAAAATACTCATCTTATTATAGAGTATCTGATAAAACAAAGGTTTACATGCTTACTAAATGATGTGGCCGGTTTCCCCTAGACGGCATCAGTAGGTAGTAAAAACAAAAAGCACGAGCTTGCGAAATAAATAATTTTACGCACGCTAAACGGGCACGTAATCTATCATATTTTTAGCAGGTGTATTTAAAAGAACTATTTTGAAATAAAAATTTAGTTCTGATAGCAGTGATAAAATTAACGCCTTCAGAATCGGCTTTATTGTCAAACTGAGCATCTTCTTTTGCATCGATCAGACAGAACTGAACGCTAGGATGGTTCTTTTTATGGTTCCGTAGCTATGACTAAGGCTCTGTTGTCCATCTGTCCATCTGTCCATCTGTCCGTCTGTCCATCTGTCCGTCTGTCACCAGGCTGTATCTCATGAACCGTGATAGTAAAACAGGTGAAATTTTCACAGATGATGTATTTCTATTGCCGCTATAACAACAAACACTAAAACTAGGCAAGTGCGAGTCGGACCCGCGCACTCCCATACAACAGACATGATTTTTTTGGGGTTTTTATAGATAATAGTACAGAACCCTTTGTGCGCGAGTCCGAATCGCAATTGTTTGTTCAATACACCTCGCTCTAAGTCGTGGCTGTTACGACAACCGAGAAACCCACAAAAACATGTATTTTTATTGAATGACTGTGCTTAAATATGATAAAATATACAAACATGGTCCTTTTTTCACCAATTTTTAAAAAAATTTGTTGTTTGTATGATTTTCTCAGATGGTAGAGCTGATGCCGGGCTCGACTGTGGAGGAACCACCATCTTACTTGCAAATCCTCCCGAAGTTATTCGGGGGAGAGTAAGAGAACAGCTCTCAGGCAAAACCAGGCGGCCCACCATTGTCTGGGACCGATGGATGGCGGTATATCCATCCCCAATTGCCGGGCCTTATATAAAACAGACTGGTGACGGGCAGCGGCGTCACTGGTGCAAGGGTTTCGGCACCGCGCTCACCAACCCGCCTGTCCAGCGTGTGTGAGTATGGGCATTTCTTCCAGGAGGACCGCCAAGAGTGGCGAAATCCTGGAAAGGCATTTGTCCAGCAGTGGACGAAACAGGCTGATGGATGGATGGTATGATTTCACGAAGGCTATTTAGAACGTAATAGATAAAGTTTGAAGGTAACTTCGTATTTTTTTTTCAATTGTATCTAGAGCTAATGCGTTTTTTGTTATCCCTATCACAACATAGACAGCTAACTTTATTATATTTAGTTAACCGAGTATCGCTATGTGAAATGGTCATTTGAAGTTGTGCTGTTGACATTAAACGCTCGGTTTTGGTGCAAAATGTACTTTTTATTAAATAAATACATTAATTTATGCTTATAATGTTACTTCGTGACTATTATATCACGGTTTTTAGCATAGTTGCGTCAGTTTATAGATTATAGTTCGCCTGAATTTTCATACCAATTTAAAAGCGTGTTTTTTTTTGTTTTGTTTTATCACGTAATGCATAAACTAACATAACTTTGGTGGTAACGCCTAATTAAAATAATACTACCATCTTGAAATGTCATAAATCTTATTTATTTTTTATTTATTATTCAAGTTCAAAAGAAAACTTATCATAATCACTTTTTGAATTGTAATTCTGATTTCCTTTTTGCAAACCATTTGTTTGTAATTTTTATAATTTAATAACATTTTGAATCCCTTTAATCATAAAATATTTTAATGTTTATATCATTTATAATAAATTTTATGACTTTATCATTGCTAGTTGTGTACTCGTAATGTGTAGGTTTAATTTATTGCATGGACAAGGGGCAGACTAAAAATTAGCGTTGTGTTGCTGATCGACAACTCACAGCAGATGCTGAGTCTGCCCCTTTTTATCAAATTTTAATTAATTAAATATCACCTTTTATTGAATTGTATTTTTAAATTCTTTGTTTTGTGTCTCTTTTTTGTGTTTTGAATATTTTAAAATTTATATTGTGTGTATTATGACAAATAAACATATTTTCAATTTCAATAAGTATTAATTTTATTATATTTATAACTAAAGTAATATAAAATTAAAACCAAATAATCCTAAAAACTTAAACAACCTAAATACCTAGAAATAAAATATTATAAACTAAACTAAGTAAAAATTAATTTATAGTAAATAAGTTGTGCATTTATTTGCAGTGAAACTAAAATGAATCCCGCTAATGCATTGGTGTCCCATTTCTGTCACGGAGGCGTGGCAAATGTTACGTCGATCAATCTTTGCAGAATTTTCTGAATGATAAGATAATATTCACGCGCTTGATTTAAAAGGTACTCATGTGTAAATTCGATTAAAAGTTTTATATTGAAGTATTTGTATGTACCTACTAACTTTATAGACCTACTAGCTTTTGCCCGCGGCTCCACCCGCGTGTTATTCGGTTTAACAACGTGCTTTTTTCCGGAATAAAAAGTAGCTTATGTGTTAAGTTAGGGTATAAGCTATATCCATTCTAAATTTTATCCAAATCCGTCCAACCGTTTCAGCGTGAAAGAATAACAAACATACACACACACACACAAACTTTCGCATTTATAATATTAGTGTGAAGTGTGATAGTGTGATTCGAGTCCATTGATACGAGTACACACCAACCCATCGGTTGATCTCTATTTACCTATGTCTATTTTTTTCCTGCATTTTGAATAAAATAAAAATCCTTTGAATCTATCTATATAGATGGAGATATTAACAGAAAACCCTGAGGTTTTTTTCTTTAAGAAATTATTATACATCATCATTTATAATTTTTGTAAACATCTGTGAAGGGTTGTCAAAATCAATATTTATGAACAAGATTAGACGCTTTCTCGGGTTGCAGAATATTATTTATTTTGGACAGCTTATTAAAAAATAAAGTATATTTGTATGTATTCGATATATTTTGGTCCCCGGTATGGTGCCGTCATCAGCTGATTGATTATTATGTGATTTCTACTAGTGATTATTGTTTTATGACTGTGAGTAATAAATGCATTCTCGTCATTTTACATTAATTATTATATATTTATATAAACACATACATAATAAATACTCACGCTTGTCTCCCAGAGGGGTAGATAGAGTATACAGATTTCCTGACCCTGACATACCTACCTCTTTTGCTCCTACATCCATCAATCTAGTCATACAAGCTCTTCCATTCCGGGTAATTTTTCCTTCTTCAGTGTATCGCCTATTTGGTTGGCATACATCCTATATATTTACAGCTTTACTTTAAATGTTTATTAGAATTTAGTTTAACTATTTGAGTTATATTTTTTCGTATAATTAAATTTTTAATATATTGGCAATCCCTTCAACGGTTTTCCCATTGGCAAAATGTTAGTTGCTATAAAATAAAAATTTTTTTTTCTTCAAGTTCTTGTCTTTATCCTTATTTCTAATTTATCTTTTTTAGTTCGTAATGCACTCTAATAATATTATTTAGAAAATACAAATTAGCATTAGGCTCACCTTAGTACAATCTAATTCCTATTATATGTATTTTTGTGCAAGATTTTCACTATTATTGTACATTATTTGCATATTATAAAAAAATATATTAAAATGATGTGTCAATATCGTTGTTAACTACTTATTCTAAAGAACCAAAAATCAAATACATACAAATAAAAGTTCACTGTGATATCAGAGTAACCTGAGGTGCAATTGTGTACGACAATGGTATTGAAATTGATTGTCATATGACTAATTCGGCTAAGCAAATTAGCCCGTTTGACAATTGAAATCGTAAATTTTTGACTTGCAAATGAATAAAATTATCTTGTTTTGTTGTTGACAACCAAAAACGAACGATTTCAATTGTAAAACGGGCTAATTTGAATGGCCAAATAGCCATATAACAATCGAATTTGATGACGATTTTCTTCCACAATTGCACTCCGGTATCGCAAAACATTTTTCAATTCCATGCATAGTGTATAACACTCAAAGGGAAACTATGCACCGCCCGTCACACCTTAAAATAAATAATAAACGATGAAGGGTTGTTTCAGCCTATTGTCCGTATGCAACTTTCTTTCAATGTCAAAAATAAGATATTGACCTCAACAGTGGCATAGTGGTAGAGCGCTCACCTGGTGACCTAGAGATCGTGGTTTCAATTCCCGCGGTGGTTCGTTTGTGCCCGAAGCACACAAGTCATAGTTCACACTAGTTAACACCTCTGACACCCCCTCCGGAATTCATATCGTGGCGATATATTTTCAGCTCATAAGATATAAATCCATTGGTATTTTGGGGTCTCCAAATGGAAATTTCAATGCTTCTTGTGAAATTTTTGTTTCGTGTTTTAGTAGGGCCTTTTTGACCGTATTAGTACTGCTAGGCCCTTGCCCTTTGGCTATGCAGGGTTAAGTCGTACCTGCAAAATGGGTGACCGTTTGTGTCCTATATTTTAGGGACGTAACAGACATTTCTGGGGGAATTCAACCCGACCTTTGTATTAAAATTAAGGCAAATGTGTTGTCCTTAGATTAGGGCGCGGGTAGGATAGAATATTTATGTTGAAATCGCTTTTTATATATATTGGAAATTCATTTTTGCAATTATTTGCTCTTATTAAGCTTTAAAACATTAAAATAACACAACCCTTCTACCTTAACTGGGCTATGCGGTGGCAATATTAATACCTTGATTAAAAACAAACATTTGATAAAGTACTCAATAAACCATAATCTTTCATAATATTTATTCAAGTCCCCAGTTGGTTCTACAACTTTATCCCTACTTTTATTCTATTTTAACCCCTATTTTTATTGCTCTAGTAACCTGTTGTGTTAGTTACGACATTATTAAAATTAAAATACATTTGTATTGGTATCAAATGACCCCTAGGTTGTCGTTACGTCGCTTTCTTGTCACTAATCGAAACTACTAACGACTTCTCTAGAAACCAAAGTTATAATCTACTCTAAGGTGCAAATTGGTTACCATAGGAGAAAGTTTTCTAATCCACTCTTGTTCGTGTTACAATTGCAAGAAAACTGATAATTGGGTCAATGTAGTTTCCCTGATGGTACGACCAAGATATCGCATGAAAATGAAATTTCTAGAATGTTCACGTATCTGATCTAAGCCACCCGTTTCATTTGGACGACATACCACGGCATAGTTGTCTTTATACTAACTCAATAGACGTTATAGAATGTATGTATTTTCTCGTGGTACGATGATGTAACCTTTAATATTGAGATGACGAAGGTTCAGTAAGTGGATGTCATCCATTTTCATTATTGAGTCTAGTCCCCAAGGGATTGCGGTTCGTGTGAAAATCTTGTAGGACCAAGGTTTCATTTGGTGAAAAAGCTTTTCATTCATTACTCGTTTTGTAAATGGAACGCGTCTTTTAAACCATCATTTAAATGTACGAGTATTTGTTAAGTTTTGTGTTTCGTAATTATGAAAATTAAATATGATACTAAAATTTGTTTATTTGAGCCCTGATGTTTTGATGCTCAAATTGTGAGGTAATTGACCAACATATTGCCAAATTAATATTTAATTCAAAGAGGTTCATATAATGGTGAGTTAAATTGACATAGCCAAATTCATACTGGAGACTCGGTATGTGGTCATGACCAAGGTTTAATGACTGTGAACCAGTTTGCGAAACACGAACATATGTGTATAACCTTATCGTTGTTCAAGAACAGCCTTGTCTCAATTAGTATAGGAAATATTATTTTACCTTGATTTTTTTTTACACCAATAGTCATTGAACCTGGGGCCTGTAGCGCCTGTGGGCCGAAATATATTTTGAAAATTAATATTTTTTTATTATTGTTACAAGTTAAAGGAAGTTAATTTAATAGTAATACAATTCTATTTTTATTTTATTCCGAGTACTTTTGACATGCCCTTCTTCAGTTTGTCGGCAATTTAGTTCGTATACGTCTTCCTAGAGTGGCCCGGTTGAGTTTTATGTTTCACTTGCGCAACATGAAATTTCTTTCGTCAGTCCACTTTCACCTCTCCATATGTCCAAACCAGTAAAGCATTCCATTAAATTACAAGCACATATATTAAAATAAAACGTAACCAAACTTAACTTGTTTGTTAGTATGTCTGCGCCAAATTTTGCAACTGAATTTTTTGATATCTCTAACGGGACCCGTGAAAAAGGATCTTGACCCGAACAACCAAGTGATTGTATAGGAGTAACGTTTTTTTTTTTCATTTTGAGGAACCAAACCCTTAAAAATTATTTGACAAGGAAATTGCCTCGGGTTAAAAGTAACGTCTTCTACATCCAAAGTGGTGATAATACCCCAAGATGGCAATTTATTATTTCCAACCCACTTGACATGGGCATAGTACTATGACATGGGTATCAAAATAAAGGATAGGATTCGACG
Source organism: Ypsolopha scabrella (assembly GCA_910592155.1). NCBI lineage: Eukaryota > Metazoa > Arthropoda > Insecta > Lepidoptera > Ypsolophidae > Ypsolopha > Ypsolopha scabrella. Next base: position 23,122,474 of record OU342976.1, read on the forward strand.
AAAACAACACGATAAGCTAAATGACGATATAAACACATCAAATCAAATGTATAAATAACTTTGCCTAAAGTTCTGTGTCCGAAGATGTTTTAAACGAAACCGGTCGCTAACAGGAAAAAAAAACACTGTGGAACCAGTGCAAGTAAGACATTTCATTGCTAGGAAATCTATAATAATAAATTGTGTTTATGGTTTCAATCAAAAATGCCTCCTTTTAGTAATAGTTTCCCAATTTGTTCATGGGTTTTTATACGAATATGACAGATTCGGTTACTGCGTTATTTTATCGACATCCTTTATAGCCAATGATAAAAAACCGCACCTAAATCCGTTGTGTGGTTGTCGAGTTAAACGGAACATACAGCAGACAAACAGACAGACCAAAATTGTAAAACTGGTAGTTTCGGCTTCAGTATATATGTTATAGCCATATCGTAGAATTGGTCATTTCATGATCTGGTCAAATATCACGAAAAGTGTAAAAACTAAAGGGGTCCCCTCGCTCCCCTCCGCTTCACTCGGCTGACAAATTTATATTCACAAGCAACCTAACACGCTCCTGCTCGCTTCGCTCGTCGTCGCACCTATTTTTGACTTTTTGTTGGACGTTTGTCGTAAATTTCCTATGACATACTTTACGACATGGTCGACTATTTCATGAAATATTCAATTTTATGATCTGGTCACGACATATACAATACAATACTAAAACCCAATTCAATAAATATAAAAAAATAATAATAATTGTACCGACAGGACTTTTTTACTACTTTATTATTGGTATAGACTAGAAGAGTATATTTTTATTTATTGCAAATAACGACATACGTACATCATTTATGATATCTGTTATTACTTTGTTATGTAAGGATTTATTGTTTGTTTTGAGCTGTTTGTCCAATGTCAAAGATATTACAGTATTGATGTTGACTAAAACACAGTTGAAGTCTAATAAAAACTTGACTAGTACTTTGTGTAGAACAAAGACATAGAAGTTTGATAATGCTTCACGGAAGGTTTGTGAAACAAAAATATGAAAGTATGTTTGTGAGCGCTTAGATTTTAATAAAATAATGTACCGTTTTGGTTCAGTACTGTCAAGTTATAATATATTTTTGAAATAAATAAATTACAAAAACCTTATATTTTTGTAATAAGCCAATTAAGTTTTTACTCATTGACGGCCGGTGGACTCAAATAACTTCTTGTTGTTTTGTCTATTGAGTTTATTGCTAATTTTATATAAATATAAGATGAATTATCAAATAATCAATTAAAAATTGCAATTAAAAAGTTATCCAGCTGTAAAACAATTAAAAAACGTGTAATATTTGTGAATAAAATTTAATTGAGTTTCCGTCTTATATTTTGTGCAATTTATTATATTTTTATCGTGCCCCGCCGAGTCGAGCTAAAAAGCGGCACGGCCATACCATCCTTTTCTCGAAACAGTTCAGGCCATTTTCGACCCACCTATAACTTCGTTGTGGATAAAACTAGAAGCCTTAATTTTCAGTAACCAAACAGGCAAATACATATAAGCACGGTATCTTTCAAATCTCATTCAATTTGAACCAGTCGTTTAAGAATTATATCTAGTCAAAGTTTCTCAATTTTGTCACACACTCACTCACTGACTGACTGACTGACCGATCATCAAAACTCTAAGGCACTTCTAGCTGACTTACCCCCGATTTCACAATTGAGAATTTCTAGTTAAGTAGTGCTTAACTTTCAAATGCAGCGCTGTGATAGGCCAATTCGTCACTTATGTATGCACTTAGCGAGACTTTCTTAATTCAGAAACTGGCCTATAGAAGCTTCAAATTTGGAATACGATTAATGTTTAGTGTATGAATCAAGGAAAAACTAAAATATTTTCCAATTTCAGTCCAGTGCTCTAGATACATCAACTGCATAAATAACTTTGTAATCCCATATAAATATTCAGTTGTAAGTAGAAGGTACTGGAAAAGAAAAAAGTAGGACTATCTTCAAAAAAAAATTACATACCAGCAGAAACAAAACTTGTAAAAAAAATCAAGTCTCGCAACTTAGTTCTTCTACCGTAAAAAGTTGTGAGATCCATGTAAATCCAAGTCGGTTAATTTATTCAGTTCCTACGTAAGGGACCAGAAGGTCAGAAGCCTTAAGTTATTACATAATTTAGCTAACCTAACAACATCTTATGGTGACCATATCAATAATAAAATCTTTTATGTTTTAAATAAATAGATTGACTTGGCAATCGCACTAAATAATCTAATTTAATATAATGTGTATTACTTTTTTGTATGCTGTATTGTATTTCTTTTGCATGTTTTTCTTTTTGTATTTTTATGTGATAAATAAATATTTTTCAATTTCAATTTCAATTTCAATTTTTACTTGTGAGATAAATTGTGTTTTCATGCGTGGCCGAGCCAATCTATTTATTTAAAACATAAAAGATTTTTAATATTGATATGGTCACTATAACATGTTGTTAGGTTAGCTAATTATTTAATAACTTAAGACAGAAGGTCCCTTAAGTAGGGACTGAATAAATTAACCGACTTGGATTTACATGGATCTCACAACTTTTTTCGGTAGAAGAACTAAGTTGAGAGACTTGTTTTTTTTTACAAGTTTTGTTTTTGATGGCTTAGATTTACTAGCCCTTGCCCGCGGCCATGGGGTCGCAACGCCTAGAAGTTACTTTTATTTCTCTTTCCTGTCAATAGATGGCGATAGATGTATCAAATAACCAATTTACAAAATTAAAAAAATACGGAGAGCACATTTTAACATTTTCTTAACGAAAAATATTTATTTTCACATTATTGATGGTTTTAAATCTTTTTCGTACCGCTTAAAACCAAAATATTATTACTACATTACCGCCATCTATGTTTTTTTTTCTGCTTTTACGTCTCTAGAATGCTACCATCTATGATATAAAATATGAACTAATTTACTGTTGCATTATTTTTGTATAGATGGCTCTAGTAACCATCTTATTAAGCAAAAAGCAGTTCTATTCCAATATACAAAAGAATAAAATAACTCCTTTTTATGATACGCGTGTCCCTGCAGCAAACGCGGGTGCATCTGCGTTTTATTTTTGCATTCGCTAATAGAATTGTATTTTATTTCGTTAAGACTTTTAATATTATTAAGGTAATAAGTATCATAAATCGAAAATTTACCACAGATTTCCACCCCGTAGGTATAACCTCTGTTTAAGTAGGTGTACAAAATATTATAAATAACATTAAAACGATGTTTCGTTCGCGAAATGATGGTTGCCTTTTGCAAAAATAAAACGTTTTTTGTTTCGTGCGTGACTTTCTTTTGAGTTTTGTGTGCTCAAGTGCTGAACTGCTCATCCAAAGTTTCCAAAGAAAACTTTTTGCGCGCTCTCTGCATTCTGCATTTTTGTTTCGAATACCGTTGACCAGTTTTCGTTTGAAGGACTCTGATATATCTGCCTACTTATCGACCACAGCTTTAGCTCAAAGAACTTTGATATCTGCCTCTTACTTGGATATTCAGCAAGAACGAAGGCCTGGCCACAGATAATATAAGGCTTATCTTTTGCATATCACCAGTGACCGCATTATTGGACTCAACAATAATGCCCCCAAACAAGTGCTCATACCTGAATTGCATTAATACTCGGGATAAAAAGTCCATGTTTCGGTTTCCTACAAAAGATGAAAACCGTCTTTCAACATGGATTAAAAACTGTGGTAAGTAAAAATACATTTAATTTTTGCAGTTAGCTCTTGAAAAATGAATAAGGGTTAGTTCCAAAACTCTTAAGTAAAGTAAAATTTTACTTTCTGAAAGTGAAATGATCAGATAAACATGTAAGCACAGATAATACTAGTAATACGTCATCTATTTAGGAATAACATTTTGGAATTGCAAAAAAGGCATTTACCTAAAATGTGCCATATTGGCTATATGGGGACACAGTCTTTTTTATTATAATTGAATACTGTTTTTCAGGGCCATTAAGTGTAACTGTTAAGTGGATTTTCCATTTCTGTTTCCTTATTTTAATTTCTGACAGGGTTTTTTAGGAACAATATGTGAATTGTTAGGAGTTCTTTGGTCACAGTAAATTTCTTACTTCACCCACATGCTTTGGAAGGAACCCTAAATGAAAGTGCTCTTTAATATGAATGTACTACGCATATCATAAAAAATTTAAAGACGGTAAACTGACCATACTATCCTCACAATTGCCACTGCTCTAAATTCAAATAAAATTGTCATGCGAAGAGCTGTATTGCTAGACTGAAACTGAATCTGTTAAAATTATCCTTAAAGCAAGCCTTAGTATATTCTGATTTTTCAAGAGCGTAACTCATCTGCTTCCTAGTACCCATCTGAGCCTCGAGTGATGCACTGCAGGAGCTTCAATAATAATGCTCTCCTTTCGTTAGATGTCTATATGTTGTCGGCACATAGTTGACTTTTGGTGAAAAATTTTTGATTCCATACTTTACAATGTGCCCAATTCTACAATCTGCCCATGACATGCCCATACACCAGCTTTAGAGAGTAGAACTGTGAACTGGCCGATTTTTCTTGCTATCGATAGATTTATTTGGGAATAGAAATTGTTTGTTACTTTGTAATTACAGCTGGACTTTCGGTTGCTAATGGCCCTACAATAGTTTTTCAATTACCTCGTATACTATACGCCAAGTTAGTAATGTTGTACGCAGCCTCCCTGCTGAGATGCGCGTCCAGCTCCTTCTTGGCGGCGAACTTGGCCTCTCTCTCGGCCTGCAGCGCCTCTAACGCCTCCGCCAACTGTGAAGTAGGCATAAGAATGAATATGAATTAATTAGAAAGCTAAGGAAAACATCATAACAGATTTTATTTTATTGTATTATTCATGGTAGATCAAAAGTTATGATTAATTTGGAAATAGAGTACAAGGAAACAAAAGTTTTAGAAGGTTAATTTAAAACATTTTTTTTTCGCATTTTGTCGATCAGTTTTAGTCTAGGTTCGTATGTGCATTTTGTCGCAGGACACACCAAGACCAACATCAATTATTGCACAAAACAACTAAATACATTTTGAATTAAAAAATATATAAGTATATACAAGGTGAAATTCAATCAACCGACCAAATTTACACTGGAGACTCGGTTAGTAATCAAGAACAAGGTTCAATGACCCTTCAGGTGAAATTCGGAAAAAAAAATTTTTTTGCCCCGTAGAGCCTGCACTAGGAAATTGTACTTGAACTAGTCCAACCAGTACGGGAGCAAAAAAAAATATTTTTCGAATTTTGCCAAAAGGATTATTGGACCTAGTTCCTGATCACTAGCCAAGTCTCCAGTATGAATTTGGTCGGTTGATTAGATTTCACCCAATATAGAAATTTTTTTTTTCCGAATTTCACCTGGAGGGTCATTAAACCTTGTTCCTGATGACTAACCAAGTCTCCAGTATGAATTTGGTCGGTTGATTAAATTTCACCTTGTATAGGGTGAAATTAAATCAACCGACCAAATTCATACTGGAGACTCCGTTAGTGATCAGGAACAAGGTTCAGTAATCCTTTTGGCCAAATTCGAAAAATAATTTTTTTTGCTCCCGTACTGGCTGGACTAGTTTAAGTACAATTCCTAGTGCAGGCACTACGGGGCACAAATTTTTTTTTTTCGAATTTCCCCTGAAGGGTCATTGAACTTTGATCTTGATCACTAATGGAGTCTCCAGTGTAAATTTGGTCGGTTGATTGAATTTCACCTTGTATATGTATTTTGTTCTTAGCTAGGGAGGTTCACTGCATCTAAACTCTTTTTTCTTTCAGGTAACATGACAGTCACAAGTTTAACTGAGAGAGAACTTCGAAATCGATACATATGTATCGAACATTTTGATGAAAAATTTATCGTTGGTACAAAAGATATTGCAAGAAGTTGAACAAAATCTGCAGTACCAAAACCTTTTCATCAAATTGAAAACACATCAAGCCCTGAACCGTCAACTTCTATGGGTAATTAAATTAGTTATTATACCTACTTTGAAAACTATGAAAATTCAAATCTAAGACTCAAGGATAGTAAAATGGATTTAAGATTATAGGAAATTTTAAAAATATGCAGTTCCCAATATATTAAAAATCTATTTAAGAAAATAGTGTTTGTACACAACTTTGCGTTGGACTAGGACGTGGCCAAATTATTTGAAGATTTTATGAAAACCACTTATAACATTTCAGACTACGGTAACCTGCCCTAGACTTTTTTTTGAAAATATTTTTTCTAGAGGCAAATAGGGTAACTTTTGGGTAACAGGTGTTTTACCGAGTCAATTACTATAGGAAGTCTAGATTTTATTTTGCGAAATTAGCAAAAAATGTTATCGATCCGTGTTACTGATCACTTACCAAGCCTTCAGTATGAGTTTGGCTGTATAAATTAAAGTCACCTTATATAAGTAGTTTCAGTGGGTAAGTAAATTCCTAGGTACCTACTCATCTATTTACACGCAGGATTTTTTTATAAGGGTTCCGTAGCCAACAAGAAACCCTTATTGTTTCGCCATGTCCGTCCGTCGTTTTACTATGTAGCAAACTCTGAAATAGCGAAAAAAAATCAGCTGTTCTATAGAAAAGTTAAAACCTACTCGACCGAAATGTATGAAACAGCTGATATATTTTTCGCGATTTCAGCGTTGGCTCCATATTAAAGTTAATCGTATGGACGAATACTAACTCCAGTTTCCGGCTCCTGCAACTTCATCTTAACACCTTATTCATCTCGCCGGCTAAGAAGTAAAATAAAATCCCCCCCCTCCCCTACAAAGAAACCCCTAAAACCACTCCATCAACCCAGCAACCATATCATAGACAAAAATATTTTGTCTATGACCATCATCAGAACAAAAATATCATGACGATTCAATTTACTTTCTCGAACTTTGCAAGTCGTTTCTCCATTTGATCACGATCACGTTTTAAAAAGACGAGCGATAATACAACTACGTATTTATACCTACATACACATATGTTATGCGTTTGTGCCGTATGTCCCTAAGCAACAACGGTCAAAAGTGAAAATAGTCAAACTTGGAATCTTAGTCAGTGGCTATAGAGGCGTTTTTTCGAACGCTTCAAGTCTGACAGCGACATCTATAGTATTTTTTTAAGAACTATTTACTATTAATGATTCCATCTAAACCAAAACAAACATCGTCACGAATGTCGTACAAATCTTTTGCTGAGGTACGTAGAAGCTAACGCTATCTATATTCGGCAAGAGTAAAGTTACTTTAAGTACTAATGCCATCTATTCCAGGCAAGAATTCGGAGCGAATCATTTTGACATAGGGGATGGGGTATCTGTACTAGTATTAAATTATCTGTGGTTTATGCAATCTTTGCCTTGTTTTCGGCTAAACGGTATTTTTTGAACACCACTTATAGCTTGTAATATTATGTTACATATAACATAATGATAATAAAAAAAACATATCCAAATCTGTTGAGTGATCCCCGAGTTAAACGGAAAATAGACAGACAGACAGATAGACAGGCAGACAAACAAAAATCCTAAAAATTGTTGTTTCGGCCTGGGTACAAATACCAATAACCTTTTCATTTAAATTTTGCGAAAGTATGAATTTTATTACTTTAATATTAATATACCGGGTGTAAATAGACTGCTACCATTCAATGAAATCACATATTCTACCGACCTTACTGAACCACTTTTCCCAAGAATCATACCCACAGACACCCTTAGTTTGGAAAATAATTGAGTTCCAAACAAAAATGCTGAAACAGCTTTAGGTTTCACGGACGACGCTCTCTCTAAACTCGGCCGTATGTCGGTGCGTTAGGGTTCACGCATTTTTGTTTGGAACTCAAGTATTTCCTAAACTAACGCTGTCCGCGGGTATGATTCTCGGGAAAAGTGGTTCAGTAGGGTCGGTAGAATATGTGGTTTCATTTAATGATAGCAGTCTATTTACACCCGGTGTACACAGATGGGTGATAAAATTATATTTATTTTTCAATTATATTGAGATTTTTTTAAACAATGTTCAGTTGCCATTTGTTTTCCGCGTGCGAATATTCATGCAGCTCCGCCTCCTGATTGCTGATATGTGTAAATCTCAGGATTTATTTGAAGAATTCATCACGTTTGTTTGTCACAGCCTTTCTTCGCAGACACTATTTGACCTAAATAGCCGAGATTTGGCACAGACGTAGCTAGCTGTTACGCTTCACAGACAGAAGTGAAACAAAATGTTTTATTGTTCATTTCATGGTGTAGATGTTTTTGTCAAGATAAATAAATCGCGGCTTTTGTGAATTTTGATGTCATCGGACGAGTCTAAAACACAATAATGAAACTATTTTTTGAGTTCATTTGGTACCTTCGCTATTAAATGTATGTAATGCAATTTAGTGTCGCGATTTTCACCAATTATGAACATTATTGTTTATGGAATGATGTATGTGCTAATCATTGCATTATCACTATCATTAGCTCATGCTTCATGTCACTTCTACTTTTTAGGGTTCCGTAGACCCTTATAGTTATGTCCGTCTGTCCGTCTGTCTGCGGCTCAGCTCAGAGACTATGAGCACTAGAAAACTATTACTAATTACGTCAAGAAAATGGTACAATAAAGACTCAAAAAATTATTTTTTAAGGGTACCGTAAATTGGGGATGATTTTTTTTCTCGTCTATCCCATAGTGTGAGATATCCTTGAATAGGTCCTTAAAAAAACATTGTAAGTGTGTCAAAGCCATTTTTCGATTAACGGCTCCGTTGGCGAAATATTAAGCTTTAAAGTGCTAATTTTTGTTGGAGTCAAGCGTCCCCCCACCCTCCTGCCGGCTAAACGGTTGTTTATATACATGTGAAAAAATTCACAGAAGTAGTATAGGCTTTAGGCTTTACAGGTTTACGAGCCGTTTTTTAGGGCCGTTCTTCTAAACGTATGGGACTAAAAGTTTAGCGCGATCTGTATTAGTAGACCAACTTATAAAATGTACTGGGCAACTACGGAACCCTACATTTCGCGTGGCCCGAACAATACACAAATATGTTAGGATGTTGTCCTTGAATAAAAAATATCAAATTATATCGTATTCTACTTGCATCTATAGATGGCCAACTATACTTGACACTTATGATCGATTTAACTATATATATTCAAAGGATCGAATTAAGTTAGTCATCAGTATCTCCTTTATTACATGGGTAAATTTTTGTTTTTTAAAAAATTCAAGTTTGTAAGTCAACTATACGTAAATTTCCTTTTTTTCTTCGTTAACGAATTTGTATGAAATTGATTATTTATAAGGTAATTTTTTTTTTCGTTGACTTAGAAACTTGATTTTTGACAACACCATGGGATATCTGTAGGTGGTGTTGGTGAAAATTTTATATCTGTCATGGGGCTTAAAAAACAGGGTCAAGGTACGGAACCCTAAAAACATAATTTTAGCAATTACATTTTGTTTAATATTAAAACTCACGTGAGCTGACTTATTAAATTATTAATAAATACCGGCTTTAACACTCGCATATTATTATTGTCTCGGTGAAACCAGTTGACATATAGTCAACAATAATAAAACATTTTGTTTTATTTTCCAGTTTTGCACATTCTAAGAAACTGTACCCCACGTTAGAGAACCTACGAGGGGTGGCTGAAAAGTAATCTACCTGACTATGAAAAAAAATACATGGATTAATGATTTATTTTTTATTTTTCAATATAGTCCCCTGCAACTGAAATGCACTTACGACATTTGTCAATAAGTGACATCATACCAATAAAATAATAATTATTATTTTGATCGTCAAAATAGTCATTCACAGCGTCCTTCATCTCTTCGTCTGTTGAAAATCTGCGCCCTCTCAAATTTTTCTTTAAATTTTTAAATAAGAAGTAGTCAGAGGGAGCCAGGTCTGGACTATAGGGTGGGTGGTTGATCTCTGTAAAGCCGTTTTTTGTCAGAGATGACCGCGCCTTAAAGGCCGTGTGCGCGGGTGCATTATCATGCAAAATCAAAACGCCTTTGCTAAGTTTGCCCATCCTGTCTTCTTTTTTTTTTTGCATAGCTGGTCAAGTAAGTTCGCATAGTATTCAGCATTCATCGTGGTGTTTTTTGGCAGGTAATATATCATAAGAATCCCCTCAACATCCCAAAAAATGGTTGCCATTAGTTTGCCCGCTGACAGCCGGACCTTAAACTTCCTTGGTGGTTTTTCCCCTTTAAATTTCCATTGCATTGATTCTTGTTTGCTTTCGGGATCCCACTGACGAATCCAAGTTTCATCACAGGTCACTATTCGCAAGATAATTTCTTCCTCTTTATCCTTTACCAAGTCTAAAAATGACTGACAACATTCCACACGCTTTTGCTAATCAAACGGGATCAACATTTTAGGCACCCAACGCGCGCTCACCTTGGACATTCCCAAATGTTCATGAATTATTTCATGAACTCGTTCCTTGCTAATGCCAACATCTCTAGCTATTTCCCACTGCTTAATTAGCCGATCGGCAAGGATCAGTTTCTTCACTTTTTCCACATTATCTGCGGTAACTGCAGAAATGGGCCTTCCACTACGGGGATCGTCTTCTAAGCTCACACGGTTTTGTTTAAACTGCTTTGACAAAAACTTTATTACAAATTCGGAAGGACATGAATCTCCGAACACCTTAAACACGCGCTCTCGGACCTGCGTCGGCGTATTCCCTTCTTTACCGAGGAATTTAATCACAGCGCGATACTCAATTTTATCCATTTTTAATTTTATTGCAACTTGATGAAAACGAAGACGCGACAAAAAAAAATGAACTCGTAGAAACAAATAAGTGTCATAATTTTTAAAAAAGGAATATACAAAGAATACGAGAATATAGTGGCCAGTAACATTTTTTAAACTTTCTTTAACAAAGGAGATTTTATATCAGCCACCCCTCGTAAATTTAAACACTTTTGGCAAAGGGGTAGGAGTTTGTATTACACAAAACATTTGTGTATTAACTTTACACTCAAAATATTCTCTTAATTTTCTGAATACTCGAGACTCATAACTTGCATAACTCTGGCCTCTGTAGTTATTAAAGCCTTTTAGTTGAACCACAAATTAAAAACTTGTGCACTGTTTAGTTAAGGCCTAGGGCAACGCTATAATTTTTAATGTATTAAATCAGTTAAATTTATATAATTGCGGTATAGAAGATAAGAAAAGTAAATCTGGACGGGAGGATCTCTGAACCAGGATTCGAACCCGGGACCTCTCGCTTACGGGGCGATTGTTCTACCATCTGAGCTATCCAATTCTCAACACGAACTGCAAATTTACGCATCCGCTTTCCCATACCGCAACGATATGTATAGATACTCACTTAACACCGCAATGATATAAATTTAATTTGTTATCGCCTTGCGATGGATAAATCGCCAAGTGTTTAAAAATATAGAAATTTATTTTCCATCATAGGTTTATTAAATAGGTATATCATTTATATAAATAAAATAAGGCTGAGTATCCATCATGAGTAGGTGGTAGAGCTGATGCTGGGCTCGACTGTGGAGGTACCACCATCTTACTCGCAAATCCTCCCGAAGTTATTAGGGGGAGAGTAAGAGAACAGCTCTCAGGCAAAACCAGGCGGCACACCATTGCCTGGGACCGATGGATGGCGGTTTATCCATCCCCAATTGCCGGGCTTTATAAAAAACAGACTGGTGATGGGCAGCGGCGTCACTGGTGCAAGGTTTTCGGCACCGCGCTCACCAACCCGCCTGCCCAGCGTGTGTAAGTATAGGTATTTCTTCCAGGAGGACCGCCAAGAGTGGCAAAATCCTGGAAAGGCCTATTTCCAGCAGGGGGATGAAACAGGCTGATGGATGGATGGATCCATCATGACGAAATAGAGATAGCTAAGATAGCGTTAATTTTTTTAAAGAAAAACTGGACGTTTCGTTCAAGTTTAAGAGTCTATAATACCTACTCACTACAATAAACCGCTAGTGTTAAAGAATGATGTTCTATTTAAATTAAAAAAATAATAATTTAAATTAGATCCTTGGCTTTCCCTAATTACTGATATTTAATATAAAAAAATACTATTTTTTGAGACCGTAGAAAGTGTTTTTTTGAGTAATACACGCGATATGAGAGCGCGTGATGCTTTTTGTCATTCATGGCTCCCTTAATCTAGTAACTCATTTTAGAAATTCAGGTCAAAATCATAAAATTAACTTCTCATTCTATAAATTTAAAAGAACAAAAAAATATATTTGGTTTGGTTGAATTTTTATTTTTCCGTGTTTCCCATGTCTTGCTCTGGCTCATGCCCTTAAGTATCCCTCATAAATATCCTCTCAATACATGTTTTTCTCACTTCTAGCACATACCCTGAGCCTTAACTTACAACCGAGCAGCTCCCGGTCCCGCGTCCGATTCGTCCAATGAGCATTTGACACTAAGAAATAAACTATTATATTCGAAAGCTCGTGCTGCCGGTAAGACTAGAGACTTTAAATATGTATGGGTTAAAAATGCTACTATACAAATGCGTAAGAATGACACAAGTAGAATTATTAAAATTCGTTCTGAACAGGATATTGAAAAATTAATCTGACTAACTATGTATTTTTTTAATAGGCTTGTCACCTTGCTATTTTTGTTTTTAATTCACATACTGTTTAACATATTGATACTACTCTCTAACTGTACAACTGAAATGTGCATAAGTATAATCTCTGTACAAGATAACTCCATACTAGTCTATCTAACAGACTATCATACACCACTTACTATATTATATCAACACATAATATATTATAAATACAATATTTTCGTTAAAATGGGTTCCACAATGGATCGCGGTTCATTTACATTCCTTCTAAATTCGCTGTCAATATTTTTATTGATTTTTATTTCTTGTAATTTTGCTTCATTTTTTTTTTACTTTTTATCAAACCTCTACAATCTTCATCGGTATAAAACTTAATATCAATGACTGTCTTAACGTAGATTATGAATAGTAGACCTAAAAGTACAAATTTAAAATTGGGTTTGTTGAACATACGTTCTCTGAACACCGGTCGTGATGAACTACAAGTCACGATGGATACTTACAAACCAGATATTTTAGCCTTGAATGAAACCTGCACAAGGGAAGGACAAGAGAAACACGCACCAAATATATCTGGCTACATCCTAAAAAATACACCCCGACCACGTGATGAGCGAGGAGGTGGTGTGGGTTTCTACGTGCGACGCGAACTGCGCGTTCGCAACAAACCACACCCCCCCCTCTGCACTCGAGCAAAAGTGGGTGGAGCTGAGTCTGCCTGGCACTGGGCGAATAGCAGTCGGTACTGCATACCGTCCCGGGTCCAGTCTTTCACCAGGTGCAGCAATTGACGCTCTCAGTGAATCGGTGAGTACCTTTGGATATTGTGATTTCATCTTCATACTTACTGATTTTAACGTAGATCTGCTCAAACCTGATGAAAATTCAGCTCCTGAACTGCTTTCTTTCTTCACTCAGCAAAATTTATATCAACTGGTACAAGAGCCGACGCGAATTGAACCGAATTCAGCAACTTTGTTGGACCTAATTATGACCGATACCCCGCATATATGTAAGTCCATTAATGTCCATCACAATCCAACTCTGAGCGACCATGGTTTGGTTATAGGAGAATTTTATTTTAAAAGACCTCCAACATCACTACTTTTTGTTTGGACACGCTCACTGCACAAAATTGATGACGAACTTTTTTTGAAATATCTGAATTCAATGCATTGGAGTGATGTCTACAATACTAGTGACATAAACGAAATGATAAATTGTTTTAATAACCTCATTACCTCAATTTTCGACGAACTTGCTCCTTTGCGCAAGGTAAAAGTCAAAGAAAACCCATGCCCTTGGTTAACCGACACCGTGAAATTTATGATGTCTCTACGCGATAAAGCGCTTAGGCGAGCTCACTCTACAAAGAGTGAATCCCATTTAAAATATTATAAACATCTCAAAAACATAGCTACCCGCGCAATAAAAAGAGAAAAAGAGGCGTTTTACAATTATTACGTAAATAACAATAAAAATGAGCCAAAAAAGATGTGGAACTACATTAAAAAAACATCGACTTTTGTAATAAAGGTTTACCAAATATTCCGCATCACCTTAATAAACCGGACAAAATTAATGATTTTTTTCTCGATGTTCCTGGTGAACCAAAAATTGGCGACGACCTTTTGAGCTTCTACACACAGAACAAATATGGTAATAACGAATGCATATTTAACATTGAAAATTGTACTCAAGACCAAATCTCTAAAATCATCCATGCCATAAATACAAATGCAGCTGGTTACGATACCATCACCATCCAGATGGTAAAGATGACATTACCAGTTACCCTTCCAATAATAACAGATCTCATAAATAAATCAATAAGCAATGGTATTTTCCCTAACAATTGGAAGCTGGCGAAAGTAAGACCTCTACCAAAATCTTCTTCGTTAGAGGGATACAAAGATCTCAGAGCTATTAGTATACTGCCTGTTATGTCCAAAATCATGGAGAGAGTTGTCTGTTTGCAGCTGAGTAAATACCTAGAGAAAGAACCTATCCTTCCGGCTATGCAGTCAGGATTCCGTAGCCAACATGGAACTGCTACGGCTCTAGCACAGGTAACTGACGACATACTTACGGCTTCGGATACTGGCAGGGGTAGTATTTTGGTACTTTTAGATTTCACAGGGGCTTTCGACTGTATCAGTCCTGATCTCTTACTGGCTAAGATGTCATACTATGGCATTTCACAAACCGCTTGCAAATGGTTCAATTCGTATTTAACTGACAGGAAGCAGTACGTCATCACTGAAGATAGTCAGGGATATTTTAAGGAATCTGAAGTAAAATCTGTGACGAGAGGCTGTCTACAAGGTTCAATACTTTCTCCTCTCCTGTTCATTCTGTATACATCTGACCTCATAAACAACCTCTTGCACTGTAAAGTTCATTTGTATGCAGATGACACCCAACTATATTATTCCTTCAAACATAAAACAACTAGGGAAGCTGTGCTGCTGATAAATGAAGACCTTGATTTTATATACGATTGGACTAAAAGACGCATGTTAGTACTCAACCCCAACAAATCCAAAACAGTACAAAACGTCAGTGCAAACAAATAATAGACTATTTACCGGATATTCTAATTGGCGGTAAAAGAGTTGAGAGGGTGAAAACTTCAAGAAATTTAGGGTTGCTGATGGATAGCGAACTGCGTTTTGTAGAGCACATCAATTTAAAAATTAGAACGGCTTTCTTTCGGCTTAAGCTTCTCTATGGAATAAGTTGAAATAAATATATATAATTTAGCTATATAAAGCCTTTACTTTCTTTTAACTTGTATTAATAATAAAAAAAATATTAATTTTCGAAATATATTTCGGCCCGCTATGGGGCCGGCATCAGTCGAATACTTAAAAGACATAATGTAAAAATGACATGATGATATATACAACCTTAGGACCAATTAACCTACGAATCTACTAACCTACTTTTAACATTAATTATGGAAAAAAAATAAAAAATATATATATTAAATACCAAAAATAAAAATTATTTCGGTTGAAGAGCCATATTGCGGTTTCCGGCCGTAACATCCCGACATCCCGACATTTACTTGGAATATCTTCGATACGTACCGAAGACCGCAAGAAGACACTGCTGTTTATGGCACCCTGGTCTTAATATATACATACATGTAATATTTTTGTGAGTCAGGTTCAGGTGTCCATAAATAGTCATCGTCTGATGTCAGTGTTGTTTATTAAGTCCTGGTCCGTAGTGCGCACCAAGTGACCATATGTAGGAGTATTCCCATGTCCTTAATTTTATGTCTGTCAGTGGTGGGTTAAATGATTTTATGACTCTGACGGTGAAACAGTTATTAAAAGTTTGGTTATGGGAGCGGACATGGATGGGGATGGGGAGATTGTTATTATGGATCGTCGATGTGTGCCTGTGTTGATTAATGCGGATGTGTAGTTCGTTCCGGGTTTCACCTACGTAGAATGCCGAACAGTGTCGGCATTCTAGTAGGTAAATGCAGTTCTGTGTCTTGCAGTTGTTGTTAGGTTGAGTTTTGTATGTATGTGTGGTGTGATGTGTATTGATCTGTGTGCTTGTATTGATGATTGGACATGTTTTGCACCGTGGTCGTCGACATGGTGATGTACCAGGAGATATTGTGATGTTGACATTTTGTTGTGGTTGCTGTTTTGTTTTTGTGAGTAATGATTTGAGGTTTGGATTTTGTCGATAACATATTTGTGGATTTTTGGGAATTAAGTTTCTTGTTTCGTCGTTTTGTTGGAGAATGGGTAGATGATCGGTGATGAGTGTTTTAAGTTTCTGGCTTCCATGAAAATATGTCGTGATCAGTCGTGGTTGGTTAGAAGAAGTGTTATTGTTGTTGCAGTTGTTGTTGTTGTAGTTGTTGTTGTTGTTGTTGTTGTTGTTGTTGTTGTTGTTGTTGGTGTTGTGGTTGGTATTGCTGTTGTTAATGTTATTATTATGGTGGAATCTTGGTCTATTGAATATGTGCTTTCGTAGGAAGTGATCAGGGTAGTGTCTCTTGAGAAGTCCATTGTGTATTTTGTTCTGGTAGTTGTCGAGTGCATTTTGTGTGTTGCATATTCGACGACCACGGAGCGATAGTGAATATGGTATCGATTTTTTTGTGTGTGGTGGATGACAGCTGTGGTAGTGAAGATATTGCATTTTGTTTGTTTCTTTGAAGTGGACTGAAGTGTATATGTGGTTATTGTCATTAATGGTGATGTCAACATCTAGGAATGTGATTGTGTCGGTAGAAATGGAATGAGTGAATTTTAATGGGCTACAGTTGTTAAGTCTTTCCAGGAAGATAGTCAGTGAGTTCCTGCTGTGTGGCCAGATCATGAAGATGTCATCTATAAACCTCCTCCACACCAGTGGTTTATGAGGTTCAGACAATAAGAATGCAGTTTCGACCGAGGCCATGAAGATATTGCCGTAGCTGGGAGCCATCCGAGTCCCCATAGCAGTGCCTTTAATTTGGTGATAGTACTCATTTGCGAAGGTGAAATAATTATTTTTTAAGGTTAATTCTGCTAGTTCTGTCAGGAATTCAGTTGATGGTTGATGAGGGATGGGGCGTTTATTTAAATGAGAGCTGAGAGCAAATATCTTCACTACCACAGCTGTCATCCACCACACACAAAAAAATCGATACCATATTCACTATCGCTCCGTGGTCGTCGAATATGCAACACACAAAATGCACTCGACAACTACCAGAACAAAATACACAATGGACTTCTCAAGAGACACTACCCTGATCACTTCCTACGAAAGCACATATTCAATAGACCAAGATTCCACCATAAGAATAACATTAACAACAGCAATACCAACCACAACACCAACAACAACAACAACAACAACAACAATAACAACAACAACTACAACAACAACAACTGCAACAACAATAACACTTCTTCTAACCAACCACGACTAATCACGACATATTTTCATGGAAGCCAGAAACTTAAAACACTCATCACCGATCATCTACCCATTCTCCAACAAAACGACGAAACAAGAAACTTAATTCCCAAAAATCCACAAATATGTTATCGACAAAATCCAAACCTCAAATCATTACTCACAAAAACAAAACAGCAACCACAACAAAATGTCAACATCACAATATCTCCTGGTACATCACCATGTCGACGACCACGGTGCAAAACATGTCCAATCATCAATACAAGCACACAGATCAATACACATCACACCACACATACATACAAAACTCAACCTAACAACAACTGCAAGACACAGAACTGCATTTACCTACTAGAATGCCGACACTGTTCGGCATTCTACGTAGGTGAAACCCGGAACGAACTACACATCCGCATTAATCAACACAGGCACACATCGACGATCCATAATAACAATCTCCCCATCCCCATCCATGTCCGCTCCCATAACCAAACTTTTAATAACTGTTTCACCGTCAGAGTCATAAAATCATTTAACCCACCACTGACAGACATAAAATTAAGGACATGGGAATACTCCTACATATGGTCACTTGGTGCGCACTACGGACCAGGACTTAATAAACAACACTGACATCAGACGATGACTATTTATGGACACCTGAACCTGACTCACAAAAATATTACATGTATGTATATATTAAGACCAGGGTGCCATAAACAGCAGTGTCTTCTTGCGGTCTTCGGTACGTATCGAAGATATTCCAAGTAAATGTCGGGATGTCGGGATGTTACGGCCGGAAACCGCAATATGGCTCTTCAACCGAAATAATTTTTATTTTTGGTATTTAATATATATATTTTTTATTTTTTTTCCATAATTAATGTTAAAAGTAGGTTAGTAGATTCGTAGGTTAATTAGTTCTATGGAATAAGACAATATATAAAAGAGGAAGTTAGAACAATGCTAACTGAAGCACTTGTACTTTCAATTTTCAATTATTGTGACACTGTATACGGACCGAGGCTTTATGAGAAAACTAGCCGCGCCATACAACGTGTGTAAAATGCATGCGCACGGTTTTGTTTTGGGATTCGTAAACGTACTCATATCACCCCTCATTTGAATGAGAAAAGAATCATTAAAATGAAAGGTAGAAGAGAATAGCAGGTTTGGTATATAAGGTGGTTCACTTGAAGATACTGCAATATCTACATGAGAAGATCCGATAGCTTGGTTAATCACATAATTGCTGAGCATGCCACCATTTGCCAGAGCTTCATAGAAAAGAATAATATTTTAGGAAAAGCATATACAATATAAAACTTTATTCATAAGATTTCATTTTAACTATTTATTTTATTTTTTGTTATTCTAATTTAACACGATGATGTCATTTTGTTATTTATAGGTATAAGTTTAAATAGGTACTTTTATGTTATTGTGTATCGCGTGTTTTGTTTTATTTTTTTATTTTTTTTAATTTAAGTTCTGTAAAATTTTTACTTTTTTGTGTTCTGGTAATAAATATCATTTTCTTTCTTTCTTTTCTTTCTTTCTTTCTTTAACGTGTTTTGTGGCATGGAAAAGCTTAAAATGACTCTTATCCTGCAAGCAACCCCTAAAGACTTGGCTTTGTCTCTGTAGAGATTGCCCAATTTGCTTTCATAAAAGCTGCCTTTTTACGTTGCTCATTTTTTATTTATGTACGAGTATAAACACTGTAATCAAACAAGCGCCAAGCATCCTTTAGGCTAGACTTAGATTATTTGAAGACTTCGTAAGGTTCGTAACAAAGACATAGTTTATGGATGAACAAACAAACTTAAATAACCTATATACTTACTTCGGATGGGATGATTGTACAAGATGATCAGAATATAGGTAGAGTTGTATGTAATAGATACTTTACATCGGTTATCTCTTTACCCAGCAATTTTTTATTATAGCCTGTCAGCATGTTCTTTTTGCACCCACCTTCCACGCGTGTTCACTGTTAAATTTGCTCATCATTACATACTCGGAAATTTATATTTTTAATGTCAATTTACCAAAGTTTATAGCACATGTAGGAGTGTGTTTAAGCATTTAGTTTTATTATTAAGTTCTTAAGTTATTTCAGTAATTTATTGTGTTAATATCTACCTACGTTGTGTAAAACAAAACTGTCTTAGCTTACGAGTTGATGACAAGCACTGTAAGTAGGCTAAGGTTCTAATATAAATAAAATAAAATTAATAAAAATGATTGATATTATATTACAAACTAAACACAATAAAAACAAAACATTACCTAAAATATACCATGTTAAATTTATGGTATGCATGTCAACCTTCATTTGCATGCATTCAGAAATTGCATTTGAAAACATAAATTCATTGGTATCTAAATTATTTTGATTGTGAAAATTCATTAAGAGTATGAAATGTCTTGTATAAGAGCCACTGCCGTAGTTTGAGTTTAAATATATAATAAAAAGGGTGATCCTTCGAGTATTGTAGCACAGTGTTATAAATATTTATATACATTGCATAACATAAAGTATCTTTTTTACAGTTCAGTTTTTGGCATGTGATACAATACTAATCTATCAGAATTCACACCACTAATAAGTCTTACGAATATATTTCCTTTTAGCAATGAAGACTTTATTTTTGTCTGTCCCATTGCTCGAGGCAATAAAACCCCATCGTAACACGGACTCCATATACCCGTAATAAGCAGCTATAGCTGGTATTTAACAGGTTTTTTTGATCCGTTGAGCACGTAAGCAAATATGTTTATTTTATTGCAGAACTTATTCATCTGTTGTTCGCAATTTATTTTACTGCCCATTATTATACCTAAAAACTATGTTTTGTGACTTGTTTAAATGTTTGGTCATCAAACTAATATTTGTTGCTTGTTCTGTGGACAATAATAATGACAAATTAAAATTGATAAAGATAGTTTTGAAGACACTAGCAGATTATAATTATTTAAATACAAGGTAATAACTTAATTTAAAAAATGATATTTACA
This sequence comes from Ypsolopha scabrella, assembly GCA_910592155.1. NCBI lineage: Eukaryota > Metazoa > Arthropoda > Insecta > Lepidoptera > Ypsolophidae > Ypsolopha > Ypsolopha scabrella. The sequence goes on from OU342976.1 coordinate 23,143,065, forward strand.
ATTATTATTCCATCCTACATTGCCTTGCGTTACTATAGTAGAAATAAGGTAAGCAAATAAAATGCAATTGTGGTCAATAACACCCGGGAGGTCGTTTATGCACAGTAAGAAAAGTAATGGACCAAGTATACTCCCTTGAGGGACACCATAATTATTGACCCTATATTGCTATTAATTACATTTAACATACAGTTTTTACCTAGCCTAATCTTTTCAACGCACTGTGTTCTGTTTGATAAATAAAAAACTGCCAATCTGAAAACTGTCGATATTCAAAGAGAAGCCACGCTAGAGAAGCCACGGGCAAAAGCTTGTTCCTTATATTTGATTACAAATTCTAAAGAATCCATCGTTGAAATCGAGATTTACGTTCTTAGTAATGAATTCAGATATCTTATTCAAGTTTCATTATGTCTTCATTTATCGATGTAAATATAAGTAAAATCTTCTCGGCTTAGTCTCAACATTTTTCTTTCATTAACAATTGGCATCTTAACGGGAGGTATCCCAGGAATTTATTGACTCAAGACCGGCTTAAGACGAATTTCGCAAGTTTTAATTAACTGAAATGATAATTTCGGATGGAACACAAAATAATAAACTTTTGGGTAGCTTCAACGGAATATTTCAATTAAATATACAGGCATTATAGAAAATACAGATAAAATTAATAACGATATGAAATGATAAGTGATAAGTTTTAAAAGGAGAGTAAAAATTTATGATGCGCAAGTAGAAGGTAAAGCTCGATCGGGCGGCCACACCGTAGAGCATGGATGCACAGACCACGGCCCGTGGGCCGCATGCGGCCCGCCGGCGCCGGTCGAATACTGGTGGCCCGCCGCGCCGACAGCAAAAACCAAAAAAAATATGTTCGAAAGGTAATTTGAATCTCGCGCGCGCGCTCTTAAGTGCGCTTATCGGTGCGTCGTGCATGGCACGATGGCAGCGCGGTGGCGGCTTATCCACGGGTTACGTGGGACGCACTATAAGTTTCCGGAATGAATATGAAAAAATACTATTAAAGGTACAAAATAAATTTATTGTTTTTCAAAATAATCTCCCTTGGCGTCTATGCACTTTTTCATTCGATCAAACCAGTTTTGAAAACTTTTGTGCCACTCCCCTGTGGTGACCTCTGAAACGTGTTTTTCATACTCCTCGACAGCCTCTTCTGGTGATGAAAATCGTTGACCGCGTAATTGGTTCTTAATTTTTGGGAACAGAAAAAAGTCACAAGGTGCCAGGTCGGGACTGTATGCAGAATGACTCATGAGTTCTACATTTTTCGTCTTCAAAAAGTCGTTTGTCTGTCTGGCCGTGTGAGAACTAGCATTGTCGTGGTGCAGGATGATACGGCGTTTACGGTTATTTTTACGGAGTTCGTCAATAACTTCCGGCAAACAAATGGTCGTGTACCAGTCACTATTCACGGTACGACGATTCTCTAAAGCAACAGTAGCCACGTGTCCAGTTTTATTAAAAAAAGAAGCAATCATCCGCTTAGATGCACTTTTCACGCGCGCCACTTTGGTTGGTTTCGGCTCATCTTGAAAGACCCATACGCTCGATTGCTGCTTTGTTTTGGGATCGTAGCAATAAATCTATGTTTCGTCACCTGTTACTATGTCCCACACCAAATTTGACGCACCTTCGTTGAATCTGGTAAGCATGGCACTGCACCAAGTGACGCGGTCCGTTTTTTGAGCCTCGGTCAAGTTGTGTGGGATCCACCGCGAGCACAGCTTTCTCACACCCAAATGTTTGTGTAGGATTGATTGTATTTGACTCATGCCTATTTCTAAGGATGCGCGAATTTCATGGTAGGTCACATGCCTGTCTGTTTCAATCATACGGCGCACAGCATCGATGTTTTTGTTGGTCACAGCGGTGGACGGCCGACCATCGCGAGATTCGTCACTGAGATTGATACGACCACGCTTGAATTCTGCAAACCAGCTATAAACAGTCGTCTTGCATGGTGCTTCATTGCCAAAAGCTGTTTCAAGCCGAGCGATGCTCTGTTGAGCTGTCAAATTACACTTAAAATCGTAGAAAATCATACTACGAAAATTTTCCCGAGTTAAATCCATGTTGATGCAGACACACAATTTTTTAAATGGCGCCACAAGGTAAAAACAAAAGACAGTCAGATGAAACAAACTGCATTCTACAGCCAAAGAGTTCTATTTTCAAATGTTGCAATAAATTTTTAAATATTGTTTATGTAAGTGGCCAGTTCCGGAAACTTTTAGTGTTACCTATGTATATTGTTAGAGCAAGCGAGATAGCAATAGTCCCGAATTCCCGATTGCTCGCATAGGTAGATACACGAAGATTCCAGAGTCGGTTTCGAGATTTCTCCAGACAGTTTTCGACTCTATACGCGCGGTATAAAAGCCACGCTAACCGCAGCGACCGACAGTTCGGTTTTAATTTGAGTGAAGTGTCAATAGTTCTAGTGTAGATTTTAACTCGACTAGCCGGTGTCATATATTTTGATCCACATTCAACGTAGATTTCCCGTCAAGTGCCGTGTATAATTGTGTTGTGAAATCGTAAGTAAAACTCTGTTATTAATAAGTGTTTCCCTACATATTTAATCAATTATTTTTGTTAATTTAAAAAAAAAATGGGTAATTTAAGTAGGAACTGTAATTGTTTTTAGGTGCTGTCTTAATCCTAGCCAGGATTAGAATGCAACATGGATAAGCCAGGGCCTAGTAGAAAACGTAAGGTTAAAGATGAAAATCGGCAGTTTCAAGAAATTTGGACTGAGAAATACTTTTTTGTATGGTCGCATAACAAAGTCATTTGTTTCATTTGCAAGAATTCTGTTGCGATTGCAAAGGAATATAATGTAAAAAAGCACTATGAAACGCAGCATCCTACTTTTACCAAGTTTACAGGCGAGTTAAGAAAGCAAAAAATGTTGTCTTTAAAACGGGAGCTTATTGGTCAGCAAGCTATGTTTACAATACCCATTCAAGATTCAGAAACAGCTACAGAAGTTAGTTATGACATTTCTCGAATGATAACAAAGCGAAGTCGCCCCTTCAATGATGGGGATTTTGTAAAAGTATGCATAGAAATTGCCGCTAAGAAAATGTGTCCAGAAGCAGCAAACAAGTTTGAGAAAATTCAACTGAATCGTATGACTATCCAAAGATGAATTTTGTCTTTGTCAGGTAATATTGCGGAACAATTAAATGAAAAAACTAAGATCATTGAATTTTTTCCATTAGCACTCGACGAATCCACTGATATTAGTTCCACAGCTCAACTTCTCATATTCAAACGAGGTATTACTCAAGATTTTGAAGTCTTAGAAGAGTTATTAGGAATGTGTTCATTGAAATGTCAAACCAGAGGAGTTGATATACTCAATGTACTTTTGGATGAGTGTTCAAAAACTGATTTGGACTTATCAAAATTATCGGGAGTTGCGACTGACGGTGCTCCTTCGATGATTGGTGTCAATTCTGGGCTAGTTACTTTGCTGAAAAAGCATCTGCAAGAAAAAAACATAAACGCTAAAGATCTCATGCAGTTTCACTGCATTATACACCAAGAAGCCCTCTGTTCTAAAAAAATTGAATTTCAAAATGTCATGAAATGAAATGAAAGTGGTTGTTTCGACTGTAAATTTCATAAAATCACGAGGACTCAATCACAGGCAATTGAAACAATTCTTTGATGACATCGAAAGCGAATATGGAGATTTACTGTATTATACAGAAGTAAGGTGGCTAAGTCGTGGATTGACACTGGTACGATTTCTAAATTTAATAGAAGAAATTGGAATATTTCTGGCGGAAAAGGAAAAGGATGTCCCGGAACTTAAAAATCCTGATTAGTTGTGTGATTTGGCTTTTTTAGTTGACATTACAAATCATTTGAATGTCTTGAACACACGGCTTCAAGGCAAAAATCAACTGATATCCCAGCTCTACGCTCATGTATCATCCTTTCAATGCAAACTGACACTTTTCAGATCGCAATTGAATTCTGGAAATTACAATCATTTTCCGAATTATAAGAAAATGGCTGAAAAATTCAACAAAACTGCGATTAATTTCAGTTATGTAGAAAAGCTAGATATTTTGATTCAATCTTTTCAAGACAGATTTTCGGAGTTTAAAAAATTGAAACCTCTGTTGGACATATTCAGCAATCCTTTCACGATTTCAGTTGAAAATGCGCCAGAGTCAATGCAGTTAGAAATTATCGACATTCAAAACGACCAAGATTTACGCAACAAATTCAACGAAGGAGACTTGCTGAACTTTTACCGCTGCATTGATAAAAATACGTACAAAGAGTTGCGCATAAATGCTCTGAAATGTGCCAGCTTATTTGGTTCTACCTATATATGTGAACAAACCTTTTCAATACTAAATAATAATAAAACAAAAAATCGAAACCGCCTTGCAAACGAAAGTTTGGAAGCAGTTTTACGTGTTGCTACAAGTAAATTTGAGCCAAATATAAAAAAGATTGTAAGCACTATGCAGTGCCACGCTTCCAATTAATAAATTCTTTTTCAATTTTAATACATCTTTATTGTCTTTAATTACCAATACTTCTGGCGGCCCGCCATCAGTTCATAATTTGCCCGAGTGGCCCCTAGTCTTAATAAGTCTGTGCATCCCTGCCGTAGAGGGAAGTATTTCAGCCAAATTAGCGATATTTTGAAGAAGGACATATTCAAAAGCACCCGAATACTGCAAGTTTCACAATCTACTAGTGTAGATTGAGGTTATTCATTTTTTTATCAGTTACCAAAAACGGGGTGATCAAGTTCTGACAACAGTATTACCGTTTCGAAATAAAACAATTACCTCCTCTGTTGCTGTGTCGTTTGTACGTCTCAACCACAAATCGAAATTTCGCGTATGTACGATGGGGCGAACCAATAATCATCGGTGAAACGTGGATGTACTCTTACGTGTGTAAACTGTAACCAAGCTCCCTTGGAAAAACTCCTGATACTCCCTCGATGATTCATGTCGTGACGGTGTACAGAATGAAAAAGCTAATTGAAAATAAAACAACTGAGAATGTTGGTTCTCCAAGCTCTTTAGCTTTACAAAAGCAACCTTGTTGAATTAAAAGCTTTTGAAATGAAAGCAATTAAAGCATAACAATTACTCCGAGATATATTTGAATCTCAGTGGAATAATATTAAGGCATTTTATTACTGGTCTTAATTACGTTACGGAGTTTTTTTGATTCACTCTCTATAATAATGTTTTAATTTTGAATAATAATTGCCATTGCTACTTGACTGCTCATTTTTATTACTGAACCTGTAAGAAATTTTGCATAATTAAAGCTTTATACATAGAATACCTTGATACACAGTGTGTTAACTTGATAACCTTTTTTCTTTAAACAGGGTGTTCTAACCATTAATATGGACTTCTATATGGATTTCATCTTCGGCCTTCGTAAATATGACCATGTCTCTCAATTTCGCATACAGCTAAAATGGCTCCCTATTCGTTTTCGTAGAAATATTCATGTCCTTTCTCTTCTCTTCACTGTTCTTAACAGTGCTTCTGCACCCTCTTATCTACGGGAACGTTTTAGTTTTTTTTCTGATGGAGGCAGGTTGCAATGTCCTCTCAACCAAAAAAAATTATCTGTACCCACACATAGAACTGGTTTTTACTCCGACTCCTTTTCTGTGCATGCTGCTCGACTATGGAATCGTCTACCTGAATCCGCCAAAAACTGTCGTTCCTTCAACACATTTAAAATTAAACTAAAAGATCACTACTATAATGAACTACACCCCTGACTCATCCAATGTCTATTCATGTTTTATCTTATGCAAAATTATCATTGATTTATTATGTCTGCGTACATTTATGTATTTATATAAGTAAGTTTATTCTATATTATTCCTTTTGTATATGTTTATGTATCAGTTTATTAATCACTTATGTTATCTACTCACGTATTTTACTTTATTATCATTCTCTCTTTTTTCGTTTGCACGCTTCCTTTTTATGTTGTATTCCTTATCTACTATTTCACCCAAAGGTTGCCTGGAAGATATTGCTGTTAGCAATAAGTGCCGCCTTTATACTCTGTGAAATATTTTTAATATCCTTCTTCATGTTTTCGTGTAAATGTACATTAAGTGTAAGAAATAAATAAAGAAATAAAAAAATGGGCAACCTTAACTATGTAACCAACAATGAAACAATCTTTTTCCCAAATTACAAAAGGTAACATTCTGAAAATATTACATGTTATAAAGAAGGCCTTTTCCAAGACAATAACATAGACTGAAACGGTATATTATAGAGAAAAGTTTGCTGTATCGAAAAAAAAAAGCAAAGTGAAGGCTGTTTTTTTCAGTTCAAAACATAAACCCGTTCAGACTAAAAAATATATATAATAATGACTGTTTTGAACAAATAAACCCGTTATCTAAAACATAGCACAATTATATTGAATTTATTCATCAAAAAACCGTCCAAGTGCGTGTCGGACCACGCGCAGTGTGGGGTTCCGTAGTTGCCCTAGTACATTTTATAAGTTGGTCTACTAATACAGATCGCGCCAAACTTTAAGTCCGCTCGGAAGTTGCTCTCCCGAAGAACGGCCCATACATTGTCGTGTTTGGAGGTGATTAAAAGTTTGGCGCGACTTGTACTCGTAAACCTGTAAAGCCTACTTAGCTGTGTTAGTTTTCCTTTCAACTTCATTATATATAATACTTCTGTTAATTTTATCACATATCCATAAACAACCGTTTAGCCGGCAGGGGGGAGCACACTTGACTCTAACAGAAATTAGCAATTTAAAGCTTAATATTTCGCCAACGGATCCCTTAATAAGAAATAGTTTTGACACATCCACAATATTTTTGAACGACCTATCTAACGATACACTATGGGATACATGAGAAAAAAATCCTTTAAAATACCAAAAAGTTTTTTTTTTTTTCATTTTTTTATTTCACCGTTTTATTGCCGTGATAAATGTATACTCATGCCAAATTACAGCTTTCTAGTACTAAAATAGTGTCTGAGCTAAGCCACGGACAGACGGACGGACGGAAAGACAGACAGACAGACGGACATGGCGAAACTTTAAGGTTTCCTTGCCGGACTAAGGAACCCTAAAAATAGCATTATCCAATCTCTTCTTGATTAGCGTACTAGTTGGACACGCACTTTGTCAGATATGTTTACCAAATTTTATCGTTTCGTGATTTATGGACTGACCCTTATTGAATGTGTTTTGTGGGAGCATTCAAGGCTGAGATACTCTTTGCCTAGTCCAAAGCAAAATAAGAAATATTAGTCGCTTATTTGTTATCTAAGCGATGTTATCATAAATTGAGCCATCATAGCGCGGAAACGCTTTGTTATAAAGTAATAATTATAATAAACAAAATAACATTAATTTATGCAGCCAAATTCATATTGAAAACTCTTTGTTTAACTTTTTGTTAAATTCTTTTTTTCGCCTTTCTACAAACGCAAGACCAGCCCTGATTCAATTACTATGGGACGTAAATATTTTTTGTTAATTTGCAAATGTGTTATCGATCCGTGATACTGATCACTTACCAAGCCTCCAGTATGAGTTTAGTTGAATAAATTAATGTCACCTTTTATATTACAACATCGGCTTTTACGATACTGGCAAACAACTTAAGTAAGTACTTGTAAAACCTTTTTTGATGTTGTAACTGTACCTTACGGAAGTAGATAAAATAGTTTTGTTCATCAAGATTTCCCAGTAACAATATTAACGTCGGAACCCCGGATTCATTACCAAAACTAAACAACAAGAACCCAGAACTTCCTCTTTGAAAAACGTTAATAATTCTAAATGATAACGTAAACTGCTTGAAATGTTACTAAGCAAGAAAATTTAGAATGGAGGCTAATTTCAAAGTAAATTGTTTCCAAATTTTCAAGTAGTAAGGAAGGTATTAATTAATAGACCGCCTCTGTTGCCGAGTGGTAGAGGTCTCGCCTGCTAACCCAGAGGTCGTAGGTTCAATCCCCACGGTGCACATTAATTTGTGTTCGGTCTGCGTGCTTCAGAAGGTACGTTAAGCTGTTGGTCAATTTGTGCCCAAAGTACGGCGATAGGGCTTATCACCCATCATGTTTGGGACGTAATAATCGTCCGTGAAAAGCGGGTGTACTGAGTGTGGACTGTGACCTGCATATCACAGTTTACACTTGGCAACACCAAGGAGGTTCATGACGTAATAATATCTTACAAATCAACCGAAAATAGAGATTAGACGCCCCCTATAGTTTATGTTTTGACCAGGGTCACTACAATGATAATAAAAAAAAACGCGTCCTAATCCGTTTAGTGGTTCTCGAGTTATAAGCGTTTATTCAATCTTTGCCCCGTTTCCGGCTTGGGTGTTATTTTATGAACACCCCTTATAGCCTATGTGTTGAACACGGTTACTACAATGATAATTAAAAAAAAACTGCATCCAAATTCCTTGAGTGATTCTCGAATTATAAAAGCGTTTATTTAATCTTTTCCCCGTTTGCGGCTTGGGCGTTATTTTATGAATACTTCTTATAGCCTATGTGTTGACCAGGGTCACTACGATGATAATAAAAAAAAACACATCCAAATTCTTTGAGGGGTTCTCGAGTTAAAACGAATCAGACAGACAGACAAAATTCTAAAAATTGTTGTTTCGGCCTCAGTACAGTACCAATAACCCATTTCATTTAAAATTTCGCGAAAATATCAAATGTACAGGCCCTCAATTCTGGCACGTGCGCAAAAATTACTAAGGCAGATTGCGGGGTATTTTAAAAGGGATTTTGTACAGATATGTGTTGATTATTTTGATTTAAAACTTAGAGTGAGCATTCTTTATAACCTATAGCTTCTATTTGATGTGTTTTAGTCACTCTATCATCTATCGCATGGCGTTTATCAAATTTTAAACAGATATCTAATGACTGATATTGCAAATGTGCAATAATTCCGGAATAGCCGCCCAGACACGACTTTTTTACTACTTTATTATTAGTAATAATATAGATAGATTATTTTACTTCAGATTATCTGTAATAATTTGACCAAATTTGAAACTTGTAAACTTGATCTGAAACAAATAAATTTTTCAATACTCAATATATTTATTGCTTAATGTACAGTAAAGGTGTTACAAATTAATTTAAAGATCATTATGCACCCCGTTGGGCACTGCAACATTTGAGAGAAGGTGGCTTACTTTTAAATTATTTAAAAATAATGTTTATATAAGGTGCTCTAAAAATATCTGCCACGGCTGTAATGGGAGAGTGTATAGATAACGATAGTAACGATATTTTATTGATCTAAAGTCATGAAATTTTTCATACAAAAAATGTGCGTATATAGGTAAGTTAGAATTGGTTTACTTGCATGAAACCGTCCTGTAATAACACAAAACAGTTGGAAAGGGATAGAAATTATTTTCATTGATGAAACGACACATCGCTTGTAGTTTATGAATCACAATTTATGCGGAATAAAGTAAATAATTATTTATTTACTTTATTTTCTCAAACTTATATAACTATTCCGGGGTACAAAATGTCTTCACTATTGTAATCTTCATACACAATACTATCTCCTATTGCAGCCGTGGCAGATATTTTTGGAGCACCTTATATATTATACTATTGATATTTTAAGAAATACTTTTATCATCTAAATATTCTTGGACGGTTGACGACATTTGCATTGTTGTTTTTTCAAGGTTTCATGTATGGGGACCACCTCTGTTTTTCATATTTTTCAATATTTTTTTGTCCTGGTAGCCGCCATGGTAATACATATCCTATGAAAATTTCAACAGTCTACCGATTCCGGCTGTGAAGCTGAGATCCCTGTGAGAAACGGACGGACAGACAGACAGTGGAGGCTTAGTAATAGGGTCCCGTTTGGCACCTTCAGGTTACGGACATACAGATCCCTAAAAACAGTTCTGTGATTGACTGACTGCCAGACAACGTACAGCCTGTGGCGGCATGATCGCCACATAACTATACGTGCGCTAAATATACCAGATAAGGGATGCACTTTTAATGTAAATATGGAATCATTTATTCAAATATAATATTAGCTACTACAGTGTCATCCAGACAAACCCTTATTTATAATTTATAAAGGCACCCAAACAGCCTAAGCCATTAAAGATGGAAACATGAAAGGAAAATCTCATATAGGAGTGAAATGGGTGGTAAACTTTTGTGTTGCATAAAAGGAGACGAGTGGAGGAAACTCTGATACTAACACCGATAACTCCAAATGCACCTGCTTGCTTATTGGACGGCAATTCTTGCAAAATTTTTGTTTTTCATACACCTCTGTTTAACGCGTCATAAATGCCGTGTGATGATAATACTGTTAAATATAACTCCTTAAAAGACACGTAAAGCATGTTATGAATACGCACAACAGGTTTATATTTTAAAAGTTTGATGTGTTTCTTCCTAAAGAGCTTGTAAAAATCACCCGCTTTCGGCCTTCGCAAACTGACGCATGTGCCAGAATCCTCGTCGTGGACAGTTAGATCAAGGCTCAGAAACGAATCCTCATTTCATTACCCTTACTGGTGGTAGGCTTCGGCGGTAGCCTGTCACCAGCCTCATGATGAAGCCATGCTGCCAAGCGACTCGTTGTGTTTCTGCATCACGTCTTCAGAAGTCGTACCGAGAGTAGATACTAGGTACTTCATGGGCGAGCACTTCATCCTAAGTATTAGGACGTAGTGGGCAAACGACAACACATTCTAACGTTTTAATTTTTACGTTACAAATTTATTTTTTGGATTGCTAGTCACAATTTAATCACTTAAAATAATTTTTGGAAGTCTTTTAACGGGCCATCCTGTATAATTACACTTTTACAAATTCTTCATTTATTATATACATAAATTATCTAAGTAAATAAAATAAAACATTTTTAAAAGAGTTCATAGTTTTCGAAATATATTCCGGCCCACTTTAGGGCCGGCATCATTCGAATGAATGACAATTCGTATGACATAAAATATATTTTATTCATTAATAAAAATTTTGAAAAGATACTAAACAAGGAAGCAGGGCTTATAGATGAATTACGTATAATATTTTGATTATAATTATTTTGCTTCAAATTTCAAGCTAGCTCGATCTCTTTTGGGGTGGCTAGATAAACATTTAGCGAGACTTCACGTTAAGGCCCAGTACACACATAAGCGGTTACAACAGGGGGTTGAAGCAGTGGCCTGCCGCCTTGCGCCAGCCGCAACTTTGCGCTTTGATAGTTGGTTAGTTTCAAAGAATTAAAAAGATGCTCTTCGTGATGGCTTAAAATTTGTAAAAACAATATCTATCAATTCATTTTTTTATTTTAATGTTTTAAACTTGTTACTCAAATTTCTTGTGATCGAAGCTTTGCTTTATATTCTTTTTTGGTGCAGGAAAATAAAAAAAAGCCACCTCGAAGACATTCGCATGATTGTCTGTACGTGTAGAAACGCTATTATTTTATTAACAACGAAATAGAACTCTATTTCTTTAGTACAAAGTACATATTTGTAGGGCCCTATTTATCCTGTCCCTTATGGGATAGCTGTTAAAGTAAAATAACCATTTGAAGGGCCTGGGAAACCCAAAGACCCTTTGCAAACTTCCATACATACAATGTTTCATGCGTAAATCTATGCGGGTGTCAACCTTACTGCTATTTCTATAAGGTTCAAAATTGACTAAAAATTAACTTTACCAGTGGTCATATAGTGGCTGGGCAAAATATTTTAATTTCCTTACATAGTGTAAGTGTAATTTCCTATGCATATACTACGTATACGAATATGAAAGGCTGAATAATCGTGATGTTTTTCTTTAGAAATGTTGAATCTCAATCATGATATGTTTTGTTCGCTGTTGAATATGAATAGAACAGCAGAAATGCTTGTAGAATAACATATTGGTTTAAACTTGTTACTTTTGTTAGAAATTCCGTCATGGACGAAGGAATTTCAAACCGAGTCATGTTTATTCAGGGTCTAAACAGAGAGTAATTGTTTACCAAAATGTTATAGTAAGGTATCATGTGTTATTATTGCTGTATCAGCATTTGACAAAAGTTGAATAAAACAGTGGAGGACAGTTGAAGTACTTATTTTAACAAATTTCTTTTTTAGGGTTCCGTACCCAAAGCGTAACCAGCGGGACCCTATTACTAAGACTCCGCTGTCCGTCTGTCACCAGGATGTATCTCACAGGAACCGTGGTAGTTAGACAGTTGATGTATTTCTGTTGCCGCTATTACAACAAAAACTAAAAAAGAATATAAAATAAATATAAAAGGGGGCTCCCATAAAACAGACAAAAATTTTGTTTTGCTTCTTTTATAGATAATTGTACAGAACCCTAGGTGCGCGAGTCTGACTCACACTTGGCCGGTTTTTATAACCCAGTTTTATGTCAGTTCCACCGAGACATCAATCTTGTGGGTCATTCCAAAACATGACAGCAAAGACATGCGCAGAAAAAAAGCAATTTCTGGGCCGGAGAATATAGGGCGTGAAAACTCAATATTATGAGGTAAAAGTAGAGGGTAGTTTGGAATATGTTGGATTTTTACAAGCGAAACTTTGCAAAGAAGAGTACTTGGAAACAACTTATTCATATCTGTTGTTTGTTTTATCTATCTGAGCCTTTGCCCTATGTGAGAAAATAAAATTATTTCAAGTGCTTGTTGCTTTACAATGCCTAGGGCAGAAGGAATCTATTTATTTTACATTAAAGCCATGCTATAAAAGTGTTGTGGAGGTTCAGTTTTTTTTACTTTTTTTATGAAGCCAAAAATAAAATTCTGACTAAATTAACATCACATATGAATATTTTTTTCCCTTAATTTTACTTTGATATCGACAACAGGCACACATATAAGTGTAACCAAAAGTTGTGATCATGTAAACAACACCGAGAATACAAAAAAATATGTCAAAGTTTTTATAAAATGTTATTGAGCCTAAAATTCAAAACAAACGATTTCAATGAACACCAATTGTGACTTCTGTCGTCGTATGTGTACACTGCAAAAACGGACGGTATAACAAATGGGTGGACTAACCCATCTCACCAGAACCATTACGAACTTTCCGCCCTTTACGTAGAACCCCAATAACAAGCATCAGTATCCAAAGTAACAACCTCTCATAAGAGGCACCTTTTTCGCCTTTGCTACAATTTCAACGCACATTCAAAAGCAATCAAAGCAGGAAAAGTCTAGTATCCACACACCTAGGTACACCTGTACCTTTCAAAACGGACAACCCAACCTTCGAGAAAAGTTCCACTCAATTTGCCCCTGATTGTGTAACAAATCAACAAAGGCCCTATCCATTTCCATCTGTCGGTCCGCCCCGTCCCGCCCGCCCGTCATATCCGCAGTGACGCAATCCATCCTGAGCTCTTGCGGAGAGGAAAAGGCCCATCAAGTGAATATCTAGTTAAAACGCTACCATGCGAAGCGTTTTCTTACTTTCGACCGTGACTGATCGACTCATAAACAAATATTCACGGCGAGAGTTTACAAATAAAACGCCTTGCAAAAGTGACAGTCGCTTAGTCAGGAACATAATTATTTATCGTTGAGTGTCATTAGCCAAAGCCATGCACCGTGATTCCTTGTCTTGTTTTATGTATCCAAAAATGTTTTAGAACCATAGCAACAGAGGTACGAAGCTCTAGTAACTCTAAAGGTGCAATGCCCTTCTAACTGTACCGCCAGGTTGGTAAGCGGTTAGGTCCATATTTTTCAAAAAATCAGTTTTACTTTTTGTGTCGTCCTATTAAAGTCATTGTAACGTAAGTTGCTAACCAAAACAACATACCATGTAAATTTGATCGTAAGTTACTTATAGGTTTTATAGGTCAGTTTTGTAAGTGAAATTTACGCATCGTAGCACAATAATTCGCGTAGCACAAACTCTATCGTGGTACAGGGAAAACAAATATGTTGACGTATAGTGCACATTTATTTATTTATTTATTTATTTATTTATTTATTTATTAAGGAACTTACACTATCATTACAGGCTGGACCTAATTCAATAGTGAAGTAACACATCATATACATCATAATTACTATACAACATACACATCCAATACCAAAAACAATTAACTTACCTACATATATTGTCATCTTACACAATAACAAAAAAATGAAAAAGAAAAAAAAAAAAAACAAGGACAAAGAGCCATAAAAAACAATTAATTAACCACAAACCTAATAGTAACATAAAATTTGCAAAGTTATCCTTGTGAATTCACCCAGAGAACACGTGAAAACGTCCGTCTTTTCTGAAATTTTATTGAGCAACTTAATAGCTCTAGTTAGCGGCGCTTCCGCAAGCAAGTTGGTTCTGGCGCCGGGCACGCAGAGCAGCCGCTCCTCGCGCCGCCGCAGCCCATGCTCACCAAACGGAACCACCAGTCTAATGCTGTCAAGTACTGTAGGATTGCACAACATTCCTCTAAATATCTTAAATACGGTTATCGCTAAAGATAAGTCTCTCCTAACCTGAATTTTGGTGAACCCAACCATACCTAAGATAAATAAGGTTGGATATAACAATGGATAGCCTGGATAGACTCCAAATAGTTTTAAATACAAAAACCTTAAAAATTTGTTTTGGATCCGTTCCAGCATGAGACTATATTTAATTTCATGCGGAGCCCAGATGATCGCGTTGCTTTCTAATTTACTCCTAACTAGTGCATTGTACAATACTTTTATCGTCTGTACATCTGAGAAGCCTTGGCTCCTACGGAGTACAAATCCCAAGGTTTTAAAAGCACTTTTACATGTGTCAATTCAATAGCAAGCTGCGTTGAATAAAGTTTAAAAGGCCTGTTTTTTTGTCAATACTTGCCTAACATACTGTAAACAATACTGTATAAGGTTTATCAAACAAATACAAAGTAATGGTTACTTACCAGATAGAATTTGGTCTTTGGATACAAAGTTTAGTCGGTCCTAGTAAATATGATGGTAGGCATCAGATGTGTCTTGCCACCACCCTCATGACGTCACCATGCCACCAAGCGACTCGTCGTGTTCGGGCATGACGTCATGAGTAGATACCGGGCAGGTTACAGGCAGTTTATGTGTAAAGGTTGTCTGGAAGAGATCGGTTTTAGTGATAAGACCGCCAATTGTACCCTGCTACCTTATATTGTAAAATTGATTGTTTTTTATTTGTCTTTTGGTGTGCAATCAAGAATATTGTATTGTATTGTATTATCAGTCATTCGCCCGTTTTCGACTTTTGTAGATTTTTGCGGAATTCCCCGAAAAGACTGCTGAAATTTCATAATCTAAAGTGTAATTTGTAATTTAGGTAATGTTTAATTTAATTATGTAAAATGTGATTTATTATCTAATGTAAATTAACATGTTTTAATTTGTTATTATGTATTATTTATATTTTATTGTATTTTCGGAATGATTTTTGTGATGGTTATGTACCTCTCTAACGATTTTTAATGCAAAAAATAATAACACTGGCAGCCTGTGGTACAAACATTTTATATCTCAAATTACCAAATTACAAACATCGTGCATTAAAAAAAACTTTTGAATTGATTTTTTGTTCTTTGTTAATATGGCGTCAACTAAAGATTTTCGTGCGACCGTAGTCTCTCTGTATAAAGCTGGCAAAAATCCGTAGAGATCTTTAAGGAAATCCGAAGTTTTGGATGTAGCCGTAACTTCATATAGTATACCATAAAGAGGTATAAAGAGACCTACTCTATGGAAGACCGTGCAAGATGTGGCCACCCACGGTCCGTGAGAACTGCGGGAGCGAATCCCTCGAAATTGTCCGACCCAGAAGAGATTCTTCAAACTAACATTTCAAAAAAACCGGCGAATAAAATACTTAAATATGAACTTAGGCTGAAGCCATATATTCAATTAAAAGTGCATTATCTTAACAGGCGTCTTCGTAGAATGAATCTTTTGAAGAGAAAAATATCCCTTTTACCGATGAGAAGATATTCACAGCTGAAGAAAAGCTGAACCGGCAGAACGATAAAATCTACGCCAGAAGTTTGAAGGAGGTCCAGTCTCCAACACGCAATTTTCAACGCACATATCACCCAGCAAGTGAGATGGTTTGGTCCGGTGTATCCCAAGAGGGGGTTACTTCCATTCACTTTTGCCAGCTTAAATGAAACAGCATAGTTCAGCACACAATCATGTAGCATTTTTTTATTTTATTAAGAGAATAAACATAAATGTGAAAATTATACATACTAACTACCTGATTACGTTGGGCAGTCTGGTCTACGTATTTATATTTTTTGCCTTGCCACGATCGACTTGACTAACAGTCGCGATCGACCGGTCGATCGCGATCGACCTGTTGGCCACCCCTGTCGTACAGCAAAGCGTAGTGTAGGCCGACCTCGTTCCCGCTGGACCGACAATCTGAATGACGTTGTGGGTGGCGGTTGCTTGTGGAGGACGGAGGCCCGACATGAATGGCGGAATTCGGGAAAGGCCTATGCCGAGCAGTGGACGAACATGGGCTGATAGATGGATGGATGGGAATTCAACCATAGTCATTTTTTAGGGTTTCGTACCTTAAAAGGAATAACTGAACCCTTATAGGATCACTTTGTTGTCTGTCTGTCTGTCCGTCCGTCTGTTCGTCCGGTCGTTCGTCCGTCTGACTGTCAAAACCCTTTACCTCGGGAATTCGTGGAGGTATCGAATTGCATTTAAAACCATATACTCAAATCTACAGTTCCTTGAAGCTGCGAAAAAATCAAACTTCTAAGTTAATGTCAGAATAAGATACGGGCGTTATGCCGTAGAAAATAGCGCATTTTGATGCAAGTGCGAAAAGGTTGATATTTTGAGTCACAATTGACTTTTTTGCCGAGACGCAGTCAAAATTTAAAGGGTATTTGACCTAGAACTATGAAATTTGGTGAGTAATACTGTCTTATACTACTTAACAAGTATAGAGAAAAATCTGAAAACTTACATTTGTAATTAAATTATTTAAAAAAATATTAATATAGTTTCATAAAATATTTATAATATGTACCCACAAATTTGTATGAAACCCTCGGTGGGTGAGTCTCACTTATCCGGTTTTATAATTTGTTTCATTTATTTACTAATGGAATAGACGGCGCAGCAACGTTTTACCCGTCGTCATGAGCGTAGCAACGCAGTTGTGGGCGTGACCAAATGTAATGCTATTTCATTTCCTGCTTTGTGCACTCTCGATAAAACTTGCGAAAGATATACTCGGTATAAAGTCTCAAAGAACAAAATCAAAAACGATTGTCAGGAGAAACACAATTTTGACAATACCGTAAAAGTTTTACTCCAAAAAAATTCGTGGTTTAGAATCTCAAAAAATAAAACTGTAAAATAAATGTAAGATGAAATCTTACACAGTTACCAACGGCACATTTACCATGTTAAATTTATCCCAATTTAAAAATAATTACTTTGACTTAACATTTATGAACTCATTATATTTCCACTGATACAACTGTACATTGGTTGACACAATAAATAAATACAATAATAATGATAATCAAAAATATATGAGGTCCTACTATTAAGTGAAAATAATTTTAGGGTAGATCATGTATCGTTAACTCATCAAATTCCAGACGAAGACAAAAATTTTTGCTCAAATATTTTTTTCACGTCCAGTACAAAGTGGTTTAATCAGCTGACTAAATTTCTATGGAAAGGCAAAAAAAAAGTACGCGTGAAAAATTGTTTTTCGGTGGAATGTGCTCTATTAGGGATACTCTATCATCTTATAAATTATTTTCACTTTGAATTGAATACTATTGAATACCTTATATAAAATATAACCTAGATTACATTTTCGATGTGAAATTACAATATTTTTTTAGGGGCGGTAGCTCAGGCAGTTTAAACCCTGGCCTCTCAGTCTCGAGACCCAGGTTCGATCGCCGGTCGGGCAATTCGTGCATGCAGCAATGAGTTTTTCGAATTTCTGTGCATAGTATTTGTCTTCTTACATAATACTTATCACTTGCTGGAGGAAAACATCGTGAAATCTGCATGCCTTAAAAAGCGTGTAATTGTGTCCGAAGTACGGTGACAGGGCTCACCACCCATCACGTTGGGACGTAATAATCGTCGGTGAAACGCGGGTCTGCCGAGTGTGGACTGTAACTTTCATTTTACAGTTCACGACCGGAACACCTCTGACACCCCCTCGGGGATTCATGTCGTGACGATATATATATTTTTTTATTATTATTTAATCGCGCCTGGTTGACGTCTCGGGTGATCAGAGGGCTGGTGCTTACCTCGGCCAGAGAATTAGTCTGGCCATCCAGAGAGTAATGTAGCCAGCATTCTAGGCACCCTACCGAGGGGCAGCGACCTGGACCCAGTTTTTTGTCTTTAGCTTTTAGATTTATTTAGTTATATTTTAGATTATTATTTATTTGTAGGTAATTAGTTTATTTAAGTTTTTATTGTAAGATGTATATATACTTTGATTAAATTTACATACAGTTTTTAAGACAAAAATCCACTACTTCTGGTAAAAAACTGTTAAATTTTCGTTTTTTTGGGGTTTAGGGTATATTTAAATTTTCTGGATTTTTGTATGAATGTGGCATAGATCGAAATAATGTCAATGGCCTCGGGCTAAGTTATTATCAAAATATTCCATAAACATTTCAAATTTTTTTGTGTTTGCTTATGGATCGAGGTTTGCGCGTAATTGATATCCAATACTCCGGTCTATCGAACAAAACGTTTCAAATCTTTATCTATCGGTATAGTGCGCGAGTCCGACTCGCACTTTGAAACATTATTTTTATTTATAAATATAGTTTTCAGCCATCCGTTTTTAGGGTTCCGTACCTCAAAAGGGAAAACGGAACCCTTATAGGATCACTTTGTTGTCCGCCTGTCCTTCTGTCTGTCAATACCCTATATCTCGGGAACGCATAAAAGTATCGAGTTAAAATTAAAATCATATACTCATACAGACCCTTGAATCTGTGAAAAAATAAAACGTCTAAATTAACGTTAAAAAAGATACAGCCGTTTATGCCGCAAAAAACTTATATTTCGACACTCATAAGGGAATTAAAATTTAAAGGGCCCGTTTACCTAGAACTATGAAATTTGGCAAGTAATACCGCCTAATACTACAAGTATAGGGAAAAATCTTAAAACTATAAATTTGTAATTAAATCATAAAAAATCATCGAGGTTAAGCAACGGTATGTGCGGTCATAATTGTACGGGTGACCAAATGTTTTTGTAGATTCTTTTAAACTTTTACTAATTTGTACGGAACCCTCGGTGGGCGAGTCCGACTCGCACAGGAGCCGTATTTTTGAATCACTTGCCGTGAATCATATATTCACGCACGAAAACAATTCACGTGCGAAATTCAATTCGATTGGTCACGATTTTACGTATTTTTGAATCAGTAGAAATCAGTCTAGCGGTTTTCGTTTAACACAGAAAAAATAAAAACCGGAAAGCAATATTTCGTTGATTTTAAATACCGGTAATGAATGGAGGTGAACGGAACGTAAATTAAAAAGTTATAATGTCAGTCTCTCATCGACATTTTCGTTCTCACGTTGTTGTTTCCTTTCCTTGTGATTGTTTTCGTTTCTGTTGTCTGTTTTTACTTCTATTTTACGTTATTATTATTATTATCATTATTATTATTATATCCCTTATTGTACACACAGTTACAAAAAGAAAAATATGCTCAAAGGCGAGCTTAACTCTTCAAGACGTTTCTTCCAGCCAACCAATACTTTGGTGAAAGAATACAAGAAATAGGTTAGCAGCAATCATACAAAAAGATTGTACAACAGAACTTATCCTACACAAATAAAAAATAAAAATGAAAATTATAGATATTGATATATAAATATAATGGATACTCAGAACAAATGGATATGAATAAAGAATGTAAATATGCATCACAACATTTTAACTTGTCAATTCAATGTCAGTCATGTCATTCTCGCGTAGATTCTACTAGTAGAAATCAGAAAACGAGTGGGTCAGACCAATCGTGGCAGAATTCACGGAATGAATTTTCAAAAATACTGATTTTAAGTTTTCATATGCGAATCATGCGGATTCATATGCGAATTGAAATTCGAATGATTCAAAAATACACTCCCTGGTCCGGTTTTTCATTTAAATAAAACGGTTTACCTCTGTAACAAAAATTGAGGAACAATTCACCAACCTATAAATTACTATCTCTTCGCTTCTAATATAAAATTTAACCTTTATCGATACGATAGAATCCAACAGTCCGAATACACAAAAGGAATAATAAAAGCCAATAACGCTACATAATCACAAGGGTGGTTCAGTAGGTCAGATAAAAGAAAACATGATGTCATGGAACAAACACATCGATTGATGTCGTTATTCACGACCAGCTTAGCTTTTACTGTCTATTTATCTAGATATCTGCCATTACTATATCCTGTTTTATTTATGTATCTACTAAACTAATAATAAAGTAGCAAAAAGGTCAAGTCTGCATATTTAATATTTTTTTCATCCATCCATCCATCAGCCCGTGTTCGTCCACTGCTGGACAAAGGCCTTTCCCAAATTTCTCCACTCATGTCGGTCCTCCGTCCTCCTCATCCAGCCGCCCCCCGCAACGTCCTTCAAGTCGTTGGTCCAGCGGGCACGAGGTCAGCCTACACTACGCTTTGCTGTACGTGGTCTCCATTCTAAAGCTTTTCGGCCCCAACGGCCATCATGTTGGCGACAAATATGGCCTGCCCACTGGCGGCTACAACTTACTGATTCTGCAGGCTATGTCGGCTACTTTAGATCTCCGACGGATCTCCTCATTTCGGATTCTATCCATCAGAGATACCCCAAGCATAGCCCGCTCCATAGCTCGCTGAGCGACCTTAAATCGTTGCATTTTTTTCATAATTTTATCAAATGGTACGGGTGATTAGTAGACATCGGATTTTATGCATTTGCATATTTGCCTGCAAATGCATAAGACTCTCTAATTACGGCGTTTATGAATATTTTAGTGTATAATCGTGCATATTTCGTTTAGTAGCGACGTATAGGGACCTAGGTGACGAAGAAGTGTAGAAGAGGAAGAAAATTAATGCCTACATCAACGGCACAGGTCGTCGCCTAAACAGGTATCTCCAGAAATGGCGCCAAATTTAAAATTTTGTCCAATGACGTCAGTTGATGTAGAGAGGTCGTTTTAGGCGTACAAATTGATGATGGATGAAACCTCACAAATTTGCGCTCGAAAATTTGGAAAAATGCTATTGTATATTGTCACAAAAACTATGCATAATTTTAAGAATATTTCTCTGTTTTTGTACCGTCTTTAATTAAAATATATAAAAATAAAAAGGTTTTTCTGATTTTGCATTGTGCATATTTTGGGCATATTAACAGTTTATAGAGTATATTTCGGCCTTTTTGGTGCATATTTTGGCACTTTGTAAATGCATATAATCCAATGTCTAGTGATAAAGCGTATACTAAATCCTGAACTACAATTTTCAGAATTTTTTTCTTTCGGTTTGTCTGTCTGTCTATTTAATAGGTATAGTAAGTTACATTTTTGAATGAAAAACACTTGTACTTGTCCACTGATTTATATTATTTTCCTTACCGGTTTCGCTGTCAAGGGTTTTTTTTTTTTTTTTTAATTGAAACCGGTAAGGGAAATAATATAAATCAGTGGACAAGTACAAGTGTTTTTCAATCAAAAATGTATCAAAAGTTCCACCAAGTGCCAACAATCACGAGCATCAACTCTATAGTAAGTTAAGTTTTAACTTAAGAACCAACTCAACTCTGGTAGCATGGACTATAAGGGCTGGTGATAAAATAACGCCCAAGTCAAAAACATGGGGAGAGATTGAATAAACCAGCGAAGACCAGCGGGCGAAAGGCTGGACTCCAATATTCTCCGAGATAAACAAACTTATTATTGGGATGTACAGGTCTGTACAAGCTAGGTGGTAGAGCTAATGCCGGGCTCGACTGTGGAGGTACCACCATCTTACTCGCAAATCCTCCCGAAGTTATTCGGGGGAGAGTAAGAGAACAGCTCTTAGGCAAAACCAGGCGGCCCACCATTGCCTGGGACCGATGTATGGCGGTATATCCATCCCCAATTGCCGGACCTTATATAAAACAGACTGGTGACGGGCAGAGACGTCACTGGTGCAAGGGTTTCGGCACCGCGCTCACCAACCCACCTGCCCAGCGTGTGTGAGTATGGGCATTTCTTTCAAGAGGAACGCCAAGAAGGGCGAAATCCTGGAAAGGCCCATGTCCAGCAGTCAAGTGGACGAAACAGGCTAATGGATGGATGGATGGACAAGTCTAGTGGAAAATATTGCGACTTCGTTATTTCTCAGCATTCCCGAAATCTATGAATAATCGTGTTTATTTAAAGACGTCTTATAACAACTTAATACAAAATTTCATGGACTTTATTAGTTTACGTCAAAAAGATAAGGATAAAATTAACTTAGCCCACAAAACACGAAGTCTCAATATTTCTCACTAGCTGTAAAAGTCTGTGATAAGAAATATGACTGAGAACTTCGCCTCTTCTTGTTTGTGATATATTTTGATAACATGTTAACTATATTTTCAGGATTCCATACCTCAAAATAAAAAAGTGACCTTCATAAGTTGACGTTTTTGCCCGTTTGACTGTCTGTCCGTCTGTCAAGACCCTTTATCTTGGACCCCGTTAAAGAAATCGAGTTGAAACTATTACTTCCCGCAGAAGTCTACAGCCTTATAGTGCTGTTAAGAAATCAGACTTCTAACTACACCCAAAAAAAAGTTATCGCCCTTTAAGAAATCAATTTCATACACATTGGATCACTATGAAAACCTAGGTACTTCCAGCTGACTTAGAAACTTGAAATTTCATTCAAAAGTGGATGTAATAGCAATCGAGAAAAATGAAAAAATGTAATATTCAATTATTCGAGAAGAAATTAGGGAACGGTACCAACTTATTAAGACCCCTTTTTGAACGGTTTAACTTATGTAATAAGTTTTTGTTTTAACCGGTATGTACGGAACCCTCACGGCACGACTCATACTCGCACTTGACCAGTTTTTAGGGTTCCGTACCCAAAGGGTAACCAACGAGACCCGATTCCTAAGGCTCAGCTGTCAGTCTGTCACCAGGCTATCTCATGAACCGTGATAGTAAGACAGTTCAATTGCGTATCTGACATTTTGCGTGTAATTCGAAATTTTCACAGATGATGTATTTCTTTTACCGCTATAACAATAAATACAAAAACCGGCCAAGTGCGAGTCGGACCTGCGACCTCCCATACAACAGACATGATTTTTTTGCCGTTTTTATAGATAATGGTATGGAACCCTCCGTGCGCGAGTCCAACTCGCACTTGGCCGGTTTTTTACCTGCTCTTGTCCACATCTTCACTCGTGTGTTTTAGGTTTGCTAATCTCTGTGAAGTATTCCATGTATTTTAAGGGACATGCGAGGAATGTGAACAGAGAAAAAGACCAATGAATGAATGTGCTGGGAATTGTAGAGGAAAAAAGATGTTTGCTAAGAACCACTGAAAACATAATAGTGAAGGGAAGACTATAGGACACTGAATTCGCCATGACAGTTTCTTAAAAAATATCATAGTAGGACAGGTTGAGAGAAAAAGAAGAAGAGGAAGACGTAGACGCACCATCAAATTAAGGGGGGTCATCCCATTTTATCTCTTTTCAAATTCATTTTAAACCAATAAATTTTGTAAAAAATATATGTCATATTTCACTCTTTGACCTTAATATTTCGGGAATTTGATACACGATTACTTTCGCTTGATCCAATTAGATCGCAAAGATAGGTCTAAACTGTGATCTAAATATCATTTCATTTGAGCTATATTACATTATTGGCAATAAAGATTGTCCTAAAGCGTCGTGAAAAATGTAATATAAAACGGCCGTCCTTCTGATTCCAAAATATAAATAAAATTTCGAAACTGAGAGCTTTATGAGCGGCCCTCTTCCGCTGAGCACGATAAACATGTGGAAAATGAAAGCGTCTTAAGCAGGACAGATTTCTCTGGATAACCTCGCCTTAAGGAGAAAGTTATGTCTTTATGTATAAAATTATGGTAACAGAGAATCTCGGTGCAAAATCAAAATACACATCATAACATTGTTTAACATACTTTTGAATAATAAGTATTCAATAAATGCGTTTTATGTGTATTCGCGCAAATTGCTTAGCGGTAATTATGTTTTCACAACAAAATTCAAATACTTTATGCGTTAAATTTTGATTGCATTATGTTACAACTGTAAACATACTTTAAAGTTTGCTAATGTAATGCGATCAAAATGTAATGGATAAAATGACGATATTTTCTTGTAATAATTGTTACTAAGCAATTTTCGCGAATACACATAAAAATATACATTGCATACTTTTTAATTAAAAGTAAAGAAAACAATATTAGGATGTGTGTTTTGCACCGAGATCCTCTGTTACCCCCTTGAGAGGTCAATTAACAATCATTAGAAGAAGAAAGAGAAGAACACCACCCGACCGACAAGGGCGTAGCTCTTAAATTATAGATATATGGACCTAGAATCTGGGTCAATCCAAGGTTTGACCGGATATACCCGAGCATCCTCGTTCTCGTCTGGACGATATTGCTTATGCAACGGATTTTGTGATTTGTGGACTCGATTTATGATCGACGAAAATACCTGTAGGTAGTAGTTGTTGACCAGTGGTTGACGAGAGATATATGATGCAGCTTAAATTCTTATTGAGCACTTGGTAAGTGCTCAGTAACAAGGTTCGATGACCATGTTTGTGAAATTCATGAATTGTTATTTTCGTGTTCCGCAAGCCCAGCCCCGAGTCAATTACTGTGGGACGTCAAGATTTTATTTTGCGAAATCAGCAAATAGTGTTATTGATCCGTATCACTGATCACTTACCAAGCCTCAAGTATGTAGCCAAATTCATACTGGAGACTTAGTAAGTGGTCAGGACCAAGGTTCAGTGACCCTGTTTGTGACATACGAAAAATATTTTTTGTGCCTCTATACTTGTTCAAGAACAACCTCGTAATTTGTGTAGGTAGTCAAAATTTATTCTGCGTATTTGGATCATTGAGTCATATTTGCATATAAGTCACCTTATATAAGGTCCTACAACAAAAAGTGAAAATAATTCAAGGGTAGATTGTGTATCGGTAACTTATTCAAGAAGAAGAAAAAAATATGGTCAATTTATTTTTTTACTTCTCAGTACAAAGTGGTTCAATCAGCTGACAAAGTCTTTATGGGAAAGTGAAAATAAGTTTATGCAAAAAGAAAATATTTTCTGTGGATACTCGATGCTCAATAATCTCATGTTTTTTTTTTTTCAATTTAACAGATTCATGTTATAATCTCTATGCATCTATAATCTCTATACCCTCCCTTACACAAACCCTTACATTACCTGCATACTACACAAAGGAATTGAACAACTAGTGAACAGTTGGCAGATCAGTTGCCTTGTAAACATAATATTATTATTTTAGATCCTACTCGTATTTCGGAGGAATGAGTTACAGTTTTGAAATATTGTTTAGATTTATATTTAACACTGTTAATTTCCTAAATAAATAAAAATAAAATACAATGTCTGTCTGTCTGTCTGTTCATTCGCTTATAACTTGAGAACCACTCAATGGATTTTGCAGTTTTCACTGAAAGATAAAGCATTTCTTTGGAAAGGCTATGTATCATCAAGCTATGACAAAATCATCACGCTATGACAAAAGGGAGCAGCGCAATGAAGATTTTAGTGAAACATGAAAGGTTCGCCACCGTAGCTTAGCCGATCGTCGTGGGTTCAAACCTCGACTTGTAGAATTTGTTTTCACTTTTTATTTTATTTTCGGAATAAATATTTTCTTTTGTTAAAAAAAAGGTGACCAGGGTCTGATGATGGGACTGGAAGATGGGTACGGAATCTCCTGATCGGACAACAGCAGACCCTTCGAGTTTGGGCTTATTTGATTTATTTATTAGCACTTTGATAAAATATATTAACCGAGGTCTGCTGATGGGACTGGAAGGTGGGTACGGGATCTTCTAATCGGACAACAGCAGAGCCTTCGAGTTTGGGCTTATTTGATTGGTATTTATTAGCACTTTTGTAAAACATGGTGACCGTTGCTTATTGTTGTTCAAATATCATATTCTATTGTTTTCCTTATTTCCTCGAAAATCTTTTCAACGCGGGCGGAGCGGAGGGCAAAAGCTTGTATGCATCATAAATATCGAAATTTGATAATGGCTTTGTTTCGGCAAAAAAACGGCCAGGCGGGATTATGTCAGACTGGATTTCATAATAGATTGTTAAAGATCACAATATGACGATCCTGGTACTCGATGCGTCAAAATCTATTTCCAAATTGACCAAGGCAAGGTCGGTCAGCTTTTTTAAGAGTTACTTTTTGCCTGCAGTGACGGTCCACATGGTCTATAACCTTCTGAGAGACAGGCGTGAATACAGCTATGCACGTGTGTTAGCTTTTGAAACTTTTAACCCGATTTATTTCATTATGGCTCATAAAGTCATAACAAAGATAATACTTTCATTATATTTTACTTTTCAACAATTTCTAAATGAACGATAGCACTGATTTCTCTGGAAAAGGATAACAAAGATAAATTGCCTTAAAATATTTAATTAAACCTTTGGGTTCATTCTAATTTGGAAACCTCATTATAACGTAAAATTAACCTAAGTTAATCGGTCCAAAGGGTAAGCGACCTATTGCAAAAATCAACAAAGTCTGCCAGATTAAGACAACTTACAGTCTGTTAAACTCTGAACAAATTAAAAGGTTTAACATAAAATACCGAAAATCTGGTTTTAAAATAATTGAATTATCTCTTAAAATATAAAGTTAATATTATGTTATTTAAAAAATTTAAAAATTATTGATGACGGCCCCAAACAGTGGGCCGAAATATATCGAGTATAATAAAAATAAATGTTATTTTATTCATAGTTATTACGAAAATAAATATTAAAGCTCAAGAATATATTTATTAATATTAAAAAAATTAAGTAATTATCTTTTAAACTGGACATTTGTGGCGCGTTTTGGTTGTGAGTTTCTTCGCGTGGTGAAAACTGAAACAACTAAGGCGGTCAGCGCTAAATTGGCCTTACTCTACTGTCTCTACCACTAATCTGGAAGTCGTGGGTTCAAATCAAACAAAAGCACATTTGTGTTAAGCCTGCTTGCTTCGAAAAGCAAGTTAAGACGACATAGGTAGTAAAAAATGCGATTTTAGACCAGTAGAACACCCACATTATAATATCTATTTATTTAGAATATCAATTTATTTATCTGCCACAACACAATTACATTAAAAAAGAAATTTATAAAATCAGACAAGGAAATACAACAAAAGAATTAAATAATGTTACTAAAACTAAAAGAAGTCATGTGTCGCAACAGAAAAAAGGGCCAGACTGAGCATTTGCTGTAGTCTTACAAAGTAAGACCGACAGCGCTGATTTTCAGTCCACTACTACTACAATAGATAGGGTTCTTAAAAAAACATGGTATAAATAAGGCCGTTACCAAGACAAGAGAGCCCAAAACGTGACAGAGAAAAACTCGCTGCATCAAAAAAAATTGCAAAATGAAGACTGTTTTTTCAGTCGAAAACAGTAGTCCGTCCAACAAACTATTAAAGTAAAAATAACAATAATGACTGTTGTAAAAATACGTGTTCTCTGAAACGTAAAAACGCGTTTAATTTAAAATGCTCTCCTGTGAATTTATAATAAATGTCACTCACAAAAAAACAGCAATATCCAACCTTTTCTTGTTTCATCGCAATATTCGGACGCACACTTTCTGAGATATTTTTATCTCTTTTGTTGTGTGGTGGACATACTGCGCCTTAAGGCCTTGCCTATGGTGCACGATAATCTTACTGAGTGATTTTGAGCTTCATTATGTAGTCAGAAAGTTTACATTAATGACGACACGTAAAATCAGTGAATTTTAGAGGTTTTTCTGGATTGATGTAGGAGTTTTTTTCACCTGAAATCGGAAAATAAACCATGTTTTCTTGTTATAGCGGTAATTTCAGACATAAAACTGAAGCCATTCAGACATAAAACGAATTAATAACTTAAAAAGGCGTCATATTCAAAAATAAAATCTATCGAGTGAAATGTGTCCAATTAGGTAACCGACCTGACAACAGAAAGACAATGGTCTAAAAACACGTGTCCAAGTTTTACATTGATTGGATAATGTAATTGACTCAGGAAATAAAAACCAAAACCGTTGAAAGATCAAAGGCCAGCCCTTAAGAGGATATGTCACGCTTGCAAAGTTCACTGTTACTCCAAGCGGAACGAACCGCAGAGCGAGAGGGACGGATTCCAAAAAATGGCATGATGTCGTTTTTAAATTAATATAAAATGAACTAAAATCATAGACATATGTAGAACGAGCAGACGGAGTCAAGTCATTACTTTAGCGAGATCCTTTATTGGTTAACAGATGTGAAAGAAAGAGATAAGAGATTTGTTTCTTGTCCTTGTCATCGTGGCCTGATTTTTTGTTTGTCACAATGTCACAACAACTCGAGTTGTGCCAAACCTCAGACTATGTGCCAAACAAACAACAGTGTTCGCATATTTCGAAGTTTTCAACTATTTATGTGCATTTTATGATAATATGAAAAAAAATATAATTGTGATTATGTTTTTTTTGCGAAATCCATCGCTTTGGAATACTCTAAATATTATTATTAGAGTGCATTACAAACCAGAAAAGATAAATTAGAAACAAATTTAAAGACAAGAATTTGAAAAAATTCCTCGGACCAGGATTCGAACCTGCGACCTCTTGTTTCGCCACCGAGATACTTACTTAGACCGTTGAATTTTTCCACCATACTTGTACACTGAATATTTTTGTGACTATTTGATCTAACTAGCTTGTAATGCACATACTGAACGCTCACGAGGGCGTTATGTGATTTCACGCCTTGTTCTTAAGAAACAGAATTTAAGTTCAGTATGTGCATTACAAACTAGTTAGATCAAATAGTCACAAAAATATTCAGTGGACAAGTATGGTGGAAAAAACCAGGGTCCATGAGTGTGGACTTTGCCTAACATTTCACAGTGTGAAATGACTCGAAAATAATTTACACTCTCAAGCTATGATGATATTTATTAGTAAAAAAAAATTTAATTTTGACTATGTAATGGTTTTTTTTTGCAACCTGTTACTGATATTCTGACCTTTTGGCTATGGCTGTAGTAACGTATACAGACAAGCTCGTTTCGTGGGTGTGGTGCGTTTTGTAGCGCTCCCGACGTTACTCACAATAATTTGGCCAAGTGCGAGTTGGACTCGCGCACAAAGGGTTCCGTAGCACCACGTGCTACGGGTACGGAACCCAAAAAACATTTTGGTACAAAAAAGTTGACAAGCTACTCTTAGCGCTATCTATCAGCTTGTGTACACGCACTACTACAACCATAGCTAAACGGAATTCGTGATATAAAATATTTATCAGTACAGAAAGATAACATTGCTCAAAAGCGACACATCCCAAGAGCCTACATCACAATTGTAAAGCCATCTTCGAAGGCGATTTATCATTCAGACTTCCCTCATAAGGAAAACTGGTCCGGCGATTACCAAAACTACCCGAACATTTCAATTAGCGAAGACATTTTTCGTCCGCAACTTAGCTGCTACATTACGGCTCCCAGAAAGTTAATAATCATAAATCTTTACACAATTACAACGCCATTTTCGCTCCAGCACAAAATATTAACATCGTCGGCACATTACCAGCTTTTATATCGGCTAAGGGAGAGTTTACACAATACGGGGCTAAATTAATGACGAAATTATATTTATTATTTATGTTAATTAAAATTATTCACAGAGGATGTAATTTCTAATGGGTAAGTTTTAAATACCAAGTTGTATTATTTTCTAATTGTTACTAACTAATTATGCAAGTACATAACTAAAATAGTACATAACAGGGTGGCAAATGAGTTTTCAGTGTACGTAAGTATTAAACGTATTTTTACACTTTAAAGTTGACATAATTATAAGTTTAAATTGAATTTGTAGAAAAAAATGCACAAGTGCGAGTAACTTGAGGGTTCCGTACATAAGGTGACTTTCGTTTATAAAACCAAATTCATACTAGAGACTCGGTAAGTGGTCAAGACCATGGTTCAGTGAATCTTTCTGTGAAATACGCAAAATAAAATGTAAAATGCTCATACTAATTGAGTGGAGGTTGTTTTTGAACCAGTATAAGTATAGAGACATAAAATATATTTTTCGTATTTTGCAAACGGGTCATTGCACCTTGGTTCTGACCATTTACCGAGTCTCCCCTATGAATTTGGCTACATAAACAAAAGTCATATTATATACCATTTAAAAAAACAAACTTATTGCATGAACAGTTATTTGCGACCAACTTATCTTGACACTCTCGATCTATTAAGCTCTATGTGTCTTAAGGGTCTAATTAAGCTGATTCTACGCAACTTCCAGTGACCACGCCCCCGTTTCGGCTACTTATGACGTCATACCTTAACATTACAAGTCGCTTGGCGGCATGGTTTCGTCATGAGGGTGTGGTGAAAAGTCAAGACGGAAACCTACCACCGGAAAAAAGTGCCTACGTCGTGTCTGCAGACTGGTTCAAGATCTGGTGTGTAATTATGTGAGACAATCACATTCATTTACAGCCAAAAACGTACGGTTTCAATTGTCAAATGGGCTAATTTGCTTAGCCGAATAGCCGCTTGATAATTGAAATCGTACGTTTGAAGCCGTCAAATGAATACGATCATCTTACACAATTGCACTTCTGAGGTGCAATTTTGTAAGCCAATGGTATTCAAATTGATTGTCATATGGCTATTCAGCTAAGCAAATTAGTCCGTTTGACAATTTAAATCGTATATTTTTGGCTGTCAAATGAATACAATTGTCTGGTTTTGTTGTTTTCAAAGCCCTTGTTTGCTTAACCGAATAACCATATGACAATCGAATTTGAATACGATTGGTTTACACAATTGCACCTCTGATGACCTTATTACTTATGATTATGACCCTCTATACTAGAAAGACATAGATTTTTTGTAATTTTTATAATCCCTTATTCGCCTTTTGCGAGAAGAATGGAATGCCAGTATTCTTTTTAGATGACGTTGCCCCACGCCACACACGTTTGTGAAACTATCATCCCTTTCTCTAAAATTAAACTAAATCACAGTCATTCTCGCCTTTACTGTTCGATGAATTTGAATGAAATACATGACCCGGAAAAACATAAAAGATTGTTTTCATCTTGGAAATATCAAAGAAAAGCCTTCGGACAATGGCCACTCCACAAAAGGCTACTTATCTTAGGCATAATCTCAAAGTATCCATTGTTTTTGCCTCGTTTTCTTAGCCTCAATCTCTTCGGCACCTTTTGTTTTTATTTAAAACAGCTTTCCCCACGTTTCAGCACTCAAAATATTGAAGGTAGTTGGAATATAGTACTAGTAACAAAAGAAATAAACAAAGCATTCAATAAAATTGCTGTGGAGAAAAGTACTTTTCCACAAATTAATTATTTATACTCCATGCCGCCCAACCGGTTTTACTTTTACCCTACAAAAAAAAGTGAATGTTATTGCATTTTCTACATTAAATTATTTCAAGTAACCAAAAATAACAATATAAAGATGTTTTCCTATTCGATTTCCTAAGCAAAGCTGTCTAGATGTATAACGTTTTCTCGTCCTTTACTTTAAAGCTCTTCCAACATCAAATAACGCTCCAAGCTGTATTATATTAAGCACCGTCTTGCGACAACACGGCAGTCACCAAAGCTTTAGAGTACTTCTTGAAATACACAACTATGAATCTAATCTGACTATGCAAAGGTATTATAAACTAGCCCACCTATAAATTTCGTAGACCCCAAAAGCCTTACCACAGGTAACCTGAATCTGAACAGCTTAGTACCAGGCATACGTTCCAGTGGACTCTAAATTTATTATTTAGTTCGATGCCTGCGCTTGGTCGAGCACTTGCCAATGGCGGAGAACGGCTTAAACATAACCTATTCTAGTAAATGTGCTATCTTGTTCGTAAACCGTAAATAGAGTTTCTTCTACTTATGTTTCAAGATAAGATAAAGAATTATTATGTCAATTATTTAAATAATGAACAGAAAATCACTTGTACTATTCCGCGAATTTATTTATTTCCTGACAGGTTTTGCCTTTATGGCATTTTCAAAGATTTTATAATTTATCTTAATATAATACAAACAGTTTATATTATTACAACCAATGACAAACTTAGACCATATAATACGGGACTAGGCAAGTGCACTTATCCCGCTTTGTTCATGTAAGTTTGCTTGTGTGCGCGTTTTGTGTTTGTGTTGCAGCTTTTGATTTAGTGTGAGATATCAGTGTTTCGCAGGAGTGTGCGTGAATGAGTACTTGTGTGATGCGCGTGTTTACCTCCCCTCCCGTAGAAAACCGCAGAATAATTTCAGTACAAGAGTCGCCCTTTGCCAGGTCTCGTGTTAAATGGTCTAAGATGACAAATGACAAAAATTTCAAAATCATATATTGTCGATCATTTTCATGAAATGTCCGATTCTGCGATATGGTCAACACATATGATTATCCCAGCAGCATGAGGGCTAGTGAACGATATCGCCGCATTTTGGACATAAATATAGACTCGCAGCCTTATTCCAAAGTACGCAAACAAATGTGCCCCTAGCATTGGCACAGTTTTAAAATCCGTACAGTTGTCCAACGAAGGGGTTCGGACGGAGGGGTTGTGCGGGGCTTGCAGGGCGAGGCTAAGAACTGTGGCTCTCTTTATCTCGGTGGCTTACCTCCCGCGCCTCGCCCCGCAGGCCCCGCACAATTAGCTCTGTTTGATCGCTTGATGGCATTCGAAACACTAGATCCCAGTCAACAGAGTTACTAATAATATGCTGATGAATAAGGAAAATCAAAAGAGACTATGTAGTATACACCTGCACAAGCAGAAAGTGCCTGTTTAGCGTGCGTAAATTGACATATTTTGTACTCGTGCTTTTTGTTTTTACTACTGACGTCATCTAGGAGAAACTGGCCACATCATTTAGTAAGCATGTAAGCTTTTGTTTTACCGGATACACTAAAACTGTTTAAGATGAGTAATTCCAAAATTTTATTTTCATTATTAAATATATTGTTTATGTTAAATTGTAAAAGATGTTTTAAAAACTCAAAACAATTTTAGAAGTCATAATTTATATTCTATTTTAACTATCTTAGAAATTATTATTACAAAGATTTTAGAAAGAGATATAGGTCTTTATTGTACAGATTGGCGCCAACCAGACTGCATGTTCTTCTGTCGAATTTGCATCAGTTTTGATTTGCAACAACATTGCTTTTTTTTTATTATTTCATGTAATTTTTCGCAGGTGTATTAAAAATCGTCGTTTGATACACGTGCGATAGTGTTGATATTTCTCGTCCCGACTGTTTTTCTGACTGCGTCTCGGCAAAAAAGTCAATCGTGACTCTAAATATCGACCTTTTCGCACTTGCATCAAAATGTACTATTTCTTACGGAGATCTTAAGTCTCGATTACCCTTTTGTGAAACAGTGGGAAACATTTACAAATAAAATTGCTCTAGTATTTAATCTTCGAACGTGATTCATCCATCCATCCATCAGCCTGTTTCGTCCACTGCTGTACATAGGCCTTTCCAGGAGTTCACCACTCTTGGCGGTCCTCCTGGAAGAAATGCCCATACTCACACACGCTGGGCAGGCGGGTTGGTGAGCGCGGTGCCGAAACCCTTGCACTAGTTACGCCGCTGCCCGTCACTAGTCTGATTTATATAAGGCCCGGCAATTGGGGATGGATATACCGCCATCCGTCGGTCCCAGGCTATGGTGGGCCGCCTGGTTTTTTGCCTGAGAGCTGTCCTCTTACTCTCCCCCGAATAACTTCGGGAGGATTTATTTATTTATTTATTTATTTATTTCTGAGTAAGATGATGGTACCTCCACAGTCGAGCCCGGCATTAGCTCTACCACCTAAGAACGTGCATAAGTCGAGTTATTATATTGAATCGAAATAAAGCTACGCCAGACATGTGCCAAGAGAACCCTAATGCCCAGGTTGTTTGATGGCCGCCAACAAATCTCGTTGTATCTGTCAGATACATTTTGAGAACAAGATTGAAATATCTTGTCTCGACGGATATCCCGAAATTACCCAACAGCAGTGTGATACTCCTTATTGCTACTAAAATTGCGTAGAATAAACCTTTTTTTTGATAAAAACATCTTGAAAAAATGAGGGTTCAGCTTGGTCAAATGAAAGTATGTTGGGTGAAAAAGCTACTTCCAAGGTTTCTAAAATTTTACGTTTTGTAGTATTTGGTCTAGTTTTGGAAAGCAATGTAGCTCAAAATTTGCTAAAAATTTCTGTTCTCCACTCAGTGCCCAAAGTAAAAAAAAAACAATAATGTGAGTTGATTTGACTCATGGGTTAGTAATCAGAAAACTGCAGAATTTTCAACATTGTAAGAGAGACAAAAAATAATAATTAATAAGGGTTTGATTTTGGTGCAGAACCCTAATTTTGCGACCTTAACTTGCTCTTGGCCGGTTTTTAACTACGTAGAATGAACGCTACAAAGAGAATTCCGCGGATTAAAGCAATGTCGTCATTATTCTTTTGACAGTAATTACTTTGACATGGACTTCTTTCGTGGCGGTTGCTCAAAGTATGTCAACATTATTTTTTAGCCACAACAAATACAGAAAAGGAAAGTTTTGCGTTTGGCCTTAAGATAATTACGAAAAAGGAACAAAGTTTTGGTGAAGGAAAAATATGCCGATATTTTGTTTGCTTGCGCAAATATTTTTTTATAATTATAAGTACAAGAAAAAAAATATAAAACTGCTATTGTCGTGTTAAATCTTTCGTGATAAACTTTGTTTCAATGAACAATTTAGCTCTCTATTTACTTGAAGAAGGTACAACTGTAAAACAGCATCAATAAAAGTGTATCGAAGTTACTCGGAAACACCTCTGACACTCCCTTCAGGACATAATGCCGTGACGGTACATTTTTTATGTGAAAGCTTCGATTTAGCGTCTTCGTGGTACATTTAACCCCGTCGGTCCGCGTTTCCGAAGAGATAAACAAGTCTACACCCTTACAAAATGCTTAGCCTATTGCTTATTAAAATGTTTGTTGGTTGTCCGCCTTGTTTCCAAGGAATAACGGCTAATTGGGTATTAACTTTCTTGAATAAAACAACAAGTTATTTTTTAAATTTAAAAGCCATGTTTCTACGATCTCAACATCGCTGATACTGGCCAGGAGAACAAGTTTGATGTTGGTAGGAACAATAACCCGAAGTTTTGAGGCATTGCTTCGAAACCATCTGAGCTCGACTGTGGAGATACAACTTAAGAGTACAGAAGAGTAAGAAGACAGCTTGCAGCTCTCAAACAGCTACAACCAGGTAGCTTACCATGGCTGGGACCCGTGGCGATATATCTGTAACTTTAAAAACTCATCCATCTATCAGCCTGGTTCGTCGACTACTAGACAGGCCTTTCCAAGATTTCATCACTCTTGGCGGTCCTCCTAGAAGAAATGTCAATACTCACACATGCGGGTAGGTGGGTTATTCAGCGTGGTGCCTAAGCCCAGTGACGCCCAGTGAAGTGTTAAGCTCGAGTAATGGTAAATCTTAGGTTTTACTTAGTCTTCTAGTATGCCAACATATGTTGGTAAATAAGAAAGTTGATCTAAAAAAAAATATTTTGGGCACATAGTATAAAATCGGTGTATCAGGCCTTTTCTAAGAGACCACGTCTCAGCGCCATACGTCATCACAGGAAGGCCGCACTGGTTGTACATCTTAGCCTTTAAGCACTGCGGTATTGACAACGTAAACATGTGACACAGCTATCCGAATGCTGCTCAACCGAATGCGCTCAGCGAGCTATGGAGTTATATGCTTGGGGTATCTCTGATGGATAGAATCCGAAATGAGGAGAACCGTCGGAGATCGACAGTAACCGACATAGCCTGCAGAATCAGTAAGTTGAAGTGGCAGTGAGCAGGCCATATTTGTTGCCGATATGATGGTCGTTGGGGCCGAAATGCTTTAGAATGGAGACCCGTACAGCAAAGCGTAGTGTAGACCGATCTGGTGCCCGCTGGACCGACGACCTGAAGGACGTTGCGGGGGGCAGCTGGATGAGGAGGACGGAGGAACGACATGAGTTCCGAAATTTGGGAAAGGCCTATGTCCAGCAGTGAACGAACACGGGCTGATGGATGGATGGATAGATAAGTATAAAACATGGTATTATGGTTAGGATTTAGAATAAGTGCAACAAAAAGTGAAGTGAGGAGCGTGGAAAGGTTACTTATGATCATCAATTCGGGAGCGAAGCGACGTGAAGCGTATTGAGGCGACCCCTGTAGTTCTTATCAGAAAATTATTTGTGTAATAGAGAGATATCTTTTACGGATTCATTCAGATCAACTAGTCCAAAGAAACGTACCCACAAAAGTAAGTAGTTTGGGAAATAATCGCATTTCAAATAAAAATATACGGACATGTTTTGTGGCAGTAAAGCGTTCGTCTGTGAGACCTTCTTCTTCTTCCTCTTCTATAAGTTAAAGTTGAATATCTTCTTCACTGAAGATTTGCGCGGGTATATCTCTTAGGAAAAGTTGTTCAGTATGATCAGTTAAGTATGGAGTTACATTTAAAGATGTCTGCTCATTTACACCCGCTATAAAAACTACAGAGATTGCCTCGCTACGCTTTGCTTCGCTCAAGAAATGTATATGGTATGTTCTATTTATGTATCAATTAAATTATGAATACACGAGAATTTGGTGATTTTGGAGACTCGGTAAGCGGTCAGGACCAAGGTTCAATGACACTGTTTGCGAAATACGAAAAATATTTTGTGTGCTATACTTGTTCAAGAACAACCTCGTCTCAATTAGTATAGGAAGTCTAAATTTTATTTTACGTATTTCACAGAAAGGGTAATCGAACCTTGGTCCTAACCAGTTACCAAATCTCCAGTATGAATTTGGCTATGTAAACGAAAGTGACTTTGTATAGTTAAATAACTGTTGATACATAAATCTTCATAAAGTTGTCAATTTTAATGTTTTGAGCAAAATGGTTTGCGGTTGAAAGCAATAATAATAATATGCCGGTTTTATTCCAATTTTGTACATTTTATCCATTCAAGTATGATAAAATGGTAATACCGAAT
The DNA here is from genome assembly GCA_910592155.1 of Ypsolopha scabrella. Lineage (NCBI taxonomy): Eukaryota > Metazoa > Arthropoda > Insecta > Lepidoptera > Ypsolophidae > Ypsolopha > Ypsolopha scabrella. Next base: position 23,180,529 of record OU342976.1, read on the forward strand.
ACCGTTTTAATATAAATTTTAATACCGCAAAACAAAATTTATGGTTATTTATAATATGTGCCTATTCATAGTTTTTAACAAATAAACAGTGCAAAGAGTTCACTGAGGTCAAACTAAAAACATTTAAAAATATAAAATCGTCTATTCGACTACATACATTCAGCCATGTTCTATACTTTTTATCTATAGCAATAATAAAGTAGTAAAAAGTTGTGTCTGTTTATATTTTTAAATTTTATACGTAATGGGTTATTAAGATTGTCTCTGTTTGTATGTCTGCTTCGTTTTAACTCGAGAACCACTGAACGGATTTGTATTTAGGTTTTTTTATTATCATTGAAGCTGACTCTTGTCAACATAATAGGCTCTTATAGCCTATTATGGGTTGTTGGTTTAATAACGCCCAAACTAAAAAGAGGGCGGAGATTGAATAAACGCGGGCAAAGCCGCTAGGCGGTGGAGCTGATGCAGGGCTCGACTGTGAAGGTACCACCGACTGTGGAGGTATCTTACTCGCAAATCCTCCCGAAGTTATTCGGGAGAGAGTAAGAGAACAGCTCTCAGGCAAAACCAGGCGCCCCACCATTGCCTGGGACCAATGGATGGCGGTATATCCATCCCCAATTGCCGGGCCTAATAAAAAACAGACTGGTGACGGGCAGGGGGGTCACTGGTGCAAGAGTTTCGGCACCGCGCTCACCAACCCGCCTGCCCAGCGTGTGTGAGTATGGGCATTTCTTCCAGGAGGACCGCCAAGACTGGCTAACAGGCTAATAGATGGCTGGGTGGAGGCGCGAGCGAAAGGCTAATTAAATTAAAATATACCCGTCACCAGCCCAAATACCAAAATAAAGGATGATTATACCTTTACAACGGTCAAACCCTGACAACGACGCAGGATAAACATCCGATAAATTGCTCCCGGCTATAAGCTGGCTTTGATTTCTCAGCGGAAATTAAAATTTTAATAGCCGTTATTATTCAAAATCCATTTTCACTTCTGTTAACAAAAACATAAAGGACAAAATTCCTTGATTCCCAAAGGGTTTCTATCATCAGCCGGCCAAACGATGCGGTTAACCAAACTCATAAATTATTAAACCAACCTATCATAACTGTAACAGTTTAGAATTTACACTTTACGACTTATTACTGTGTACTTACACAGTCGATGTCTTAAGTCAACAAAATATAAGGTTACATTTATTTATTCAGCCAAATTCATAACAAAAATCGGTAAGTAGTCGGTATCAAGATTTAATTACCGTTTTTGGAAAATTTGTTTTTTTTCATGTCCCCTACAAACGCAAGTTCAGCACTGAATCGATACAATGGAAAGTCAAAATATTATTTTTCAAATTACGCCATAAATGTAATTGGTCCGTGATACTGATCACTTAACGAGCCTCCAGTATGAATTTGGCTGCATGAATAAATATCATTTTGTATAGTTGACGGAGAATGTTCTCACTTCTTAATGAAACGTCATCATGAATGTTACAAAAATAATTGGTATGCAGTTCCACAAATCTATGTTTTATTATGTTTTAAAGGTTCGCAACCGGTTTCATCATTTAAACGAGATCTTCAGGCATGATTTTTATTTTATGTGGACCTTTATGAAATTAAAACCATATACTCAAGTTTACAGTCCCTTGAAGCTGTGAAAAAATCAAACTTCTAAGTTCAGGTGAAAAAAAGATGCAGCTGTTTATGCCGGAAAAAACGTATATTTCGACACTCTCAAGGGAATCAAAATTTATAGGGTAGTTTCCGATAACCTAGAACTATGAAATTTGGCATGTGACGTCTTTTACTACAGGTATAGGAAAAAAATCTGAAAACTATACATTTGTAATTAAATCATAAAAAATATAGTCTTTGACGGAGTCCTCGGTGGACGAGTCCGACTCGCACTTGTCCAGTTTTTTTTTTAAATATAGAAATAATGTTTATATGTAATTATGGTGTACAGGTATTTATTAGGTTTTATTTTATATCGTTTCACCGATAATTATTAGATCTCAGCACGATGGGTGGTAAGATTATCACCGTACTTCGGCGATACCATAGACCACCATTTAGCAAATCTTAATTGTTAATCAATTTGCTCAAGCGAGATTTGACCTAAGGATTAGTGGTCCAAACATTCAAACGATTTGAATCAAAACCTTTACAAATGTATCATAACATATCATCAAGACATTTCATATCTCCGAGGGTTTGTCAAGTATTTCCGAGTGTAAACTGTCACAAGAATCGTCGATTCACTTTTCACCGATTTATCACCGTACTTCGGGCGCAAATACACGCATTTTAGGGAAGGCAGGTATATTACACGGTGTTTTCTTTTACTGTCAGCAAATGGTTAATACATACATACTATGAAAAAATATACAAGTCATTGGTGCATATTTGATTGGCAGTATTTGAACCTGGGTCTCAAGATTGAGAGACCGTGGCGGGCGTACTACTGACTGAGTTACACTGCTGTTGCAAAACCTTAAGCATAGGAAAACAGAATAGTAGACTTTTATGCACGGACAACAGCACGCACACAACGGCTACATTTATGCCTGTTTTGCTGGTACAAGTCGAGGCTGCGCTTCACGAGCCGCACCGCAGCAGCGGTTTTGGCTACAAAACCAAAAGTAAGGGACAACCCTGCAACAGTAGGTATTTAAGACCCGCGAGGCGCACGAGTTATCCTACGATTCTGTTTTTACTTCAAACAAGCGCGAACAAAAAGTTATGGGCTATCTATAGAGCTGAATGTTTTTGGCTGAGTCCATTGACATCATAAGATTTAAATCATATTGTTATAAAAAAATACGTAAATTTAATGTTTTTATACGAAAAGTGTAGCGAAATCTGTATTAATTGTCTTAGATAAAATCAAATAAATAATTTCCATTTCGCATCGAAAATGTCACATAATTTTAGCCATGATATCTATGATTTTGACCAATAATATGCGTGAAAACCATCACAGAAAATTGTGTTTCTTTTAACATCTGTTCGCAAGTTTCATCGAGCGTGCACATAATAGTGAAATAAATAGCACGACATTTGGTCACGCCCACAACTGAGTTGCTGCGCTCATTATTTGTTTAGTTACCTATAGAATAATTTACCCAAACTCATCAACTAAAAAGGCAATTAATCGAAAACTTTAACCGACGGTGGCAATAAATTAAAATTCAACTATCATTTTCATAAAGTTAGTTACGTATAACTTTAAACGACCGCCCCAAAGAGTAACTTTTCAAGCGACTAGTTGGCTCACAAGTCACACATATACTCAACTACCGCCTCTAAAGCAGGATGTAATAAGACCTAAGGTTGAAAGGTTGTGTAATAGTATGGTCCATTACACCTTTGCGGAAAGGCACTCTCTTAGATAAGACCATTTACTAACTCGTTGATACTGCTTCTACTATTCAGAGATTTCAGAAGCAAAAATCTTAGCTCCCTTTCTTTAAAGCTTTCAGTATTTTTCGACAGGAAGATATTGACGCTCTTTTCAATTTCAACAACTTGTAATTTTATGTTTGGTAATAGGTACGGCTGAATGGAGGTTTTTCTTTTGAATTAATACAGACTTCAACCTAAATTTTAAGGGTATTTTATCTAACGTTAGTTTGTATCCAAAATCATGAGAAAAATCGACGAAAATAAGAATAATGTTAAAGGAATTACTCAACCTAGCACACGTAGAAGAACATGAATTATTATTAACGGTAATATACACTCAAGAACCGGATACAAAGAACTGAAATTAGAAGAGCTTTTGACGAATGTGGGAAAAAAGAAAAAAGATACGTATAAATGCCTAGTTCGAATCCCGATTCAAAAAGTCTCACATCCAAGTTTACTTCTCTTTCGCGTTTATACAGGGTGTAAATAGAGTGTGACGATTAAATAAAACCACATACTCCACTGATTCTAATGAACAACTATTCGAAAAAATACCCGCGCAAATCTTCAGAGAAAGAGATATTCAACTGTAACTGAAAGACTTTATCTCGTAGGAAGAAGGTCTATTTTAGAATGCTGCAACGGAACAGCTGTTTCACGGACGACGCTCTCTCGATACTTGCCCGTATGTCGGTGCATTAGGGTTCACGCATTTTTGTTTGGAACTCAATTATTTCCCAAACTAAGGGTGGCCGCGGGTACGATTCTTCGGAAAATTGGTTCAATAGGGTCAGTAGGTGGTGGTTAAGGAATTTTTTCTGTCGTAGTTAAATAAAAGTTCCAGCAGATGTAGATCTATGGTATTTGCCTACCCCGTTGGTCAAACAATGTCCTCATTGTACCTACTTGATTATTTTCTTGAATTAACATGCTTTAACGTAAATCATTATGTTCCACTATAATTCCAACTCTTTTAGTTCTAGTGCTGTCAAAACTACATTTTCTTTGTTCCGAAACAGTTCTTTATGGTTAACAACAGAAGCTATATTACTTTAGAAAAATGTAAGTTTTGACAGCACTTAAACTAAAATTAAAGCCTTCAGGATCGACTTTAGTATCTATTTTCTCTTACTTAAATTGTTTAATACTAGACGTAAATTGGAAACGAAATAAGCAAATCATTAGATTGATTTTTTATCAGTCTAGAGACTGTTAATGCTAAATCCGTTTTTAGGGTTTCTTACCTAAAGGGTAACCAACGCGACCCTATTACTAAGGCTCCGCTGTCCGTCTGCCTGTCTGTCTGTCTGTCACCAGGCTGTTTCTCATGAACCGTGATAGTTAGACAGTTGAAATTTTTACAGATGATATATTTCTGTTGCCACTGTAACAAAAAATACTAAAACCAGCCAAGTGCCAATCGGACCTGTGCACTCCCATAAAACAGACATGATTGTTTTGTCGTTTTATAGATAATGGAACGGAACCCTTCGTGCGTGAGTCTGACTCGCAGTTGGCCGGTTTTTTTTAAGCACACTATGATCTTACGCTTTGGCCCGTGTCAAAGCGTCGATGAAACTTTGGTCATAATGCGACCGCGACTGTCGTAAACCGAGTTTAACTGAGTTTTGGGGGGGGGGGGGTCGTTTCGTCCCGTTTGTATGGAGAAAGAATACTTTTACTTATTTATACTATGCTTTGGATTAAGGGCTTGAGTCCTGAAAGTGAGAGAGGTGTTAAATTCAAATTCAAATTTATTTATTCAAAAAATAGTGTAACAACAGATTCTCATTTAAATCATTACAATAATATTATGTTCTAAAACTAAAGCATTTACTTTCATATTTATCTCTACAAACATCCATTACATAACTTGTTCTATTCACAAAAATATCACACTCTGGTGCTTCAGCGAGCAGGGAGCAGAACATGTCGTGGGCTCGCGCGACGAAGGCAAAGGGTTAATGCGCGAAAATGGCGCCGAAAACAACGTATACCTTCGGTCTGGCGATCCTTATTACGCACAACTATGCGTTCAGAGGTGTGCGTTGTTGAAAGAATAAATGAGAATGTCCGTGTGGTCTTTCGCTCCGTCGACGTTTGCGTCAGCGGCGAGAGGCAAGCGCGGGAGAGTGGGGGTACGGTACATGCATACCGTACTGCACAACGCAGAGCTTAACGCATTTTCCGCGCCCTGAAATATAAATATAGTTTTAATATTCTCTCAACTAGATCTACACAATCAATCTTGTTACGAATTACGCTTAGTATTTTGCCAGCGCTAAGTTTCTTCTGAGCTCAATTGAGTCATAACGCAAATGACCCACACATAACAGTCGGTAACGAAACAATTACTATAATACGCAACTGCCTGTGGCCAATCTTAAGCTTCAGCATCAGTACAATTTTGAAAATGAAACAATAAATGTTCTCATTTTATTCAACTGAAGTTTTAACAATTTCGCTAAGCGCTAAGATTCTCATTACATTTAACTTAAACCGAAAAGTAACAAACTTGAGCAATTTCCAACAATAATCAAAAGCCAATTCCAACAGCATTACAAGCAACTTAACACCCCAATCAGCTTAAAATTTACAGCGACGACGTAATCTACGTACCTACTTATCTTGTTTTTAGAAATAAAAGTTGTTTGTCTCGACATAAATCCTCAAGGGGTGTCAAAAGTGTTCCGAGTGTCGTGAAGACTAGTTATAAATCTGGCTTTCACTGAATGTTATTTAGTTTCAATGTAGGTACGATGGATAAATCCATCACCTAGTTTCGGTTGAACAGGAACAGACTAAAAAACAATACAGAATTGAATTTGGGAAAGAAAATACAACTGATGACTGTCCTACACTGAAGGCCGAAATATAGTGAGTTGAAATGTTTTATAGTTCTCATAATTATTTATTTACTATACTTCATAAAAATTAAGCTTACAAAGAGTAAAATATTGTATTTTTCATAAATGTTTAAAACGGATTAACTCACGTTTAAAATATTTTCTATACGCCGGATTTCGTATATTTTGTTATTAATCTCGACGGTATAAAGATAGCGCTTCTAACTTCCAATAATATTATTCTTCTTGTAAAATAGCCGTTTGTTCTCTATCGCATCATCGAGGAATAATAATAATATAAATGGTTGAAGAAAATTCTTGTACTGTTTCAAAAAAATATTATATTTATATTTCCGACTAGTTTCGCCTTAATGGCATTTTCCGGGTTTTATAAATATACGAGTTTGTCACAAAAGCTGTGCAAGTATGTCAAAACACGATGAAAATAATCTCCAAAACCAAACATGAGGGTAATTGATTACTAATTAGTAATTATATATTATTATTATAATGTTTCACCAAGTGCCGGCAATCGCAAGTATTAACTTAATAATATAAATATAAATACAAACATGAAGGAAATACTCTCAAGTTATTTTATTTTATTGTTTCATCATAATGACGTAAGCCGACACCATGTTCACAAAGTTACTTTTTTTGAATGGCGCCGCACCCCTTAGGGGTCATAATTTTATTAGAATATCGAATAATTTTCATTGTGTTATTCAGACTAATTAAATGAAAGGATTAACGTTAAAGACATATTTGGTTATTTTGAAATTTAATTTTGATTTTATTTATGCTTTATTGAATGTGTAAAATCGTAGTATACTGGCGACATTAATTGGGAAAATTGAAGAAATTTATTTATTATTTTTTAACACTTGACTTGAATGATGGGCTTTCTGGTAAAATTATTTGTCAACAAATTTACATGTCTCAGCAAGGTCTGATGTTTCGGAAAGTTTTCAGCAAAGCTATTGAATTTGAATGTTAGATTAGCTAGGTATTTGAAGGTAGCAATCCGTAAAAGGTGTTATGGGAGATAGATCACTACAAAAAAAGTAGTATGTATAAATGTGATACATCAACTGTCAATACAAAAAATAGTAATTGGTCTTTGTTTTATTATAGCATAAAAGTTTTTCCTAAGGTGGTAAATAAGCCGCTAGAATTTTTTATTACTCGCATGTAAGTGTGAAATTGCCCTTGAGGTTTTATTTGTGAATAAATAAATAATGATAAAATAATTGAACAATATAAAAAAACAAAGCTAGCATTTGCACCAATATTCTTAGATGTGAGCTTGGACCTACGATACCTATTACTTGGCCATCTGAAAGTCTATCATCTTACCGACTGAGCTTCTACTACCAAGACTAGACGAATGGACATAGACAAGACATAATATTCATTAATGATGCTAAGCATAATATATATTTTATATTTTAAGTATTTGTATTTATTTAAAGTTCATTTTCATTTATTTATCAAGGATTTGTACTATTTACATTTAATTAAAGATCAACTTAAATAACATAAATAAAACTTTAAAATACTTAATTCAATAACATAAAACACTAAAAACTACTTAATCTTAAACTAAACTTTTTCTACATAAGGATAATATATCAAGGATAATTTATTTATTAGATAAAAAAATATTATTGCCTTTCCTCGTGTTTATATTTAGTTCATTTGTTTTTATTTTGCATTAAACTGACCTATAATAAGTGTATATATGTTACCGGCAATCTGTAAAATCCGGTGTTGTATAATTTAATATAAAAAATGCCAAAAAGGTTAAGGTAATGTGTGAAATATTACTTTTTTAGGTTTTTTTCAAGGTATTGTATACAGTACCGAATGCGCAGCCGGTAATGTATATAAAAGACGTGAGCGGGAGTGGAAAATTAATTAGGGCATGTATTTAAATGATCCTTTATGAACAAAGCTTAGCCTTTTGGCTAAATGGTATTTCTGAGTGGTCTTGAAAAAATAACAACGAAGGTCACCGCGACTCGCCATACCTAACTTCTAACCTAACCTTCCGGCTCTCTTCTGCGCTGTAAGACTTCCAAAAACTAATTTTGACTGCGAACTTAATATTATCCCATTGATTAGTAATAACTTTATTACTTGACTAAGTCGATGGACCAGCAGGTACTCTATACAATGCCTATGAATTGTATACATTGCCTAGGTAAAGTGTGTAACGGACAAAAATATTTATAATATGTCATACATTGCCCGGACGCCCCAGGCATTGTACACATTACCTAGGTATTGTATATAATACCTGAATTATACAGATTGTCGGTGACTTATATATGTATAAAAAAACATATCGTCACGACATGAATCCCGAGGGGGTGTCAGAAGTGTTCTTATATCATTACCCTATTACTTTTATTATTTTGTTATAAATAACACAAATAATATGTGTTATGTGTCTATTTGTTTATAACACAAATAAATATTGCATTTAATTTCTACCGTGTATTTCGTTTTCTCCCATAGAAACCCTTATAAATGATCCATTATTAATCTGGTCCACGGCAAAACGGTCCACTTTACAAACAATGCTATTTAATCACTAATACCGTCGGATAACTCTGTTGTAATAAATCTTGAAGCAACTGAACGGTGAACTGTTTCCAGTTGGGATTCCGAGTTTGGGATTACTTTCTTTAGCAGATATCTATTTTTAGGGTTAAGCTGTCGAAAAGTGAGTCATTGCAACAGGACTCACTCGGTTGTGCTCTGAACAGAGAACGATGAAAGATGCTACGCCGACAAGAGCTAGGCTCTTAAGTCATTGATAATGATGATGATGATTGACCTATGACAGATATCATTTGAAAAATAGAAGTACGAGACGCAAAGTAACTAAATTTAATCATTCCGGCGACAGCTTGCCGGAAACAAGCAAGTATCGAAATGTTTCATTTGAGACTTTTTCCCCAAAATCTTCCTACTTTTATATCATGTCTCTGCCTACTGTATACTGCCTTTAACTTTCTGGCTAATCTAGGGCACATGCCTGCTAAGGCACCTCAAGACACATATTTTTCTAATTTTATATTGTAACAGTGAAATGACTTTTAAGCGACCTTCAACCAGCGCAAACAAAAAAATTTTGAAAAATTTTACACTATCTTTCCGCTCCCGCATTTGATTCAACGTTTTAAAATTCATTCAAAATGTGTAGGGCAGAAGAGTAGTCAGAAATTTTTATATTTATATTATTTGATAATTTTATAGATCACTTCAAAGTTATTTCACTGCTACAATATAAAATTGAAAAAATCTATAGTCATAACAGAGTATCTAGTAAAAAAAACGTATCTGTACAAGAAATACTTATTCTACATTTTAAATGAAATCTGTACAAGAAATACTTATTCTACATTTTAAATGAAATCTGTACAAGAAATACTTATTCCACATTTTAAATGAAATGGGTTACTAGTATTGCGTAAAGTATTGTTTTAGAACTTTTGTCTGTCTGTCTTTCTTTAAATATCTACGTATTTGGATGCGGTTTTTTTCCAACATAAAAGCTATAAGGGGTTTATACTCGTAACAGTACCGAATGTAAGTTAAAAAAGGGGAATTTTGGGCTACCCTGTGAGCTTCCTGGCTCTCCTGATGTAGGTGTATCGTATTGGAACTGAATATCTTGAAAGCTGCCTGTGCTCATATTTAATAAAATCAAGGGTATTTACATACATATACCTGTATCAAGTCACGCCTGTCTCCCGGAGACCCCTTCGGGCAGAGGAAAAAACAACAGATTTCCATCTGCCACGACCCTAACACAACTCTTTTGGTCTATTTTTGTGAATATTTTATTTTAAATGATTCTTTCTTCTTTTTCTTAAATATACCATACATAAAGTTTTATAAATATACCACATTGTGGCGAAATCCATCGCTTTGGATTCTCTAAAAAATATTTAGAGTGCATTACAAACTAGAAAATACCAATTTTAAACATTAGTCACGATTTTTTTTAATTCCTTGGATCATGATTTGTGCCACCGATTTTACCATCTCTTAATCTGCCCTCGCTTGCTATTTTGAATGCTAATCTGCCATCGTAATTTTGTGGTATGCCCAGCCATTCATTAACGATTTAATTAAAAAGTACGCGTCAAACTTCGATGAGAAGAATAACTAAAAAGAGCAAAAAATAGGTGAGAAAGAACAAGTAAAATAAAAAGAAAGCAAAAAATAGGTGACAGAGAACAAGTATAATAAAAGTTTAGTAAAAGGCCGGGAAATCGCAAAAGTAACAACAGAAGAAGTTTTATTTGTCTTCTTTGCCATCTTTTATTATCTTTAGTAGTGTCGTAAACGCTTCCATCATAAATTCTGAGCGTTATTGTCTGCATTTTGAATACTAATATATTTATGTAAGTTTACTTCTGTGTAGTGGTATAGATATTCTATTTCAAGAAGTCCGTTTGGCTATGGTTGGATAATATAGTGACGTGTACAGTGCGCGTTTAGTTTGTGTGGCGAGTTTTGGGACCCTACTTTTTACTATTTTTCAATGCAAGTGCTCGTAAAGTTCTGTTTTATATGCGTCTAATCCGTTGTCAAAGTCAACTTCACACTGAGTCAAAGAATATAGTACTCTGCACTGAGTGTTAAATGTTTTAATTTTTTTTTTTTATATTTAGTTTTGTTTTCCCTACATAGTGGGAAGGCAAATGAACTTAGCTCATACAGCCATGTCCGAGGTATGTTTTATTTTTTTAATTTATCGGAAACAGTTGCCCGTCTTATCTTGTGTACCATAGATAGACATGCCAGAAATGAGCTGGTTTCAGTTTGATGCGTTCATAGGCTGCGTTCAGTTTTATTGATAAATGAAATAAAAACTGTTTAGACGACATTTTGAGTGGGTAGTAACTTTACAAATTGAAAATTCTGATGAAACTTAACCAACCAATCTTTTGATATAATACCTATATAAACATATAAATACTAATAATATACCCCGAGGGGGTAGGTGTTCCGGGTGTGAACTGTAAAATTCAAGTCACAGTCCACACTCGGTACACCCGCGTTTTACCGACGATTATTACGTCTCAACGTGATGGGTGGTGAGCCCTATCGCCGTTCATAGGGCTCAAATACACGCTTTTTAGGGCATGCAGGTTTCCTTACCATGTTTTCGTTCACCGTTCAGCAAGTGGTAAGTATTAAATACCCTGCAGATAAATTCCAAAAAACTCATTGGTGCATGCCCCGGCCGGGGATCGAACCTGGATTTCAAAGATTTAGAGGCCAGCGTTCTACCCCTAAGCTACCGCCGCTTTTTTTTGATAATATATAGGTAACAAGAAGGATACTGAAATCTGGTTAAAATAAACTTCTTGGTATAATAGATAATACTGGCCACTTGCATTCTCTGTACATTATTAAAAAAATATATAACAGGCCTATACTGGCTGAAGCCCTAGTTAAAGCCGTAGACCCCTGTGACAGACGGACAGACAGAAAGACATCGGAGGCTTAGCAATAGAGTCCCTTTTGGTACCTTTCAGGTGCGGGACCTTAAAAAGTACTTGTGCATACACTACTACAAACATAGCCAAACGAACTTTGTGACAGAATATCTTTACCTAGCAACTATCTTACTGTAGTCATCTTGATTGTAGATGTTCTGAATAAAGTCGTCCAAAAAGAAAAGATAGAACTCGTCTAAACAAACAACTATTACTATGGAAACAGCAATGAAATCGCGAAAAAAAATCGGCTGTTCCATAGAAAACTTACTTTTCTTACTCACTGAGTGAATTTACAAACGTGACACAGTATTACCTTTCATATGGTACATGAACATATGCATGTTGCTTGTAAAGTTTGTTATGTAAGGTAAAATATGTAGTGTTTATTTTTATTATTTTATTTTGAAATTGTTTTTTATTGTGTTATATTGTAATTATTATGTGTTATTTGGTACAAGGGTGTTAATTTAAAATAATTATGTATGTTATTCTTAATACTGATTTATGCTACTCTATCATCTTAGGTCCAGACCTGTAAAGATAGCTGTAAGAAAGTTAAATAAATAAATACATAGGTACTAGTACCTTATGGTTTGATTGATAAATGCTATATTAATTTTATAGCTATCAAGTTTATCTATTAATCAAATTATAAATTAATTTATTCGACCAAGCCGTTTAGGAGCAGTAGGTTCTTACTCAAAATACACAATTCGGATGATTTTTTTTCATATAGAACATTTGGTGATATGAAAACAAAAATTTCCACTTGTTGATGATTTTTTTCAACCTTAAACGAGAAATAGTCTTAGGAATGTCCCATCTGACGGTACTATATCGCGGGCGACGACAAGTGATGCACTCATAAATAAAACAAAAGGAAGATACGGTACCCCAGTTATCGCGTACGGCACTGCAAATATAGGCTGGTCACACTATCTCTGTCGTTCGGTGGCGCTTGCTTATAAAAGAGGTCCATTTTTCAGAGTTGACAATATAAGAACTTACCGTATCTATCTTTGCTTGTATCATTTTAATTTGGTAGTTTACTACTTAATCCTAAAAGTAGCTTTAATCCTTACGGGACAGATGATGTCAGTCCAATATTCTATTGCTTTTCTATTGTTGTTTTTTTCCCAGTCCTGCAAGGATTAAATCACAAAATTGGCATAAAACACAATTACCTACAACAAAAAGTTCCTTACTTTACATTTTGCCTCGAAAACTCATTATTCGTATAAATAATGTTGATATGCATATTTCTATGATTTTATATTTTACTAGCTTTCGCCTGCGGCTCCGCCCACGTGTTACTCGTTTTAACGACATGCTGTTTTCCGGGATAAAAAGTTGCCTATGTGTTAAGTTAGGGTATAAGCTATATCATTGTTTATAACTGTTTGTTTCCCAATAAAGAAAATGAAAAATTGAAAAATGAAATCATTAATACTTGCGATTGCCGGCACTTGGTGAAACATCACTAAAACATCAATAAAAACTGCTACATGCACGGTCTACATAGTTGTTCATTTTAAAGTTATTTTATTAAGTTATTGTGACCTGATGATGCCGTAAGGCGAAACCGGTAGTGTAATGAAGGAAATTGAAGTGAAACAATATAAGTGTATTTTTAAGATATTTAAAAATACACTTATATTGTTTCACTTCAATTTCCTTTATATCCATATCCATTTCCTTTATATTTATATCCATTCTAAATTTCATCCTAATCCGTTCTGTCGTTTCAGAGTGAAATAGTAACAAACATACACAAAAACACAAACTTTCGCATTTATAATATTAGTGTGATTACATTTTATGGTTTAAAATACATGAGGGCCTACACTTTGTTGTTGCCCGTATTTATGTCTTATTCATTCCCACACTATACATTTTATAATAATGAGTGTGTTAGTTTTTGAAACTTTAATTTTAATAATACAACCAAACCACTGGCGAAAGAGAGTGGTAACCCTATCACGGGTTTGTATAAACATACTAGGGTTGGCCCAGCCCGTTATAGAAAGACTTTATGTTACAGGAATAAACTATTTTCATTTTCATACAACTCATAATACGGCTATGTCTATGGTACACCGTACGCCATGAATATGTTTATTCTTACCATTATTTTATTTTGCCTATTTAGGATTATGCCAACTTTTCGGTGACCGTCATGCTACCAAGTGTTATTTTCCCACTTTGATTTATTGGTAATATTTGGTAACCAAATGGTGTTTCTTTCGGCAGTATCCTAACTTTTGCTGCTGTTCACAGAGATAGGTAGAAATAATATTATTTATTACATTCTCATGAAACGACAACGATTGAAATATGGGAAAAGTAAACAACAGAAAAATATTATGTTTATTTATATCTCATGTACTTATCCACAATATACTTATATTAAATATTATACCCAACCGGTTTCGCTATTCAGCATTCTCAAGGGCTTAACTACAATATTTATTACATTTTCAGAATCTACAAATAAAATACGTGCAATAATATAAAAAACAATCACAAGCATCAACAGAAAAATAGTCACCGTGTTTATACGGTCTGCCATCTTTAAATGAAACAACATACTCTAATAATCATAATGATACAATTATCCAAAGGAAATATACCCGCGCAAATGAAAAACAATTGCTTTCCTCTTCATCATCTTCTTCTACTAATGCCATCTCTTATGGGAGCTATAATTATGGCCACTTGGATCCGTGATGTTGTGGCTCAAAAGAGTTTGGTTATTGAACCATTCAATGATATTTTGCAGCCATGCTGTTTTTCTACGGCTAGGATGGCGAATCTCGCAAAAAAATTCAAACGCTTTGCTTTTCATACACCTCTGTTTAACGCGTCATAAATGCTGTGTGATGATAATTCTATTAACTATTACTCCTTAAAAGACACGTAAAGTGTGTTATCAATACGAACAAAGGCTTATAATTTTAAAGTTTGGTACGTTTTTGAATAAAGAGCTTGTAAAAATCACCCGCTTTCGGCCTTTGCCATTTGCCAGAATCGCCGTCCAGGTCTCCTACCGCCCAATATTTGATTGATCATAAAAGATGAGCTGCACGTATGTTATACCTTTCGCTGCCCATGTACTGCAGTTTTCTCCTTTTTATCGTGCTATAACCTTTGTTCATCCTCTCTAACACTCTATCATTTCTGATTCTATCAGTCCAAGATATCTTCAACACTCTTCGATAGACCCACATTCCTAAAGCTACTAACCGTTAACACAAGGTCTGGGCTAGTGTCCACGCTTTTACTCCGTAAATAAGTACTGAAAATCTATAACACCGCACCATGGCGTCTTGTGGATAGTTTGAGACTTTGGTTATAAAGAAGGTTACTCATCCTAACATTCCTCTCCATACTAACTTTAATCATCCACTGAAAATGTTATATGGGCAAGTAAACTTTTTCTTTCATTTGTGCGGATTGCGAAAATTGTTCAGTAAGATCAGTAGAGTATAATTATGGTTTTATTTTAAGATATTATATCCTGTATACATACATATATACGTATGGTAGAGCTAATGCCGGGCTCGACTGTGGAGGTACCACCATCTTACTCGCAAATCCTCTCGAAGTAGTTTGGGGGAGAGTAAGAGAACAGCTCTCAGGCAAAACCAAGCGACCCACCATTGCCTGGGACCGATGGATGGCGGTATATCCATCCCCAATTTCCGGGTCTTATATAAAACAGACTGGTGACAGGCAGCGGCATCACTGGTGCAAGGTTTTCGGCACCACGCTCACCAACCCGCCTGCCCAGCGTGTGTGAGTATGGGCATTTCTTCCAGGAGGACCGCCAAGAGGGGTGAAATCCTGGGAAGGCCTATGTCCAGCAGTGGACGAAACAGGCTAACGGATGGATGGATGGATGTAATTGTAGATATTATGGCGGTGTAATTAGAAAAAGAAACAATGAAGTGCTAGTAAAACTCGTGCTCTGTAAGTTCCGTACATACCGTTTAAAACACAAACTTATCCCACTTGCAGTTATGCGAGACGACCTTCACTTGACGCTTACCATAAAACTATGTATCTAAACCGACCATTTTTTAAACTTACAATGGAAGTGGAGTTAATTGTGTCGATTCGGTGTAACACGACTTAACTTATTTGACAGGAATAACTGCATATAAGGTCAGATTGAGCACCTCATTTTGCATTAATCAGAACTGAACTCTTCGACGTTTCCTTTTAGTTTAAAAAAGAGCGCTCTCAGCCTAGGCTGATGACCACCAAGAAACACGCGCCCACAAAAGTCTGCGTTTTTATTTAATAACTCTGCTTCTAGATGAATTTTAAAAAATATTCTAAGACGAGCCGACGATGTCATTTGATAACTTATTTTTAATAAAAATTTCAAGGCTTTATGTTTTAAAGAACTTTCAAAAAACATGAAATTAAGAGGTAACTTCGTAATTTTTTTCTATCTACCAAACATACAGATTTCGCGTTTTTTTTTCAGCCTATTAGCCTATATTATTTTTACTATACCGATTAACCAAGCTACACAAAGTGGTATGCTCATTTGAAGTTGGGCACCTAGCCTTATACGGACCCTTAAGTTAGGTTTGGTCCTGTCAAATAAGTAAAGTCGTGATCCACCAAATCGACACAATCAACTTCTTAAATAATAAATTACAAGTAATTTTCATATTTTTCCGTATGCATGTGATAAAGACCTATACGTGTAAACGGTTTCATGTTTCTAAGTCAACTAATTGAAACTATGCTATATTTTAATGGTGAACTAATTTGTATGGAATTGATTATTGTAAATGAAATTACTTTTTTCGCGTTGAGTTAGAAGCCTGATAGTTAAAAGTACCATGGGACCATGGTTGATATCTCAAGACCCTTTTTCAGGCGGACTGAGAAAATGGTCTTGAAGGACGGACAGACAATAGTGATCCTATGAGGGTTTTTTTTTTAAGGTACGGAGCCCTAAAAAGTGCAAAGGAAAGACTTTAAAGCTGAGATTCAGAGTGCATTTTGAGTCCGAGCTCGGATCTTACTAACGTTAAAAAGCGACGTGATCCCATACTAGAGTGACGTTTGTAAGATTGAGTTCCTCTTGAGTTGGGATTCAAAATGCACTCTGAATCTCAGCCTTAGGCTTAATCTATAATTTCATTAAAAGCACTTCTATACCACCGTGTAAGGTTTTTACGTGTGTCTTATGAACTTACATACTGTAAGATGCGAATGGCATAATACATATAGGTATATGACATAATACAATGTATAGTATAAGACTTAGTGAGGTATTAAGTAAAAAGTCTTTTCAAGCCGATTACTCATAGATTTCTAGTACAATGAAAGAGCCTGGTCATTGTCTCCGACATGACAGACGTGTTTCAGGGATTTTAGAGGTTTCTAATCACAAAGTTGTACTATGAGGTAGCGAAAGCTTATTTCAGGCAAAAACTGTACAAAAATATTTAAGTACAAAGGACGATTGAATAATAATAAGATAAGATACGTAAAATATGTATGTAAATGTACAAAATAATTAATAAGAAAAATTTTTTTTGAAATAATAAAACAAAAATAATACTACACAAACGCTTTTAACGGTTATCCTTGTTTTTTTAACGAATCAACAATTTTTGGGGTCCCGTCCCAAAGGGTAACCAAGGGGACCCTATTACTAAGACTCCGCTGTCCTTCTGCCTGTCTGTCCGTCTGTCCGTCTGTCACCAGGTTGTATGCTATGAACCGTGATAGTTAGACAGTCGAAATTTTCACAGATGATGTATTTCTGTTGCCGCTGTAACTACAAACACTAAAACCGGCCAAGCGCGAGTCGGACCTGCGCACTCCCATACAACAGTCATGATTTTTTTTGCCGTTTTTATAGATAATGGTACGGAACCCTTCGTGCGCGAGTCTGACTCGCACTTGGCCGGTTCTTAAACATCTTTTTGGAATTACGAACATTGACTGTCGTATTTTTAATTAAAATATTGTTGCGACCTTTAGTATACCTCGTATCTTTGCCTTGTTTAATAAATTATCATGATAAAAGTTTTTGAATTAAGTCTCCCTTGTTTTATCCAATCTGGAAATTATAACAAAACTTGTACTCGCAGTATAATAATCCTTATCTTTATATAACAAGTTTCAAGTAGAATTCAATGCCTAGTTGATTTGTTATCTGGAGTTTATAAGTTTGTAGACTCTCATTGTCTAAAGATTTCTATTGTTGTATTTACCAAAAATTTTGTAATAACTATGAACATTACCTAAACGTGTTATTAAGTTTTCAACGTTATTTTGGCTTTATTTATTGCTAAAATAATGGTTTTTTAAATTAATATGTAACGTTTAAAAAAAACCGGCCAAGTGCGTGTCGGGCCACGTGCAATGTAGGGTTCCGTAGTTGCCCGGTACATATAAGTTGGTCTACTAATACAGACCGCGCCAAACTTCTGGTCCCATACATTATAGGGAGCCAAAAGTTTGGCGCGACCTGTACTCGTAAACCTGTAAAGCCTACTTAGCTGTGATAGTTTTCCTTTTAAATTCATTATATATACTACTTTTGTGAATTTTTAAACATTTCTACGCCCCACTCTTACTAAAATTTTCACTTTAAAGCTTAATATTTCACCAACGGATCCCTAAATCGAAAAATGATTTTCGCACACCCACAATGTTTTTGAACGGCCTATTGAACGATATCCCATATTATAGGATAGACGAGAAAAAAAAATCATCCCCAGTTCACTTGTATGAGAGGTACCCTTAAAAAACATTTTTTCGTGATTTTATTTTACCATTTTGTCGGCGTGATTAATTAATAATTATATCCATGCCAAATTACAGCTTTCTGGTACTAATAGTCTCTGCGCTAAGCCGCGGACAGACGGACATGGCGAAACTATAAGGGTTCCTTGTCGGACTACGGAACCCTAAAAAGTCAGTGGTATCTAATGAGGTTTTATTTAGTATTAATTGGTGGTAGCTTAGTCGGTAGGCGGCCGAAGTTTCAATTTTTCCTGGCTTCTTATCCTGCCTACAGTTCAGTCATGCATCAATGAGTATTATTCAGTGTATTTTTCTAGTGCAGCTTCCTGCACTAGAAAACCTCTGTTAGGTAAACATGCACGCCCTAAACACGTGTTTCTATCTCGTTGGGACATAAACGTCGCCCGTCAAAATCATCTGTCTAGTAACAGTCCTTACTCAAATATACCTGTTACTTCCCTTATTATATCGTGAACACGTTTTTGTTTTGTTTGTGATAAAATCGTCATTTTTAATTCCTTGATACACCAGCAATACAAGGAAATGCGTCGTATCGTAATCCCTCTGTCACAAAAAGGTTTTAGACAGGCAAATAACACTTTTCTTCTTTGTTACAGGTAGAAGGTATGCGGGCCCATAAGGTACCCGCTACCTTGCTACTGCTACTCTTTGCCATAGAGGCCCTCCACGCCAATCGGAGGAAGCAGAAAGATAAGGTCATCCAAACTGCCATCAACATCTGTGACATCAGCGACCGTGACTCCAAGGTCCACTGCTACTGTGAAAACAGCCAAGAAATCAACCAAGCGACCAAAACAGAATGTTGGGTCTTCAACGGAGGCATTGAAAAGTCCGACCCATTCTGGTCCAGCTTTGGCTCCCAAACAAATATAGAAACTCTGTCTTTCAATGTCAGGACTGATGGAGGTTTAGACTTTGTACCAACTAGAGTATTAAGATACCTGAGGAGATTGAAGCAGTTAAATATAAAACACAGTTCGATATCCGAAATAGATAGTTATACTTTTGCCAATGTCACGGCACTGCAAGAGATGACTTTGACGAAAAATCAGATTCTCAAGCTGAATCGGCATTCGTTTTACAATTTGCCTAATTTGACAGTATTAACTTTAGACGAGAATAAAATATCCCAGCTCGTTACTGAAACATTTCACGAGCTACCAGTGTTACAAAAGTTGTACCTAACAAGTAACAATATTAGTGTTATTCAAGGTGGAGCTTTTAGACATTTAGTAAATCTACTAGATTTAGAACTGGATAGAAATAACATAAGTGAACTAAACAAAGAGTGTTTCGATGGTTTAGCCAATCTGAAACGATTGGATTTACGAAGAAATCACTTGTCTGTGCTAGAATCGTTTACGTTCACAGAACTGTGGAATCTTCAAGAATTATTGTTAGACTATAATAAGATTTATATCCTAGCTCAAAGGACGTTTGATGGATTATCCCAATTGAGAAAATTAAGTCTTAGTCATAACAAACTAGTCACTCTAGTTGGAGGTCTATTTGAAGGCGTAAGAGGTCTTTCATCTTTGGACCTCAGATATAACAAACTACAGAGATTCACGTTTGACAATTTACGACCAATTTACGACAATTTGAAGAATCAAAATAGTTATCTCTATTTAGAAGGTACGGAGAACGATGTTTACAATTTTATCTTTTTATTTACTTGGTAAATTCATAAAAAAACTATATTTTTTCTCTGTTAAATAAGTAATGAAATCTTCTTGAAAACGAATTACTGAAATCTTTTTAAGTGGGCTTTCGCTTGTCTGGCTCTACATTTACAAATAAAACAATTTTATGCTCCAAAATAGATGTAAACCATTAACTTGGCAGAAAATAGGGATCTTGAAACAAAAAAGATACCAATCATGTGACTACACAATGAAAATCAATTAATCTCTCCTTATTCTCGGTTCGACGACTTCATTATTCAAATAAGCTTTATTAAGCTTTTCAATTGTTTCAGGTAACGATTTCGATTGTGATTGTCACTTAGCGTGGATGCATCGACTTCGACACGAAGCGAAGAGCGTTCGCATACGTACCTCTTTGGAGAACTTCATATGCAAATTCAATGGGGATCCCTCTGTCAATTCTCACTTCACGTACTTCGAGAGGAACGTAATTGGCTCGAACAATATCTACGAAGTCGACGACAAAGCGCAAATCAAGGACTATTTGGATGATCCGGACGATTTCCACGATGAAGTTGAAGTTGCTGATGGAAAGCCTAGATTGAGGGCGGAGAATGAGAGGACGCTTCTGCAGATCCCCGTGGAGAATCTACCGTGCCCTCAAATTGTTAAGACAGTGACGGATAGGACTTACACACATCCATCACAAAATGAGGTGAAGGACTACAGGAATTTTATTCACAATTCCAAGGGGTCGGCTTTCCAAATTAGTTGTACTTTTGTTTCGGTTATATTTATAATAATTAGATTCTAAGTTATTTTGGTTAATGCTTACGCGTTGGACCATTTTGTATAATAAACTGGTTAATTATGTGTTAAAGTAAGCGTAACATTTATTGATTCAATTATTACAATGTAAATAAATTAACAATATAACAATGTAAATAATTAAAAACAATAAAAATTTGGCCCCTTAAGTAAGGAAATGTGATATAATTTTAATATCTTACTATGTAAGAAATATTGTAAGAAAATTTCATAAGTCTATTAAACAGAATCGTAATGTAAAGGGATCTTACGTGCCATGAATTATTTTCCTGTATTTGTAAAGATTTTACTATTTTCGTATTGTAAATAAAAATATCAATAATATATTTCAAAGTATGTAAATTAATTATAAAATTCAATTTGTTCTTTAATATTTTTGTGGATTTTGGTAGTACTGTTTTTTTTTTCTTGTAGCAACTCAGAGGTTGTGCTATATTTTAATAGGATTTTAATTTGAAACAATTTTTCGAAATCCTCAAATATACTAAATATATATTTCTGTAGGTTTATTTATATGTCATTAGAGGGACGAGAATAACATTTTCAGAAAATTTATATGAAACTTATAATAAATTATAAATTATTACTTTGGGGGTACCCTGCTGTTTATAATTTTAAGAGTTTTCTGATTGATTTTCAATCCTATAATATGCTCGTAATGTTATAGTTTTTTACTTGTTGAATTTTTCCAAAAATCAAAAATACATAAACAACGTAAGGTACTAGAGTAACTACTAAATACTTAAGCACAAAGTACCCTTGTTCGTTTAATACATACACACATACATATACCTATACTCACGCCTGTCTCTCAGAGGGGTAGGCAGAAACTACAGATTTGCATCTGCTACGATCCTGACACCCCTCTATTGCTTCTTCTATATTCATCAATCTAGTCATACCAGCTCTTCTATTCCGCGTACTTTTAACTTTGCCCCCTTCATCAGTATGTCACCTTTTTGGTCGGCATACGTCCTTCTAGGGCAGCCCGTTCGAACTTTACCTTCCACTTGTGCAGCATAAATTTCTTTGGTCGCTCTATTTTCATTCATCCTCTCTATATTATGCCTAAACCACCGAAGTATTCCTTTTTCTATTCTAGCCACTACATCTTCTTTCAGTCCAAAAAGATCCCGTATGTCGATATTTCGTTCAATACAAGTAAATAGCATTTAGTTTTATATGTTTATTTAGAACATCTCTAATGTGTACAAATACACTAGTAAATACGTCAAAATATTGGATAGGTCGTTTTTTATTATATTTTGTAAAAATGAAATCGGTTCCAACCATGAAAAAATATATTGAAATTTTTAACAGAAAGTCAGATCTACTCTGGCAAGGTGACGCTTATCACCCTCACATTGATAAAAAGCTGTGGACTGCATGAGAATACTAAGTGCTCAACACGATTCACTGGTAGTTGTTTTTCACAAATGAAATATGATTTCATTGTAAAATATTGTACATACGAGTAATTGTAATTAAAAATGAATAAATATTTACTTTTATCTTTAGAATTAAATGAATTACTTATAAATTTGTTGTTCAGACATTCGCAGCGAGACTATTCGTTTGTAAATGGAACTCATTTATTTAATTAAACTTTGATGTTGGTACTACGTGATTCATTTATTTTATCTCCGCATGTTCCACCCATCCTTATAGAAACCAACCGTATCGAAACCTAAACAAACCAAGGTAATACTATAGCAAATTTTATAGTTAGTTTTAATATTGTCAAAATAATAATATAAATAAATAATTAATTTACCTTTTAACAACTATATTGCAATCAGTAAATTTTAGGTTAACTAAAGCTAGTTTCGATACGAGTAATGTGTATTCTTAACTACCCGATGCTGTAACAAGTGACGGTAGCGCAATAATAGTCCCAGACTTGTCTTGAATACACTAGTGTCCTCTAGGCGCCAAGAGGCTCACTACTAAGTGAGTACCTATACATATCGTTGCGGTATGGGAAAGCACAAGCGTAAATTCGCTGGTCATGTTGAGAACTGAATAGCTCAGTTGGTAGAGCAACCGCCAGGTAAGTAAATTTTAGTAAAAGCCTTTAAAATCAGCTTCAAATCATACTTATAATAAAGTACTAAAGAGTCGTGTCTGTACATTAAATATTTATTTATTTATTAATATTATTGGAAAAATTTAGTGAAAGGCGATAATAGTATTGTACTGAGGCCAAACCATTTCATTTTTATAATTTTTGTTACGGTCTGCTCGAAAACCATTGGCTGGATTTGGATTCGGTTTTATTTACTATCATCGTAGTGATCCTGGTCTTTATATAAGATATATAATTAAAACTGTTCATAAAATAATCGCAAGCAGAAAACCATCGAAAATAGTTTTTATCTTAAAGATATTTTCACACGAAGCAACGGGCAATAGCAACTATAAACTGAATGTTTGATATTAGGTATCTTAAAATTTCATTTCTCTTTTAATTCGTTATTTTCTTAGATCAATTATTGCAGATTACCGAAAAATTTCAAATAGAAATATGTTTATTTTTCACAAAAACTATTTATGTACAATAAAACAGAAACACCAAATCGAGGTCTACATGACATCTGGAACAAAATTAAAATGTTTAGTAGCAGCCCCAAGGGCTGCAGGGGGGGGGGCGAGTCATTTTTTACATTAAATTAAAAAAATTAACAAACTTGAGTTCAAAAAGAAATAAAAAGTTAAAGAGACTAGAAACTTATAATGATGATCATGATGAATTATTGAAAGTATTTTGGAAACGTAAAATGAGCATATAAAGCATGTTAAGATAGTCTGATGCATAGAAAAATCATTTAAAAATATTGAAAAAAAACTGGCATCTGCGTGTTGGGCCACGAACAGTGTAGGGTTCCGTAGTTGCCCAGTTCATTTTATAAGTAAGTCTACTAATACAGATCGCGCCAAACTTTTAGTCCGCTCGGAAGTTGCTCTCCCGAAGAACGGCCTATACATTGTCGTGTTTAGAGAGGACGAAAAGTTTGGCGCGACCTGTACTCATAAACCTACGAGACCTTCTTATGATAGTTTTCATTTTAACTTCATTGTATATTTATACTAATTCTGTGAGTTTTTTCACTTATTCATAAACAACAGTAAAGCCGGCTGGGGGGGGGACACTTGACCCAAACAAAAATTTGCACTTTTAAGCTTTATATTTCGCCAACGGATCCCTAAATCGAAAAATGGTTTTCACACACCCACAATGTTTTTGGAACGACCTATATAACAATACCCAAGACTATGGGATAAATAAATAAAAAAACATGTCCAATTTACGTGTACGAGAGGAACCACAAAAAAATTTTTGTAACGATTATATTTTACCATTTTGTCGACGTGATTAATATACATATATACCCATGCCAAATTACAGCTTTCTACTACTAATAGTCTCTGAGCTAAGCCGCGGACAGACGGACATGGCGAAACTATAAGGGTTCCTTGTTGGACTACGGAACCCTAAAAAGTGAATTTACTTCCTTAGTCTTGAAATTCTTCTAACTCGTGCTTTTACCTGAAAGGAGCTAAAAATACCAAAGTACTGAGACATTCGGACCAAAATCGAATCCTTGGGGAAATTGTAAAAAGGGAAAAGTCATAGGTAATGTTATAAAATATTTTTGACCTAAGGCTGATGTTACTCGTAAATATATAATGGTCGGAACAATTGGCGCTGAACCAAAGCAAATATGAGTGACAAAACAAGTTTCATAAGTTCTTAAGCAACAATTATATCATTCGTAACTAATTTAACTTCGTGAGTAGTTAAAACATGTACTTACAAATTTTTTTAAAACTTTTTTTAGCTTTGACAAAATTACTTTTTAGGTGTCACCTGCAACAAATTAGAGACTTGGCAACACTTAAATGAAAAATCGATATGTTAAAAAATATTTTTCTAAGATGTAGCACGCAGATCATCTTTCAGAATATAAGTGACAATAATTGACTAGATTTTACATTTCACGCCTTTTGAGTAGGTAAATCAAACTTGAACACACCTGGATCATAACTTTCAAATTTAACTTTCGACATAGTATTTTATCATATCGTAAAATCCTGATTATGAACTCAAAAATTGTGCATGGTGACAAATTTTATTCATAAACTTCTCTAATAAGGACAAAAATATAATTTAGATTTGTAATAGATTACAGGATAATGCTGTAAAGTATTTTTTCTCTATTACAGTACAATTACACTAAGTAGCAAGGCAATGAATACTTTGTCCATACAGTTATTTCTGAGGTTTAATTATCTACCAATGAGGTTTTTTAAATAATAATATTCACCGGCATGATGACCGAACCTCACATGCATGCGCAGTAGACTGTTAGATTTTTGCAAATTTTTATCCAGGGCAAAAATGTCTGATAACAGTCATCGAGTTAAACTGAGCAACGAAAATGACAAACGATTTTCAAACAGCAAAATCAAGAAAAGTTTTAATTATACATACTTAGACATAAATGTTTTTTGGTACAAAAGGTATGTTCTTAGTAGCATATTCTATAATGCACAAAGAAGCAGTTTATTGTATAATATACAATAAACGTAATATTTGAATTCTGTACGAGATGTAAGAGAGAGTAATAACAAATTAGATGGCAGTGGTTAGCTTTCTTTTCTCAACTACCTTTTTACTCGTAATATACATTTATCTAACTTCATATCGTAAAATCCTCATAACAAACTCAAAACTACTGGAATAATGAAAAATATTTTTCTAAACGTCTCTAAAAAATTAAAAAAATTAATTATAGTATAGGTCTCCGACCAACATAACGCTATAAAAAAACTTTTTCTGAGATTACAGTACATGTGATACTAACTGGAAGGCAAAGGGAACTTAGCCCATACAGCCATGTCTGAGGTTTAATATCAAATACCAATGAGGTTTTTATATAATGTTCTCCAACAAATACAAAACAGTAACGAGGTTACAGTCAACTTTATTTTCGGCCTGGTATTGTCTATGGCTTACAGCGCGTTGGACTCGGTCTGTCAATGAATGGACGAAGTGTTTGTTGCGCCATAGTGTTCGAGGAAATTTATTTATTACTTACTGTAGTTTTATGGGTCAAAATAATTATTTTGCCCTAAAACTACTAACAGAAGGGATGGTGATGAACAATATTTGACTCCACCTCATATTCTGGAAATAACGACGGAAATTACGAACACTTTCAGAACAAGCTTTTACAAGAATAATCAAAAATGTCTGGCGACGAATTTACAAAAATTATGAAAACAGGTTAGTAGGCATGAGTTTAGATAAATTAGTGTATGAAACTATACATAACTAGGCATTAAAACAGTCGTGTTCTATTAAAAAACTCACTTTCAGCTCGTTTTTTAAACTGAATCTCGTGTTTTTTATAACCTTTTTATGTACCAGTTTCATAAACTACTATTATCTAACCTCATATCGTAAAATCCTCATTAAGAACTCAAAACTACTGGCATAATGAAAAATAATTTTTATGAATGTCTCCAAAACACAAAAAAAAATATTTTAATTCATTATGTCCGAACAACATAATGCTATAAAATAACTTTTTCTGAGATTACAGTACATATGATACGAATTAGGAAGGCAAAGGGAACTTAGCCCGTACAGCCATGTCTGAGGTTTAATATCAAATACCAATAAGGTTTTTATATAATGTTCTCCAATACGTACAAAACAGTAACGAGGTTACAGTTATACTTTATTTTCGGCCAGGTATTGCTATGGCTTACGGCACGTTGGACTTGGTCATTCAATTGATGAACTGTTTGTTGGTTTGTTGCGCCATAGTTTTCGAGGAAATCTATTTATTACTTACTTTGGTTTTATGGGTCAAAAGAATTATTTTGCCCTAAAATTAGTGATAGCAGGGATAGTGATGATATTTGACTCCACCTGTCATTCTGGAAATAACGATGGAAATCACGAACACTTTTAGAACAAGCTTTTACAAGAATAATCAAAAATAGCTCACGAAAAATTTACAAAAATTATGAAAACAGGTTAGTAGGCATGAGTTGAAATAAAGTAGTGTATGAAAGTATAAAAAACTGGGTATTAAAACACTCGTGTACTATTAAAAAACTCGCCTACGGCTCGTTCTTTTAATAATCTTTTTATTTCCCAGTTCCATAAACTACTATTATAGATAAATATTAAACTCGTTAGGATTTTCTTGGTATTTATGTGGGCCCTATTAGCTGCAGTTGAAGTGTCTAGCATGATTTTTGTTTATGATCGCTGTAATCCTTTATAACCATTACTAAAATTCTGATTATCTGTACAAAAACTCTGTACACAATCATTAATTTCCAATGAAGTGCACCAAAGTTCTGTTTAACATACCAAATTATCAATATTTAATTTTTAAAACCATCTAGTTGTTTCATTCAATTTGTTTGGTTTGCTGCCACTTCGGGCACAGATATAGGTATATACCTATAGCTTAACGTAACTTCCTAAGCACACAGAACAAACAAAAACGCGCCCCAGTGGAATTTAAACCCGTCAGATCAGTCAAGTACTCGAACCGCTATACCACAGAGGCAAGATTGAGCAGTTAAAACAAAAATAAATGACCAAGAACAGAAAATACTCTTAGCAGAAACGGGACGGACGATAAGCAGGAAAACAATTTGTTTTAGTGGGAAAAAAGTGACCGCACATTGTTCTCCACATATTAAGAGAAAGAAATACCTACTTAGATTACAACATGTCTAAAAGGCGAATTTATAGAGGTGTTGCGAGAGTTTTTTGGCTACTTTTTCATGTTACTGGGCTAAACATAATTTATTTGGTTTCGTTTCTGTTACATAGTGGGTAATTTACCTTGTTCAATAACAACATTGTGACAAATACTTTATTTATAAGATAAAAATGATCGCAAGTTGTTTTGTTAACATTACGCAACGTTCGTTTTTAGGGTTTCGTAATTTAAAATGGAAAAACGGAACCTTATATGATTACTTTCTTGTCCATCTGTCAATACCCCTTTTCCGGGGCTCCGTCATCAAGGATATCAAGTTGAAACTAATATTTCCTACAGAATTGAGGCTTCTAACGCAACGCGAAAAATGTTATTGCCCTTTACGTAATCAATTTCATACAAATTGGCTCACCATTAAAACGTATAGAGTACTTCCGGTTGATTCAGAAAGTTGAAATTCCGTTCTCATGGAATTATATCAATCCATCTACTTACAGCAATCTTCTACAAAAAAAAAATGAAAACTACCCATATTTAATAATAAAGAAAAATTAAGGACCAACTTAACTGGACGCTTTGTAAACACAGAGATTAAGACTTGTTTACATTTGGACAGTTAAGTACATAAGACAGAAGGTAGGTTAACTCGTTTTTCGGTCAAGTACGAGTAGTAACTTACTTCTTACTTAAAGTACCGTCCAAACAATCGCTGGATAGATTAAGTTCCAAGTTACATTTTCTGTCAAGTTATGGTTGTCAGTTATCACTATGTCTGTGAAACATGGAAGAAGAAATTCGTAATAAAATTCATCACACTAATATATTATTATAAATGCGAAAGTTTGTGTGTGTGTGTGTGTGTGTGTGTGTGTGTGTGTGTGTGTGTGTGTGTGTGAGTTTGTGTGTGAATATTTGTTACTCTTTCGGCTGGACGGATTTAGATGAAATTTACAATGGATATAGCTTATAACATATAACTTAACACATATGCTACTGTTTATCCCGGAAAAAAGCACGTCGTTAAACCGAATAATACGCGGGCGGAGCCGCGGGCAAAAGCTAGTGAAATCATACGGGAAATAGTATCCGTGCTCGCAGTAGAGTACAAGTTTTAACAATTGAGTATGTGGTGGATTCCGACCACTTTATTTTAAATCAAAGACATTGTTTAGAGAAGTCCTTCCACAAAAGATAACCTCAAATCCCCAATACAATGCGCGCGTCTTTCTTTTGACAACAAATGAAATGTACTAAACCTAAACTCGTTTTCTGTTTCATGCACGGTAAGACTGCGCGAGTACAGTGCTTCCAAAGTGATAATGCGCATACAAATCTCCGCCACTGTTCGACAAAATTCGTATGTTCTTACACATTTTATATAGCCCAGGCCATTGCATTTTAGATAGTGATTTTAATCCGATTAATTTCCATCTTTTTCAATAGATCTGGAATGGCTAATAACAGATACCACTTTCGCAACCTACACCCACTGCAGGTACGTCAGTTGAATCGTTTTTCAGCTCAGTATGATGTCAACTATCTGTGAGAAAAGTTTCAGCCGGCGTACTATAAATTTTTTTTTCACCACTTTTGCAACCTCTAACACCCAAACCCACCGCTACTTGAGCAGCTGACAGTCGATTCACATATCAGTCATGTGAGATCTACGATCGATGTCAATATCAGCCGGCTTACTATGACTTTTGTATTTGCAACGGTACCTCCCGGGCTAATAAAATTACTGACAGATTTTGCGCGTCGAGTCGCTTGGCTATAGATTTTTATACGCATTATCACTATGGGAGCACTGAATGTTGCCGAGGGGTTGCGGGAGGTGCGTGGGAGGAGGTTCTTCCATACTTAACTGTCCAAAAACAGCTAAGCTCGCGGGGCACGCCAGTTAACTCGCTACTAAACTCGTTCAAATGTTAACAAGCCCATAGTAAGTGTCAATTTAAGTTGGCAAGCCATAACTGCTCGTGTAATAAGTTTGCGTTTTAAACGATAAGGAACCTTCCTTTTTTTTTCTTTCATGGAAACGAAAATTGTTTTTTGTATTAACGGAAATGAAAAAGAAGGTTCCTAAGTCACTGAGTATGGATGTTGTATTTGTCAGCTTATCATTTAAGTTTACATCCGCAACAAACGGATTATTGAGGCGCAATATTATTATGTCCATCGCACAACGAAAGAGAGAGAAGTACAAGTCTCCTATTTAACAAGATGTATAATAAGTTCCACCAAGTGCCGACAATCACAACCATCAACATTTTAGAAAGAGATAAACATATCTGAAAAAGTGCGCGTCCGAGTAGTGCGGTGAATCAGGAAAAGGATGCATACTGCTGTTGTTTAGTGAAAAATACGCATTTAATATAATTTCACGTGAAAGCGTTTAGTAAAAAAAGCATTTTTCTATATTTCAGATAATAGTATACAACAGTCATTATTGTTATTTTTACGTTATTAGTTTAACGGACTACGGTTTTAAACTGAAAAAACAGTTAAAAACTTTGGCATTTGCATTTTTTTTCGATGCAGCGGTTTTTTTCTCTATCACGTTTTGGGCTCTGCTATTGTCATAAAAAACGCCTTCTTTATAACATATTTTTTTTCAGAACCCTTTATATTGTAGAATGGGAGTTCTACTCTTTTAAAATCAAATTTTTTACTACCTATGTCGCCTTAAGTTTGCATCTGCGACAAACGGATTATTCATTATTTCTTTATTCTTCTCTCTGATTACGGAACCAAAGAAGTAACTCAGTCCTTGGGATTACATTTTCTTGTTATTTGTATTTTAAAAGTCGCAAAATTCTTAAAATCTGTGACTAACAATATGGACTTTTCGCTTATAAAAGGGCTGCGGAAGGATATATCAGATGAAAACCTCTGATTTTAGTATTCACATCGTTTTCAACGTTCGTATGACAGGCTTATCCTTTATTAATAAAGTCTTTTTGAGCTGCTCGTCATTTTGTCATATCTACTTCAATCTTCTCTCAATGACGTGCGTTCAATTTGCTTATAAAAATATATTTTCGAAGTATCTTTGTAAGTATGTAAGTAAGTAAGCTTCAGTACTTTAACAAAGCGGCGGCTAAGATGCATTTTCATTCAAGAGACAAACAAAGGATACAAAGTAAATGAAAACTCATTTTTGCTTCTCGCTTATAAGGAATTTCAGACGGCAGCCTTTTTTACAAACTTTCATTTAACTTCATTATTTGTGCCCGAAGTACGGCGAAAAGACTTAAGGCGACTCTACTCGCCCGAACTCCCATACTAGCGCAGTTCGCAGATCATATCCTTGTATATAGGTAATTATTAATTTTTCTTTTTCAACATATTCCATTCAATATCCATGACGTAAAACTAAAACATTTATCAAAATCAAATACATACAAAAGTTACAAGCGTATAAAAATCCTGGATTTTACAGATATTTTGATGAATGTTTATGTACCGCAATGTCCTAGAAGTGATACAACAAATAAAATAATTTTAGCTTCACAACATAGGATATTTTATACTATTTAATAATATTTTGGTTTCATTTCAATTTTTGGGATATTTCTTTTGAAATCATTGGAACCACCAAAACCAATCTCGAGTTTTTTTAAAACATGAATGTTGTCTCGCGTTAGCTTGCCTCTCACACCGTGTTCGGCTAGTTCCGTACGAGCTCGGGAAATGAACGTTCGGGCCAACTTATAACAGTCAGTCAGTGCTTTATAATCCGACTTCAAGCTGCCGACTACAGGCTTCTTAAGACGACGTAGGTAGTAAAATCTGAGTTCTTGAACAAGTAGTACTCCCAAACTACAATAGATATGGTTCCAAAATAAATACATGTTATAAACAAACCCTTTTTCAAGGCGATGTAACAGCCCGAAACGCGATAGAGAAAAATTGGCTCGATCGAAAAAAATTGCAAAGTGGAGGCTATTTTTTCATTTCAAACAAGCAGTCTGTCGAAACTAATAAAGTAAAAAGTTTCGTTAATTGAAAAACAGCATTATCCACTCTTTTCTTGATTTACCGCACTGCTCAGACGCGCGCTTTCTCAGATATGCTTATCTCTTTCGTTGTGCGATCAACCTACTTCACCTTAAGAACCCACCACAACGTGACGTAGTAATCATCGGTGAAACTAAGACGACCCATTCAAGCCCCAATATAAATCATTTATTTTAAAACTTTCATTGTATTACTTATTTTGTTGAAAATATTTAAGACGACCGTCACCTTTGACATTATTGATTTATCGTGAGAATTTATTTCATTCTATACCCATGGATTCGTAAAAATTACGTCATCAATACAAATTACAAGAGCCTGAACATTTTCATGAAAACATATTCTCGAACCACACTGCCTCTGTGGTCTAGTGGTTTAGTATTCGACTACTAATTTGGATGTTGCAGGTTCAAAACCACGTAAGGGCACATTAATTTGTGTTCGGTCTGCGTTCTTTGGAAGGTTCGTTCAGCTATTGATTAATTTGTGCCTAAAGTACAGCGATAGCTAGAGCTTACAACTAATTACTGGGACGTTAAAATCGTCATTATAACGTGGGTGTACAAGTTGTTTTTGACTTGCATTTCACAGTACATACTCGTAAACAACTTTGATACCAACAAACTAGAATTCTAGTTCGCTGTCTGATACCCTTTCGGGTATTTATATGTTGATTATGTATGTAATTAAAAATAGCTTAGTAAATATAATTTTCTTAAAAAAACAGTTAATGGCTTTTATTTATTACTTGTTATTTTTATTAATGAACACACAGAAATAATATAAAGTAAAATCTGCTTTATTTTGAACCCTCAGAGGGGTCTTCATCAGGCGAATGGAAAATAAAATTATGACATTAAAACGTAAAAAACACTGACATAATATATTGACATAATTAGTTATAAACTTTTTAGAAATGAGTTGTCAATAGCTGTTGTAGTTGTTTAGAGTGCTCCAATCGTGAAATTATAAATAATATAATAAAATTGAAATCTAAATTTACAGTTATTTTATTATATTATTTAGAATTTCACGATCGGAGCACTCTAAACAACTACAACAGCTATTGACAACTCATTTCTAAAAAGTTTATAATTAAGTATGTCAATAGATGTCAGTGTTTTTACGTTTTATGTATATGTCATAATTTTATTTTCCATTTGCCTGATGACGACCCCACTGAGGGGTCAAAATATAGGACATTTTACTGTATATTATTTCTGTGTATGTAATTAAACAAATATATACATGGAATGAATAATTTGGTCATAAATATGCTACTCTGATGAATGTGAATTATAAAAAATAGACCTTCACTCGCCCGGCCTGCATACGATGATGAGGTAATTACGTACAAAACTGCAAAGGTGTTTTGGAACCAACAGCACACTTTGGCGTAGCCCCAAGAAAATACAGCTTATTTTTGGTTTGCAGACGACTCCAAAGGAGGGCATGTTTTTTGCAGGTGTATAATACCGAGCAAAGTTTTTACGAGTCCACAGCGGTTAGAAGTTTAATAATGTAAGTGCTCACAAAACTTATTTTGTCGTTTTCACAGCAAATTAAAGAGGCAGCAGAGTCGGGGTTAAAGTTAAATGGTACAAAAGTTGCAGCGAGGACATGAATGGGGCCATCCGAAATCGCCATTTTGGGAATTACGTCCCTGTTTCGGTGCTTTCCGTAAATTACGTGGGTGTCGCAAAGAAAATTATTTTATTTGGTTTATGAGCCACACGAATATTATAAAAGGTGATTCAGTTAGTAGAAAGATCACATATCTTTTTGCTTTAAGTTTACGTACAAGCTCGATTTGCCAGATAAAGTTTTGGAAATTTTACAAAATCCCGCAGTTGAGAGCTCCTTGCATCCAGATTATATCTATCGCAAGGATATACAAATATATATCCTTGCGATAGACATACGAGTAGATAGATCGCGAAGGACTTTTTGTTTTTCAGAAGCCGTACCAGGCTTGTATATCAAATAAATTCGAGTTCGAGTATTCACTTTCCCACAAAAGCAGCGTAAATGCATCGAAGTTTATAGTACCGTGTTTGTGAATTTAAGCACCGGACACACAGAGCACTGTCTAGAGTTCTGCGTTTCGCCTTCTTAACAATCAGAATGCGCGTTTTTCTTGACCGTCTGTTAGCAATTAAAGTAGCAATTTTTGACAAACTTGACATTAATACTGCCTTGCAAACGTTTCTTCTAGCATATAGGAATTCAATTCATAGCACTACCGATGAATCCCCCAAAATGATTTTGCAGAAACGATCCCTGAGAACTCGATTAGATTTAATACGTAACGACAGGTCGATAGTTGATCGTGTGCAAGAGGCTCGAGAGCGGCAGGTAGAATATGCAGGCGGAAAATTACGGGGTTTCACACCCAATGAGTCAGTGTGATTCAGAGATTATAGGAATCAGAATAAATGGCGGCAAGGTTCGATAATCAATAGGTACGGGTCACGAAGTTATATTGTCGATGAAAGTAATCAAGCGTGTAGATCAAATCAGACACAGATCACGTATATCTGATGGGGAGTGATGAATCGATGATGGCTGATACACAGAATAAGAGAAGCGGTAGCTTAAAACTGCTGGATCTGACCTCTACTGGAGTGCCAGATGTTCAATCCGCGGACACAAGACAGAGTTTGATCTCTGAAACAGGAGATATGATCGTAACACCAGGCTTATGCGAGCCGTCACCGAAGAACTGTCCTGAACTAGTCCGTAAACCAGTTGTTAGATTTCTTAATTAAGTAATGACTGTTAATTATGTCATATAACTTTTTATGTTTTGTTTAATGTTTTTGTATATGTTATGTATTATTTAAGTACCTATCTAATTTAATTTTGAGTAAACAGTTTTTTATAAATATGTAAAAGTTATGTTGGTGTTGTATTAGTATGAATTAAGGGTGGAGGTGTAGGTGGTAGAGCTGATACCGAGCTCAACTGTGGAAGTACCAACATCTTACTCGCAAATTCTCCCGAAAATATTCGGGGGAGAGTAAGAGAACAGCTCTCAGGCAAAACCAGGCGGCCCACCATTGCCTGGGACCGATGGATGGCGGTATATCCATCCCTAATTGCCAGGCCTTAAAACAGACTAGTGACGGGCAGTGGCAACACTGGTGCAAGGGTTTTGGCACCACGCTCACCAACCCGCCTGCCCAGCGTGTGTGAGTATGGGAATTTCATCCAGGGGGACCGCCAAGAGTGGTGAAATCCTGGAAAGGCCTATGTCCAGCAGTGGACGAAACAGGCTGATGGATGGATGGTGTAAGGTATTTGCATATTCAATTGTATTACTTGTATGTAGTAGGTAGCTTGATTTTCCTTTGTCTCAAATTAAACTGTGCGTCGATAAGAGCTCGTGATTATTATTTACCTAAATATCTTTGTATATGTACTGATCAGTACCATCGCATAGATTACAGTGAACGCAGAACGCAGAACTCTAGAAAGCTCGCTGTGTATTCGACGCCTTATTGTTGGCTATTTTGATCTGCTAGAATATATAACAATCATGTACTTCGAGGTAAAGGAAATTTATTTTTCTACCTTTGAAAACATTTACAGCTACGAAGGCATTCAAAACATTTTCATAAGTTTTGAAGTATAATAAAAAATCTGACTGATTAAATTTAATATGCGACTGTTTCAGTTTTTTTCCGAAATCATAATCAATAGCGAACTAGTGTGTGTCGTCAGTGGACGCAAACCCTGCATTCGTTACGAAAAGAAATATAAACATGTCGCATACGGCGGGCGGGATAAATTGTATGTCATTTTATTATTGTATGGCAAGGCAGTGGTTGAGTTGTTCAGTGAATTTTTTGTAAATATATTTGAACCAGATTTTCCCTGTTCCAATACTAATAATGATAATGATCACATTCTAACTGTAGGATCGGTTGAGATTAATGTTCCTATAGTCGAAAAATATTTAAAAGCTCTCAATGTTTCAAAAGGAGCAGGACCCGATGGAATTCACCCAGTATTCTTGCAAAGATGTGCTTCAAATCTTGCAATTCCTTTGTCATTTCTCTTTCGTAAATCCTTAGAAAGTGGCACCTTTCCCAAATGCTGGAAACAGTCTTTTATAGTTCCAATTTTTAAAAATGGTGACAAACGCAATGTAGCAGACTACAGGGGAATTTCAAAATTGTCTATTATTGCTAAAATGTTTGAGAAAATAATTTATGATGCCCTTTTTCCTATTATAAGACCAGTCATAACAGAGCGGCAACATGGCTTTATCAGTGGGCGATCGGTTGAAACCAACCTCTGTGAGGTAACTGACAGAGTTTTGACTGCATTAGGTGACGGATACCAGGTCGACGCCGTGTATACCGACTACTCCAAAGCGTTCGATAAAATTTGTCACTCTATTTTAATTATAAAATTGGAGCGGTTTGGTATACACGGTGATCTTCTTAGATGGCTGGAGTCTTATTTGCGGCAAAGAACCCAGGCAGTTACTATAAAGGGATACGTATCATCGTTTGTCCCCATCACCTCAGGTGTTCCCCAGGGTTCACACCTCGGCCCACTTTTGTTCAACATATTTATCAATGATATAATTCAATATATTGAATTCTCTAATGTTTTATTGTATGCAGATGACAAAAAGATCTATTCCGTTATCAAAAGTAACGAAGACTGCATATTATTGCAAAAGGATTTAGATAACTTAGGTAGGTATTGTGACACTAATAAACTTCATTTAAATTTAGATAAATGTTGCGTAATAAGTTTTTCTAGAAAGGTTTCCGAGCTCGATTACAATTATTCTCTGTTAAATACACAACTCAAAAGGGTGACTGAAGTAAAAGATCTTGGTGTACTTATAGATAAGGAACTTTCTTTTAGAAATCATATTGAAAAATGTACTGCTAAAGCTTATCGAATACTTGGGTTTGTAGACAAGGTAGGGAGTTTAAAAATTCAAGCACCCTGAACATCTTGTATAATGCCTATGTAAGATCTTGCCTGGAGTACGCATCAGTTGTCTGGAATCCCATTTACAACATACATATTAACTTAATTGAAAAAATTCACAAGAAATTTATCAAGTATTTGAATTTCAAACAAAAAGGTAACTTAAACTTTAATTTCAATCCTCAGTCAATCTGCTCACTTGAAGACAGGCGAATTTATCGTGATCAAACTTTCCTTTTTAAAATAACTATTTGGACTCTCCTTATCTGTTAAGCAGAATAGGATTCAAGTGTCAAACTTATAATTCTCGTAAAAGAAACTTGTTCAGCGTTCCTTTTGCCGGTACAAAGTACGTTAAAAATAGATTTTTAATCAGGGCTTGTGATACTTACAATAAGGACTTCAGTGATATTGATATTTTGCATCTTTCGTTGGGTCAATTCAAGAGTGAGTTATATAACACTTTTATCAAAAAAAATTAAGCATGTATTATTTTTTTTTTTCCTTTGCTCCTTTGCTTGTTTACTTTTGATTCTCTTTTTTTTTAAATATATATAATTAACTTTTAAAGCCATTTGGCTATACTGTTTGTGTTGATGTTTTTAGTTTTGCATGTTGTGTATTTGTCGTGCATTAATTTTATTAATTTTATTTGTTTTTAAAATTGTTAAGTGGAAACTGTTTTTGGTTAAATTGTAAGCTATAATATTATCACAACGTATGTAAGAAATGATAACTGTTTGTTTCCCAATAAAGAAAATGAAATGAAATGAAATGAAATTACGTTACTTGTCTTAATTATGAGTTTAACTTACTCTAGTAAAATTTTGAAATACCCTGTTGAAGTACCCGAGGTTCAGAACGATTGCTTTTACGTCTAAAAACTAAAAACAGAGTTTACATCGGTAACCAAAAATAAAAATATCATGGCTCCTGAATTATGACCGAGTATAATAGTATTTATTTAATATTAATTACGAGCTTGAAGTTAGTATATCTTAAAAATCAGTGTATAGTTAAGTGTGTTCATATTTGGATTTTGTATAAAATTTATCACATAAATAACTATCTCTGTGCCATTGTTTGTATTTGTATTTTCCTTATATTGTTCGTAAAATTTTCCCAAACTTTTAAAATGCTTGCGCAATAGGCATTAATTTTCAATTAAAAACTCAAGCAATCTAAGCTTGTTAAGAGTTGAGTAATTCTATTTCTTGAAGCTGCGGTTAAGGTTACCAGATATCACGATTTTAGGCACCTCTCGGGAATCAGGCTTTGGCTTTTTTTAATAAAATAGTGACGATATAAAATTACGTACAATTTGTCCCACGTTACAGAACATGTTTAAATTTATGTCCAAAATCATTATCAAGCGAGCGATGTCTGTCATTATCATTAGTCATTATAAGTATGTTCGAGTTATCGTGATATGGGTGGCAGTTCAAAGTTGACAGTTATTAGTTATGTGCCATAACGAAATAGAATCGATTTTTTTAAGTATCGAGAACGTTAACAAGGGCTATCAAATCGATTTGATTGATCTTTGATTATCCAGACTATAGGTACTTTTTGTTAATTTCTAAATTAATTAAATTAAATGAACCAATAACTCACAAGCTTGAGAGTTTGAAGATTTTATTTTTGTTTTTCTCGGCATTGTACCAAAAACAAACAACAATAAAAAAACAGAAATCAACAAAAACATTAACCAACGTCAAAACAAACAGCACCTAAAGCAACCGCAACGAAAACACAAACCGCATACAAGATGAACCCATACTGACGGGATCCTATAAGATGTCCGCACCGATTAATCGATGTATTTTCGATTATGTAGTGTCAGTACCTATGGGTTAACGTTGCAATCCACGCATCAAGTAGCAAAAAGACAATTTTTCATTTCTGAATCTTTTTTTGTTAAATTTAACGAATACACTGTGACTATTGTTTCGATTTATAGATAAATAATTTATTGTATTTCTGCAATAATGAAATACATTCTAATATTTTCTTTTGTACCTGGGTGTATGTAGTATGGTGTGAGTAGTACAGGTGAAACGGAAAATTACGAACTGTCACCCATATCATGCTATCTCGAACATACGTGGACGCAGACTCAGTGCCGTCCTACTGACCTCGGACACTCGCTCGCTGGTTTCAGAAAGAACCTGAAACATGTCACATTTCGTGGGATAAACTGTATTTAATTTCATCCGTTACATATTTAAGAAAAATATCTGAAAATGGTACTCCTTAAAATCTTAAGTTCAGTCAAGACAGTAGTGTAGATGGAGGGAGAGCTGCCTTCCTCTTCCGCCCTCTTAATTAATGAGTATTTGGCCGGCAATACCAGCACACAAAACAAAAGTCATACCTACATAATTACGTTTATGGAATATACAAAAACAAAGCATCCATGTTTTATTTAAATACATAGCCTCTTAACTACGTGCAGCAAAGCGTAGCGTAGGCTGACCTCGTGCCCACTGGACCGGCGACATGAAGAACGTTGCGGGTGGCGGCTGGTTGAGAAGGACGGAGAACCGCCAAGAGTGGCAAAATCTTGTAGAGCAGTGGATGATGACAGACCGATGGATGGATGGAACCACCTATGTTGCACCGTACGCGCTGGCAGTAAAATATCAAGACTTTTTTAACAAAAATCCTGCTTTTTATCAGGTTTTTCTAGGTTTACATGGTAACCCTAGGCCGCGGCGGCACTCTAAATTAAGGCTTCACCTCCCGAATCACGCAATATTCAGTCTCCTTGAACCGAACAACTCAAACAAAGCAAGAAGTGGGTATATGCTGCTAAGAATTACTACATTCTGGTATTCTAGCAGATCATAATTGATTAAATCTTTTGAACAAACATTTTAAAAGTTTGAACTACATGTTTCTTTTGTTTTTTTTTTCATAATATTCAGTTAATTTCAGTTAAAATAGAAGTTAGTATGGCTCACGTCAGTATGAAATTTTTTTTCCAAGGCTTATCTTATTCGTTTATCCACAAAAATGACGTGTACAAAAAGTTAGTGGCCGTGTGGCAACGTCGGCAAACGCCACGTCGTCGTCCTAAGAACGACACTCGCCTTGAAAATGCCGAAATTGTCCCGATGAAACCGTTGGCAATATAGTCAACAATAATAATACGTGGGTGATAAAGCCGGTATTTAATAATAATTTTGTCATGTTCCATTTCGAAAATATTACTAATTAGTTTAAATATAATGAAACTTTGCTACTTTATTCGATTTTTATTTAATAGTAACTATTCTTAAAACATACTTCCTTTAAAAATGGCAGATTTTTTATGCCCTAAAAAGTTTCAAATCATATCGACCCCTAAATATTATTAGAATTCGATAAAATTTGCATAGTGGGTTTTGAGGTGATGTGGAACAAAAAGAACCTTGTAGAAAAAGAAAAATCCAAATTTTTATTTTATGGGCCATTCTACTGTGCGTGTTTCTGAAGGTATTAAGAAAAGATTTATAGATTTAAACATTAATAAATATATTTTAGTTTAACCCGTGAAATAGATTCGTGGCTCGAATATCGTGGCTTGCTTTTTATTGCTTAAAGAACTCAAGAGAATAATTTACTTAAAAAAAAATTCAAATGTGATCAAAATATTGTACATACTCTAAAGTGAAAATAAATAAAAAAAAATGTGGGTTCAGACTTGGCCAATATTTTTCCAATTATCCTGCGTCACTTACAAAATCAACTTCCATTAATATGTATAATTTCGAAGTATTTGAAAGTATACACTGCGTAAGTATGAAATCCCGCACTATCATATAAAATATATGTTTATTTTATGTAAGATCTCATAAAATAAATCCAGATAGAAGGAATCACGGAATGCTTGTCGAGTAAAGGTGATTTGGTTTGTAACATCGAATATTAAATATATGTAAATTTTATGTGAATCTGAAACCACTTCTGGTGAAACGAGGTCTGTGCGTTTGTTCGACATGAACTCAATAAAGATCTGAGAATTGTAGATATTATATTACTTTGTTTTATTACCTTAATATTGACCGCCTCTGTAATCTACTACACTCAGAAAACGTTTCAGTCAAATATAATCATTTTTGCGCTAAACGAAACATACTGCCATGACTCCGTGGCACTTTGGTTATGTAAAAAATAAATGTCTATTTGGTTGTCATAGTTTTAAGTTATTTACTTATTTACTTTTTCTTCAGTTTAATTCGTATTTTATGAAATTTATATTATTTACATTTTGGCATGTGTAATTTATAATCCATCCATCAATCAGCCTGTTTCGTCCGTTGCTGGACATAGGCCTTTCCAGGATTTCGCCACTCTTGGCCTTCCTCCTGGAAGAAATGCCCATACTCACACACGGTGGGCGGGCGGGTTGGTGAGCGTGGTACCGAAACCTTTGCACTAGTGACGCCGCTGCCTGTCACTAGTCTGTTTTATATAAGGCCCGGCAATTGGGGATGATATACCGCCATCCGTCGGGCCCACGCAATTGTGGGCCGTCTGGTTTTGCCTGAGAGCTGTTCTCTTACTCTTCCTCGAATAATCGGAGTATTTACGAGTAAGATGGTGGTACCGCCACAGTCGAGCCCGGCATCAGCTCTACCACCTATATATTTGTAATAATACATATATATGTATAACTAGTTTTTGACCGAGTCTTGCTCGCGTTGAGGAGTATTTACTATTATGGAAGATTTTCGACTTTACGGTTACTTTATCAACAACCCTTATAATATATTAATCAGAGCAACTACGATAGAAATATAAAAAATGGCACCAAAATTCGGTGAGGGTTATCAAGCATACGATACAAACAGAGACAAAAAAACAAAAAAAAAGTTTTCGCCACTGTACAATACGAATATAATAAACAGACACGACTTTTTACTACTTTATTATTAGAATACCTTTTAATAAATGCTTCTTTGATAATGCTCTTTACAAAACATATGGAATTCCATTATTCTTCTGTTACAATCCATATTCTTTGGCACACGTTGCTACTAAGTTTACATAGGCATGAAAGCTGTGACCTAGATAAATTGATATCTTGGTTGAATTTACCGAGCGTAATAACAATTAAATTATGATTTTGTCCCCCGTCGTGAGTCTGAGGGCGTTCTGAGGCTTTAATAACTAAAATTGCGTCCTTGACCCGAGCTCCTACATAACAGATGTTAATTTTTCTCAAAACTAATTAAATAATTTAACAAATGGACCCTATTTCCCGGGATGGATACCCGGAAACGAAACCAAGTCTAAAAAGAACAAGGGTAATTTTTTGCGACTCCTGTAATGTTTGAGTCGAAATGGCATACGAATGTGGTCGTTTTGTGATGGCGTTCGTCAACTGTTGGACATCAAAGGGTGTATATAGCTGCATACAGTATGAGGTACAAATAAGCATATAGAGAGGGGATTTAAGGACCCGTTCTCCCTGACATTGAGCACCTCATGTTGCGTCAGGCAGAACTGAACTCTATGACGTTTCATTATTGTTTAAAATAGCGCGCTATGAGCCGTGCCTGTTACGACTGGTTACGACAACCGAAACATCGCGCGCTCTAAAGAATCACGTTTCGATGCCGCCCTCCAAAGTAATTTGTATGGGGAAATCGCACGCAAAAGTTGGTGATGTTTAATGGATAAATACACCAAGTAACAATTTTTGTTTGGCAAAAATAAATCAATTACACCATTCTGTACACTTTTAACTTACGGGAGCCTGAATTTCAGTTTCCAAAATTATCTGAGAAATCGCCAATGAGAAATACTCAAAGAGCAGTTTTACGTGATTTTCAGCAACTTTAGATTTTTTTTTTCTAGCTTGCTATGAATTCTATGCAAAAATCAAATTAATTAGGTTGTAATACAACTCTTCGACAACTTGTGTGATTATTTATTTCTCATTAAACAAATATTTTCTGTCATGAATCAGCAATACGGTGGGGCACGTTTAGGTGGCATGGACCCTTAAGGGCCCCCACAATGCTTAACTTCAGTCCTGCTCTAATGTCTATTAGTATTTTAATTGTCTATCCCGCTGTAATCTACCGCCGC
This sequence comes from Ypsolopha scabrella, assembly GCA_910592155.1. NCBI lineage: Eukaryota > Metazoa > Arthropoda > Insecta > Lepidoptera > Ypsolophidae > Ypsolopha > Ypsolopha scabrella. Next base: position 23,223,386 of record OU342976.1, read on the forward strand.
GGACACAAAAATTTAGTTGTCTTCAAATTGTGTCTACATTAGGAAATTATGTTTGATTAATCTTAATATTATATTATTAATTTATCTTTTTAGGGTTCTGTAATACCTGAAAGTTAAAAGGAACCTTTATGGTGAGACTCCGTTATCCGTCCGTCCGTCCATCCGTCCGTCCGTCCATCCCTCCGTATGTCACAGCCTCATAACTTTAGCACCGATAAAGATAAAGACTTGAAATTTGCCATAAAAATTGCTTTCACTTGCGTACAAAATACGAAGAAAAAAATTTGAAAATTTGCTTTTGTTTAAAATATTGCCTATACAAAAGAAAAAATACAATTTGGGTATCAAATTGTAGATATTATAGAGGTGATTATAAAAATATATACTTTTACTATATTTACTGTGACCGATTTTGAGAAATTTTTGAAAAACCACAAAAAATGCATGTCCCCCCCCTTATTTCCGAAACTGGTAAACCGAAGAAAAATCACAATTCTAGGCCATAACTGGCCAATTACAGGAAAACTATAGAAGTTTGTCTATGTTAATATTGATTAATGATGATTGATTTCACTCAGAACTAGATGACTTTCTAGGTATTTATTTAATTTCATAAGATTTGGTTTAACTGCCTATCTTATTGATGAGTCAACAACTCGTTAATATACATGTAAAGTTTACGTTTTTTCGAGAAGTAAGAATACCTGTAAACCAACATTTGACTTCAAAACGAAACAAAAAGTAATACTTTAGCCAGGGGAAATTCCGCCTTAGCTCTGACAACCAGACATCCTGCTTCTCTCATTTAAATACGAGATGTTGAAGCCATCAACAATCATCCGCCAGCCACACGCAAAACTTTCACTTGAAAGTTGTGCCTCTAGCTATCTCAGACACGAAACGGCGCAATTTCCACCTAATAAAATACCTATCCCTTAAAAAAACTCTCTCAGTTCGCCTTTTCTCTTAAGCATATTGTCGTTGTTTCCTTAACATGCCTTTCTCATGTGTTATGCAAGCGATCTTGGAGCTCCCGAACATAAATTTAACTTTATGAGTTTATGTAAGAACATTGTAGGTAAGGCTGGAATTTTATGCAACATAAAGGAAGTGTGGTTCCCACTTGAGATTATTACCTACACGCAAAAGCTCGATATTTCACCTTTGAAGTCAATGTTTCTGGATCCTCTTTTGTGTGTACGTATTTATGTACTCGTACAGTTTCAGGCATAAACTTTCGAGATTTCACTAAAATATTATAACACCCATTCTTCATGCTTCTACGTTGAATAAAAGTTTTGTATTTCTCTTTCCTTTATATTTTACACGAAAGCAAGTTTTTTGTATTTATTACAGTTTTAATTTCTTTTTAGATACAATATCAAAATAAAACATAACCAGTTACAGCAGTGGCGTGCATAGAACTTTTTGCTGAAATGCAATGAGAAGGTCAAGTTTGACAACAAAAAAAAACATGAAAAAATTTAAATGCCACTTGGAAAAATCAATATTTGTATGACGCCAGGGTCGGTACGGCACTACCAGTGCCTACCCTAAGTCATGACCTCATACATTTTTTTAATTTGGTTTTTAATTTTTTTCATGTTATTTTATGATATGTTATTTTTAACTTGACCTTCTCATTGCTTTTCCAGCAAAAAGTTCTATGCACGCCATTGAGTTACAGTAATTTGAAAAAATTGTAATTAAAAACACTAATAATGTAAACTTGGATATCCATAATCTATACATATCTAATCCAATACTAATAAAGTAAAGTAATAAAAAGTCGTGTCTGTACATACATACATTTTAAATTTTTTGATTTTACAAAATTTGGATGATGTGAGTTATCAGTTTTGTACTGAGCCCAAAACTACCATGTTTTAAAAATTTGTCTGTCTGTCTGTATGTATGTTCCGTTTTAACTCGAGAACCATTCAACGGATTAGGATGTAGATTTTTTATTATCATCGTAGTGACCCTGCTATAAGCTTTTCATACAATAGAGCCCAAGCCGATAACGGGGCAGAGATTGAAAATACGCGGGCGGATCTGCGGGCGAAATATTGGTGGTTTGGGTTACTGTCCACACTTGGTAACACCTCTGACACCCCGTCGGTAATAAAATACAATAATAAATATGTAACTAAACGTACTTACAAAAAGTACGTTCAGAGACACCTTATGGACGACTATTTACAAAAATAAAATCTTGAATGTCTTATTTAGATGTAATAAATTATAAATTAATTAGGAGAGCAACATCTGCCAATAAACTTTTTTAAAGTTTGGCAGAAATAATTAAATTATGTATGTCTTTTTTCTTTGAATAAACTTTTTATGTCTTATGTAATACACATCTTTTTTTTACTCAATAAAATATTCCATGACCGTAATTAAATAAATTCTTAATTAATTTACCAAAATACTCAACTCAACAATGTCAACTTTAGATAGAACTTACTTTTAACCGACGAATTTCAACGTTCAAGAGATAGGTATTTTGCTTATTTTGTACATATTTTAGGTCATGTATGTTGACTAGCGATTTACAAGTATTGCATAGTTCAGCAAATGGTACAATCAAATATGCACACTGAAATACAAGTACATACCGATTGAGCCACCGCTACGCTGTATCTTTTTCATTTCTGGCAAAAAAAGCTTTATTCCTCTTTTATACGAAGTTATAGAGCTTTTGAAAGAGTTTACGATCTACAAAGCTTTGTGACATGCTCTTTAATAATAATAAAAACAAACGACGACGCAGATGGTGTAATTTTATTTTTTACTTATTTGTTCCAAAATCTTTTTACAAGTGACCAGGATTTGTTCAAAAACCTTTTTTAACGAAAACTACCCTTGAAACCTCTTAGTATGAGCCATCCAGATGAAAGAGGCTTCAAAGCATAAAGTGGTGCGGAATACCTTCAGGCACTTTTCTGGAAATTTATAATTTCACTTATTGCAAAAGAAAAAGGTGCGTAGACGTTTTTCATTCACTTTATAGGTGGGTTTTTGATTGAAGTGAGGCCCTTTTTAGCACTTTACCAGAATTTAGAGGGTTTCAAAGATGATCAATAAAGTTCAAATAAAAAATATCTTTACTCAAGTTTTTATTTATTTTTCGAAAAGGTACAAGGGTTAGGACGCCGTACCTGCTCTCTGAGGATCTTTAGATCGATTCTTTTTTACTACACAGGGCTTTCAAATTTCAGTACAAAAAAATCTCAGATACGAAGTGTATTCCTCGTATTCTAGGCAGTCAAATGTTCCGTCGTCTTGGTAACCAAGTTAAAGCCCGTTCCATTGACAATTCGCTGACCTCACACTCACAGGATAAAATAATAATATTTACGGCTTTATTCTTGGATGCAGCCAATTGCTTTGTGCTACATATAAAGCTATACCTGAATCTGATCGTGGAGTAAATTGACTCATACCACTGGTTCTCTGAGCGAAGTCATAAAGGTGACAATGTATTTCCTATTTTATTGTGAAAATTAATACATGGGTTGCTGTTAAATGATGTCATAATTGTTAAAAAAATATAAGTTGACTACACTATTGTATTGTATTAGGAATACCCTGTAATGGTAGCTGTAATTTAACAACTAAATAAATAAAAAATAGTTTACTGCTGCATTCCTTGGTCAATGCTACCACGGCCGAGCACTAATATTCAGAATGAGTATTCATTAAATGTTCTAATATTCAATTGTATAAGACGTTCGAGTGCATGGAGCGAAGCGTTTTTTTTTCAAGGCGACAACCCATTGAGATAATAATTGTCTACAAAAAGTGTATTTTATTCAGTTGACAATTGAAACACCTATAAATAGCTCCTGGAAGAGCGAGGAAAGTCTTTTTGTTATTGAGTAGGCGGGTTTACATAGGAATTGAAGCCCTAAAAAGAAACTGAATCTCATTTTAACAATACCTTTATGAACGGAATTTGTATTTTGTGCAAACAAAGTGCCTACTCGGCTTAAGTGAATTTTTTTTTACCGTTTGGACTTTGGTTATTTAATTGTGCTTTATCTAGCACCCTAGAACATGAATTTGAGTGTTGTCGCGACAGTTTTCGAGCCTCCTCCACCTTTCCTTGATTAGTAGGCTATTATTCGACCACTAGACCATTAATGAAATACAACTACATTGCCTTGATGCACATACAACAACGACGCCTGATGCTCATACTAATCGAATAGTTTATTGAAGCTGCAACTTGAAGCTTGCAAGCCACACAAGTAAAGTACCACACTCGTACAGAACTAGAAAGGAAAATGAAAACAGAAAATGTGTCCACATGCATGAGTGCATAGGCAGATTGCGGGTGATTTTAAAAGGGATTTGTATATGTATCGAGTTTTTTGTTTGCAATCTTATAGAGAGCATTCCTTATATCCTATCGTTTTTATTTGATGTGGTATAGTAACTCTATTTTTCGTCACATGTCATTTATCAAACTTTAAACAAACATCTAATTACTGATATTGCGAATGCGGAATAATGCCGGAATAGCCGTCCTGGTCAGCATATTTTATTTGTCTTATTAAATAGGCGTCCTAAATTTCCTTTTTTATTTATTTGCTTAATATTTTAAAGTCTTTATATCTAAATATAAGACCTACGTAGTTATTAAGACTACAATTTTGTTAGTGGGTGCTAGCAGCGACACAAAAACCTCTACTGGTTTCCGTCAGCTGTGTTTAGTGTATAAGTTGTACATTAATATTTCTATAATCAATAAATGCATTTAAAATAATTTATATGTTCGTTATAAATTGACGATGAAGAATGTATAAGTGAGGTCTATCACCTCTCGCTGTACATGCACAAAACGCGTAAAATCATGAGGTTGTACGACCCCCGCTGTAACGAAACGACTTCTTTTGTTGTGTAAAAAGGGAAAAGGTAAAGTATGAAGTGAGGTCTCACCTACAAAAATACCAAGTGTTTATTTGCAAAGCTACCTTCTGGAGAATTTGGCTTAGGATCCCGGCATAAAATAAAATCCCTTGCAACAAAGAGTTTGTGTCTCCACGTCTTATCTCAAAGATACTTTTGGTATCACAAATCTAGTTTAAGCAATCCTACCCCGTGACTCTCCATTCAAAATTTTGGAAAGCAATGAGAGTATTTAAGTGGGATGCTACGCGTGTTTCCAAGATTACTTTGGTATTGACGGAACTTACCTATTATGTACGATGTAGGGTTGACAGTGTCAGATATAATGATATACGTCAAACCAGCCCTTGAACCCCAAAGTGGAATGATGCTTCCTTGGATTCGGCAGAAGCACGAATTGAGCAGTTGTAGGGAGAAGTAAACGAAGTATTTGGACGACTTTTCGACTGCTCCATATATCTATAACAAAGACTATGAATTCACTTGACCGCTCATGCGGGGGCGAGGTACGAGAATGTTAAAGTCGCCATCATAGAAGTGAGACGCAGCCGTGGACTTGTAATGGACAAAATGGATTCATGATACTAAATTGAATATTTAAAAAAATATTTTTATGTTGTAAATTAATTCTCTAATTTTAATAAAATTCAAGAAATTGTTGTTCTTTAGTTATAGCCTTATGTATTTAATATAATTAATGAAAAAACGTCCATTTATGGTATATTTTGTGAAATATTATTTCGGGCTCTATCTTGAGTCTACAATGAAGTATAAAAACTAGCTTAAATATACTAGCCTAAATATAACCTATTTATGTACAAAAACTATAGGTGCTATCAAAAAATCAGCTGTCAAGAATGCTTGAGAAGCAGGTCAGTTCTAATTGTATGAACATCTGCGATATTATAATGTGTTCGTCTATGTATATAACTACTATATTAATCTGTTAATATATTGTTAATTTCTATACTGTTGATTTCATTATGTTTATTTGTCATTATTCTATGGCATCAAGTTCAAGCCTGCATGGGTAGTAATAAATTAAAGTAAATATAATAAATAAAATTTAAAAATGTATTTAACGGTGTAGTAAGTATGCTTGTTTGACCAAGATTTGTTTTATTTCAGCACCACACATATAGACTATGAGGATATAGTCAGTAACCTTAACTCACCGAGTACCAGGATGACACAGTTACTGTTGAAAGCAGAACAAGGGTGCATTCAGGGGTAGATTTAACTCATCAAGTCCTAACACACAACCGACGTCATATTATGGCTTTGACCAACCTGTTAGGAAATCCTTTAGCCTGGCATAATTTGGCCTCCCCGTTTTTTCTGTCGGAACAATTTTATGTTTTTTTTCCTGTATGTACGCAACCTGCAAGGTTTCACCAAGGTCGGATAGCTTTTTAAGAGTTACTTTTTGTCCTGCTTTCTACAGTGACTGTGTCATGCTGGTACTCCGGATGAGTTAAGAGAGAGCTAAGATGAGTTAAGATTACAGTCTATGTCTTTATTGTCTAATAGTAGTACTTCGTCTTTACACATACAAAACGCGGCGGTCAAGGAGAACGTGCGTACTGATTTAATGGACTGTGCGCGCTCTGTGTAGTCAGCGTTAGAAAGTTTTTAGGGTTCCGTAGTCCGACGAGGAACCCTTATAGTTTCGCCATGTCCGTCTGTCCGTCCGTCCGTCTTTCCGCGGCTTAGCTCAGAGACCATTAGTACTAGAAAGCTGTAATTTGGTATGTGTATACATATTATTCAGGCCGAAGAAGTAAAAGAACTCTGTTTCTTTTTTTTTAAGGTTTTAAATCTCCAACATACCTAAGTACATATAAATTGGGGATGATTTTTTTTCTCGTCTATCCTATAGTATTGGTATCGTTGAATAGGTCGTTCAAAAACATTATGGGTGTGTGCAAGCCATTTTCCGATTTAGGGATCCGTTGGCGAAATATTAAGCTTTAAAGTGTTAATTTTTGCTAGAGTCAAGTGTCCCTCCCCCCTGCCGGCTAAAAGGTTGTTTATGGATGTGTGAAAAAGTTCACAAAAATGGTATTTATAATTAGTTTAAAAGGAAAACTATCACAGCTAAGTAGGCTTTACAGGTTTACGAGTACAGGTCGCGCCAAACTTTTAGTCTCCTCTAAACACAACAATCTATGGACCGTTTTTCTAAATGTATGAGACTAGAAGTTTGGCGCAATCTGTATTAGTAGACCAACTTATAAAATGGTAACCAACACTACACTGCACGTGGCCCGACACGCACTTAACCGGTTTTTTTTTTCTTAAATGCTGTTTGTCTTTTTTTGGAACATATTTTGGTGAGCCACGTTACCTTAATAATCGATGCCAAATCTTTTGAAGGAACCATTTTAACTCTGTTGATGTTCAATATAAAATCAATATCTTAAGAACACAGAAGAAAGCTCTTTAAATAATAATTTACTAGAGACATCCTCTTCATTTACAACATCCTTCTAACTTAAACGAAGCAATATTACATAAAGAAAAGCAATATTATTTTAAACAAGGAATTTTCACTAAGCTGTGATATAATTAGCTCTTGTATTATAATAACTTTAGCTATACTTGATGTTCAAGCAGCCTTATAAAGAGAGAGCTAAGATGAATCTAGATTATTTTCCTCACGAACAATATAAATCATCTTATTTAAAGAATATAAAGGAGTGTAAACACAATAACTAGGTGGTAGAGCTGATACCGGGCTCGACTCTGGAGGTACCACCATCTCACTTGCAAATCCTCCCGAAGTTATTTGGGGGAGAGTAAGAGAACAGCCCTCAGGCAAAAACAAGCGGCCCACCATTGCCTGGGACCGATGGATAGCGGTATATCCATCCCCAATTGCCGGGCCTTATAGAAAACAGACTGGTGACGGGCAGCGGGGTCAAGGGTGTAAGGGTTTCAGCACCGCGCTCACCAACCCGTCGGCCCAGCGTGTCTGAGTATGGACATTTCTTCCAGGAGGACCGCCAAGAGTGGCGAAATCCTGGAAAGGCCTATAGCAGTGGACAAAACAGGCTGATGGATGGATGGATGTTTTAAGCAAAATCCTCGGATCTGGATTTCAACCTGCAACCTCTTGCTTACAATTGCGCTACTGACTGTACCACCGAGGTACCCATCATACCGTTGAGTTTTTCCGCCATACCTATGCACTGAATTTTAGTAACTAATTGATAAACCAGCCAGTAATGCACATATTGAACGCTCACGAGGGCGTTATATGTAACTTCCAATTTAAATGCATGTCATCAAATAAACCGAAATATAAAAAAATACAATTTTATTTACATGTATTTCGTATGAATCCACAGTTTGTTGCATTGATATAACAAAATGTAGATACGGTACATTCTTATATCGTCAAATGAAAAATTGACCTCTTATTTAAAAAAAGCCATCGAAAGACAAAGATAGAGCGACAAGCTTCGACAGTGGTGTGAGAGAGACTAGCTACACAAAACAGGCCCATTGGGCCTATATTTGCAGGGCCGAGGGGAGAAGCGGATACCGCATCTTTCTTTTGTTTTATGTACCTTCGGAAACACACAATCTGGTCTGGACACAAATGTGCCCAGATTTGAACCCGCAACCTTCTAACTAGTCGTCAAGACTTTTGTGCCACAAAACCTTAGCATAAAAAATATGGTTATTCCTTTCTTTTTCTGTAAACTTCAGCACCACACAAGTTCCGAAAGACTTACCGATACCAATGGCGCGTGAATATGTAATGATTTCAAGTATCGAACGTCTGACGGATACGAGTACATACGGATAGAAGGATACAAGATAGGAACTTGGATAGATAATTTCCGAACACAGCCCGGTGTTCGAAATTGATCAGTCTCACTGAATTCCGTCCATGATTAATGACGTCCCAATTACTCCGAGGTAGATTCTCTATCTGATTATAAGTTAAGTGAACGACATGAATTCACGACTGAAACTCATCGCGCACACAAAAAAGCCTTAGTGACGTCACGTCAAAGCCGATATTTGTTCTTTTTTTTTTGATAAACTTAATTGTTTTACATACTCTTATAAATATCGTGACTGTGAACGATTTCATATCGTGACTGTGCAATGCAAGTCACCGTCCACATCCGGTACACCCGCGTTTCACCAACGATTTTATGTACCAACGTGATGGCTGGTGAGCCCTATTGCCGTACTTCGGGCACAAATACTCGCTTTTCAGGGCATGCGGGTTTCCTCACGATGTTTTCCTTCACCGTTCAGCAAGTGGTAAGTATTAGATAAGAACACAAATATGTGTAAAATCTTATATGAAAATGATGGAAACTAGATAGAAATTTACAGTTTTCTTTTCCGAATATACTAAAATTTTACTGTGTGTATGTTATCAACGTATATTGGGAAAAAATATGAATAAAACAAACCCATCATACTTCATGCGCTAAAAGAGCTTGAGTATTTCGAATTGGATTATTTTTTGTGCGCATCTCGTGTACTTTAGAACTTGTGCCTCACTTCCGTAACAAATTTTAAACGAAAAATAATTGAATTTCTTATGAACCTTATCTAATATAAGGTTTTTTTAATGGGACAATATTTGTTATTAGTTATTATTCAGGATGCGTCAGTGGTTATTTGATCGGAATAATTTGAAATGACTTTGGAAACGAATGCGCCGCCATTACTGACATAAAATTGTATCTATAGGTATGACCACGATTGATAACTTCGACTGTAATTGAAAACGCTTGTATCTTTGACACAATGCGTTGCTTTTACTAAAGTTCTACTTCCTCTGGCGGCAGGGTTCAAACCAACACCTTCTGCGTAAGAGATCGACTTTCTACTGGCTGGGCTATTCTTATGCGGCAGAACAAAAAACCGCCTCTATAGTCTAGTGGTTAAAACCTCTCACTAATCTGGAGATCAGGTGTTCAGATCCCCTAAGGAGCAGATTTGTGTATGGTCTACGTCCTGCGGAAGGCACGTTTAGGCAACATTATCCAGAAAAATCTGCCCTGCTCCAACGCTTTCATTTTACACATGTTTATCCTGCTCAGCGGAGGCGGGCCGCTCAGAAAACTCGCGGTTTTGAGGTGTTTTTATTTATTACTTTGGAAGTAGAGTGATGGGTTTTTAATATAATGGCCGTTTTGTATCACATTTTTCACGACGTTTATTTTAGTATTAGCTTTATTGTCCAAAACTTAATATGGCTTTTTAATATTTAGATCATAGTTTAGACCTACATATCTTTGCGATTTAATTGAACGGAGCAAAATCTAAATAATCGTGTATCGCGCGGCCGAAATATTAAGATCATATAGTGAACTACGACATATATTTTTTACAAGATTCATTCATCGCTATTTATCGGTTTAAAATGAATTTGAAAAGAGACAAAATGGGATAACCCCCACTTAAGCCATATTTGTGTACAAAGTATGCGGTGCGGCACGCTGGTAATAATCGTCGGTGAAACATTGACTTTCATTTCACAGTCCATACTTGGATACACTTCTGACACCCCCTTGGGGTTTCATGTCGTTCCGATGTATAAATAAAGACTATCGAAGTTCACCTAGTTGTAAAAAGGTAGCCTACTCAAAGAGATTGGAAGACTACCTACGCCCTTCACCTCAATGTTTTTACATACATATAGGGCACGCAACGTTCGAAGCTACTCTCACTTTTACTTTTACCCGTATTCACTGTTCAATAAACGATAAAACCATCCAATTTTAAACATTACACTTGATCGGGTTTCACACAGTCACGAGTCAGGTCGTGACAAGAATATAGAACATGAAAGGAAACGTGCTGAAAAAATATGTGGAGTTATTTGCCTTGTTCGGTTTCGATATATTGTACAGGGTGAAAATAGAATGCTAACATTTACTGAAAGCATATAAGTCAAACGTACACGCGCTTTAAGGAAATATAGTAGCGTTAATTGAAAAAAACTCTTTACCTTGGTAAGTTTTTGGGTTCCTTACTCGAAGGGTGCCAAACCTATAGCCTCCGCTGTCTATCTATCTGTCTTTCTCTGTCCATCTGTTACAGGAGTCTAGAACTTTAACCGTATAGGTAGAAAGTTGTAATTTTTACAGAATACGTTTTCCTATAGCTTCTATCACGAAAAAAATGAAATATTGAAAAATAAAAAGAAATTTGCGGGGAAATCCCCATACAAGAAACCCCGAAAAAGTTGCATTATTTAAACGTTGTTGGTTTGGCTCTTACTTAAAGACGGAAACACATAAAAATTTCATTTTTTTTTAGATTATAGGAGATATTATAAAGTAAAACCAAAAAACAACAAAAAAGAGGGAGGCAGACAGTGTAAAATTTTCTGTCAGGCGCTACCATTTTAGCGCCTTGTTTCTTGTAGCCTTGATGTTGCTTTGGTATGTATATTGTTGTTACTTAAACGACATCTAAATTGTTATTATATACCTTGTTTTAGGGTTCCGTAGCCGTTTGTGTACGGAATCCTTTATGCGCGAGTCCAAATCGCCATTGGCCAAGTTATTTACTTTTAAAAAAGTGTATTACGTACGCTTAATTTAAAATCTTATAATCAAAAGTTAAGGAAAGCTATTCGACGAAACGGTTTTCGAATCGAAAATATTTTGTTAAAAAAAGAAGAGACCAATTTGTTCATCCTGTACATATATTTTATCTTTACCTTATTTTACATGTTTCTCAATGTGGTCTCACAGGACGAGACCGGCGTCATACCAGCTTAGGCTACCACCACGTTTCGTTCGGGCAATTTCAGAAAATTTTATTTCATCGTTCTGGACACAAGAACCCTAGTTTGTAGGATATCTATTTACAAAAAAATTGAAACAAATTTGTAACCAATTCTTATATCTACCTGCTTTAATTTCAAATATATTGAACTTTTAAACGAAAAAAGGTCCATATAAACAAAATGAAATTAATTACAAACCACCATGGCCCATTTAAATACTTAAATAAAATTATAATTAAAAAAATCTAAGTAAAATATGCTTGCAAATAATTAACAGATCAGTAATAAATCTAAATATTTCTAAAAAGAAAATCACACTTTTTACATCATTGGGCAAACAAATTAATAGTTTTAAAAGAACACAATAAAATTAATGTCGTTTTGAAAAATTTAGGTCTATAATAACATGAAGATACCCGTAAATATAAAAATCAAGATATAACGCGTTCATTAAATTTAATATAAAAGAGGCAAAGGTAAGTTAGGACTGTAGCCGAAGAAAATATAATATTTTGTCTTTACTTGATAGATCGTGTTTATATTAAAGAAAGGGAAAATCAATTCGTAACGTGTCTATTGGATTTTATTGTATTCGTGGGAATCATTTTATACCTGAAGCATCTATTTCAGAAAGGATATGATTAAAGCATCAAGCTATCGCTAATTTTGATGGATTTGGAATTTCTGAATTAAAAGGGTTGGTGTACAAAATAATATGTACCTACATACATCCATTCATATACTCACGCCTGTGTCTCAGAGACTACATACATACATTCATATACTCATGCCTGTCTCTCAGACACTACAAATTTCCACCTACTACGATCTTGAAACACCACTTTCGCCTCCACATCGGCTTCCACTTCGCCTGGCTCCTAAATCTATAAATTTACATGTCGCTCGTAGTCACACTTATATTTGACAAAAAAAAATAGTTTTGTTTTTATAAGTACGAGTACTACAGTCAATGACACGGTAGCGTACGGTCTATAACTTCAAAATTAAACATTTAGGTAAGGCAAGGGTACTATTTTCGTATTCAGTGATGAAGATTCTATAGTGCATAGGGGTCAGATGCATTTCCGAAAATTTTGACTTTTTTCGTATGTGCCGCCTCTAAAGTGATATGAGTATGGGTCAAAGCAGCAGGTAACATGAATTGCTGGGGCCGCAGCATCAGCATCCAAGCTGGGGCCGAATTGCCAGAAACCTACAGCTCACGTTCTCACAGAACGATACCTAGAACGCCTAGAATAAACATACTTCTTGTAGAATTATCTGCTTTGTTGACATGCAGCGGTCACCCCGCATCACGTAGGCCATATACTGCTTTGCCACTTTTGCATAATATGTAAGCATGTTGCTGGACTGCAGCGCAGCGTTCATAGCGGGCACTCACAAGAGCCACTACTGACAAAATTCAAGATATTTTTTCAAAAAGTGTGATGATACCTACAAGCGCAGAGTGCACCTAAACAACGGCTGACGTGGTTGCATAAATCCAATGGCCCAAGCTCGGTTGCTTATCGGAACCGAGTCCGATTACGCCGAAGTAACTGCTTTCGGATTGGTAACTGGTTCTGAGAATTGTTTACCATTGTTATCAGTATTCGGTTGAGGGGCACGCACACTGAATGTTTAACCCTACTAGCGGATCTGCTTTGACATGACCTTACCCCAGTGGACCGTATCATTCTAATTCGCTTGTTTATCATAAGGTCGCCCGATAACCGAACGGTTATCTATCGGGAAAACATATTAAATTTTGTGTCAGCATTGTTTTTTATTCCTAGATTCATTTATGTGCCTAACTCGGTTGTTTACGATGAATCCACCCCTTTATCAGTAATGTATATTTTCTGGGAAAACCCAATTCTTTAAATAACTGCTAGCTTATCATCAGGGGTCACCAGCCACAATACGACTATAAAATAACCAGTGGAGAGTGACTGCTCAACATTTGAGGTCCAACACTTAAGTAACAAACATAAACGAAAGGCTCCAGAGCCGCAGAACTTCATCGGGTCACAATGGCGTTACAGAAAAGAAATAAATCACAGAAAAGAAAAGAAAATTTCACAGTAGATGACTTCACGACACGTGGATTCCGTCTACCGTGTGGGGCCCCCTTCAACGTGAACCAATATTTGAATTTTGATCGTGAATATCGCCGGTTTCTCCTGTCCACGAACAAAATTGAAGTAACTTTCTTCAACGGCGAATCCTTCCAAGTGCTCTACAACTTCGATGCCACAAGAACGGAAGAAGATCGCCTGCTCATCAATTGGGATACCCTGACACCCCTATTCGGAGGAGTAACCCCATCGGGGTTTAGAAGTTTCGTCAGACTCTCGAAAATAGCGACGTTCGTCGAAAAGCGCATCCATCTCGACCAGTGCGAGGTCGGTTTACAGAACTCCTGTTTCTGTGGAAGAACGCCACCAGATGACTTGGACCTGGATACTTATTGGGACTCGTGCAGTGATCGACACTTCCATCATTTCTGTTCATTGCACGTCCGCTCGTGGTTGTATCTGTATCTAGATCCAAAGATTTTGTTCCAAGAATCGGAACAGCTGTTCTACGAGACCGTCTGGCAGCGACACTCGAGCAATCCAGATGTCTTAAAGTATTATTCAACGGGGAACCGCAAGGATACTGCGATTTTACTTGATTCGGCACGCTCCCTTGGTTATTCCAGCCCTTGCACAATAAATCGAGTGCAAAGTTGATGAATATCGTGATAATTAAGTATTTAATTAAATTAAGTTTTCAAGTATGTATACTTTCTTGTGTATTCCTCTATAGTACAGGATGACTGGAAGTAGTTTAGGAAAAGTATAAGCACCATTTTCTGCAATGTCGATGCAAGTTGCATCTCCATATTGCCACAGAGCACACCGAGCATAGGTATCACACTACAGCCGTCATCCTTTTTTTCCGTTTTCATGGGTGACGAATGTAACATGGTAAGAACTAGAAATGCAGTGGTCACCCGCGTTCGATGGAGCATACATCACCTTGCTACTTTTGCATAATGTAAGCATAACGCTAGACTGCAGTGCAGTATCTCCAGCGGGCATTGTCAACAGCCACTACTATATTATCGCACTTATCACGCACACAATGCCGTATGTGCTTAATAGGTATGTTTTACCTGTATACTAAAGTTACAAACTTTTGACCTGGTTTTCCCTATGAATGCCCGGCATTTATATTATGGTGTGGCGAGCTAAGACAATGCATCGAGTACAGCAATTAAACGTTGTTATCGATGACCCAAATTGGTAGCGTAATTTTTATCGTAGGTATGAGATACGATCTATAGTGACTATGTGAACACGTGAGTGACTCCCGGGGCCCCAGTATGGAAGCGCAGGATGAATTGTAAATCGTCTATTTTCATAAGGATGAAAGTTTGACTGACGTGGTCCAAGAATATTTTAATATTCACTCGTTTATTTTAGGAATGATCCGATTACCGCGCCAAACGATAACCCGCACGCGAGGTTGTGGGAATTCCAAATCGATATTATCCCTATATTGTTTTCTTTATTCGGTACGATATACAACTGGAGTGGTATAAATTGCTATGCGGGCAGTCAGTGGCTAGACACTACACGGTCAACATTACCGAAAGAACATCATATAGACTTAGGAGTCCCGTGACATCCATCCAGAACTCAAGATGCAGTCCCAAGACAGAATACTCAGTTTCCCGGTGGACATCTTCACGACGCGCGGGCCTTCTATACCCGAGGAGGCCCCTTTCAGCCCCGGCGAAATTCTGCAATTCCATAAAGCATACAAACAGTTTCTTCAGGCGGAACGACAGCTGGACGACCTGACTTTCCTTAACGGGAAGCCATGCCCCGTCCGCTACAACTTTGATCCGACGAGACCAGAAGAAGATCGTCTGCTGGTGAACTGGGACTGGCTCATGCCCTTATTTTGGGGGCCACCGCCAGGTGAGAGGGATCTCGTCAGGCTGCCCACTATACTGGAGTTTGTTGAAACGAAGATTCGCTTTTCGAAGTGCAAGGCGGTCGCCGGGGACACCTGCTCCTGCGGCAAGAGGCCTAATGTAGTGGTAACACCGGGACGTGAGTGCAGGATCCCCCAGCACTTTCATCATTTCTGCACGGCGCACGTCTCTGCGTGCATAACAAAGTACATGGTCCCGGCGATTCTGCTGAAAGAATCCCAAGAAATCTTCAGAGAGGTCATCCAGAAAGTGCATGAAGGTGATCCGCAAATCCTCCAATACTATTCGACGGGTGACCGGACGGACACAGAAATGTTGCTGCACTCGGCTCGCAACATCAGTGATAATAGTGCTAAATAGTGCAACAGCATGTGTAGTTCGCTTATTAAAATAAATATTTGTGTTTATAATATGTTTACTTTTTTTTTCTTGTACCCCTATGAGTGTAGGATGATGGAGAGTTGTGCAGGTAAGGTACTGAGATCATTCCCTCTGACGTTGCTTCAAGTTGAAATTTAGTTTCTCTCGTGACCACTCTATGTTAGATACAATCAAGTCAAGCTTGGACTGCATCAGATGTAACGTCTAGGTAACGTGCTACTAGCCGCTGCATAGCACGTCACATCACTAACGCAGATAAGTTGCAAGGCGTGATGATTAGCGTTATGTGCACATGGGATGCAAAGCTCCGTTATCACAAACTATGCTTGCCATATGCTTATCATATGTCTTGAGCAAGGCCTGAGTGTGCATTCGCCTCTGAGTACGTGTATCTGCGACGTTTAGGTATGGAGCCGACCATACAGGAATATGAGACGTCTAAATAAGGTTTTTCTTAACTTTATATCCATGAATAACTGCATGTAAGCCGCAAACAGTATTATGACAAAGACCGGCGGCAATTGGCGTTACATCTGTAACTCCTTATGGACCGATAATACGTATGACCACATGGCACGCTATCGTTTAAATATGGAACAAACTATGTGTCACTACTCAAAAGATAGGTAAATATGATAAGACGACGGGACCTTCATCGAAATATTATTACAGGCTGCCGGCCGAACGTAAGTAGCTCCAGCGTATTACGGCAACCCACGTTTAGTTGGCACTGTCTTGAAATATTCGGGAAAACCCGTGCTATATTCATTTTATGATCTGTATCCAACTGGCGGCGTGTATTTCGAAACGAAATCAAAACTGATGAGTGACCATAGAAAATTACCGGGACATACACGTGTGCTTCATACATGTATACACCTCACTTATACTTAAGATTTGTCATTGTATAGCTTACAGGTTTGGTTAGACTATAACGATGTACAAAACATCATTCTAAATATGTATACTTTTCATGATTCCTGTAATGTTAGGACTATGGTATGACAGATACTTTACCTAAACACTGCACCGTACCTACCTATCGCTGCATAGCATGTCGCGATGCCCCTCTATCGTGTTACAAAGTGTAGTGACCACGGTTATCTATGCATGGATGTAGATTGTACAACATCTTAGTGGATAGAACTAGTACAATATATTATTTTCATTATTAAACTAACTACCTAAATATCTAGTATCATGAAGGAAACTGGTATGTCGTGACATTTGTAAGTCGGCATGCATTTTGAAATGAAATAACTATGTATCGGGAACAAGTTTTTTTTTTTTAATTTTCAAAAACAAACACTCACATACACAATATACTTAATACTGATGTACACAAATACCTAATACTTATTATATAAACAAATGATCATATCTAAGACTAGCACCGGTTGAGAGTTCCACGCCACGATGCCTGCTCACGCAAAGCTAGTGCATACTGCATCAAGTGCCTGTCCAGTCGCCGCTGCTCTGCCTTCTGACGTTTTCTCTCCTCAGGCTCCAAGTCTTGTCTGCGCTTTTCTTCTTCTTCTTCCGCGCGCTCTTGCTCCTTCCGAGATTTTTCCCCGTTGTCGCGATGAACGGCTTCTCCAGAGTTTCCGCTCATGGTGAATGATGATTTTGTGAATGATGACATGGTGATTTTGTCAAGACTGATCGATTGTTCACAACCTTGTGATTATGGCGAGCGTATATGTGCTAATGATTGATTGTATATGTACTTTCCTCCATTTATACTAACCCGAAAACTACCTAATAAGGACTCGTTGTTCCATAATTATCGCGAATTTTTTTCCACTTGAATAAGCTCCTTCATGAGGGATAATTCAAATACCGTGACATCATGGTGTACCGCAGTAACGACAGAATTGATAAGCAAATTAGGTAGAGAAACGTATTTTGTGGTAAAATGGCGCAATATCGATGATGTCAACGGGTAATACATATCGGCAATACCCAGTTATTTTCAGCTGAAAAGGAAAAAATTGATAAGGATAATGCATACAATTTTACATTTTATTACGGGAGTCATATCATACACTGTGTTAACTTCTGTTAGCTAGCACAATCATGCTCCGTATGGAAAAAAGTATAGGTAAGCTTCAGTACGTGCTCGTTACGGTACAAATGCAACCAACGATTGTTTCAACTCTAACTGCAAGCACCCCGGCATGCTGAGTATGCACGCAGTCTTGCTACGTGACCTGCAGTCTTACTTGACTATGTTGTATGTTCTTCGGATGTTCGGCTCCGACAAGCTATTCCACTACAGCGTTGCAGCGTGCACTCATGTCCGCAAAGCAGTTTACCAAGCGAACCCGAGAGACTTGGGTTTTTGTTGAATCGTCCATGCACACCATCGTTAGGTGATGAACACTTAATTACCTCCGCAGGTGTACCTGTACACCTTACCGTAGGTATGCCTTACCGTAGGTATGACGTCAAACCTTATCGAACAATAAATAAATAAATGTAATCTTTATTTCAGGCAGTGCCCATAGTGTTAGTAACAAGATCTTAAAAACTATATTAGTATTACAATAATGGTGTAATTAATTTAACTTAATCTAACTGAATCTTGTGCCACTGCCTGTTGAAGTGGTATGCAATGACACCCAGTGACGCAAGATGGGACCGCTCGTCCTCTCGGCAAACACTTTCAGGAGGCTGTTAGAGCTATCCCTAACCCTGCACAACAGGGATGCCACCCTCTTACGAATTATCGCATGAAAGCCGTCTGTATAAGATTCAGTGAACATCCCCGAAGCACTGCAGAATCGAGGCAATCCCAACAGCATCCTGAATGCATTGTTATATTGGACACGCAGGGCGCTGTAAGATTTTTGTGTAAAGTTGATCCACAGGCTGCAGGTATAAAAAGATTGGCAAAATGCCTTAAATAAGGTTATCTTGACGTTTTTTGTGCATCGCGCAAACCTACGTACCAACATGTTACACCTCACCGCCAACGCCCTGCGTTTCCTCTCTATATCTACATCATCAGATAGTTCTTCGTTGACCCAGTGACCCAGGTACTTAAATTGCTTGACTCTGGCAAGGGGAGTGCCACAAAGAGAGACAGGAGGCGTGTCATATGTTTTGTTTCCCGCCTTGAAGACCAGAAGTTTGTTCTTTTCAGCATTGTACCTAAGCCCATGAGCCATCGCGTAAGATTCACACATCTTTATCATTTTACTAAGGCCGCTGATTGAGGGGCTCAGCAGCACCATATCATCTGCATAGCTTATATTGTTCACAGGACTACTGTCAATGGAACACCCAATCCCGGAGCTACTGAGCCCAATAATCAGCTGATTCATGTACAGATTGAAAAGCTTTGGTGAAGTCAAACCCCCCTGTCTCACCCCGCATTCCAACCTATACACTTCAGACAAACCATTCGTCCATCTAACTACATTTGTCTGGTTGTCATACCAGATCTTAAAAAGCTGGATTAGTTCTGGAGGCAAGTCAGAGTCCTCTGCAAGCTTTTTCCAGAGTATGTCGTAAGACACCAAGTCGAAGGCCTTCGATAGGTCCAAAAAGCACGCGTATACGGGTGTCTTCCTCTCAGTGTAGTACTCGACTGTGTTCTTTAGGCAGAGCACTGCAGATTCCGTCGATAGTCCAGGTCGAAACCCAAACTGTGCATCATGTAGATTTAAATATCTACTCAGGTATTGATCAAGCACACTGTCAAGCACTTTCGCTATAATAGTAGCTAAGGATATTGGCCGATAATTACTTTTATCTGAAGAATCTCCAGTCTTATTTTTCACAATGGGAATAACAAATGTTTTCATTAAGTTCGGTGGTAAGTAAGAATGTCAAATACAAAAGTTGAGCAGCATAGCCAATACCCTGGGAAGATGGACACCAGCATACTGCAGGTGCTCAATACTGAGCGAGTCGTGTCCTGGTGATTTTCCGCGTTTCATCTTAGTAATAATATTAGCGATGTTTTTCGCAGTAATGTTAACTGAAACTTTATAGTCTTTTTTGCATTCGGTATTAGACACTGAACTCGAGGCCCTCGCTCCTGGTCCCGAAACAGGCTGAACTGTAAAAAGCTTTCTAAAAATATTCGCTATTTGCTTTGGATCACTGCAACCGTCAACACTCACCGGAATGCTCGGTCTGGGGTTCAATTTATTTGTTTCTTTCCAAAATGTTTTGAAATTTTTATCTGAATGATGTTTTGCTATAATATCCATCTTAATTTATTTTTGATTGACTTGACACCATCTCAACTTAGACTTGAATAATTTCCGGGTTTTGTACATTTTATCATAATGTACAATGGTGTATTGTTTCATTTTTCCGAACTATTAATATTTCAATAAACCCCACGGACAGGATGAGATCGGTTAATTAAGCCCGATAACATATTTAATTGAATGAGAGGAAATTAATATAAATACCATTTAAGTTCAGCGATAAGAGCGTTATCGCCGTCGCGGGTGGCCGTTCTAATGCTGTAAGAATTTACTGATATGGATGTTGCTACCTACAACCAATGCTAAAACAAGGTGCACTTACAGGTTAACAGTAAAGAGTTTTTGCGCTCATATTCACAGAGACCTAAGGTTAGGCTTGAGACTAGGTCTCACTTTTACATAGCAAAACCTAGATAGAACTCAACAATCATATTTTTCCCGAGACCATGCACTGTGCATCAGAGTCGTTGCTCCGCTGTATACATTAGTAGCATCCCCCCTTTCCCCTGGTCCACCATTTTTTATTTTCACCCCGTACGCTCTTGTGTCACTGACCGTATATTCAATTATACTATATATTTTATGAAATATGAAATTTACTAAGTACTCTGAGGATAAATTTATTCATCACACCAATATTATAAATGCGAAAGTTGTGTGTGTGAGGGTGTGTGTGTGTGTGTGTGTTACATAGTTTCAGAAATTTAGAAATTCTAGAAATATAAAACAGACCCTCTCGTAGATAAGATGAGACAGCTAAGCTTCTGAATCCTTATTAATCAATTGACGACACGTCGCTCTATCATGCATTGATCCCTATGTATCAGTTTCCTATCTCTGTATTCGTAGCAGAATTAATTTTAAATTTTGAAAATTAATCCGAAATGTTCGAGTTTGGTAAAAAACGGAAACTACATAATTCATATTGAACGAACTTGCTTTTGTAGTTTAAACTTTCATTTAAATCGGCCCGGACTTGGATTTGGCTATCGCCCACTTGAAAAACTAACTCCGTATTGAAGGTTTTATCTGAAAATTGCATTTTTAACACTAAGGCTGGAAAGTAGAGTAGAATCCGAATATAACGACTTCGTTTATAACGTCTATCCGTTTTTAGCGACGAAAACGCAAGCTCAAGGTTGGTTTCATATAGACTTACTATGAAAACATATCCGTATAGTACGACTCCGGTTTAAGTGACCAACTGCTTATAGCGACCTATTTTGACAATAAATCGTCCGGTTAGAACGACGTGCAGTGTTTTGTTTACAATACCTATGCACAAACAATACCTCCCCGCCCCGATTCCCTTTCGCCCTCTACCTCCTGTACGAAGTTCTTACTATCGAACAAAAATCGGTCACAAACGAACTAAGATTACAGACTTCCTACGTCAGTAAATACACACAACATTCTGTACATACCTATACATATTTTATGTAATTTTATCCATAGTCCACTGAGTAAAAGGTAAAACATACAATGTTGTATCATTAAAGTTACTTTTTGTTAATTCTGATACATATTTTTTTATTTAAATAGAAATTAATCTGAATTCTTACATAAAAAATCTTAAAATGTTAGTCTTTTAGTGCGTTGTCCGGTTAGTACGACGTAATATCGCCGGTCCCTTGACCGTCGTTATATCCGGATTCTACTGAATTTCAAAGTCGAACAAATATTCTATCAATACGCACTCAATGTAAACAGTTAAAATGTATGTAAATGTAAGGCCAGCCTCGTTTAAAAGATTACCTCTCCAGCTGATGTATGGTTTCATGTTCAATATTTTATGAAAACCTACTTTTGTTTGTTGTAATTGAGATGAAAAACAGAGCGTTTAAGTGTGTGCGATTTTACCACCATTCATTTCACGTTTTTTTTTACTTTGGCCTTAACATATTGTGATATCAACCATTGATTATTTTTTTTATGTAAAATGGATGAAAAAATTGGTCAACAGTAAGTCGAGCTCACGCGAACTTCTCCTAGCAAGCCTAACATTGTAGAGCTTTTCCGCTACGCCGTAGTAGTAACTTTGTAACCATTTTATTGGTACTTTATATTTTTTTCCGATCGAGTCCTCATAATATTTCAAACAATAGCCAGTACCAAATAAACATGCTATCGACTTGGCATCGATTCGATAAATAAAAATGTAGTTTTTATTTCATAGCGATAAGTACTGTCTTTTAGAATTTATCGAAATCATCTTTCAAATTTATCAAATCGATGCTTATGTACTTGCACTACAGCATCGTTAACAATATTGCTCTACACTCTGCTACGTTTCGTAGCCAACTTAAAATTGTACAGCTTTTCTGCTACACCGTAGCATCAACACCTCGAATAACGCTCTAAATATAATAGATGTAAAGCCTAAAACGTACGGTTTGCGTCAACAAAAGATGCATCCTGCATTTCCCACGAGCGTGGACCTCGACAAATTGTTTCACTGAAACCTGCCGTCTATTTAGAATGCTCTCACGTTCCGGAGGCATACTTGCTAACCACTTCACAACACAATGTTGATACCCACTAGCTTCAGTCTCTTTCTGGTGTTTAAAGCTAAAAGACCCCTTTATTTTCTTTTATCATCTCTATCCTTATCTAAATCCTATTCTGATTATGTTATGAAAGAAAGAAAAAATACTTTTTTCGAGTAATCGAGAATAATACGTAAGTATTACACAATACAATTTTATCAAACAATATTCTAAAACCACGACTAAAACACAAGATTATCCCAAAAATAGAAATAGACTCAGGCATGTGCCATCTCAAACAATTTTCCGATGACGCTGATTTTTGGTTATTCCCGTACCATTAATGGTTTTTATATTTGACATAAATTTTTGCATCATACATGTAAATAAGAAACAAATTGTATAAGTAGATATATATTTTTTATTTATCTATTTACGTCACCCTAAGATTATAAAAGCCGAAAATAAAAAAATCTAGGTGTTGTTACTTTTAAGCGTATTTGAAAGTTCTCCTACGTCGACAATGTGACACATAAATATGTATCTACATGTAATTTAAGGAAAAATTAGAAATTTTCATGTGCATCTGTCCGCGGCTTAGCTCAGAGAATATTAGTACTAGAAAGCTGTGATTTGGTATGGGTATACATATTAATTATGCCGACAAAACTGTAAAAAAAATATCTCGTTTTTTTAAAAGGTGTTTCCCATCCGTCTAAATTGGGGATGGATTTTTATTGTCTACCCCATAGTGTAGGATATCGTTGAAAAGGTCATTCAAAAACATTACGGGCATGTGAAAGCCATTTTTCTATTTAAGGATCCGTTGGCGAAATATTAAGCTTTAAAGTGCTAATTTTTGTTCAAGTCAAGTGTTCCCCCCCTGCCAGCTAAACAGTTGTTTATGGATATGTGAAAAAATTCACGGAAGTAGTATATATAATGAATTTGAATGGAAAACTATCACAGCTTAGTAGGCTTTACAGGTTTACGAGTACAGGTCGCGCCAAACTTTTAGTCCTCTCTAAACACGACAATGTATGGGCCAATCTTCTAAATATATGGAACTAGAAATAGACCAACTTATAAAATGTATTGGGCAACTACGGAACCCTACACTGTGCGTGCCCCGACAAGCTCTTGGCCGGTTTTATTTTAACCTCTAATAGCTGAAAGACTGGGATATGGCTGCAAATAATTCACAATAATAATAATACATTATTAGTACCTTGGCTTTTTCGGTCAAAATGTACATTACAAAAAGCGCTATAAAGAGAAGAGGGAAGGGTTGGGAAAGTGCTTCAAGCCTCTTACGCTTCAGGCAGATGGTCTACCAACTGAGCTACTGGCGTACATCAACAAATGCGAAAGTTTCAATTTCATACAAATATAGGTTATTTGCCCGTGAAATACGCAGAAAACTACTTTTCATAGAGATAAGACCCAACTCGATCGATTTTTCGCCCTTTGAAACCCCCTTATGCACTTTAAATTGAATTAAAATCCTCAGATACCCAACACAAATATATTTTAATATATTGAGTGTAAATTATTCATCATTATAAAGGTGTAATAACTACTGCATAATTATATGCGTGGGCCATGGTGTTATTTTTTACCGCTCCCAATATATATTAATGATGATGATATAATATAAATTATAATAGTATAAGTTCCTCAGCCACAAAGGGGTATGGAAACTCGCGTTCACATGAAATAAGATTATGGAAACGCAACAAAGATTGCTGTTACACAAAGTGTTACGATACAGAATTTAATATGCCATCACAAAATAAAAGAAAATAATAAATTGAACTGACGAATATTAGTAATGTAAATAGAGGGGCTTCATCGCTTTGAGCGATCTTCTTCAGGCAACCTTTGGGGGGACGAAATGGCATGAAAGGATTACTGAATCATCATCATCATAAACATCATCATCATCATCATCATCATCATCATCATCATCATCATCGTCATCATTATCATCATCGTCGTCATCATCATCATCATCATCATCATCATCATCATCATCATCATCATCATCATCATCATCATCATCATCATCATCATCATCATCATCATCATCATCATCATCATCATCATCATCATCATCATCATCATCATCATCATCATCATCGTCGTCATCATCACCATCATCATCATCATTTTAATATGAAAAAGTAAAAAAAAATAACTCAGAAATATATTCCGAGGGTAAATATTATTTCGTTTTAAAAAAAACTTAAAAGATATTTAAAAAAAAGGAACAAGTTGGAATGCTAAGACAGGACTACAGAAATAAAGTTAAAACCTAAATAATAATCTTTAAATAAATACATCCATAATTTAAATATAAACTAAGCTATAAAAGAAAACAATCTACAAACTAAACCAACTTAACTAAAACAGAAAAATTAAATTAAGTAAAAAACTTTTTCCAAATAGAAATAATAATTTAAAAATTCAATAAATTTATGGTTTGCAGGTGGAAGGTAAAGCTCGACCGGACCGCCCTAGAAGGACGTATGCCGACCAAATAGGCGACATACTAAACAAGGGCAATGTCAAAAGTACCCGCAATAAAAGAGCTTGTATGACTAGACTGATGGACGTGAAGGAGGCGAAAAAGTTCATTTATTTATTTACCTTATTTAATAAGTTTATTAGTTCCAGGGCAAATTACATTTAGATATATACCTACATGTTTTTGATAAAAATTTGCCTACCAATAACGAAACTAAACAAAATAAAAATATGAGGGTAAATTCCTTTTTTTTTGCTACAAGTTAAGTTTTAAAGAAAAATATACTATTTAGGATAAAAATTACATATTATAAACTTTATGTAAATAAACAATATAAAATTCAATTTTAAAAAATGTAATGGGGACCTTTGCGCCGAGTACGATGCGGGGCGGACTTTTTGATAGTTAGGGTTTTATTTCTAAGTTAATTTTATTTTTATAGCATAGGTTCTTCATTTTCTTTTACTTTAAGGATTTTTAGTTTATTATCTTTTGCTTTATTGTAAATAATAATATTATTATTTAAAAAAAGAACACAAGAAGAAAAAGTAATTTAAACCCGTGAGATTTTTTTGTTGTGTGAGGGTGTGTGTGTGTGTGTGTTTATGTAACGTATTTGTGTGAAGAGAGGTATGGAAAAAGTTAAAAATGTTGTGTCTGGATTATAACAGATGGAAATCTGAAGTGCCTATCCCTCTGGGGAACAGGCGTTTACTATGTATGAATTCATGCTAGAATCCGGATTAAGATTCTCTTCATAATTATATCCCTTAAAGTGGCACTCTCTTTGATCACTTTCTACCTTTGTTTTACTCATATGGTAATCCAGTCGAAACACAAAGAGACACGTAAAGAACGCTATAACCAGATTTTATGCCATGAGCCTCTGTTATGCGTGATAGCTTCGAAAAGGCGTAAAAATGATAGGTATAACCAATATCTTACCAAGCAATGCCTACACTTTGTTAAACGATTATTAGCTTATGCGGGAGAAAAAAACTGTTTTGGTTTGGGAAGATCACGATCATAAGGTGATTTTCGTTTATATAGCCAAATTCATACTGTATTCGACTGATGCCGGCCCCATAGTGGGCCGAAATATATTTCGAAAATTAATATTTTTTTATTATTAATACAAGTTAAAAGAAACTAAAGGCTTCATATAGCTAAATTATATATATTTATTTCAAATTCATACTGGAGACTCGGTAAGTGGTCAGGACTTAGGTTCAATTACCCTTTCTGGAAGGCACAAACAATTTTTTTTCGTATTTCGAAAACAAGGTAATTTAACCTTGGTCCTGACCACTTACCTAGTTTCCAGTATGAATTTGGCTATATAAACGAAAGTCGATTTAAGGTGGTAGAGCTGATGCTGGGATCGCCTGTGGAGGTACCAGGTACCACCATATTACTCGCAAATCCTCCCGAAGTTATTCGGGGGAGAGTAAGAGAACAGCTCCCAGGTAAATCCAAGAGGCCCAACATTGCCTGGGACCGATGGATGGCGGTATAACCATCCTCAATTGCCGGGCCTTATATTAAACAGACTGGTGACGGGCAGCGTTGTCATTGGTGCAAGGGTTTCGGCACCGCGCTCACCAACCCGCCTGCCCAGCGTGTGTGAGTATGGGCATTTCTTCCAGGAGAACCACCAAAACTGGCGAAATCCTGGAAAGGCCTATGTCCAGCAGTGGACGAAACAGGCTGATGGATGGATGGAAACGAAAGTCACCTTATACACGGTGAAATTAAATTTACCGACCAAGTTCATACTGGAGACTCGGTTAGTGATCAGAAACAAGCTTCAATTACCCTTTTGGTCAAATTCGATAAATACATTTTTTGCTTCCTTACTGACTAGACTAGGAATTGTACTTAAACTAGTCCAACCAGTAAGGGAGCAAGTAAATATATTTTTAGAATTTGGCCAAAAGGATTACTGAATCTATTTCCTGATCACTAACCGAGTCTCTAGTATGGACGATATTACCAAAACAGCTAGCAAACAGTAGATGGGATTTAGACCGTAGAACACGGCGTATATAGGAGGCCTATTATACCTGACAGCAGTAAAACACCGTGACAGACCTTTTATAAACTAGCAGAAAATGATGACTGTAAAGACTAAACTAATACGTACATACATATACTCACGCCTGTCTCCCAGAGGGGTAAGCAGAGACTACAGATTTTCATCTGCTGCGTTTGGGCATATAGAGAGGGTGAAAAGAATGCGGTCACAAAAATTACGTAATCTTTCTTATCTTCCTTCTTATGTTCTACCTAAATACAATAATGTTCATGGAATGTATACTTGGAACTACACGAGAATTCAAATCATAATAAAACCACAGAATGTGTTGCAAGACATAGATGTCAAACCGCATAAGCTAAGAGCAATCATAAAAAAAATATTTGTTAACCTAGTTAAAATGTTATTTGCACCTAGTCAATGTTATTTTGTTTGCATTTATTTTTTTATGTTTAAAATGGCTCAAATATATCACAGATAAACCTGTGGGGTTTTCGTAATGTTTTTATTCAACTGATGACGGCCTCATAGAAGAGGCTGAAATATTTTGAAAATTGTGTTTTTATTTATTTTTATTGTAATAAGTAATATTTAAAGAAAATAAAAGGCTAAATATAGCAATTATATCTTTATTTATTTTATGAATAACCAAATTATGTACAAAACCTATTTTAGATAAATAAATTTAAAAAATAATAATAATATGAAAGTAGAGTGACAAAATAAATATATGCTGCACTAAACTATATACCTATCAAACTGTGTTGTGTACTTTACACTATTTAAATTTTTTGAGCACGTCATTAAATTCTCGTCGTAAAAGTATCAGGTAAGCGGTGAGCGTGTGAGCGAGACAGTACTAAAATTATACTCACAAGAATAAAATAAGTTTTAATTAGTTAAATCAATGATAACATTATAATTTGTAGTGAAAAGTGTACAATAAGTGTTAAATAACCAGTGACATTAAAGGCAAACTTTTAAACTAAGATTTAAGCCCGTATTTCTAATTAAAATATCCAAGACTATAAAACGAGAACAAAACAATATAATAGTGTGTAAAGTGCTTCAAAATAGGAGTAAATGTTCAAATAAGTGATTCCCTAAACAATAATTGGTGGTTTCTATTGAATTGTGGCGTTTACTCCGAATAAGTTATTACTAACCGTTACAAAATAATCTACTGGATAAAGAACATTCCGATTTGATTAGTCATCATCATTGAAGACCTGATGTATAGATGAATTCTGCACAAGAGTTCAAGTACCACCGTGGACGAGTCGGTTAGACGGCCGCTTCAATACGTGACGAGTCAGTGTCGCGTCGTCGTAGGTTCAATCCTCGTCCATAACACTTTTTTTAACTTTTTTTTTTTTTAACTACTATAATTTTCAACTTGCACCGAAAAAATGAATTCATTTTCGTTTATCTCGAACATAACTACAAGAAAACCACGAACACAGTCTACGTCGGAACTAGAAGAAGATACTAATACAATCAAAGGGTCGTTAGATGGCAGCTCCAGCAGTCTACCAATTTTATCCGATGATGAAGACGAAGAAATAATTAAACTGAAACAGCAAATAGAAAGTCTTAAATTGGACCTAGCCATAGCAAATGAGGAGATAAACAACTTGTCACTTGAAAATGGATCACTAAAAGATAAAATATCAGAAATGGAGAAGAAACATGCGATATTTAAAAAGGCAACATCGACCCTCAAAAGTAGTCCCATAATTAATAAACGAGCGAATCAAACAGTCTTGGACTCACCCAAAACGACACCTAAGAATACAAAATCGAATAAAGCAAAGTCTACTAAAACCATATCCAAATTGAACGCAGCTTCAACTTCACACGCTACAAATGATAAAAAGAATAAAACGACCAAGACTAATAAATTGAACAAACCAAATGGCGATGGAGACGTCTCCGAAATTGACGCAGCTTCTACATCACATGCTGCTACACCCGAACCACCCAGACCAAAGACAGATGTTACAAAAATGACGAGACAAGTTTACCCGAAAACTCTGAAAAACCAACACAATGAAACACAGAAAAATAAAGGTCACATACAAATTATAAGCAGCAACAATAGAAACAGTATTTTGAGCATTTCAGAGAACACTCTAGATGGCTTCTCTATATTACACAAAGTAATCCCTCAAGTTGGTCTGAGAGATCTTCTACTTAATGGAATTGACAAATCAATTGAGCGTCTAACTAAAGATGACTACTGCATAATTATGATTGGCGAGACAGATTTTCAAACAACCAACAACTACTTTGAACTGATTTTTGTATTACGAGAAACTCTTCAAAAATTCGGAAACACGAATATCATACTATTTCTCCCGACATTCAAATGTACGGACTTCAGCGACATGTTCAACTGGAGAATAGAGTCCTTTAACAGCTTATTATGCTTAGACAATTCAACGCATCAATACGCCTACATACTGGATTCAAACCTGAACCTAACATACGATTTTGACATGTTCGACAAACGGAATGGCAAAATTAATAATAATGGAATTTATAAAATACTCCAGGACCTTAGGAAATTGATAAATGACATAGAATTGACAACTGAAAAGCAAAACTGCAATACCCCGAATATTAGAGAGAATAACACCGAGCAGTTTTTTCGTGACAAATAGTATATATGTTCTACATCAAAACATAGCTGGATTAATAAGCAAAGAAGACATGTTAACATTGCATCTTGAACAACTCCACGCTAAAAGTTTAACGATTGATGTCATCTGCATCACAGAACACAACATGCAAACCGGTAGAGAAGAATACCTTGCCGTACCAGACTACCAGCTAGCGTCACACTACTCTAGAGATAACAGAAATAAGGGTGGTTCTTGTATATTAGTAAAAGAAGGCGTACAGTTTAAGAACCTGCCAGATATTTCAAAATTATCTGTGCAGAATGTGGTTGAATGTTGTGCCATAGAACTAACTAATTACCAAGCTATTGTAGCATGTATATACAGAATTCCCAAGAAAAAACAAAAAGCTAAATACCTAGAAATATTTTACGAGAAAATGACAGCTATCCTTAATAAACTATGCGTTCTTAAAAATAGGCGGGTAATTATTTGTGGAGATTTTAACATAAATATTTTAGAGCAAAATAGTAAGACGAGGGAATTTAGGGATTTTTTGCTAGGATTTAATCTAACATTAGAGCTATCTGAACCTACCAGACCTGAGAGTGGTACGTGCCTGGATAATTTTGCTCATAACATAAAACGCGGATGTAAATGTGAGATCCTTGATTACGGCCTCTCTGACCATACTGCGCAACTATTAAAGTGTCCCGTTAAGAAAACGTGCAAATTGGATTTTTGGACAACTCGAAAAAGAGATTATAGCAAGGAAAACATGGAAAAATTTAGGGAACATCTAAAAAATTTATCTTTCTCAGAAACGTACGAGACAAATGAACCAAATGAATGTTATGATATGTTTTTAGAGACTTTCCTGCTCGTTTATAACTTGTGCTTTCCTTACGTAGACGTAAAAATAAAAATAACAAAAAAGTTAAAATGGATATCGAAAGGCATCAAACTGTGCAGCAAACGAAAAAGACAACTCCTGTGGCAATGGAGATCCAATCCATCGACATGTAATAAAAAAACATTTACAAGTTATTCCAAGACACTCAAGCGAATTATAAAATTAACCCAAAAAGCACAAAACAATCACAAGATCAAACAATCTACCAATAAATCAAAAACTGCTTGGAATATAATTAATAATTCTAAGACAACACTTCCCAATGAACCAATTAGAAAACTACAAGTGGATGACTACGAAATAACAGACCCTCTAAAGATTGCGGAAGCCTTTAATAATTTTTTTATTGACCAAATAAAACCGATAAATGAAGACCTTCCGTCTTCCGAAACAAATATAAACTATCAAAGTCAATCGATGTTTATGAACCCTGCAACTCCAGTCAGCATATGGAAAATAATTGGTTCACTGAAAAACAAAAATAGTGTCGGTTATGATGGTGTACATACTAAGGTACTAAAATACGTCAGTGATATTATATCTCACCCACTTAGCCACATACTTAATGTTTGTATTGAATCTGGTGTATTTCCAGAAAGTCTCAAGCCAGTAATCATTAAGCCGCTTTTTAAGAAGGAGAATAGAGAGTTGATGAAATTTTATCGACCAGTCGCTTTAGTATCTGTATTCTCTAAGGTTTTTGAAAAGTACATATACCACTCTATTGTATCTTACTTAGAAAAATTTGATATACTCACCGAGGAACAGAAAGGCTTTCGTAAGGGCAAATCAATAAATATGGCAGTCTACGAATTCCTCAAATACGCAACAAGCAGTGTAAATAAAAGTCAACCCATAGTAGCACTTTACATGGATATGACAAAGGCTTTTGACTACGTAGATCATACGTTACTAATAAAAAAATTATATGCATATGGCATAAGGGGAAACCTACTAGATTTAATACAATCTTATTTAAACAATAGAACGCAATCGACTGAAATTTCGCAGATTTGTGTGAAAAGTAAGCGCGAAACAAAATATCAATCAAATGCAAGACTTGTTAAATATGGCGTTCCTCAAGGAAGTGTTTTAGGACCGCTGCTTTTTATTATTTACATAAATGATCTCCCGGAAAATGTTTCACACCCTATGACATTATTCGCTGATGATAGCACTTTAATTATAGAATGCAATGAATTTGATGACAATGAAACCAAAATTAATGACGCTTTAAAAGAAATAATAATTTGGATGAATAGGACTAATTTAACCGTTAATTTAGATAAAACTTACATGATGAATTTTTATCAAAATATTTCAAAACTAGGCAATTTAAACATTGAATATAATGGCCAAAAAATTTACGATATCCAGTATACAAAATTTCTAGGCCTAACTATAGACAGAAAATTAGATTGGAAACAACAAATAAAAACTGTGAGAGACAAACTCTGCAAATATGCCTTTCTATTATCAAAACTAGCAAAAATCCTAAGCGAGGCAAACTCTCTAACAGCATACCACGGTTTTGTTACGTCGACTTTGCGATATGGGATTATTTTTTGGGGAAATTCAACACACAAAGAAATTGTTTTTAAGGCTCAAAAACGGTGTGTTAGGGCAATGTGTAAACTTAAAACAAGAGATAGCTGCCAACCGTATTTCAAAAAGCTAAAATTGCTAACATTACCATCACTTTATATTTTCGAGATTGCTATTTTCGTAAAATTGAATCCGGAATACTTTGTTAAAGTCTCCACTACGCACAATAAAAGTGTACGCATGCAACATCGCCATAGACTATGTTTACAAAAATCCATTACTGCATTAATGAATAAGAGTGTTTTTTGTATGGCCCCATTAATATATAACAAGGTACCAAACGATATTAAAGACATGCATGTAAATTTGTTTAAAACTAAATTATTTACGCTACTTGTTGACAAATGTTATTATAGCGTCATTGACTTTTTAAACGATAAAACAATTTAATTTATTCATAATATTGACATCCAATTCCAATAATTTTGACATAGGTATTGTATGTAATTCTCCAAGACTTTGTTTCATTTCTTTTGATAATATTTAATTATAATTGGGTGTCTGCTAATTAATATTCATATGCCCATATGGGTAGAACATGGAGTGTACTGTTAACTAATTTTAAGACCTATTATATTGTTTGACACATGTTCATGAATAAACGCTACTTACTTACTTACTTACTTACTTACTAAAACGTGAATTTGAAAAATAACTGATCATATCACATCTATACCGCAATGTATAAGTAATATACTAATACGGTAATCATTTTTTGTTGTAATTTTAACATACTAGATTATTTAAAATATAGTAACCGGTTAGCAAAATATTTAAATTTCGTTTGTATCTTAGTCTCCAATGTTATTTTATTTATCTATCTGTTAATACTTTTTATTTATTTATTTATTTTATTTTATTTTCATACTTTTTTTGTAATGCCTTAACCAGTAAGTCTTTTTTTGTGTACATATCTTATATTTCATAAAAATGGAATATAAAAGATAAAAAATAATAAAATTTGATTAATCTTTTCTTTAATGCTTCATTGATTTTTGTTTAAATCCATATTTATCTGTAAGTAAATGTACTTTAACTGAATGCAGAAACGGTCGTTTATTATCATTTTCATGATTAAAAAAACAAAATTTAACTCAGTACCTAATTCCTCAGAGAAAAGAATGCATATTTTACACCTCACTTCTAAGTCATAGAAAACAACGTTTAGGTCAAGTAAGAAGGCCGCTGGGCGAGAGTGGGAGGAGATGTGTCTGTGCACTGGTAACAGGCGCGCGAGAAAGAGACCGCCTGAGTCTCGCCGGCAGCCTTTTTACCTGAATCGAGGTATCCATCCATCCATCAGCCTGTTTCGTCCACTGCTGGAAATAGGCCTTTCCAGGATTTCGCCACTCTTGGCGGTCCTCCTGGAAGAAATGCCCATACTAACACACGCTGGGCAGGCGGGTTGGTGAGCGCGGTGCCGAAACCCTTGCACCAGTGACGCCGCTGCCCGTCACCAGTCTAATTTATATAAGGCCCGTCAATTGGGGATGGATATACCGCCATCCATCGGTCCCAGGCAATGGTGGGCCGCCTGGTTTTTTGGCTGAGAGCTGTCCTCTTACTCTCCCCTGAATAACTTCGGGAGGATCTGCGAGTAAGATGGTGGTACCTCCACAGTCGAGCTCGGCATCAGCTCTACCACTAATCGAGGTATACCTATAATAAATTGAACACAGTTATAGTTCTTTAGCAATTACACATGTTTTCTTTTGCGGTTTTATTCTAGACTCTGAATTTAGGAGCAGGGGGGCTAGCATGATGCCACTTTAACACCATTTTAAACACCATTTGACAGTAAATACCATGCGTTTACTGTCAAAATGGTGTTTAAAATGGTGTTAAAGTGGTAACAATGTTAGACTAGCAGGTCCTGATAATATAAGATATACATACATGCACTTGCTCTTTTATTTGATTAAAGATGATAACCTTTTTCCTTAAAACGGGCTGTTCTACCCATCTAATACAACTTTTATTAGGGGCTAACCTTGAAATCGCGAAAACAAAGTTGGCTGTTTCGTAGAAAAGTTAAAAACCTACTCGAACTAAATGTATGAAACAACTGATTTTTTTTCGCGATGTCAGGGTTGACCCTATAGTAAAATTTGTTTATATTGATGGGTAGGACACCCCGTTTTTTAAGAAAAATAATATAATAATTATCAACTTAACACATAGTATATTTAATATTTTTATTATTATTATTATTTTTTTAACTTGAGTGGGTATTTACTATTATTAACTTGTGTTTGCATAATTACGAAATTTTAAGTTAATCAGTGTAATGAGCGCATCACGCCAACAAACTGTTGTACAGTTTGGCGTTGTATTGTGTTATACACTATAAATGAATAAATTAAAATATATATATGTTTTAAGCAAATAAAAATGCAGAATCTCATAAACGAACGATGTAATAAGTTTATAACACTGAGTCTTATCAGTGTTATCAGACAGGGCTCGACGTAAGTTGTCCGTTGAACACATAATTTTGGTTCTTATTTCAATGGAAAGGGATCTATTACAATGAACAAATACCATGGCGTGATGCCTAGGTAAATGGGTTTTCGTTTTCTTGCTGCGGTTTTCTAGGAGGAAAATGAGACTAGGAAGCTTTATTCTGTTAGGACATTAAATAGCTTCGCTTATGGTGAATTTTACATTATTTTCGTGTTATTGGGCCCATGATGTTACATATAAAACCAAACAGTGAAAATAAATATTTGTTGACAATAAGTACAAAATTCAAGAACCATCAATGGAATCCATCAAATACCATAAAAATATTCACATTCTTCACATTCATTTATCCTTTTTAGATTCCCTAACCACCGAAGCATTCCTTTTTCTATTCAAGTCATCTTTGATAAAACTTTCTATCGTGGGTCCGATCTATTTCCAGAATATTATTTTCGCATGATTTATTTGAGTTTTTTATCCAATTTTTATATACTCTCGATTTGAAAATAAGTAAAATACTGTGGGTTGGAGCAGTGGTATGGTGGTAAAGTTAACAAGGTGACAAACAGAAGGTCCGGGTTCAATATCTCTTACGGGGCAAGAACCGTAAGTTATTCAGAATCTATTATTTGAAGGCTAGTAATAAAAGCTCCGATAACTTAATTAAAAATGGGGATGTTCCATTTATAAATGTGACTGCTTTAAGTACTAAGTTGACGAAAACTTCTGTGCTAATAAATAAACTACCAACTACCGAAAACTACCGAATGAGATACTAAAAATTCCGAAAACTTAATACATCATAAAATTTGACATAATACTATTTCACAAGCTGAAAATACATTTCAGGGAAAACTATGGTAAGCTTTTTTTGTCGTAGATCTCCGAATAAAAATTCAAAGTTGCCTGACCATGTCATGAATTCTGTTAGAATATTGCTCCACTCCACTTCGCTCGGCTTCCAATATGTATTTACAGTCAACCAAACACGCTCGTCATCCCACCTATTTTTTGACTCAGCAGAACATTTTTTTTAGTTAACTTAGTATTTCTTTCGGAAGTTCAGTTCAGTGGTCATGAGGAATTTTAGTTCGCTATTTTTTATTTATTTTGTCGGTAGATGTTACACAGTTAAATTAGTATATTTTTCGGTAACTAATTTTACGGCTATTTAGGTAGTGTTAGAGTGTGCAGCAGTTCACTGGAATTTGTTTTTCGGAGGCTTTATAATTATCCTTATATTATCCTCATTCAAATACTACTTGATGTTATGGGAATAGGTGACCTGAGAATGCGAGCATCTCAGTTTGCATCGAGTAGAACTGAACCCTAGGACGTTCCATTTTTTTAAATAACTAATAGCTTTAATGAGAATGAATACTTTATTTTTGTGATGTAGATATAATACAATAAACTGTTTTACTTAGTTTAGTTCATAGCATATTTAGTTTTTGGCAACGAGCTATAGATCGTCGTAGTTTTTAGGTCTTCATAGTTGGTTTGAGTTTGTAAGATTATATAGTTTTAACATTAACAAAATTAACATATCGTCAAAACATGAATCCCCAGGGGTGTCATAGGTCTTTCCGAGTGTGAACATATTAAGTTCTAATTTTGTTAAAATACTTTCATGTTTTTAAAAACTCTATACGAAGTAAAAGTAATATATTCTTGTTACAAGTTAAACAAATTAAATTTAAAATGAATACAATAACTTAAATTAAGTTTTGAGTTTACTAACGTTAATTTTATACACGTACGTCGTACACGAACTAAATTAAATATAAATTTATAGTATACAATGCATACAATATTGTATATGCAATACACATGATGGCTACCTATATACAAAATACATAATATTTATAAATTCGTGCCTAAATCTTGCTAAGAAGAAGGGCTGAAAACGTAGCAAGTTCATGTATCTTTTCCTCTTTTTGTTTTGGTTTTTTTAAAGATTACAGTGTTTTAGTAGATATATAGAAAGAACAGGACAAGAGAAATTGGGATACTAAGGTCAAAAGTTTAATAAAATTATTAACAACAATACGAAGTTAATAGATTATCTCTTTATCCTCCTTTTCTATCTCTCCTATTACATTTTACAGTCAAAATATAATATATCTATATAAAATATTATTTAAAAAACGGTATATTCGTTTTTGTATTCCAACAAGAACAACATAAAACTATAGAAACAAGTAATATTATATATATACATAAATATGTGTTATAATGCAACCCTTAGATTTCAACTCTATCTACGAGTAACTGTAATACAATATTTAAGATTTCAAATAAATTATTTGGTATAAAGAGTTTTCTTATAAAATTTATTTATTTATTTATTGTCTGATCAAGATCAAGTGTTTCCTTTAGTATATTTTGTTTTAAAAGTGAATACTGTGACCAACAAAGAAAGTACTCGTTTTGTGAGTCTCAGTTCTGGAGCAGCAAGTTTATGTTTATTTCTGGTATCTGTAGTGTGGCTTGCACCGACCTGTGGAAGCAAAGTGGTGTTTTCTCTAGCGTACAACATGTTTTCTTATACAAATTGGCTAGTAACAGTTTAGATTCCTATTTACTTGAATTTTTTCCGAGTGATATATTTTAAGTTATAAATAGCCCCAATAGCTTTTTTTAAGGACAAAAACAGCTTCTATGTCAGCACCTCTACCGGATATAATATGACATAATAGTATGAAACTGGCTAAAATACATAAGTCAGATTAGAGGATAAGGATGAGATCCCTAATAGCTATCTAAATCCAAACATTCACCAAAATTCAATAAATAAACCCCAAACCACTAAAAGGTTACCTTATTTTGACCGAATTTTCATAAATTGGTTATACGAGAACAATATGAACCGTTTATAAGAAAACTATAATATACTTAAAAGTAATTGATAGCATTATTCGCCTGTCCTGTCCTTTTTCATGTATTTCCCAAAAAAATAATTAAATTTAATATTAATTAAACAATTGAAAATTAAAAAAGAAAAAAAAAAGGAATTTAATATTCGATTTTGAGTCAATATTCTACATAATAAATCAAAATTTCAGAACTGTAACTCATTTTGTTTACGAGCTAGAGACCCATGACATACGGTAGGTGGACGGAGTGACATGACTAGTTTTGCCTTTAGCGTTTGGAACTATTAAAATTATCTTTTTAATTTTTCTCACTAGTAAATATTATTTATATATTGATTAATTAATATACAACGATTTTTTATGTGGTAAATATAGCCTTTTTTCACGCAGTACAAATTTAAGCTTAAAAGAATAAACGTTTTTTGGGCAGGCGAAATGAGCTTACCTGTGTAAAAAAAAACAGTGAACGAAAACTGAGAATATTAAACAAAATTTAGTGCAAAAGAATATTTTATTGTTTTACTAGGTACTATGAAATTCTGCTTTATTTTATTTATTATTTTTTCAGTTTAATACATAAACTAATAAATAAACAAACCAACTTTTTATTACAAACTAAACTCAAAATTGCTATCATTCGTTTTTTTTTTTGTTTCTTTATATTTCCAATATGTAAGAAACACTTCAAAAAGTAACTAATAAAGAAAAATTAGGAGCCCGGTATAATCAAACTATTCCAGTTTTTTTTATCATGCTAAATAAAACTGGATTAGTATTTCGTTGAAACCAGGGGCATTCAACAACTCAATTTATTGAGGACATCTGGTTTTTCTAAGACACGTCTAAAAAAACGAAATCTCTAAGAGCAGACTTCAGATTTCTCACTAAAAAGATCCTTAAAATGTTGAAGATGAGTCGCAATTTCAGTAGAAATCATTTCTCTATATAGAACAACGGTTCTTAAACTTATGTTCCACCGAACACTTGATATTTGGATCACTCATGGTCCGTGAAAGCTCATGAAATGGTACAAGACATTTTGCTGATACAATTTAGGTATCCCCAATTGCCAGGCCTTATATAAAACAGACTGGTGACTTGCAGCGGCGAGGGTTGCAGCTCTGCTCTCACCAAACCCGACTGCTCAGCGTGTGTGAGTAAGGGGATTTCTTCCAGGAGGACCGCCAAGAGTGGCGAAATCTTGGGAAGGCATATGTCCAGCAGTGGAGGAAACAGGCTGATGGATGGATGGAATGTAGGTATACTCGTGTTTGAATTCGGTCTGTGACTTGCATTTCGCAGTTCATACTCGGAAATACCTCACAAATTACAAAATCATTAAACAGATTTAATTTTTCGAGTGGGCGGATGGCCAATTCCGAAACTATAGAGAATAGCGAAAAATACTCAAAGGAGTGTTGGGGCCGATTTTAATAAAAATCTAAAACGACGTCATTAGATTATTGAAAAAAAAAATGAATTTAAATTTCCCTAGCCGAAAATCGAAAACGCTGATTTAAAAAAAAAAACACAAAATAATTATTGCACCATCCGATGGTTTTGCATAAGCATATAATTCTGGGATGTAATGTCAAACGGCAAGCTAAAGCAAAGGCTTATTTTTAAGGAAATACGATGTAATTTCTCTTCTCTTCAATAAATATATATCGTCACGACATGAATCCCCGAGGTGGTGTCAGAGGTGTTCCGAGTATTAATGTGAAATGCAAGTCATAGTCAATACTCAGTACACCCGCGTTTCACCGACGATTATTACGTCCCAACGTGATGAGTGGTGAGCCCTATCGCCGTACTTCGAGCACAAAATACACGCTTTTTAGGGCGACTAAAAGTTTGGCGCGACCTGTACTCGTAAACCTGTAAAGCCTACTTAGCTGTGATAGTTTTCCTTTTAACTTAATTGTAAATACCACTTCTGTGAATTTTTTCACATATTCATAAACAACCGTTTAAAAGAAAGGGGGGGCTAGCTTCGGAGCCTCTGAAGCCACTTGTGTGGAGGAGATTTTTCTAAACCGACTAAACAGCCATAGCTCATTGAAATTTACTCACAATATCTCCATTGACAAAATCACATTTCTTGACGTAGATTTATTCATTGATCGCAACAACCACATTCACACCTCCGTACATTTCAAACCGACAAACAAACTTCAATACCTGCACTTTCACAGCTGTCATCCGGCACATATCAAAAAATCCATACCGTACTCACTCTCATTACGTGGCCGCCGTATTTGCAGCAACCAACACACACTTGACAATTACCACGCCAAAATTCACTACGCACTCTCCAAAAGAAACTATCCAACTAACTTCCTTCA
This sequence comes from Ypsolopha scabrella, assembly GCA_910592155.1. Classification (NCBI taxonomy): domain Eukaryota; kingdom Metazoa; phylum Arthropoda; class Insecta; order Lepidoptera; family Ypsolophidae; genus Ypsolopha; species Ypsolopha scabrella. Next base: position 23,263,532 of record OU342976.1, read on the forward strand.
AAAACACTTGCACCACAGACCAAATTTTCACAGACATAACAGGAACACAAACAAACCCCACCAAACACGTCTAATCACCACTTACTTTCACGGCAGCCACAAACTAAAGAACCTTATCAAACAATTCTTACCCATTCTCCGACAAAATAAGGAAACGAAAGACTTACTCCCTCCTAACCCACAAATATGCTACCGACAAAACCGAAATCTGAGACACACGCTTAGCAAAACAAAAACGACACAACATACCGACCTGACCAACTTCTCACCCAGTACATCTCCCTGTCGACGGCGTCGATGTAAAACCTGCCCCATCATCAATACAGCTACAGACTTCAACACTCATCACACGACAAACATATACAAAACACAACCTAACACATCATTCAAAACGAGCAACTGCATTTACCTACTAGAATGCCGTCATTGCCCGGCATTCTATGTAGGTGAAACCAAGAATCCAGTACACATCTTTTTCATCTTCATTCTTCATCACCTTTCAACTCTTCTATACTCTTATGTCATTTATTTTATTTTATTTAATTCGATTGATGACGACTCCACTGAAGGAGTCGAAATATTTCGTTAATTTTTGTAATTTTTTAGTAACTATGTTTTAAATATAATAAAACTACAATAATTTAAGGCCAATACTGGTAAAGTAAAAAATATATTTATTTACATCACAAAAGTGATGATTTCTCTAAATGCAGTTTAAATATGGCAAAGTTATATAATTTAATTACGTCTTATGTACTATCTAATAACTTGCGCCTGGTCACATTTCACCGATTGTGATAAAAGCAAAAATGGGGCTACAGAACTTTCCCTGACATACACATCTACATGATTATTTCAGCAAATGATGTGGTAATTATTAATACTCACCGATAATTATTAATAATAAAATAAATAAATATATCGTCACGACATGAATCCCCGAGGAGGTGTCAGAGGTGTTCCGGGTGTGAACTGAGAAATGCAAGTCACGTCCACACTCGGCACTACGTAATTATTAATAATTACCTCATTTACCACTCTCACCAAAACATTATACTAATCAGTGGCGAAGGGTCCATATAACACGATTCCCATCGGCTTATTTAGGAAATGGCATCCATACTAAATTTCTTTATTCCTTGCTCTTTGCTTTGTCAAATATATTTCCATAAATCTCAATACGACAATAGTACATTATTGCAAAGGCAGCGAAATAGGCAATTGCCATTTCGGCCTAGGCATATATAGTGCTTTTCTTTAAAAAATGCAAGGAAATAAAAAAGGGCCTTTTACATAATAAATTTAATTAATATTAAATTACATTTACCTTTGTCGCTAAATATATATTATCTGGAGCTTCAAGTTGAAACTGCTTTATGTTTTCAGCAGTCAAAATCTTCGATTTTTTGCTCTTAAACCCAGACGATTGTCGTTTTAGAAAAGTTTTTAAATTTCCGTAGTTCTTCAAGTCAATGCTGTTTTTAATATGAACTGTACATTTCAGCATAGAATAAATCGCCCATAAATGGCTTTTTAGTTTTAGCAATTTCATTGAAATACGCCAAAAACACTGTTTCAGAGAACAATTTCGCATTTTTCTCGTTTTTCCAGAACATGAAATTTTCATATACTTTCATAAATTTTTCTTTTGATTTCGCTGGAAGCAGGTTTTCCATCGCTAATTTAGCTTCCGATCTTAAATCTGGTGGAGTGCAGTCAATGTCAATTTCATTTTCATTTTCAAAGTCATCGGAACTCATTTTAATTTATTATTAACCAAATAACAAGGAACTCCGCTTCACCGCCAATTTTTTTATTTTATTTTACAGTTTGTGCCGAAAGGTAAACGCATCTGTGGCTATACAGCGACGAGAACGCAATGTGTACGATAGATGAAAGAGTTCTAAATTCAAACAGCACACCGTTTCATAAAACATTGCCGGTGCGCTCTTCGTTCCAAATTCAAAGAATGCGCCGGGAAGTGATTTTGGTTTTTCAGTCTACGTAAATATGATACTTCGCGTGTTCTTTATTCAAAAGTAATGATAATATTTCCGCGCATGTAAAAAAATACAATTGGCTGACAGGGAGTTGCAAAGTAAAAAAAAATTCATGATTTCCTTGGTTGCTTTTCTGAGTAAGGCGAATTCTTTTTCGGCTTCCCTTTTTAAAATCCATTGCCACTGATACTCATATATTTAAATTTATACATATGTACATATGTATGTAAAGCCCGCTTCAGATGATGATAAATTCAGTGTGGCAAATGAGTAAATAGTGTAATGACAGTTAGACCTACAACCCTTATTAGCGTGATTGCTATTCACTGTTCGGTATTGATCATCGTTTAAAGAGCCCTAAAATTAAACACTTCTCATAAAAAAAAAACGAAACACTTCTCAAGTTTATGTTTTTAATGGATTATTAGAAAAAAAATGTATAATACGGAAAAAACTAAAATGTCGTACAAAAGTAGGTAGAACAAGGTTTCGAATTCCCTATACTAACGTTCCAAATCCATTTTTTTTAAAGAATTAATCCTGTTTGTTATTTATTTGTCGACAGAAAAAAAGTCTTGGTAGTGTTTCGATTTTTTTGACGAGAACTGTAGTTACCTAGCACATATTTTTACTCAATTTTATTCTAAAGGTAGCTGTTATGTCCCTGTATAACAATAACATACATATTTATAAACAATGGTCCACAGAGACAAAAGCAGTGGGTTCAACGATCCCTCGTCGGCAAAAGGTTTAAGAACCACTGATATAGAGCGATGAAAAAACCTGAAAAGTTTAGATGTTTTGAAACGACTTCAAACAAAAATATCTTTCGTCGGGGATGTTAAGGAAGCTTTTTCCGGCCTGTTAAAAGTTTATCTTTGAAGTTGGGACTGGGAGATTATGTCCAACTGGATAACAACTTGAGTGTATTCGAACTTTCGGATCAATTTCATTTTTTTAGGATTCCGCAAAGAAACTCTTATACTTTTTGTTCAATAAATATTTCATCATAATATTAATTATTATTGTGCATGATTGCGCGCTGGGTCAGAAAAGGTATTTGGACTAGGTATGGCGATAGATTTTAGTGGTTTTATCCCCAAATAACACGGTAACAAAGAAAGGAAATTAATGGTTTTGAAGGAAGCTCACCGGTGATCCGTTTTCAGCAAAATGTCGCTTCTTCCACGGCGGGGGTGGCCACCCACAGATGACACAACACAATTGCACCTTTCTATATATTTAGATATAGTCCTACGAGAGTTTTCAGCTTAATTTGATGCACTTTTCCTAATTATAAGATGCGCGTGCGCGGAGGTAATGTCTCCATTTTTTATTGATTTTTTTCGACTGCTGCGGGGCGCGCGGCTATTGGCGAGCCAGCGAGCGAATCAGCGAGCTAAGGGTTGAGGGGAAAAGAGACAAGGATATGCGGAACGCACTAAGTGTGCAAAGGACAAAATACAGTTACCGTGTTATTACAACAAATTCGGAAAACTTTATTTAATTATATTTGCCACTTAAATTGGCGTAATCAGTGCATGCATCAAATATTGTATGAATTCGATTGATGGTTCTTGGTGCAATATCATCGTCAATAAATTATACATTTTTTTTAAATTTTTATTCCATAAGTATTTATTTTTGTTCTTAACCTCGACGTAGACCAATTTTAAAACGCAAGCTGTGGTGATTCAGCTCTGTTTATTTTATATTTGCTTGTTAAAAATGATTTCTTTTTGTTTTCTTTCTGTAGTTTTAAATAGTTATTAAATTAATTATTAGTTGGCCCGATGATAAGTAATACGAAACCGGTAGCCTAAGTAACAATAAACATACATATAATGTGGAATAAAAATTCCAAGAATTTGTGAATAATTTATTGGGCATGCATCATTTTCTTTCCTTGTTTGACTAGTGCATTCATCCATCCATCCATCCATCAGCCTGTTTCGTCTGCTGGACATAGACCTATGTCTAGGGTTTCACCACTCTTGCTGATCCTCCTGGAAGAAATGCCCATACTCACACACGCTGGGCAGGCTGTTTGGTGAGCGCGGTGCCGAAGCCCTTGCACCATTGACGCCGCTGCCCGTCACCAGTCTATTTTATAGGTATATAAAGCCCGGCAATTTGGGATGGCTATACCGCCATCCATCAGTCCCAGGCAATGGTGGGCCGTCTGGTTTTGCCTGAGAGCTGTTCTCTTACTCTCCCCCGAATAACTTCGGGCGGGTTTCCGAGTAAGATAGTGGTACCTCCACAGTCGAGCCCGGCATCAGCTCTACCACCTAAAGTGCCTTAATGTTCTCTTCAATTCAACATTTGTGTATTCCATGATCTCGAGGTTCTATTTGTCTTCTAGTACAATATTTTCATTTTTTTTTGTAAATTCTGTTACAATATTTAAGTGTGCCGTGCGTTTTTATACAGGTTGAAAATGAACCCTCTAGCTAAAGCAATAAATTGAAATCTATGAATCAGAATCACTAATAGAACACAAAATCGAAATAAATAAAAATAATTGTTTTATTGGTTCCCAAATTTCGAATGAATGGCCAACCTACGCAACACAACATGTGACTGACAAAAAACCGTACATAATCCCGGTGGTAAATAATGCACATAATAATTTGAAGAGCGTCGTCTTTGTCAGTGCTTTTTTTTATTATGAATCATGACAAAAGTAACAAAACATGTATTTTTTATTTCGAACATAGAGCAGTTTCTTTTGTTATATAGGGGTTCATTTTCAACCTGTATATTCACCAGCAAAGTTAAATATATAAAATGTACAGCAAAATAACGTTAATGTTACTTAGTTTTAAATAACATATATAAAAAGTAAATAACATCTCTTTTTGTTAGATTCGAAATATTGAAATAATAATGATAATACGAGTATGTCAATGTTTTATGTCGCCTTAACTATTACTAACTAAGCTTCTGTCGCCTGATAACGAACACAGAGAGCCAATATAAATCGAAAATATCACGTTTAATTTCGTGCTATCATAAATATTATACCTGCAACAAAATACAAAAATGTCATACGCTCTTTTTATACAAAAAATATTCCTCAGCCAACCTTCGGTTTTCTTAAGTGACTAAGTGAAGAGAAACTATGAAAAATCTGAAAATAATATTAAAGGCAGATCACATCCGAATGCGTTCTGCGTTCCACAAAAATGAAAACGCGTTCTCTTTGACCGTCGTGGTCGTTGTGTGTGTGTGTGTGCGTGTGTAAAGATCCAAGCCTCTCATATAAGCCGCCACCGCCGCCACCGTCGTCCGCCGTGTCAGCGAAACGTGGATCGTGCGTGCCTCGTGACACCGTCCCCGCTGCCCCTGTAGCCGCCCCCCGCACCCCGCGACCGCTAGCAGCGCTGCACGTGCCAGCGGGACCTGCCAAAAAGGCGAACTTCTCTCAGAAAAATTACGCCTCCATCGTCAAGAGCCGACCGGTTGCTTCGACTTTACGGCCTACGTCTGACAGACCACCAACCGTCGTTACATTAGACGCCTCCACTGATTACTGTGATGAAGATGGCTTCGTCAAGGTCGAGAAGAGGAGGCGCCTTAAGCGAGTAAACCAAAACCGTTGCGGCACCGGATCAACGGGGCCCAACTTCCTGTTGCGGGCTGCGACGCCGACCACGGCGATGTACCTGTCCCGCCTACACTACACCACTAAGGCGCAGGACATCGTCGACTACATCCAGAACAAGACCAACTTCTTGTTGAGAGTGGAGCCGCTGGAATCGCGCCACAACGCAAGTTTCAAAGCGTTTGTGGCACGAATACCGACAAGCAGGCTGCCCACCTTCATGAAGGAGGACTTCTGGCCGAAGGGCGTGGTATACCGTCGTTTTCGCGGTAGATTTCCATCTACACCACCGGACCGGCACAGTGACGTTGTGCCAAAATGATATTTTAGTTTGTTAGTCTTAGTTTTTAGTATAAAAACATATGTATTAGTAGTATAAGGTATTTATTGTTATGGGCCTTGTTGCCTGAAATAAATCAATTTATTATTATTATTATTATTATATACAACTAGACACACAGTCTCTAAGAAAAGTTCGTCAGAAAAAATCCGAACGTGCGACGTGCATAGTACCAAAAATGCTACAACCAAATAAAGGCGTTATATCGTTAACATAAGAGGCAATGTCAGTTGTACGAAGTTGTCATTCAATTTTGTCACCCCATAGCGGTGACAAGATGCATCGCGGATACTTTTTGAGGCAGATTGTGAGTCTAGTTGTTTATGAAAGGTCAATGAAGCCGTCACGTCAGATAGATTACAATGTCCGCTGAACGCAGAACGCGCTCAGTGTGTTCGGCCCCTTACTCCTCGGTTACTGACAGAGAACGGACGTGGGCAGATTGAGTCGTCCAATAACAAAGAGTTATATCAAAAGTAATATCATATTGGTAACTAAAAGGAGCTAGTTCTTATGTGAACTTACATAAAACTGAACAAATAAATATGTGGAAAAGTTGTCAAGATGTCAATATTATTATAGGCGTACAAAGAGTCTTATTAATACTACTTAGTGACTTTATTCTTACCTTTGTAAAAGATTTTATGTAATTTTACTCAACATACTGCCAATTTATTTGATTTAGGCAGGTTTATGTTTAATTTCTTTGTGAATTTAGTTTTGAGATGATAATTCCATAAAATAATTTCCATAATACGAAAAGTTAATGTTAGCCAAAAAATATTAAAATTCAGTCTGTATTTTATCGATGCTCATCCATGCATGAGCCTGGTTCATCCACCGCTGGGCATAGGCCTTTCCAAGATATGGCCACTATTTGCGGTCCTCCTGGAAGTAATGCCCATACCACAGTATAAATAAAAACAGTAGTTTAACTGGGCGGTGTCCTTGAAATCAATACCTACGGCCGCTCGGTGCCTGAACACGCGCTAGGGCTACCAACTGACTGTTCACGTATTTGATAATGCTAAATTATTATTATAAAAGTTGTATTTAAGCAACCGTACAATACACAACATACTCGTAATTTCGTGCCATAATTTACGAAAATGTGTGAGAGCGTCACAGTGACAATGTAAACCGAGTTTAACCGAGTTTTGGGAGGGGTTCGTTTTGGCCCGTTTGTATAGAGATAGAACCCATCCATCCATCAGCCTGTTTCGTCCACTGCTGGACATAGGCCTTTCCAGGATTTCGCCACTCTTGGCGGTCCTCCTGGAAGAAATGCCCATACTCACACACGCTGGGCAGGCGGGTTGGTGAGCGCGGTGCCGAAACCCTTGCACCAGTGACGCCGCTGCCCGTCACCAGTCTGTTTTATATAAGGCTCGGCAATTGGGGATGGATAAACCGCCATCCATCGGTCCCAGGCAATGGTGGGCCGCCTGGTTTTGCCTGAGAGCTGTCCTCTTACTCTCCCCCGAATAACTTCGGGAGGATTTGCGAGTAAGATGGTGGTACCTCCACAGTCGAGCCCGGCATCAGCTCTACCACCTTCATAGATAGAATAGAATACTATTACCTAATTATACTATGCCCATATACTAACATACGCTGGGCAGGTGGATTGATGAGCGCTGTGCAGGAACCCTTGCACCAGTGAAGACGTCACCAGTCTGCTTTATATTAATAGCCCGGGAGGTACCGTTGCAAATACAAAAGTCATAGTAAGCCGGCTGATATTGACATCGATCGTAGATCTCACATGACTGATATGTGAATCGACCGTCAGCTGCTCAAGTAGCGGTGGGTGTAGAAGTGAGAGGTTGCGAAAGTGGTAAAAAAAAAACGATCGAATTTCTTTCAGCTCAGTATGATGTCAACTATCTGTAAGAAAAGTTTCAGACGCCGTACTATTACTTTTTTTTACCACTTACGCAACCTCTCACATCCACACCCACCGCGGGTGCGTCAGCTGACGCTTGGTTCTGTTATTAGCCCTTCCAGATCTATTGAAAATGATGGGAATCAATCGGCGTAAAATCACTACCTAAAATGCAATAACGACTGGCAATAGGGGACGGATATACCGCCATCAATCAGCCTTGGCATTGTGAACCACCTGATTGTGCCTGTTTGAGAGCTGTCTTCTTACGCTCTTCTAAATTCCTTCGAGGAGGTTTGGAAATAAGAGGGTGGTAACTCCGGAGTCAAGCCCGGCGGCAGCTCTATCACCTACCACCTAATCGATGCTTCATGGTCGGTCAGTATGAAAATAAAAAGGTGCTTCCATATTCTTAAATATTATTTGGTGACACCCCTTAGGTTATGACGTTTGGCACCCTTCGGTTACGGAGACTTATGAACATTATGGTAAATAACAACAATACATAATCCCCCAACAACAAAAAGGTGCCTGACAAATAATTCGGCATCCTCTGAGTACGGAACCAATTTTTTTTTGTTTTATTTTAGATTATGTACTACAATCTGATGAAATCAGTATTTTTTATTATTTGCCATAATAACTTACAATAATATTTTTTGATAATTTCAACTGAAAGTAGGATTCAAGCAGCTCTTAACCCCTGTGACAGACCGACAGCATATAGAAAGTAAGCTGGCGTAGGGTCACTAATAGGGTTCCGTTTGTCATTAATAACACTAATATTATAAATGCGAAAGTTTGTGTGTGTGTGTGTGCGTGTGTGTATGTTTGTTACTCTTTCACGCTGAAACGGCTGGACGGATTGGGATGAAATTAAGAATGGATATATGGCTTATACCCTAACTTAACACATAGGCTACTTTCTATCCCGGAAAAAAACATGTCGTTAAACCGAATAACATGCGGGCGGAGCCGCGGGCAAAAGCTAGTTTTATTATAAAATAATCTTCACATGAATATTAACCTACGTAACTTTTAAACGACTTGGAATAGCTTTTTTTTGCCATAGTGGTATGGGAAAGTGTACTGAATAGTTTTAAATAAAATTAGTTTGACTAAAAATTTACTTCTCCGTTGTAAGCTTCCTGCACGTAATTTAATAATTTATTCTTAGTGTATGACTTTATTTTCCTAAGCAGCATTAACATTGTTTTACCCAGGAGAATATGAAGGGTACAAGGAAAGAACGTGCGATGTAATTTTTTTTTTCTGATTTTGATGCCAAGTTGTTTAGATTGCATTGATGTATGGTATGGCATAAAGAAACCGGAAAAAAAACGTGCCTAATTCATGAGTATTATCCACGCAAAGATTTTGTAGAAAGGATAACTGTATTGAATATCAACTTGTTTGTAACTTTATAAATGTCATTGTGAAAATATTAACTTTACTCACATGACACGTTCTTTATGTTTTGACGTACACCATCTATTTATAGATTTTATCGGCCCGCTTCAACGATAAACCTTGATTTAAAGCGAATAAAAACTCAAACTGTTGCAGTGTGTCGTTAAAGGCCTACTCCTCTTATACGGGTTGTCCAAATTCTTAAAAATGGTTTGACTATGGTTGAAGAAAATACTTGTACTGTTTCACAAAATTACATAAATTTATTTACGACTAGTTTCGCCTTAACGGCATTCTCAAAGATTTATAATAGGTACTGTATTGAACTTAACTGTTACCTGTTTGTCATCCCGTTGTTACATAAATCAACAGCTCTTGTGTGATATTCTTAATCGTAAATATATGTATTATAAATCCTTGAGAATGCCGTTAAGGCGAAACTACTCGTAAATAAATATATGTAATTTTGTGAAACAGTACAAGTGTTTTCTTCAACCATGATGATGTTTCACCAAGTGCCGACAATCGCAAGTATTAACTTCTGGTTTGACTAGTTTATGTACGATTCCTAGTGCAGGCACTATGGGGTAATTTTTTTTGTCGAATTTCACCTGGATGGTCATTAAACCTTGTTCCTGGTGACTAACCGAGTCTCCAGTATGAATTTCAAAATAATAAAAAATACAAAATATTTATTTTGTAAAATAGATACATAAAGTATACTTTCTACAAGTCAAAGTTAATCTATATATATCTTTAGAATATAAAAAATATATATGATATATACGGGAAATACATAGAGAAATCTAGGAATAAAAATATTATATATATATACATAAAGCAATGAACAAATAAGTTGATAAATAAATACGGGAAATACATACAAAAAATAAAAATTGGGCTACTAAAATGTAATAAAGTCATAGGTACACCTGCATAAAATAGAATTTGTTCGGTTGATTTAATTTCACCTAGTATAGGAATAATACCCCGCCCGCCCAGCGTATCTGAGTACGGATATTTCTTCCAGACGGACCGTAAAGAATGGCGAAATATTGAAACGGCCTCTGTCAGAGACGACGAGACAGGTTGGTGGATGGATTGATGGGATACTAAATATACAATATATTGTAGTTGTAAACAAAAAATAATAATTGGAAAACTTTTTTTTTTAATATAGCGAAAGTTTTATCAATTTGTTTCCTACGATTTAAATGTTACTTCAAAGTCATTTCTGAAGACATTTGTACCGACAACGTTCAACGGTTTCTAATCTCACTGCGTTCGTTAACTTTGTGCTTCGCAGTATGGATAGTCACCAGCAGGTTGACGTGGTCTACACGGATTTTGAAAAAGCTTTTGATAGGGTAGATCACGTCATCCTGCTGCGTTAACTTTTCAGACTCGGTTTAAGGGGAGACATATTTAGATGGATAACTTCGTATGTATCTAGAAGATGTCAAGCAGCTGTTCTTGGAGGCTATCGGTCTAATTTTATCGATGCTACGTCTGGTGTCCCTCAGGGATCACACCTAGGTCCACTGCTTTATAACGCGTATCTTTATGACATCTATGTTGTTTTTGCTAACTCTAGATTTCTAATGTATGCGGATGATAAAAAAATATTTTTAAATGTTAGCTCTAGTTCTGATTGTCACAAATTACAACATGATCTCGATAATCTTTCACTATATTACACGAAAACTCGGATTAGTATAAACGTTTCTAAATGTGCACTAATATCTTTCACTAGAAGTCCCAACCCAATTTTGTACATTTATCTAATTAACGGTGAAATTATTAATCGAGTAAATAAGATACGTGACCTTGGTGTTACACTTGATGCTAAGTTAACCTTCGAGCCCCATATCAATGATATTTCCAGTCGTGCGTATAGAATGTTGGGATTTGTTAAGCACGTGTGTGTGGCCTTTGATGACATAACTACTATAAACATCATTTACTTCGCCTACGTGAGAAGCCTTCTCAAATTTGCGAGTAGTATTTGGAATCCCCAATACATTGCACACATTGAACGAATATAAAGAATACAATGGTCTTTTTTACGTCATTTGAATTTCCGCTTTCATCAATTTGATAAGGACGATCCAGCTGCTTGCTTGCGTCATAACTTGCTAAGTCTTGAAAACCGACGACTTCTCTTAGATATGTCATTACTTCATGATATACTTAGTGGCCATATCGACAGTATCTCCTTGGTTGCAGAGATTAATTATCGAGTCACAGAGCGCCGGACTCGTCAATCCGAGAAATTTTTGTTTAGCGTCCCTCGAGTAAACACGAACTATGCTCAAAATTCCCCTAACGTATTCTTTCAAATTATAACAAAAAATTTAATAACATTGATCCCTTTGATTGTAGTAAGCCCACCTTCAAGTCGCGAATCCGTAAAACGCTTTCTCTTACTAGGTAGTAGCTTATTTATTTATATTATTTACTTATTTTTATTCTAGTTATTTATTTCTAATCATTACCTATATTTTATAGATGTATATTTAATAATTATACTATTTATGTATATATACGTATGTGTATGTGTGTGTGTTCTCATGTTTTATAAATAATATAATAAGGTGTATTTGGAGCAACTGTTTAGCTTATCTTAGCATCATTGAAAAAAAAAGGTATCCTAGAATAAGTTACCAATATCTGTTTTTGTTTATCCAACTGTGGATTTCCGTTACTGGCGATATCTACTGCATTTTCTTTTTTTGTGTTGTTATTAAACTGTATGTGCTGTTGAAATCTCAAATAAAAAAGATAATAAAATTAATAAAAGACACAAACACAATGAGTTTCTAGTTTAGGGTATGTAGGTATTAGGTTTAAATCCCATCTTGATTTGACTCGTTGCACTACTTAGTCTACGACTACCCTAGATATACCGGGTGTAAATAGAGTGCGACCATTAAATGAAACCATATATTCTACCAACCCTACTGAACCACTTTTCCTAAGAGTCATACCCGCGGACACCCTTAGCTCGGGAAATAATTGAGTTCCAAACAAAAATGCGTGAACCCTAATGCACCGACATACGGGTGAGTTTAGAGAGAGTGTCGTCCGTGAAACCTGCAGCTGTTTGAGGTCAACGCTCTCTCTAACCTCTATTTACACCCGGTATAAGGTCACTTTAACTTATGCAGCCAAATTCTTACTGAAGACTAGGTATGTGCTCAGTAACAAGGTTCAATGACCCTTCTTGTGAAATTCGTAAATTATTCCTTTCGTGTTCCTTAGCAAGCCCGCCCCGATTCAATTACTATGGGACGTCAAGATTACCTTTGCGAAATTAGCAAAAAGTGTTACCGATCCGTGTTACTGATCACTAAACAAGCCTACAGTACAAGAATTTGTGTATAATTTATCCTACAGTATGAGTTTGGCTGTATAAATAAAAGTCACCTTGTATATATCTCTTCTGAAATTCTAGTGTCGTACTGAGCCTTAAGGCGATGCTATTTGCCTGAACTCCCATTCTAGCGCAGTTCGCTGATCATGTCCTTATTTATAAAGACTTGCTTATTTTTTTTTCTTTTTCAACATATCCCATACAATATCCATCATTTGAAACTAAAACATTTATCAAAATCAAATATATACAAAAGTTACAAGCGTATAAAAGTCCTGGGTTTTACACATATTTTAATGAAGGTTTAATATTTCTAATATTTCAAATGAAATATTTTTAGTTTCAAAGCATAGTATATTTTATACTAATCAAAAATATTTTTGTTTTATTTCAATTTTCGGGATATTTCTCCTGAAATCATAGAAACCACCAAAAGCATTCTTGAGTGTTTTTAAAACATGAACATCGTCTCGCGTTAGCTTGCCTCTCACACCGTGTTCGGTTAGTTCCGTACGAGCTCGGGAAATTAACGTTCGGGCCAACCAATAAGAGTCAGTCAGTGATCTGTAATCCGAAGTTGAATGTAGAGTGAAATAGCAAGCATAGCGACCACGTGCGCGACTGACTTCAAGCAGCCGACTACAGGTTTCTCAAGGGCTTGCCTTTGGTCTTTCAACGGTTTTTGCTTTAATACGCTGAGTCAACTACTTATCTGATCAATGTAAAACTTGGACACGTATTTTTTCAGACCTTTATCTTTACGTTGTTGGGTTGGTTATCTAATTGGACACATTTTTTTGAAAATGATGCCATTTTAGTTTATTCGTTCGTCTTATGTCTAAGCGGCTTGAGTTTCAAGCCTGAAATGATTGCTATAACAAGAAAACATGGTTTATTTCCCGATGTCGGGTGAAAAAACTCCTTCATCAAATACTTATTTCGTAAATGCCAGAAAAACCTCGAACATTCACTGACTGTGCGTGCCAGCAGCGCGCGAAGCGAGCATTCTAATGTAGATTTTCTGACAACATTTTGAAGTTCAAAATCACTCAGTAAGATTATCGTGCACCATGGGCCAAGCCTTAAGGAAAATATTTGAGTGAGGAAACCTACATGTTCTTAACAGCTTGTAAATATTTGTGCCGAATCGTTGGTGTTCAGTGAATCTACGAGCGCTTAAATGTTTATTGTAAACACTCAGCATTTGAATATTTCTGATCTGACAGCCGGTATGGGAAAATGGCAAGGAACTTACGTAGTACCGATATAAAATTCGCATTAAATAATTTAGCCAAGTGCGAGTCAGAGTCACGTACTGAGGGTTTCGTACTATGACACAATACGGTTACGGAACCCAAAAACAGTATGGTAAATTACATTAATATAGATGCCTTAACAACATCAAGGCGACAAAAAACAAGCTGATAAAACGATAACGCCATGACAAACAATTTAGCACCTTTTGAGTTCGGACCCCTAATTTTTAATATTTGTTAGTTAACTTTATACGAGTATAAGGTATATACAACCATCTTTAAGGTGGAGCAGATGAAAATAATGTGGAACACATGGTTACATTTTTGTTATTTGCCGTGGTAGTAGAGGCCATAGTAACACTTATTCTGTGAAAATTTCAACTTTATACCTATTACGGCTGAAGCTGTAGACCCCTGTGACAGACGGAAAGACAGATAGGCGCCGGAGGCTTGGTAATAACTAGGTACCGTTTGGCACATTTCAGATACGGAACCCAAAAAATATCAGGACTTGTATCCTGATGACCTTTCCCATATTGTGAGTTTCAGGAAAATGGGAATCCTGCGCGACGCAAATGGAAAAATTTGTTCCGTGCTCTATTGAATAATGAATACGCTAACTGATCTATCAACGCATACATCTAACGACTGGACATAGTAAGGAGTAACAGAATTCTTATTATATTACATAGGAAACTTTCAATAACATTCAAAAGTAAATACAGAAAAAAAACAACTTAGAACTTATTTTTGGCTATGTTACTTCTACGTGTATCAAGTGTATATTTTTTTTGTATTTGGACCACCAGTATCGGAAGAGTAGGCCTTCAAAAACAGTTCTAGTATTGCAATTTGAGTAATTATTTGCCTTAAATCAAGGTTTATCATTTAAGGCGAGAAATTGATAAACTTTTAATTTCAAATCGGCGCCTTAGGGGAGTGGAGTGAGGGGGACTTACTCCGTACAAATATGCGCCACGAACTAGCTTATGCCGTAAGGCCGTATGCGGGAAAATAGTATTTTTTATTTAAAATGACAACTATCAGTAATTTAATAAATCCAATCGGCCATATTGAAGTGTATTTGTATACTAATTAAAATAAAAAACTAGGCTTCATTCGCTCCCGTTTGTCATTAAAATAGAAATCTCTGTTTTAAAAGAGGTTTTCTGAAAAAAACATTCTCTGTTATGAAAATTAATTAATCAACTAAACATTCGGGCAAAATGATGTCAATGAAATGCTTAATCTATTATATAAATTGGTAATTACATGTGTTAATTTATTGCTGAGAAAAATGGAGATCCATGTTGCCAAAATTTCCAGTGCGATGCCTTAAGCGGGGCCAAAAGTCCTTATACTCGTATAACTTGTGTACCCCGAAAACAAATTCACCCGGGTAAAATATTGCTTAAGAGAAAATAAGGTAATAAAATGGGCACAGAAAATATTTTCCGAAAACCAGATGTAATAATGTACTTATTTATTTTAACATTTTTCTAAGTAACGTGCGGGTGTACTGCAAACTATTTTAACAAACAAACTGTAGGCGGTCAAAAACCAGTTGTAGAATATTTTCTAAAAGATAAGCGCTTGGTATCCGAACTTTCCATAACAAAATCTACTCAACCTGACCCCTCTTAATTAACTGCAATAACATAAACTCCGAAACTGAAGCGGATACGATAAATTCCTTCTGGTGAGCTCAACAATTCCAATAATCTCCTTAATCCCTAAGCCTTGGGGGAACAGGGGAACCTTTTCTCAGCCCGAGGCTACATACATAGTGTATCAGTGATGTGTTTTAAAACATAAACATCATTTACTGTTCATACTGACCAGCTTTTGTTTTAAGAGATTAAATTTCGCACAGAAAATTACTTTCCCGTATATTTAACCTTAGAAACTACCACGATTATGCGTTACACCTATGAACGTATACTCACATTTGTCTCTGAGAATCTCCATCTGTGACGATCCTGATATAAGCTGTTTTGTTCTTTGTGTTTATGGAAACTTGGCCCTAATTCAGCATGTCATCAGTTTAGCCGGCCCATGATTAAAGTTATGAATTAAGCAAAAGTTAATATAATTATGTTACCAATTATTATATATTTAAATTATTTATATATATATAATATAATATATGTAATATTTAAATGAAGCGTGGTGTGTCGAGTTGAGTTACGATGGCACCGTAACACGAAAATTATATAAAAGGTCGGTCGACTTGGATACGGTGACAATTTTGAAAATGTCTGTTGCTTAGGTTACCCAATTTATTTTTATAATTTTACTACCGAAAGATTCGTGAATTATTGATAATTCAGACGAAATTTGACTATTAAATCATGAGTAGCCGTTTCCTTCCAATGCATACTTATTTATAATCACAATGTTTACTTCAAAAAGGCCAGCTTGTAGTTAACAAAAACATTTGTTCAATCCAACGACATATTTTCTATTGTTTTAACCCTAAGCATTGAGATTTGTTTCGAAGTTTTTCTTTGTCGTTCATTTATTTCTTACGTCTTTATATCACTGGATAGAAAAATAAATAACATTTTTATTGGTACGTAAATAAAGGTTATAAAAGCTTGGAAACGACATAAATAAAAAAAACAAAAAATTACTCCTTTCAAAGACCTACGAATAAATAAATATTTTATACAAAATCTATAAATGCGTTAGTTTTTCCAGACACAATTGATATTAATATGATATGATATATATGATATTGATATCAATTGTGTCTGGAAAAGATAGGAACAAAAGAGTACCGTGTCTGATGATCTATCAACGTCTAGACGAAACGGCTGGACCTAGAAACATGAAACTTAGACTGTAGGTTTCTTGTATGACCTAAACATCCGCTGAGACGGGATTTTAGGAAATTAACACCAGCGCGAGCAAACCTGCGAGGATATAACTAAGTAATCTGTCATTAAAATCATGTAAATGAACGTTTTCCCATAATTCTCGTATTACGGAATTTCAAAGAAATTAACAAAACATGGCTAATGAATTTCAGGAAACACTGTTAAATAAATATTTAACGAGTTACAGTAATTTTACCTGGAATCGGAATTTTCTGAATAAAATATTAATATTACCTAGCAATTTAATTGAAAAACGCTTTTTTTCCACATTATGTTCGTGTAAAAGTAGTCGTTTATATTAAACTAGCACGTGCTTGTGGCTTTGCTCGCGTGAAAATGTATAATTTAACTGTGTGGAAGATAAAATCTCCAAGTCTTTTTTAAAATTAACGTTGGTTAAAAAAAAAATCCAAGGTTGTTTCAACCCTTTTAATCGTTGACGTATTTAAAAGATATCACCTTCATAATGTAGACCGTACTTATATAATACCATGGATGAACTCGTAATTTTGTCTATGATAATACGCATCTTTGTCGATAGCTGCTGCTGATTCTCGTTTCTTTCGCGGTGGATTAGTGGTAGGGGATTAAATATTTAATATGAAAAATTACTGTCATCAAAAGGTTATGGATGTTGTTGCTTCAAGAGTCTGTTTTAAGGCACCCAAAAGTTACATAATGGGCGTTAAAATCGCTACGGACTAAAGGTGTTTCATTTAGTAGACAAATGTCATGTTCCTGTAGAAAATTAATTAGAGCCTCTTTAGGGTTCCGTAGTCCGACAAGGAACTCTTATAGTTTCACCATGTCCGTCTGTCCGCGGCTTAGCTCACGGACTATTAGTATTAGAATGCTGTTATTTGGCATGGGTTTACATATTAATAACGTCGACAAAGTGGTAAAAATAAAATGCGGAAAAAAATATTTTTGTTGGCACCAGACCTCTCATACACGTAAATTGGGGATGAATTTTTTTTCTAGTCTATCCCATTGTTTGGGGTATCGTTAGATAGGTCGTTCAACAACATTGTGGTTGTGTGAAAACCATTTTTCAATTAAGAGATCCGTTGACGAAATATTAAGCTATAAATTGCTAATTTTTGTTAGAGTAAAGTGTCCCCCCCCCCTACTGCCTAAACGGTTGTTTATGAATATGTGAAAAAAATCACAAAAATAGTACATATATAATGAATATATATAAGGGCGGTCCTTAATAGGGGTGTTGATAAATTTCGACAAGTGCGCCCCCCAGATACGTTCGAAATAATTAAATAAAAATGTGTGCGATACCCCAGCGCTGTAGTCCAAGGAGAAGACGTGCCTGTGAGCTCGTTTTGTTTCCCATTTGAATAACATGGGATTTTTAGATTCATAAAATCATTTTTTTTTTTGAGTTGTCCCCAAGCATGCAAAAGTTTTTTTATCACATAAATTTATTGTTTATGTGTATAACTACTCGCACATTTTTTTTTTCAAAACATCACATGTATATTTTCTTACATGTACAATTATTATTTTTACGAATTTTTGACGTAAATAAGACTGCTAAATAAGACTGGGGGGGTGAGGTAAGGGTAAGGATAACGCCAAGAATATATTTATAAGAATAATATTTTTTTTCAATGCACTTCCAAAAAATAATGACTAAATTAGTCTGAAAATTCCATGTTATGTAAATGAGAAACAAAACGAGCTTACAGGCACGTCTTCTCCTTGGACTACAGCGCTGGGGTATCGCACACATTTTTATTTAATTATTTCGAACGTATCTGGGGGGCGCACTTGTCGAAATTCGTCAACACCGCTAATACGGACCACCCTAATATATATATAACTCGCCTGATGACGATCCCACTGAGGGGTCCAAATATAGCACATTTTACCATTATATTATTTCTCTAACTTCATATCGTAAAATCCTCATTACGAACTAAAAACTACTGGCATAATGAAAAATATTGTTCATGAACGTCTCCTTATAATTAAAAAATTTAAATATAGTATTACCTTTATACCCTTGGTTCACAAATAAATAATCTTAAATAATCTTGAAGTATAGTGATCCCCGGGTGGTGCTAAACGAGTAACAAACTTTCTTTATTAATTTGACCAGATTTATAAAGAAGTCTCTAACTTTCGGGTTGGAGACACCCCAGCTGGAACTACGGGTCTGACTGGGTTTTATTGGTTACTACGGGAGTCAGACTTGAGCCGGCCTGATGCTTTCTTACGCTCGCGGAAGGCATCTGACATGGGTTTAGTGTCGTAGTGGCATGTTATTAGTTTCGGCTAATAACTCAGTGGTTTGAACTGCAGGAGTGGGAGCATGTTGTCTGTCCGGTATAGCTTGTGACCGGACGCTCTACTCCGTGATGAGCAGTAAGCATTTCCTAGTAGCGTTGCTGGGGCGGCCACCAATGCGGACGGGTTATGCGCGGCACATGAGTTGTCCTCAAGTTGTCCGATGAACACTGCTGGCGTATGGACGCGTGCAATCGTGTGGGCGATCGTGCGCTTTCAGTGGGAGGACTTTATCTCCGGCACTTTATCTGGAAATTAGACGCTAGAGACTCCAGAGGTGTTGTCCGGGTCACCCGTCCGCGTAGGAGTTATCGAAAGCCGCAAGTTCTAGATTGCGTGTGGAACAAAGGTTAGGCGTGATTATGTATTCGTGCATTTTTATTCTGTGAGATAAGCGTGCGTGCAGGGAGTCAGCTTCTCTGGCAGGTCCAATAACACATAGTCGAGTCAATCATCCTACTCCTACTAATATTATAAATGCGAATGTTTGTGCGTGTGTGTGTGTGTGTGTGTGTGTGCATGTTTGTTACTCTTTCACGCTGAAACGGCTGAACGGATTTAGATGAAATTTAAAATGAATAAAGCTTATATCTTAACTTAACACATAGGCTACTTTTTATCCCGGAAAAATGCATGGTTCCTGTAGGATAGATCAATATCATTGAAAAATCAGGTGTCTAATTAGCGCGGTCTATAATCGTTTGTGGTGATATATGACAAGGCTATGTTATTTTATACATATTAATAGTAAACCAAAATATAAATCCTAAATAGATGAAAAAACCGGCCAAGTGCGAGTCGGACTCGCGTACGAAGGGTTCCGTACTATATATCACACTAATATTATTTATGCGAAAGTTTGTATGTGTTTGTTACACTTTCACGCTGAAACAGCTGGACAGATTTGGATTAAATTTAGAATGGATATAGCTTAAACCTTAACTTAACACATAGGCTACTTTTTATCCCGGAAAAAAGCATGTCGTTAAACCAAATAACACGCAGGCGGAGCCGCGGGCAAAAGCTAGTGTCATATATTGTTAGACGGCGGAGTAGCAGCCCTTGGTTCTGCTTGGGGCTATCCTGTCTTGACCCTTGGTTAAGACGCCATTGTTGCTCACACAGGAAGGCAGAGTGCGTATGAGGTAGGTGCGATGTTGTGTGACCTGTGCCTGTTGTGGTAAAACGTGACGATCGTAGGTACTGGTGCTAGTTGACAATGGTCGATAACATCAGCGGTGCGGTACGCTGCCCTTCAGTGGGAAAGAAATTACTTGAATTCATACTTGAGTTAAAGTTACAGAGGACCTCCTTTCTATAACGTCAAATGGGTACTGGCAGTCCCCTGTAACCTAAACTAAGTAGTACGTGGGACGCACTATAAGTTTCCGGAATGAATATGAAAAAATACTATTAAAGGAACAAAATTAATTTATTGTTTTTCAAAATAATATCCCTTGGCGTCTATGCACTTTTTCATTCGATCAAACCAGTTTTGAAAACTTTTGTGCCACTCCCCTGTGGTGACCTCTGAAACGTGTTTTTCATACTCCTCGACAGCCTCTTCTGGTGATGAAAATCGTTGACCGCGTAATTGGTTCTTAATTTTTGGGAACAGAAAAAAGTCACAAGGTGCCAGGTCGGGACTGTATGCAAGATGACTCACGAGTTCTACATTTTTCGTCTTCAAAAAGTCGTTTGTCTGTCTG
This sequence comes from Ypsolopha scabrella, assembly GCA_910592155.1. Lineage (NCBI taxonomy): Eukaryota > Metazoa > Arthropoda > Insecta > Lepidoptera > Ypsolophidae > Ypsolopha > Ypsolopha scabrella. The sequence continues at coordinate 23,284,292 of OU342976.1, forward strand.
GCCGTGTGAGAACTAGCATTGTCGTGGTGCAGGATGATACGGCGTTTACGGTTATTTTTACGGAGTTCGCAATAACTTCCGGCAAACAAATGGTCGTGTACCAGTCACTATTCACAGTACGACGATTCTCTAAAGCAACAGTAGCCACGTGTCCAGTTTTATTAAAAAAATAAGCAATTATCCGCTTAGATGCACTTTTCACGCGCGCCACTTTGGTTGGTTTCGGCTCATCTTGAAAGACCCATACGCTCGATTGCTGCTTTGTTTTGGGATCGTAGCAATAAATCCATGTTTCGTCACCTGTAACTATGTCCCACACCAAATTTGACGCACCTTCGTTGAATCTGGTAAGCATGGCACTGCACCAAGTGACGCGGTCCGTTTTTTGAGCCTCGGTCAAGTTGTGTGGGATCCACCGCGAGCACAGCTTTCTCACACCCAAATGTTTGTGTAGGATTAATTGTATTTGCCTCATGCCTATTTCTAAGGATGCGCGAATTTCATGGTAGGTCACATGCCTGTCTGTTTCAATCATACGGCGCACAGCATCGATGTTTTTGTTGGTCACAGTGGTGGACGGCCGACCATCGCGAGATTCGTCACTGAGATTGATACGACCACGCTATAAACAGTCGTCTTGCATGGTGCTTCATTGCCAAAAGCTGTTTCAAGCCGAGCGATGCTCTGTTGAGCTGTCAAATTATACTTAAAATCGTAGAAATCATACTACGAAAATTTTCCCGAGTTAAATCCATGTTGATGCAGACACACAATTTTTTAAATGGCGCCACAAGGTAAAAACAAAAGACAGTCAGATGAAACAAACTACATTCTACAGCCAAAGAGTTCTATTTTCAAATGTTGCAAAAAATTTTTAAATATTGTTTATGTAAGTGGCCAGTTTCGGAAACTTTTCGTGTTACCTATGTAACGTAGCATGTGGCTCTGGACAGAGTGAGAAAAATGAATTTTCTTCACCTTTTTCATGTATGGAAATCGTCCCGAGAAATAACTAACTAAGTAACCTAAAAAATGTGGGTCAACATTCTACACCTTTTTTTCATCTGTTCCTCTTTCCTTCTTCTTGCACTACCTAGAGACCCGTGACTTACAGACAGAAATACAGACGGACAGCAGAGTGACATTTACTGGGTTTCGTTTTGCCCTTTGGATGTGGAATTCTAAAAAGGGACATGATGGGCTCAGCATTGAGCATTTGAAGTACGCTGGCGTCCATCAGTATTATCTATGTTTTTCTCACTGTGCACTGTTCACTCGTACCTTCCGCCAGATCTAATGAAAATCGTCGTGGTGCCAATTATCAAGAATAGAACAGGTGATATATCGGACAAAATTAATTACAGACTGATATCTCTGGCTACTACAATAGCTAAGGTGCTCGACGGTTTGCTTGACGCTCAGCTTAGTGAATACGTTAAATTACATGACTCGCAGTTTGGTTTCTATGCCAGACTATTAACTGAGAGCACAATTCTGGGCGTGAAGCATACCTTCAAGTACTACAACGACAGGAGTACTCCGGTATACGCCTGTTTCTTGGATTTATCGAAGGCGTTCGACCTGGTATCTTACGATGTACTGTGGAGAAAGCTCGAGGAGACTAACCTTCCCTCGGAACTGCTGTCTGTATTACAACACTGGTACTCTAACCAGGTCAACTATGTTAAATGGGCAGACGGAGTGTCGGAGGAGTACACAGTGGAGTGCGGAGTGAGACAAGGGGGCTTAAGCTCTCTAAGGCTCTTTAACATATATGTAAACGAAATCATCGCTGGTCTCAGTAGCATGCGTGTCGGGTGCCACATGAATGATGTGTCAGCAAATAATATCAGTTATGCTGATGACATAGTGCTGCTGGGATCGACAATGGGTGCACTCCGAAAACTCCTGGCAGTCTGGGAGGCATATGCGGGGTCACACGGCTTAATATATAACGCAAAAAAAGTCATTTTATGCTTTTTAAGGCAGGTAACAAATGCCCTAGTGTAATTCCGCCCCTGACTCTCAACGGTACGATGCTCGAAAGGGTCACAAAGTTTAAATATCTGGGGCATATTATGACAGACGACCTCAAGGACGACGAGGATATAGTGAGGGAGCGTAGGGCGTTGGCGGTGAGTAGTAACATGATTGCCCGGAGGTTTGCTCGATCTACACAATACGTCAAGATCACGCTCTTCCGAGCTTACTGTCAATCATTTTAATTGAGCAGCCTCTGGTGTAAATACTCTCAAAAATCGCTGAGCACCTTACGCGTCTAGTACAATAACGCTTTCAGAGTGCTGTTGAGGCTGCCCCGTTTCTGCAGTGCGTCGGGAATGTTTGCGGAAGCACGCGTGGACGGATTCCCGGCCATAATGCGCAAGCGGGCTGCGTCGCTTATACGCAGAGTACGGGCCAGCGACAACGGCATTCTGCAGGCGGTGGCGGACAGCTGCGACTACCCTGTGGTCTGGCACTGCATACAAGTGGCCTGTGGTCAAATTATTATTTAATTTAATTTTAATACTAATTTAATTTACTAATATAGTTTATAAGATAATTGTTACTAACACTTTTGGATCAATGTTTTCTAAAATAAATGGATATTATAATTATTATTATTATTTACCGAGGCAAATCAATATAACATCCCATGTCGACATGATACATTAACGTATTGTTACGAGCTGGGGTTCGGGATAAATTAATTTTAAACCATTTGCACCAAAAACCACTAACTGTCTTTATTTGAAATCACACACACTATTAAAACACAACTGAAACTAAATAACAAACGGACTCAATGGACTCACCGAACTGACTAATTTGTCCGCACTATAACTTTAAAAATGTATCACCACTACTAACTAGAATCGTTACCGGGTTATATTCGCTCTATACAGTCGCACTTCACTTCACTAGAGTCACACTTTAGTTTTCCGCTTTTCTGATTTGCCTCGTAGTTAACACTGAACTAACTCTGCCCGCCAATCGCTTCGCCCTGTAGTTAATACTAGAGTCACTTTCCATTTCGCCTCATAGTTAACACAGAACTGCTCCGGACCGCTTACCCGTCCCGCTTTTTTACCACACGCCTTTTATAGAACCCTCTCGCACATTGTGGAACGTACGTCAAGGACCCCAGCCTATATCCATTCCCTTCGAACCCGAATGCTTTCTCTCTCCCACTTCTTTCTAGTTCAAGTGACGCGATGTCGCTAGAACCCTCTCGCACATTGTAAAATACACCTCGAAGACTCCAGTCTGCATCCATCCCTTTCCAACTACGAATGCTTTCTCTCTCCTACTTCTTCGTGCAAGAAGGCTCTGCCATAAAACAGTTTCAACTAGCACGGAGAGCAGAAATCACTACCCTGAACTCTTTATAGCCTTGTTTTTAAATTGTTTTTAGTTTTACTATATTATAAGAAGTGTAACTGTATAACTAGGCTAAATTATGAGTCAATATATCGATTATTCTATTCTATTCTATGTCCGAAACATTTCGAATTCAATGGTCGAATGACCTCTTCCGCGGAAACTTCTCGCATTGTCCAGTTGTGGCCTTGACCCGGAAGCGTCAACACGTCATCCGCGCTGAGATTATTTATGAACTTTCTTACGCGTTCCATGATGTGTGAGATTTTTGTTTCGTGCGCCGGTACTACGTAACAGTATTATTCCACCCTAAGAAAAACCTTGCCTTTAAAAATTGTGAAAATGTGGCCATGTGGGTCAACAATATTTGTTATACCTTTGCTTAAGTAGGTATAAGAATATTGTATAGAATAAGACAATGTTACAAACATCATTGAAGAAAAAAAAGGAAAATTGAATAAATACATGTCTTGCTAAGTTTCTTGCCCATCTTTCCAGCAAGACAAATCGGATGGGCGGATGGTTGGGTATTATTTTTATTTAGTTTATGTACCAACTTATTTGTTCATTGCATTATGTATATATAATATAATAATATATAATATAATATGATATTTTATTCTTCTATTTCTCTATTTCATTTTTATTCCTATATTTCTCTATTTTATGCAGGTATATAATTTTGTTACATTTTTGTAGCCGAAACTTGACATAATTTGTATATATTTCCCGTATTATTATTCTTTTTCTTATATTCTATTGTTTTCGTTAAGATTTACTTTGACCTGTAAAAAGTATACTTTATGTATCTATTTTACAAAATAAATATTTTGATTTTGTATATAAGTTACCAATTTTCTCAGTGGCTAACGTAGGATAACAGCAGACTCCCCTTGTTTTTTTAGACAGACCTCAACCTGCCTCAACCTTGATGAAAATGGCTTTAATGAACAAATGTTCCACTGTTTACCTTGAAATTTTAGAAGTGTTGTTTCTAATTTGTTTTCCTAGTATTTGCTTTATTATCTTTGTCGCACATTTTGTTTCCTCCGACATAATACTTGCACAACAACATTATGTAAATTAGTTCCTGCCTTTTCTCTGTATGCTGACAAACGTACCATCCAAGAAGTTGCCATGACCAACTTTTAGTTCTTATTGCCATGACAGTACAGGCAAAAAGTGTTTCGTGATTATGTTTGATTGCCCTGTCACTTGTCATTAGAACCTGGCTTGTATATTTTATTATAAGACTTTGTTTTTCTTTAATTATTTTTGCAATTTATTTTGCAAAATAAACATGAAAAAATACTGTACTGTGAGTAAGCGGGATTTTTTTTCATATTAATTAGGTTCTCGCGTTGTACTACACCAGTCAAGATCGCGCTTTTAAAAGCCTACTGTCAGACATTCTACACGTGTAGCCTGTGGATTAGTTTTACTCAAAGGGCATACAGCGACCTACGGGTCCAATATAATAATGCGTTTAGGGCACTGCTGGGGCTGCCGTGGCGATGCAGCGCGTCAGAAATGTTTGCGGAGCTGCAGACCGATGGCTTCACCGCGATCATGAGAAAGAGGTGCACCTCTGCACTTGCCCACCTCCGCGGCAGCACCAACGGCATCCTGAAAGTATTTTCAGATCGGTGGGACTCTCCTCTCTTACAGAGATGGATGCAGCTCTACACTGTAATATAAATTTATTTTATTTTTTTACATACTAACATACCACTTAAGTTACTGTTACTAATCCTCTATGGATATAGGTCCGAAATAAATTTTTTGAATTTGTATTTCTTTAACTTAGCCCGTTTTCTTTGTTTGTAAATATAGCGGTCTAAAAAACTAAATTAATTAAGATGAAACTTTTGCATCTTGGAGGCTTATGAATCTTATGATCTAACTAAACTAATGCATCTTGTTATATTTTATCCAAAAAGTTCTTAAGATATCAACAAAAAATTCTATCAAATGTTTACATAGTTTGCGTCGTAGACTTTAAGTCAGCTTTAATTTCGTTTCAATCTAAAATATTCACAGTTTTATTATAAAACCGTGTTTTGAAATAAAACAAGGAATATTCAGCTTCCCGTTGGTTCCAACAACTTTTATTTTTTTTATAATTTAGAGAGAAGTGCTTGAGTTCATTTTCTCTTAGTTTCCTTTTGCATACTGAAATTATTTGCTTTCATTTCTGACTCTGCGTTTGATGAGAACCATATCACTCAACTCTTACGACTATTTATTCATGTTATAAAAACGCAGTTCTCCGAGTTCCAAATTAAGAGTAGAATATTTAGCAGCTATTATTAAAAACGCTATCAAGTTCAGAGTTCAGAATCACATCAGCTTGATCATAACAATAAAAAGTGACGACAACTTTTTTATCAATTTATATCGTAAAAATTTTACATTTACTTTTTACAAGGGTTTCTTGAACAGCTTGTTTTTATAACTTGATGTGCTTAGAAGTTTTAATGTCAAAAGAAGAATTCAACCAATACTCCTCTTAAATTACTTTCCAAAACTACTTTAGCTCCTTTCCTAATCCCGTACTAAAAAAAAAATTTGAGCATAGGTTTGTTGACTTATGCAAAATGTGAATCTACTCGTACAGGATGTACTATGCACTAAAAAACTTAACTGTTCTCATATAATAACGAAAGTTTGTTGGTAGATAGACATGTGGCGCCCCCACTATTTTGTTATCAGAAATTACCATTCTGACCATTGCTCTCAACTATTTTGATATTTAATATGTGATTAGTTATTTCCTGTAGCAAAAAGTATGGACTGGCAGTTGCCATTGTTAAAACCATAGACTTAGAGTTTGGACAGTAAAAAATGAAAGACGGAGCAGAAGGGAAAAATATTTAGTTCTATAAAAGTGTAATTCGTTATTTATCGTTTATTCTAGTATTCAATATAAGAAACAAGTTCAAGAAAAATGAAGTTTATTATTTGTGACTTGTGACCATCCCACTACTGGTGACCATCGACTTCGACAAAAATTCAACGCAACCTGAACACACGGATGTTTTTTGTCACGTCTGCGTCTAAACAGCGTTCTGCAAATAGCTTCAGTACTGAACGTTCGACACCACATTACAACCAGGGATTGAAAACAATTCAGATTAAGAGGGACATCCGTATTCTTGCAACACCACCAAACAAAGTTTTTTTCAAGAAACGTTTCAACTCAGCAGCATTACCGCTAGCACTGATATCCAACTTCCAAGCAAGGATCCAATTGTCCGGCTAAGAATACTCATCAACTTCTAACCATACTTCATTTGATGACCAAACGCAACGCAATTCGAACCGAAACTTGTTCCATGATCTGTGTCAACGACGTCAAACTCGCATGGTGTTTGTTTGTTTTTATTATTTCGTGTCAGAATTTGTGATCTTAAGTCCTTATGTGTTTTCTTTTCATTCTTGCGAGAAAATTTCTGTAAATTATCGTAAATATTAAGTTGAATAAGTGCTTAGTGGGGTACTAGCCATCAAAAACTGGTAAGAACTTTTCTTTTTACTTTAAAACCGGCTGGATTTCTAAACTTCATGTGAATCATTGGTAGTTACAATACTACAACGAGCCTGTATATTATAAAATAATAAGCAATAGCCTTAAAGCACCTCAACATCAGAATATTTGCAATTTCATCATCAATTTTTCACTAAAAGTAAAATTCTATTTGTACTTATTACTAGGTTATTAATTGTTGCGATTAATTTTAAACATTCGAAAAGATTTTGTATTATTAGCTATTAACATCATATCTACTGTAGTCTAAAAAGAGTTTAAGAGTTACTCGGTATATACCCGAGTAAGTAATATTCTAATAAAACGCAAAAGCGACCCATTATGGAAGAGTTGGAAGCAAAGGTCAAAGAATTGCAAAAGCAGAATGCTGCCCTTATGGCACAATTGCAATCAATACAAAGTAGTCTATGTTCTTCAGACACACCACCATCCCCAGCCATATTTAAAGTGGCTCTAAAACTTCCCACATTTTGGAACGAGAAACCAGCTCTTTGGTTTGCGCAAGCCGAAGCCCAATTCAAATTGTCAGGCATAACTTCAGAAAACACTAAATTTGACCACATTATCACCCAATTGGATTCGAAGATTGCCGGAGAAGTTGAAGAAATGATACTAAACCCGCCTCAGGAAAACCGTTACCAAAAGTTAAAAGAAGTAATTATCAGACAACTCTCTTCATCACGAACAAAGAGAGTTCGACAACTAGTCAGCCATGAGGAACTTGGAGATAGAAAACCCTCGCAGTTTCTCCGACATTTGAAGTCATTAGCTGGGGACACTTTAACTGAGGATGGTATTCTTCAAGAATTGTGGTTGCAACGCCTTCCTCACCACATCCAAACCATCCTGACAGCCCAAGATCTACCATTAACAAAGCTCGCTGAATTAGCAGACAAAATGATTGAAGTCACACCACCAAGTTCATTTGCCGTCCAAAGACAGCCAAATACAACAGACGTTTTAAACAAAATCACCGATAAGCTTGAAGCCCTCTCCCTAAGAGTAGAGAACATAGCTGCAGGCAATCGAGGACGTTCCAGGTCGATTTCTAGAGGACGAAGCTCTCGCTCTCCATCCCCATTTCAAGAAATATGTTGGTATCATCGGAAATTCGGAGAAAAAGCATATAAATGCTCAGCCCCATGTAAGTGGATACAGCAACACAATAAGGAAAACGAACTGGGCAGTCATCAGTAGCGGCTATCGCTGACTGTCTACCAACTAGTACTAGCCGCCGTCTTTTTGTAGTAGATAAGGTAACTAAAAATTGTTTTTTAATTGACACTGGTTCGGACATATGCTGCTTCCCAAGACATAAAATACCTGGCAGACTACCAGCCACAGAGTTTTCTTTATCCGCTGCAAATGGTAGTGATATAAAAATATATGGCTCGATTACACTCAACTTAAACCTTGGACTCCGCAGAGATTTCAAGTGGATTTTTACAATCGCAGATGTAAAAACAGCAATAATCGGGTCAGATTTCTTATCATATTACCATTTACTTCCAGACTGCTATACCGGTCAACTACTGGATGGAACAACAGGGCTACGAACAAAAGCAAAAATATCATCTATCGAACAAGTCAGTATAAAAGCTATATTTTCAACAAATTCAATATTCGGCAAGATTCTTTCAGAGTTCCCTTCTATTACAAGACCCCCAGGATTACCTAGGGAGTTAAAACACAATACTGTACACCACATCACCACAATCGACGGACCGCCAATTTCCTGCCGACCGCGACGCTTAGCTCCAGAAAAACTCATTGCCGCCAAAAAGGAATTTGAAGCAATGATTCAATGTGGAACTGCGAGACCCTCCAAGAGTCCTTGGTCCTCGCCTCTTCACATGGCTCCAAAACGCGACTCTGCATGGCGACCTTGTGGAGGCTACCGCCTCTTAAACGCAAGAACAATTCCTGACCGCTATCCTATTCGCCACATTGGTGATTTCAATCATAATCTCTCCGGCTCAAATGTTTTCAGCACTATAGATTTGGTAAAGGCATATCAGCAAATACCGGTTTTTGACAGCGATATCTGCAAAACAGCGATAATAACGCCTTTCGGCCTTTTTGAATTTCCATTCATGTCGTTTGGACTCAGAAACGCCGGACAAACATTTCAAAGATTTATCGATGAAGTAGTACAAGGCCTAGATTTTTGTTTCGCCTACGTTGATGACATACTGGTCTACTCACGTAACCACGAAGAACACGCAGATCATCTGCGCAGACTGTTTCAAAGACTCTCCGAATATGGCGTCATAGTAAATCCTTCCAAATGTACCCTAGGAGCAAATGAAGTTACATTTTTGGGTTACCACATATCTAAAGACGGCACTTGCCCACCTGCTGAAAGAGTTCAAGCACTACAAGATTACCCGTTACCAAAAACCGCACAAGGTTTAAGAAGATTCCTCGGAATGATTAATTATTACCGACGTTTTCTCCCACACGCAGCGGAATTCCAAGCTCCCTTAATCGACGCGCTAGCTAAAACTGGATTAAAAGGTGGAAAACCTATGCCATGGACACCTGAGCTCGAAAATGCTTTCGAAAATTGCAAGAAACACCTTTCAACTACAACACTCTTAGCTCACCCCATCGGTAATACTCCTTTAGGACTTTTTACAGATGCTTCTTCAACTCAAATAGGAGCATGTCTACAACAACCAGTAGACGGTCATTGGCAGCCCATTGCTTTCTTCAGCAAGAAGTTAACAGATAAACAGTCCCAATGGCCTGCATACTACCGGGAACTCCTTGCGATATACGCCAGTGTTCAACACTTCCGACATATTTTGGAAGCTCAACACGTAACCATATATACAGACCACAAACCGTTAACTTTCGCTTTTAATCAACAAAGAGAAAAACTACCTCCGGCACAATTAAACCAATTATCGTTCATCTCCCAATTCACAACAGACATCATACACATCAGTGGTACTGACAACATAGTAGCTGATACTATGTCCAGAATCGATGCTATCGAGCTAACCAATGACTACACCGAACTCGCCCAGTCCCAATTACTGGATGAAGAATTGAAAGAGCTTATGATTAACCCCAACAACTCCTCTCTTGCACTTGAAAACATTCCTGTTCCTGGAACGGGTATTACCCTAATATGTGACACGTCTACCGGAAAACCACGCCCATACCTAACTCCACCGTTCAGGCGTCCCTATTTTAACAAATTGCATAACCTAAGCCACCCAGGTGCAAGAGCAACAACTCGTTTAGTCACCGATCGTTTTGTTTGGCCATCCATGAATAAGGATTGTCACGCATGGACTCGTACGTGCCTTCCTTGTCAACGTAGCAAAGTATCAAGACATGTCAGCACACCACTGGGTAATTTTAGCAATTCTTCCGGGCGTTTTCACCATGTTCACATTGACATCATTGGCCCGCTTCCCAGCAACAAAAATTACCAATATTGTCTGACAGCTATAGACAGGTTTACCCGTTGGCCTGAAGTTTGGCCAATGAGTGGGATCACTGCTGACGAAGTAGCGGAAACTTTTTACTATGGATGGATCGCGCGATTCGGTGTGCCAGCCATCGTAACTACAGACCAAGGAAGACAATTTGAATCACAATTGTTTCAAGGCCTTCTGCAATATTGCGGATCCAAACGTATCCGCACCTCAAGCTACCATCCTTGCGCCAACGGCATGGTAGAACGTCTACATAGACAATTAAAAGCATCATTAATGTGTCATGAGGACTCATGGCTCAAAGCGCTACCAGTAGTACTTCTTGGTATGCGACCAGCATTAAAAGAAGATTTAAAAACATCAGCAGCAGAACTAGTATATGGGCAACCCCTTCGACTGCCAGGTGAATTTATATCTCCTGCTACCCCTGGTAAGGACCAGATTGAAGATGTAAGCAATTTCCTTTCCCAACTACGCAATAAAATGATGGAAATCAGACCGACTCCAGGATCACGTCACTGTCGACCCCATTCTTTCGTGTTTAAAGATCTAAAATCAGCAACTCATATATTTCTCAGAGATGACACGTTGAAGACATCATTAAAACCCCCATACACTGGTCCCTACGAGGTGGTTTCCAGAAATAATAAAACGATTACCATTAAAATCGGTAATAAAAACGTACAAGTCAGTTTAGACAGAGTAAAGCCGGCTTACATCACAAACGAAGACAACTCCATATCAAAAAATTTGGTGTCTGCAACCAAGCCACCATCAAATCATGCCTCGGAAAACAACGTACCTGAACAAAAATCGACGACGACTCGAGAGCAAACACCAAAATACACGACCCGTTCAGGAAGACGTGTTCGTTTCACTACACCTTTTGATCTTTAATAAAAATTTTTTCTTTTTTCTCGGCGGGGGGGTAGTGTGGCGCCCCCACTATTTTGTTATCAGAAATTACCATTCTGACCATTGCTCTCAACTATTTTGATATTTAATATGTGATTAGTTATTTCCTGTAGCAAAAAGTATGGACTGGCAGTTGCCATTGTTAAAACCATAGACTTAGAGTTTGGACAGTAAAAAATGAAAGACGGAGCAGAAGGGAAAAATATTTAGTTCTATAAAAGTGTAATTCGTTATTTATCGTTTATTCTAGTATTCAATATAAGAAACAAGTTCAAGAAAAATGAAGTTTATTATTTGTGACTTGTGACCATCCCACAGACATTTCTATGGGGAAGTACAATTATTCCGCGGTCGAACATTAAATTATTTTGTTGTTGATTACAGTGTATTACTTGCCAAAGGAGAATGGGCATTCTGGTCTAGGAGCGGCCATGATTGAATGCGAAAACTTGATCTATGTTGAACATGTGTTCAACAGTATTAAAATCTTTCAAAGGATGGTCATTTAGGCGCTGGAAATTTTGGATTTTCGCATGAAAATGTAAGCTGCCTCTTAACACCTCGCCGGTTTCTCTCACTCACTTTCTATGCGAGTGTTTTTCAGCCGAGTTCTGCTTACCATCGGGCGCCGTAGTGGCCCATTGTGGATATATTTGGCCAAATGCGAGTCGGACTTGCGCGCAAAGGTTTCCGTACCAGCACAGGATACGGGTTTGGAACCCTAAACAACAAGACAAAGTGACACAAAACAAACCGCTAAAATGTTAGTGCCTGCGAAGAAATTGGCTCCCGCTGATTGCGGAACCCTTATTTTTATTATTTGTTTTACTTTAGCATTATTGTACGACAATCTGATCTTTGAAACTTGTCTGTGTTACAGTCTTTAATATATACAGCTGAAACAAACAACGTTTTAAAAAGTGCTACTTTTTTGAAGTTTTTTTGTATGAGGATCCCACGATTTAATTACTTTATTTTTTTCCATGACAGAGGCTATAGTAACACGTATTCTGTAAAAAAATCAACTAGCTATCTATCACGGCTGAAGCTGAAGATCCCTGTGACAGACGGACGGACGGACGAACAAACAGAGAGTTGAGGCTTAGTAATAAGGTCCCGTTTGGCACTCTTGAGTTACGAAACCCTGACATTAAATAATTTGGCCATGTGCAAATTTGACTTAAACACAAAGGGTTCCGTACCACCACATAAAACGGTTAAGAAACCCTAAAAACATGATAACAATAACAATATAGACTCCATAGCAACACAAAGGCGTCTAAAAATCCGCTCAAATGATAGCGTCTATTAAATAATTCGGCATCCTTTCAGTATGAAACCCTAATTTTCATTGTTTATTCTTTAACTTTAGAATACGTTCAAAAATCTGATCAAATTTTAAACTTGTATGTAATACCGTCCTTAAGATAGAGCTGAAACCAATAACTTTCTTTTTCATATTTTTTATTTGTTTTTCATATTTTTAATTTCTTATTTATTTTCCTGGTAGAAGGCATATTAATACATATCCTGTAAAAATTTCAATAGTCAACCTATTACGGCTGAAGTTGTAGACCCCTGTGGTAGACGAACGGACAGACAGACAGGAAGGCTCAGTAATAGGGTTCCGTTTACCTCCCATCGGGTAGGGAACCCTAAAAACCGAAGCCCATAAAGGGACACATTACTATGTTCTTTTTTTTTTCATCTACCATGAGCACACGACACATTCTAATTTCTGTTTCACGATACTTCAGTACCCTTCTAGTTTACAAAGGATATACTTTTATGCATAGTCGAGTATATGAGCTGGGATGAAACCGTCGCATCAGGCGGATGGTCGCAAAAATTGCCGCTTGTCAGATTTTGAACTCTCCTACATGGTAATAAGAGTAAAACATAGAGCAATGTATGTTTTCGCGTTTGCACAGTGTCGGGATCGTGTATGAAGACATCATTTCATACTTAACCCTTGTTTGCTTGTCCCACGTTTTTGCTGTTTTAATAAAACGCCCCAAGCCACAGGGCTACGAAAATACACAAATGGATAGTTTTAAAGCTTTTTCAAACTGTCAACTGCAAGTCAACAAACCACATCAAAATATTCATGTAAATGAAATATTAGTAAACGTGCGGTTAAAACAATATTTGTGTAATAAACAGGATTTAAAAAAAAGTCTGTAGTCTAAAAGGGTTTGCTTTGAAAATACAATGTATAAATTTTCATCACTCCAAAATGAATTTAGCTATCAAATATTTGTAAGACAAACTAAGAAACAGTTAATTACACTTTATTGTGCAATTAGGTACAAACAAAAATATAGTTTAAAAATAAAAGAGTAAAGCAATTAAGTCCCTTGTTTATTTTTTCATCTCGAACGAGACGAGAAAGTAAATATTTGAATTGAAAATATTTTATGCAACATCATTTTTATTGTAAAAATGCCGTTGTACAGCAGGATTGACATTCATTAAGAATCTGTTTTGACCTTTAGGTTCAGAACCCAAAAAAAAAAATTATAGCCGGAAATAATGGAATATGTAAGGTGACTTTTATTTATACAGCCAAACTCATACTGAAGGTTTGGTAAGTGATCAGTAACACCCCAGTAAACAATCTAGTGGTCCAGTAGACGTCCTTGTCCCGTCTCCTTGACTTAAAGACGTCTTTAGGAAGGGATTTGGGGCCACTTTATACGTCTCCCCATCGTATAAGCATCGTATAACAGTCCAACTTAGACGTATAGTCGACGTAAGTACATCGTCACTGTGTCCACTAGGCGTTTAATGATACCTGCTGCGACGTAAATTATCTCCAATTAATATGCTAGCATAGCTTGCCCTAAACTTAAAATTGCTAAGTGACGGTGACGCTCTATTTATTAATCTCAGTGGCCATATTGACACTGAAAAAATAATATAAAAAGTACTTCTCAGCTGAAATCTATTGGGAAGGCAAGTTTATTGATAAATGAGGTAGGTTTGAAACAATTTTTTTATGCGCTCCCAAAATTCTTTTGTATTTTGATTTTTTTATTAAAAATTTAATCTCTACCGACTTATATGCCCTTTATAGGTCTACCAAACTTATATAATTTGTATTTTCAAAAATAATCGTTCGACATTGCCGTAGAATAAGGATTAATTAAAAAAAACAGCTATTATCTTTAATATTTTACTGGACTTGCACTAAATAAAATATTTTTGGATTCATTTTACAAACAATTACACATTCAAAATGGTAGAAGTTTTATATAAGTCTATTTGAAAACGTTTATCTTTCTAGGTGACGTATAAGCTCTCTGGAAGACGTATAAAAGACGTAATCGTAACTCTTTACCCGCTTATTTTATAATGATTAGAACCACGTCGTATAAACGACCACTGGGTACAATTCCGGCGAAACAGTCGAAGCGAGATTTCTAAAACTCGATCATAAAATGTATGGAGTTCGACTGATAAAATAGGTTTTTACGATCGAGAAGGCTAATTCGAAAAACTGAGAATAGGCCTTCTGGTCTTATTAACTTTGTATAACCGTAACAACCATGAACTTTACACGCTAACGAGGCTTATTAGACGGCGGCGTTGTGAGGACTAGTTTATGAGTGTCTTATTTATAGTATAGACGAAGAGACGTTATTATGACATTATTATATGCGAAACTTATAAAACTAAGCAGACCGATTATGTACCACTATAAGACAAGGTGTAAGCAGCATACTGTAATAAAACGTTTCTAAAATCAGTAGGCGTAAAGGCGCTTGGCTACACGACCAAATTGTTTGCTAGGACGGATCGATAACACTTCTTGCTAATTTTGCAAAATAAAATCTTTACTTCCCATAGTAATTTACTCGGGGCTGGGTTTGCGTTCAAAATACGGGTAATCTGTATATGAAAGAAAATATATTTAACTCTATGTCTACTCCGCTCGTTGTATCTACAGGGTGGGCTCTGTCTATGAATGGTCGCTTACACTCACTTCGGTTTTTTTCTTTTAGGACTGTTTATATGGCTCGCTTTTATTACCACAAGCTTCATAAAGTTGCACCCATGCCTCCATTATAATAATTAGCTTATATTTGATTCTCTATATTGAGATTGTGATGGTTTAAGGTATAATCTATGTAATTCAAGGAAAATATAATTCATAGCATTTTATTGCTTTCAAACCTTTATATGATAGTTATTTGTTTTGTTTTTTGGTTCATGTATGATCTCTTTGTATGGAGGGTTATCTCTATTCATCTTATTAAGATCACATAACCGAGGACAAAGACTTGTTGACTTTATAAGTTGTAGTCAGGAGCCGGGCCCCCTCTCCCTAATGAGCATAGGCGTAACTAGGGGGGCAAACACTTCCGCGGGGATTCATGTCGTGACGATATGTTGTAGCTTACTTAAATATTACGAAACCCTCGGGGTGCGAGTCCTAATCGCACTTGACCGGTTTTTTCAGTTTGTAACGAATCTCCGGTACGGTTTTTCATGACGTCAATCCGAAACGAAACGATTTGCTTAATGGCATTGTTTCATCCCACTAATATTATAAATAAATGCGAAAGTTTGGTTGGATGGATGGATGTTTGTTACTCTTTCACGCTGTAGCTACTGAACTGATCAAGCTGAAATTTCACATGAATGTAGTTCTAGACCATAAACATTTATAGGACATAAGCTACTTTCTACCCATAAATGAGTTCCCATGGGATGAAAATGTGGCTTCAAGTTTCTATAGAAAAGTGATTTGTCACCCTTTCACGCCGTTTCTTTCCCTTTGTTTTTTTGTAAAGTTCTAGATCTAGAATAGGACAAAAACTAGTTTTATTCCATAAATCAGTTCCCATCAAAAAGCTATGGGAAACACAGAGGTGCATAGCACAGACATTTCACCAGTTATGTTTAGTGTTGTTAGCAGTCCGAAAAATATTGACAGATTTTATAGGAGTACACAAAAACTAATACAACGCGGTTGAAGCCGCGGGCGAAAGCTAGTTGGTACATAAGGGTGGTAAAATAATGGTTTCAGCCACGGCCTAAGCCTATCACAAGTTGAAGTGATAGGACCTGTGATTGGAACTTGGTCACAAGATACAACTGTCCGGGGTGGACCAGACCCAAAATAATTTCAAACTGAAGCGATTGTTATACCGGATGTAAAAGCAAAGGCAAGAATCCTTTAAGGGTGTGTTAGTATGATCGGTAAAGATATTATTTTAATTACTGGGATCTCTAAATAAGTAAGTACCAGTAAGACGGTTTTCTTTACTCAAAATACACTAATCGCGTGGACACCCTCACTGGTCGCTGGCCACTCAGATGAGGGGTGCGGGTTGCGGGGGGCAATTAGTTGTGTGAGGAGGCCGGTGAGCTGCGTAGCCATAGCTTAGAAAAATGATGGAATTTTTGATGAAAATTCAAGGCATATTTTTTTTTCTCGTAATGACATCAGAATCTTGTATACTTTCATACCCTAAAGGGATTCTTGACTTTGCATTTACATCATGTACGAATGCAATAGTGTATTGATTTGAATGGAAAATATTTAAAAAACAAACATCTAATTTTGTTAATTTGGCCCTTTTTAGGGTTCCCTACGCTGACGGTGCGAAAGGGGCCCCATTAGTAAGCCTCCGCTGTCTATCTGTCCGTCTATCACAGGAGTTTACAGCTTCAAACATAGTAAGTAGAAAGCTGAAATTTTAACATAATGCGAGTTACTATGGCTTCTATCAATTCATGACAGACAATAAATTAACAAAAAAAAAAGATGGGTCCATACAAGAAACCTCGGAAAAGTTTCAATTTTTAAACTTAATTGGTTTTGGTTCTTTCTTAAAGATGATCACACATGCAAGTTCAAAATTTAGTCAAATTGTGGGACATACTCTAAAGTAAAGCCAAAAATTATGAAAACGGGCTCCGTACGCAAAAGGTGCCAGATTTTTTCTCAGGCGCTACCATTTAAGCGAATCGTTTTTTGTTGCAGGACTGGAGAGAGTACTTGAGCTCGCACAGCTACCCAGCCTCACAGCCCTTAAAGAGCGACGCTTGCGGTGGCTGGAGCATGTGAAGCGCATGGACCCTGCTTGGCTGCCAAGATGTGTCATGCTTAGCGAAGTCGCGAATGCCAAGAGAGACGTGGACCTCTGCTGCGTTACAAAGACTGCGTCAAGAGAGATATGGCGGCTTTTGAGATCGAGCACACGGGCTGGGAGAAGCTTGCCGTGGACAGGGACACCTGGAGAGACCGTGTTAAGGGAGGATGCAGTTTAAATAACCAATCGTGGTTCGGCCTGTTGACAAACGTGAATGGAGGGATCGGCGCGACCTTGCGCCCCCACCCGACAGAATATTCATATGTGCCTTGTGCGGGAGATTTTGCCGCTCTCGTATTGGCTTACTTAGCCACACCAATAAGTGCAAACAAACGGGCTAGGTGGTAGAGCTGATGCCAGACTCGACAGTGGAGGTACTACCATCTGACTCGCAAATCCTCCCGAAGTTATTCGGGGGAGAGTAAGAGAACAGCTCTCAGGCAAAACCAGGCGGCCCACCGTTGCCTGGGACCGATCGATGGCGGTATATAAAAATTCGATATTTGGGTGCCTCATGAGCTCACTGAAAGAAACTTAATGAACCGTGTACTCATTTGTGATTCTTTATTACGACGAAATGAAACCGAACCATTTTTGAAAAACCTGGTGATGAAAAGTGGATCACGTACGACAAGAACGTGCGAAAAAGGTCGTGGTCAAAGGCTGGTCAGGCTTCAGAGACTCTGGCGAAACCCGGGTTATCTCGCAACAAGGTAATGCTGTGTGTATGGTGGGATTGAATTAGCATTATGAGCTGTTACCGCCAGGCAGGACCATCGATTCTGAATTCTACCGCGAACAACTGATGAGATTAAAGCAAGAAGTTGAGAGAAAGCGGCCAAAATTAGTCAACAGAAGGGGTGTGGTTTTTCATCATGATAACGCTAGACCTCACACATCTTTAGCCACTCAGCAAAAATTAAGAGAGTTTGGCTGGGACGTATTAATGCATCCGCCATATAGTCCTGACCTTGCATCTTCAGATTTCCACTTGTTCCGGTCTCTTCAGAATTCTTTAGGCAGTGTCAGGTTAACATCACGAGAGGACTGCTAAAACCACTTGTCGCGGGTTTTTGATCAGAAGCCCCAGAATTTCTATAGCAATGGGATCATGTCCCTACCTACAAGATGGCAGAAAGTTATTGAACAAAATGGCACCTACATACTTTAGTTAAATGTAAATATACTTTATTAAAAAATGTTTTGAATTTTCATATAAAATGCGAAGAAACCTTTTCCCCAACCTATTATGTACGTATATGGTTATTATTTACCATAATGTTTTTAGGGTTTCGCACCCGTATTGTGCAGTGGTACGGAACCCTTTGTGCACAAGTCCAACTCGCACCATGATCAAATAATTGTAGTTTTATTTTACAACTGCAGTATTGTACAAGTAGTTTGTCATGTCAGCTTATAACAACATGATCAATTATGGTGTTAACCGTATAACATAACCGTCGAAGTATGTGGTTTATTAGGTAGAAGTAGCATAACTGCTAAGTTCCTTTATACCTAACAAGATTTGTCTAAAACCTTCTTACTAATAGTTTACTCTCACATAAAGCTCACTCTAATTTACTTGCAATACAGACGATTTTAGACGAGATTTGCCTGCGATAAGATGGAATGGAACTTAAACGCTACAGCTATTTACCAATTTGAAATTTCAAACGTCTTAAATGTTAACGAAATCTGGTTAATTAAACTTAGTTATTATTAGATTACACTCGTGAAACCAATTATTAGGAAAGATGCTTTGCTCAGCAAAATTAACAGTTTTCTCAGCGTAGTAGCTATGCTTGACGTCTAAAATTAGTTTTGAGAAAATTCGCAAAAATATTTAATGAACAGACATGACCTTCTTACTACTTTATTATTAGTTAGTTATAGATTGAAGCCAAGATTGTTCTTGAAAAATTGTATTTTGAAAACAAGGTAATTGAACCTTCGTCCTGACGTCTCCCGAGTCTCCAGCATGAATTTGGCTACATAAACGAAAGTCACCTTATATAAGTTCCTAAAATTCAAAGTGAAAAAATAGAACTTAGTTTCTCTTTTCCCATAGGAATTTAATTAGCGGACTGAACCACTTTGTGCTGGGAAGTACAAAAAATATTTGAAAAAAAAAATTCTACTTTAATGTGATAATAATGAATGATAAGGGACGATACAGTCTTCCCTAGAATTATTATTGTAAATATGTAGACCATAAAAAGGCGAAAATACAGATAGGGTTCTGAAAAAAAAACATGTTCTAAATGAGGCCTTTTCTAAGACGATAACAGAGGCTAAAATGTGACTAAAAATGAAAATAAATAATATAAATTTATAAACCTATCATCTGAAACATAATTACGTATTTTTTAATTGCTCTCGTGTGAATTTATTTTAAATAGTAAAGTCGATTCTGAAGGCTTTAATTTTAGTTTTAGTGCTATCAAAACCTAAATTTTTGTCCAAAGTAATATACTCGTAGCTGTTGTTTTGACAGCACTAGAACCTTCAGAATTGGCTTTATTATTCACTAAAAACAGCAATATCCAACCTTTTTTAATTCACCGCACTACTCGGCCGCGCACTTTTTCAGATTATCTTTTTCGTTGTGCGATGGACATATTGCGCCGAATGTGATCGCATCTACAAATAACTTCACTGACAAATCAAATCAAATCAAATGTATTTGTTTTTTTTTTTTTTTTTTTTTATGTCAGTAGTTTATTTTACTTGTAAAACTTAAATAACAATTTACATCAAAACTAAACTAATTAAAAATTAAAATTACCTAGAAATTTAAATATTATACAAATAAATAAAAGAAAGGGAAATTTTGGACACCTATTTAATGGAATAAATAAAATATGCTGGCCAGATCGCTACCGTCGTTGGGCAAGGTACCCAAAAGGCTGGTGGCATTGCCTCGCTGGATCGCGAGGCTAATCCGCTGACCAAAATATGCCCCAGCCCTTTGGTTACCTGAAGCGTCGATCAGGCGCGACGAGATCTCCTTAAAGAGTTGTCGCGCTTCTGGTCCCCATGGCCCGAGAGTCTCTACGCCGAAGGGCACAAACATGTAGCCCTCTCCTAAGGCCGCATATTTGCGCCTCTTGGAGCCCTCTGCAGATGCCGCAGCCGCGCCCGCTCTGACTGAGGTCGCTTGGAGATGAGACGCTGCCATCGTGTCGACACATGTAGCGTCCCATACCAGCGACCTACCATGCTTCCATGGTATGATCGTCATTCCGTCGGGCCTTTTGCCGTCTTCACGAATGACGCCATTTGGTTCCAAAATGGCCGGAACACTGGCACTGGCTAAGGCCCTACGGATGACGTCATTAAGAGCGGCATGACGCGGCAAGCGACCAGCACTGTACTGGCACGAAAGGCCATGATGACCAAGCTGATCGACTGCTTTACCACAACGGCAGCGATGAGGCTCATTTGTCCGTGCACCCAGTCTCAGACAGGTGGCCAAAGTAAATGTTGTTTTGTCAAGTAGAGTCCCTATATTGGCCGAAGGGAGAGCGTTTAACCAATAACCTGACTCTGGTTCGCTGGACGCCAAAAGACGAGCTCGGTCTGCAGGGTTTAATGAGGTATCCAGAAGGTTCTTTTGAACCTGAATACAGAGCGGCTCGTCCCATGACCTCTGCGAAGACAGAGTCATCGGGAGGTTAGTACACGGACCAGCAGTGTCAGTCCATGCACTCCTGGCCTCAGCCAAGCACGCGACCTCAACATCACCAATGTATTTGTTTGAATAAACACAGGAATAGTAAGTTAATAAAAATAAAAATATTGTTTTGCCGTGTTCTGCCTACCACAGCATGAAAAATATGTACAATATATAAAACTAAACAACTTATTTATACAAATAGAAAAGAGATCTACCACTTTGGGTACTAGCTATCAACATATGTATTATCGAACTTCATCTGTCAGATAATCGTAATCCTATAATATGCTTTTCTCAAAAATACATTGTAATACTACCATTACATACTGTAAAGACCTACCAGAAAATACTTCATCCTGGCGAGCTAATTAAAAGTGTCAAGGAAATCTGAATAACTATCCAGGAAATTCGTATGAAAATCCATTACATACCATATCTTCACAGAGTACATTTCACATGTTTTCATTTTAAAACTATCCGTGTCTAGTTTTTAAGAGACTAAGGAGTTTGGCGATCCCAAGGTTTTAATCGGCCAATTTACAAAGAAAAATAAAATGAATTACCTATACAATTTCATGTTTAGAATGTAGAAATGTTTGCTATATTTTATAACTGCAATAACAATAACAAAAATATATGTATTTTGTTGATTCTAAAGGTATATTTAAAACCATTGAATACTTAAAACTTAACCTCCATGAGCTTTTTTCTCGTTGTTTTTTTTTAATTTGTTCTTAGCGTTCTTCTAGATCTAGATGGCGTAGTCCAAATGGCAATAATTAAAAAAAGTTGCGTAAAAGCGGGAGTTTATGTTGCTATACAATTTAGTTGAAAGTGTTTTGTGCAAATAAATTACAAAATGAGTTCAGAAGAGGGCTATATAGGTAGATTGTACTCCACTAATGCTTTGCTTCCTGAAGAAATCAATAACAATAAACATGATTAATTGCCCAAATATGAGCAAGCAACTAACTTTTATTATTTCCTAGTCAGTTTATTTTATTTGATATAACCATGGATAATTTTTTCTATGATATAACTCATTATCATGAAAAACATGAAAATGTTACATTTTATTTTTGAGATAAGCACTAATCTTGCTTCGACCATTAAATAGCAATCCTGGGCTCGTATATAAAAGTGCTCAGCCTACAGGCTCGGACTTTTAACTTACTCGTCCAGAATTGCTTATTTCCTGGTCTTAGCAGTAATATACTGTTGTCGAAAAGTAAGGTTTTAAATGTCAGTTTCAAAGTCAATAAATTATTTACTTCACGTAGATTGGCCGGTATTAGACAGTCTATAATAGATTTTAGCGCGATAAGACGCAGGCGTAGCCCTAGCATTTCACTATGCCCTATCTAAAGGTACTCTGTGACTGTGCCCCAGAATAAGGAGGGTGCCTTATAAGTATAACTGCCAAATTTACATTTCTACGTTGCGCTGATTTCTAATGATTGTTTAAAATGATTCACGCAAATTAAAACGCTCCTCTCACTCCACTTCGCTTCGCTCGTTTAAGACTTTTGCAATTGTTTTAACCTCGCTTTTTCGTGAAATATCTCGTATGAACACGTAATGGATCGGTCTACGCTATAATTTGGTTATTTACGAAAAATCTGCTTTTTTGCGAAAAAGAAGGTTACGCCACCACATCACACTAATAACTAATATTATAAATGTGAAAGTTTGTGTGCGTGTTTGTGTGTGTGTGTGTGTTTGTTACTCTTTCACGCTGAAACGGCTGAACGGATTTGGATGAAATTTAGAATGGATATAGCTTATACCCTAACTTAACACATAGGCTACTTTTTATCCCGGAAAAAAGCATGTGGTTAAACCGAATAACACGCGGGCAAAAGCTATCATACGTATAAATAGCAGCTACGTTAGCCCGCAGTTTTGGTAACGTAGCTGCTATTTAAAAGCCGCAAATTATCGTGTGGAAGCGACCCCGTATTCGTCAACTAATAAGTTTACCATTACTCGCTTCGCCACATAGAAATAATTGCCCAAGATTAGCCCGAAAGTCGAGAACATCAGTAAGTACACATATTAATCTCAGTCCAAGACCCGCTTTATCGTAGGTAAAGCCGATTTATTAAGGTTTCTCAGGAATATACCCATTTGTCTATTGACAGTACCAAATGAGGGTTCGGTAGGTTTACAAAAGCAATTGACTATTGAAATCAACCGAAGCATAATAGCTTTTAAATTGGATTTTGGTGTAATTTAAAAGAATTTTCCTTTCAGTTGAACAAAGAGATTTGCAGTACAAAAATAATTTGAAGGAAATGTCAAAGGTTAGTTTGCTTTTGTATGCATTCTTTTCCCCAATCTTAAACATTTCCGAGAATTTTATTTTTGAAACTGCTGTTTGGCATCATTATAATTATTCAGACCAGAAAATTTATTATTATTAGACTAGCCTTTTCCCGCGGCTCCGCCAGCGTTTATTCAATATTTGGCCTATTTTCAGATTGGGCGTTACTTTATGAACACCCCTATAGCCTATATTGTGTTGACTAGGGTCACTTCAATACAATGATAGTGAAAAAATCGCATCAAAATCTGATGAGTGGTTCTCGAGTTAAAACGGAACATACATACAGACAGTAAAACAAAAATTATTAAAATTGTGGTTTCGGCCCAAGTACAACACTAATAACCCATTTCATTTAAAATTTCAAGAAAATATTTAATGTATAGACACGAATTTTACACTACTTAATTATTAGTATAGATTATTAGAGTTCATTTTTAATTGTATATTTAATGTCTTATTTATTAGTGTTTTAGGGTTCCGTACCATAAAGTGAAAAAACCAAGCCTTATAAAGATCACTTTTTTGTCTGTCTGTCTGTCCATTAGCGCTTTTTCGCGGGCCCCGTCCGTGAGAGATATACCTCCTACAAAAATCTACGGCCCCTTATAACTATTCTGCCGTCCTTATGAAAAACGCAATAAGTCGCATTTTGATCGAAATTGAGTTATTACTATATTTGGAATCTGCAAAAAAAGATCTGTCTAACCATTTTACTCTCATGTTGATTGGATGATGGAACCCAGAGATACTGTTCGTAAAGAACGCAGTAAGTAGGATATACTGATATCCTAACCTAAGAATAAACGCAGTAAGTATCCATCAGTAGTAATCCAGTATTTTTTCACGTAACACCTAACCAAAAACGCAGTATGAGACAATACTGTTTTTATATTTAGAAGCCTTACCTTTATTTAAGTTAAATTTACTACACATAATCACAGTAAGTGCCACTTACTGCACTTTTATTAAGTACTCCTAAATAATTTGGTAATTGTAAGTACTAAACATAACTGCAGTATAAACACTTACTGTGGTCATATTAAGCAGAGCTAACTACTCATTGTTGTTATGCCTAGGACAAGGGCCAAACAACGCGGTGCGGAAATTAAGTAACTCCCAAATTTCTTCTTGAATAATTAAATTTCGGCATTTTTTTTATTTTCTGATAGACAGCACAGGTCCGCAGCAGCAGTAAGCCCTCATCGTAAACAGAATTTCAAATTTCTAAGTCAACTGGAATTACCATATAGATTTTCATGGTGAAACAAATTGTATGATATTGATTACGTAAAGGGAAATTACCTACTTTTTGCGTTAAGTTATAAATCTGTTTTTTTAACAGCACTATGAAGCCGTTAGTTTCCTTAGGAAGTATTAGTTTCATTTTGATATCTCTAATGAGGCCCGAGAAAAGGGGTCTTAACAGACGGACCACAAATTGATCGGTCTAATGGTTCCGTTTTTTTATTATGAGGTTTGGAACCCTAAAAAAGAAAAAAGTGTGTAACTTTTTTTGACTTTATTGATGACGTGAAATCAGCTGACTCAGTGAAAAATATAGTAGAGGTAATGGGACTTGAAATTTTTTTTCGATCATTCATTACGCTTCACAGCACAGGCTCAGAAACAGCAGCCCTCAAGTTTATTTGAGGGATATTATAATAACCAACGCAGAAAAGGGTACATTTCACTTAAAGTATAAGACTGTTTGTCCTTAATGGGGAGTTTACAAAATCTGCAAAAGTATGAAATTTCCTTGGCAAAAAGTGTAAGCCTAAAAATGATTAAGACCTAAAATAATAAATTAATTCAAATACCTGTCTTTGACGCCACACTCAAGAAAAGAGTTTTGGCGTTATAAATAATATACTTGAATTTGATGTTGTTTCCAATTGCCATGAAGAAATTTAATTCTTTTTTATTGCATTTCCATTTTTTTCAGTTTTCATTGGATTTGGAACATTTTTATTGTTTTGTTTTTGTCATTATTGATATTGGAAGAGTTTTTATTGTTTTTTGTTTTTTGTATTTAATTATGAGAAGGATAATCATAGTTTTTGGAATGTTAAAATTTCACAAGCGTTAATTTAACGTTGCCTGTTAGTAAGTAAGTAAGTTTGTCCTGGTCAAATCACGCAACTGAATTTTAAACCAGTTAAGTACCTCCGACTAATTGAGCTAACAATGTTATGATCATAAAGCATGATAAATAATGTTGCCAAGTGCGAGTTGGATTCGCGCACTAAGAGTTTCATACCACCACACAATACTGGTACGGAAACTAAAAATATTATGGTAAATAACAACAATATAACATAGCAACACCGAGGAAACAAAAAACAAGGCGCTAAAATGGTAGCGCCTGATCAACAATTCGGTACCCTCTGAGTAGGGAACCTTAATTTTACGGTAGAGTATATTTACTACGATCTGACCAAATTTTAAACGTGTATCTGTAATCGCCTTAACGATACAGCTGAAACAAATAGGTTCCTATTTGCAAACCTTCGGGTCAGGAACTCGAAAATTTTTCATTAACTGGACAACATAATAAAAATATTAATTTCAAAAGTTAATCTTTTTTTTTTGAAATATTTATTAAATTATTAATCAATTAATTTACCTCAAAAATATGAATTAATGCTAAACTTATTTTTATATCAGTTTCTACATATAAAAACGACTGGCTAGATTTAAGTAAATATTATTGTTAAAATATTACTTTTTGGTATTAATATTTACTTTTGAAGTATTCAGTAGTATTCGTTTATAAATTATAAATATATATCTGTTGATTGAATTACTTGGAATATATAATTTCAAAATTATTCATTATTGCCAAGGTACATACTGCAAAGAAGAATGAATCAATCAGTAACCAATCCTTAACATTAACACAGTATGTAACACTCTTAATGCATTATTGCTTAGGAATATAGCTTTTTAATTCTGTCCACTCCTAAACATAAACGTATTTTCGTGTTTTTTTCAGAAAAGCAAGAAGAAAATATAATTATTTATAGTAATATGACAAACCTATGACATTAAGTAAAATTATATACACGCCAAGAAAACAAAAAGAAGTTTCAAAACTTTAACCGCGGTTTTCTCAGTTTTGCCGCGATGTTACTTACTGCCTTTATCGTAAGGACGGCAGTATTATTATCAGGCTTCTAATGAAATAAGGAAAAAGTAATTGCCCTTTACGAAATTATTTTATTTATTTATTTTAAACAAACATATATTTTACATAGAGGTATCAGAATTAGAAACCTTTTGAAATTTCTATATACACCCAGTTCAAAGTCTCTTCTGTAAACATTATTCAACATATTATATTGTCGTCTCCTAGCTTTTTAAGTAACATTAAAAGTTGGTAGTTATTATATAAAAACAATTTATACCTAAGGGTAGAACTAACTACACGCCATTAAAGAACAAATCAAAGAAACAAGAATCAAAAACAATAATGAATCAATTTCATACTAATATAGCTGACCAAGAAAACCTAAAAGGCCTTCCAGTTGTCTTATAATAATGATGATAAAGCCTATAATCAACAACAAGATTGGAACTTGGACGAATAAACCACAATTCGTCCAAGGATTGGAATAATAGTAAAAAAATAGTATCCATACAAATATTTATTTAAAATATTTACAGTATAATATACATATGTATCAATATACTACCACCAAACATTATAATTATAATACTATTGATTTGTTAAATAAAACATCAATCGCATCAGCAAAGCTCTTATTTGTGTAGCTGTCTCTATTGAACTTTATTCTTTACTAATTCCTTCTGTTTTTGTCATGACACGACTCCAGCCTTTTCCTTTAACTGGTGGACATTACTTATCTTGGGTCTAAGCGTGTCTAAATATCTCTCCGAAAATCTATCCTCTTTTATTCTCTGTTGTTTCTATAATCCTTCTTCACTCTACTTTTCTTCTTTGAACTTCTTCATTGTGACTCTTTCCGTCCAACTTATCCTTTCCGTTTTCCGTCAATACCTCAATAAAGTAAACCATAACTTGCTTTTCCCGTAAAGTGGAACCGAACCACGATCGTGCCCAAAGTCAATCAATTCATAATCCAGAATCAATAATTCTACAAATTTGAAGCGAAAATACGAAGAGCTAGAGGAATATACGTGAACAAATATCTTGAATAATATATAACACCTGCGTTATGATATGATGATATACATTATGATACGGCAATAACCGGAGCGCTGATTGGCTACACCCACGTATTGGCTCTCAACTCGAGCGCGATACAAACTCGTATCTCATGCATATCTCATTGTAAATATCTGCTCAACAATACATCCTAGTAACTAGCCTCGTGATAACTAGTGCGGGAAGTGCAATATTCTGTTCAATCAATACACCTAACAAAATCTCGTTGATCGCAGTGCGATTATTAATTTTATTGCGGGTTTATACTTTTTTGTTAAGCATCATCGAATAACAGAGAAGGGATATGCGTTTCCGTTACAAGATTATATGTAGGTATGTAAGTTTTTTAGGTTAAAGTTTATCTTCTAGAGGAACAGTTTGCTTCCAAAGCGGTATTTATGTAATGGAATTCTATCTGAGATGGTTCATATGTCCCAATGCAAATATAATTTACATAAATTTATTGTCACAAAGTTCCTCATCTCATTTTACACTGCAGACACTTAGCGAATGAGAGCTAGGCCGAAAAATAAAAAGTATTGCAAAGAATGCAATGTTGGTACTCATTTCAATACAATTACGTTAAGAAAATAAATATAGGTGAAATCCATTTAAAATTAAACAGAATTAATACAAACTTCTAAAACCAATCAAATGTTGCTTCCGACAAAAGAGCTCTACAAATTAATCATGCATTGCAAAGACAAGGTAATAAAATCGAATATTTTAGAATTGATCACGCCTATACTTGCGTTTACCAAATGCATAAACAGAATTGAATCTCATTCACAAATTGATGATGAGAGAGGAGGGAAGCTGGAAACCGTGCACTAACCTGATGGTGTCCGCTGCAATTAGCTTCGATCATACGGGATGGCGTCCACAATGGCGGCTTCTCAGTGTCCGTTATTAAGTCCTCGATTCCACACACGGTTATCACAAGATATAGGACAGTTCATTTAGCGGATGGGCGATATGTGAAGCTGGTCATGAACTACAGCTGTACACGTTATTGTCTACGGTAATTACTTTTAATAAGTACGACGCGCGTGTTAGCACTTATCACAGCGCGGGCGGAAGAGCAACAACAACTAACTGGCTACTGGTCAGATCTTCATCGTCCAATCACATTGGAAATCGATGATGCGCGCGCAGCTTGTTGCGGCGCTGTGGTGGGGTGTCAAAGGTGATGCACGGTAGGAAAGGGTAGGTAGAATGGTTTGAGATAATTTATATTTATTATGTTAATTTAGCGTAACCATTTCCAGCCGCCCTTAAAGGGTCACCTTTAAAAAACAACCATAATAATGCGGAGATAATATAATATTAATAACAAACAAATATGTGAAAAATAGCGCAATTTGTGACAGTATATGGTCACGAATAAAGTAGGTATATCATAAATATATAAAATCATAAATATGTAAAGAATAATTGCAAGTCATAATAAGAATGGTTAAACTATTGATTGGGGAGAGGGCACAACCGAACGACAGGACGAAGGTAAGTACCTTTTGCGGTTTTGACCGTCGCTACTCGCCCAGTTCCGTCTTTAGCGGGGTGAACCTTCTCTACAATCGCCAACGGCCAAGTTAGAATCGGAGAGTCTTCAACGATGATTACTACGACCATCCCTGGGGTGATAGGCGCGGAAGGCGTATTCCATTTCTGCCTAACTTGCAAACCATGTAAATACTCGATACTCCATCGCCTCCAGAACGACTGAACCAATTTGTCTAGGAGCGAATGTCTATGAAGCAGGGACACATTGTCTGACTCTACTTCAGGCGCGGGCAAAGAGCATAAAGGCGCGGTATGCAGAAAGTGGCTTGGCGTTAGAGCAGCGGGCTCTGCAGGGTCAGGACTTAGTACGGTGAGGGGGCGCGAGTTCAACAGACATTCAACTTGTACGAGGACGGTGATGAGCTCCCCATACGACAGAAGCTGTTGACCTATAACCTTGAAGAGATGGTTTTTTATAACCTTCACCATACTTTCCCAACATCCACCGAAATGACCACTTGCTGGGCAGTTAAACTTCCAAGTTATGCGGTTTTGAGTAAGTTCCTCTTCGAAACGAGGACGATATTCGTCATTTATGAAACGATAGAGTTCCTTTAGATACGTGTTAGCTCCTACAAAGTTAGTCCCATTATCGGAATGCATATATTGAACGGGACCTGCGTGCAAGTGCAATTTGTGGTGATAGTCAATAAGTAAATCCACGACATGGTCGTGACGCGGCAAAATAATAGGGTGTTTTTGTGTGAAATCGAGTTCGGAGTTGGACAGTCTTCCGCCAACTCGAATAAGTCCTTTGTCTATAAATGGTCTCAATTTATTAAAGGCGGGAGAGCATGGCTTGTCATTTTGTAAATTAGAAATTTCGTCGGAAAAGTATTTATGTTGTAGAACTTGCAGCAATTTACTTTCTGCAAAGTCCAAATCTGCGGATGTAATAGACGCGGAATCGCGGCGGGGTAATAACTTCATGAATCTACAGACGAACACGATCACTCGCAGAAGTTTACTCCACGAGGACATTCGAAGAGCAAGCTCGTAAATATAGTTAGTTGCGGGTGTAAAGACCGGGTGAGCTAATAATTTCTGCTCAAGTATGTCGTGACATGACACAGTATCTTCATCGTTAATGAGCCACTGAGAGGAGTCCATAGCTAACCATGAAGGCCCGTGAAGCCATAGCGGGTGAGTAGTTAATTTCCGAGGAGTGACACCGCGAGAGAGACAGTCTGCGGGATTTTCTGATCCAGAGACATGATGAAAATTCTCAGCGGGAACGTTCTCCGTTACCATAGCTACGCGATTGGCGACAAAGGTCTGCCAACGGTGGGGCGAGCTCTTTATCCAATAAAGTGCTACTTTAGAGTCGATGAACGCGTAAACATTTACAGCAAAGCGGGGGGCATAATTATTTAAGACTGTTCGCATTAATTTCGAAAGCAACACAGCTGCGCAAAGTTCCATACGTGCGATGGTATGTGGTGTAGTGGGCGCTACATTAGATTTAGCGCAAACCAACTGCACCGTTATGTCGTCATTGGATTTAACGTGTAGATATACTACTCCGCCGTAAGCACCCTCACTCGCGTCTGAAAACCCAACCACAGAGACGACGCAATTATCAGTCACACCTACATGTCGTGGAATGCGGAACTCGTTCAGTAATGGAAGTTCAGTACAATATTGACGCCATACCTTGACGAGGTGGGGAGGCGGCGCATCGTCCCAGTCGATCTTCAGCTGCCAGAGCTGCTTGATAAGAAGCTTTGCAAATAAGACTGTGGGTGCCACGAACCCCATGATATCCCACAGCTTAGCGATTGTGGATAAGATAGAGCGCTTAGTGCACTTATCTTCCGGCGGCGACAGCTTGAAGAAAAATTCATCTGTTTCAGTAGACCAATGCAAGCCTAGTATTTTATGCTGCACGTTTTTATCGAATTCTACTCCCGAGCTAAGTTTATGCGATACAGGTATGCTATCGAGAATGGACTGGGAATTACTGTTCCACTTGACCATGTCCCACTGAGCTCCCTTGAACAGATCGATCAGCTGCTTGCAGATGACGGGTGCGAGATTTTCATCAAGAACAGAAAATGCAATGTCGTCCATATAAAGTGATGAGGAAGCAATTTCCTTCGCAAGCGGGTATTTATGTCCGTCGTCGCTAATTAGCTGCTTTACCGTGCGCAGTGCATGGAAGGGGCTCGATTTTAATCCAAAGCAGACTCGGTTAAATTGATATAGTACCAGAGGTTCTTGCGGGCTAAAGCGATAAAATATTCTTTGGAAGCGACGATCTTCATCTCGTAAAATTAATTGGAGAAACATCTGCCGACAGTCGGCAGTCATAGCGATGGGATATAAGCGGAAGTTTAGAATAATCTGAAAGAGATCGCCCTGAAGATTCGGGCCACTGTGGAGAATTTGGTTCAAAGATACCTTAGAGGTCGATTCACAGCTGGCGTCCAGAACAGGACGCAAAGGTTTATCCTCGCGAACGACACCGTGGTGCGGGAT
Source organism: Ypsolopha scabrella (assembly GCA_910592155.1). Classification (NCBI taxonomy): domain Eukaryota; kingdom Metazoa; phylum Arthropoda; class Insecta; order Lepidoptera; family Ypsolophidae; genus Ypsolopha; species Ypsolopha scabrella. Next base: position 23,315,914 of record OU342976.1, read on the forward strand.
GACATATGATGGTAACCGCGAGTCATCCAGAGGTGCGGGAGACAAGTAGTCTTTGCTTAGGTACTCCCTAATCGCAGTATCATAAGCAGCTCTTAATTTAGGGGACGCCTCTAGCTTGCGTTCTAAACACAAAAAGCGCTTGCGGGCGATTTCATGTGAGTCACCTAACGAGTAAACATCGTCACGAAACGGTAAAGCGACAGTGTAACGACCGCTTATTGGATCTCTTTCTATAGTTGAGCGATAAAATTCTTCACATTCAGTGTATTCTGAACGCTGAATGGGCGGGCCGGGTACTTCTTCAAGCTCGAAGAATTGTTTAATAATTACGTCCACAGGCTCAAGCACTGTGGCACAGCACGACGTTAAAGATGCTGCATTGTAATTAGCGGTGGGTACTGAACCCATGATCACGTATCCGAGCACAGTTTCTATAGCGGGTGGTGCCGATGAGTCACCGTGTACTACACCGGGTAATATCAAATGCGGAAATAAGGATGCGCCTATCAAAACATCAATTTAATTAGGCGTCGCGAAAGTATCGTCCGCGAGCGGTAAATTTTTCAAATGTGGCAGAGCGGATATATCGACGAGAGCGGTTGGCAAACTATCCGTAATCCGATCTACGACCAAACAGTTAACATTATATTTAATCTCGGAATTATAGCGGGATGCAAACTCGAAATTAACAGAGCCGTTTACTACGTTTTCTGAGCCTCCGAAACCTTTCACTACTGTGCCTTTTACTTCCTGAGCGTGAATACCTAAACGATCACAGCACTCCCTTAAAATAAAGTTTCCTTGGCTGGCCGTGTCTAGGATTATTCTAACGTTTTGTGTATTATTGCGGGCGTCGCGAGTGGCGACTTGAGCGGTAGCCAATAACACAGTGGTACACTGCTCGTTGGCAATGCGCAAGTCACGCGGCATCAGGGGCGGAGCGGCAATGGACGTTGCACACAGCGCCACGTCCGCGCGCGGCGGTATCGGCGGAGTGTCAGTAGATGCGAGCGCGGGCGTGCGGGGCACGATCGGCGGCACAGTGGTTAGTGTCGCGGAGGGCCGGAGGGTCGCGGGTTCGCGGTTGAAATGAAGCAACGAATGATGTTTCAGCTTACAGACCCGGCAAGTCGAGTTAGAATTACACGACGAAACGCTGTGTTTAATACTTAAACAGTTCACGCAACCGTTACACTCCTTAATCGCTCTAAAGCGTTGCTGCGGTGTCATAGTATTAAATTCCGTACATTTAAATAAATGTTGGTGGGTAATATTGGTACACAAACATTTATGCATGTTATTGTTGTCAAACGTGCTAACATAAGCTTGATAGTTCGGCGGCGAAGCAACATTATTCATATTATTATTCGAATGAGGACGATCGCGGTCGTTAGCTTTCTTCGAAGTGCTACTCGGTAATTTGAGGGTAGTTGCAACTGGTGCGCGTTGGAGAATTTTCAACTGATTCCTAACAAAGTCCACCAAGCTATTGAAAGAGGGTATTTCGTTAGAATTATTATGCATTTCGAACGCGCGTACAGTATCCGAGTCTAGTTTCTTAAGAGCGACATGCAAAATAAACAAGTCGCTCAGATCTTTTATTTTTAAGTTTTTAAGCGCTTGGACGGCGTTTACATAGGTATCAATAAATGATTCAAAGTTATTAGCGGAGGCGTTAGGTATCGGCTTAAACTCGAACATTTGATTCATGTATGTGGAAGCGAGCATCCGTTTGTCTTCGTATTTATCTACCAACGTTTTAAACATAAGCTGGTAATTTTGTGCACAGGGCGTAATGCCTGAACACGCGGATTGAACTTTGCCTGATATTTTTCCTAAAAGGTAATAAAGCTTTTCAGCATCTGTCAGCGATGAATTATCGTGTATCGTCGATTTAAAACTCGCGTAAAACAGCGGCCATGAGCGAAATTCGCCATTAAATGACATTAATTCGATAGCTGGCAATCGAGGTTTACTTTTTTGCGGTAAATCACTGGGCTGCGTTGAGTTACATAGTTCGCGACTGTACTGAGTAGTAAGTCGCTTAATGCGACTGTACAATCGTTCGAAGGAAATCAAGCTTTTATATTCTGGATTCGCGGCGGCATTTAGGGTTAACAATCGTTTGTTATATGAATCCAGTATACTTATAAATTCAGCCCGGAGAGTATCAACGTTACTGCTAGCGTCTAAAAAGGTACCTACGTCTTCGTCCTTCGCGTCTGTGTCTATAACTATAGTGTTCGACAAATCGTACATATTTTGTAAACATTCAAATATGACATTGCGTTTTGCTACTAAAAAAGATAGCTCAGGATCGGACACTTCGGTTTTGGCCATTTCGATAATTGTACAATTATGCAACTGTTACACGAAGTACGATAATCATTAACTAAAGTGAAACAACAATAAGTTGTGAGCGGGATCCTGATTATGATAATGAATCGATCGAGTGCGAACCTTAGCCGTTAGATAGGTAGGTAGATGGCGAATATTATTTACGAAATACGTAATACAAATACTGTAGAAAAGTATTATAAATATATATATATATGTAGTGAGTATGTAATATGTGCAAGTATAATACTTACGTGGAAGAATAATAGGTGACTAAAATGAGCGGGAAAGCGCGTAACGTATATTTATCGGAGCGGTAGGTGAACAATTTTATGAATTTACATATTATAATATATTGCGTATTTATTATAATATAAATATAAAGTAAAGCGGTTAAATAAATACTTGTAAGGGCAATCCTAACAAGGGCGGGTGGAAATATCCGGTTTCGAAGGACCAACAATGATCACGCCTATACTTGCGTTTACCAAATGCATAAACAGAATTGAATCTCATTCACAAATTGATGATGAGAGAGGAGGGAAGCTGGAAACCGTGCACTAACCTGATGGTGTCCGCTGCAATTAGCTTCGATCATACGGGATGGCGTCCACAATGGCGGCTTCTCAGTGTCCGTTATTGAGTCCTCGATTCCACACACGGTTATCACAAGATATAGGACAGTTCATTTAGCGGATGGGCGATATGTGAAGCTGGTCATGAACTACAGCTGTACACGTTATTGTCTACGGTAATTACTTTTAATAAGTACGACGCACGTGTTAGCACTTATCACAGCGCGGGCGGAAGAGCAACAACAACTAACTGGCTACTGGTCAGATCTTCATCGTCCAATCACATTGGAAATCGATGATGCGCGCGCAGCTTGTTGCGGCGCTGTGGTGGGGTGTCAAAGGTGATGCACGGTAGGAAAGGGTAGGTAGAATGGTTTGAGATAATTTATATTTATTATGTTAATTTAGCGTAACCAAGAATCGTAATTCTAAACCACCCAAACGCATATGTATTTTTTTGGATCTATTTAATCGAGATTCGTTACAAGTTTTATTTAGATTTATTTTACCAAATCTAAACTTGCCGATTGTCGGCACTTGGTGAAACTTCGAAAACATCATGATTGAAAACACTTGTACTCGTTTCACAGATTTATTTCACAATGTAATAACTCCCGACCGGATTCGGTTAATACACAATTTTCAAGGGATAAGGGCTGTGGTTGATACGACGAGCCATAAACGATTTACACTTAAATTCATAATTTACACATATCAGTAGATGTACGGCTCGTTATATCCACCACAGCCCTTATCCCTTGAAAATGATGTATTTACCAAAACTGGTCGGGAGTAATTATATTGTGAAATAAACCTGTTAAACTAAAACACGTGTTTTTAATGATGATGTTCTTTTACTCTCTCGACTATGGAGGTACCACCATCTTACTCGGATATCCTCCCGAAGTTATTCGGGGGAGAGTAAGAGAACAGCTCTCAGGCAAAAAAACCAGGTGGCACACCATTGCCTGGGACCGATGGATGGCGGTATATCCATCCCCAATTGCCGGGCCTTATATAAATCATACTGGTGACGGGCAGCGGCGTCACTGGTGCAAGGGTTTCGGCACCGCGCTTACCAACCCGCCTGTCCAGCGTGTGTGAGTATGGGCATTTCTTCCAGGAGGACCACCAAGAGTGGTGAAATCCTGGAAAGGCCTATGTCCAGCAGTGGACAAAACAGGCTGATGGATGGATGGATGGTTCTTTTACTAAGTCTACAGTTTACGAGAGCTGTCTATGATCAGAGATTGACAGCATCTCCTAAAAAAATGATCGGGTGCCCCGTGCTACCTTGTTTTTAGGATTCTAGTGCAATGCATTAAATAAAAGTGAGAGGCAATTTACATAATTGAGGCGGTCAGCCGTAAAGTGGCGTTTCTTTTCTAGGCACAATTGGAAATCAATTGATGTTATTTAGAAATGTTTGTCTGGAAAAGATAGGCCGCTTCAGCGCTGAACTCCTCAATTTAATTATTGATATCAGCCGCTATAATGTTTACCTGTAACAATCTATAATTTATATACTTAGTTGAAATGTCTATCAACTTCCACTCTTTGTCTATTTATTTCTTTTGTCCTTACATAAAGGACCTCCTTTGACCTTGGAGTTGTTATTGGCGGTCCACTATAATCAAAACTAAGTAGTAAAGTATCGTGTGGCTCTGTTCTTGAAAAACAACAAAAATAAAAATGAAAATTCACACCAAAACATAAAAAAGATATTAACTTAATTACCATGGATGCCGGTTAAAACTATAACATAAAAAAAAAGTTTTTTATTCCTTTAAAACTATAAAAAACTGTTTATGGTTTGTATTGTTGTGTCAAGTATCCATCCATCCATCCATCAGCCTGTTTCGTCCACTGCTGGACATAGGCCTTTCCAGGATTTCGCCAATCTTGGCGGTACTCCTGGAAAAAATGCCCATACTCACACACGCTGGGCAGGCGGGTTGGTGAGCGCGGTGCCGAAACCCTTGCACCAGTGACGCCGCTGCCCGTCACCAGTCTATTTTATATAAAGCCCGGCAATTTGGGATGGCTATACCGCCATCCATCAGTCCCAGGCAATGGTGGGCCGTCTGGTTTTGCCTGAGAGCTGTTCTCTTACTCTCCCCCGAATAACTTCGGACGGGTTTGCGAGTAAGATAGTGGGACCTCCACAGTCGAGCCCGGCATCAGCTCTACCTCCTATAACTAAGTCATATAGGTCAAATATTAAATACTAAAATTAACAACTCCTTAGGCATTCGTGTCGTACCTATATTATGTTGTTTTTTAATTACCAATTTCTTATTCATTCAAAAATACAAGAAAAAGTTCACATTTGCGAACTTCTCTAACTCTTCACCTGGATTATACTACCCTTTATCTATTGCTTTCAAATGTATCAATCATGATTGGTCAGAAATTACATCACAGGTAATTTTTAGCTAATCACGATACATTTGAAATAGATATAGCAATAGATGTTGAAGTAAAACAATAAAACCCTAGGCCGATAATTGGCTAGATAAGCCGCAAGAGAACAATTTTCCAGGCCTATTCCCAAAACATGGTCGCTGGAAGACCGATCACGGATCCACCGGAAATAGGAGAATTTGTGAACTGAATAACCCAACTCAAAACAGCAAATTGGGTAAATCGGATTTTAGCCAATCTCATTACATATCCATTGCGATCGAACAGAATCGTATTTCAATTTGTTACATTCTATATTCAAAGTAATTCGTAATTTGAATAAGATTCCAGTTGGCGTGTTGTCAGGAAGATAAGGTAGGTATGCGAAAGTGTAGCGTTTCTTTGAATGAGGTTGATTACGCCTTCGCCGGCGACAGAAATAAGGGTAAGCCCTGAATAAGCAGAAGTACGTAAATCAATTAACGTCACACTTGATTTCGGTTGAATTTAAACTAATTAGGCAAGGGTATTTTAGGGATCCGTGGGGAAACGAAATCCGTGTAAAAGGCAATCCTTTCCTAACTGTATACGAATTGAAAGCGAAATTCTATACAGTGGCAATGGATGGATTAATTGTGGTGTGATATGCTGTTTTGATGTGTTGCCGGCACATTGTAGAATTGGGCATATCGTGACCTGCCTAGGCATATCATAATTAAGTTAAAGCTACAGGGATCCCCTCGCTACGCTCCATAAATCCATACCAACTTAAAAGTGTTTAAAGTTGTTGTAGACATTAATTTACAACGTAATACATAAGGAAGTGCCTCAGCTGCCGGTGCCGTGTCCCAAATTGGCTACCGGCACCGGTTGCTGAATTGGCTGCCGGCACTGACTTTAGAAAAATAAGCGGGAAATAGGTAAGCATATTAATTAAATGGCTAGGATGGATAGGATAGGAAGTAATTTTGGGTCTTATGGTCGCGAAAAGCCATAAATCAATTATAATAAAAACAATCATAAGTAGTGCATTTTGCGCCGACCTCGATACGTTCCTCCTAAACATAACACGCCCCTCCTCGCTCCGCTCATCATCGCACCTATTTTTTACTTTTTCCCAAAAGGCATCTGATTTCGTTCCTCATGATATGCCCAAATCTACGATATGCCTACAACAAATGCACCACACAGTTAACAAATATTAGCTCTCATACTAGGTTTCTAACCATTTTAATTAATCCCAATTATGTGGTAAATTTCTGTATATAAATAATGACATAATTCTGTCCCAAGCAATTAAAAAGCGTGTGCGTGCATTTATATTCAAAACTAGCTTTTGACCGCAGCTTCGCACGCGTGGATGTGTATTTCAAACAAAATATCGTTTATTTTTGCATGACGTAAAATATCGACAGTTTCCGGCTTGGCGGTTACTTTATCAACATCCCTTACAGCTTAGGTTCTAGGGTCACTACAGTGATAATCAAAAAATCGCACCCAAATCCGTTGAGGGGTTCTCGATATAAAAAGGAATTTACAATTCCGACGATAATTCAAAAATTTTGTAGTTTTGGCTTTATAAAAAATTCGCAAAAATATTAAACGTACAGACACGGCTTTCGTATAACTTTATTATTAGTATGTATAGAAGTACGAGGGGTGGCTGAAAAGTAATCTACCTGACTATGAAAGAAAATACATGGATTAATAATTTATTTTTTATTTTTCAATATAGTCCCCTGCAACTGAAATGCACTTACGACATTTGTCAATAAGTGACAGCATACCATTAAAATAATAATTATTATTTTGTTCGTCAAAATAGTCATTCACAGCGTCCTTCATCTCTTCGTCTGTTGAAAATCTGCGCCCTCTCAAATTTTTCTTTAAATTTTTAAATAAGAAGTAGTCAGAGGGAGCCAGGTCTGGACTATAGGGTGGGTGGTTGATCTCTGTAAAGCCGTTTTTTGTCAGAGATGACCGCGCCTTAAAGGCCGTGTGCGCGGGTGCATTATCATGCAAAATCAAAACGCCTTTGCTAAGTTTGCCCCTCCTGTCTTCTTTTATTTTTTTGCGTAGCTGGTCAAGTAAGTTCGCATAGTATTCAGCATTCATCGTGGTGTTTTTTGGCAGGTAATCTATCATAAGAATCCCCTCAACATCCCAAAAAATGGTTGCCATTAGTTTGCCCGCTGACAGCCGGACCTTAAACTTCCTTGGTGGTTTTTCCCCTTTAAATTTCCATTGCATCGATTCTTGTTTGCTTTCGGGATCCCACTGACGAATCCAAGTTTCATCACAGGTCACTATTCGCAAGATAGTTTCTTCCTCTTTATCCTTTACCAAGTCTAAAAATGACTTACAACATTCCACACGCCTTTGCTTATCAAACGGGGTCAACATTTTAGGCACCCAACGTGCGCTCACCTTGGACATTCCCAAATGTTCATGAATTATTTCATGAACTCGTTCCTTGCTAATGCCAACATCTCTAGCTATTTCCCACTGCTTAATTCGCCGATCGGCAAGGATCAGTTTCTTCACTTTTTCCACATTATCTGCGGTAACTGCAGAAATGGGCCTTCCACTACGGGGATCGTCTTCTAAGCTCACACGGCCTTGCTTAAACTGCTTTGACCAAAACTTTATTACAAATTCGGAAGGACATGAATCTCCGAACACCTTAAACATGCGCTCTCGGATCTGCGTCGGCGTATTCCCTTCTTTACCGAGGAATTTAATCACAGCGCGATACTCAATTTTATCCATTTTTAATTTTATTGCAACTTGATAAAAACGAAGACGCGCCAAAAAAAAATTGAACTCGTAGAAACAAATAAGTGTCATAATTTTTAAAAAAGGAATAAACAAAGAATACGAGAATATAGTGGCCAGTAACATTTTTTAAACTTTCTTTAACAAAGGAGATTTTATATCAGCCACCCCTCGTATATAGATGTACTTCCAGTTCATCCAATTCATCAGTTGGATTGAACAAACGACTATTGTTGTTGGTGTGTTATATTTCAGAGTGAATTGAAAAAAAGGAGTAAGCTGTCACCGAATACAATAGAAGTAAGTGATATCCCATAAAATTCGTAATAATATTCTGTAAAACTGAAAACTAGCTAGTTACAAGTTGGTTGGAAAAATAATGAAATAAAACCGTAACTGAGTTCAATATGAGGCGCAAAATAACAAAACCTTTTCATAAATGCTGTGAATTTTTAATACGGCAAAGTCAACTGAGCTGAAATATTACTGCCAAAATATTTTTAAGTCTTCAGACGCAGCCAAGTAATGAAATTTTTAAGGAAATCTTTTTGGTGCAGCCCATTTTAAGCGAATATTAAATTTGAACTGATTTATTTATTCAGCCAAATTCATACTGTAGGCTTTCTAAGTGATCGGTATCACGGATCGATAACACTTTTTACAATTCGGGGCTGGGCTTGCGTTTGTTGGGAACACGAAAAGAATAATTGACGCATTTCACAAAAAGGGTAATCTAACTTTGATACTGAGCGCTAATCAAGTCTTCGGAATGAATTTGGCTGCATAAATAAATGTCAAACTACAAATCTTCTAATGCCGCTTTTTTATTTATTTATTTATTTTAGTTATTTGTTTGATAGGAGAAAAAACAGAAATAGATACATGTTTGACAATAACAATGGTTATTAGTCATTACATTAGTTTAAGTACAATTAACATTCTCACAGATTATATAAGAAGATAAAAATAAAGCAGATGATGAATAGATTATGACAATATTGGCTATAATTTAGGTACAATGTACTTCCTGGTTTGTATCTGCATTATAATTTAGGCATGCAGAGAGAATGAATGAAAGCAAGAGTGACAAAAGAAATTTATGCGGCACAAGTGGAAGGTAAACCTCGACCGGGCTGCCCTAGAAGGACGTATGCCGTCCAAATTGGCGAGACTGAAGAAGGGCAAAATAAAGAGTACCCGGAATAAAAGAGCTTGTATGACTAGATTGATGGATGTAGAAGCTAAAAAAATGTGTCAAGATCGTAGCAGATGGAAATCTGTAGGCACTGCCCACCCCTTTGGGAGATAGGCGTGAGTGTATGTATGTATCTGCATTATTATATGTACGAGTAGGTATGACTTTTTCATAGGTTCTTTTTAAGTGATATTCTACATTAACCACTCGTAATAAAGTCTCCTCCATAGAACATTTAAAGACACTGGCTCTATTTACTATAGTTTTCGTATTAATACGGGTAGATAAACTGACTAAATAGCAGCGGGATTTTAGCCGATTGGACGCTGGTCTTCACTTCAAATCTTGCTGGTCTATCATGAACCAATGAGTTTTTCGGAAAACGACCACTTTCTGACGGTGAAGGTAAAGTTTAAAAATAAGCTATGGGGCTCACCTCCTATCACGATGGGACGGTAAAATTGTCTGTGAAAACAGGTGCTACGGTTGCTGACTATTTTAGTGACAATCCACGCTCGGAACCACCTCTGACGATCCCCTCGGGGAAATATGTCGTAACAATATATAGTTATGTTTATGTTGTGTAGATAAACTGATAAACTGTAGCTTTTCTTTTAAAAAAAGAAAACGGGATGAGCTTGTCTTTTGCCCTACAGGAAAAATAAATGTACGAAAATCTAAGCATCGACAAGCCTTGGCCTGCTAAATTACTTCATCAGGAAATACCTTTCTTTCGACCGCTCGGATTTAAAATACTATTTTTTCGAATAAAAACAAAAATGCGTTCCATTTTCAAACTAATTATGATATCGCATACTTGATGTTGTACGCTCAATGGCTCAAACGTTTGAACGTCCACATGCACATGCAGTGCAATGCATGTACATGCAGTTACACATGCACTCTAAACAAAGCGTATCTCTTGTGTAGTATGTAGTTCAATATCGGAAGCCGGATTGAATTGACAATATCATTAATAGGTCTTTGATGCAGACTGACTTAACGATGTTGTTTGTTCCTTATACAAACACAATCAAAGGGATGGATTGCATCTAAGTGAGTGTACATAAACAACATTGTAATGGCTAGCCTTGCTTCTTGAAAAGGTAAGTAGTTTGAAGTCGGATTTTTGTGAAGTTACCTAGGAAATATACCTTACAGGGTAATCTATGACAAGCTTTAAAACCTCACGGTAAAAAATTATTTCTTCCGACCAAGGAAATTTCTTTGATTCAAATAAATATTATTTCATAATGCACCCAATTATATTTTCTTCACTACAAATTATCATGTTCTTGAAAAATATTTATTTAGTAGGAGCAAATATTTCTTCATGTGAAAAAAAATACTGCTTTCTCACTAAAGTACCTAATCTTATATTCAAACAAGAGACCGAATTGCTTAACTCAATTAATCAATATCTCACAGGAAAATATTCCCATTTTCAAACAAGAAAATACTGTTTGGGTGTAACGTGTAACATGCTTTTCTTAACCAACAACAGTCAGGATCAAAAAGGAAATCATGTACATTTTCAAATGTAAAAAATGTGGTATTAACACAATGCCTCGGTTTTTATTTTAAGAAACTATTTTTGCCATCTTGCCGGTTTTCGTTTAACCCAAGCAAGACGTTATTGGATTTTCTGAAGAATAATTCGTAAACAGGATGATTGATGATCGAGATGAGTGTAATTTGGACATAGATCAACTAAGGCCATAATAAATATATAGTCAAGAAATATCTATACATCGCGAGGTATACTACTACTAACGCCATCTACTTTTCAATGTTAAATTGAGTTTCATAAGGCATGTATACATACTGTTCCATTTAATTTACTCAGGTAAAGTTCATTAATATCCATCGAACAATATATTTTCTTGAACGAAAGAAGCCATCACTTTCGGCAAAGAGTTTGACTTAATTCAAATCAAACTAATATTGTCTTGCTTGAAAAACCGTTTACTTCGTTGTAAGTAATGGATTTGTGCGGAAAACTAGTTTTTTTCTGGTATAAAACATGTTTTTTCCTTCGTTATATCAATCTATTATTTTCTTTGAATAAAAATGTTTTGCATGAAAGAAAGAAATGGATCTATATTTAAGAACCTCATTAATTTGTTCTAAACCTCACAAATTCAATACAAAAAACAATGTCTTAACGATAAATAATATATCCAAGACCTCGAGAACATTTTCCGTAAAGAAACCACCGAGTCTTTTTTCTCCGTGTTCAAACGTAACACAGGGCAATGAAAACACACAATTTTCTGCTCAGTTCTTATACCTCGGTCGAACTCGGTTTTTCTCAATTAACGTCGCAATATTTGTGTAAGATAAATAGATAGATGAAAAGTTCTCAATTTTAAGCACTTTTAGTAGGGCTCGCATTAGCTTATGAATGCATAACAAACTTTTTTCCGCCTTAACCTCTACTATAAATAAAATAAATGCGAGCGGAGCCGCGAGCGAAAGGCTAATTTCGTAATATAAGCAGGGAAGACGGGTCCAAGTCCTTGGAATCGAACTCATATATACATATGACTCTCCACCCCTTTTCTGCTCCGCGTATTTTTACTTTTCTTTGCCAGCAGTGTTGTGGCAAAATTTCATTTGATAAAAAAGAAGAAAATAAAAAAGGCTGTAGTTAAAGTCTTATCGGTAGTCCAGGGAATAGCAGCCCGAATTAATGTCTGGAACGTGAGCAGAAATCACTGGAAGTGCTATCTTTTAGACATTTATTTTCTCACCTTCACTGTTATCTAACAGTATTACTATTATTATTACGTTACAAAAACCGATATGCCGACCAAATTGAGGACACACTGTAGATGGACCAAGACATACAATATGTAGCAATATGTACTGGATGTAAATAGACAGGTCTTAAAATAAAACCACATAGTTATACTGACCACACTGAATAACTTTTGCAAATAAAAATACCCCCAAGAATGACTTGACTTAATAATTTAATATCTTCACAAATACAAACTTTATCCAACTTTTGTCCTTATACATGCCGGGACTAGATTATAGAATTGAACATTTCATGAAATAGTCAACTGTCACTGACCAGATCATTAAATGTTCACTTAACGGCTTAAGGCATTTTCAAAGGATTTTAGTACATTACTGCTAAGACTAGGAAGTAAGCAATCCTGGACGAGTAAGTTTAAAGACCGAGCCTGTAGGGCGAGGGCTTTTATATACGAGGCCAATTTGAATATTTACCGAGGCCAAGATTGCTATTTAATGGTCGAAGCAAGTAAAGTGCTTTTCTCAAAAATTAAACGAGTTATTTTCATGCTTCTTATGACAATGAGTAATATCAAATAAAATAAACTTACTTGGTAGTATTAAAAGTTACTCGCTCATATTTGGGCAATTAGTCATGTTTATTGTTATTGATTTCTTCAGCAAAGCATTAGTGGAGTACAATTTATATCAGAGCCCCCTTCTTAACTCATTTTGTAATGTATTTGCACAAAACACTTTCAACTAAAATATTAAGCAACATAAATTTACACTTTTACGCAACTTTTTTTTATTATTGCCAGCTGAGCAAAGGTATTTTACCGCCATGCAGCCTTCTTCATGGAAAACGCCATATGGAGGGATTCTAGGAACTAAGAAAAAAAAACGAGAAATCATCGAGGTTAAATTTTAAGTATTCAATGGTTTTTAAATATACCTACCTATTTTATAGTAGGTTTAGATATTTTATTTCATGATTTAGGTTCTTCTTTTTTTTTAGGATATTTAGTCATTATCACGTCTTTTTAACATTTTATTTAGCATTGTATGAAAAAAGTCACATTATTGCCTATAAAATCAATAAAAATTATCTACTTCTGTTATTATTATTATTGCAACTATAAAATACTAGCTTTTGCCCGCGGCTCCGCCCGCTTGTTATTCGATTTAACGACATGCTTTTTTCCGAGATGAAAAGTAACCTATGTGTTAAATTGGGGTCTAAGCTATATCCATTCTAAATTTCATCCAAATCCATCCAGCCGTTTCAGCGTGAAAGAGTAACAAACATACACACACACACACACACACACGCACAAACTTTCGCATTTATAATATTAGTGTGAAGTGTGATGAGATAACATACCCTTGTCTTAAGTCACCACAAAAGATAAAGTACCGCGCTTATTAGACACCCGATGTATGAAATAACAAAGCCTTGTGTTATTTCTCCACAAATGATAAGGACCGTGCTAATTAGACACCTGATTTTTCAATGATATTGATCTATCCTACAGAAACCATGCATTTTTCCGAGATAAAAAGTAGCCTATGTGTTAATTTAGGGTATAAGCTATATTCATTCTAAATTTCATCCAAATCCGTTCAGCCGTTTCAGCGTGAAAAAGTAACAAACATACACACACACACACACACACACACACGCACAAACTTTCGCATTTATAATATTAGTAGGATAGCAAACATTTCTCAATTATAAACATGAAATTGTAATTCGTTTATTTTTTATTTTAAATAGGCCGCTTAAAATCTTACGATCGCCAAACTCCTTAGTCTCTTAAAACATAGACACGAATACTCGTAGTTTTAAAAAGAAAACATGGTATGTAATGGATTTTCATACGAATTTCGACACTCTTAAGCCGCTCGCCAGGATGAGGTATTTTCTGATGGGTCGTTACTGTATGTAATGGTAATATTACAATGTATTTTTATAGGTGGTAGAGCTAATGCCGAGCTCGACTGTGGAGGTACCACCATCTTACTCGCAAATCCTCCCGAAGTTATTCAGGAGAGAGTAAGAGAACAGCTCTCAGGCAAAACCAGGCGGCCCACCATTGCCTGGGACCGATGGATGGCGGTTTATCCATCCCCAATCGCCGGGCCTTATATAAATCAGACTGGTGACGGGCAGCGGCGTCACTGGTGCAAGGGTTTCGGCACCGTGCTCACCAATCCGCCTGCCCAGCGTGTGTGAGTATGGGCATTTCTTCCAGGAGGACCGCCAAGAGTGGCGAAATCCTGGAAAGGCCTATGTCCAGCAGTGGACGAAACAGGCTGATGGATGGATGGATTTTTGAGAAAGAGTATTTTAAACGCCCTCATATTTGGGCGACTTCATTCGCGTAGATTTTGGATATCCTCGTAACCAGCCCATTGTTTTACCCGTTGGAAACGCATTTTTAGTATAATAAGGGGCCCTTTTGAACTCCATATGGAGTGAATTTCAAAAAGTCCCTAAGGATCATAAAGTTCCATATGTTTCTGTGTTCAGCTGTGCGTTGATTGTTACTCATATTCAGTCACTAAACTGTTATAAATAATACGAGAATGAATACCTATTTATTTTGCAATGTAGGTACATAATATACACTTATCGCACGTTATTAATTTTAGTAACTTAATCTATTTTATATTTAATTGTAATGAAGTGAAGGTAATAGTTTTTTGCAAAATAATGTTAAATAAATATAAATAATCTAAATTATAGGCCAAAATTTAATAATGGTATTAATTATTATATAAATATTGTTTTAGCTATAATATACAGTTTGGAAGGACCTAGTCTCCATGTTACCAGGGAATCCTAGTATGGAGGCTCGTGCCACAAATTATTTTGTAAAGTGGAATTTTTTGTTGGTTTCAATAAAATATATTTCGTTTCAGGTTTTATTTAACATTAAAGTAATTCAAATTCAACTTACAACATGCTAAACTAAATTATTCATTATAATTATTCACATTATTTAAAATAATTAAATTATATATAATACATATTTGTCTATATTTAAAAAGTTATATATTCGAGTATATTATTATTATAATTAGTACATATTATTATGTCGTGGGCATATCATGAAGTATGAAGTTGAAAGTCTTTCAATAAAAAGCCAAAAATAAGTGCTACCACGCAGTGGCGTGCATAAAACTTTTTGCTGGAAAAGCAATGAGAAGGTCAAGTTTGACGATAAAAATAACATGAAAAAATTTCAAAACCAATATGAAATTATTATTTTTTTGTATGAAATCATGTAGGCAGTGGCGTCATACAAATAATGATTTTTCAAAGTGACATTTAAATATGTTTTATTGTCAAACTTGACCTGCTCATTGCATTTCCAGCAAAAAGTTCTATGCACGCCACTGCTACAACAAGCAGAGCGTGTTAGGTTCACATGTCTATAATTATATGAGAGCCGAGCGAAGCAGAGCGGAGCCAGACGACCCCTGTAGTTTTAACAGAATAATGATATGCCCAGGCCAACAAGGACCCCAGTTTAAAAAACCCTGTTCTTAAGAAAAACATAAGAAAATTGCGAATATCAAATTTACTTATTAAAAAACTCGTAATTTTCTGTGGAAAAGTGAAAAAAAAAAATGTTTATGCAAAAGTCATAGAACAAACGCGTGTAACTTTATGATCAGTAAAGCATGTGGTTCAATTTTCTGAGCACGTCATTGAGTTATGCTGCGGATGGAAAGACAGACAAAAGGACTGCTTTTCCAAGCTTTTATTCTTCTACGTTTAAAAATGCCAAGTTGAATACAAAACCGCGTAGTTTTTCACAACACGAGGCCTGCTCTGCCGTAATAAAGCTCGGCATCTGCAAATTTTA
Source organism: Ypsolopha scabrella (assembly GCA_910592155.1). NCBI lineage: Eukaryota > Metazoa > Arthropoda > Insecta > Lepidoptera > Ypsolophidae > Ypsolopha > Ypsolopha scabrella. Next base: position 23,331,816 of record OU342976.1, read on the forward strand.
GCCTAAATAATTCAGAGAATCTTTCTTTTGCATTTAGTCTTATAAAATTTTAATCATTTTTCTTCTAAGAAAACCTCGAGGCGGGCGTTTTTAGAGTTCCACGCCATATAGCTTGTATAGTACCACTTGGAATTCTCTTGGATACTTTTTGGCTTAGAGTAGGTAGAACTGAAATATAAAGAACCAGATAAACCGGGTGTAAATGGGACGCTTACATTCTCTGAAAAAATAAAAAAAAACAGTGGAGTTGTATCACGCCTACTATAGCAATCTAAAGCGGTAATACTAAAGAAGTAAAAAAGTCGTATGTGTTTTTTCAAAATTTTAAAAGTATTAGGATATTGGTATTGTTCTGAAGCAAAACCGTAATTTTTAGGGTGTTTGTCTGTCTGTTTATATGTTCCGTTTTAACTCGAGAACCACACAATGGATTTGGATGCAGTTTTATTTATTATCATTGTAATGACCCTAGTCAACATAATTATAGGCTATAAAGGGGTGTTTATAACACAAGACCAAGCCTAAAACGGGGCAGAGATTGAATTAACGTCGGTGGAGCCGCAGGCAGAAGGCTGGTAAAAACTAAAATAATAAAATAATAAAATAATATCGAATTTCATAAGCGATAAAAACGTAGGCATGCCATGGCGTAGCGAGTGTGTGTTACTGGCCAAATCTGATTTTAGGATAATCTATTTTGGCCCTATAAAAATTACCACGAATGCCACGTATGGCAAATTATTAGCAATCATGCTGGCGCGACTCATAATGTAACCTATCGGCTCTCTTCTGCGTTGAACGATTTGTGAAAAACTTGTTTAGCCCAGGCCACGGATTAAAAGGCCTAATGCCAAACCCCTAAGCCAAACTAGTTTGTCTTAAGATCGGTTTTGACTGGTATAATTATAACTTACTAGCCTTTGCCCACGGCTTCGCCTGCGTTGAATTAGCTTTTGTGTACTCCTATAAAATCAGTCAATATTATTCGGACTGTTACCAACAGTAAACACAGCTGGTGAAATGTGTGTGCTATGCACCTCTGTTTTTCCCATTTTGTATGTCTCTTTTAAAGCGTTTCAATAGGAACTGATTTAGTGGATAAAAAGTAGTTTTTGTCTTATTCTAGATTAAGAACATTATTTGTGCAAAGTTTCAGCCCAATCCGTTCAATAGAAACGGTGTGAAAGGGTGACACATCACTTTTATATAGAAACATGAAACCTCTTTTCCATCCCATGGGAACTGATTTATGGGATTAAAAGTAGCTTATGTCCTATTCCAGGTCTAGAACTACATTCATGCAAAATTTAAGCCCAATCGATTCAGTAGTTACGGCGTGAAAGAGTAACAAACTATCATGCAAACTTTCGCATTTAGGCGATAGTGGGATAAGTTATAATATATCGACTCTGAAGAGTAAGACTGACTGCTGATTGGACGAATGTACTAAAAAACTTTTTGTATATTTACAGGAACGCGCAATAAAGTTAAACACACACAATTTAATATTTAAAACAATTATACAGCCTGAAACTTCAATTGGGTTTTACGTAAATTTCATAATTATGTTTAATTAGTAATCCAAATATTTTATTTGTTCGGTACATGCCCCCTTTGACTATATCGGTAAAAAAAAATTTGGACTGTTACAAATATTAATACTACAAATATGGTTTAGTAAGCCATGTAAGTTCCTCAAAGGCGATATTTGACAACTTGATTACAAAATATCGTTATTTCTTTTCTTCCATAGAATAATTGTGAATTAACATATATTCCACCTTTTTGGTGAAATAATCTAAATGATGGTGAAAACCACAGTGAAATTCACTAAGAAATTTAAAAGTTATGAACGAATACACAGACAAGCACAAACCAACAACTTTGTTTTGAACTGTTTAGAAAATAGAAGAGATAAATATTATAACAATTAATTAAAGTTTCATGCATAGTTACAAAAACATGTAGGTAATAAGTATGTTAGTGCTAAGTATATTGGGCCCAGAAGAGTTGGGCATTTTAAATCGTACGTTTAGGTGTAATATCTCAAAGGTGGTCCAATTTCCTAGTGAAGTTTGTAAACGACCTGCGTTAGAGGAATTTGAAATGGCTAATAAAATTGGCGTTATGTGCGTCCTGTCGAACGAAATGAGCCGTCCGTCTAAATCTTTAGAAAATTTGTAGCGATAAGGCGCCAACATTAGCAAAAGAGCAAACTCTTGCCGTTGTGTTAGTTTTATCTTGAATTTGAAATGGAAAATACAACATGATGTTTAGCAAGATATAGAATCGCAAACTGGCAAAATATGTGTACTTACTAAACTGTTATGATATGGGGGGACGGGCAACAAAAAAGTCGATTGTAAAGGCTTTAATTTTAGTTTTAGTGCTGTCAAAACTGTTTTTTTTTTTCAAAATAATAAAGCTTCTGAAAAGAAAAGAACTATTTAGGAAAAAAGAAAATTTAGTTTTGACATCACTAAAACTAAATTAAAGTATTCAGAATCTAATTTACTCATAATTTGAACACATCCTAAAAGTAAATATTATTTCGTGCGCCGGTACTACTGAAAAAATTAAAAACCTCTACCCCGGCAAAGCTTTTCGTGACGTCATACCGGAACACATGTCGCTTGCCGGCAGCTTGCCGGCAGCTTGCCGTCATGGTTTTATCATGAGGTTAGTGACAAGCTACGGCCAAAGCCTACTACTAAACATGAAAAGGATTCGTCACTTCATTGGGTTTTAATGAAATGACCAGCGGGCCTATTAAGTAAGTTACTGTTGGTTGCCATCTGGTTGCTTAACACTAAAAAAATAGATAAAAACTGAACATTTAAAACAACCTTCAATAGATAATGAACTATTTACGAATTGTGACGTCATTTCAAGTGCGAACGTACCCTTAGATAATCGGATATGTATGTTTTTGATGAAAGGCACTCGGTTTGGCAAATGATTTTACGATACAGAATCAGGGGGCTGTTCACGAACTGTGCTCGAACGTACCCTTAGATAATCGGAATTCGATAGTATATACATGTTTTTGACGGTAAGCAACCGGTTGGCAACCGACTCAACGATACACGGAGTGGAAAAATTCGATCGAGTGTCGGTCGGTCGTATATCCATCTCTATCACACTCTTAATGCGTGCGTCAGAGATGGACGTATGCTCGAACGATAAACGACCGACCGAATCTTTTCGGGAGTGCGGGGCCAGGTCCTCCCAGGCGTGTTAGGTATAATCAGTGATTGTATATCAGTTTGTATTACTCGGGAGGCCCCGTTCCTACACCACAAAGCTTGAACAACAGTTGTTATTATTGAACAACAGTCATTATCATGTATTTTTTTATATAATAGGTTGGGGAAAAACTCTTTTCGCAAATAGTATGTATGAACATAAGTTATAAAATCTCTTTGGCTACACCATTTGTATCTGGCTGGTTTTGGTATTATTAAAAAGTTCAAATTTTAAAAAAGATAATAAAATGTGTGATTTTCATTTGGAAAAGAATAGATTTATAATTTATTTTAGAATACTCGCCGCGTTGTTGCACATTTACGAGCTGATTGACTTGGTAAATGGTGAAAAATAAACACAGTGAAATGAAAAAGTACCACCGCTTTTTGAAGTATGAAAATCCATTGTTAACATTCACTGATTAATAATACTATTAAGATCAAAGATATATATAATGGGTACCATATACCTATGTCAACATGCTGTTTTTTTTTTTTTTTTTTGATAAATGTTAATGATGATGACTATTGATAAAAAAGACGAAGGAAAGTTTTTATGTGCAAGTTCGCTAAATGATACTGGCCATTTACTTATCAATACATAAATCAAAATTTTCAATTTGTAATTATTATGTACTAGCTTCTTAAAATGTCGTTTAATAGTAATAGTGAATTTTTGATGACACCAGCAGAATTTAAAGAATTTTTATTTTATTTTTCTCGTAGGTATAGTACAAAACACTCGATGAACTATGTACTATCGTATCTGCTTGCGATTGATAAATCGCCAAATCTTAAAATAAAAACAAAAAATTCCATCAATAGTTCCAAAAAGGATATGACGTATAACATTGTTAATTATGTATGCCCAAACTGAAAAATGTAACGGGTCGCGCTCGCAATATAAATTCTATATAAACTACGATGCATATTTTATACCTATTTTAAACACTTTTATCCATCGCAAGGATATACAAATTAACTTAATATCATTATAATATCATTGTGAGAAAATCTGAATCGTGTTGAGACTGCTGAGTTGGTAGAGTAATCACCCGGTTAGCAAGAGTTCCTGGGTTTGAATCTAGGTTTAGAGCTCCTCACATCCAGATTTACTTATGTTCTGGTTTCCTTTACCGCAGAGATATAATGTTAATTAAATTGTGTGTATTCGTTACATATTTTAAGTATGCCTTATGGTTCTTCCTTTAAAGTTACTGGCCAACTCGTTTGCCGTATTCTCCAATGCGTAAAGACCAACCAAGACTATATTGTGTCATCTTAATAATCCATCCATCCATCCATCAGCCTGTTTCGTCCACTGCTGGACAAAGGCCTTTCCAGGATTACGCCACTCTTGGCGGTCCCCCTGGAAGAAATGCCCACACTCACACACGCTGGGCAGGCGGGTTGGTGAGCGCGGTGCCGAAACCCTTGCACTAGTGACGCCGCTGCCCGTCACTAGTCTGTTTTAAGGCCTGGCAATTAGGGATGGATATACCGCCATCCATCGGTCCCAGGCAATGGTGGGCCGCCTGCTTTTGCCTTAGAGCTGTTCTCTTACTCTCCCCCAAATAACTTCGGGAGGATTTGCGAGTAAGATGGTGGTACCTTCACAGTAGAGCTCGGCATCAGCTCTACCACCTAAAATCTTAATAATGCTGTTTCCCAAATGAAATTTTAAAGTAAAAATATTTAGAGGTCTAAGAATGGATTTTGTTAGAAAAAAATCTTCGTATTATCCTAAACCAAAGATTTTACTTGGAATTATAAAGGTTTACCGATCCAATAACAAGCTTCACTAGACTTCGATCAAGTAGAAAAATATTGGAGCCTTTTCAATTACCTAGTTGTTGCTGTGAATTTGAATTATATTTCTTCGTTTTACCCGTCTAATTTCTCAAAGTGCGATATCTATTGTTCTTAAATTTTCATCGACATCGATAACTGAAAGGGTTATTGTAACTAAACGAACTCTCATCTAGTGGTTACTGTTCTATTTTTTTTTTCTCTCTCTCCTCTTCCGCTTTACTGTTACCTACTAGCTTGATGTAAAGTATAAACTAATTCTGAATTAAGTGCGGTATAGGCGTGGCTGAGGGGGCGGGGGGGGAAGGGAGGCGGATGGACACGAACAGAAATTGCAAGCAGGGAAATCCCAAGCAACGAAGGAGGGGGGCAGTCGGCACAATACCGCGGGAGAGAAGGCGTGTGCGCAGAAGGTGGCGTCTGTAAGCTTCGTCGCGAGCACTCGGGGATTTTTACACGGGAATCGAAAGAGGAATTACGCGGCGGAAGTGTGGACGAATCACGTCACAAGTCGGAGTTTTAAAAATTAGGAGTAGGAGTTTGCCGTGGTGTTTGGACTACTACTTGGTGGAAGTAGGAGATTACTGTGGTGATTGAACTGTTATTTAGGTAAGTAACTATTGTAAGTTGAAGGAATCATTCAATTTAGAATCATTTGACAAATAATATGTTATGATTTACCATGTACAAAATTTAAATGTACAAAATCTTATCCATTTAGTAATTTGAAACTAGAGGAATTAAAATTCTAAGAAACTATAACAGGATTTAGTGTTGGGATGTATAGTATAAAACAACAAGATGTTTGTATGTAAAATAACTGATAAAAGTGTCAAAATTAAGAGGTTTAAGTTATTAAATTCAATACAGATGTATAATCCCATTTTTGCAGTGGAGAAAAATATTGATATTTTATTTCACATTTCTTAATCATAATTTCAAAGGTAAATAAACTAAGATAATTTATTTTGTTCTTTTGTTGTTATATGCAAAGGTTAATAAGGGGTCTCCTAATAGTGAAATAAAATCACATAAATCAGTAAATAAAGATAGAAACCTATTTCAATTTCGTAAAAGATTTAGATATAAAATAAGAACCATAAGAATTTAAAATCATATAATCTCTCGCCGTACTTCTAGAGGGGTAGACAGAGAAATTAAAATTCTTATAAAATATTGAGAAGAGAATTATTTAGAATTTAGTAACAGTCGGAAAATAGCATTGTCGATTAATGTAGATTGTAGAAGACAAGATTTAAAATAAAAGGCTAGTCTTAAATGGGCAAAATAGGAATGGTAGATTATTAATTTCAATATAGCGTTATGTGACCCACAAGGTAAATTTTCATATATTAAATAATAATTTTAGAAATGCTTTTGTTTTAGAAATAAACTGGAATTAAGGAATTTAATTTCCTGAGGAATATCTTAAATTAGTTTTTGTTCAGTTATATAATACAAATCGCTTGTAAATATAATGGAATAATTAAATAATGCATAAATATATTTTATAGCTATCCTTATTAGGTATTCATTGAATTTAGTTAAATGAGTTAATAATTATAGAAGAAACATCAACATTAAATATTACGATTTAAGACAGCACAATTCATTCGGTAAATAATAAAATATTTACGTTTATACAGATGTTTCATATGGGGAGGTTTTTCCTAATTCATGTGAGCAGGTCCGCTAAGATTTAACATTTAATTTCGAAAAGTATTTATATGTAAATGTTAAAATTATTCTTGTCAAATACAAAGTATTCCAGCTCATAGCCAAACAAGTTATTTATGGAAAATGGAATTTATCTTTCTACATAATTGAGTAAAGTAGGAACTAATAAAATTTACTTATTTAAGGGACATAAATAGTTTAAGTAGCTGAATATTTAGGATTAGGGTATAGTATAGAAGTTCTGTTTAAATGGGATAACTTATGTTAATTCATGAATTGTTACGCTTAAGGAAGGATTAGTTACATGATTCAAATAAAATTGAATGGTTTACTTGATGAAATCTGGATAGAATATTATGGTTGAATTTATTAATGACATTATATTTTAGAAAGATTTTATCAGAACTAATTATAAATAATTTAATTTTGTGTTTTACAGGATAACATAAGAAATTCTATATGCAATACTCATATATTGGTTTACACGGACACACAGGTGATGGCTTATTTGCTCAAGTCAATATAATAGTAGTTTATTATGGAGATTGAGTAAATCATAGGGAAATGGAATTACTTCAATTTGACTTATGATTTATTTGTCTTTTGACAGTAAAATAAATCAATGAGTTAATTAAAATTTGGTGGAGGTTTTAGAATTAAGTTTAGATAATAAGAATATATATTTCTTAGAAATCCAACACTCATGGTAAGAGTGCTCAATCAATATTAGAAAACTCAGATACAGGAACTCATTGGTAATTAATTTATCAAACTTAAACACACCTTCAAATTACTCCTTTATTTTCATAGTTTGAATTCCCATTGTAGGGGAATTCCGATATTAGTTTTAAGATTTAGGATAGGGCGGGAATACAGGAGTTTTATGAAGACTTTTGTTATATTTTAAAATTTAAAAAAATGTTAAAATCCTTTTATTTGAAAATGGAGTATTGCATTGGAATTTATGGGAAGCTTAGGGAATGTAGGAAACTGTGCTAATGTAGAATGTTAAATTAATTTTGAATTAATAATTAAAAGCCAAATTTCAAGGTAAATTTTCGACAAGCCGACTGTAGAGAAAGTTCGTTAGAATTTTTTCTAGAGCTTAAAGGGTTGTATAATGTGGGGTTGACAATTCTTTTTAGACGGTGGCTTGTATAACTTTGAGTCAAATAAAACTGAATTATAAAAAGCACAGCTTGCGGAATTTTAAGTATTACAAATTGTATTTTAAAGGTAAAGTAATTATTCGTTATTAAACATTGAGAATTAAGACAGGACAGTGATCGAAGCTCGAAAACTATATAAACAATCACTATTTCACCGTCTAACACAAAACTATATTTATTTATTTTTAGGGAAACAATAGAGATTACGGCTGTTGTGACTTTTTACTCAATGAAATCTGTTGGCTTCGAAATAATCAATTTATACAGAGATACCTTGGATCGGATAGCCCTTTTTCAAATTTTAGATTGCTTGCATAACAATCCCCACTTCCCACAACGAAAATTGCTTCTGCTTACGCTCAGGGAAACGTGATGACCAATCTCTGTATAAGGGAAGCCAAGGATCGCGAATTTTATAATTTAATAATCCTTTAAATGATGAAAATAAATTAATTAAAATATCCGTGTAATTGTAGAAATTGGGAAGGGAAATTACTAATTAAGCCGTCAAGATAATGTCTAGAGTGTTCCTGCTGTTTAAAAAGGTAATGTTCACTATTTCCCTAAACAGTAAGACTCAATGAAAACTAAGCAACTGAGATATATCGTCTAGGAAGTTGCCAGTTGCTCAGAAATGACGTTCGTTTTGTTTAGAAATTGTGGAATTTTACAACTCCATGAGAATAAAATTATGAAAAAGATTAAGTAATATAAGGTGGGATTTCGAATATTCCCTGAAATATAGAATGGAGAAATAAATACATATATTTATTCAATAAGGGATTTCGACTATCTCTTTAGATAATATATGTTAAGCGATTCAATAGGAATCTCGAAGATTCCAAACAAAAATTATTCATAAAACACATTGAAATATGTATGTGAGTATGTAAATACTAATACATTTTCCGTTTCCTGCATGGTTTCCCCATTTCAGCGAGGCGGGAACCTCTAGACACTCCAAGATCCTGATAATAATTGTTAGACTATTTTACTTTTAATTACTCAAATGGTTCTATGTAAGAAATTAATTTATTCATTCTAACACAGAAGTTAACTAAACCCGAGGACCATATGAGTAAATGTACGATTAGATTTTAAATGTTTAATTTTGATTTCAAACATGAAGGGAATTCAATTCAAATCCAAGTGTTCTTGTATTTTCAGATTTAAGCCTTGCGAATTAGATAATTTTAGCTATGTTCCTCTTGAATCTGTTATTTAAAATAAACATTTTCTTTTCCTTTAAATAATCTAGGACCTTTAAACATTCTGTTTTTTGTGTTTTTGAAAAACATAAACCGAATTTCTAGGAAAACCATAATTAGGAGTCTCTCTATTTAGAGTCGATAGACAAAATCGATAACGGTGCTCTGCTGATAAATAATGGATTTTTAAGAATAATAAACCAGGTGTGTAAGATATTCCGATAATAGCGTTAAAGTCTTCATAATTTTAGTGGAGGGCATTTGTCATTACAGGAAATATTATCTTTTAGCGTTAAATACGCAAGGCTAGTCCGACAATAATGTTTAATTGTTACTTAATTTTATGGGCTTCGTTTGATACTAAATGTGAGCGGTTCTGCCTCCGTCAGTTGAAATCATTTGGGGAGATAGACAGAAAAATCTTTTACTAATATACTGAACACGAGTAGATTAGTATTAGAACCTTCTCACCGCTGGAAGAGCTATCCTAGAACTAAAAGAGTTTCGTGATGGCCGGAGGCCAAGGTGTACAGCTTTTGGGCTATTGTGCGATGGTTTGAGAGTCTCTGTACTTGCCGTAACCTCAGCACCGTTGGATTATTAACTTGGGGAGAATGGGGAATGATTTCCGCTGAAGAGAATGAACGAATGGTTCTGCCTCTGACAGTTGAAGTCATTCAGGGAGATAGAAAGAAAAATCTTTTACTAATATACTGAACACGAGTAGATTAGTACTAGAACCTTCTCACCGTTGGAAGAGCTATCCAAGAACTAAAAGTTTCGTGATGGCCGGAGGCCAAGGTGTACAGCTTTTGGGCTGTCGTGCGATGGTTTGAGAGTCTCTGTACTTGCCGTAACCTCAGCACCGTTGGATTTTTAACTTTGGGGGAAATGGGAAATGATTTCGGCTGAAGGGGGGAAGGACATTGTTCCTTTACAACCAGAAGGAATTTGTTTTTAAAGATTACAATAAGGGTTACACATTGATTAAATGTTGTATTTAAACAACGATAATTAGGAACTAATTTGAAATACATTAATTGTTTTTATATTAGACTGAAGAATTCTCGAAAAGTTTACCTTAGATTAGATAATAAAGATTTATTATTAGGTGTCAGCGCAATGACGAGACCAGTAAAATTTCAGTATATTAACAAATATTTATTCATTCACATAAGATTCAATATTGATCAAGTTGACAGAAAACCTTGGTAGGGCCAGGATGTTTGATGTTTTGCTTTTAAAATTAGGTATTTACATAACCTGAAACGTAGTACAATGTTGAAATATAATAAATAAATAAAATGGGAATGAGAATAAATAATTATGTACATCATAGCCGCACCTCACACATTCAACCATGTCGATAAGTTTAACAATCAAACTCATTAAATAGACAGTTACCACTCATAACATTATATTTTGACTTACTCATATGTTAGGTAGGAAGGTAGTGGTGGGTTATCGATGAGGGAAATATGTTGCGAGATATCCCAGGTACTTGAGCTGAAAACTTGATCTCGGACGTATGGAAGTTATTGGTGATCTGTCATATAAGTGTCGAATACTGGCTGTACCTATTGGTTCTGTGGAAAGTACTTAAGGTGAAAACTAGACGCAGAAACTGGTATGTTTCGTATGATACATTTACCTTAATTAGAGATTTAACAACAATATAAAATGGTAATAAAGTAACAGTTGTCTAACATCATATGTTAGGTAGGAAGGTAGTGGTGGGTTATCGATGAGGGAAATATGTTGCGAGATGTTCCAGGTACTTGAGCTGAAAACCTGATCTCGGACGTATGAAAGTTATCGGTGATCTGTCATATAAGTGTCGAATACTGGCTGTACCTATTGGTTCTGTGGAAAGTACTTAAGGTGAAAACTAGACGCAGAAACTGGTATGTTTCGTATGATACATTTACCTTAATTAGAGATTTAACAACAATATAAAATGGTAATAAAGTAACAGCTGTCTAAACATCATATGTTAGGTAGGAAGGTAGTGGTGGGTTATCGATGAGGGAAATATGTTGCGAGATATTCCAGGTACTTGAGCTGAAAACCTGATCTCGGACGTATGGAAGTTATCGGTGATCTGTCATATAAGTGTCGGATACTGGCTGTACCTATTGGTTCTGTGGAAAGTACTTAAGGTGACAACTAGACGCAGAAACTGGTATGGTTCGTATGATACATTTACCTTAGTTAGAGATTTAACAACAATTTAAAATGATAATAAAATATAAAGTGATTTAACTGAGACATACTAAATAATACAAAACCACAAACATCATGGACTATAGGGTTGATTAGAGTCAATACGCGCGTCGAGGGAGGAAGTCGCAACCAGACATACGGTGGCGGCTACTGAAATTGGCGGGGAGGGGCCAGTTTGCTTGCGGTAGTCGCAACCCTCAACAACCAGTTCTTTTCAGAACTAAAACCAGTTCTTTTCAGAACTTTAACTGTTTCAATGGTTTCTTGGACGACGTCACACTTTTATTTCAGGACCATCGGTTTACGGAATCACATCACAGGGATTCACCTCCCTAGACTATTTTGGCCAATTATATTACTCCTGGCTGATCAAGATCTTTTATTTATGAATAATTACTTCATTTGAGGAGGGGTGGTTAGTTACAATTTGGTGCCGTGACCAGGATCTAAAGGAGTAATAAAAGATATTTATATAAGTAGGCTTTGTGCCTACAATTTGATGTTCGTGAAATGGATGAAATTGGTGTGACGGATGTCCTTGAAACTTTATTGTATTTGTGGCTTTCGTCATTGTGTTGTTAAGATTTCAAGTTATTACATATTTAATAATGTCGTATTTCACTGAAACTTATAAAGAAAAAAAAAAAAGTTATGAGTCATAAGTTTTATGGTAATTTTTTTGTTTCGTAAAGGGGACGTCATTCAGTAGAGAAAAGGTATTTTTTTTTTTCCTCTCTTCTCTTCACTAGGACTTTCAGTCACTATTTTAAAACGTAACAAACACAAAAAAAAAAAAAAAAAAAAATCTCTTTGTTGCAGTTGGCTTGAAACATGAAATCAAAGGTTAGTAAAAGGTTAAAATGGAAGAATTGTTTAATCAGAAATGGTGAATGAAGTGTTAATTTAATTACTGAGAAAAACAGAAAAAAATATATATAAAATGCCACGTGCAAAAAAAATAACAGACGAGCCAAAACGAGGCGTCACCAAGACTATTAAAAGGGACAATGTTCAATATCAATTAATTCACCGCATGCTAAGGAGAACGATTTCTACCTTGAACACAAGAATCAATAGCCTAGAAGAAGAAGTAAAAAGGTCAAGTTCAGATATATCAAATGTCACCAGTGTGCCAAAAACAACAAGTGAACGTGTGGTATATAACATCCAAAATTTTAATTTAGAAAAACCTAAATTTTCAGACAAATTAAAATATCACCCAGTAAGATTCATAGAGGATGTTATTAGTTACATCAAGAAGTTGCGGTGTGATGTAAATGATTTAGATGTCGTGTTAGAATGTTTGCAAGGAGGAGCTCTAAATTGGGCGAAGGTTTACAAAACTCGATGGCTGTCGTTCGAAGATTTTAAATCAGATTTCCTGAATACTTATTGGGGTGAGACAGAACAGAATCAATTGCGTAAGGAGATCGTTCACAACAATTGGAATAAAGAAAAATATCCGAACATGCTAGAACATTTTCTATTCTACACCAGTCAGGCGAAAATGTTGACGTACCAGTTACCAGAAAAACAGCTAGTTTCAGACATAATACGACATTTCCCAAAGAATATTGTAAGACTCTGGACAATAAATAAAACGCAAACTATCATAGATACAGCAGAATTTTTGCGTATTCAAGATGAAGTGAATTGCCAAGAAGAATCTTCTATGGCCAGTAAGCAGTCGAATCAAAACCCATTTGGAAATAGAAAACCAGAACATGAACAAAGGAAAGGACATTGGAAGAAACAGGTTACAGGAAAAAAGAACAATAGTAATGTTAACAATATGGAAATTATCGAAGAAGAGAACAATTTAAGTGTTGAACCACTTCAGTCACAAGATTTAAATTAGTTGAGGCTGAAGTTTTAGTCCCCGAGTCAGTCTCTACGTTAGGGGATAGGGCTTTAATTCAAATGTTAAATACGGGATGGGAACCAGGGAATAGTTTAGGATTAAGCAATAGAGGCATTAGATATCCGATTAACGCAAATAATGGACAAATTGATAAATGTGGAATAGGTTTTAAATCGGATAAGAGTTTTGAGAAAAACATTGTTAGAATATTACAGGAAAAAGCAGAAAAACACGAAGAAAAAATTTACGTAGAGAATCGTCTAGTAGGATCTGTTTTTGAAGAATTTAGAGCCGATTTAGAAAATACTAAAGGTTTTAAATCAGAAATTAAAATTAGAATATTTGATAGAGATATTTTATGCCTTATTGATTCAGGAAGTGACATTACTTGTATATCAGATAGTTATTGGCAAGAGTTACAAAATGATTCTAAAAATATACCATTACTTCCAGTCAAACCATTTCAAATCAAGGGTGCTGTAGGTCAAAAAAGCACAAAAATACAGCAAATAATTATTCTACCGGTGGAATTTGAAACGATCATAATAAAAATTAGTTTTCTTATAGTTCCAAATTTAGTAAGATCAGTTATACTGGGATTTGATTGGATGAAAAAATATAAGGTAGCATTATGTACAGACGAGACAGAAGCAGGAATTTTGATAAGACATGAAAATATAGAACAGTTTATTGAGTTTAAACAAAATAATGAAAATTTATTAATCAAAAAACTAAATACTATTCAGATTATGGACATTAAAAAAATTATCGCTTCTATTAAAACCGGAATTGATTTAGGAAAAGGGGAATTGAGGAAAATACAGAATTTATTAGCTAAATATTCTGACTTATTTGATTCAAAGTTAGGTTTAGCAAATTGTTACGAGCACAAAATTAACTTGAAACAACATGTTCCCATAGTAAAACATTCCTATCCAATACCTTACGCTTATAGGGACAAAATGGAGAAAAAACTGCAAGAAATGGTAAAATTGGGAATTATAAGTCGTAGTTCAACCCCCTACAGTAGCCCAGTCACTTGTACCCTTAAAAAAGATGGTTCTTTAAGAGTTCTCCTTGACGCAAGGGAAATTAATAAATTGATGATAGGAGAGACTGAGAGACCGCCTTTACAAATTGATGTATTAAATGCCTTTCACGGCGTAAAATATATAAGTAAAATTGATTTAAATAATGCATACTTTCAGATACCTTTAGCCGAAGAAAGCAAAAAATATACTGGATTCACTTATAATGGGAAGTCTTACGTATACAACGTGCTGCCGCAGGGTTTGAAAACTTCCGTAGGAAGTTTTAGTCGAGCAATGGATTTGATATTAGGTCCAGAGGTTAGAGAGTTTTGTGTTAATTACCTAGACGATCTCGCGATCCTTACCGAAGGAAATTTAGATCAACATTTAGAACACTTAGGAATTGTATTGGGAAAACTTAAATTGGCAGGTCTGACATGTAATTTAAAAAAATGCGAATTCATATGTGAAGAAGTAAGTATGTTAGGACATATAATAACGACGACTGGTATCAAGACAGATCCAGAAAAGGTTCGAGCGATCCAACATTTTCCTATCCCTAAAAAGATCAAACATTTAAGGGCATTTTTAGGACTGTGCAATTACTATAGGAAATTTATATCAAACTATAGCACCAGTATTGTACCATTATGTGATTTGTTAAAAAAGGGAAAACAATGGATGTGGACAGAAGAGCATCAAAAATGTTTTGAGAATTTAAAGAGTAAATTCATAGATACTATAACTTTACATCATCCAGATTTCACGAAATCTTATTACCTTCAAACGGATGCTTCAGGAATTGGTGTAGCTGGAGTATTGTATCAGTATGATATTAGTAATGAAATGAAAATTCTAGGATATTATAGTAAATCTCTTAAAGGGGCTGAACTTAACTGGACAACTACTGAAAAGGAATTTTTCGCCGTTATAAGTGGGTTAAAAAAATTTGAAACATATTTAAGGGGAGCCAAAGTTACTATAAGAACAGATCACAATCCAATTTTGTTTGTTGAAAATTGGAAATTATATAACAGTAGAATGACAAGATGGGTATTTTATATGCAACAATTTGATTACAAAACTGAACATGTAAAAGGAAAGGATAATGTAGCAGTGGATGTTTTGTCGAGATATTTGCCACAAGATGATTCTATTCAAGAAGATAAAATATATCGTCCAGAAATACTGTATATGGAAAACAAGAAAAACATACATTTATTAAAGGGTCTGAAAAATATCGAGCAACTACAAAATCAAGATAAAGAAATACGGTTAATTACAGAGCGTTTAAAAAATTCCATCGAGATCAAAGACAAATTAAATCGTATTAAAAAACAATGTACCCAAATTGAAGGGCTAGTATATTTTCAAAAGTCTAATGGTGATAGAGTTTTATATTTACCCAAAACTTTAGTATCAGAAATAGTAAATCAAGTTCACAAGGATATGGGGCATCAAGGGGCCTATAAAATTATTCATTATGTCAGAAACCGATTCTATTGGACTGGCCTTACAAAAGATGTAAAAAGAATAGTTAGATCTTGTCACCTTTGTCAACTTTCTAAAAGTAATAATGTTAAATACGTAGGGCCTTGTCAATCAATTGTTACTGGAGAATTAGGAGAGCTTGTTATGGCAGATTTGTATGGCCCATTGCCAAAAGGTCAATTTGGATTTGCCTTTATATTAGTTATACAGGATTCTTTTAGTAAATTAGTGAGATTATATCCTTTAAGGAAAGCAACGGCGAAATCCGTATTAGGAAAAATGAAACTTTTTATGAAAGATATCAAACCCAAAGCAATTATGACAGATAATGGTAGTCAGTTTATAAGTGAGGTTTGGAAAAATGGTTTAAGAGATTTGAACATCAAAGTTCTTTATACGACTGTACGTAACCCAAGGCCGAATACAACAGAGAGAGTAAATAAAGAATTAGGGCGATTATTTCGAACTTATTGTCACAATAATCATAGGAGTTGGGCTACGATACTCCCAAAAATTGAATGATTATATAATAACACGATTCACGATAGTACTAAGTATACTCCTTGTGAAATATTATATGGGAAATCAAATAAGTTAAGTTTCGATGGCGAACTAAATCTTACTAAGCAACCGAACAATATACAAGAAATAAGAAGGAAAGCAAAAGAAAATTTGAGGATTGCAAGTGAAAGGAGAATTGATAAATTTAATGACAAGAAAAATATTGTAGAGTTTCAAATAGGAGATTTAGTAAAAATTCAAAAACTAAATAAATCAGACGCCAGACGCAAATTAACAAAGAAATTCGAACTTTTGTATGAGGGACCATATATTGTTGCAGCTGTACCATTCAAAAATGTTTATACATTACTAGATTTTAAGACAAAACAAATAAGAGGTAAATTTAACACTATTCATTTGTCAAGATATTATAAGTGATTCCTGAAACAATATGTTAATTAGAAAGTTACTGAGAGATTAAAGACATAATGTTGATTAAAGTTATAGTTTTAATAATGCTCCTTGTAAAAAAAAAAAAAAAAAAAAAAAAAAAAAAAAAAAAAAAAAAAAATCACAATAAAGGATGTGTGGGTATTTTGGAAAAAAAATTTTATTTAGAGATCTTCAATTTTAGTTTATCTCTTCACAAAATTTTGGGGGGATTGTAACTAAACGAACTCTCATCTAGTGGTTACTGTTCTATTTTTTTTTTCTCTCTCTCCTCTTCCGCTTTACTGTTACCTACTAGCTTGATGTAAAGTATAAACTAATTCTGAATTAAGTGCGGTATAGGCGTGGCTGAGGGGGCGGGGGGGGAAGGGAGGCGGATGGACACGAACAGAAATTGCAAGCAGGGAAATCCCAAGCAACGAAGGAGGGGGGCAGTCGGCACAATACCGCGGGAGAGAAGGCGTGTGCGCAGAAGGTGGCGTCTGTAAGCTTCGTCGCGAGCACTCGGGGATTTTTACACGGGAATCGAAAGAGGAATTACGCGGCGGAAGTGTGGACGAATCACGTCACAAGTCGGAGTTTTAAAAATTAGGAGTAGGAGTTTGCCGTGGTGTTTGGACTACTACTTGGTGGAAGTAGGAGATTACTGTGGTGATTGAACTGTTATTTAGGTAAGTAACTATTGTAAGTTGAAGGAATCATTCAATTTAGAATCATTTGACAAATAATATGTTATGATTTACCATGTACAAAATTTAAATGTACAAAATCTTATCCATTTAGTAATTTGAAACTAGAGGAATTAAAATTCTAAGAAACTATAACAGGATTTAGTGTTGGGATGTATAGTATAAAACAACAAGATGTTTGTATGTAAAATAACTGATAAAAGTGTCAAAATTAAGAGGTTTAAGTTATTAAATTCAATACAGATGTATAATCCCATTTTTGCAGTGGAGAAAAATATTGATATTTTATTTCACATTTCTTAATCATAATTTCAAAGGTAAATAAACTAAGATAATTTATTTTGTTCTTTTGTTGTTATATGCAAAGGTTAATAAGGGGTCTCCTAATAGTGAAATAAAATCACATAAATCAGTAAATAAAGATAGAAACCTATTTCAATTTCGTAAAAGATTTAGATATAAAATAAGAACCATAAGAATTTAAAATCATATAATCTCTCGCCGTACTTCTAGAGGGGTAGACAGAGAAATTAAAATTCTTATAAAATATTGAGAAGAGAATTATTTAGAATTTAGTAACAGTCGGAAAATAGCATTGTCGATTAATGTAGATTGTAGAAGACAAGATTTAAAATAAAAGGCTAGTCTTAAATGGGCAAAATAGGAATGGTAGATTATTAATTTCAATATAGCGTTATGTGACCCACAAGGTAAATTTTCATATATTAAATAATAATTTTAGAAATGCTTTTGTTTTAGAAATAAACTGGAATTAAGGAATTTAATTTCCTGAGGAATATCTTAAATTAGTTTTTGTTCAGTTATATAATACAAATCGCTTGTAAATATAATGGAATAATTAAATAATGCATAAATATATTTTATAGCTATCCTTATTAGGTATTCATTGAATTTAGTTAAATGAGTTAATAATTATAGAAGAAACATCAACATTAAATATTACGATTTAAGACAGCACAATTCATTCGGTAAATAATAAAATATTTACGTTTATACAGATGTTTCATATGGGGAGGTTTTTCCTAATTCATGTGAGCAGGTCCGCTAAGATTTAACATTTAATTTCGAAAAGTATTTATATGTAAATGTTAAAATTATTCTTGTCAAATACAAAGTATTCCAGCTCATAGCCAAACAAGTTATTTATGGAAAATGGAATTTATCTTTCTACATAATTGAGTAAAGTAGGAACTAATAAAATTTACTTATTTAAGGGACATAAATAGTTTAAGTAGCTGAATATTTAGGATTAGGGTATAGTATAGAAGTTCTGTTTAAATGGGATAACTTATGTTAATTCATGAATTGTTACGCTTAAGGAAGGATTAGTTACATGATTCAAATAAAATTGAATGGTTTACTTGATGAAATCTGGATAGAATATTATGGTTGAATTTATTAATGACATTATATTTTAGAAAGATTTTATCAGAACTAATTATAAATAATTTAATTTTGTGTTTTACAGGATAACATAAGAAATTCTATATGCAATACTCATATATTGGTTTACACGGACACACAGGTGATGGCTTATTTGCTCAAGTCAATATAATAGTAGTTTATTATGGAGATTGAGTAAATCATAGGGAAATGGAATTACTTCAATTTGACTT
This sequence comes from Ypsolopha scabrella, assembly GCA_910592155.1. NCBI lineage: Eukaryota > Metazoa > Arthropoda > Insecta > Lepidoptera > Ypsolophidae > Ypsolopha > Ypsolopha scabrella. The sequence goes on from OU342976.1 coordinate 23,350,807, forward strand.
ATGATTTATTTGTCTTTTGACAGTAAAATAAATCAATGAGTTAATTAAAATTTGGTGGAGGTTTTAGAATTAAGTTTAGATAATAAGAATATATATTTCTTAGAAATCCAACACTCATGGTAAGAGTGCTCAATCAATATTAGAAAACTCAGATACAGGAACTCATTGGTAATTAATTTATCAAACTTAAACACACCTTCAAATTACTCCTTTATTTTCATAGTTTGAATTCCCATTGTAGGGGAATTCCGATATTAGTTTTAAGATTTAGGATAGGGCGGGAATACAGGAGTTTTATGAAGACTTTTGTTATATTTTAAAATTTAAAAAAATGTTAAAATCCTTTTATTTGAAAATGGAGTATTGCATTGGAATTTATGGGAAGCTTAGGGAATGTAGGAAACTGTGCTAATGTAGAATGTTAAATTAATTTTGAATTAATAATTAAAAGCCAAATTTCAAGGTAAATTTTCGACAAGCCGACTGTAGAGAAAGTTCGTTAGAATTTTTTCTAGAGCTTAAAGGGTTGTACAATGTGGGGTTGACAATTCTTTTTAGACGGTGGCTTGTATAACTTTGAGTCAAATAAAACTGAATTATAAAAAGCACAGCTTGCGGAATTTTAAGTATTACAAATTGTATTTTAAAGGTAAAGTAATTATTCGTTATTAAACATTGAGAATTAAGACAGGACAGTGATCGAAGCTCGAAAACTATATAAACAATCACTATTTCACCGTCTAACACAAAACTATATTTATTTATTTTTAGGGAAACAATAGAGATTACGGCTGTTGTGACTTTTTACTCAATGAAATCTGTTGGCTTCGAAATAATCAATTTATACAGAGATACCTTGGATCGGATAGCCCTTTTTCAAATTTTAGATTGCTTGCATAACAATCCCCACTTCCCACAACGAAAATTGCTTCTGCTTACGCTCAGGGAAACGTGATGACCAATCTCTGTATAAGGGAAGCCAAGGATCGCGAATTTTATAATTTAATAATCCTTTAAATGATGAAAATAAATTAATTAAAATATCCGTGTAATTGTAGAAATTGGGAAGGGAAATTACTAATTAAGCCGTCAAGATAATGTCTAGAGTGTTCCTGCTGTTTAAAAAGGTAATGTTCACTATTTCCCTAAACAGTAAGACTCAATGAAAACTAAGCAACTGAGATATATCGTCTAGGAAGTTGCCAGTTGCTCAGAAATGACGTTCGTTTTGTTTAGAAATTGTGGAATTTTACAACTCCATGAGAATAAAATTATGAAAAAGATTAAGTAATATAAGGTGGGATTTCGAATATTCCCTGAAATATAGAATGGAGAAATAAATACATATATTTATTCAATAAGGGATTTCGACTATCTCTTTAGATAATATATGTTAAGCGATTCAATAGGAATCTCGAAGATTCCAAACAAAAATTATTCATAAAACACATTGAAATATGTATGTGAGTATGTAAATACTAATACATTTTCCGTTTCCTGCATGGTTTCCCCATTTCAGCGAGGCGGGAACCTCTAGACACTCCAAGATCCTGATAATAATTGTTAGACTATTTTACTTTTAATTACTCAAATGGTTCTATGTAAGAAATTAATTTATTCATTCTAACACAGAAGTTAACTAAACCCGAGGACCATATGAGTAAATGTACGATTAGATTTTAAATGTTTAATTTTGATTTCAAACATGAAGGGAATTCAATTCAAATCCAAGTGTTCTTGTATTTTCAGATTTAAGCCTTGCGAATTAGATAATTTTAGCTATGTTCCTCTTGAATCTGTTATTTAAAATAAACATTTTCTTTTCCTTTAAATAATCTAGGACCTTTAAACATTCTGTTTTTTGTGTTTTTGAAAAACATAAACCGAATTTCTAGGAAAACCATAATTAGGAGTCTCTCTATTTAGAGTCGATAGACAAAATCGATAACGGTGCTCTGCTGATAAATAATGGATTTTTAAGAATAATAAACCAGGTGTGTAAGATATTCCGATAATAGCGTTAAAGTCTTCATAATTTTAGTGGAGGGCATTTGTCATTACAGGAAATATTATCTTTTAGCGTTAAATACGCAAGGCTAGTCCGACAATAATGTTTAATTGTTACTTAATTTTATGGGCTTCGTTTGATACTAAATGTGAGCGGTTCTGCCTCCGTCAGTTGAAATCATTTGGGGAGATAGACAGAAAAATCTTTTACTAATATACTGAACACGAGTAGATTAGTATTAGAACCTTCTCACCGCTGGAAGAGCTATCCTAGAACTAAAAGAGTTTCGTGATGGCCGGAGGCCAAGGTGTACAGCTTTTGGGCTATTGTGCGATGGTTTGAGAGTCTCTGTACTTGCCGTAACCTCAGCACCGTTGGATTATTAACTTGGGGAGAATGGGGAATGATTTCCGCTGAAGAGAATGAACGAATGGTTCTGCCTCTGACAGTTGAAGTCATTCAGGGAGATAGAAAGAAAAATCTTTTACTAATATACTGAACACGAGTAGATTAGTACTAGAACCTTCTCACCGTTGGAAGAGCTATCCAAGAACTAAAAGTTTCGTGATGGCCGGAGGCCAAGGTGTACAGCTTTTGGGCTGTCGTGCGATGGTTTGAGAGTCTCTGTACTTGCCGTAACCTCAGCACCGTTGGATTTTTAACTTTGGGGGAAATGGGAAATGATTTCGGCTGAAGGGGGGAAGGACATTGTTCCTTTACAACCAGAAGGAATTTGTTTTTAAAGATTACAATAAGGGTTACACATTGATTAAATGTTGTATTTAAACAACGATAATTAGGAACTAATTTGAAATACATTAATTGTTTTTATATTAGACTGAAGAATTCTCGAAAAGTTTACCTTAGATTAGATAATAAAGATTTATTATTAGGTGTCAGCGCAATGACGAGACCAGTAAAATTTCAGTATATTAACAAATATTTATTCATTCACATAAGATTCAATATTGATCAAGTTGACAGAAAACCTTGGTAGGGCCAGGATGTTTGATGTTTTGCTTTTAAAATTAGGTATTTACATAACCTGAAACGTAGTACAATGTTGAAATATAATAAATAAATAAAATGGGAATGAGAATAAATAATTATGTACATCATAGCCGCACCTCACACATTCAACCATGTCGATAAGTTTAACAATCAAACTCATTAAATAGACAGTTACCACTCATAACATTATATTTTGACTTACTCATATGTTAGGTAGGAAGGTAGTGGTGGGTTATCGATGAGGGAAATATGTTGCGAGATATCCCAGGTACTTGAGCTGAAAACTTGATCTCGGACGTATGGAAGTTATTGGTGATCTGTCATATAAGTGTCGAATACTGGCTGTACCTATTGGTTCTGTGGAAAGTACTTAAGGTGAAAACTAGACGCAGAAACTGGTATGTTTCGTATGATACATTTACCTTAATTAGAGATTTAACAACAATATAAAATGGTAATAAAGTAACAGTTGTCTAACATCATATGTTAGGTAGGAAGGTAGTGGTGGGTTATCGATGAGGGAAATATGTTGCGAGATGTTCCAGGTACTTGAGCTGAAAACCTGATCTCGGACGTATGAAAGTTATCGGTGATCTGTCATATAAGTGTCGAATACTGGCTGTACCTATTGGTTCTGTGGAAAGTACTTAAGGTGAAAACTAGACGCAGAAACTGGTATGTTTCGTATGATACATTTACCTTAATTAGAGATTTAACAACAATATAAAATGGTAATAAAGTAACAGCTGTCTAAACATCATATGTTAGGTAGGAAGGTAGTGGTGGGTTATCGATGAGGGAAATATGTTGCGAGATATTCCAGGTACTTGAGCTGAAAACCTGATCTCGGACGTATGGAAGTTATCGGTGATCTGTCATATAAGTGTCGGATACTGGCTGTACCTATTGGTTCTGTGGAAAGTACTTAAGGTGACAACTAGACGCAGAAACTGGTATGGTTCGTATGATACATTTACCTTAGTTAGAGATTTAACAACAATTTAAAATGATAATAAAATATAAAGTGATTTAACTGAGACATACTAAATAATACAAAACCACAAACATCGTGGACTATAGGGTTGATTAGAGTCAATACGCGCGTCGAGGGAGGAAGTCGCAACCAGACATACGGTGGCGGCTACTGAAATTGGCGGGGAGGGGCCAGTTTGCTTGCGGTAGTCGCAACCCTCAACAACCAGTTCTTTTCAGAACTAAAACCAGTTCTTTTCAGAACTTTAACTGTTTCAATGGTTTCTTGGACGACGTCACACTTTTATTTCAGGACCATCGGTTTACGGAATCACATCACAGGGATTCACCTCCCTAGACTATTTTGGCCAATTATATTACTCCTGGCTGATCAAGATCTTTTATTTATGAATAATTACTTCATTTGAGGAGGGGTGGTTAGTTACATTATGTAAAATCATTAAGGCTACATACCTATAGATAGTAAAATATTTGATTTAGAATCAGCAGAACTCCCATACTACAATAGATGGGGTTATATGTTAAAAAGGAGTCTTTTTCCAAGACCGTAGCAGAGCCCAAATTGTGATAGAGAAAAATTCGTTGCATCGAAAAAATTTGCAAAGTGAAGGCTGTTTTATCAGTTCAAAACAACAGTTCGTCTAAAATAATGGAGTAAAAATAACGATAACGACTGTTGTGAATATATAAACCTACTATCTAATTTTTTTTTCTTACGCTCTCGTGTGAATTTATATAAAATATTATTCAGCATAAAACAGCAACTTCCAACCTTTTATTGATTCACCGCACTACTCCGACGCTCACTTTTTAGGGTTCCGTATACCGGATGTAAATAGAGTCCGACCATTAAATGAAACCACATATTCTACCGACCCTACTGAACCACTTTTCCCAAGAGCCCACCCGCGGACACCCTTAGTTTAGGAAATAATTGAGTTCCAAACAAAAATGTGTGAACCCTAATACACCGACATACGGGCGAGTTTAGAGAGAGCGTCACCCGTGAAGCGACGTCCGTAAAACGGACGACGCTCTCTCTAAACTCCGCTGTCCGTCTGTTTGTCCGTCTGTCACCAGGCTGTATCTCATGAACCGTGATAGTGAGACAGTTGAAATTTTCACAGCTGATGTATTTCTGTTGCCGCTATAACAACAAATACTAAAAAACAGAAAAAAATAAATATTTCATATTTCATATTCATTATTGTACAAACACAAAAAAAATTAATTATACATTTCCCTTAGAGATATCATGTACATAGGCGAGCTTATCTCTAAGGAGAGATTTCTTCCAGCAAACCCGGATTTAAAGAGAGAAGTAAAAATAAATAAGTAGACATACATACGCACGTGTACACTTAAATAGAAATGTACTTACACCTTTCAATTTATAACTACAATCTAATATACCTACATATAATATTTATGATAAATAATAAAAAAAAATTTAAAGACAAATGGCATGATTTTTTTGCCGTTTTTATATAGGTAGATAATGCCATAGTATTTAGTCTATGATAATGGTACGGAACTCTTCGTGCGCAAGTCCGACTCGCACTTGGCCGGTTTTCAGATATGTTATCTCTTTCATTGTGCGATGGACATATTGCACCTTGAGAATATTATTGTTTCTTGATAATCCTGTAAGGCGAAACCAGTTGGATATTTATTTATTCAAAAAAGGTACACCAACAGCACACATATTAAACATTTAAAAGGAACTTACATTTATACTGATATTCTGATACAAGTGCCACTAACAGGTAAACACAACATTTGCCAAATATTACAAACAACAGGAGTAAATTATATCACACTTCAATAATAGAAACACGAAAGAGAAATAAGTTACGAACAAATACATACTATAATTACCTAACTAAACACTAGAAATACAAAACCTAAACCTAAGGAAGTAAATATATTATCATTAATACTAAATTAAAAGCTACTGATTATTAATTACAAAAGGACATGAGAATATGAGATTTGAACACAGAAAAAGATTGGTGGAATACATCTAAATCAGTCACAGATTCATTCAGATTCAGATTATTGTATTCTCTCAAAATTCTTGTCATGGGCGATTATTATAATATATTATAAACTTTTAATAGTAAAACAATACAAGTGTTTATTTATCAAGCTGTTGATGATGTTTCACCAAGCGGCGAATAGCAACTATGTATTAATCACATTGTAAGTTATATATCTCCCGAAGTTATATTAGTTAGTTAGTAACCATTAACTTCAACATGTCACAACTATAGATCAAAGGATGAAGCCGAGTCTAAATAGCAAATTCCTGTAGTTTAATTAGACGGTACGTAAAATATAAACCAAATTGCTATTGGTACGTATGTTAGTGGAGTCAACCTTGCACTTTAGATTGCTGGGATGAAACTTGGCACGATTCAACATAGAACCTTACCCTCCGTGCTATATTGATAACTTTTTTGGTAATTATTATAACATTCAGAGTATATACTTATATAATTATGTATTATAGTATACAATATATACTCGTTATCGTTTATAGTATGTTTATAGTATACAGCGTGAACCAAACGAATGTCCCCGAGAGAAAGTACCTTAAATATTAAAGAATTAATTTAATTTTTATCATATATTTTGTTAAATTATATTATTAAATTTTACTTAAGGGAGCCTTTGTTTTACTTTTAAAGATAAGGAATGAATTTGAAAAAATCACCCGCATAAACCGGGAATCGAGCCGGACAAATGTGGAAAAAGACAACCTGTATTTTTATGATACCGATCGAAAGAGTCAAACATATGAACCAAATTCTTCTTAGTAAGATAGTATCGTAAATTGTAGGAAAACCATGAAATTTTACATTTTAATAACAAAACTTGTAAAGATATTTCTAAAATTCAATATTGTTAGAAGTACGAAAAAGATGCAGGAAAAACATATAATTAATTTTGCTTAACAACATTTTACATTACATTCTGATTTGTTCCTTATGATTTACTGTACCGATGTGCCATTTTAAAATGTTGTTCAGTAAAATGAATAATAAGTTTTACCTGCGTCTTTTCTGTAATTCAAACAATATTGAATTATGGGATACTTTAAAGGGTTTTGTTATGAAAATGTTAAATTTCATGGTCTTTGTTTGATTTATCCTGTATACTCGTCTTACCTATAAATTTTACCACGATAAACGCAAATTATTTTCATAGGTTTTAAAGATCACACTGAACAACATATTCATTCATTCATTCAAGAAACATACGTGTGCAAATAAAATTAGTGTTCAGTGTTCACCTCATTTTATGGTCAGTTGTTCAGTGCAATCAGTAGAGTATATGTGGTTTAATTTAAAATTTGCACACTTCATTTACCTTTTCCAGTCTAGGCGCGACCAAGTAACATGAAGCCTCTATGAAACGTCTGGTACAATTACTTATATTGGTCACAATTATGAAACATTAATTTTAAAAAATAATGGACAATTGGCACCTTTGGTATACAAATTACGACAAATAAAAAAAGTTTGAATTGAATATAATAAAACACAATGATAAAGATTTAAAAATTTTATATTATTTTTGCTTAGTTTTGTATGCAACCATATTATAATAGTGGTTTATTAAACTGGTACAGGTTATTAAAATACGGCGAGTTTTTTAAAAGTATCATATTAGTGTTTTAATACCTAGATATGTGCAGTTTTATTCACTTTTTGAGGCACTGAGAGCAAGAAAAGCCTAACATTTCCAGACACAATTCAAAACCAATTATGTCTGGAAATGTAAGGCCTTTCTTGCTCTCAATGCCTCGTTTTATCTAAATTCATGCAAAAGTTCCCTACTTATTTTTTAATCCATAAAGTCTTGGTATGACATGTCGTAAGCTTTTCTTGGTTTTGCTGTTCTAAAATTGTTCGTCATTGTCGTTACTCAGAATCAGTATCACTCGATCACTCACTGCTGTCAGACATTTTTGCCCACAATATAACTTTTAACCAACAGAACAGTACTCTAGTAGTCCACCATGCACGCATGTATGGTTTGATCACAAGGAGGTTTCATGGGAGTGAGGTCTCGCACCGCCATGAAACCTCCTTGGTCGGGCCGCAGTGTATACTTTATAGTCACAGAGCTGAGGGACCAAAAATGCAACAGTTTTATAAAGCCTGATATTATAATATTTAAAGATTCAACTAGCGTAGGGGTGGTTCCGAATCTGTAAAAAAACACGTACGTCGCAACTGTTCAATAAAATCTGAAAGTTTGTCTGTGTATACGGACATAGTCAGTCCCCAGAATATTGGAACAGTACATGTCAGCAGCCCGCTAAACCCGTCAAAAAATTTGGTTGGTGAGAGTGTTTTATAAAATCTAAAAATTTTCGTGCGAGTAGTTCATACTACCTAAAAGAAGACTAACATAGTCAGCCTAAAGTTTTATGGAACAAACGCCGTCATGATAGTCCATAGAAGGGCACACAAAGGACAAAGGGACAGTAATTTATATAGCCCGCTCGACCGTAAAATGGTTTTATATTTAGAAGTATTTGTAATTCAAAACTTTATTGAGGATATTAATCAGTCTGCTATACCTATATTTTGTAGAATATAATTTTCTGCGATAAAAGTTTTTACTATTGGTTCCATCAATACGTACAGTCGATCATGGTCAACGCAGGTGTTAATCGACCAAGAGGTAACATTTGTGTTTACGTTTCCCTCGCCTTATATATTAGGTGTTTATAATAGATGTCCCCTCTCGTTTTTTTTTACCAAAGTTTTGTCTGTTTTGGAGACAGCAGATGTTTGCGTAGTGTAGTCAGAGCGTTGATGTATAAAACAGTTGCGACTTGCGACGTACGTGTTTTTTTTACAAGTTCGGAACCTCCTGGAACCAGTTGTCCCAAAAACTGGCTGACTGACGGCAGCCTATTGATATTCAACCTACTTATGACCTGATATTAAAATATCAGCCTTTATAAAACTGTTGCATTTTGGTCCCTCAGCTCTAGGACTATTAGTACGTATTAGACACATGATATCCTAACAATATTATTATATCAGTGATTAGACAATATAATAGGTTGGGGAAAAACTCTTTTCGCAAATAGTAGGTATGTATGAACTTATAATAAAATCTCTTTGGCTATACCATTTGTATCTCGCTGGTTTTGGTATTATTAAAAAGTTTAAATTTTAAAAAAGATAATTCAAAATTCAAATTGGGTAAAATATGTGATTTTCATTTGTTTTTCTTACTTTTAAGATTACTGAATCTTATGAAGAAATTCGATACATTTTAAAATTTTACTACAAAAAAGGTAAAAATGCAACGCAAGCCGCGAAAAAAATTTGTGATGTTTATGGACCTAGTGCAGTGTCTGTGAGAGTAGCACAAATTTGGTTTAAGCGTTTTCAATCCGGAAATTTTGATGTCAAAGATGGACCTCGCTCTGGGGGCCCTGTTACGAATAAAATGGATGCCATTTTTGAAAAAGTGGAGCAAGATCGGTATGTCAGTACGATGTAGCTGAAGAACTGGGGATTGACCACAAAACAGTTTTGGCGCATTTGAAAAAAGCTGGGTACACAAGAAAGCTCGATATTTGGGTGCCTCATGAGCTCATTGAAAGAAACTTAATGAACCGTGTACTCATTTGTGATTCTTTATTACGACGTAATGAAACCGAACCATTTTTGAAAAACCTGATAACTGGTGATGAAAAGTGGATCACGTACGACAAGAACGTGCGAAAAAGGTCGTGGTCAAAGGCTGGTCAGGCTTCACAGACTCTGGCGAAACCCGGGATATCTCGCAACAAGGTAATGCTGTGTGTATGGTGGGATTGGAAGGGCATTATTCATTATAAGCTGTTACCGCCAGGCAGGACCATTGATTCTGAACTCTACTGCGAACAACTGATGAGATTAAAGCAAGAAGTTGAGAGAAAGCGGCCGGAATTAGTCAACAGAAGGGGTGTGGTTTTCATGATAACGCTAGACCTCACACATCTTTAGCCTCTCAGCAAAAATTAAGAGAAATTGGCTGGGACGTATTAATACATCCGCCGTATAGTGCTGACCTTGCATCTTCAGATTTTCACTTGTTTCGGAAGTCTTTAGGCAGTGTCAGGTTAACATCACGAGAGGACTGCCAAAACCACTTGTCGCGGTTTTCTAATCAGAAGGCCCAGAATTTCTATAGCAATAGGATCATGTCCCTACCTACAAGATGGCAGAAAGTTATCTAACAAGATGGCACCTACATACTTTAGTTAAATATAAATATACTTTACTAAACAATGTTTTGAATTTTCATATAAAATGCGAAGAAACTTTTTCCCCAACTATATAAAAGCCTCATTGGTATTAAATAATAAAACCTCAAACATGACTGTATTGACTAAGTATTATATTACATGTTTACCTTCCTACTTACAATTAGTGTGATTGTACTGTAATAGCAAAAAATAGTAGTTTATGCTATAAGTGCGATAAGGAAGCAATAGTTCACGAGGACGATTTGAAACACGAGCGACAAGCGAGTGTTTTAAACGTTACGAGTAATTTATTGCCCTTACCCAGGTGTATCATACTACGTTTTTAAATGCATAGTGTGAGAAAATAAATGAAACGTAATTAAAGAAATACACAAACAATAAATACTCCAAATGAACTTTAAGTGCGTTTTATCACATAGTACCTCTGCTGTAATGTTGGTTCCTTAACGTAATTATTGGATAAAACAAAATTATAATTATGAATAGGGATTGGATGATCTAAGCTGGATTGCATTGCTACCAACATTACAGCAGAAGAACTATTTGATGAAACGCACTCTTGGCGAGCATTGTTTTTCTTTGCACGCAAGTTGCCAACTTGGCGGAAATAAGCTGCTATCAATTTGATACATTCGAAGGCTGCTTTCAGTCATACATAAAATAAATTCGACTCCACCAGCTTATTCCAATATTTTTTTAAAAATAATAAACAGAGAATGCAAGTGGCCAGTATCATTTTGCGAACTCGCAAATTAAAACTATTTGTGTTTATAGTCAACGACGTAAAGTATAATATAATCCAAAAAGACAAAAAGTTCGTATTTATATCACGATCTATGGTAAACAAGATAAGACTGGCAACTTTTTTCGATAAATAAAAGAAATAAAACATACCTCAGACTAAGGTATGGGCTACATATATGGGCTAAGTTCCATTTGCCTTCCCACTATGTGGGTGAATAAAAAAAAGGAAAATAAAAAGCACTATTGTGGTAAAGTTCACTTTGACAACAGTTTAGTTAGACGCTTAGAAATAGGACTTCATGAGTTCTATTGTTAATTTCCCAAATGAACCTAAATAACGTCATATTTCGTATAGGGATAAGTAAAGTGCTTGCAAAAGGGCTTTAACTCGATTAAGTCGAAGACGTTTCATAATCCTTTCTGCGGATACGTGATATCTGAATTCTAAACATCTTTGACAACCGAGCATGCTGGACCGATAAGCTCAGTGCCAAAAATTATGGTAGTCGCTTCTGGTACAGTTGAAACAATCGAAGAGGCCCGTTTTGACAGCTAGTAACGACCATAGAATGTAATTTTAAATGAAATTAACTAAACCGTAAATATATAATTATTACCTTGTTGAATTAAAATAAAACCGTAATTTTTTATTATCACGTTTAATAATATGACATTTACTTGAATTCCAAAATAAAAGGAAAATTTTAATCACCACGAAACGTCTCAAAAACTGTTACGTTCTTAGTCGATTATTTTTTAATTTTAGTGTTGTAGCCGCTAAATATCACCGAATTAATTCGATTCCACATGAAAATATTAATTTGATAAATATAAGGAGACTTTCGTTTACAAAGCCAAATTCATACTGGAGACTCGGTTAGTGGTCAGGACCAAGGTTCAATGTTACTTTCTGTGAAATACTCAAACTAAAATTTAGACTTCCTATCTAATAGAGTCGAGGTTGTTCTTGAACAAGTATAGAGGGCCAAAATTTTTTTTTCGTTAATCTTGTAATGATCTGGAATGTTCTTAAATGAGCTCAGACCTCAGAGCCAAAAAGCCAGGTGTAAACCTTTATATCCTTTTTTTGCAACTGTTAATGACGACTAGGCCATACTCAGTTACTTTTTAGTTCTGAACTTTTGTATGCATTTATAACGGTGTTGCGTAATTTCACTGAAAAATATAATCAAATTATTGTACCAAATACGTTATATACCACTTTCATAACTTCTAAACTAACCGTATGATAAAAACGGCATTTTTCCCTGTGTTTTAGGGTTCCGTACCTCAAGAGGAAAAAACGGAGCCCTCACAGGATCACTTTGATGTCCGTCCGTCTGTCTGTATGTCGAGACCCTTTATCTCGGGAACGCGTAGAGGTATCGAGTTGAAATTAAAACCATATACGAGTATGTACTCAGATCTACAGTCCCTTAAAGTTGTGGAATAATCAAACTTCTAAGATAACGTAAAAAAAGATACGGTCCTTTATGCCGCAAAAAACGTATTTTTGGACACTCTCAAGTGGATCAAAATTTATAGGTTATTTTCTGTTGACCTAGAACTATGACATTTGGCAAGTAATACCGTCTTATACTACAAGTATAGGGAAAAATCTGAAAACTATATTTGTAATTAAATCCCAAAAATATAGTGATTAACGGAATCCTCGGTGGGCGAGTCCAACAGATAAGGGTAAAATCATAAAAGATTCTATCAAGGAAAGATATTATTATATTAATATATTCTTATTTCTATAAGAAAATTTTATATTGCGATTTAGAGAAGCAAATGGTTTCATCGTGAAGCATATTTTCTTATTGGCCAGTATTTTACAGCAATCACCGCTTTTTTCAAGTACAGCTTATACCTCTTTTAAGGTCATGAATAACAACATTACAAATAATATCACTGGCACGTAAGAATATCCATTTCAAATAATTTTCATCGAGAAAAAATATAAAACATCTGAAGTGTGCGTGTGCATCAAAAATGTATCTATTTTTTGTGAATAATAACGCTCATATTATAGTAAATTATACAAATAATGCAATAAAAAATGCACTATAAATTACTAAAGAAACGGGTTATACGAGTAGTTACAATTCAGTGGAAAAAACAAGATTAGTCAATACTAAGGTTTATTAATAAACTCAATTTTGTATTCATAAATATAGTGTAATATATGTTAGTTTGTAAGGTATTATCTATGGGCCACCTAATTGATTCATTGAATACAAGCTCTATCTAGAACTTATAATATAAGCAATGAACATAATAATATTCCAAAAGATCACAAACTGATACAAATTTAAATCGATTTCTCATGCGAATCGATTATTCTAGTTACCGATTTGTTTGATTCACACACCCTTATATACGTTGCGATGACAGATGCCAAAACGGGCCTCTTATATTGTGACAACTATAGTAATACTTAATATTCTCTGCCTCGGGTGACTTCTTGCCACTCTCACCGGTACAGTGCGACCAACTTATCTGTTCAGTTGGATTATCCACCCATCTCTTTTTAGTGCGGTAGAAAAGAGTATAATTAGAAAGAGACGGCGAATGTTTTTACTGAACGGTTAAATTGGTGGCACTATATCTATTGGTCTTGAATGGTTTTTATTTAGTTTTTTTTTCAGTTTTAATTTTAGTATTATTAATTTTTTTTCCAAGAAGGTTTTCACGAAAGCCCAGACTCTCAATCAGTAAGTCTAAAATCGATTTCTGCAGCTTGAGCCAGCATGTGCCATTTTCTTTCAATCCTGCCGAACGGTGAAAGGTCACTCTAAGAAAAAATTATTTGCACTGTTTATATGAAAATTTATTCACTGTCTTTCTGATTTTACCACTCTTAGCCATCCTTCTACGAAAAAATCCTCTTACTTACACACGTCGTCAATAAGGTCACATTGTAACAGAATAAAAACCTAGATCCACGTCTTCTACCTATCAAATCAAATCAAATCAAAATATTTATTTTTGCAAAATAGATACATAAAGTATACTTTCTACAAGTCAAAGTTAATTTTAACAATATAATATATCTTTAGAATATAAAAAAATATATAATAATACGGGAAATAAAATATAAACCTGCATAAATAAATGATAGTCGTAAGTTTTTAAATTAATAAATAAATAAAAAATAAATAAGATAGAGGAATCTAGGAATAAAAATATACAAATATTATATATACATAATGCAATGAAGAAATAAGTTCATAAATAAAAACGGGAAATACATACAAATATTAGTTGACTCTATAGGAAAACATCTGAGACTATTTTCAAATCATTAAAAATTCTTTGGGTAACTGTTCAACTCGAGCAAACTTTCCTGTTGGCAAACATGCTCGCATATGTATGGTGACGCTCAGATGAGGATTTAGGCTGCTTATCATTCTGTATCACACAATGCCGAGATGATGTTTCAAGTTTCAGCGATTTTGGATTAACTCCCTTGGATGTCTTACATTCAAAACAGTAAGGAGAAAGAGTTTACTCGTGTATTTACATACTTTGTAAACTTTATTCCAACGTGTTCATCAAAGGTCATGTTGGCTTTTTCAAGACGTGTGCTAAAATTTAAAATCCATTTTTTTAGAAGTGGTCGATAATATCGATGATCTGTAAGGAGTGACTTCTATGCTGTAAATATCTTAAATGATATTAAAACTAGATAGATGAAATTTGATATGTCATATGTATTACAATGGTAAGATCCTATCGTGGCAGTAAAACCTATCTTCCCGGCAGGTGTGGCAAAATTTGCCATTGTAATACATATAACATATCAAACTTCATCTATCTAGTTTTAATATCATTTAAGATATTAACTTTATAGTAGTCACTCCTTACAGATCATAAATATTATTGACCACTTCTAAAAAAATGGATTTTCAATTTTGGCACACGTTTTATATAATTCATACAACGAAACCAAAATCTACGACTTGGCAAATTTTGCCACACCTGCCGAACTAAGGACCTCTTTTGGAAGTTTATTGTAAAATCTCATACCATGTCCTACAAAAGAGGTTCCTAGTTTTGCAAGTCTAATTTTTAGAAAAGCCAGTTTATGTTTCTCCCTAGTGTCTATAGAGTGATGCTCACCGAGCCTTGGGAAAGTATCGATATTTTTTCTGATATATTTAATAACTTGGTACTTAAATAAATTCACAAGGAACTGTTAAAATATTAATTTCTTTGATTTTTTCTCTTAACCGGTGCTTCATATTGTAAATAGCTCGAATTGCTCTCTTCTACAAAACAAAGACTGCGTTTATATCCGCAGCTCTACCCCACATCAACATACCATATGACATAATGCTGTGAAAATAAATAAAGTGCACCAATCTAGCAGTATCCTCATCAGTAATTTGCCTCATCCGTCTAACAGCGTATGCGGCTGAACTTAGTCTACCACAAAGGCCTTCTATGTTGGGACCCCACTGAAGACGAGAGTCTATAGTAATACCTAAAAACTTCGTTTTGTTGACTAACTCTAGCTTGGACCCCTGCAAAAGTAGATCAGCATCTATCATCTATCATTTGGTAATGTGAATTTTATACATTTTGTCTTTTTCTCATTTAAAACTAAATTATTTGAAGTAAACCAATCAAGAATCATAGATAGCAAATTATAGGTAAATTTATATCACTGCGGTAAAGAAAATCAGAAGAGTAAATCTGGACGTGAGGAGCTCTGAACCGGGATTTGAACCCCGAAATACATATCGTTGCGGTATGGGAAAGCACAAGCGTAAATTTGCAGGTCATGTTGAGAGCTGGATAGTTCAGTTGGTAGAGCGACCGCCCGGTAAGCGAGAGGTCCAGGGTTCGAATTCCGGTTCAGAGCTCCTCACGTCTAGATTTACTTTTCTGATTTTCTATACCGCAGTGATATAAATTTAATTTGTTAAGGAGTTGCGATTGATAAAAAGTGTTTAAAAATATAGAAATGTATTTCTGTCATAGTTTTAATCATAGATAAAGTTACATTCGCATCATCAAGGATATCTGTATGTCTGTTAACTTTAAAAATAAGTGACGTGTCGTCAGCGAATAACACTATCTCAGATAAGTCTTTAACTAATAAGGAAGGTCATTTATGTATATTAAGAACAATAAATGCTTCAATATGGAGCCCTGCGGGACACCCATTGTAACTAATGCTCCAGCTGACTTTACTGTGTTAATATCTACCTTTTGAATTCGATCACCAAGGTGTGACTTTAATAACGCCAAAGATTTGCCCCTAACTCCATAGTGAGCCAATTTTCATAAAAGGGTTTCATGATTAACGATTAATCAAAAGCTTTAGAGAAGTCACAAAAAACACCGAATGCATCCTGCTTTTCTTCCCAAACATCAAATATGTGCTTGACTAAAGCAAATCCTGCATCTGTAGGTGACCTCCCTCTAGTAAATCCATATTGTTCACAATGAAGCAACTTATTTAAGTTAAAATGAGATAATAATTGATTTAAAATATTTTTTTCGAAAACTTTACTCTGAACTGGTAAAACTGACACTGGTCTATAATTATAAGAGTCTTCATTGACACTTGATTTAAAAACGGGGATCAATTTACTCAACTTCATTAAATCAGGAAAGACACAATCATCTATACATTTATTAAAAATTAAAACCAAATAAGGAGCTATTAAATCAATGACGGAACTTACAACTTTAACATATACAGCCAGGAACACAGATCCGTCCGGTCTATAATGCCTGAATGCAGTTTCAGGTGTGACTAAGAATCTTGCCATTGCAATCTTAACCCGATGCACTAGGATGCATTTCACTCAAAATGCACTTGAATTTTTTCACTACAAACGGTGGTTGCGAGCCTCCGGGCTTGCTCCTGGATAAGTTCTAGACATAAATCTCTGCAAAAGACTTGCAGGTGTTGCACAAAAGTAAGAAAATCACAGCTGCATAGCCCATGAAGCCCACGGCGCAAAACTTAGACTTCTAGTAACGTAACGTCGATCCTAGGCTAGCTAGGCTTTCTTAATCTAGAAACGTTCGTGACGAATGTAGAGATCATGTCACGTTTTTTTTTGTATGTGTATATGTGTGTGTGTGTGTGTGTGTGTGTGTGTGTGTGTGTGTCTAGTTAGTGTACGAACATTTTATGAACATTTTATTTATTTACATTATAAAGCTGTGTGTCATCCGTCACCGTCTTGCCCGCCGGACTCTCAGACGGCGAAAGCAGCAGCAAATATGTTAGCGAAAAGCGTTTTCATACTTTAGTTTTGTTTTGTGGCCGTAGCAACGAAATTAACCCAAATACTTTATCTTGGGTTTTTCATAATAACTCCACGGGTGTGTTAGCACCTCATTTATCGATTCACAAAGTGCTTTTCCTCGTTATAAACGACCCGTCGTAAAATGAAACGATCGATAAAAGTCGCCTGAATATATGTGGCAAATACATGCAATGTCGTAACGGGGAATTCCAGTGAATTTCAGCCAAGGTTGCGGCAAGTACCTTGGGCGTGGAATCACATAAACAAAAATTATGTGCGGCGCGCCCGAAGTGTCGCTACGCTAAGTGTCTTAATAGGAAACCCCAGTAAATTTCAGCGGAATGTGGGCGTGTAATGATATAATTAGAAATTATGACTGCGACACTGCGGCGCCCGTAGGCGAGTTTACGGGCGCCTCGCAGGCGAGCACCCGCTGTGTAACGTTCGACTGCACTTTCGTATGTTGCGACGTATTCGCTGATGGGCTCCAAGCCACTGTCGATAAGCCTGAGTAAAATACATGATTTTTTCTTCAAAGATAGCACAGTCGCCGCACCTGATTCCATTGTGTGACCGGGAGCTCCATGCAGCGTTGGAGAGTCACCTGCACCGCGGTTTTATCGGTAGCTCGATGGTGCGACGACTCCGACACGAAGTCTTTTAAGATTATATGTAACGTAACGTCGTTCGTAAGCTCACCTGCTCGTAGACCTTTGCTACAGACATTCCTTAATCTTGAAACGTTCGTGACGAATGTAGAGATCATACCACGTTTGTATGTGTATATGTGTGTGTATGTATATAGTTATCGTACACGTACACGTATGTTGCATAGGTAAGATAGTATGACGTGAACATGTCTTTACTACGTTTACTACGACCGTCGTCATGTAGCAGTCAGCATGTCAGCAATGATAGTATAACGTTAGGGTGCCGGAGCAGCAAGCGCAAGTACGAACGTCTGATATATGCACTCTGTATCAATGCGCCGCAACGCTCGAGACACATCGATGGTGTAATGTTGCATAAACATTATTTACATTATGAAAGCTGTGTGTTATCCGTCACCGTTCTGCTCGGACCCTCGGACGGCGAGATGTTTCGCTATGTTAGCGAAAAGCGTTGTCAAACTTTACTTTTGTGTAGCAACCAAATAATCCCAAATACCTTATCTTCGGTTTTATAAAAACTAGCACGGGTTCGTTGCTACGTCATTTCGTGATTCCCGAAGTATTTTTCCTTGTTAGCCAAACGATTAAACCCATAGGTATAGGTCAAATAATTATTTGACTTATCGACCCGTTGTAATGAGGATAACGATCACTAAAAGGTATGTCGCTAGGCATGACCATGTGTGGCAAGGCCGAATGATGTCATTGGGAATTCACCTGAATTTCAGCCAAGTTTGCGTCATGTGTGTAGTTAATTAAACATTCTCGCCGCGCCCCTTTTGTATGTTGCGACGTGTTCGCTGATGGGCGCCAAGCCGCTGTCGATAAGCCTGAGTAAAATACATGGTTTTTTCTTCAAAGATAGCGCACTCGTTGCACCTCATTCCGTTGCGTTACCGAGATCTCCATGCAGCCTTGGATAGTCACGTGCAGAGCGGTCTTATCGGTAGCTCGGTGGTACGTACGGCCAAGACGGAGTTACACCTGGTCGGCGTGCAAGTTAATCTTGTACGGAGTTTGAAAAAGTTAGCATGTCAAAACGTATGCACTTTGTATTAGCTACATTAGGTACAAACCCAACTTTAGTTTAAAAACAAACGGTATGATAACATTTATTTAGTTATGGCATAAAAATATGGTGAAATTTCCGTTGACGTCAGGGTTTCAGCCAAACCACAGAAATAGTTGCCTATTATTACAATGGTATCGGCATTATTTCTGATGGGTGACGCAAAAGTATAAACCGCTCGCGATTTAACCACAATTATTTATTAATTTTAATTCAGGATTATTTCATAAATGCCTAATCAATTTTCGTTACATTGCTTCATTGGATCGTTCACGTCACAGGCGATGATATCAACAGGCCCCTATATAATGGGCCCAAATTATCCTTGATATTCATAAGCTCATCGACAGCCAACGTGCCAAGTGACCCGTGACTCTCCGTGCTATATGTAAGTATTGAATATTTAAATTAATTATTTTGTGCATTTTTATACTTCTCTTGTGCATTCTTTCCAGGGATAAAGCGCCTGTTTTATGACTGAATTTAATATTTTATTTCTTTTCATTCGCAGCCACTAAACTATAAAATGAAGGCGGCCATCTGCGTGGCTATGATCATCGTCCTGATGTCGGAGGCGAGGCCTGCCGCCAGGCCTGAGGTGCCTCCGCAGGTTGCTGCTGTGAGTATATCATTTCTACAAACTGCTATCAACGACCCATCCAAGTTTCTTATTACCGTTGGAAGTTTTAAGCAAAGAGTTTGTCGTATGCCCCAACCCTCAGAACGTCTTGTAAGCTTCAACGAAATTAATGTTAATTTTTCTATTTACAGATTACTGATCCGACCAGGTCCCGCTGCAGCGGCGAAGCTGCGGGCCCTCACCACGTCAAGAAGTGGGAGGCCATTGGGACCCGGATGGGTTTCCCAAACGGCCCAGACGAGAACCAATACTGGTGGTATGAGGCGTCATAGCACCAGTATTGGTTTAGTCTGGGTCAGGGGGTTTTTTTTTTAAATAAAATTTTTTATAAAGTATTTCTTGGTATCATTGATGTAGATAAGCTGACGTAGGTATCCCAACTGTCGTATATACCTGGCTGTGAGCTTAGGTTACCATCGGTCTGCTAGGCTACATGCACATGTAATGTGCATCGGACCGATGTGCAGATATAGACGTCACGCTGCAACTTGTGCAACAGATACTGCACTCTAATAGGTCGAGCATAACGGCTTGGGAGTTAGCACCATTGCATGATAGAACTGTGTCTCCTGAGTTCAAAAATACCACTCCCCGCTCCCCCCGACCCTTAACTTTGGAGTTATAGGCCGTACGGACTTGTGTCATTGGGTGTAGGCCCCATAAGTCCTCGGTTTTTTTTAAATTAAGAGATTTGAATGCCCTATAACAGTGAATGAGCTAATATACTCAAAAGCAAATACAGAATGGCACTGTGACACGTGTTCACTCAACAGATCTTGTGCAAGTAATGAAATCTTTAGTTGTCAAGGAGGGAATGTCAGTAAAGAATTGTTCAAAGGCATTTGCAACTTCATTGTCTCCTGTAACAATTTCATTGTTAATATTCAGCTTAAGTTCATTATTTCGTCTACTCTTACCAGTTTCTGTATTAATGATATTCCTTTTATTGCTTTTATTTTACTATCGGAGAGTCGGGAGCGTCACAGTGACAGCGAGCGTACGTAACTGCGGTGCCACCGCGACTGTCGTAGACCGAGTTGAACCGAGTTTTGGGGGGGGGGTCGTTTCGGCCCGTTTGTATGGAGATATAATACTATTACAGTACTTGCAATCTACAAGCGCACGGTGCCTTTAGTTGTGTGGGGGACCAATCTGTTTACGCGTCAGTGTAGGCGTGACAGTGACCGTGCGTACGGTTAGCAAACAAAAATTAATTCATTGAAGTTGTGGATATTTCCAATTTTTTAATTTTAAGGTCTTCTTTATATTTATGAGGATTGGTCAAAATAAATAAAAGTCAACACCTTTAAAGTTATATATATATATATATTTAATTAATAACAGGTAGAAAATTAAATAAACACAAAAGAAATTAAACCTAAACATATCTTTACACAACATAAAAAGATCTGTCAATTAATATGATTAACATACATAATTTATATCAATCCTTCATCTAATGTTTCTACACTGTCACTATCATCATCCTCACTGTCATTGTCACTTTCATCATCTTTTCCAACATTTATAATAAACTGGAAATCATAATCAAAATACTTCATGTATTCTTTTTAAATTTTTTCAACATGATTGCATGTATTTCGCCAGGTGGTTTGGTCTATATCATTTATGCATTCATCTATTAAACTATGAACAATGGTCATGTTTTGACCTATGTTTTTTGAAGCAATGCGGTTTTTTATAATACCCCAAATATTTTCTATCGGGTTTAGCTCTGGGTGATACGGAGGAAGTCTTAAGATTTCAAAACCTTTTCTTCTTATAAATTCATCTATTTTAAATGTTATGAATCGGTCCTTGTTATTTTTGATCAAATCATATAGTTCAACTTTTTTTAAATTACTATCAAATGAAATGTCATTCTCTGTCAACCAGTGTTGCATTTCCCCTTTACTGGAATTAGAGGTCGGTATTTTGCTGCTTCTAGTATTGTGATAGGATGCATTGTCCATAACAATAACCGACTTCTCCGGTAAGTTGGGCAATAATTTTTCACTAAGCCATTTAGAATAATTATCATAATTCATATTAGAGTGATAATCTCCTGACGTAGATGCCGCTTTGTAGACCAGTGAAGCATGAGGTACAAAACCATCGCTGCTACCTGCATGCACTATAATGAATCGGTTTCCTGTGCTGAGTTTATTAGAAAACTGTTTATTGCCTTTAGTGTCATTGTTTTTAACCAACCAGGTGTTTTGCCGCACGTGAGAAGTCAAAACATATGTTTTGTCAGTGTACACAATAGGACGACCATCCAAACGGTATTGATGAATTTTTTTTTTAAAGTTGATACGCCAAAGTTGAATCTCATGTCTTTCTTGTAATGCTTCTCTGTTATTTCCAATTTTTTTCCATTTATAGCCTAATTTCTTTAGTATTGAACGTAATGTGTTTAAGCACCCATCAAACCCAATCTTTTCTCTCAAAGCTGATCGCAGTTTTGACAATGTTGGTAGTTGCCTTTCCACAATATGAAAATTTTGCACAGTAGTACGAATAATTTCAAGGTTCATGTTGTCTAAATCAAATTTATTATTTCTCTTACGTCGTTTTTTCATAGGTGAGGTAAAACCTGCAGAAGAAGATGGCAGCTCTTTTTCTTCTTTTAAAATTGTACTTACAGTGCGTTCACTGACTCCTGTAGCTTCAGCAGTACGTTTCCGTATATTAGCCAAAGGACTTAAATCACAATTATCCACATTGTTTGCTTTCATAAAATTATACTCGTCTTGAAGAAAGTGATACACTCGAGCAATAATGGCGCGTCCCTGAAAATAATAAATAACTATTTTTAATCGATAGTTTTTTAACATTTGTTTTAAAAAAAATTTGACTCGATATCTTTTCTCGAGAAAATTTTTTAAATATCAAACGCGATCCACAAACCGGACTTTATCGAACTAGAAAATTACCTTTAATAAGTTTTAAAATGAATAAAAAATCTTACCTCGCTATGAATTACTTTGCGTTTTCCTTCACCCGTGTGATTTGACATGCTGATGGTACTTCATGCACATTAGCAGCGTGAAAACACTATGCACAAGTGACTTGAGCGATGGCTCGCTCGCTACTGACCGCTCCGTCGGGTACACATACTAACGCAATTATGTATTTACGTTTACAACTACAAATAATGATCACGTGCGCTCGTAGATTGTAGAAACTGTACTTATTTATACTATGGCACGCTCGAGTATAAAGAACCACTATATAATTAGACTTTGTTAGTCTTTATCGTATTTTATTATGGACGAAAATGGGCACATTGTACATGTCTTTAATATATACATTGTATTTCTTAGAGATATCGTTTTATTTGTTTTAAATATAAGAAAGAATTTCGGAAACTTACGAATAAAATACTGTTAGATTTGAAATATTTTGACAAGTTGATTACACTAATTCACCAAGAAACCAGGCACTTTCCTCCCTTAAACATAATTTGTTATATTCATGCTAGTGTGCCCAGCGCAAGACTAATCAATACTATCATCATGTCAACATTACGGATAATATGAGAATTTTACACTAAACTAAAACCATAGTAAAAACAGAATCTGTAGACTATCTTTACCTAAAGGTATCGAGTGCGGCTAATATGTTTGCGTGCCAGTACGCACGAAACACATCACGCACACAACGGCAACATTTATGCCTGTTTTGCCGGTACAAGTCGAGGCTACGCCCCACAGCCCGCACCAAAGTCTCGCTTTTGCTACTAAACCAAGAGTAAGGGACAACCTTGCAACAGTAGGTATATAAGTCTCGCGAGGCGCGGTAGTTATCCTACTGTTCTGTTTTACTATGACTAATATGCTAAATCATATAATTTATACTGTAAGGTGAGAATTCTTGATGGAACTTCATTTCAATAATAATAAAAGTCTCCGTTTACGAGTTCCACTATATTTTTATTAATTAGGGACTAGTTTTGTCTCTTAGACATCTTCTGGCTTGATAAAAATGTGAACGGTCAAAATTGATAAGCATTAACAATCTATATGAAGGTAGGTAGATATAACAAGAAAAATGTTATACAGTGAGACCAAAACTGAAGAGTAAAAGCAGCAAAGATGGGTAAAGATCCCATATTTAGGTAAAATCTCAGATAACGTAAGAAAACGCTTGGACAATACTCAGAGAAAAACTGCATTGTACACCTCAACAACGCTCAAAAATATTATATGCAAAGATAAAACCAAAAAAGAAGACCAATGCGGAATTTATAGCCTTACATATAATAACTTGTGAGGGCGTTTAGGTAGGACAGACAGGCAGGAAACTAAGGAACAGGATCAGAGAACATATGGCTAGCTGGAAAAATAAAGACAACAAGTTAACTTTTGGAAATCACCTTAGCTCACAAGAGCACGACTTTAATCCTGAAACGGACATGAAACTATTACATAGATGCAGAAAAGGAAAGAAAATTAATGCCCTTGAATCCCTAGAAGTGAACAGATATCGTAGCAAGGACCCAGACCTTCTAATAAATGACCAGACCTGCTTATCCACTTCCCCATTATTCAATTACTTTTAAACCAGATTTAATGTTACACATTTCATTTGAGATTATTTTAGTTTAATACGTCAGTTTTATGACATTTAATTAGTTGACTTTGAAACATAGCCAAGTTTTGTTATTGCATCATTTTTATCACTATATTTCGTTATCCAATTTATAAGTTGACATTAGTATTTTATTTTATTTTATTTGACTTGAATTTAATTTAATTTTGACATTTTAAATGAACATTCCACCGTTTATTAATGACTACTAAGTATTAATTACTGAATCAAAACGCAACATTCATGTTATACTAATTTACCCTCAACTATTTTTATTATTATATTGGTTGGGGAAAAAGATTTTTCGCATTTTATATGAAAATTCAAAACATTTTTAATAAAGTTTATTTACATTTAACTAAAGTATGTAGGTGCCATTTTGTTCGATAACTTTCTGCCATTTTGTAGGTAGGGACATGATCCCATTGCTATAGAAATTCTGGGGCTTCTGAAAAATTCTAGTCTTTGCGACAAGTGGTTTTGGCAGTCCTCTCGTGATGTTAACCTGACACTGCCTAAAGAATTCTGAAGAGATCGAAACAAGTGTAAATCTGAAGGTGCAAGGTCAGGACTATACGGCGGATGCATTAATACGTCCCAGCCAAACTCTCTTAATTTTTGCTGAGTGGCTAAAGATGTGTGAGGTCTAGCGTTATCATGATGAAAAACCACACCCCTTCTGTTGACTAATTCTGGCCGCTTTCACTCAACTTCTTGCTTTAATCTCATCAGTTGTTCGCAGTAGAGTTCAGAATCGATTGTCCTGCCTGGCGGTAACAGCTCATAACGAATAATGCCCTTCCAATCCCACCATACACACAGCATTACCTTGTTGCGAGATAACCCGGGTTTCGCCAGAGTCTGTGAAGCCTGACCAGCCTTTAACCACGACCTTTTTCGCACGTTCTTCAAGATTCAAGATTATTTATTTGTGAACCAAGGGTATAAAAGTAGTTGTAAATAACAATATTATGTCTCCTCTCAGCTCTGCCCAGCCAGGGCGTACAAATATTTTACACATGCAATAAAAAACATAAATGAAGAGCTAACAAGCAAAGATCTATCATGCAACATTGACCTGCAGACATGATACTCTGGTGGTCAAATCAAATTAATATACAAAACTACATAAATGTCAAAACACAACACAACGACTTCTTGTCGTACGTGATCCACTTTTCATCACCAGTTATCAAGTTTTTCAAAAATGGTTCGGTTTCATTACGTCGTAATAAAGAATCACAAATGAATACACGGTTCATTAAGTTTCTTTCAGTGAGCTCATGACGCACCCAAATATCGAGCTTTTTTGTGTACCCAGCTTTTTTCAAATGCGCCAAAACTGTTCTGTGGTCAATCCCCAGTTCTTCAGCTACATCGTAACTACTGATATGCCGATCTAGCTCCACTTTTTCAAAAATGGTATCCATTTTATCCGTAACAGGGCGCCCAGAGCGAGGTGCAACTTTGACATCAAAATTTCCGGATTAAAAACGCTTAAACCAAATTTGTGCTACTCTCACAGACACTGCAAGTCCATAAACATCACAAATTTTTTTCGCGGCTTGCGTTGCATTTTTACCTTTTTTTGTAGTAAAATGTTAAAATGTATCGAATTCCTTCATTAGATTCACTCATCTTAACAGTAAGAAAAACAAATGAAAATCACACATTTTCCCTAATTTGAATTTGGAATTATCTTTTTTAAAATTTAAACTTTTTAATAATACCGAAACCAGCCAGATACAAATGGTATACCCAAAGAGATTTTATTATAAGTTCATACATACCTACTATTTGCAAAAAGAGTTTTTCCCCAACCTATTATCTACCTACCTTCATATAGATTGTTAATGCTTATTGCTTATCAATTTTGACCGTTCACATTTTTTATCAAACCAGAAGATGTTTAAGAGACGAAACTAGTCGCTAAATAATAAAAACATAGTGGAACTCGTACACTGAGACTTTTAATAGTGTTATGCTAAATCACATCAGAAAAATCTTTTCTCAGCATGAAAATTAGTGCAAACCGTTATTTTTGGGCTTTTAACGCCCCAAACAATGATTTTGCTTTCACCGTTTTACTTCTATTACGTCTTGTAAGAAGAAACAAGACTAATTATATTAATTAAACATAATCCCTGCAACATGATATTCACTGAAAATTACAGCTGACAAAATACGTACGTTCATACGTTGAAAGGCATTAAACAAATTTAAGTTGCTAATCTCCTTATCCATGAATTCCATGTGATATAACAAATTTCTGTTCAAATCCAAAACTAAATAGAAATCCTGTGACACAATCTTATCGGGCTTTGCGGTAATGCTAAATTATACTGGGATTTAATATTAAAGAGACGTAGAATAAAACTTTTTTTTTTGGAATTGTACGTAAGTCACCCGTATGTAAGGTGACTTTCCTTTATATACCCAAATTTGTACTGGAGACTGGGTAAGTGATCAGGACCAAGGTTCAATGTTCCTACTTGCGAAGTACGATATATATTTTTTGTGCCTCTAAACCTGTTCAGGAAACACCTTGACTCAATTAGTAAGTCTAGGAAGTCAAAATTTAACTTTGCGCAGTTCACAAAAAGGGTAATTGAACCTTGGTCCTGACCACTCACCAGGCTTCCTGTATGAATTTGGCAAATAATTATTATAACTTTTATTTATAGTTAGTACCCAAAACAGTTCTGACACCCCATCAGGGATTCATGTCGTGAAGATATTTGTGTATACTAGAAGACGGATGCACGTGACTTCGGTTGAATTTGCGATATAAAAAACAGCGCGTAAACGCGTTGGGAACACATTTTCGATGCAAATTTTACACTTCTTTTCACCCTTTTATGAGGTTAATATCGAAAAATCTTTTATTAATGAATCTCTACACCGCTAAAGGAAAATATCATGTTCCAAATTTTAAAGAAAACATGACACTTCTTAACTTTATACTAGTGAAAGCCTCGGATAAAGCTCCGCGGATAAGATACTTATTTAAAGTTAGTAGGAACTTCTTGTCAAGGGTAGATGGAAGGTGAACCACAGACCAAACTGAGCTCTCATAATCGTCGGTGAAACGTCGATAGAAGAGCGTGAATTGTGACTTTCAAATCATATTTTCTTTAAAAAGCCTTTTCCTATAGTTTTCCATGTAACATTACTTTCCAGAATTTGAAATTGGTGCAATAATATAGTGTTATCTTTTTTTGAAAATCAATAGGTTCGTTTCCCGGCCAGGGTAAATATTTTTTCTAAAAATATAATTATGCAGTTTTGGTTTTCATCAAAATCGGCTCCGGGACTCCTTTGATCACTTTTCCTTATTCCCAATAGTTTCAGATTGGACCATCCACTTTCCACGCCTGCTTTAACAACTTATATTGCTGTTCGTTCAGGGCGATGATGATTGATGAGTGAGTTAAACAGAACTATTGTAACCCGTAAGAATAAAAATAGGAATCTAAAATGGCGGCATGTAGGTACTTGTGTCTGCAGTGGATTGTGATAGAGTCAGCATACAAAATTGTTTCTTTTGTATTATTTTTTATGAGTAACATTTTATTTTTTTATGCCTTTACCGTGTTAAGTGTGTTAAGTCGGCGCATTCCCCATGGTATAGAACACAGAAACCAATATAAGAGCGACGACTTCTAGAAAACATGTATTTCAGGAAGAAAGAAGTCGGCATAAGTGTTATTTTGGTACTATCGGTCAGTATGTAATTATTTCACACTTTTTAGTGAATCTGCTTTAATATTTAAATTCAAGTCAAGTCAAAAAAATTCCGAGGACTGATAGTTAGTTTGTAACAATAATAAGACAGTTAATTTAACAATAACAACAAGTGAAACAATAAACAAGTAACAAAGGGTCAACAAAACGGACGGAACGCGTGGAGTAAACTTTAGCGGCAAATCCAGACTACCTTTTTTGCATGCAGTACGCAAGTGTGCGACTGAAGACAGACATACAGTGCGAGTGAGAGGAGATTATTATGGTTGCCATTTTAGATTCCTTTCTTTATTCTCGCGAGTTATAGATGAACGAACTATTATCCTGCTTTTCAGATGAAGCCACTAATTTGATAAATCAGTTTATAAATTTCGGAAACTTTTTCTACTTTTCTTCAGTACAGTACTTTCGCTCGATAGAAATAATTATTGAAATGAGGTCTTCTTTTACACTTTTTTTCATAGTATGACAAATAGGAATGACATACAGACCTGAACGATATTTTATTAGATAGATTTTAACGATACCTAAATTTTCTTAGTTGGAAATTTTAATAGCTATTTTCGTTCACTTTACATCAATTTAAAACCGACATTTTGCTATTTTTTCCGGGATTCGTCCCTCTCGCACTGCGCGGCGTTCCGCATGGAGTAACAGTGACCTTTGCTAGCGTGACGTATCCTCTTCAGCGCTATTTGAGGGCAAATATTTTGGAGTAACAAAGATAAACAAAGAGCAGAACCGCGTAAAGAAAAAATAATCGTAAAGGCTCGCATAACTACAAAAGTATGCATAATACAATTAATAAATTGCAAGCAATACTTCTACAAACAACAGTGCTGATTGAAATAACATTACTACTACAAACAACAGTAATGATTGTAATAACATTGAGCACAAATACTATGTACATCATTCCACGAATATATTTTTTGCTATACAGGATACCAAATAAATTATGAACTTATTACTCCATTTAAAATTCCTTAAAATATCACATACCAAAAAAACGGGCTAGTGCCATTGACCTCTCATAAACAACTAGACACAGTCTCTAAGAAAAGTTTGTCAGAAAACGTCCGAACGTGCGACGTGCATAATAGCAAAAATGCTTCAACCAATTAAGACGTTATATCGTTAACATAAGATGCAATGTCAGTTGCACGCAATCGTCATTCGAACTTGTCACGCCCATAGCGGTGACAAGATGCATCGCGGACACTTTTTGAGCGAGATTGTGAGTCTAGTTGTTAATTAGAAGGCAATGGCTAGTGCGTATTTTTAATTTACTCTCATACTATACTCAACCGGAAGGTAAAAAAAAAAAAACATTTTTTAAAACTTTTATACTATTATACAATGGACGGACTTAGGTACTTTGTAAGATCTTTAAACAAAGATCTTGAAAATTTATTTCCATCATTTGTACACTTAGTTTGCAATAAACCTTTGACTTTGACTTTTTTATGCACAATGGGCTTACGCTGGGCCATTACAGCGCCTGATAGAAAGCGTCGATAAGACTTAGGATAATGGGCACTTGCCAAGAAACTGAGAGAGAGACAGCAGGCGAGAAACAGCAACTTCCATAAAAATCTACGTAAGTCGGTAACAGACGAATGACTAATACTTCGCAACTGCCTGTTACATTGCGGTATATAAAATCAGAAAAGTTAATCTGGATGTGAGGAGCTCTGCATCGGGACTCGAGAACTAGATAGCTCAGTGGTAGAGCAGCCGCCCGGTAAGCGAGAGGTCCCGGGTCCGAGTCCTGGTTCAGAGCTCCTCACGTCCAGATTTACTTTTCTGATTTTCTATACCGGTATCATAACAAATTTCATTTGTTATCTCCTTGTGATGGATAAATCGCAGTTTTTAAAATATAGAAATTTATTTCTATCATAGTTAAAATACGTCTTTTTTGCCTCATGATATATCGCATTCCAAGTATTGTTTTTAAGAAAGAAGTGCATAGTCTAATCGACACCCGGTATATTCGTTTTACATGTAATATATATTATAAGTATGATATTTTTTTATCAGTTGGTTGACTTACTTTGTTTATTATACCTACTCGTGTTATAGAATGAATAATAGCCAACAGATCCATTCCTAAAGTGCCTTGTTTTATTTTCTGTTAAAACACATACTGAACGCAATCTTGGCAAATCATTGGCTCGTAAACATATCGACTAACATCATTTTTCCAATTTCTAAGAACCTTGATACGTTCTTCGTTGTGAAAATCTGGTTAATGTCTTATTTTATTTCATTATGCTTTTCACTAACACAAAATAAGTGGTTTTTCGTGTTTTTGAAAAGTTATCGGATTTCTTACAAAATGATAAAGTGTATTAACTCAGTATTTTTCAGTATTGGTCTCAGAGTTTTCTTATTTCTAGCTGAAAGTCTTTACTCTTCAGCTATTGACAGTGATACGTATTCCAGAAACTTGTCAAAACTTTATGAAAACGCCAAACGGCTGCATATTTTGCCAGCAAAACTAAACAATGTCTCTATAGACGAGCAGTCATTGAAGAATAACTTATTAAAGATGACCCAAAAAGAAATAAAATCTATGCTGCAGAGTTATGACTTCAGTAAATCCGGTGTCTACAATCTCAAGGATTTGGTCATTAATGACGGAGGCCAACCTCGAAGAAGCCTTATCGTATCTACCTGGAGGTCTGGGTCGACGTTCCTTGGCGATCTGATTAATGCTGTGCCAGGTACATTTTACCACTACGAACCTCTTCTAATGTATGGAGTAAGACAGATCAGAGAACCCCCATTAACAAACTCTTCCGTGAGCATTATAAAAAACATGTATACCTGCCAATTCACTGAGTTGAAGGGTTACTTAGATTTTATTAAAAAAAATGGATTCTTAGTCCAATATAATAAAAGACTATGGAAAAAATGTAGTAAACATAAGAATGACTTATGTTTTAATACTGGTTTCACTACTGACTTTTGCGGGCTGTTTCCATTTCAAATAATGAAAGTGCTGCGGTTGCGTCTGCGAGTTATACAGGAAATATTACGAGACAGTCAATTAAATGTGAGGGCGGTGCTACTGATTCGAGATCCGCGAGCTGTGATGAATTCACGGCAGGACACTCCTGAATTCTGCAGCTTTTCTACACCAGACTGCAGCTATTCTTCTCGGCTTTGTGCTGATATGGTCAGTGACTACAAAACTGGGCGACGTCTTTTGCAACAAATTCCTGGCCAAATTATGTTCCAACGATTCGAAGAACTGGCGTTGCATCCCGAAAAGACGGCACACAAACTGTTCAAGTTCCTCAAATTAGAAGTTACTCCTTCTATAAAGAAATTTATTCTCACGCACACCAACACGAAGGATAAAGGGAAGTATTCTACGCATAGGGTTTCTAAGGACGTGCCCTTCCGATGGACGAAAATTCTTAACTTTTCTTCTGTTGAGTCTATACAGAATTCGTGCAAGGAAGCAATGGATCTCTGGGGTTATAGTAGAGCACATAATGCCTCACACATGGGAAGCAAATGGTTTAGGCCCATGCGAAGTTACTCAATTTCACAATAAAACCTCTCTAATACTGCCTTTAAGTGATATATTTTTCAATGAAAAACCATCATCCTCACAATGCCATCGAGTAAGGGAGCGGAAGAAAAGATTAGTGAGGTTTAAAGACACGATGTTCGAGTTTAGCGATGCACTCGTATATGAATTTTCTTAAAATGTTTTTTTATTTGTTTTTTATTATATTGAAGTATATATGCACACAAAAGAATTAAAAAATATTATTTCAAGATATATTTCGGACCCTACTGGGCCCGGCATCAGTTGATATAGTAATGAAATGACATTTACAATGACATGATGGCACATAAAATTGTCCACAATGTCCACAATACAAGCTGGTAAAGTTTATATACATTTATTTTCTTAAAATGTTTTGGGACTTAAAAATAAACATTCTCTGCCTTCAGCAATACCTCCCACCAACTCCACCGCCAAGTAACACCTGTACAAAACAATCAGAAAAATGGTGCTATGGAACGTAACGCAAATAGAACAGTTTCAAGCGTAGGCTGGCCAATGATGATGGATGGTTTTAGCCCGTAACGCTAAGAGAAAGGCCTGCACTGCCGGACTACCATACAAGTGAAAGCAAAGGTATTGCGTGATATTACTATACTAATTAACCTCATGATATCGTGGCAGATCATTGGCAGACGTTATCCGTTAATCTCTTCTAATTGCCTGAAACGAAAGTGGTACTGGGCCTATCACAATCACACGCTAGATAGCATCCAGGATCTGACTGAAAGCTGATTGAACTATTCCAGACAGTTTGACCAGGTGTTAATAGAGTTGACGTGGTGTTGAATATAAACGTGAGAAATGCATTTCACTCCATAGACAAGGGTATCTTGCTGTTAGAAGTTAGAGAAATAAAATCTTTTATCTACAACTTTATTTGGTAAAGCTGCATCGAAATTGAAACAAACTGATTGTAAAAATGTTTCTTAAAAATGTCCTGCCTTAAATAGGCTTGTACACAGGGTAAAAAAAATATTATTCTATTTAGTTCGTCATTTAGATTATCAAAAAATATTGGACATGTATTTTTTATTTTGCCAATCAATCAAAAAATTACAGAGATAAAGCGCGTCAAAGTTTGGGAGTGGGGGAAAAAGTAAAATTGTACCTAGATGTGACGTCACGCGGAACTTCAGCGGGCTATATCTTCATCATTTTTTGTTTAATTGAAAAAAGAAAAAATACGTGTCCAATATTTTCCGATAATCTAACTGACGGACTTACAGAAAATTTTTAGTCATCATGCCTATTTTACAACTCTTGTGAAAATATTTTCCTGTATGCATGTATTTAATCAATATATAGGGTTACATAAAAACAATTGGCGAAACTCAAACCAGAGGTAGTGTTCATGTATAGAAACAAGACTGTGTAATTAGTTTTTGAAAATTCTAAAAGTCAATATTTATTTTAAAGTTTTCCCGGACGAGATACACCCAAAAATTGTGTTGCCTAGACAGAAGACAACCAGCCCCCTTATCGTCTAACTTCAAATTTAAAATAAAACAAAGCAATATTGTCTAAAACGATTACGCGCGAAAACAACAAAAAGAAAAGTCCGCGACGACGTGCGGGCGGTATTATCAAAGACCCCCGCTGTCCGTGGATCCAAGTTGCCGCCGCACGTACTAACGTGTTTCACAGACTATTCCCGGCGGGGAATCCCCACAAGCCGAATTACCGCGAAGCCCCCCGCCCCGTGGCCCCGCCGCGTCCGTCGCCGCCGTCAGTAACCGCGCAAACGCATCAACGCAATATTGTGTGTGTCTGTAATCGTAAGTGAAAAGTGACAAAAAGCAACATGCCGTATGCCTACACCAACTCGGAGTACTTTGATATGGTGATGTGTTACATAGCTAGTGGCTTCGTGCTGGACTTTGCTCGGGAGCTGTACCAACGTCTGCACCCTCACGGTAGCGTGCCTACTCGCGCCACAGTGCTCGGCGCAACCCAGAGGTTGCGGGATTACGGTGTTTTTCGGCGCCCTAATTACGATGGCGGCTGACCTCGTCATAGGCACCTGGAGGATGAAGTCCTCGAATTCTTTGAGATGTTCCCGGAAGCAAGTACTAACGATGGAGCGAAGGAGTTCGGTGTTAGCCAATTTTATTGTTGGCACCTGCTGCGAGAGGGCGAGCGACACCCATATCATTTCACAAGGGTACAAGAACTACTTGAGCGTGACTACGGGCCCCGGATTGTGTTTTGTGAGTGGTTGTTGCAGAACCGCAACCGAAACATCTTTTGGACTGACGAGTCTACATTCACGCGGGTCGGACTGTTTAACCAACATAACGCACATGTGTGGTCACCTCACAACCCTCACGCAATCCGAGTGGATCACGTGCAATACCGTGTTTCCGTGAACGTATGGGCTGGCATCGTGAACGGTCACATCGTGGGGCCTCTGTTCCCGGAGAGGCTGAATAGTGCTACATATCTCGAGCTGCTCGAGCATGTGGGGGACCTTCTGGACGAGTTACCACTAGATGTACATCGTGGCGGCGGTCTCTTCTATCAGCACGATGGAGCACCCGCTCACTTCGCGCTAGCAGTGCGCCACTATCTCAATGAGAAGTACGGGCAGAGATGGATAGGAAATGGAGGTCCGGTTCCTTGGCCTCCACGTTCACCAGACCTTACACCGTTGGACTTCTTTTTGTGGGGACGTGTGAAAGATTTGGTGTACACAGACAATTTTCTTTCTGTGAGAACTGTGGCGCTACTAAAAGCCAAAATAATAAGTGCGTTTGACGTAGTGCGACAGGATCGAGAAACACTTGGAAGGGTGCAGTCTAACATACTGAGACGTGCTAACCTGTGCATTCAGTACAATGGACGGCACTTTCAACAGCATTTGTAAAAAGGTAAATAATTTGATTCTCATCACTGTACTTTCCGCTTATTTAGTTATCGTGCCAAACGCTAGCAATATGTTCGGCACGCACACACATTTCTATTCGAACTTTGTGTTATTTTAGCAAAACGATAAACCCTGAATTCCACCTAAACTTCATGAAAACAACTTTTTTTGCTGTTAATAATTAGGGCAAGCAAATGAAAATGTGTTGTATTAAATGATATTACGGTGATAGGCAATAATATTTCAAAACGAAATAATTAGGTACCTACCTACTAGCATAACGACCGTCCATAGTCGGTTATTATTAAGGTGTGAGCGTGTCCTTGAAAGCGGGATTTCATTCAACCGGCCTGAATCGTCTAACGTGAACATCTATCGCTATCGCTTGTCGTGTCAATCGCTTTTCAAATTATGTGTGATGCCATTTATAGCTAATCATGATACGTTTGAAAGCGATAGCGATAAATGTTGAAGTTAGACGATAAGGGGGCTATTGTAGTTGTCTCCTGTCTAGGCGACACAATCAGCTGTGTTGGGTGTTTTATGAAATAAAACTCCTCAGAAACTTTTCACAGTTATATTATGTTCACACTTCAAATAACATAATAGGCTTTTCACAATTATAATTGAAATACAGAAGTACACTTTGCAAATCAACCGACATCGGACCGTATTTGAGCAGAGTAACGTTCTGCGACTGCGTTTTGAAGAAAACTGTGGTTGAACCGCGCGTGTACTCTTTTATAATTTGCCAGGCCCCATCTTTTCGCGCTATCTTTCCGCGCCACATTTTAGCACGTGCCCGAATCGACATTGTCATGATATTCGGGGTAATCGGTTCAACCGCGTTTCCTTTAACAACTAAATCGAATAAATGTGATTTAAATATGCTTATTAATTATAGAAATAACTAAATTTAATACAATTTGAAATTAATTATGGATTCACGACAGGTGTGTCTCGTCTGGAAAAACGTTAAAACTAAATATTGACTTTTAGAATTTTCAAAAACTAATTCCACAGTCTTGTTTCTATACATGAACACTACCTCTGGGTTGAGTTTCGCCAATTGTTTTTATGTAACCCTATAGGTTTTCTATGTTTATTTAAATTTCATTAATTGACGCCGCTATCACACACTTTGTACTACTTTACTATCGAAATAGATATAGATTTTACATCAAGATAACAGCTAAATCAATACCCAATCTACAACTTAATCTTTATGTGTGTGTACGAATCTAAAATATTATGTCAGTGGTGTGCTGAACGACGCTAGTCATCCAAAATTACAAACAGGATATTTGCGAAGCCCCTCCGATACATGAATAATTGAACATTTAACGTTTGATCCCCAAAATTATATTCCTCAATTAATGCTGAAATGTGGGCTCAGTAACTGTCTTGGAATTGTTTTTGGCTTCTGAAACAAATTATTAGTATAACATTTTCGGGCGATTTAATTTATCGCAATATTATTTTTTGCGAAGACGGGCCAAGTCAAGAGCATCTGAAATAGAAGAGCTTGCTTGATGCATGTGGTATAAGTGGAAGGGTTGTGTCAGGATCGTAGCAGATTGGAATCTGTAGTCTCTACTTACCCTTCTGAGAGACTTCTGAGATGTAAAAAATTTGGGTAGGTATATACATTGAGAAAAATGTCTTTTTGGCTTCATTATAAAATAGCATTACATAAGTTTGAAGTACGGTGAATTGTTTTTAAATTTAGTGATAATTGGAAAATATTATGCTGTCATTAAAACGTTTGAGGAAATAATCGAGTTTTTGAGGTAAGTAACGCAATGTTATAATGACAGATCACCGTAGAATTGGTCACAGAAAATAAGATTATTATTTTCGTATTACATCATGCCTTCCTCATAAAAGAGGTTCATCGTATTTTATTGTTATGTCCGTAGTGAATCATCATAATTTCAGGTGAATTCACTTAATTTTATGATTACCAGTTTTCTCAATGTAGAAGTCGTGCTATTACCGCAAATATTTTTCGTGAATCCAAT
Organism: Ypsolopha scabrella; assembly: GCA_910592155.1. NCBI lineage: Eukaryota > Metazoa > Arthropoda > Insecta > Lepidoptera > Ypsolophidae > Ypsolopha > Ypsolopha scabrella. Next base: position 23,387,305 of record OU342976.1, read on the forward strand.
GATTTCCATCTCTTTGGATGCCATGTCAACTTTACTATCACGAAATGTAAAATACATTTGTTTTATGGGTTTCGTACCCAAAGGGTAACCAACGAAACCTATTACTGAGACTGCACTGCCGGCTGTATTTCATGAACCGTGGTCGTTATACGGTTGAAAGTTTCACAGATGATGTATTTTTGTTGCTGCTGTGACAACAAATACTAAAACCGGCCAAGTGCGAGTCAGACTTGCGCACTCCCATACAATAGACATGATTTTTTTGCCGTTTTTATAGATAATGGTACGGAACCCTTCGTGCGCGAGTCCAAATCGCACTTGGCCGGTTTTTTCAATACTCACATTGCGGTCTATGACGTCATCGCTGGTGTCGGAGGGAGGGCCAAACACATGTTTGTGTTGTTGCCGAATGGATCTTCACAACGATATTATCGTTTTTGTAATAACATTTAATATTGTTGTAACATTGAAGCTTTCTAAAGTACATGAATGTTTATGTCTCAATATTCGTGGAATGCTCGACATTTTCACCGAATTCACGTCAAAACAGATATCGATAAGAAAGCGAGTTTCAATATCGTTGAACGTTTACGTCATATTACAACGTACTATTTGTTGCGTGATTTCAATTCAATCGCAATATCGCAATATGTAGGCATGTGTCAGGATCGTATCAGATAGAAATCTGTAATATCTGCCTACCCCTCTGGGTTACAGGCGTGAATACATGTATGTATGTTAGTTGCCATGAGATAATTAAATAACCCTTCTTAATTTTAATAAATACCCGCGGTTTCGGGTGTTATACCTAAAGATCTACATACTGCAATACCAATAAAAGTTTTTTAACTTTTTGTAGAATGAAGTTCTTGAAGTTTATATTTTTTGAATTTGCATTAAATACGCTTTGTTAACGGTGTTTTTTTCTGCTATTCATAAGATATAGCTATCAAAGCAAAAAAAAAATCATGCAATTTGTCTACTTTTTTACGATTTATTCGAAAAATTACCGTGAAACTTATGAAAATTAATACCAGCAATGAATTCTACATCTTCCGTTTATACGAAAATGATACCAAACTTGTCATAGCAGCCAGCTGGAAACGTATAATTTACTATACTACATACTATAATATATTTTTAAAAGAAGGTGGGCGGCCGGCTCTTTTGTAACCTGCCGCCCCCCGGCCGTAGCATTTTTTTTAATCTGGCCCGCAGTAGAAATGCTTGACAAATGAATGTGGTGAGTTGGTGAGGCTCATAAACTCATACAATAACTCAGTAAATTTTTTCAAGGTTCTGTATGGGAGCGATCCAATAAGTCTCTAAGTAATACGTGATCCACGCGAACAACTGCGGGAGCGTCCACTAGTCATCTACTATATACAAATAATAAAATAGTTAAGAAGTCGTGTCCATAGACATTTTTATTTTTTTATGTATTTCCTTATTTATTGGTATTGTAATGAAACTAAAAATATTTTATTTTGATTTTTTTTGTCTGTATGTTCGTACGTTCCGTTTTAAATCGAGAACTACTCAACGGAATGGGATGCGATTTTCTTTATTATCATCAATGTGATTCTTTTCAACATAAAGGCTATAAATATATAAATTTTTATCTCATTTTTAAATAAAATTTATGAAATAAAATGGTTATATCTTATTTTGCGACTATTGTTTAATATATAATAATTATCAGGGGTTTTTAGCAGAATTGCCTCATTTTATGGATTAGAATTAGCGTGAACGTCCATACAAACTTAAAAGAGAGTTTTAAGTTGGTGTGATCATTCATTTACAACGCAATGTATAAAATTACAAATTTTTGGTGGAAAAACCTTATTGACATTAAACGATGGTCGCGAAATGCCATAAATCACATTTATTACTTTTTATTCAACAATAAGAAAAACAATCATAAGTTGTGCATTTTGCACCGAGCTCGAAACGTTCCGCCTTAAAGCATAAAACTCGTCGCTTATACAGTTTTAGACTTGTAGACAGTTAGCAACAGTACAGTTTAGTAAAATAATAACAATTTTAACTTTAATTTATAACTATAACTGAACTATAACTATCTGGAACAGTCTTCGGTCAAAAATGTATTTAAAGCATAAAAAATATATATTATTACTTATTGACTGACTTGATCTATTAAGGCGTAGTAGGTCGATCGCACAACGAAATAGATAATCATATCTGAAAAAGCGCGCGAAATCAAGAAGAGAGTGGATAATGCTGTTTTTCAATGAATAAAATTTAATATAAATTCACACAATGCGTTTTTTTTTTAATAGCTTTGTTATGGTTTAGATAATAGGTTTATATGTTTTAAACAGTAATCATCGTTATTTTTACTTTATAAGCTTCGACAGACTGCTTGTTTGAAATTAAAAAATAGCGTTCACTTTGCTATTTTTTACTATAGAGCCAATTTTTTTCCATCGCGTTTTGGGCTGTTACATCGCCTTGGAAAAGACTTTGTTTATGACATGTATTTATTTTAGAACCATATCTATTGTAGTTTGGGAGTACTACTTGTTCCAAAACTCCATTTTTACTACCTACATCGTCTTAAATCCTCGACCAAATGGCTGGATCTATGAACATAAAATGTGGACTGTATAGGTTTTCTGTATGATGTAGAGCATCTACTAAAATTTCAAGAAATTCCCACGCTATTTAGAGAAATGGGAGCGAGCTGCGAGGCGTCCGCTTTTATACCTACTACACTAATCAAACAATTTAATAATTAGTAAATTATAAACAGTAATTTAATTATATATCTGAACTGAAGCACAAATTTTCAAAGAACAATTTTAGAATCAACATCTGGGGGCACGGCAGTGCCCCCGCCAAGTCGAGCTAAAAAGCGGCACGGCCGTACCATTTCTTTCTCGAAACAGTTCCGGCCATTCTCGACCCCTCTAAAACTTCGTTGTGGATAAAACTAGAAGCGTGAATTTTCAGTAACCAAGCAGGCATTGTATAAACACGGTATATTTTAAATTTCATTTAATTTGAACCAGTAGTTTGAGAATTATAACTAGTCAAAGTTTCTCAACTTTGTCACTCACTCACTCACTGACTGACTGACTGACTGACTGACTGACTGACTGACCAATCTTTAAAACTCTAAGGCACTTTTAGCAGACATAGAAGCTTAAAATTTGGAAAACAATTAGTGTTTAGTGTATAAATCAAGTAAAAACTAAAATATTTTGCAATTTCGGTCTAGTGCTCTAAATCGCACCAAATAATCTAATTTAATGTAATATGTATTACTTGTGAGATACATTGTATTTTCATGCGATGGCCAAGTCAATCTATTTACTTAAAACATAAAAGATTTTTAATATTGATATGGTCACTATAAGATGTTGTTAGGTTAGTTAGCTAATTATGTAATAACTTAAGACAGAAGGTCCCTTAAGTAGGGACTGAATAAATTAACCGACTTGGATTTACATGGATCTCACAAGTTTTAACGGTAGAAGAACCAAGTTGCGAGACTTGGTTTTCTTTACAAGTTTTGTTTTTGATGCCATTGCTTCTACACGAAAACAATAGGTTTTCAGAGAAAATAGTATGAATGAATTATTTTTAACAGGCAGGGCTTCGCGCAGTTTGCTTAAAAATTCATTTCCTATTCTTTAAAAAAATATTAAATGATAAGAAATGATAATTACTTTTTTATTCCCGTTGAGAACTTTCTAACCTATAGTAAATTTCGATACATAACTTGGTTAATACATAGCTATAATGGTTGCAATGGTATACACCAGATGGTAGAGCTAGTGCCGGGTTCAAATGTGGAGGTACCACCATCTTAATACTCGCAAATCAAGCGGACAGCTCGCAGACAGGCACAACCAGGTGGCTAACCATTGCCTAGGACCGTTTGAAGGCGGTATATCCATTCCCAATTGCCGGGCTTTCGGGCACCGCGCTAACCAACCCGTCTGTCCAACATGAAAATGGCGGTGAAATCTTGGAAAGGCCTAAGTCCAGCAGTAGGCGAAACAGGCTGATGGATGGATGCATGGTTGCAATTGGGAGATGGGCGACTGTAAATCTATTGAGCGATTATTATGTGCATTACTAACTAGTGTATCAAGTAGTTTCAAAACTTCAGTGTACAAGTATGGTGGGAAAATGCCACGGTCTAGGATGGGTACCTGAATTGGCAGAGTTGGCAAAACACTTGCCTTGTAAGCAGAAATCGCAGGTACAAAGCTTGGCCAAATAAATTTTTTCAAAATATTTATCTTACGTGAAATTTGTTTCTTATTGATCTTTTCTATATTTTTAAAGCACTCTGATAATATTGTTCAATTTGATGGAATGAATTTGATAATTTAAATCTTTGAAATATTTTTTCTCTAGGTACGTAGATAAATAAAGTCATTTTATTAAGATACATTATTTATAACTCAATTAATACAAAATTAAAACTAAATAATCCTAAAAACTTAAACAAGCTAAAGACCTAAAAATAAAAATATTGTAAACTAAACTAAGTAAAAATTAATTTAAATTATTATACTTTATCGAAGTCATCGCTGTCACCGGGCAGGGTACCCAAGATACTGGCGGCATTGCCTCGTTGAATAACTAGGCTTATTCGTTGGCCGAGGTAAGCTCCAGCTCTTGGATCCTCTTGAATCCACCAGACGCCATGCTATCTATTTGTAGCGCTGTCGAGCATCAGGACTCCAAGGCCCGAGTGTCTCGACGCCAAACGGCACAAACATGTAGCCCTCACCAAGAGTTGCAGCCGCCGCGCCAGCTGTGACAGCGGGCAACCGGACGTGAGCCGCGGCGAGCGTGTCGACGTAAGTAGCGCTCACATCAGGGAGCGTCCATTCTGCCAAGGGATCAGGGTCATTTCGTCGACCTTCTTGCCATGGAATAAATTGACTTTGAATTTACGTTAGAAAATAAGTGTCACATATTTGATTTTCGTACGAGTTTTTTCCGCGCATTTATGCAATTATTGATAAGTACCTACTGGATAAAATTTTAATTGCATCTCTCTGCCAGTCATCATTCAACTAACTAAATAGTGTTCTGCTTACGTGTGAATTATGTTAAGTGAATTATTAAATAAATAAGTAAATGACAAATACATATCGTTATGACATTATACCCAAAGGGGGTTTCAGTATAGTATCCAAATGTAGGTAAACTGTCAATATAACAGTCAACCGTCGCACTCTTTCTCTTTTCACCGACGAGTGGTTAACGGTCTATTCTCCGGATTTGTAATTATTTTGTAACAAAATCATAATGATAACGCCCAAACTCCAACTTTTAGCTCGTAGTTTGATGTACCCATTAACTTATTTTTAGTAATTATAGTAGCTTCAAAATAATAGGATTTCAAATAGTCGTGGTTCGGAATACGAAAAATCTCAAAATGATCTTAATCACGACTATGGAAAATTCAATTATTTTAATGCTAATTCAATGTCATTAAATATAAGTTTGTATGTATATTAAACTACGCGTATTTGTGAACATATATAGTTCGTAGCTAAAATTTGTTTTTTGAGCGACGTAGTTATTTCCTAAGATTTAGTTACAAAATATTACAAATCCGGAGAATAGACGCATAAGGTTTTGAAGCATTTCCTAGACACAAATTGTCTAAAATTCTATCGATGCAATAAGAACTTGCATACACTTTGGAACTGAGTTTCTACCTGACTATTACTATACCTATACATTGCGTACAGAGCACTTGCCTTATTTATAAGACAGGGACACCAATATATATCTGTGCTTACAGAAACCTTACATCTTTCATAACCTGAATAAAGACACGCCCCTTCAGCATGAGGAAGTACTAATAAACTCTGGCGACGAAGTGCGATGCAACGTGCTACCGATACCGTGACCGTCGTCTTAAGGTGACAAGGCGACAAGGCGACAATTACTGCTAGCTCACTCACTCACTCTCACTCACTGGTGACCCCGGGTGCGTGCGTCTCAGTTACTCATACGACTCATCCCGCATTGGTATTTCCGTGGAATCAAGTTGCGAACGCGCTAAAATTACAATTATCATAATTAGAATTCTTCAAAAATAATCAAGGGGAATCATTTGGTGTTATAACATCTTCAATTTGACTAAGTTTCAATTTGTTACCTTGTATACTTAATTAATTAAACCATATATCTGTTTTAAATTGGACCTAGGTTTGGTATTTATTTAGTTAAAGATTTTGGTAATAGTTTAAAATTTTAATCAAGGCACATCATTTCAGTTACTCTGTAGTTTATGATGTTATCATTTTTATTTTTTATTTTTGCCGTCTGACTAAAACCAGCCATTAATTTCGACTTTCAACGACACAAGCAGGTTTAGTCCTTTGGGAGATTGAACTTCATACACGTTTTTCAGAAAACCACATGAAAATACAGAACTGAAAAAAATACATATTATTCTCGAAGATATGAGAAATCTTTTGACTATCTCAAAATCATTATTTGAATCTTTCACATAATGGAAAAAATACCTAAAGAGACTTCTGAAAATTGTATTTATCACGTTTTATGCCTGTAATGTGAATCGTATTATTACAAAACTTGATACGAATATTTTGTGTATACTTGTCCATATTTTTGCTACAATATATTTTATCAATAATTCCTCAAAGTTTCTTTTATGTTAAAATTCTGTCAGATTATTGCTTACGTTAAATTTGTATGTATACTATGTCTAACTTGCTCACTCGCGCTCAACTGTAGATAAGTTCGTCCTGCTCTCTCACAACCTCACAACATATTTTTCCAATGCCCACTTCACCTGCGCTACGATGTACGATGTACGCAATGTATATGTCGCAGTAAAGTAGTTAAATCAGAGAGTTAGTTGAATCTCTAGACAGTTAATTAAAGATCGACATTCAATCAAGTCGCTAAAGTTCCGTCAGACAAGTGAGTGAACGAAACGTTTAACGAGTTTCCTAAACGTTCCTAGGCGCATTTCAACTTTGGTAGGGTGACCTTTGTGAGGCGTCCCCGAGTAGGATACTAAATAGTCGCATAATGGATAGGTCGAAATGTATTTAAAAACACTAGGTTAGGTTAGGTTTGAACATTATGAAACAACTCAGAGCCGAGCGAAGCGGAGCGGAGCGAGGCGTCCCCGAGTAGGATACTAAATAGGTGCATAATGGATAGGTCAAAATGTATTTAAAAACAGTACGTTAGGTCAGGTTTGAACATTATGAAACAACTCAGAGCCAAGCGAAGCGGAGCGGAGCGAGGCGTCCCCGAGTAGGATACTAAATAGTCGCATAATGGATAGGTCGAAATGTCGAAATAACAATAACAAATGAAATAATCATGGCGGAGTCGACAACATGTTTACAATTTCACCAAAGACCACAATTTGAAACAAAAACCACTCACACAACAAACCCACGTTGCACAACGTTTGCCAAAAGAAAGACTCTAAATGTAATCAGCTGTTGTCGTGACCGCCATCTTGTTTTACATTATTAATCAATCAACACGCTGGCTTTCGGTCAGACAGATAGTTAAACGTTTTCGACGCTGCTTTATTTAAATCAAAATGCTAGCGACTTGATTGAATGTCGATCTTTAATTAACTCTCTAGAGATTCAATTAACTCTCTGATTTAACTACTTTACTGCGACATATACAATGTGGTTCTAAGCTACGCGTCCCAGTGCGCGAGCACAGCGAGCATCCCATAGTTCACACCGACCGACCGCATGAGGCGCAAGTTCTGTCAACATAAAGTGTCAAATACTATACGTGAGTCGCGATCTTATCGGTTCTATGACGTTAGAATCTAACGCGACATTTTGTGCATGAAATCTATCAAAATGGTCTCTATTGCTTGTTATTCATTCAGAGCAAGGTCGTCTAAATTCTGGTGGTTTTTTCCGGCTCATTAAAATTTTCCTCTAATATTAGTTAATCTGTTGGTTTCACATTATCACTAAAACAATAGTTAAACCTGAATCTTTAAGATCGTAACTTCAATCACATGTTTTGCTAAGTTTCTTGTAAGCTAGACTATATTTTTTTTACGTATTTGTACTCAGTGCGCTCAAAACTTTTATTTCTCATAAATATTGCATTAAACATATTATTGATTTCTTTATTTTTAGTTTATGAATGTAAATTATTTGAAGTAAGAGAAATTTGCATTATTTTTTCCGTTAGACAATTAAGTTCCATTTTCATAATTTAATTTGAAAATTTCAACATAAAATATACTCTTTAAACTTTCGCGATTTTCACACATTATTAACTTTGTATTGGGGTCTTACTCTCGATAACTAACAACATACCTTAATAGATATGTGCTTGACGTTTCGACGCCTCTCTAGGCTGTCGTGGTCACAAGCTAACTGACGAGAGTAGCAGCAAAAATGCCCTTGGCGAGCCGGCGGCACATTATTTTTCTTTTTCCTACCCGCACTTTGTCTTTTGTTAATTAATTGTTACTATCTTATTAAGGTATGTTGTTAGTTATCGCGAGTAAGACCCCAATACAAAGTTAATAATAAAATATACTCGATTAAAATAAATAAATGATATTTTTAAATATTACTATTTAAAAAAATTTAAAATAAAATTGACTAAATACGTCACAGAACCGTTAAGATGGCGGCCCACGTATAGCAAGTAGGATCCCTTGAGAAATAGCAGTTGCGGAGGTCTCGAGTATAATCGACATTCAGTGTCTTCCTATCAATATTGTATGAGCCTGTACTCTACGAGTATAAGATGTGGCCAGTGAAGAATATTTTATGGTAACCCTACTTTATAGACTTGAAAGCGCTTCTGTAGGACTTAAATTAAAAATTTAAGGCTTAATAAAATGTTACAAGGCGTAAACAGAAACGATTATGGCGAAGTCTGAGGGTGTCTGTTTGTCTGGTATAAGCATAGGCTATATTATTTAATCTATGGTATAACTCAAGAAGTGTTCGGACGACTGACCTGAAACTTTACAAGGAGTGATTATTAATTATAATTATTATACCAAAATCCTGAAAACAAAGGGGAATTTTCCGTTGAGTCTCATTTGGAACATATTTTTAAACATCTTACTTCCTATAGTTTGATCGCGATCAATTATTGAGTCTAACAAAGTCGTTACAAGTTCACGTTCGTTTAACCAAATTGATACTGAAGACTAGGTAGGTTCTCAGTATCAAAGTTCAATGACCTTTTTTCTGAAATTCTCTAACGCAAGCCCAGCCCCAAATCAATTATTATGGGAGGCCAACATTTCGTTTTGCGAAGTTAGCAAAAAGCATTATTAGTTCGAGATACGATCACTCAGCAAGCATCGAGTATGAATTTGGCTGCGTAAATTAATGTCACCGTACATAGTCAAACAATGCCTTATTTCAAGTAGACTGTAGGTTCGAGTCATGGCAGTACAAAAAAGGCGAAAGGAATTTCGCTAACCAAAACTGAAGCACCCATAGTAAGCCTAGACTCGTGTACGCACGAGACCGGCACGCACACATTCACATAATAGTAAGTTTATTCTCCATAGTGAGTCCACTCACACACTTGTAAACCGCCGCGATTGCTATGCTTCAGTTGTTTATTAGCGGCGACTCCGTCCACATTTTTTGTACGTCTATGGTTCGAGTACATAAATATATGTATAAACAGTTCTGAAATGGTAAACAGCATTGTTTTAAACTATTCAGGTGGATTGATGTATTTTGTTAAAAGAACGTCATTGTTGTATCACTTATTGCATGTATGTACATCCATTCATATTTAATTAAACGAGTTTCTATAATGTTAAAATATTTATAAAAATATATGAAACTATTGATGATTCCCTGATACAAATGTACTTTTTAGAGTTCCGTACCTCAGGAGGAAAAAACGGAGCCCTTATAAGATCACTTTGTTGTCCGTCTGTCTGTCCGTCCGTCCATCCGTCCGTCTGTCGGTGAAGATCCTTAATTTCGGGAACGCGTGGAGATATCGAGTTGAAATTAAAACCATATACTCAAGTCTATAGTCCCTTGAAGCTGTGAAAAAATCAAACAAGATATGGCCGTTTATGCCGTAAAAAACGTATATTTCGAAACTCTCAATGAAAGCAAAATTTATATAGGGTATTTTCCGTTGACCTAAAACTATGAAATTTCGCGAGTCGTAATACCGTCTTTTACTAGAAGTATAGAGAAAAATCTGAAAACTATAAATTAAATCATAAAAAATATAGTCTATGACGGAACCCTCAGTGGGCGAGTCCGACTCGCACTAGTCCGGTTTTTGAAATATAAAAGGTGACTGTTTCGTTACCGTTTTAATAAGCGTTAGTTAGTTAGGTGACCATTGCCAGGTTAGTTACAGACTCGACTGTTAAGGTACCACCATATTACTCGAAAATTATTCGGGGGAGAGTAAGAGGACAGCTCTCAAACCATTTAAGAAATACATATTTTTTAAGTAGAAAAAATTATAATAAATAACGTCCCCTCACTAAATAGTAGATCAAACATTCCATAAAAAGTGAATCGACGCAAATAAACAGTCCATGTTTCAGACAGAAAATAAAAAAACACGATCGCTCGTTGCTATGGTAACAATGTTGCATAATCCGACTCTTCGATTTAGACAACACAAACCATAAAGCAACTCCTCTATGACACAAACACAGTACAATGTGGCGGATTTTTTACGAGCACAGAGGTAGATATTGATTTTTAAAAAAATTACGATTGATGACGGCACTAATCCTTGGGCTTAAATATATCGAAAATTGTAAATATTTTCCTTTTTATGTTTTTAAACATTAATATTGTAAATAATAAGGCTCAAAAAGAGTAAAATATACATTTATTCATTTTTTTCTTAGTTTTTCTGTTTGGTTTTTATAGTTTAAAAAATGAGTCACCCCTTTCAATCGTTCGAAATTTCCGTTATGAAAATGCAAAATACGGCGAACTCAAAATATATAAGGTCTGATTAGCGCTGAATGATTTGGCTAAGTGCGAGTCGGACTCGCGCACAAAGGGTTTCCTACCACCCATTGATTGAAAGTCAAACGAACTTACCTGTAAGTGAAGTTCGACTGTAATTATGTGAAGTTGTGGTCTCGTCCGAAGATGATAGGTCCCACCCTACCCTTTTTGCTTACAATTTACTTATTGTAAGAAAGTTAGCCCTTGTTGCAAAATTGAGAAAACTCTTTAAACTGAATCAAGTATTTCGATATGACAGTTGGAGGCAGCACTGTCGTGGCTGCGTTCTGATTTTTCTTTCAGCTTTAAAATTGTGTGACGCCAGTGAATGCAAAAACCGGGACTACACTTGTTATCTAATATCATCGAGGACGAGACAACAACGAACATCGTTTAAAGGTACTACCACCGCACAATGTAATAACGACAATATAGATGCCTTCAAGGCTACAAAAAATGAGCTCAAAAAATGGTAGTGCCTCACAAAAATTGGCACCCTTTGCGCACAGAACCAATTCTTTTTGTATTTTTTTTTTATTATTTTTAATTACATATACACTATGTTAAATCTGACTTAATTTTAAAATTACCGTCTTAAGTAGTAAGTCTTACTGTATATTTAAACTATTTTACAAATATTGTTTTATTAACTAGATACTAAATCCTTTCACTACATATATTTTTCATTGCGAAACAACACTTATCCAATTAATAATAAAACTGTTTTTAGCCGAAAGTTTTCTAATTTTATGTTTCAAAATGAATTCATTGCAGTGAAGTAATATAAATTGCTTAAAAAGTGCCATAATAATTTGATTAAATAGTAATAATTATAATGTTTTATATCTTTATTTTAATGACCCGAAAACATACATTTTAAAAACAAGCATTTTCGGGTTAAGGTGGTAAAGCAGAAACTCGGTGCAAAATGCACATCATAATATTGTTTTCCTTACTTTTTAATAAAAAGTATGCAAAAATTACGTTCTAAAGCAATTAGCGGAAATTTATTAGTAATAATTAAGTTTTCACATTCAAATTCTATCATTTTATGATTTAGATTTTGATTGCATCCGATTAACAAACTTAAAAGCGTATTTATCGTTGTTACCGAATGTAATCAAAATTTAATGTATAAAATAACATAATTTTAATGCGAGAACCCAATTTTATTCGTAATTAATTTCCGCTAATTGCTTTAAAACGCAATTTTTGCATACTCTTTTCTCAAAAGTAAAGAAAATAATATTATCGTATGCATTTTGCACCGAAATTCGGTCTTACCACCTTAAACACGAATTCCCTCGACTTACTCGCAATACTTTCGGAGACGCGTGAGTCATTTTGAATCAGTCAGTCAGTGCGCTTGTCGTGGAAACAAGAAGTCGCAGGTTCGAATCCTGGCTCCAGGATTTTTTTTAGAATATTTATATACTTTAAATTTGTGTCTATTTGATCTTTTCTACTTTGTAACGCATTCTAATAATATTTATGTGCGAAGAATATTCACAAAGATTATATTTTTTCATTTATTCAAAAAATCATAATTTCAGAACTTAGAAGGTAAAGAACTTAAACCGATTGATACGATACAGTAAAATACTAAATCGGCCGATAACTTGATGTATTCAATCAGAAAACACGATTCATGAATTTGTAAAATATTCTTAATAAATAAATAATATTATCTTTTTTAAAAGCCTTTATTTTGAATTTCATATCAAAAACTTATGTAAATAATAAATAGGAAAAAAAAATCCCAAGACATACTTGGGGACTGAATATATAATATAATACAGGGCCCGAGATCTATCTTGAGTAAAATATCCCGAAATTTTGACATAATTGTAGATTTTCCTTGAGACAAGCCTTTCGTCCGCGGCTCCACTCGCCTTTGTTCAATCTCGGCCCCGTTTTCGGCTTGGGCGATATTTTATCAACACTTCTTATACACCTTCGCTTACCTGTTGACCACGTTCACTACGATGGTATGACAATAAAGAAAACTTCAACCATTTAAGTGGTTCTTAAATTTAAACGGAGCATTCAATATACAGACAGACTTACAGACTTCTAAAATGGGTAGTTTTGGCTTAAATACAATACACTAATTACCCATTTCATTTAGAATTTCGCAGACATATTTAGTACTTTATTATAAGTAGGTATCTATAGATATAGATAACGGTTTCCATTTCTGACGAAACTTTAAAAATAGAATATGTCTATTTCTGTAAAAATGGTTCTTCTGACCGTCTGACATTACATGACGAAGGCGACGGGTCCACTATCCGATAGAAAGCTCGTCCGCTTAGCTATTCGCATGATTGAATGTATTATACATTTCCATTTTTAGGTCATCCCTCGACCAATAGATTTTGTCAATACATTCGGGGTTCTCTCAAAAAATGTACATGTTAAAAAGTACACCGGGCATAGATGTACTGGTATTTAAATTAAACCACTTAGTAAATAACATGATGAACAAAACACTTGTACTCGTTTCACAATACCGTAGTATGTTAATCCCAACCGGTTTCGGTATTACACCATTATCAAGGGTTTTAATAACTAATTACTAACACATTAGTATACACTTATAGAAGAGCCAACGAGAGATGGCACCTATGGCAGCTGCGTTTAGTGATGGGGTGCATTTTAATTTCGGCAAAAATAAAAGTGCGACTAGTGACTTGAGTAAATGAAATATCGATTTATTTGACACGTCATACAACATGCATCATAATAATACAAATGGCAAATATGCAATTGCTTACATTAACAAAGCAGCCATTAAATCTAGAAAACTGGTTTACAATTTTTTAATCATAAAAAGATATAGTTTGTAAACAGACGGAGCCGTACAATTAAGGAGAATAGAACCCGTTATTTATTGATTACAATTCAGCCACTAACATTACTCATGATCCCTTGAGTTTTGACAAAAATTAGAAACTTTTGCTATAAAGTCTTTATAAAATCTAAAAATGATAATCGAAACGAGTAGTACGTCACTTTTCGCTGCCAGCAACAATGAAGTATTAGATTATTTTAGTGACACTTAGGCATAAACAATTATGAAACTTGGTAGACATTTAAACGTCATAGGTGCCATCTCTCGTTGGCTCTAGTTTAGTAAATGTTATAAACCCCTCCAAAGTGAAATGACGGAGGAGAGTAAAAGTACAGCTCTCAAACAGGCACACCCAGGTGGCCCACCATACCTGGCCTGGGAGCGATTGATAGCGGTATATCCATCTTATACAACATGAAATTAAGTCATTTTGTTAACGGAAACTGATGATAGTACTCTTCCATATGAACAACTTTTAGCAGGGATTTGTCTGTACAATTTATCTGCTGCACTGTGACTTTAATTGATTGATATGCTTAATTCATATTGAGGACTTGGTAGATGATTAGGCCCAAGGACACATAAATAAAATAAAAAATTAAAAGTCTTATTGCTCCGAACTGTTTAAAGATCATAATTGAAGCCAACTCTGAAATCGTGAAACAAATATCAGCTGTTCCATAGAAAAGATAAATACCTACTCCACCCAAATGTATGGAACAGCTGATATTTTTTTCACGATTTCAGGGTTGGCTTCATAGTAAGAGTTGTTAATATGGACGAGTACTATCACTAGTTTTCGTTAACAAAATGACTTAAATTTCACGTTGTATATATCAGACTGGACAGACTGGTGAGGTGACGGGCAGCGGCATCATTCTTTCATTAGTGCGAGGGTTTCGGCACCACGCTCGCCAAACCGCCTGCTCAGCGTGTGTGAGTATGGAACTTTTTTCCAGGAGGACCTCCAATGTGGCAAAATCCAATAGTGACGAACCTGGCTGATGGATGTGGATGCATAGTATATAAATCATGAAAAATTACTAACCTTTTAAATATTAATAACCTTTTCTAAACGAAACTCACCTTATATGTATGCAATCAGACCTACGACGTAGCAGAGCTACAAAGCGGAAAAACTGTGGTGTCGTAGCGCTTGCTACAACGTAGCAAAACGTGTATTCAAGTTATGGCGAAGTGAGACCCAAAGTAAGTACACATATTTTGCGACCGCCTCGGACAACCAATCTAAAGAAGCTCAAAACTACTAGTACATAATACTACTTTTCATACAAGAAACTCACTGTCCAATTTTCATGTTCCTAGGTTCAGCCATCTGGTCTGGGCGTTAATAGATCAGTTAGTCAGGCAGGATATTTTTATTTTATTTTTATTTATCTACAGATAAAACTTTAATATTTACACGTTCATGTGCACACTTACACACTCTCGGTGGAACTCGTGCACTCCCCTGCAGGCGACGGCAGAATAACAGGGTCGCGGATTTCGGTTTGCAACATATGCTGAGTCGAAGCCTTTTCTCTTTGCCGTGACACACATACCACTAGAATTCATTAACTGTATAATATATGGTATTTTGTGTAAAGTTACTTGTTTAAGCTTTAGAAGTTTGTTTGTTAAATTCATTTTGTATCATTTTTATTGTTTGTATTTTTGTGTTGTGTTTTTGAAAATAAATCATTTATCTATCAATCTACTGTTTTGTATTGGTAATAAAATTTCAGTGCATTATGGTCGCCTTAATAGAATTAACTGAACTTGACTGAACAGAAAAATATGACGAAGTTTTCTCAAAATCTCCATATTTTAGAAAATCTTGGGAAAAAGCAGTTTGACACAAGATATTTCAATGAAATTTTCTTTTCTGATTTCTCTTATAAAAACTTAAGGTCATTACGTACTTATTTTACTGCAAACGACTTTATTTAAAAGAGAAGCGTTTAACCAACAAATAGAATTAACATTAAACTGACCGAGCTTTAAATATCCTTCACCTATCGGGCAGAAAAATAAATACATCTGTTTCATATTACAATAACCATTGAAATTACCAAATTGACCAGGATTCGTAGTGCCACACTGTATTACTCTGCCCTCGTAGGTTGTAAAAAGCATGCTACATATCACTACATACAATAGCTATGTTGAAATAAATTTTGCTTAAAAATATTGGAGGTAAATACATACAGATTGCCACAAGGGAACCCCCTCTCAATTGTCTTTCTCAAAAATTGGAAGTAGTTCAGAACTACAGAGGTTGCTTCGCTTCACTGCACTTCGTTTGGCTCCCGAATTTATGACCACAAGTAATCTAACACGCTCTTCGCTAGCTTCACTCGTCATCGCACCTCTATTTGCCTTTTAATTAAAAATATAAAACGATCCCTGTTTATTATTAGAGTGCATTACAAACTGGAAAAGATAAATTAGAAACAAAGGTAAAGACAAAAATTTGAAAAAATTCCTCGGTACAGGATTCGAAAAAAACAATTCAACGGTCTAGGTAAGTACCTCGGTGGCGCAGTCGGTAGCGCGCTTGTCTTGTTATCAAGAGGTCGCAGGTTCGAATCCTGGCCCCGAGGAATTTTTTCAAATTCTTGTCTCTACATTTGTTTCTAATTTATCTTTTCCAGATTGTAATGCACTCTAATAATAATATTCAGAGTATTCCAAAGCGATGGATTTCGCAATAAAAACATAGATCCCTGTTTATTTCCTCATCCTGCTTCCTGCTAAAGTACATTAATTATCAAATTGTCCAATAAGCACTAAGCAATATTCATAATGATCAGACACTTTTGATAAACAATGAATTTAAATAGTCAATAATTATAGTGTCCAATTTTACTCGCCAATTTTAATTCATTCTGCCCAAGCAATACAAAATGCTTTCATTTATCACTTGGTCCAAAACATGTACATAGTTGCTGCAATTGAGCATAACTCATATTCGATGCTACTACTCGTATCTAGGGGCACAGTTAAATGGCGGAAACGGTAATGGCACTGGGGGAACAAAATATCGTTATTGTATATTATTTTTAACATGTGTTTGAACCTTTATTGAATGTTGGTCTATATTTGACAGCGTATATTCAAAAAGATTAACAAAGTTGGTGTTACTTTTATTTGATATTGGACTAAAATATTTTTTTTCTGTTTTCGCGACACCGACCTTTAATTTTGACCTATAACTATTATTTCTATTTGAAATAGGCTTTACTTTACCTACTTTACGAAAGTTGATCATAAATTTATGGATATATTTATAATTTGTGATTTGCTAAACACACTGCTCTAAGCTATACAAAATGCAGACTCAAGCACCACTCGCTACCGCATAAAAATGCACGCGCAAGCAGTATTAATATTATTCAAATATAATCTTAAATAACAAGCAATTTGCTGAGTTTTCTTTTCCTTTTTTTACTAGAAAATAGGAAAAGGTTAATCATCTGGCTTTCTTGTAATTGGCTGGACCAGAAAGGTTTCACGTTCAACGCGGAATTATATCATCAACACCACGTCAACCAGTCAACGGTGATAGTTCAGCGTCCACGAAGTTGAGTTGCCCATCTTCATTAGAAATGTAGGTGTAATGTAAAGGGGCTTTGGTCTAGTTTTTCTTATTTAACATTTAGCTCTTATGTCTTGAAGACGACTCTTTTCCAAGTTTTCAACGCCCTTCAGCATTGTGGCACGCACCTTAGGCTGTACATTCAGATATTGGCTGCGTAAGCACTACTTCCATCTCACAATGACTGCAAGAGGAATAACTAATTAAAAGAAATTATGTACTCGTGTATGTATATCATATTTATTCTGCCATTCGTAATTATTATTTTCAAAATGTGCAAGAATACTCGCGCTGTTTTGTTTGTTCGTGCGTTACCTACGCGGGCTCGGACTGAAAACCAGCGCTGTCGGTCTTACTCTGTAAGACTACAGCATATGCTGAGTTCTAGCCTTTTTGTCTGCTTCGACACATGATTTCATTTAGCTTTAGTCACATTGTTTTATTCTTTTATGTTATTTCCTTGTGTTTGACTTTATAATTTGTTTTTATAATTTATTGTGTGGTGGTAGATAAATAAATGGATATTCTATTCTATTCTATTCTATTCTAACTTGAGAGTGACTTGATTTGACTACGTTGGCCGACGCCCTAAGGGATAAAAATTTAAACCTCATTTCGTGACGCATTATTTTCCTGTTAATAGAGCGTAAAATAGGTCAGGTAAACTTTTCGCGATGGTACATTATGTTGCTGGCCAAACCCGGTTATAGGACATAATACTGTACAATGGGACAAGTTGATTTTGCTTCCGTGATTCAGGGTTGGCTTCGTAGTAAAAGCTGTTTGTATAGGAGAGTAGAGTTCAACAAAAAAAAACTGAACGCCCTCCACTGTGCTCATGGTGCTGCAGAACACCCTCGAGTCTCTCATCGGAACCAAGGCGCTACCCATCAGCACCAGGGTCAGTTGTTGTTATTGTTGTCACCAACCACAACCAAACATGGGAGGGGCGTCCAGTTTTAGATTAGACGATCTCTATACATACTTTTCGCCTTTTTGCGACTAATTTACTTAATTTATTTAATATTTTGCTAAGTTTCTTGCCCTTCTTCTTAGCAATACTAATCGAATGGTGCGGATGGTTAGGCATTATGTATATACAATATTTTTATTCCTATATTTCTATATTTTATGCAAGTGTATAACTTTATTACATTTTAGTAGCCCACCCTTAATATTTTTTGTATGTATTTCCCGTTTTTATTATTTCTTCATTGTATTATGTATATATCATATTTTTATTCCTAGATTCCCCTATTTTATTTATTTTTTATTTATTTATTTATTTAAAAACTTACGACTATCATTTATTAATGCAGGTGTATATTTTATTTCCCGTATTATTATATATTTTTTTTATATTCTAAAGACATATAATATTGTGTAAATTAACTTTGACTTGTAGAAAGTATACTTAATGTATCTATTTTGCAAAAATAAATATTTTGATTTGATTTGGTATTTTGCAAGTAAGATGCAGTGCCACTAACATTTAACAATCAGCTACGAGCTAATAACGCGCAGGCGATAACGTATCTGTGCTTCACGTTATAGTGAAATTACTGACACTCTTTTTATTGTTTTAATACTTATAATCCAGCCGATCCGATGCGAGAGCATTAATAGAGAGAAAGAGAATCTAAAAGAGAAAAATAATACCTTAAATTAAATTAAATTAAATTAAATTTCATTTATTTCGGATAACAGTGATCCATATTTGTTTGTTACATAGGTACATAAATCAAATAATTAATAACTAATATAATATAAAATCAAATTACAAAAATCGAAATAAAATAAAATAAAAATTACAATAATAGAATCATACAATCAAAATAAAATAAAATAAAAATATCAATTTCAATACCTTCTCACCGGCACTGCTAATGCGATATGTCTATCACAGCAGTGCCGGAGAAAAGGGCAGTCTAGTCTGTCTCCAATCATTTTCAGGACAACATTGGAACTGGCCCTAACTCTCCGCACAAAGAATGCGGCGCGCTTGCGCATAATGGTGGAGAAGCAGTCAGTGCGTGCCTCTGCGAACATGCCAGAGGCGCTGCAGAATCGGGGCAGCCCCAACAATATCCTGAAAGCATTATTGTACAGGACGCGAAGGTCGCTGTAACTTAATCTTAATAATAACCTTAATCCCCAATATTAATTCTGGAAGAGCTTGCCTCAATCGGTGAATGAGTTCAGAGAAAAAGATAGCAGATGGGGAACTGTAACACTCTAGGTATCTCGGTGGGAGACAAGCAGAATAGATGTAGGTATGCATCAATTACGGAAAAACCTATGCCTTGACCTTGAAATGTAGATTTTATTATTAAACTAGCCTTTCGTCATCGGCTCCGCCCACGTTTGGTTAATCTCTGCATATTTTATGTAACTTACTGATTACTTACCACCGATTTAAGGTCGCTCAGTGAGCTATGGAGCGGGCTGTGCTTGGGGTATCTCTGATGGATAGAATCCAAAATGAGGAGATCCGTCGGAGATCGAAAGTAACCGACATAGCCTGCAGAATCAGTAAGCTGAAGTGGCAGTGGGCAGGCCATAGACCGTTGAATTTTTAATACAGCAATACAAGCTGGTTAGATCAAATAGTTACAAAAAATATTCGGTGGACAAGTATGGTGGAAAAATTCAACGGTCTAGGTACGTACCTCGGGGGCGCAGTCGGTAGCGCGCTTGTATTGATAACAAGAGGTCGCAGGTTCGAATCCTGGCCCGAGGAATTTTTTCAAATTCTTGTCTTTACATTTGTTTCTAATTTATCTTTTCTAGTTTGCAATGCACTCTAATAATAATATTTAGGGTCCATATTATTTGCTGTAAATCGTGGGCCCTAGTTTCGACTGTCTAACTCATCTGGACATATCAATTTCGTGTCGGTAGGAAATTACTCCTGTGTGGCTAGCACGCCCCAGATACACAGCGTCTATCTATCCTACTTGCGGTGTCACGCATACCGCGGTTGCCAATGTGCGAGATAGCAAGATTCAAAATGTTTATTTTTAAAATAGATACATAAAGAATACGTTTTACATGTCAAATCTAATCTGTATAAAAATAATATTTTATGATGAAACAACTTACGGGAATTTATAAAAAATAAAGACTTTTTGGAATGAGAATATACATAGTGCAATTAATAAATAAGTTGATAAATAAACTGAATAGACCATAAATAAATATAATGCCTAACAAAATATATACTAACAAAAGTAAAAAAAAAAATTGTATATTCCTAAATAATGCAATGAATAAATAAGTTTATAGATAAATAAACTATAAGTAGATATAATGCCTAAATCTGCCCATTCGATTAATCTTGCTAAGAAGAAGGGCAAGAAACTTAGCAAGATCATGTCTCTTTTTTTTCAAGTATGATAGAAAGACACTGTATCGACCCCGAAGTCGGTTGTTCCCTTCTATAAGTTAAGTATCAGTTAACACCTTAATCCACTCTTTACGTGTTTACAATTCTTTTATTTACAAACATGATGAAATTTATTAGCGGCTGCCTAACCTTGTAAACACAGACATGCATGATATAACACTCAAGCGCATGTTATTGCATTTCGTGCATTACTATGTGGGATAAAAGTGGAGTTTCGATATCATGAAATCACTTTTTAGTATACGGCTTGGTTCCAAGTCCCGGAAAAAGCGTGCCAAAAAACACGACTTCGAATAGTATACTGTCGTAAAAATGTATTGCCCTGTAAACACAGAAGCAAAACAAAATGTTAATTCAGTAGAAATTATGCATGTTAGGTCAATTACCCATACGCACTTTATCAATTTATACATGGACTTTGTTTGATAAATATGTAGGACTTTTTACTGTGAGTATGGACGTTATATTGTCGTTATAAAGTGGTTTGAAATAGTTTATAGAGACAAGAAGTCTTCAGAAAAGAGTAGAATTAGAACACCACTTATTAAACTAAAAGTTTATTTTTCAACTGGCGTTGGATTACATCAAAAGATATTTAGTTGTAAAATAATTTAGATACTGACCATCAACGACGAATATAAAGTTAAAATAAAATATAAATAGACCACTTTGTTCACAAAATAGATTGATTGATGCATAGGTACGGAGCGAAAAATATCTTTCGACTATTTACCGTTATATCTTTATATTTCCACTATGTCTTTGACAACAAAGAATATTTTTTTTTAATATATGTTTTAATGTATATAAACTTGAAGAAGGCACATCAATGTACAATATTATAATTATAACACAAAACTTGTTAAACCGACAGACACACGAAGCTGTTATACTGGGCGATAGTATCACAGCTTCGTGTCTCTTTCTGTTTAACAAGTTTTGTGTTATAGTTATAATTTATGTAATTTATACTGTAAATAAATATATTTTTTACTTTACCAGTAATGGCCTTAAATTATTGTAGTTTTATTATATTTAAAACACAGTTACTAAAAAAATACAAAAATTAACGAAATATTTCGACTCCTTCAGTGGAGTCGTCATCAGTCGAATAATTTATAATTAGTAATTTATACTCCTTCATGTAATTATGTCATCAGATTCGACAAAACTAGTCATGAATTTATCAATAAATATTGTAAAACTCGTACAAGAAGTGTCAGCATACGCTTTATATTTATACCGTTACAATAATTTATGTTTTAATAATCTAGTTACATTCTAGCTTTGTTTGTACTTCGTGTAGCAGAAACCAAACCGACACTAGTCGCTAACAAGCCGACAACGCAAAGAATGACGTTCGACAGAATAACAGGACAAATAAACAAGAAAATCATATGTCGTGACTCTCGTGACGTATAAGAAACGAGCCCCTCGGTCCCACCTCCCACGACGTTTAAACAAATTCAGAAGCTTGGCCAAAACAGTTCAGAACCTACTTTTGAATTTGGAACACGGAAAAATAGGCTCCTTTCTCTACCTACATGAGAATACGAAATAAGTTTGAGTCTGCATTTGTTATGAGACTGTACTAAGCTGTGAACATAGAATCAATCTTTTTTTAAAACAGGTTAGTATCGTGTTTTGTAAATTGATAATGGATAATGAATCTGAAAGTTCGTGCTTTCACATCAAAATTTATGACTACAGTCAAAGATTATCCAATGCCACAATTTCGCTACTATTTTGAATGTTTGAAGGATGTGCCGACCGGGAAATTTCCATTCAAAATTCCCATTGACAAGTATAATTCCCATGAACTTATAGGTGAATTTAAACTGTAAATTTTTCTCAGTCCGCCTCTATGGTCTAGTCGTTTTAGTACTCAACTACTAATCTAGAAGTAGTGGGCTAAAATCCTGTAGGGGCACATTTGTGTTCGGTCTGCGTGCTTCGGAAGTTACAATAAACCGCAATATTTATATCCATCATGCAACGAAAGGAAAGAGATAAACATATCTGAAAAAGTGCGCGGCCGAGTAGTACGGTGAATTAAGAAAAGTTTGAATAATTCTGTTTTTATTGAATAAAATCTTACATAAATTCACACGACAACGTCTTAAAAACGCATTCTATGTTTTGGATAATAGGTTTATATGTTTACAACAGTAATTATTGTTAATTTATACTTGCGATTATCGGCACTTGATGAAACATAGACAGCATTTTAATAACACACTTGTTTCATTTATTTTATTACACTATTTCGACCGGTTTCGAAAATTAACCCATCATCAGGGGATACATAGGTCTTCGTATTATTTACAAATACTATTAAGACCTATGTGTCCCCTGATGATGGATTAATTTCCGAAACTGGACTTGTACACACTTGTTTTATTAATTTTATTAAATAGTGTAATAAAATTAATAAAACAAGTGTGTACAAGTCCAGATTCGGAAATTAATCCATCATCAGGGGATACATAGGTCTTCGTATTATTTACAAATACTATTAAGACCTATGTGTCCCCTGATGATGGATTAATTTCCGAAACTGGACTTGTACACACTTGTTTTATTTATTTTATTACACTATTTCGACCGGTTTCGAAAATGAATCCATCATCAGGGGATACATAGGTCTTCATATTATTTACGAATACTATTAAGACCTATGTATCCCCTGATGATGGATTAATTTTCGAAACTGGACTTGTACACACTTGTTTTATTTATTTTATTACACTATTTCGACCGGTTTCGGAAATTAATCCATCATCAGGGGATACATAGGTCTTCATATTATTTACAAATACTATTAAGACCTATGTATCCCCTGATGATGGATTAATTTCCGAAACTGGACTTGTACACACTTGTTTTATTAATTTTATTAAATAGTGTAATAAAATAAATTAAACAAGTGTGTACAGGTGTTTTTGTGAATTATTAAGTAATTATTGTTATTTTTACTTTATTAGTTTAGATGGACTACTGTTTTGAACTGTAAAAACAGCCGTCACTTTGCATTTTTTTTCGATGCAGCGAATTTTTCTCTATCACGTTTTGGACATTGTCTTGGAAAATACCTCATTTATAACATGTTTCTTTTTCAAAGCCCTATCTATATTGTAGTATGTGAGTTCTACTGTTTTAAAATCTAATTTTTTACTAACTATGTCGCCATAAGCTGCAGATTCGATTTGTGTTCAAAGTACATCGATAGGGCTCACCACTCATCAAGCTGGAACATAATATTTGTACATCGGTGAAATGTCGGGGTATGATTGCATTTCACAGTTCATACTCGGAAACTGACAGACTGATGTCGTAACGATAAATATTCCCAACCGGTCCATTTCAACGCCTGCCCCTCAGAGGGCCGCACTTGAACCCAACTGATAGAAACAGTTCTTGAAATGATTGGCGTGATCAATATATCACTAGTTAGAATAACAAGCTAAACATCACAGCTCTCGTCGTTCGTCAACAAACAGTGGGGGCTTGCTATTTGACATTCACATGTAGTCAGTGAATCACGTCAGCAGACCGCACCTCCCGCTGATAATTCATGTAAATTTTCTGCAAGTTTCTTTATTCGTTGGATAAACAGTTCTTGTTGTGATTTTTTATGTTATGAGGATTATGTTCAGGATTGCCTAACACAGCCAGGTAGGTACAAAGGATTAAAATAAAGCCATCCATCTGATAAAAACTATGTGCCTAATAAGTGGAATTATTTTAAACATTGATTTTTACGAACTGCCAAATGATCATTTTTAAATAAACTAATATTTTTAAATTATTCTGCGATTTTTGCTAATTGGACTTTGCAAAATGTGCACGCTTGTTGACCGGTTAGAAAGATTACCTAAGTAGTTTCAAAAACATAACAAATAAATAAAACAGATCTAAACTAATGTTTTCAATTTCGTCTCTTAGTTTTACCTGCTTGCTTGCTCAGTTTCGCATATAATATTGAAAACAGTAGTAGCATTGGGGTCTTGCCTTGAGGAAGTAGAAAAAAAAATAAATGCCCAGTTGTTTTTATCAAAGTGATGAAAGGTTCCAGAAATAAAAAAGTATTAGGATAGCCATAAAATTGACCAGGCGATGAATATCTATCTCACTCAAAATTACTATGGTAACAACTAAGCATTCTTGAAAATAAATCTACCTATACATATAACTAAGCGAACTTTTTACAAAACCAAAGCTAGGTCCTGGATTATGTTGCAATTCAACATTTACGCTATTTTTTTCATATTATATCATTGTAATAAATATCTACCTAATTATTTCAACAATTTTTTTGTTTTGTGTGCTGCAAAACATAGATGATAGATTTAAATTAATTACTTTTGTTTTTCGTTCAAGACAACGAAAAAAATAAAACTCTAAAAATTAGAATACTCGTTCCTTATTTATATCATGAAAGTATTCCAACATCCGTATATTGACTGTATTATTTCAGCTAAAATCTCAAACAGTACTATTGTGAAAAAGAATCTTAAATATTCATTTCAAAACTATTTTATTTAGCTTTGTTATGTTTGATGATGTATGGATTTACTTCTATGTCTATTTTTAGTTTCATTTGTATAATTTTTAGTACTTTTTAAGACTTAAACTTGGTCAAATTTAAACAGTTGCTTTATAAAGCAAGTTTCGTTCATATAGATAGCTAAATTTACACTGGAGAGTCAGTTAGTGGTTCAATTACCCTTTTGGGTAATGGACCAGGGTTCAATATTACCCTTTCTGTAAAAAATGCAAAATAAAATTTAAAATTCCTATACTAATAGAGCTGAGGTCAAACTAATTGAGTTGAAGTACAGGAGCACAAAAAATATTTATTTCGCAAGCAGTAACATTGAACATTGGTCCTGGCCACTTACCGAGTCTCCAGTATAAGTTCGACTATATAAACGAAAGTCGACTCATATAGTGTGTCGCACATGTCACATGAGTGAGAACTTGTTGTAATTTTACATTTCTCTAAGCTCCATACAAACGTTCTTAAATAGGAACCGATATTGAACCTTCTTAATGGCTGTTCCCATTACACCAACATAATATTTATTTAAGATTACATTTTGGAAATGGTAGAGCTGGTGCCGGGCTCGACTGTGGAGGTACCACCATCTTACTCGCAAACCTCCCGAAGTTATTCGGGGGAGAGTAAGAGAACAGCTCTCAGGCAAAACCAGGCGGCCCACCATTGCCTGGAACCAATGGTTGGCGGTTTATCCATCCCAAATGGATGTGCCTTATATAAAACAGACTGGTGACGGGCAGCGGCATCACCAGTGCCAGGGTTTCGGCACCGCGCTCACCAACCCGCCTGCCCAGCGTGTGTGAGTATTTCTTCCAGGAGGACTGACAAGATGGGCAAAATCGTGGAAAGGCCTATGTCCAGCAGTGTACAAAACAAGCTGATGGATGGATGGATGGACCCCCCGTTTATGATTTGAGAAAATCTTGTTAAGCAATACTTAAACCACAAACAGGCAAATCACAGCGCTACATTTCATACTTAGGGGGAACGTTTCGAGCTCAGTGCAAAATGCATAACTTATGGTTGTTTATCTCATTTTCAAACAAAATATATGAAATAAAATAGTTTTATCTTATTTTACGACTCTTGTTTAATAATTATTACGGGTTTTTAGCAAAATTTTGTCATTTTATGGATTATAGTTAGCGTGAATGTCCATACAAACTTAAAAGCGTTGGTGTGGACATTCATTTACAACGAAATGCATAAAATTACAAACTTTTGGTAGAAAAGCCTAATTGACATTAAACTATGGTCGCAAAATGCCATAAACCACTATTATTTATAGTATATATATTATTATTATTATTGCATTTTGCACCGAGCTCAAAACGTTCCGCCTTAAGCATAGCTAAACTTAAAATGTGAAATCGGTTGACAGTCTCTCATCTTAAAAATAAATATTTATAAAAAAATATATTATAATATATTGACATTTTCAACTTGAAAGAAATATTAAAAAACACAAACATTGCGGTAAGAACCCGTTTATAATTTATAATTTAGTTATAGTACGTTTTATACGTACAAAATTAATATTTTGAACTGCATCAATGTTTATTTATTTATTTAAACAAGGAACACCAACAATGAAGCCATAAAATTTTAGAAACGTGAAAATAAAAGGTACATTTTTCTTTACTTTTTCTTAAATTTCTTTCAATGCACATTTTCGTGTTTTCTTGTCCTTCCTTTGCGATTCAAAGGGGGAAAAAATACCGCCAGGTAAAGCGGCTATGGCTTAGCGGAAATCTTTGATAGATTATACAGAAATTCTTGTACTTCTCATCAACAACTTCTTTTTCATTAATTAGGCTACCGGTTTTGTACTACACACATCGGACCAACAGTAGTTAAAACTCTAACATCTAAAACAAATAAATACGTGGGACGCACTATAAGTTTCCGGAATGAATATGAAAAAATACTATTAAAGGTACAAAATTAATTTATTGTTTTTCAAAATAATCTCCCTTGGCGTCTATGCACTTTTTCATTCGATCAAACCAGTTTTGAAAACTTTTGTGCCACTCCCCTGTGGTGACCTCTGAAACGTGTTTTTCATACTCCTCGACAGCCTCTTCTGGTGATGAAAATCGTTGACCGCGTAATTGGTTCTTAATTTTTGGGAACAGAAAAAAGTCACAAGGTGCCAGGTCGGGACTGTATGCAGGATGACTCATGAGTTCTACATTTTTCGTCTTCAAAAAGTCGTTTGTCTGTCTGGCCGTGTGAGAACTAGCATTGTCGTGGTGCAGGATGATACGGCGTTTACGGTTATTTTTACGGAGTTCGTCAATAACTTCCGGCAAACAAATGGTCGTGTACCAGTCACTATTCACGGTACGACGATTCTCTAAAGCAACAGTAGCCACGTGTCCAGTTTTATTAAAAAAAGAAGCAATCATCCGCTTAGATGCACTTTTCACGCGCGCCACTTTGGTTGGTTTCGGCTCATCTTGAAAGACCCATACGCTCGATTGCTGCTTTGTTTTGGGATCGTAGCAATAAATCCATGTTTCGTCACCTGTTACTATGTCCCACACCAAATTTGACGCACCTTCGTTGAATCTGGTAAGCATGGCACTGCACCAAGTGACGCGGTCCGTTTTTTGAGCCTCGGTCAAGTTGTGTGGGATCCACCGCGAGCACAGCTTTCTCACACCCAAATGTTTGTGTAGGATTGATTGTATTTGACTCATGCCTATTTCTAAGGATGCGCGAATTTCATGGTAGGTCACATGCCTGTCTGTTTCAATCATACGGCGCACAGCATCGATGTTTTTGTTGGTCACAGCGGTGGACGGCCGACCATCGCGAGATTCGTCACTGAGATTGATACGACCACGCTTGAATTCTGCAAACCAGCTATAAACAGTCGTCTTGCATGGTGCTTCATTGCCAAAAGCTGTTTCAAGCCGAGCGATGCTCTGTTGAGCTGTCAAATTACACTTAAAATCGTAGAAAATCATACTACGAAAATTTTCCCGAGTTAAATCCATGTTGATGCAGACACACAATTTTTTAAATGGCGCCACAAGGTAAAAACAAAAGACAGTCAGATGAAACAAACTGCATTCTACAGCCAAAGAGTTCTATTTTCAAATGTTGCAATAAATTTTTAAATATTGTTTATGTAAGTGGCCAGTTCCGGAAACTTTTAGTGTTACCTATGTAGTAAACAAAGGTGAATCGAATCTGTGATTTTAATACGAATGATCTATAATACGAAACCGGTATCCAAGATAAAAAACCGGACATGTGCGAGTCGGACTCGCCCACTGAGGGTTCCGTATAATTCAGTAAAACTTTAAAAACATCTATAAAAAGATTTGGTCACCGTACAATTATGAACGCGCATACCGTTGCTCAAACTCGAGGTTTTTTTTTAATATTTTTTTCCTATACTTGTAGTATAAGACGGTATCACTTGCCAAATTTCATAGTTCTAGGTCAACAGGAAATACCCTATAAAATTTGATTTCCTTGAGAGTGTCGAAATATATACGTTTTTTGCGGCATATAAACAGCTGCATCTTTTTTACGTTAACTTACAAGTTTGATTTTTTCACAGCTTCAAGGTAGTTAAGCATTATGGTTTTAGTTTCAACTCGATACCTCCCCGCGGTGTTCCCGAGATAAAGGGTCTTGACAGACAGACGGATAGACGGACAACAAAGCGATCCTACAAGGGTTCCGTTTTTTTTCTTTTAAGGCACGGAACCCTAAACAAAACAATTCGTGAATTAAAAGTACATGAATTTTTGCATAATTTGTTGAGGATAATATTCACTAAGAACCATCAATCGAATCCATTCAATATGGAATACTTACTTTAGTATTTTTTTATATTGTTTGCCCTATTCCAAATAACATTATAAAAATGAGAATAAAATAAAATAAAACGGATGCCACAATTAAGAGTAGCTCATTTTCATCAAATCTCAAATTATCTTTCTATTCCTACCTTTAATATTAAAAATATATAGGTGTTGTAAAAGCTTATAAGTTTTTTGTTATTTTAGGATATATAACGGTGGAATAAAATATATTATAAACAATAAAATATGCTCAAGATATATTTCGGGCCCTAGCTGGGCCCGGCATCAATCAGCAATCACAAAATTTTTTGTACATATTTAATTTTAAGAGAACTTACAGACAGACATACAAGAAATTAGATTTAATTATCAATAATAATTAATTTTATTGTTTATAATATATTTTATATATCCTAAAATAACAAAAAACCTTTAATATTAATGAGTTTAGGATAGTTTTGTTCATACATTTTTTTATCAATATACTGCATATATTTTTATTACTTTTCAGAAAAAAGAAAACTACCTATTTTTATGTAAACGTTGGTTACAGTAAAGTAACTAAATTATTACGGTCAAATAACCGGAGCAAAGCGTGCCGGTCACAAATCTAAAATTCTCATGTCATTAATACTGTGAAAATACCTACACCCTTATTACTGTGCTGATTCACTAACTGGACTGAGCGAGACGAACTTCTCTTGTATCATTATTGTTTTTGATTTCTGATAGAGCTATCGTTTACTATTACAAATATACAAGCAATAAAACTCAATTAGCGAATAGGTACTATTATGCAACTGACATGTTCTCGTAAATTATGTGATATTTTACACCTTTCATACTTATTGCTCTTCATTTCGTCATCTTAAAACTGCCGTTGATAAAAAAAATCAACGCCGTTTAACTTAAGCAAAATAATTATCTTTTCAGAAAGACCAGGAAATTACAGATTTTTTAATTGACTTTCTCCCCAAGGGCCTGCATTGTATATTCCATTGAATCACAATTGATCAGAATTGCAATAAAAGTTGTTCTCCTGGGGACTGGTCACAAATCTAAAATTTTCATAGAGCTGAAATCGCGTGCGGCGAACTACATAATGGACGTCGATAGTTTCTGGTTCGGAACTCAAATTGTCGGATTCGGATTAAATTTTACTGAACTTTAGCCTTCAGTGCGACCTTGAACCGACGAGTTTAAAATAATACTTTTAAGATCGAACTTCTGTCGCGTATGTCAATATTCACTTTAAACAGATCTGGGCGGTGATTCTGGCACTATGCGACTAGAAACTCGTAGACAAATAACAGGCAAATTGACGAAAGCTTTTTAGGGGTTTTAATTTTTAGAGGTTTCGCTTTAAAAATCTACAATTTTCGTACGACGTGTCAAATATTTCGTATTATCCAGCAGATGGTAGAGCTGATGCCGGGCTCGACAGTGGAGGTACCACCATCTTACTCGCAAATCCTCCCGAAATTATTCGGGGAGAGTAAGAGAACAGCTCTTAGACAAAACCAGGCGGCCCACCATTGCCTGGGACCGATGGATAGCGGTATATCCATCCCCAATTGCCGGGGCCTATAGTAAATAGACTGGTGATCGGTAGCAGCGTCACTGGTGCAAGGGTTTCAGCACCGCACTCACCAACCCGTCAGCCCAGCGTTTGTGAGTACGGGCATTTCTTCCAGGAGGACCACCAAGAGTGGCGAAATCCTGGAAAGGCCTATGTCCAGCAGTGGACGAAACTGGCTGATGGATGGATGGATCCAGCATTACAATATCCCTATAGAACCAGTACATTTTGATACGAAAAAAAAACATTAATTTTTTTCAGGTTTCCTTGTTCAGCATCAGGATGGTCGACCTGAAGTATTTGCCGCTGCTGGTGTTCCAGATTCTCATCATAGTGTTATACCTCGTGTTTGTGAGGTTTCCTCTACCTGAACTTACGGATGCTAAAGATGGGCATAATCTTATTGGTGCTCACAGTAAGATTTTAATTTATTTCACCACTAAGTTTTACGAGTAGGTGATCAAAACACAAAAAAGTATCATCATCATCAATCAGCCCGCATCCACCCTCTGTTGGGCATTAGGCCTCTACTTCTCCACGCCATTTCCGTCGTTCTCTCGCCAGTCTCATCCATTGCCCACCAACAGCCTTGACGATATCGTCTCGCCATCGGGCCATGGTTCTACCTACTGAACGCTTTCCTGGCCTCGGCCGCCACTCTGTTACTGCCCTCACCCACCGTTATGAACATGTCAAAGACAAAGATTATGACTAGCAATTCCACCAACCTACCCAACATCAGTATAGGTAACTTTATCATAGAAGTGGTAGAAGAGTACATCTATCTTGGGCATTGTTTATCCTTTGGCGGTGAATTTCTGGTAAAGGAGATTGCAACACGAAATCAGATAGGATAGGCTGCCTTTAGAAATCTGGACGATGTCTTTAGGACTAAAATCCCGCAATGTTTTAAGACCAAGACATTTAACTTTACTTATTGTGCCGAAACATGGACGCTGACCAGAGCTCATATCCACAAACTGAAAGTGGCACAGAGGGCTATGGAGCGTGCCATGCTATCTCTTATGGATCGTGTACCGAACGTCGAAATTCGACAACGAACTCGAGTCGAAGATGTTGGTAAATTAATCGCGAACGTAAGTGGAGATCTCATCTCTGGCTAGACGGGAAGGTGGACGGTGGACTAGGGCAGTAAAAAAAGAACAATGAAAAAATTTAAGTAATTCTTACCATGGTAACATTAGACGTCATATTATGAAATATTTTTTTTAATCCAGTGCCAATTTTTTTCCCATTATGAACTCTATATTGGTATCTACTATAGTGCTAATCATAATCGTAATCATAGGTGTAAATTTAAAGTTTGGATGTCAGTAGGTTAAATTCCTTGCGATCTCAAAGCTTAGTCCAGAACACTATTTTATATCATTCTTTCACCCATTATGATATTTTTAGACCAATAGTACCGAACCAAACACCAAAACTGCAGGTTTCCCGTTGTATACCTTACAGTAGGCATCTGATAAAGGATATCTTTTCACCCTCCTTCGCATTCACAATTCAATATTTAATTCAAAACGCATTTCCTCCAACAGATTTCGAAGACACCCATGTTATGATCTTCGTGGGTTTTGGATTCCTCATGACCTTCCTGAAGAGGTACTCCTACAGTGCTCTGGGGTACAACTTGCTCTTAGCAGCCCTTGTGATACAATGGGCTCTCTTCATGCAGCAACTTTACCATATGAAAGATATGACTATTTCTGTTACCACGAGGTCACTGTTGGGTAAGTACTAATTACACACATCATGAATATTTAAAAAAACGGATAGGACTCACTTTTTTAACTGTGCAAGAAGGCACAGGTCGAGCTTTCGATGAGATTATGACTCATCATCATCAGGACTCTTCGGGAGTACTTTCGCGCACGGCGGTCCGTCGAGTACTAAGCTTCCCTGTTCCTCTCGTCACCGCTCACCTTCCCACTATTCGGCTACGTTCGTGCCTCCTTGCACAGTTAAAAAAGTGAGTCCTATCCGTTTTTAGGGTCCCGTAGTCCGACAAGTAACCCTTATAGTTTCGCCATTCCGTCTGTCCGCGGCTTAGCTCGGAGACTAATTGGTACTGGCAAGCTGTAATTTGACATGGGCATATAGGTACATAATAATACGCCAACAAAATGGTAAAATAAAATCTCTTTTTTTAAAGGTAACACTCCCGTACACTTAAATTGGCGATGAATTTTTTTTCTCGTCTATCACATAGTGTGGGTTATCCTTAAATAGTTCGCTTAGAAACATTGTGGGTGTGTGAAAACCATTTTTTGATTTAGGGATCTAGGGGAAAAATATGTAGCTTTAAAGTGCTAATTTTTGTTAGAGTTAAGTGTCCCCCCCTCCCTGCCGGCTAAACGGTTGTTTATGAATATGTGAAAAAATGCATAGAAGTAGTATGTATAATGAATTTAAAAGGAAAACTATCCCAGCTAAGTAGGCTTAACAGGTTTACGAGTAGAAGTTTGGTGCGATCTGTATTAGTAGGCCACTCCGCATATTGTGTAGGATAACTACGGAACCCTACACTGTTCGTGGCCCGACACGCACTTGGCCGTTTTTTTTAATATTCATGATGTCAACTCACTCTAATTTTAATGAATGTATTACACACATCATTATTTTAAGCAAACAAAAACTATTACGTTGTCGTTTATCTTAATTATCATTGTCTTATCTAAATCACAGAACAATTAAAATCCCATTCCTTCAAAGTATAATGAAATGTTTATATTATTTTTAAACTATTGTCTCAGAAAATATGTCGGTAGGTATAGCTAAATATCACAACTAACACTCACTGGGATTTTTGGAGAAAACAACTCGGAGTTTTGGTCAACTTATGAATGACCTTCATCATGTCCCGCGGGTTGCTCTGGCGTGTGCAACACCCTTACTAAGACTCAGTTTTGACCAAAACGTCGAGTATCTTTCACGTACATATTGGTAATATCTATTTTGTTATGATATGTATGGTGAACACTCACCCAAAATAATGATTTAGTCGGTAGGTAAAAGTTGTACAAAATTCACGCGTTAATTTTTTTTGAACAATATATTATAGTAACTGAAGTTCTCTTCGTTTCTAATTATACATAAATATTAAACATATTCTATAGGTTTCTGTAATTTTAATGTATGTATGTAGGTATGCATTCTAAGTCAAACAGTTACGCTACGCAAAGGTCAGAAACGAAACTTACAGAGAACCGGAAAATTCCCAAAAAATCTGATTAAGGTAAAGTCCACCTTTTCCGTGGTATTTCTGCAAAATCTCGAAAGGAGGTAAAATATTAGGTACCTAACATGACAATTTTAAATAAACTACTGTTTTTCGAAAATTTGGTTTTACTAGCTTTAAAATACATAAATAATTTCACACTAAAACTTAAATTACTATTTAAAAAAATAAATAAATAAAAAAGAAGTCGACATCCTTTAATTTCGAGGCAAAATTTCCAATTCCGTGGTATTTTGCTCCTAATTTCGAGGGACAAACTAACTAACGGACGAACTTGGGAACTGGGTGGCATAAATGATACAGCATGTAAAAAAATCTACTTTGGTCTTTTCTAAGGCTACAAGTTACTATCAACAAAATCTTTATTCAAAGTTAAAGTAATTTGTTGGTCTTCTTTATTCTAATTATTTTTGTTAGGTTTGTGTAGTACTTTTTGTGGTCTTTTGGGATACCATAACTGTCGAAATTATCAGAAAACATCGCTTTCTTTCTTGGTCTTCTATATTTATCATTTTATATTCTTTTATGGTTGATTATTTACCCACATGCCTTTTTGCTGATTTCGCTTAGCCTCTTTTAAGTTATGAAACGACAACGGACAGAAAAATGGATGTACAGACAAATATATAGTAGTTCTATATTGTAATGTTATATTTTGTGTCAATTATATTGATGTGTTGAATTTACACATTTTAACATTTTACACGTTTCATCCTCAAGTAAAATTTTTACGTTTTATGCTATTATATTTTTCAATATTATGTTTTTTATTCCCTAGTTTAAAATATTTCTTTCCTTCTTTATATTACTTACTAACATAATATAAACTCAAATTCAAATTTCAACTAAGCAGTAAACTATAAGAATTCACATTTTTACGGAACCCTTATTACTTTGTCCAAGCTAAAACAAATATAACATCTTAATTTGAAACAATCGAAGAACAAAACGTTTAATGAAGTCATAAATTAAGTCCCGCATTTATTTTGTAAATAATAAAATACTCGTATTTAGTTAAAATCAATACTAAATTTATTTATTCTCAAATTATATAATAAGGGTAGCTTTACCCTTATTATGGTATCTTAAATTAATCTTTGTTTTGTGTAAGTAGAGCTTATTTTATTTTATTGAAAACAATACAATTACGAGTTAACAATTATAAATTGTGAACAACCTGTATTTCACGTTCATTTTTACGCGGAAACAAGTGCTCATACATTCTTATTTCCGACACACATGCCACGGAAATGCATTTTTGTCTTGATAAACTAGATTCCTATAACCGAGTGATGAAAATTTAAAATAACAGAAAAAATTATGCACTTTTATTATTTTATAGTACACATGCCATCCAAAGATATCATAATTCAAATGCAACAAACGAATTAAATACGGCAAAAACGAAGATTTTCTAAAAAATATTCCCTAAAAAGAATTTCAATTTACTCTGATTGCTTTTATTTGATATGCTTTAAATAGTGACTGCCTTAAGTAACACGGAAAAAAATAATCTAAAGGAACATTTATTTAGGGATTGCATTTAGAGACTAAATTATGCAAAAACTTAGCACAACTCTTAAGTAAAAGTAGAAATTACAAAACGTCTAATAAAACTCAATTTCCGCGCTATACATCGGAATTAAAATTAGGCACAAAAATCTGGCACCTGTTGCCGAGGTAATTAAAATACGGTGTTTTATCTATTTTATCAGTAAAAAACACACAAAAAAGCCATTATTATCTAAATTTAGGGTGTAGTCTAGTTATTTCAATTATGTATTTAAGTACTATTTTACTCTTCACTAAAATTTTTTTTTGCTTTTAATATTAAGGCACTACCCTCAACAAATTCCCCATTGCCAAAGGTTAGCTGGTAGATAATACTAATTAGTATTAAGCTCGCCTTTGTACAGGGATTGTTTTTTTTGTGCAATAAAGAATTTTATTATTATTATGTAAGTACACTTCTCATTCTCAGGCCCATAGGGGCCCGGTCATTTGAAAGGCATTCATAGGGCCGAAGCCAACATTGAAGAGGCCTTAGTACCATTTAATCTAAATGTGAGATGGCCGCATCCATGGAGGCCTCTCCCTCAATGTACCATTGTGATACACTAACGGACAGTCCCTAACTATTGCCAGGAAGGAAGTGACTTGGAGTGGGCTATGAGGGTGGGATGATAAATGGGCTGGATAACAGGGCTATGGAGTGAGATAACGGACATCTGCCTCAAAAATCTCTCACAAATTTAGGTGTGGCAGACGGTGACTCACCGCCAGCTAGATGGGCCCACCAAGCAGTCACCGAATGGCGATAAGCAGGCAACATCGGTGCGGACGGCTAAAGGGTGTAGAGAGGTGTGTACCGGTTTCACCATCGTGAGTCACGAGTAGCGCGACTCGAAGCGGGTTTCCCCGTTATTACGCAGATTGAGCACTTCCACCCTTTCGAGCATATAGCTCTAACGCTCCACTCTGGCCGACCAACGAAGGCAAGTCTAAGGCGGGGACGAGATGTTGTTGTCCCCTGGAGACCTCAGGTCCGTGATGTCGCTACTCACCAACAGCTCGCCACAAGCTGCCCTGCGGTTAGCCAGGGTGTTGAGAGGTGTGGCCCCGGTTTCTGGATCACGGATAAAATCCAGTCAGCCGTTCCCCGCTATTACGCCATTAGACACTTCCACCCTCGAGCTGAGAAGCTCTAACGCTCCACTCTGGACAGCCAATGAAGGCAAGCCAGAGTCGGGGACGAAATGCTGTCGTCCCCAGGAGTACTCGGGTCCGTGGTGTCGCCACTCACCAACAGCTCGCCACAAGCCGCCCTGCGGTGACTGTTGCACTGTACGTACCAGAGAGCGAAGGGGTCGTCACACCCCGACGCCATCTAGACGTACCAGTGGGCGGTGCGTGGGGTCGTCACATCCCTACGCCATTTCACATCCCTACGCCGCGCCGTTTTATTATTATTATTATTTTTTTAAATATAACTTTGGTACACAATTTCCTAGTCAAACGCAAGAAACAAATTTCAAATATTACGCGCACAGGCACGAATTTTTATGGAACCTTTATCAATGAAGGGTGGCCCTCCAATACTGAGTAATTTTTGCATTCGTTTAGATGTATCACACATACATTTAAAGGATATTTGAAGCCCAATTAAATTTGCTTTTGAGTTATACTTTGCTCCATTGTCTTAAAGTTCCTAGTTAAGAGAAAAAACCGTTTTTCTGATTACCACGGAAACAGGGGCATCTTTTGTCATAACACGGATAGGGAGACTTTACCTTACCTTGAGTTTCTTGAGTTTTGTCAAAAAGTTTTGTTTGTTTTTATTTTTATTTGATTTGATTGAATAACCCCCGTAGTGGATTTTGCAACATCCGCTACGGGAGTTTTTCATACGTTTGCTTGATTCGTCTCTTCAAATATCGAATCATTGGTACAGTGGTGAGAGCACTACGTTTTACACATTATTTAATCGTATCTTTCTTTCATTTGTGTGTTTTTTTAACGGACTTAGTATACGAAAGTATTTCAACAAAAATTCAAAAATACATACGAAAACGAGCAAACTGAAGCGAGGAGGAGCGTGTTGGGTACTGATTATAAATTCGGAGGCCGAGCAAAGCGGAGTGGAGTGATGCGAACCCTGTAGACGGCATAGCATCTGAACTTGCTAAAAAACCAATTAGCGATTGCATTCAAAACTAAGTGGTTTAGCTTTTAATTAGAATAACTTGACGTGAAATGTTTAGGTGGTAGAGCAGATGCCAGGCTTGACTGTGGAGGTACCACCATCTTACTCGCAAATCCTCCCGAAGTTATTCGGGGGAGAGTAAGAAAACAGCTCTCAGGCAAAACCAGGCGGCCCACAATTGCCTGGGACCGATGTATGGCGGATTATCCATCCCCATTTGCCGGGCCTTATATAAAACAGACTGGTGACGGGCAGCGGCGTCACTGGTGCAAGGGTTTCGGCACTGTGCTTACCAACCCGCCTGCCCAGCGTGTGTGACTATGAGCATTTCTTCCAAGATGACCGCCAAGAGTGGCGAAACAGGCTGATGGTTGGATGGATGGATGGTGAAACGTAGGTGCGAGTAGAACAACTGTAGGTGATGAATTATCTAGAAAATGCAGAAAAGGGCACTTTGTAAAATATTTTTCTTTTTCAGAGGCCGATATAATGTCAGCGACAGTTCTAATAACCTTCGGAGCGCTCCTCGGGTTGACGAGTGGGCTACAATTGATCTTCATTGCTATTATTGAAGTGGTCATCGGCTGCGCCAATATGTACTTGTGTGAGGAAGTTTTGCAGGTACGCGCTGTATTTTCAGTTCTTTGAGTATCTACTATGTACCTCCTCTGCTAAGTGACCAAATCTTGGATATTTTCGCTTAGCACACTACTATTATAATTATTATAGTTTTGCTGAAAGAGACTTTCAATGGATTATATATATGGACGGCACAAAACTTTACATGTGATCGATTTTATTTATAAAATATGAAAATTATAGGCGTATTTGTTCTATAAATGTATGTTGGGGTTTCGCAACAACAAAAAAAATCATTACCAGCCACGAATTGACAGACAAAAGCGCATAGGCACGCCACCGTCTTAGAGCAAAATTTGATTATATTTTTCTCAGTTGTTTTTTGTTATAGACTAAAGTATAAGACCTTTATCATCTGGTACTGGTATTTTAAAAGGCAACAGTTTGTCAAAATGCTAATTGATTAAAAAAATGTAATATTAATTTTGTTTTAAAGATATCAAGCTGTTTTCTTGCCTTATATCGCACCTTTACCACAGCCAGATAGTCACTTTGCAAATGCCTGTATTAAAACTATAGAGGCCTTAAACATTAGTCTATAACGAAAAACAGCAGAGAAACGGATACACATTTAAAATAGATACACATAGTATACTTTTTACAAATCAGAAATTAATCTTTATAAAACAATTAAAACGCTTCCGGAGATCCCAGGGCTGGCACATACCTCGGCCAAAGAATTGGCCTAGCAATTCAACGAGGTAATGCTGCCAGTATCCTGGGTACTCTTCCACGTGAGGACAGCGATTTCGGCTCAGTTTTTTATCTAATTTAATTAAATAATTTTGATAGGTAGTTTTAGTTTAGTTTATTTCATAGAATAATCAGTAATAATTATATGTCTGTGCTTTCTGAATATAAATTATGAATAAAACAATTGAGTAATAAAAATAATACGGGAAATACATACATATATATATATATATATATATATATATATATATATATATTTAGGTTGGGATACTTAAATGTAATAAATTATACACCAATGCCCATGCGCCTTATTCCTTACCGGGTGTAAATGGACAGATCTCCTTAAATCACATCATATACTGATCTGATGATACTAAACAACGTTCTCTAAGAAACGTAAAATCGTTTAAGAAAAAACACGCTACAATGGTATAGCCGTATCTAAAAACTATAAAATAAAACTAAATCATATGTAAACGCTTCAAGACTGCTTCCTCATTGAAGAGCACCTGATCCCCAAACATCTAATACCAGTAAAAACACTTATCGAAAGCCTGAACTTTTCAGATCTCTGACATTGGTGGCTCTATCACGATTCACACATTTGGCGCGTACTTCGGCCTGGCTGTCGGCCTCGGCCTTAACCTTCGCAGGCTGACGTCAGAGGCCAAGCCCACAGCCATTGCTGCCAGCCTAGGCCTAACCGATCCGAAGAATGAAGTGTCTGCAGCCTCTTTTGGCTCGGCCAGCTACAGCTCTGATGTCACCGCTATGATCGGTAAGCATTTTATTTATGTCATGACATGAATCCCAGAAGTTTCTCTGCAATGCAAGTTAACATTCATAAACCCACGTTTCACCGATAACTACAGTTCTCATCAAATAAATCGAAACACTACCAAGACTTTTTTTCTGGCGACAAGTTTCGGAAATAAGGGGGGGACACATGCATTTTTTTGTGGTTTTTCAAAGATTTCTCGAAATCGGTGCCAGTAAATAAAGCAAAAGTATATATTTTTATAATTAGCTTTTTTATATCTACAATTTAATAGCTTTAATGAATTTTTATAAAAAAAAATATGTTACCTTTAAGTATTTTTATACTTCTCATGTGTTCAACTTTTTTTTTATCGCTATAATTTTCCTGTAAGTGGCCAGTTATGTCCTATAGCCGTGATTTTTTTCTTTTTTTTTCGGTGCACTAGTTTGGGAAATAAGGGGGGGACGGGACATGCATTTTTTGTGGTTCTTCAAACATTTCTCTGAATCGGTGCCAGTAAATATAGTAAAAGTATATATATTTTTACAATCAGCTCTTTAATCTCTAAAATTTAATACCCATATTGTATTTTTAGGATATATTTTTTTATTTTTTTCTGTTTTGAATTAAAAATTAGAATTTAACAGTTTAAAATTTTTCACAATTTTTTTACACCATATTGTGTAGGCAAGTGGATGCTATATTTGTAGCAAATTTCAAATCTTTACCTTTAACGGTGCTAAAGTTATGAGGCTGTGACATACGGACAGACGGACGGACAACGGAGTCTCACCATAAATGTTCCTATTACCTTTCAGGTACTACGGTACCCTAAAAAGAGGACTAATTCTTTTAAAAAAATATTTTTTATTTGGAACTTTAGTACAGGGAATTCAATACCTTGTACTACCTACTGTTGTACGACATTTTGATTTTTTCCGTATAATACGATATTTTTCTAATAATCCATTAAAAACACAAACTTGAGAAGTGTTTCGATTTTTTTGATGAGAAGTATATTAACTCCCAGGATGATGGGTGCTGCTGGCTTCCGTGATGTGTAAGTTACAGTTAACATTCATACACCCACGTTTCACCGACAACTAATAAGTCCCAGCATAATGGGTGCTGCTGAGCTCTATCGTCATACAAAGGGCACAAAAGTGGACCCAAAGGTTTACGTGCCTTCTGAAGCACATGACTAAACACAAGTATGTGTCCCTGGAGAAATTGAACCCGGAACCTCTATATTATTGGTCGATCCACTAGACTAAATCGGCGGTCTGAATTTTATATAGAGATCACTTTTTATATTAAGATTTTACGAAATCTACGTATTATCAAGGTTCAATCTATAGGACTATTACTGAAAATATGAGTACAAACTTGCTCTAGACTCGAGATCGATTCGATAAACAAATGTGATTCTTATTTCTTTACAATAAGAGTTGACATTCGGAATTTATCAATTTTTTGTGTGAAATTATTGAATCGATGCTTACGTACTTGTTACTGCCAATTTGATACTTAAACACAAATGCTTAATACTCGTAGTAGCCGAGAATTAACCTTTAAACATTTATTTGTATTTCCCCATATTATATTTATTTTATTCTATTGTTTTTTTGAAGATTAAAACAGACGTGTAGAAAGTGTATTTTACGTACCTATTTTACAAAAGAAATTATTTGAGCTTGAATTTTAGACGGTAAAGTAACTTTGGCACTTAACACAAGTTGTTTATAAGCTGTAACAGAGTATAACTTCAAAATCACGAAGACTCTCGTTTATTCACACTCAGCTTGCACATGAACTGTTGCAGTAAATTTGAAACGTAGCCCATGTTCCTTGCTAATGAATTAATGTCTTTGACATGCCAATATGACATTTAAGCGCCTTGTTTCAGGTACCCTTTTCCTCTGGATCTACTGGCCAGCCTTCAATTCCGGCCTGGCATCCAGTCAAGCCTCCTATGATAAGGCTGTAGTTAACACTTACCTGTCACTTGCCGCTTCTACGGTAATTATTACCTAAGAAATTGGTATTACTGGCTATTGATTATATAAGTAAAGGATATATGAATATAATTTGCAATATTCCGCTAAACAATTCTTGTCGTGCTATTCAAAATGCAGACTCGTGCACCGCCCGCCCGCCCGCATAAAAACATGCAACAAGCAAGCAATACAAGCAAAGCAATCTTAAATAACAAGCAAGAAAACTTATCGACACGTGTTTCGCCTCTGAACGAGGCATCCTCGGGATGTGTTGCTAGCCCGGCTTCTCCGCAGCAACTGATGTGTTGCTCGCCCAGCCGCTCCGCAGCAACTGATGTTGTTCGCCCGACAGCTCAGCAGCTAGTAACGAACTGCCGACCAAAACTCGCCTTTTATACACCGGCCTGACTAGTTGTTTGGTGGGGAAAATGGGGAGACGAAAACATGCGTAACAGTGGGGTAGTGGTAAAGTTAGTTTGTTTGTTTAGTAAATCAGGGTTATTCTTGTTTTTTAGTATTTCTAATTGTTCTAACACACACATTCTTAAACCTTTTTTACAAATATGTTTTACTTCAAATGAATGGTTATCAGGCAAACTATGACCGGACTCTAATAGATGTTTTGCAAAGTGTGATTTTTCAGTATGATTATTTCTATGGGCTGAGATATGTTCTTTGTACCTAGTTTCAAAACCGTGTTATGATTTAGGTTCTTGAGCAATGTATATTCAAAAGAAAGGCAGGCTTGATTCTACACAATAATTTTAATGTGGTAAATAATAATACTTCAAAACTAGCGCTTACATTTCTTATCTACTCATGAAGCCTCGTAATCCATAAAAAACTTAAAGGCTAATTAAAATTAGAAATATTGTAACTAAAATCACAACTAACAAAAAACAACTAAAAAAGAAATCAAGTGGTAAGCTGCCCTGGAATTGAACCGGGGACCTCTTGTTCAACTTCCCAAGTCCTTGACCGCTAGGCCGCAGATGCTGTGTTCAAGCGAACGAAATATTGGTATAGACTCACGACCGAAGACTTGCAGCTAATAGAGGATTCCACGGAATGTTTGTTTCTATATTTGACTACACTTCCGAACTATCCCAACCGCAGGAAGGGGCATTACAGAAAGCTGCAACAATTATAATTGCACCATTAGAAACGGTAAACAAGAAAATAATCACTTTTTACGATGCGACTAGCAGACAAAGAAAATTAACTCACCCCGTGTCCGATTTCCTTAAATTTACAGTTAATCGGCTTAGCACACTGCACAACACAATGTACACAATGTCTTTATATTATTTTCACGTATTTGCAGCGAGAATTACGATAAATGACGATATAAATCGCACAGATGTCTTTCTCTTTTCTCAGTCCCAAAAAAATGAATCTCAGACTACCTACGCACGAGTCCACGATTTCAAAACGTATGGCGCCATCTGGTGCGCGCAAATGGTGCAAGTAATCATGACATTATCCCCCCTCCTCAAAAGAATCCAACGAGGGCCACTGAGGGGATTCATGCCATACGTTTGATATCTGACGAGTGCCATTTGCCCAAATCCTTGCCTCGTAGATTTTTGAGTCTATACACATCAGTCGAGAGTTTCTCTGTGACTAGAGCCTTTTCAAATTTTGGCGCAAGTTTTGACATAAAGCACTTATCAGCATTTGATAAGAATTTTGTGCGTTTCCAAACCAGATCTCCTATTTTATACTCGCATGCACGACGTCTCTTATCATACTGATTCTTGCTAACTTTGTAAGCTTCTTTAAGTCGGTTGTTTATATCCTCAAAAATTTCATTCCTGCATTTGACATTCTCTTCATATTTTTGTCTGTTGAAGACTAAGGGACTTGTAAGATTCAAAGGCTTCTGACCATGTATGGTTGTCTCGCGTCCAAAAAACAAATAAGAAGGTGTTTTTCCTGTCACTTCATGCACGGCTGTTCTGATGGCATGAGCGATGTGGGGAATATATTTGTCCCAATCTTTGTGATTATCTTCAATGTATGATGCAATGGCTGTACCGATCACTTTATTCACACGTTCCGTTGGGTTTGCTTGAGGGTGGTAGTAAGGCGTGTACCACACATCAGCGCCATATTCCTCTGCTAATTCTTTGAATTGCGTTGAGACGAATTGTTTTCCGTTATCGCAAATGATAGCATTCGGAACACCATATAGCAAGAAAATTTGCTCCTCTAATATTTTAGTAATGTGTGAAGTCTTACCATTTCGAAGAGGGAACAGCAGACAGAATTTACTGAACCAATCCGAAACTACAAAAAGCATAGTATTACCATGTCTAGATCGCGGAAAGGGTCCCATGAGGTCCATAGACACTAATTGGAATGGTTGTGTTACTTCTCTATGCTGACCCATTTTACCTGCCGGAGGCAGTTGTGAGGCTTTGTGCATCGCACATATGTCACATTTCCTTACGTACACCTTTACATCTTGAATCAATGATGGCCAAAAATAGTGTTGCCGGACTCTGTTTATAGTCTTCTTAACTCCAAAATGACCAGAAGTCATGTGGTCATGGCATTCTTTTAAAATCTGAATTCTAAGTTTTTCTGGAATTACTAATTTCCAGTTATGTGATTCGTCAGGGAATTGTTTTAACTTTAAATATTTCCATAATTGGTCTTGACTAATTT
This sequence comes from Ypsolopha scabrella, assembly GCA_910592155.1. Lineage (NCBI taxonomy): Eukaryota > Metazoa > Arthropoda > Insecta > Lepidoptera > Ypsolophidae > Ypsolopha > Ypsolopha scabrella. Next base: position 23,431,827 of record OU342976.1, read on the forward strand.
CCCAATCGGCTGTACCAGTACCATTTCTGACTTTTTCTTCTTGTTCCTTGTACCAGTCATCTTTGTCTTCCGGCTTAATTTCTATCATATTGATTTCCTCTAGTGGAATGGCTCTTGAGAGGGCATCTGGCACAACATTATCTTTTCCCTTGCGATGTATAATTTCGAAGTCAAACTGTTGAAGTTTCATTGCCCATCTCGCCAATCGACCATGAGGGTCTCTTTCCTTTTCCAGAAATCTGAGTGCACTATGATCAGATATGACAGTAAAGTGACTCCCTTCTATATATGGCCGAAATTGTTCAACTGCGTGAAGCACACTTAATAGTTCTCTTTCCGAAGTTGAATAATTACACTCCCTTTCTGAGAGTTTACGACTTGTGTAAGCGATAGGCCTCTCAATACCTTGTATTTCTTGAAAAATTACCGCGCCTACTCCTCTGTTTGATGCATCGCATTGGATCGAGAACTCTTTGCTGAAATTAGGCACAGTAAGTATTGGTGTTGATGTCAGTGCCGTTTTTAATGCTATGAAAGCTATTTCGGCCTCATGATTCCACATAACCTTTTTACCTTTTTTACCACCCTTTGTTAAGTCATGTAGAGGAGATGCAACTATTGCAAAGTTTTCTACAAAACGTCTATACCAACTGGCTAAGCCTATAAATCGTTTTAGTTCCGTATATGTTTCTGGTCGAGGATAATTTAATATTGCACTTACTTTCCCCGGATCTGTGCGGAGTCCATCTCTATCTACGATATACCCCAGATATTTAAGAGAAGGCCGTGCGAAATCACACTTATCCATGTTAACAGTTAGACCAGCAGACTTAAGTGTCTCTTTTACCCAATTAAGCGACTCTAAATGGCCTTTGAATTCACTATTTACTATAACGATGTCATCTAGATAAGTAAATATTTTACCCTCAAATTGTGGTGGGAATAGTTGGTCCATGAGACGTTGTTGGGTTTGTGAGGCATTGCTTAAACCAAAGGGCATCACTTTAAAATGATAAAGGCCCTTACCTGCCAAACCAAACGCCGTTTTTTCCTTACTTTTCGCTTCTAAAGGTATCTGCCAGAATGCTGATTTAAGGTCCACTGTTGTCAGATAACGTGCATTTTTTAAACTGTCTAGAATAGTAGAAACTCGTGGAAGAGGATATGAATCTTTTTTCGTAAGCTTATTTAATTTACGACTGTCCAGACACAGTCTGTTTTCACCCGTAGCTTTTTTTACAAGTAGAACAGGAGATCGCCAGGCACTATGGGATGGTTCAATGACATCCTTGTCCAACATGTCTTGAACTTCCTTCTCTAATTCCTTCATGATTGGTGGTGCGAAAGGATATTGACGTTGGCTTACTGGCAAACTGTCCCCGGTATCGATTCTGTGTTCAGTTAAGTGTGTTCTACCTAAACCTGTTCCGATTTCCTTACGCATGTCACTAATAAATCTTTCCAGTTCAAATTGCTGATCGTGCGTTAATTCTTCACGCGAAATAACTGGGTTTGGTGTATTTATTTCCGCAATTTCGATTTCTGTATTTGTTATAGATTCCGGTAGTTTATCTCTGCCCAAAACAATAGATAATCCAAAATCTTCAAAGAAATTCATGCCCAAAATAATATCATGATTAAGTTTCTCCATGACATAAAAGGATATAACTTTATACTGGTTACCAAATTGTATAGGCAAATGTATAACGCAACTTATTGAGTGTTTCGTGCCGTCTGCAGTAGATAAACACTCTTGCGGTACCTCATAAGCTTTAAAGCCAAAGGAGCATAGTTTCAAGCAAAATTGATAAGAAATTACCGAGATTGTGGCGCCAGAATCCAGCAACCCAGAATAAATTTGTCCCATGATTTCTAATTTGCAAAAATAGCGCCTATCAGTTTTATTAATATTCAAATTGCAGATTTCACCCGAATTAAAATATGTAGATATTATTTTCAGCCAACTTTGCCACTCATCATTATCTTCCTCACGAGTGACATCTGCGGAAGACGTTGGGCTAGATCGTCTTCCGTTTTCTAGTTTCCCGAGAAGCCTGGATTATTGCAAGTACATCGTTTTGTTGTCACACCAAATTGACCACACTTATAACAGAACATTCGTTGCTGAGATAGGCTGCACTCCCGAAAACGATGCCCTACGTTACGACAATTCCAGCATTTCATCGATTCCATATTGTTACCTCGTTGCATTTTATTACCTCCATTAACAACATTTATTGACTCCAGTGGCCTGCCTTGGTACGCCAGATCGGGCTCTAGAGCACAGAAGTTATGTTCTGGTTCATTAAAGTTATCACAGTTCACTTTTGTGTGTTCAAGAACTCGTAGAACGCTGATTAATTCTGCAACATATTTAAAATTATCGCGGCATATTGCTTGTTGAAGGTAGGGCTGTACATTTTTTTTTAATATCGCCAATTTTTGATGTTCTTGCAATTTGTTGGGCAGCCTATTGAACATGTTCTGCATTGTTGCTACGTATATAAGCACGCTTTCATGTTTACTCTGGGTGCGGCTTCGTATTTCCTGAAGCAATTCATCCTGATAAAATGGTCTTTGGAAGGTCAGTAAAAGAAGATCAACCAGTTCCCTCCAAGAGTCTACACTGTCACGATTAGCCCGAAACCAGATTAGGGCATCTTCTTCGAAAAGATCGATTGCATAACGAAATAAGTCATGCTCATCAGCATTTCGAGCATCTTTAATTTCTTCAACGCGTTCCAGGAATGCATTGATGCTCATGTTTCCCTTACCCGTAAATTTTATTCCCCAGTCTTTTAAAGGTATTAATTTCCGTTTTATTTCTGTAGGGTTCATAGTTGAAGATCTTGCGAAATTATCTCGTCGATAGTAAACAGACTCGACACGACTCCTATCCTCTAGGTTTAAATTCCCTAGCAAAACAGGTGCATCAACATCACCAGCTTTGTTGGGAATAAATTTATTGTTAGACGAAGTCGCAGCTGTGGCATCTTCCCTATCAGTAGGTCCAATAATGTCTAGTATTTTATGAGCTTCTTCTCCCAAAGACCTGTGTAAAATGTCTTTGTGATGTTGTGTTAACTCTTCTTGGCCCTCAACTTCCTCAACGCTACGAATTGAACCAAGGTATTCCACCAGTTTACGAATGCTATCACGAATCAGTAAATGTTTTTCAATCAGTTTATCATCAGAAGGAACAATAAAACTTATGCGGCTACTAAGATGGTTTAACCGAGTACTGATGCGTTTAAGACTAACCCGATCTGGATTTCCTTGAATCTCATCTAAAGCTGCCTTAAGTGACCGAAATTTTATTTCACATAGCTCTATTTCTGAACTAGGGTTTTGTGCACAACTGATAGGAACTTTGAGTTTTATCGAGGAGGTACCACTTGCTTCCTGAACATAAATTTGTTTTAAAATTTTCCGCATAGGACCACAGGTATTAAAATCATAAATGCCTCTACATGCTAGCTCAAACTCAAGCTCATCCTTTAATAAAAAGGTTGGATCCATAATAAATATATAGAACTATTAACCTATTCTAGTACATAACGCAAAATAACAACGTAAAAACAATACTACGAAATAATATTAATAATACTTAAACGGTACTCAATTACCCAGATAACCTATATATTAGATTTCACTACAGATATACGTATATAAGAAAAAAACACTGCCTTTCCTAATGAGAACCACGTTAGGCGCCAATGTTATGATTTAGGTTCTTGAGCAATGTATATTCAAAAGAAAGGCAGGCTTGATTCTACACAATAATTTTAATGTGGTAAATAATAATACTTCAAAACTAGCGCTTACATTTCTTATCTACTCATGAAGCCTCGTAATCCATAAAAAACTTAAAGGCTAATTAAAATTAGAAATATTGTAACTAAAATCACAACTAACAAAAAACAACTAAAAAAGAAATCAAGTGGTAAGCTGCCCTGGAATTGAACCGGGGACCTCTTGTTCAACTTCCCAAGTCCTTGACCGCTAGGCCGCAGATGCTGTGTTCAAGCGAACGAAATATTGGTATAGACTCACGACCGAAGACTTGCAGCTAATAGAGGATTCCACGGAATGTTTGTTTCTATATTTGACTACACTTCCGAACTATCCCAACCGCAGGAAGGGGCATTACAGAAAGCTGCAACAATTATAATTGCACCATTAGAAACGGTAAACAAGAAAATAATCACTTTTTACGATGCGACTAGCAGACAAAGAAAATTAACTCACCCCGTGTCCGATTTCCTTAAATTTACAGTTAATCGGCTTAGCACACTGCACAACACAATGTACACAATGTCTTTATATTATTTTCACGTATTTGCAGCGAGAATTACGATAAATGACGATATAAATCGCACAGATGTCTTTCTCTTTTCTCAGTCCCAAAAAAATGAATCTCAGACTACCTACGCACGAGTCCACGATTTCAAAACGTATGGCGCCATCTGGTGCGCGCAAATGGTGCAAGTAATCATGACAACCGTTTCAAAGCCGTTTTGGCGCTCAGCAACCCGCCTGTTCAGCGTGTGTGAGTATGGGCATTTCTTCCAAGAGAACCATCAAGAGTGGTGAAATCTTGGAAAGGGCTGCAAATCTTTTGGTAATTAATCATCCAGTAAAATATGTGCTTTTTTGACGATGTTTATCACTTTATGTATTCACAAAAAACTCACGTCTATCTATCAGAGGGGTAGGCAGAAATATCAACAGAATGGACAACAGCTACGATCCTGTCACACTTTTTGCTTCATACACATTCAAAAAAATTGACGTTAGACAATTATCCTATCCCGAGTATATCCAGGACGGCTTTCAATTTGAGATGATGATTCTTAGGGTGGCTGTGGAGAGCTGAAGAACCAGATTTAGGAGAAAAGAAGTAGTATAGAATAGAAAGATTGATATACATTAATTCTCAAAAACACATCATTTACTTGGAATATCTTCGATACGTACCGAAGACCGCAAGAAGACACTGCTGTTTATGGCACCCTGGTCTTAATATATACATACATGTAATATTTTTGTGAGTCAGGTTCAGGTGTCCATAAATAGTCATCGTCTGATGTCAGTGTTGTTTATTAAGTCCTGGTCCGTAGTGCGCACCAAGTGACCATATGTAGGAGTATTCCCATGTCCTTAATTTTATGTCTGTCAGTGGTGGGTTAAATGATTTTATGACTCTGACGGTGAAACAGTTATTAAAAGTTTGGTTATGGGAGCGGACATGGATGGGGATGGGGAGATTGTTATTATGGATCGTCGATGTGTGCCTGTGTTGATTAATGCGGATGTGTAGTTCGTTCCGGGTTTCACCTACGTAGAATGCCGAACAGTGTCGGCATTCTAGTAGGTAAATGCAGTTCTGTGTCTTGCAGTTGTTGTTAGGTTGAGTTTTGTATGTATGTGTGGTGTGATGTGTGTTGATCTGTGTGCTTGTATTGATGATTGGACATGTTTTGCACCGTGGTCGTCGACATGGTGATGTACCAGGAGATATTGTGATGTTGACATTTTGTTGTGGTTGCTGTTTTGTTTTTGTGAGTAATGATTTGAGGTTTGGATTTTGTCGATAACATATTTGTGGATTTTTGGGAATTAAGTTTCTTGTTTCGTCGTTTTGTTGGAGAATGGGTAGATGATCGGTGATGAAAATGGGTAGATGATCGGTTTTAAGTTTCTGGCTTCCATGAAAATATGTCGTGATTAGTCGTGGTTGGTTAGAAGAAGTGTTATTGTTGTTGCAGTTGTTGTTGTTGTAGTTGTTGTTGTTGTTGTTGTTGTTGTTGTTGTTGTTGTTGTTGTTGGTGTTGTGGTTGGTATTGCTGTTGTTAATGTTATTATTATGGTGGAATCTTGGTCTATTGAATATGTGCTTTCGTAGGAAGTGATCAGGGTAGTGTCTCTTGAGAAGTCCATTGTGTATTTTGTTCTGGTAGTTGTCGAGTGCATTTTGTGTGTTGCATATTCGACGACCACGGAGCGATAGTGAATATGGTATCGATTTTTTTGTGTGTGGTGGATGACAGCTGTGGTAGTGAAGATATTGCATTTTGTTTGTTTCTTTGAAGTGGACTGAAGTGTTTATGTGGTTATTGTCATTAATGGTGATGTCAACATCTAGGAATGTGATTGTGTCGGTAGAAATGGAATGAGTGAATTTTAATGGGCTGCAGTTGTTAAGTCTTTCCAGGAAGATAGTCAGTGAGTTCCTGCTGTGTGGCCAGATCATGAAGATGTCATCTATAAACCTCCTCCACACCAGTGGTTTATGAGGTTCAGACAATAAGAATGCAGTTTCAACCGAGGCCATGAAGATATTGGCGTAGCTGGGAGCCATCCGAGTCCCCATAGCAGTGCCTTTAATTTGGTGATAGTACTCATTTTCGAAGGTGAAATAATTATTTTTTAAGGTTAATTCTGCTAGTTCTGTCAGGAATTCAGTTGATGGTTGATGAGGGATGGGGCGTTTATTTAAATGAGAGCTGAGAGCAAATAGACCGGTGTCATGTGGAATGTTGGTGTATAATGAAACAGCGTCTATTGTAACCAGTAGTAAATGTTCATCTGTTGGAAGTTGAAGTGAATGTATGATATCGAGGAAATGATTTGTGTCTTTTATGTATGATTCTAGATTTTGAACAATGGGTTGTAGGTGATGGTCAACGAAAGCGGAAATGATTTCTGTTGGCGCATTGTATGATGCCACAATGGGCTGGCCCGGGTTATTTTCTTTATGGATTTTATGTTACGGCCGGAAACCGCAATATGGCTCTTCAACCGAAATAATTTTTATTTTTGGTATTTAATATATATATTTTTTATTTTTTTTTCCATAATTAATGTTAAAAGTAGGTTAGTAGATTCGTAGGTTAATTAGTCCTAAGGTTGTATATATCATCATGTCATTTTTACATTATGTCTTTTAAGTATTCGACTGATGCCGGCCCCATAGTGGGCCGAAATATATTTCGAAAATTGATATTTTTTTTATTATTAATACAAGTTAAAGGAAACTAAAGGCTTTATATAGCTAAATTATATATATTTATTTCAAAAACACATCACAAACATAAGTACACACAAAAACAAAATAACAATACAAAAAAGAACAAACTGCAAATTATTTCTAAAACACAGAATAAGAGAAAAAGGAAAAAAGGCTTCGACTCAGTATAATGCCGCAAACCGAAGTCCTCAACTACTTATTGCAATTTCGTGAAAATAAACAGAGAGAGCGAGATGCGAGTTAAGTTTACATAATATTGAGACAGAAAATATCGAAGTTTCGCTACCATACGCCGTCAGAGTACAAAGGGCGTAGGTAAAAGTTATTTTTAGCTGAGTTATTCATCCACTTTTATCACTTGTGAGCACAAAGGGGTTATCATTGGAATATAACCTCTAATAGTATTATGATAAGACATTACGTGAACGACCATAGATAGGCCGTATCCATTGAACAAATATCTAATTTGACATAATTATCAGTTGTTGCTCTTTCAACACATACAACGTGAAATTTAAGTCTGAAAACTGGTGATAGTACTCGTCCATATGAACAACTTTTACTACGAAGCCAACCCTGAAATCGTAAAAAAAAATCTGCTGTTTCATACATTTGGGTCGAGTAGGTATTTAACTTTTCTATGAAACAGCTTTTTATTTTTTTCACGAATTCAAGGGTGGCTCCATAGTAAAAGTTGTTCATATGGACGAGTACTATTACCAGTTTTCGTTAACAAAATGACTTAAATTTCACTTTGTATAGGCAAAGTAAATATATTTTTACAGATTGTACTGTTACTACCAGAAGAATTGTAAACAGGGGTATGTGGAAACGAGTTTGATAACTATGACAATTAACGTATAAAATTTTTTAATAATAATAACACAACTGCAGGCAAACTTATGTAATCTATGGTTGATGTTAGCCATTTAATTCAACTGTCGCAAAACCAACAAAGGCAAATATTTTCACATTATAAGATTTCAAGTTATTTAAACGGTTACCAACTATTACTCAACGTCATGTACAGTAGAGTTCACGAACGCATATCGATTTTTACAGGCTGTTAAAAATCGGGCTTCTAACTTTACGAGGGAAAAAGTGTTTGCCCTTTACGCAACCAATTATATACAAATTGGCTCACCATATAATCCTATCAGTACTTATAGCACAAGCTTAGAAAAAAATCAGAAAATTACCGCTATTTTAACTAAATTAAACCATTAGCATACTAGGAATTTCATGCATCGTAAGTGTTCAGTTCCGTAGGTGGTAGAGCTAATGCCGGGCTCGACTGTGGAGGTACCACCATCTTACTCGCAAATCCTCCCGAAGTTATTCGGTGGAGAGTAAGAGAACAGCTCTCAGGCAAAACCAGGCGGCCCACCATTACCTGGGACCGATGGATGGCGGTATGTCCATCCCCAATTGCCGGGGCTTATATAAAGCAGACTGGTGACGGGCAGCGGCGTCACTGGTGCAAGGGTTTCGGCACCGCGCTCACCAACCCGCCTGCCCAGCGTGTGTGAGTATGGGCATTTCTTCCAGGAGGATCGCCAATAGAGGCAAAATCTTGGAAAGGTTTATGTCCAGCAGTGGATGAACTAGGGTGTTGGATGAATGATAAAATTCACAGTAGGTATTTAAAACAATTACAAACTGGTTGGCATCGATAGTGTGGAAAAGTTTTTGAGTCCATTTACATAATTATAATTATACCTAATTCATTATTAAGTTAAGTTGTCGGTGTGATTTGTGTTACGCCAGTCCTGTGTCAAACATTGTGATAACTACAATGATAACAATGAATAAAGCTTTATCTTATACACACAAAACATATATTGACCTAACACGAAATCATTGACACAAAACTGTAATTATTTTCCTACATCCATAGTTAGAGCATTGACACTAAAAGTTCGCAAGTTAGATAGGTCTCTCCCTTAATCTGATGAAAACTTGGACATTGACAGAGTTTCGTTAGCGGAGGCTTTTATCTTAATTACTTAGAGATGGCCCCTAATAACTATTTGGCCAGAGAACAATTTGGCCATTAGAATCGAGGGGCCACTTACAAGATTTCGCTTTGGAACTTTGCTTTCTGATATATTTGCATGTCAGCTGAATCCCCAAACAACATTACGACGTAGCGAAGAGACAATGGGGATGTGAAGAGGATATTTACCGTTACTAATATCAAAGAATCGTATTTTCGGAGAGAACATATTTCATTTGGCAGGTTATTAAGGGAAAAAACTGTTTCTTATTTTGGGGTTCAGGTTCGAGCACTTTATAGGTTATTCAGAAACCACTAAGGTCTATAGGATCTAGTAGTCGAATTTCAACACGTAAATCCGAAGTCTCAAGTTCTAATTTTGTTGACCCCGGCCACACTTACAGTTCAACAAAAACAAATACATAATATCGTCAAAATATAGGGGTGTCAGAGATGTTTCCGAGTGTGGACTGTCAATAGCACAGTCAAAAATCATTTATACTCTTTTCACCAACGATTTTTTCGTCCCATCGTGATGAGGGTGAGCCTTTACCGCAGTCCGGGCACAACGCGAGTGCCTTTTGGGTATAGTATAGGTACAGATTTACTCTCAACGTATAGCGAGTGGTACTGTACATACAAAACATGGACATTATTATATATTACATAATATCTATGGTACAAAACCCTAAAAACACTTAGGTAAATAACAACAATAAGGTTCCATAGCAACATAAATTCGACAAAAACAAGGCGCTAAAATAAACGGCAAGGCCTGACAAACAATCACCCAATTTGACCAAATTTGAAACTTTTATGTATAGATAGATTGTAAGATAGAACTGAAACAAATGATGTTAAAACAAGGCTACTTTTTCAAGGATTTTTGTATAGGGAGACAATTTTTTGAAATTTTTGCAGTTAAATGGATAAATACGTACATATACGATATGATATTTTATACGATGATAAATACGTATCCTGTGAAAATTTCAACTGGCCACCCTCGTATAAGGGCTGAAGCGACATCTACGATAGACGAACGGACAGCGGAGGGTTAGTAATGGGGTTCCATTTGTTACCCTTTGGGTACGGAAACCTAAAAGAGGAATAATTTTACTGAATCAGTCCCTGCACGTCCCCTAATAGGGAGTTACCAACAACGCAAAAGTTTGGTTTACACATTTCGAGGTCTCAGAGCTTTAAAATACTAATAACTACTCCAGGTAACCACCTTCTGCTTCTCGTCGATGCTGAGCGAGCACAAAGGGAAGCTGGACATGGTTCACGTACAAAACGCTACATTGGCTGGCGGGGTCGCTGTGGGAGCAGTAGCTAATGTGGTCACCACCCCTGGAGCAGCCATACTTGTCGGCACCCTCGCTGGGCTACTGAGCACTTGCGGCTATGTTTACTTGACGGTAAGCACTTACAGAATATTACCTTGGCCGATGGGGTTACCTTAACTTCAGCTGCCAATATGGTTACTACCTCTGGAGGAGCCATTCTCGTGGATGACCTCACTACGCTGCAATAATTCCCAACTAATCTTCCGTATTGTCCTCAATAGGCTTGTACACAGGGTAAACAAAATATTATATTTAGTCCGTCATTAAGTTTACCAAAAACTATTGGACATGTATTTTTTCTTTTGTCAATCAAACAAAAAATGACAGAGATAAAGCGCGTCAAAGTTTGGGAGTGGGGGAAAATGACGTCATTTCTAAGTAAAATTGTACCTAGATGTGACGTCACGCGGAACTTCAGCGGGCTATATTTTCATCATTGTTTGTTTAATTGGCAAAAGAAAAAATACGTGTCCAATATTTTCTGATAACCTAACTGACGGACTAATGAAATTTTTTTAGTCATCATCCCTATTATAATGTCATTACATGTAAGAGTAAAGTCGTAGAGCTGGTGCCAGGCTTGACTGTGGAGGTACCACCATCTTACGCAAACTCCCCTCCTCCCCCTCCCTGAAGTTATTCGGGGTAGAGTGAAACGGCAACTCCCAAACAGGCACAACCAAGTGGCTTACCGATGACGGGATGTCCATCCCCCATAACCGGCCCTTATAAAAAACAGACTGGTGACGAGCATCGGCGTCACTGTACGAGGGTTTCAGCACCGTGCTCACTACAGCTCAGCGTGTGTGAGTATGGGCATTTCTTCTAGGAATACCGTTAAGCAGTGGACAAAACAAGCTAATGGATGGATGGGTACGTGTACGATGATGATGATGTACGAGTAGTATGTAAACATAATAGGATACCTTACAAAATTTTGCCAATATGGTAAAACAAAGCGTTTTCCCAAGCATAAAGCCTTTTCACATTGTTGTGCAATTATTATCATCAATAATTAACAGCTGGAACCACTCGCCTCTGTGGTCTGGTGATTCGAGGACTCGACTATTAATTCGGAGATTACGGGTTCAAATCCCTTTTGTATTTGGTATGCGTGCCTTCGAAAGAACGTTAAGCTGTTGGTCCCTATTTGTGCCTGAAGTACAACCATAGGGCTCACCATCTATCATCTACGATATGAGGATGTAATAGTTTATTGTCGGTGAAACGTGGGTTCACGAGTGTGGACTTGCATTTCACAGTCCATAATCGAATCAAATCAAATCAAATCAGCGTTTATTTGTTCAATTTTTGGTGTGTACATTTAGATGTTACATAAGGGTAGATTATTTGTTCTCAAAAATCTGCCAATGAAGGCGTACAAATATTTAGGTACCTACCTAGTTTAGCATGCATTCTTAAATTGGTAAATTAAACATGTCAATTATAAAATTCCATAATATTTACAATGTCCAAAATAATAATAAAACAATGTCATGTCAATAGTATTAAAATTGAATATGAATACAAATATCGACATCATTTCAAATTCTCCCTAGAAGCAAAAAACTCCCTCACAGAGTAGAAACAGTGGTCGAGTAACCATGTATTTATTTTACGCTTAAATTCGTTATGCGGTAAGTTTTTAATACCATCAGGTAGGGCGTTATAAACTTTTACAGCCATATAATAAACATTTTTTTGTGTCATTCTTAGTTTACATGTGGGGATAAACAATCTGTCACCTACCTTACTTCTTTGTGATCTTTGTGATACTTCCTTCTTTTGAGGGAAATATTCAGGGTGTTGACGAACAAAAATGACTATCTGTTTAATGTATAGGCAAGGTAATGGTACGTGGGAAGCACTATAAGTTTCCGGAATGAATATGAAAAAATACTATTAAAGGTACAAAATTAATTTATTGTTCTTCAAAATAATCTCCCTTGGCGTCTATGCACTTTTTCATTCGATCAAACCAGTTTTGAAAACTTTTGTGCCACTCCCCTGTGGTGACCTCTGAAACGTGTTTTTCATACTCCTCGACAGCCTCTTCTGGTGATGAAAATCGTTGACCGCGTAATTGGTTCTTAATTTTTGGGAACAGAAAAAAGTCACAAGGTGCCAGGTCGGGACTGTATGCAGGATGACTCATGAGTTCTACATTTTTCGTCTTCAAAAAGTCGTTTGTCTGTCTGGCCGTGTGAGAACTAGCATTGTCGTGGTGCAGGATGATACGGCGTTTACGGTTATTTTTACGGAGTTCGTCAATAACTTCCGGCAAAAAAATGGTCGTGTACCAGTCACTATTCACGGTACGACGATTCTCTAAAGCAACAGTAGCCACGTGTCCAGTTTTATTAAAAAAATAAGCAATCATCCGCTTAGATGCACTTTTCACGCGCGCCACATTTGTTGGTTTCGGCTCATCTTGAAAGACCCATACGCTCGATTGCTGCTTTGTTTTGGGATCGTAGCAATAAATCCATGTTTCGTCACCTGTTACTATGTCCCACACCAAATTTGACGCACCTTCGTTGAATCTGGTAAGCATGGCACTGCACCAAGTGACGCGGTCCGTTTTTTGAGCCTCGGTCAAGTTGTGTGGGATCCACCGCGAGCACAGCTTTCTCACACCCAAATGTTTGTGTAGGATTGATTGTATTTGACTCATGCCTATTTCTAAGGATGCGCGAATTTCATGGTAGGTCACATGCCTGTCTGTTTCAATCATACGGCGCACAGCATCGATGTTTTTGTTGGTCACAGCGGTGGACGGCCGACCATCGCGAGATTCGTCACTGAGATTGATACGACCACGCTTGAATTCTGCAAACCAGCTATAAACAGTCGTCTTGCATGGTGCTTCATTGCCAAAAGCTGTTTCAAGCCGAGCGATGCTCTGTTGAGCTGTCAAATTACACTTAAAATCGTAGAAAATCATACCACGAAAATTTTCCCGAGTTAAATCCATGTTGATGCAGACACACAATTTTTTAAATGGCGCCACAAGGTAAAAACAAAAGACAGTCAGATGAAACAAACTGCATTCTACAGCCAAAGAGTTCTATTTTCAAATGTTGCAATAAATTTTTTAATATTGTTTATGTAAGTGGCCAGTTCCGGAAACTTTTAGTGTTACCTATGTAATAGCTTCAACTTCATAAACAGTGGTTTGCAGGATTTTTTGAAATGTACCCCACATATGGCTCGGAGGCATTTTTTTGAATTTTAAATACTCTGTCCTCCTCACTTGAATTGCCCCACAGAATCAAACCATACTGTAATATGGATGCAACATATGCATGATAGGCCGTAATTGAGACCTGTAATGAAACAACTTCCCTTAGACGTCGAAGAACAAATATAAACCTATTCAGTTTAGTGCAGACCATCTCAACATGTATTTTCCATTTGCAGTATTTATCAATATGGAGACCAAGAAATTTAGTCGAATTAACTTCTTCTATTTGCGTGCCATTGTAGTTAATATTTAGTTCCACTGGGCGAGCTCTATCTGTATGAAACTGCATTAATTTTGTTTTACTGATATTAACTTGTAAATTGTTTTTGCTTAACCAGTCAATTATTTTAATTACTGTTTCATTAATATCATTTTCAAATTTTGACTTATGCTTACATTTTATTAAAATTGTTGTGTCATCTGCGTACAATATGGTCTCATGGTCAGTTATATTTGGAAGATTGTTAATATATAATAAGAACAAACTTGGCCCCAATATACTGCCTTGCGGAACTCCAAAACAGTTGAGTTTGTATTCAGATCTATATTTGATAACTTTATCGTTTTCGCCCAGGCGACTTATTTCAGTACACTGAAAACGATCCTGAAGATAGCTTTTTACCCAATTGTTTGCAACCCCACGTATCCCATACTTATTTAGTTTATTCAAAAGCAGGTTATGGTGCACAAAGTCGAAAGCCTTGCTCATATCAAAGAACAAGGCTACGATAGGTATTTTATTATCTATAGATTCTGTTATTGTTCTAATAAGTTGAAAATTGGCTAAGGTCGTAGATTTGCTCTTTATAAATCCATTTTGTTCTGGCCCTATTATATTAAACCTGTTCAAGTAGCCGTTAAGTCGTTTTAGAAATATTTTTTCAAATATCTTGGAATGAATCTTGAAAAGACCTCGGACTTCCCGGATTGTATAGGTATATCTTTACATAATTCAAAGTCTTATCTATGTATGTTTCTGAGATACGTTAAGCCGTCGGCCCCGGCTAGATATAGATGTCACAAACAGCCATCCATCCAAAAACTGATCACCTTACCACTCCACGTCAGTAACCGACCGCACGACAGTGGCTGCTTCAGGCTTCTTACTTTGCTGCACATTGTGGCAAAAAAATATACCTTTTTAAGAGGATATGTTTCGCTTGCAAAAGTCACTGTCACTCCATGCGGAACGACCCGCAGTGCAAGAGGAACGAATTCCGGAAAAAATTGCAAAATGTTGGTTTTAAATTAATATAAAATTAACTAAAATAGTTATCAAAATTTCAAACTGACAAAATGTTGATATTGTTAAAATCTGTCCAATAAAATGTTCTTGAGGTCTGTCTGTCATTACTAGGAATAAACTATGAAAGAAAGTGTTGAAGAAGACCACATTTCAATAATTATTTCTATCGAGCGAAAGTTCTGCAATCGCGTTTCTGTACTGAAGAAAACTTGATATAGGTACCTGTATTTATATACTAATTCATCAAATTAGTGGCTTCTTCTGAAAAGCAGGTAAACAACTTCATAAAGTGCCGATTTTAGAGAAAATTTAAAGGCGTTATTTAATTTTCCAGCCAAAGCTAGCTCAGAAGGGACTACAAGACACCTGTGGGGTCAACAACCTCCACGGTATGCCTGGTCTGCTGTCCGGTATCCTCTCCATCATCTTCTGTTTCTTCTCCAACAACTTAGGAGTGGAGAAGGATGTAGTATATTCGGCAGGTAGAGTAAGTATCCTTTAATATTTTTACAGCATTGACATAATATATGTAGGTAATAGAGCTGATGACGGGCTCGACTGTGGAAGTACCACCAACTTAAATAAGAATAAGAGGACAACTATCAAACAGGTACTGCCAGGTGGCCCAATATACCTTGGACCGATTGACCTAAGGACCTGAGCCCGAAGTCGGGTAAAGTCCGAAAAATGTTAAAATAGGTGCGACAACGAGCGAAGCGAGGGGGATCGTGTTAGGTTGACATGTCAATAAGAAGTTTTGTATGACATTACCCGGGTAAACCTAGGTTTGTTCTATCTTTTAGCATTACCCGTAACATATCCATCCCCAATTGCCAGCTCGTGTATAAACATACTGGAATAGTAAATTTTACTATGATACTGGCGACGTGCAGCGGCGTCACTGGTGCGAGGGTTTCGGCGCTAAATAACTGAACTATCTCAACAGTAAATACTAGATAAAAAAATACAAATAAATATATTTAAATAAGATAAAATTCAATGAAATTATTTATGTAGTTAAATGGAGCCGAGAAACATGTATTTTTCTTACGGCATATTATTATAAGGTTTCATTGTAGAGCTTATTGAGAAGAGTACAACAGTTTATATTCTTTTTTTATTTTCAAAATTCTACTAGCTAGGAATTTGGAATTTCCGTATATTATGCAACGTATAAATACTGTATTTGAACAACAAATACTGAAAACGTAGATTCATAATTTTGCAGTTTTGTTTTATACATTTTGTAGGTAATTAAAAATCGTTGTAGTAATTTTGTAGTATAAATGTAGTTTTGTAAATGTTCAAATTATTTAAGTCTAACAGAATGGTACGGGACCCTCCCGGTGCGAGTTCTTTAGTTTGTTTAGCCATCCATATTATAGTAAACCACCCTCTCCACTTATTTCAGAGCGGGCCCCATCAAGCTTTATACCAGTTCTACGGTCTTATTGCCACAGTGGCCATTGCAGTAGCTGGTGGCCTCATCACAGGAATGATTGCGAAGACGAAATTCTTCAAGCCTTTGAAACACAGTGACATTTATCAGGACGACCAAATCTGGGTGATGCCAGCTTAAAATACAAAGCGTATCTAGTCTGTTATTAGAATAAGGTACTTTAAAGTCAAAAAATATAAATATTTGGCAAGATAAAATTGTTTTATATTCACTAGAATTTGTCCAAATGTGTGTTCAAGAAGGTTTGTATCAAACTAATTGTATTCAATTGAAATAGGCGTTACTGATTGATTTATGAAGAAAACATGATTGTGAAAAATATTTTCATAACTAACTAACAAATTGGCTATAAGATTTTTTATCTGTAAGAACTAAAAAAAATATGCTGTTATCTTATATGTGTAAATTACGGTAGAAAAAACCTTTTTATGTTCATTTTTGTCTTGAAAAATATTTTATAATTTTTTTAAGCCTCTAAATAATCATAATTTTGTCGATTGATTCAAATAAAGTGATAAATTATCTGTTTTAAGTTATTCTTGTGAGTTACGTAGAATATACGAAAAAAAACGATATAACCTTAATTTTAATTACAATTTGTGTCATATTTATTAAAACACAAGTTTTTTTTATTTGCCTTATAAGCAAAGATATTATTGATGCAATAGATTATAAACTAACACTTAGAATATTTTTGTGTTTTTTTATCAAATATCTCATCTAAAATAAATGTGCTTTTCCCATGTAATGTTTTCATTGTTTATTTATTAAACATCATTATGAACAAGTTTTCAAAGAGTAATATGTAATAAGATACGTAAAGAGTGATAAGTAACTGTGAATTAATTAATGCGTCAGATTTAAGCTATCGCCAGTTAATGAGTTTTGAATTTCTTAATCAATTGAGTTTGTACCCAAAATAATAGATCTAACATCAAAATGTAGTATAATCATCAGGTTAAATTGTCAACTATTGTCAAGTATGAAACAAAAAGGTAAGTATTTAGTTACTTACACGATTGTTCTGATAAATAACTGTTTAATCAAGTTAATTAAAAACCATTGTCTTCCGGGTGGCGCCACTGATTATATAAAAATGCTGCCAGTATTCAGAATCCCGATACTTCTGAGGTGCGACAGAATTTCGGGCAACCGATGGTACTTTGATTGAGATATTTGAAATGCTACCCCGAATTTAGTTCTGTGCCATGGAAGTCATTGCCAATGCATTTTAGATATTTTAGATATGAAGACCTCACCCCTAATCAGACTACGGTCTTAACGGACTTATAAAAAAAAAACATGTGATTGGAGGATGATTATGAAGAGGAATAAAAATAAGTAGTTAACTTAAAGTTATATATAAAAAACTTCTTATATGGTTTTCAATAAAGCGATGCGGTTTCTTGATTTTGTGCCAACGTCTTTATTTTAACGATCACTTCCAGAACTTGATTGTACCCTTAATTTTTTTAAATTATTTGTCGAATAAATTTATTCAGTATCAAATCAGTGTTCAGATGTTTGTGCACGCTCTAGTAATTTAGTAATTCGCTTAATACAAGTAATGGATATAAATAAAGACCGTTATACATATAAAGTTTCACTGAGCTCTGAAAACACATTTTATAATTTCAAGAACGATCCATCAACCTTATAAACAGAGGTCCATCCAAAGCTTTTGAATTTGGTGTATCTTCTGTTGAATTTAAGTTTGAGGTAAATCATGTATAAATTCCTCCTGCAAATTAGATCACATCATCGCTTGCTTAGAAATATTTTCTATATAAATATACTTTAAATTAATGTGTTAGATTCCGAATAGTGGAAGCTTTTAACAATTATTCCTTGCGTACATACTCTAAAATGTACACCCGAACTCAGATTGTTCGCAGATCTGAGCAGAGAAAGGGTTTAAAGTAACAATTTTTTCAAATATTTAATACAAGAAAGTCTTGCCCATCTCAGAAAGGTGGCTGTGCTGATAACTGAAAGTATTTCCATATATGCTGCTCCGTTCCGCTTCGCTCGGCACCCGAATTCATGATGACCAGCCACCAAACATGCCACTCCTCGCTCGTCGTCGGACCAATTTTTTACAAAATAATATAAAAAACCAAACCGCAGTTATGGTTCAGTTAACGATTTATTTGATACAAGATTTACTATTTCTGAGCACGAAGCTACTGTTCCGAGATTTGTTTTGAGATAAAAGCTTTTATCCAATGGATGAACTAATAATGATCCCTGTTTTATTTTAACATTTCGCCTGGATAGATCTACAAGTTAGAAAATGTACAAGTTGGTGACAAATATAAACTTTTTTTTTCATGGTTCGAATGCCATATAAATAGGAGTGAAGTTATGATGTCGGAAGGCCATCATTCGTTCCGGACACTTCTCACTTAACAAGTTCGCGTTTCTCATGCGTAAAGCAAACTCTCCGAACTACATCGAGTGTAACGTAGTGGAGGACATTCACCGTATCCTCGTGAAATGTGTCCGAAACGAAACAACAGCCATATCTTTACAGAAACAGGTGGCTGTAACAACGTCTTGTCCCTCCCGTCATCCGAGGAGGCCAGGATGCTGTACAGACTTGTGAGGTTTGAAATGGCTGTAAGAAACCGACAACTTGAATAAACAAATTAAATTTAAACAAATTAACGGAAAACAATAAGGATGACTTAGACACACTTTGGTGACAGAAAATATAGTTCCCTTACATAATTAATGCTATGTTTTTGCTCTCGTATTATAAATACCGAAAACACTCCGTAAAAGAAAATATCTTCAATGTATTCACATGTTACGCCACAGATGATTTATGAACATAAGCGAAATGCCTTTTTTAAGATGGTTAAAAAGTAAAGGTCGTACATCGTACAAAAAGAAAGGACATTATTACTGTAAATGGACTTTTTATGTAGTATTTGGAGCCAATCATAATTAAAACTCGCTTATACTGACATAGTTACTAGAATATTTCGAAAAACGGATTTGTCACTCACATACTACCGTTGATGGCTAAGGTACATTCCATATAATTATTTCTCGGTTACGTATTATTTTTGTTGGTATATCTATCCATCTATCCATCCATCAGCCCGTGTTTGTCCACTGCTGGACATAGGCCTTTCCCAAATTTTGCCACTCATAGCGGTCCTCCGTCCTCCTCATCTAGCCGCCACCCACAACGTCTTTCAGGTCGTAGGTCCAGCGGGCACGAAGTCTGCCTACACTACGTTTTGCTGTATATGTTAGTCGACAACAACAATATGCGAATGAAAAATCCATTTTTCAAAATATTTTAGATGTGTTTTGTTTGAAAATACGATTTAATTCAAATACCATATCTACTAAATTTTGATATTTCTTCATTATATGTCAAATTTCAGCGTATTCATCTCACCATTGGCCGCAAGAAACAGACAGGAAAGCTACACTTGTAGGTTTACGAAAAACCCAAATTCAAGTCGAGGTTATTCTGAATTTTATTTTATGGAAATACCCTCGATCGTCGCTAAATAATTTATTCATTATAACGTCGTTTTTACCCGTTTTCTTTATCTTTTGCTGGGGAAAAAAATAGAAGCTGTACTGTTTAGTATTCAAAATCGAAATCTCGAACATTCCAAGCGTATTCTGTTCAATTTTTGTTCGTCGGCACACCTGGTACTGCAACCAATCTGGCAATGTCAACATAAACTTTATAGCCAAGCACTAAAGGTGGTTTTCGAATAGTTTCCAAATGGGTAGATTTTCAGGATTTCACAGAGGCTGTCATCGCCATTCGTGTTTAAAAAATAACATACGTGGAGAAATGTAGCTACGTTATGTGTAACATTACATTTGTTTGAATTATTCTGCTTGTTTGTTTTTCAATATTTTCCCTTTTCATTCAGAAACAGAAAATAAAATTAATATCATATCTTTGCAGTATAGAAAAGCAGAAGAAAATTAAATTGGAATGTGAGGAACTATGAATCAGAATTCCTGCAATCGCACGGTTCTCTATCCAGGGAACTGGATAGCTCAATTGGTAGACCAAAATCCCCACCAACGGAGGTTCTGGGTTCGAAAAAAGAGCTCTTCACATCCAGATTGACTTTTCCTCTGCTTTCATATACCGCAACGATGTTATGTTAATTTGTATGTCCTGCGATGGATGAATCGCCAAGTGTTTAAAATATAGAAAATTTCTATCATAGTACAGAAAACAAAATTATAATTAATTATTTTACTACCTGTAAACATAAAATAATAGTCTATTTGATTGCGTTTTGCTTGAAGGTTTAAAGCACTCTTCTTTTGTTTCCATGCAAGGTAACAAAATGATCTCCTGACAAAAAATCTAAGAAACAAAGCCACAAAAGCTCCAATCAAGTTTCAAAGCGTTAACCTTTGGCTTCAAACCTTTTGGAGAGAGAACCAGGTGGATAAAGTGTTCTGCATCATGACAAATTGCAACAGATGGGGGATCAACCGTGTGCCTCTGAAACAAGATTTAAGGACACTTCTATTGTGAAGAAATAAAGACCATTATTGAAGATGCCCTGGGTCTACGTTTCATAGCAGTAGAGTAGTGGTGATTTGGCGAGGTCCTCTGTTCAACGTAGTGTGAACGACCGGCAACTTAGAAGATAGATTTAACTCTTTCTGGAGAGATTTAGTTCATTTCTTTAGAAAATCATGTGATTATTTAGTGTACAAGAAGTATTGTTGAACCTAGTGTAAGCCACACACATATTGAACATCTGTGAGTCAAAACTAATTATAACATCCTTCAAAAACCCTTCTTATATTTAGCAAAAAACATTTAAAACACTGAAATTTTTCTTTTTGTAGGAATTTGATATTTAATGAATGAAACAGAATAAGCCTTTCAAAGGAAGGCGAAGTCTTAAATGTGGTCTCAATTATTTTTATCTTTGTCTGCCTTAATAAGCTCCCGGTCGATTTCATGTTTTCTGTTATTTAAATTGATTAAATGAAATGAATACTTTATTTCTGCAATAAAGGTACATAAATACACTTATCGCACGTAACGATTTATTAAATAATAAAAAAAATTACATTTAGAAGAGGAAATTCAATATATTAAAATAGGTTTTGGGTTTGCTTATATTTAATAAATAAATACACGAACATGAACTAAAATAAAGGTATATTTAATGTATATAATTATGTATTTATATACGATCTGATAATAATAATAGCTACCTATATAGAGAATACTAATACGTTACATTTATAAATACATTTTATTAATGAAAATAGGGATATCGATTCTTTATAAAAATATTGATTTCGAGATCAATTTCGAATCGTCGTGAAAAATTAGAACAAAAATAATCGGTACAGAAAAGATTCACAAAAATCGATTCAAACTCGGAACAAAATTCATACAAATAGCGTTAATTTATTTTTATTTATGTGTGTAGTCCAGGTAAAAATTCATAAGCTTACATTTTTCTTGAGTTTATTGTAGGCTAGTTGTTTTCCAACAAATAAAACATTAATTGAAATATTTGTTAAACTTTTATTGCCAAAGTAACTCAAAATGCACATGCAATCCATTATTATTATGTGAATATAATCTAGGAGGGCACGGGATTTTGAAGAACGATCATGGATACGGGTAGATTTATTTTTATAGGTTGTAGAGTGATCCCCTGATGTATATTATGTCTGTCTGTCTGTTCGTAGTGGTTGAATCTTCGAAAAATAGCTCATGGCATGAAAGAAAATACTTTTTGAGAAAAAGCACCGATTGCATTGTATTCAAACAAAATATATATATATTTTTGAATTTTTTCTCCCGCTTAGTGGGAAGGCCAAAGGAACTTAGCACATACAGCCTTGTCTGAGGTTATCTGTTGTACATTGTAGATGACTGTATGGGCTAAGTTCACAAAATATTTTCTTTCATGCCATATTTCTCAAAAATGCGACCACTGGGACCAGACAGACTTATTCGTTCCCCCTATGAAGATGCCAAATTTCATAGCAGACCATTTTCGTTATCGTTTTTTTTACTGAACGATAAAGCCTCTTTCGTGAGCTATTTCTCTAAGATGCAACCACTACGACAGACATAATATACATCAGGACATCACTCTACAACCCATAAAATAAATCTACCCATATCCATGACCATTCTGCAAAATCCCGTACCTCCCTAGTCCAATATCCACCCATCCATCAGCCTGATTCGTCCACTGCTGGACATAGGCCTTTCCAGGATTTCGCCACTCTTGGCAGTCCTCCTGGAAAAAATGCTCACACGCTGGGCAAGCGGGTTGGTAAGCGCGGTGCCGAAATCCTTGCACCAGTGACGCCGCTGCCCGTCACAGGTCTGTTTTATATAAGGCTCGGCAATTGGGGATGGATGTACCGCCATTCATCGGGCCCGGGCAATGATGGGCCGTCCGTTTTTTTTGCCTGAGAGCTGTGCTCTTACTCTCCCCTGAATAACTTACTACCTCCACAGTCGAGCCCGGCATGAGCTCTACCACCTAGTCCAATATTATGTAACAATATTTCTGAGTCTATCTATCTTACTCAAACTTTCTATATTCAAATGTAAGACTCTTCATAAATAATTATTTTGAATTTTGAAATCAAATACTTACCGGAAATGTATATACTCTTTTTAATTGTATGTGATTTGTTAGCAAAATTTTCCGTGAAACCGCAAAAAATCGTATCCATGATTCTGCGGTTGTATGGATCGATTCAAAAATCGGATCGCTTGGAAAAAAATCGATTAAATCGATTTAAAATCGACATCCCTACCTGAAAATATTATACTAAATTCTTCTGATCATGCTTAACAAACACGTGCATACCATTCTAAGTTTAAAGAGGATATTTGACAATACCTTCGGGATTCTATAGCTCGGAAGGTAAGCTATTTCAGCCTCGAGGAAAAGGCTTAAGCTAGCAAATTATACATAAGAAACGTTTGTTGTTTATATAACAGCAAGTATTTATCATGAAAAAAATACACGTGGTTGCCTAAATTGTACTTTATGGAAATAACCTTTTATTTTTTTTTATTTAAAAACACTTGTACTTGTCCACTTATTTATATAATTTCCAAAAGTTCCACCAAGTGCCAACAATCACGAGCATCAACTCCATTTTACTTATTTATTCGATTCAGTCTCTGAAAAAAAAACTTCATTAATTAATAAAAACCCGATTTTCCAAGGAGATGTATCGAATGAATTATGTGTAAGCTTGCATTTATGGAACGAATTTCGTTTTACAAACGAGGCTTTTGTAAAAACCAAGGAAAATATTTCAAATAATACTTTTATTATTGAAACCACATAGATATAATAATAATAATGTATTCTAACACTGGTCAGGTGAGAAACAATAAAACATAATATTTAGTTTTTACACCCGCCCCATTTCTTCTTCATAATCATAATTCGCAGTTAGCAGTTTTTTGTATATTTATGGTACAGCCACAGATAATATATACAGCCCTAGTTTTTTCCTTCATGGTACAGCCAAATCGAAAAGACTCGGTAAGTGGTCAAGACCACTCATCACGTTTAGCATGTAATAATGGTCGGTGAAACGCATACTTGGGAACATTTCTGACATCCCCTCGTGGATTCATGTCGCAACGATATAAATAAATTAAGAATAACCCTGATTTACTAAACGAACAAACTAACTTTACCACTACCCCACTGTTACGCATGTAAGTCAGTACGCATGTCTAGTCAGGCCGGTGTATAAAAGGCGAGTTTTTTAGCTCGTCACTAGCTGCTGAGCTGTCGGGCGAACAACATCAGTTGCTGCGGAGCGGCTGGGCGAGCAACACATCAGTTGCTGCGGAGAAGCCGAGCTAGCAACACATCCCGAGGATGCCTCGTTCAGAGGCGAAACACGTGTCGATAAGTTTTCTTGCTTGTTATTTAAGATTGCTTTGCTTGTATTGCTTGCTTGTTGCATGTTTTTATGCGGGCGGGCGGGCGGTGCACGAGTCTGCATTTTGAATAGCACGACAAGAATTGTTTAGCGGAATATTGCAAATTATATTCATATATCCTTTACTTAGTGATGGACTTCCGCAAGGTAACGCCTATTTCAATTAATCGCAACGATATGTTTTATGTTGTTTTTTAGGGCCCCGTACCTCAATAGAAAAAACTTCTTAATTAACGTGAAAAAAAATACGGCCGTTTATGCCGCTAAAAACGTACATTTTCGACACTTTTAAGGAAATCAAAATTCATAGGATGTTTCCCGTTGACCTAGAGCTATGAAATTTGGCATATAATACCGTCTTATACTACAAATATAGGAAAAAATCTGAAAACTATACATTTGTAATTAAATCATGAAAAATATAGTCTTTAACGGAGCCCTCGGTGGGCGTGTCCGACTCGCACTTGTCCGGTTTTTTTGTTACTGAAAACTTGGGGGCAAAAAAAAGGCCCAATGACTCATCATCTTCAAAAGACGCAATTTGTAATACTATTCCATTTCAGTAAATGCTCGCTGTCGTTTTACATCCAAAGTACCTACACGAGTAATTTAAAAACAATATTTTATTCAAGTTCTTACTGCCTCATCTTCTTAGCCAAGACAAACATTACACAGACAATCGATACCAAGTGACGCAGAGCAAACAGCTCACCACAAGCCTCCTCCCGACACAGTGTATCAAATATTCCATTACTCCGCAACCACTTTAATTAGACTGCCAAGTAAACCTTAAAGTATCAAAATAGAGTTTAAATTCTATCGGTGAGGTTTCATGCTTGGTTTGTGTACTCGTACAGGCGTAGGTCCCTTGCCTAGACATATCTAATAAATAATAGTGGATAATGATAATGACAGTAGCAGCTAATAGCGACGCAGGAGGTACGGGAAAGGCTTTGTAGACGTATTGGGTACTGTATTCGTAAATATATTTTAGAAGACCAACGATCAGAGTCTCTCCGAATTTATTTTGTAGACAACGCAATTGAACTTCATTCGGACTGTGATTTAATTTATTTCGTAGAATAGGTACATAAAATACATTGTATGGGAATAATGAGAGGATGAAGTAGAGAGACGAAAGAAATTTACGCTGTGCAAGTGGTTGGTATAGCTCGACCGGCCCGCCTTAGTACGTATGCCAACCAAATAGGCGACATACTGAAGAAAGGCAAAGGAAAAAGTACAGAGCTTCTATGACAAGATTGATGGATGTAGAAGCAAAAGAGGTGTGTCATGATCGAAGCAGATGGATATCTGTAGTCTCTGCCCACCCCCCTGAGAGACAGGCGTGAGTATGTGTATCTATCTATTTTACACGTTTTACACGTCTATATTAATTTTAAAATAAGATTTAAGAAAATAAGTATACAATACGGGGAAATAAAATAAAATAAAAAATTTCGCTAACTTAAATTGAATAAAATTATATTCTTAGATAAGCATAAAAATAAATAAAAGTATTATTTTATTATTAATGCAATAAATAAATAAGTTCCTATATTTCTTGCAACTTAAATAAACTTGGAGTGATGTTGCTAAATTACAATTTTGTGATGAGACAATAACCATACAATCGGAAAAATTACTTTTCCCGATGGCGCATAATATTTTCAATGCGAATGAATTGTATTTGATACGGATCGATCAATGTTTATCTATTATATTTGTTCAATTGCTGATTTCTTTGAAATTAAATTATCCCAAACTTTAACAAATCCTATATATTTTTCTTGATTTTCTTTCAATCAATCAAATCCAACTTATTTGCAATATAAACTAAACATGATATACGAATCGGTGAACAAATCATAGAAATAAAACTATAATTGAAAATTTACAGAAAACAAACTTCAACAATAACAAGAAATAGGATAAATGGAATAAAATGTCAAAATTAAAATTGTTGTACATTGTGAAGTTAATAAAATATTGTAGCACTGTGAAAAATAAATAAGTGTAAAGAAACAAAATATAAAACAAATAGTTTGTAGGTAGGTGGTAGAGCTAATGCCGGGCTCGACTGTGGAGGTACCACCATCTTACTCGCAAATCCTCCCGAAGTTATTCGGGGGAGAGTAAGAGGACAACTCTCAGGCAAAAGAACCAGGCGGCCCACCATTGCCTGGGACCGATGGATGGCGGTATATCCATCCCCAATTGCCGGGCCTTATATAAATCAGACTGGTGACGGGCAGCGGCGACACTGGTGCAAGGGTTTCGGCACCGCGCTCACCAACCCGCCTGCCCAGCGTGTGTGAGTATGGGAATTTCTTCCAGGAGGACCCCCAAGAGTGGCAAAATCCTGGAAAGGCCTATGTCCAGCAGTGGACGAAACAGGCTGATGGATGGATGGATAAAACAAATGTCAGAAATAGATGATACTGAATAAGATCCAATAATATTTTTATAAAATTCAAATAAATTGTGATATGGTCGTGCTATCGATAGATTACTGAAAAATTTCATGCCGGTATTAACAAAGCTTCTGTTGAAAATGCTTTAACTTGAAGTCCCTTAGATCTTTGCTATTTCTCCGATTCTTTTCATCGTAACCTACGGTTCGGTAACAATCTTCATTTTAAAAATTAAAGCTAGACACTAGTTCAGAGATGGGCTAACTGCGGCCCGCGAGCCACATCCTGCCCGCAAACCGCTTCAATCTGACCCGCCACTATCAATCCAGAAGTACCTAGATAATAACATTAATCACGAAACAAAAATGTATCAAGTGCAGTGTCGCTCGTATTAATTAATCGCGTGTTACGTTGATTCCTTCGGATGTTATGGCAAGAGAACGAACATGTTCCTCTCGAACGATTACCTTTTCTCATTGCTAAAACTATTATAAATAAAAACATTCAAACTACACTACCTAGGTTATCCCTTACACATTTAATTAGAAATAAGATAGAATACATATATTAGAAAACGTCATTTAAAAACCTATTGAACACGAGTGAACACTCTGCGAGTTTTCGTGGATGGCTCAGAAAATGTTAAATAGCATATAAGTTATATTCAATAAAAAAAAATTAAAACATCGGCGTCGATTGTGGAAAAACAGAATAAGCGGCGGTAGCTCAAGGGTAGAACGCTAGCCTCTCAATCTTTGAGACCCAGGTTCGATCCCCGGCCGGGATGCACCAATGAGTTTTTCGGAATTTATGTGCAGAGTATTTCATACTTGCTACTTGCTGAACGGTGAAGGAAAACATTGTGAAGAAACCTGCATGCCCCAAAATAAATATACATACCAAAATTGTCAAGTCGAATAAAACGATGAAAGTATTTTGTGATGCTGTTTGTTTGACTGTGCTTCATCCAAACTGACAACAGTGAATGAAATTGGTTCAACTAAAGCACGAAGGTAAGCTGTCAATCCTCCTAGACTAACGTCAAAATGGAATTGTTCGATACATTTGTGTAGCTAAAGCAAGGTGCGCATAAAATGCGGAACAATGGCCTGTTGGGTGTAAAGGAAAAATTCTATTGGGCGAAAAAAATGCACCCCTATTACCACACCTTGTTCAGTAAATCTTATTTGAAACATAAAATATTAACAACTGTTTCCTACGCGGGCCAATATTTCCAGAAAGTATCTACCAGGTTATTACGTCCCAACGTAGGTAATTGGTGGTGAGTACTGGTGGACACTTTATCGTCGCTCTTCGGGCACAAATACTCGTTCACATCAATCTCTTCCCTCAACTTCCAACAAGTGGTAAGTATAGAAATTCAACCTGAGTCTCAAGATTAAGCAATACAGACTGAGCTTTCAATTTCTACCAAGTTTGTGATGAGAAATATCAACATACTTAATATACCTATTTTGTATATCCCATAATGAACATTTAAAATAATATTATTTTTGAATGTTGTAAAATTTCAAATTCTCTCTGATCTTTGTTTCTCGTAATCCATATTTTCAGTAATAATTTATTGGTAACAATCACAGTTACAGCCTAGCGGTGCGCAGAAGTCAAAAATAAGGTGTCGGAGGAAGCGGAGCGCGGGGCAGGCGTACATACTCAGGCGTAAGCGCAGTGCGCAGCTCCCCTCTGCGCGGCCTGTACTTCAAATTGCTGTCTCTCTTTTTCTCCAGCATACTGATAATGAGTTACTTATCCCGAGACATTTTCAGTTTGTATATGAAACTCCAAAAAATTTTCATACATCAAAAGAAACACATCCGCATTAGGTATCCTACGTGGGACGCACTATAAGTTTCCGGAATGAATATGAAAAAATACTATTAAAGGTACAAAATTAATTTATTGTTTTTCAAAATAATCTCCCTTGGCGTCTATGCACTTTTTCATTCGATCAAACCAGTTTTGAAAACTTTTGTGCCACTCCCCTGTGGTGACCTCTGAAACGTGTTTTTCATACTCCTCGACAGCCTCTTCTGGTGATGAAAATCATTGACCGCGTAATTGGTTCTTAATTTTTGGGAACAGAAAAAAGTCACAAGGTGCCAGGTCGGGACTGTATGCAGGATGACTCAAGAGTTCTACATTTTTCGTCTTCAAAAAGTCGTTTGTCTGTCTGGCCGTGTGAGAACTAGCATTGTCGTGGTGCAGGATGATACGGCGTTTACGGTTATTTTTACGGAGTTCGTCAATAACTTCCGGCAAACAAATGGTCGTGTACCAGTCACTATTCACGGTACGACGATTCTCTAAAGCAACAGTAGCCACGTGTCCAGTTTTATTAAAAAAAGAAGCAATCATCCGCTTAGATGCACTTTTCACGCGCGCCACTTTGGTTGGTTTCGGCTCATCTTGAAAGACCCATACGCTCGATTGCTGCTTTGTTTTGGGATCGTAGCAATAAATCCATGTTTCGTCACCTGTTACTATGTCCCACACCAAATTTGACCCACCTTCGTTGAATCTGGTAAGCATGGCACTGCACCAAGTGACGCAGTCCGTTTTTTGAGCCTCGGTCAAGTTGTGTGGGATCCACCGCGAGCACAGCTTTCTCACACCCAAATGTTTGTGTAGGATTGATTGTATTTGACTCATGCCTATTTCTAAGGATGCGCGAATTTCATGGTAGGTCACATGCCTGTCTGTTTCAATCATACGGCGCAAAGCATCGATGTTTTTGTTGGTCACAGCGGTGGACGGCCGACCATCGCGAGATTCGTCACTGAGATTGATACGACCACGCTTGAATTCTGCAAACCAGCTATAAACAGTCGTCTTGCACGGTGCTTCATTGCCAAAAGCTGTTTCAAGCCGAGCGATGCTCTGTTGAGCTGTCAAATTACACTTAAAATCGTAGAAAATTATACTACGAAAATTTTCCCGAGTTAAATCCATGTTGATGCAGACACACAATTTTTTAAATGGCGCCACAAGGTAAAAACAAAAGACAGTCAGATGAAACAAACTGCATTCTACATCCAAAGAGTTCTATTTTCAAATGTTGCAATAAATTTTTAAATATTGTTTATGTAAGTGGCCAGTTCCGGAAACTTTTAGTGTTACCTATGTATTCACTTCAAACAGCGTAGTTTAAGTAAAACATCAATAGCACGCGGGTTACAAATGACATGTGTGGACGGACAGTCGGTCGGACCGACAGGCAAACAGAGCTGTCCAAAGAGATCCGATTACTGAACCGTGACAAACAGAATTCTGAACGCAGCCGAACCCAGGGTTGCGCTTAGACGGATGGGTTGCCTCCAATATAAAGGCTGGTTTCACTGTCCGGGAGACCCGTACGAATCTACCGGAACGGAGACGTACGTGAGGCGCTAAAAGATCGTATCACAGCGACGCGGTTTGGTCCGTACGCGACCCGCTCCGGGTAGAGCCCGTACCGCGCTTATACCCGATCGCATGCTGCCGTGAGCGCGTTGCTGTACCGAGAGTGCTCTGGGAGTACAGTCGAGATGAGTAGAGAAATTGACACAGGATTTCTCATAGACGTAGTACAATGTAAACTCTTTTTATGGGATATAATAAATTAAAATAATGAAAACAAAGCTGATGCTCTGGCTCGGGCGTGGGAGGACATTTGTGAGGAAATTTTTGAAGATGTGTTGAACGGGTCGTTCGTGAGTTTATCATCTAAATTCACAACACTTTCGAAACATCTTGCTTCGAGGATCGGATGTACCCATAATCTTATTCTCTGTCGTCGTTGTCTTTTACAAAAAATGTATACCAATTATTTTTAAAACGTTCGCATTAATTTTGTATGCGTCTGTCTCTGTCTCCCACTACCAACCGTATCGTACTGAAGTGAACCCTCGTTTCAGAGCACTGCGGTTCTTCGTGCACGGACGACCCGTACGGGTCTCCCGGACAGCTGTGAAACCAGCCTAAACTTAAATAATACTGATACCATGGAACTGATAATACTAAATAAATACGTAAAACGTAAATAAGTAAAAGTATATAATATATTAATGTAAGAGTGCATTACAAACTGGAAAAGATAAATTAGAAACAAATGTAAAGACAAGAATTTGAAAAAAAAAAGCTTAGAGCGCTAGTCAGAGTGATATGCCATGTTTTGGAACGTACCTACCGGTTATATCTGTCAGTTGGAAAATCGCGAGCAGAGAAAAAATGCCGGCCTAAAGTTCATTTGGAGTACATATTTATAATTACTGTTATTTTGTTTGTTTGTTTCTTGAAGAGGATATGTCAAGCTTGCAAAGGTCACTGTTACTCCATGCGGAACGCCGCGCAGTGCGAGAGGGATGAACTTCGTAAAAAATGGCAAAATGTCGGTTTTAATAATATAAAATGAACTAAAATAGATATCAAAATTTCGATCTAAGAAAATTTAGATATTGTTAAAATCTATGTAATAAAATATCGTAAAGGTCTCTATGTCACTCCTATTCGTCATACTATGAAAAAAAGTGTAGAAGAAGACCACATTTCAATAATTATTTCTATCGAGTGTAAGTTACGCAATCGCGTTTTGGTACTGAAGAAAACTAGAAAAAGGTTCCGAAACTGATTTACCAAATTAGTGGCTTCGTCTGAAAAGCGGGTAAACAACTTCAAAAAATGTTATTTTTAACGAAATAGCCCCTTATTTATATTTCTTTTATTTACTCACACTATGCATTGAAAAACTTTGTATGATACACGTGGGTAAAGGCAATAACTTACCGCATTTTTATATTTTTAGTATGGGAACCACTACCTTAAATAATAATTTTAGCATCAGAACTTTAAACTAAATAACGTCAAACAGAAAAAGTCCGATTATCAATAAGTAACGGAACCCATGCGCTATGTACGACATAAACTTAACCGAAGTTTTCGAAAGTAACAAGAAAATATCACAAAGCAACGAAACCACCAGTCACAACTAATTAACAAAGCTAATCTTACTACAACTAACGCTTCTCGAGTAAAGTGTAGAATCATTCGAAGCGAGACATTTGAATTCCAACTACTTTGTAAATGGGGCGACTGAGGAACGGGGCCCCAACTCCGAAAACATCTGGCTACGTGCCTGCCCTGCCGCAACTAAATTACTCATTTACCCTACTTAGCTGTGCCTTTGACAAATGTGTTTCGTTTTTGGTATTCAACCAACAATCAGATTGTTGCATGATAATAGAATAGGTAAAAATTGAATTATGAAGGTTTTTAGGGTTCCCTACCCAAAGGATAACCAACGGCTAACTAAGACTCTATTACTAAGACTCCGCTGTCCCCGTCCGTCCATCCGTCCGTTCATCTGTCACCAGGCTGTATGAACCGGACATGGCGAAACTATAAAGGTTCCTTGTCGGACTACGGAACCCTTAAAAATAGCGACGGAGTAGGCAAATTACAATAAAAATATATTACCTGTCGGAAATAGCTAGGCTTCTGAAACCCCCCTCCCGCATGGTCTCTAGCTACATTTGCGGGTAAACTAAGGTGCCGAGATATTTTCGACAGGATACAAATCCCCGCAAAAACATAACTTATTCCTCCTTGTTTGAAGAATCTAGCAATACTTTATTTTTGAAATAACATTTAATATATATATTTTTTTAAATTGAAAGCTTATGAGGAAGCGTTTCTTATATTCCATCGTTTTTATTTGATGAGATTTAGATACTCCACTTTACCGTCCTGCGGGCCTATTACATATCTTTGAATCGATTGCCAACTATGGTGGCTATTCACCAAAAACAGATAAAAAATGAACTTCCAAAATAACCTTCAATAGGTATTGAACTATTTACAAATTGTGACGTAATTTCAAGTGCGAACATATCCTCAGATAACCGGAATTCAATGGTAGATATGTATGTTTTCGACGATAGGTACTTAGTTGACATCTAATTTTACATTATTTGAGCAAAAACCCATATCGTCATTTATAGATTAAATATTGTATAAACTTCATTAAACTCTGAAACCAAGAAATATTTCGAACAACCATTCATTTTTAAAAATAGTAAAATAAGTTGATAAAATAAACAGTTTGATATACCTACCTATTTCCAGAATCCGTCCCTCTTGCGAGTCTTTCCGCATGGAGTAACAGAGATCGATGCAAGCGTGCCCTATCCTCTTAAAACATATCGTCACGACATGGAACCCTCGAGGGGGTGTCAGAGGTATTTGTAAGTGTGAACTAGGTGAAATGAAGTCGCAGTCCACACTTGGTACACCCGCTTGTCACCGACGATAATTACTTCCCAAACCTGATGGGCGGTGGTACCTTCGGGCACAAATGGGCAGCTTACCGTGCCTGCTGAAGCACGCAGACCTATCAGTGGCTAGTTTGGGCAACAAATAGAGTCTGTTTCCCCCTTAAATAATAATGACGTCTCATAGGCACTTCTTACAATGTTTAATGACCATACATATGAAGGGTACAGTGCAAGAACAGGATATTAATTGAATATTTTTAAGTTTATGTTTGCTACGTTTCTTGCCCTTCTTCTTAGTATTACTAATTGAATGGTAAGGATGGTTGGGCATTATGTATATATAATATTTTTATTCCTAGATTTCACTATTTTATGCAGGTGTATAATGACATTTTAGTAGCCCAACCTAAATGTAAATGTAATGTATTTCCCTTATTAGTATATATTTTTTATATTCTAAAGATATATATTATAAAGATTAACTTTGACTTGTAGAAAGTATACTTTATGTATCTATTTTACAAAATAAATATTTTGATTTGATTTTGATTGGATTTGTTTTGAGATAATAATGCAGAAATGTTCCTTGAACGAAGTACTAAAAGATGTCATTCACCAAACTAACAAAAAGGGGCTATAGGGTTGAAAAAACGACTAGGAATAAAAATTATTTATATTTGCATTCAGTTGACTTTAAATAATGACTGTGAAAATTTTATTTTTTGCAATGTACCCCTTTTGCACTGTACCCTTCATTTTGTATTTTTTTTATTCTTCATTGGAAAAGGAAATGAAAGTATTGAACTAGTCACTTCCATTCTTAGTTAGAGTTTTTTTCTTTTCAAACGATAAACCATATTAACAACCTCAGGTTCGCACTTGTAGATGGACACCATCTTGCTTTTGAACTTCTTTCCTCTGTCTTCTTTCCACTCGTTAGCTAAGGTGGTTGCTCCGGATTTCGTTTCCAAACGCAAGAAGTACGATTGTTTTACTTATTTTTAAACAAAAATTGTGTAATAAATTTAGTTTGTAGCACTATGCGACCATAGTTTAATGTCGATTGAGTTTTCTGTTAACGAGTTTACGTAGCAGTACGACGTACTGGCCATACGTGGCCTGCACTGCTCTCCTTTATGGGCAGCCAAAGTGTGACTGCAAGATTGGCGGCTCATAATGGAGTGTTGGCTCCTACGCTTATGTGTATGGTAGGGAATGTTGGGTCTGGCAAGATGAGCATCGCAGTATGCACTGGAAATGCGTTCCTTGCGGAGTATATATGGTTTGACATTGAATGGTAGAGAGAATGGTAGAAAAAAGAATGCTTCGGTGGTTTGGGCATACGGAGAGGATGAATGAAAGTAAAGTGACGAAAGAAATTTATGCTGCACAAGCGGAAAGTAAAGCCCAACCGGACCGCCCTAGAAGGACCTATGCCGACCAAACATACAATATACTGAAGACGGCAAAGTAAAAAGTACCCCGAATAGAAGAGCTTGTATGACTAGATTGATAGATGTAGAAGAAGCAAAAGGGATGTGTCAGGATCGTAGCAGATGGAAATCTGTAGTCTTTATGCCTACCTCTCTGGGAGACATGCGCGTGTGTATGTATGTATGATTTTACGTTGAATTACGTCAAATTTCAGTAGTTTAGGAGCTGTGGATTGTACTCGTCTATAGTTCATATGAATCGTCTAAAACGCTTTAATTAAGCCACGCTAAGTAACTTGTGTTATCAATACAAGTGTTATGTATTGTTATCTAACATAATAACACCTGGATAATAGTTGTTTCAGGCCTCGTGTATGTATATTTTATGTAATACGATTTATAATCCGGCTCGTCAAACAAAACTGGTATTAGAAATTGTAGTGTTGTGTAGTGAACAAAATATTTTTATCATAACACAAAATACTTAATTTATGGAGCCCTGGCTTTTTATTGTCTTGCAGAAGGTGTGAAAAGTAGAGTATCCTCCTCAGGAATAAAGCCTGTCTTCGTCTTGGACAGCTTGAACCCCTCGCTTCACTCAGGACTCTATACAAGTCCCTCGTTACGCTCGGGCTGCAATATTCCGCCCGCGAGTGCCCGCGACATAAAGACACTACTTTATTCCCTTAGTGCATAATCTACTATTATGAAATTAGAAATATATAGCCAAAACTGTTTTTTATTGTATCTTTCTGCCATAAATAATAAAGTTAAAAAATTGTGTTTACATAAAAAAAATTGCATAATTTTTAATGAAATCGGTTATTACATTACTAAATTTGTACACAGGCCAAAACTACGATTTTTAAAATTTTGTCTGTGTCTGTATGTATGTTTGTTCTGTTTCGAGACCCACTCAACGGATTGGATGCGGTTTTTTTATTATCATCGTAGTATCATTCAAATTGAAGTCTCTTCAGTAGTTTTCACTTGTAGCTTGTTCATTGCAAAACCGGCTTTTGCCGCGACTTCGCTCGGGTAGACGTGTCGTTTATTCAATGTATATTTTATAATTATTATTTTCAGTTGGATTGGCGGGATTAGCGGCAGTTTTACCAATATTAGGCTATAAGGGGTTATAGCCTAAATATGTTGATCAGGGCTAGTACGATGATAATAAAAAACGCATCCAAATCCTGATGAGTGGTTCTCCAATGAAAACGAAACATACATAAAGACAGACAAAAATTTTCGTTTTGGCCTCAGTACAATGCCTATAATCCCATTTTATTCAAAATTTCTCAAAAATATTCAATGTACAGACATGACTTTTTTACTACTCTATTATTCGTATAAAAAAGCGAAACCCATCTAAACTCTAACTAAACCTTATTTATTTAGAGCGCATTTTCTTACTTGTAAGTCCTGAAAGTTTCTAATTGATGTTTTCTAGTTTGTAATGCGCTACAAAAACAGTATTTTGAATAAAATTTAAATATATATACATATATATAAGCTAGGAATATCGTGTTGCTGTTTTGGAAATGGAAATGGAACTGAAAATGGTCCGCCTGTCTGCCTGTCCGTCTGTCAAGAATCTTTTTCTCGGGCCCCATTAGCGATATCAAGTTGAAACTAATACCTATTACTGCAGCCGACATCAGGATAATTACTAAACTAAAAAAAAGTAATTTCCCTTTATAATGCAGTCGACAGGTAGTTTCAGCTGGAAAAAAGTCAAAAGTTAATGAAACTTTGTGAGGTTATTCAAGGATGGTTTAGTAACATTTTCTCAAGTTTTAGACCTCGAGGACACTGTGCAAAAAGTGGAAGGGGGGAGGGGGAACTGCGAACTCACGTGGTTAGGCTCCAGCCCCGAAATGATGAGAGAAGTTCATTGCCTAACCACGCCTGTATGGCGTACTGGTAAGTGCGGAGGGAGTGGTACATGGCAGCGTCTGTTATTGGTGGTAGGCGGGCTCTAGTTGCAATTTAGCCTTCGTTGATGATCTTGTGAATAACCGGTACCCAAGGTAACCAAGCACCATAATTACAACAACATTTCATCATAATTCAGGTAAAACAGAAGAACTAAGAAGGTGGTATTCTGCATGTTTGGGGATATCTTAGCGAATTAAAAAAACGAATCTTCATGTCATGGCAACGAATTGACACACAAACATGTTTGTATAGTCAAAATTGTGGGAAATTTAACGTTCTACAAAACAATAAGGTATGCTTTTCCCGTAGGATGTAAGAGAAAAAAGTTATTTAGGAAAAAACGGAGGAAGGTCGAAACTTTTTCAGTTTTCACACCCCTCCTCTTTTCGCACAGGTGTCTCCAGGTCCAAAACTTGAGAAAATGTTAATTAACCATCTTTGAACAATATCCCGAAGTTTCATTAACTTTCGACCTTTTTCCACCTATCCCCACTTTATCAAACCTATCGACTGGATTATTACGACATTAATTTCATACAAATTGGCTCACCATGAAAACCTACAGGGCAATTTCAGTTGACTTAGAAACTTAAAATTCCTTTGACAAGTAGGTCTAATAGCATACGTATGGGAAAAAAATCATAAAATAACGTTCATCCATCCACCCATCAGCCCATGTTCGTCCACTGCTGGACATAAGCCTTTCCCAGATTTCGCTACTCTTGGCGATCCTCATCAAGCTGCCACGCACAAAGCTTCAGGTCGTCGTCGTCGGTCCAGCCGGTCGGTAAAATAACGTATATTTAATCGACAACATTACAAAATAATAATTGATACAAAAGTAAAAACCATTTCGATATATGGGCTTTCACAGATCATATTTTTTTTTCAGAATTAAATCGTGATTAAATAAAGAGATATTTTCAAAAAACTACAAAATGGTATTACAGGATTTTAAAAACAATTTCCTTTGCAATTAAGTTAATTATGTTAAAAAAAATAAACTGTCATGCCATGTTACAGCAGACATAAACATGCCAAGCTTTGTTTTTAATAATGTATTGTCAATTAACATTGACTTTTGAAATCCTCAGATGCAACTTACGTCCTTTTAGAATGAGTGAAAACATTAAATTATGCAAGAAAAACATAAAATTAAACAAAATGAAAAAATACATAAGCTTCTTTTTTACGCAGACTTTCAATATAAATGTTAAAAACAAATGGTTAACTAAAATGAAATGTTGTCGATTATGGCTAGTATGTAATAAAAGCTTCGAAAACTAAATAAAAGATGAAGATGTTTTATCAATGTTACTGCTTTAAATACTTAGTTACCGAAAACTTCTGTGCTATTAAATAAACTACCAACTACCGAAAACTACCGAATGAAATACTGAAAATTCCGAAAACTTAATCCATCAAAAAGCTGACATAATACTATTTCACCAGCTGAAAATACATTTCAGCGAAAACTATTGTCAGCTTTTTTGTCGTAGATCTCCGACAAAAAATTCAAAGCTGCCTGACCATATCCTGAATTCTTATGGGCCCATAATACCTCAATTCGCAGTCCTGCTCTAACGCTTCTGCTTTTTAACTGTCTATCCTGCTCTAATCAGATGCCGCGTACGCAAAAACATCTGTTATTTTTAATCGCGGCTACACTGATTTTTTTTTCATTTATATGGAACAATCTGCAGATGCTTTATACTAATATCAGTTATATTATGCAAAGTTTCAGATCTAATTTCGAATATTCATTGAATGCTATCGGTTTATTTTACGGTTTGGAGGTAACTTTGTAATTTTTTTCTATCGAGAAAATTTAATGGAATTAAGTTTTCACAACAGCATGAACATAGCATTAGTCAACTTTATCATATTATTATATTAATTTCAGAGTGATTGTTGCAGTATTTGTTGGTATAAAACAGGATCATGCGAAGCATCGCTCGGCTCCCAATATGTATTTACATGTCAACCTAACACGCTCCTCCTCGCTACGCTCGTCGTCGCACCAATTTTTTGACTCAGCAGAACATTTTTTTTCGTTAACTTAGTATTTCTTTCGGAAGTTCAGTAATTTATTCGGAGGTTAATTATTTAAACCAGCTGTGGTAAGGAATTTTAGTTTGCTGTTTTTTATTTATTTTGTCGGTAGATGTTCGACAGTAAAATTAGTATATTTTTCGGGAAGTAATTATACCGCTGCTTAGATAGTATTACAGTGTGCAGCAGTTCGCTTGGATTTAAATTGTTTTTCGGAGGCTTTGTTATTTTCCTTTAATTATTTATTAGGGACCAGCTTGATTAAACCGTTTAGATTTATAGAATTTAATAGATCGTAAGTGCCAATTTAAGTTGGACATTGAATAAGTTTTGTTTGAAACGGCATGTACAGACGGAACCCTCAAAATCATGAATCATATTCGCACTTGTTTTTTTTTACGTATAACCGCTTGGTTAACGTACACCAATAAACCAGCCAAGCAGCGCTTTTTCTTCCGACTTTTTTCACAAATGTTGAAATTTCGGACAGAAAACTTATTTTTATAAAAAAAAAAATATAAATCAGCGATAGTTTAGATTTCTATAAACAAAAGAATTTTTAGAATCGGTCCAGTATTTCCTAAGATCATATTTTTTGCACTTCTGTTTTTATGCTATCCATCCATCCATCCATGAGCCTGTTTCGTCCACTGCTGGAAATTGAAAATGGCACCACTCTTGGCGGTCCTCTTGGATGAAATGCCCATACTCACACTCGCTGACCGTCACCAGTCTGTTTTTGGGGATGGATATACCGACATCAATCAGTCTCAGGCATTGGTGAGCCACCCGGTTTTGCCTGTCTGCGAGCTGTCCTCCTCTCCCCTGAATAACTCCGGGGGGTTAGTGAGCAAGGTTACTTTAAACGGTTAGTTTGCAAAAAGGCTGGTACCTCCACAGTCGAGCCCGGCACCAGCTCTACCACCTTCATATTTGTGTTTTATTTATCATCTTGTAACACATACTCTCGCAAATAAACGTTCATTCATTGATTTATTCAGATAATGAAAGAAAAAATATATCTCAAAATCAATTTACACGCATGAACGATCGAATTTCATCCGCTTCGAGGAAGCAGTAATCAAAACCTACTGCATGAAAGGAGGGAGATGAAAAATTAATGAGAAAATAAACTTACAGCGTCTGCTTTGGTAGCTGCGGGATGCGACCAATTTAATCAGCTCCCTTGAGAAGTATTGAACACCGCTTTTATTGAAGCTGTATTGATGTACGAAAGGAGCATGGAAGGTCTGGTTTCCTGGTCATCAGTGGGCTGGTCATGATTTATTCATTATTGAAGATCTCCGGGGCGCACTCTTTTTACTTTTATTAGCATTTATGACTAGTTTCCTAAACAAGGAAGAAAAGAAGGTTTCGGTTTTGGGGTTTTGTACAAATTTTCCATTTGAGAAGCGGTAATATTAGGTGCTTACATATGAAATTAGCGTTTTGTAGGGGAGGAAAATAAAGTCTTTTTTTTTGGAAAATATATTTAATTAATCAAAGTATGCACCGTTATTATCTATGCACTTATGCCATCTCATAGGTAGTTCATTGATCCCTTTACTAAAAAACCCATGGAGGCGAGAATCAATAAACTCTTTGAAGGCGGTTTGGACTGCCGCATCGGAGTTGAATTTTTTTCCTTGTAACAAGTTGTCCAAATTCCGGAAAAAATAGTAATCTGTTGGAGCAAGGCCCAGGAGTACGGTGGATGTCGCAGATATTCCAATTGTAGCTCATCTAACTTAGTGGTTGTTTGTTGTGCAGTGTGTGGTCTTGCGTTGTCGTGAAGCAGCAGTGGCCTAGAGCGGATGACCAATCTCGGTTGTTTAGCAGCTAGTTCTTCCTTAATGGTTTGCAGTTTCTGACAATAATTATCTGCCGTAATCGTTTGGCCAGATTTTAGAAAGCTGTAGTGAATGACACCGGCGCTAGTCCACCAAATATCTAAGTAACTTTTTCTGAGTAAATTTTCGTTTAGGGCAGGATTTGGCTGGGTCTCCAGGGTTCAGCCATTGCGACGAGTGCTTCCGATTATTGTACAGTATCTACTTTTCATCATAAGTAATGATTCGATTTAAAATCCCTTCATTAATGTGTTGGTTGAGCAAAGTAACACAGTAGTCAACGCGTGTTTGCATGTTCGATACACTCAATTCATGAGGTGCCCATCGTTCAAGTTTTTTTACTTCCCCTATTTGCTTCAAGTAGATTAATACAGTTTTATCACTTACCCCGAAGTCTGCAGCTATCTTTGAAGTGCTTTGTGATGGATCCGCTTCCACAATAGCCTTTAATTCTTCATTTTCCACTTGGGTCTCCGGCCGTCCACGGTGTTGGTTCTGAAGGTCGAAATTTCCAGAACGAAAACGTTGAAACCAAAAACGTACCGTGCTTTCTTTTGCGACACCAGCGCCGTACACATCATTAATCCATCGAGTTGTTTCTGCAGCATTAGTGCCACAGTAAAACTCGTACTCGTAAATATATCGATATTTCATGTTTTCCATTGTACGGTATTAAGCGACGCCAAAGAAAAAAAAATGAGGAAAAAACAAATGAATGACTGTTTTCAAATTTCAAATGTACCAGCTAAATGAATTTATAAATTTGAATCTGGAATTCTTAACCAAAGAGGAGATATTTCAGATCAAAATGGTCAGTACGACAAAACGCCAATTTCATATGTTAGCACCTAATATTACATTAATTTTACATTTTTTATCCTTTATAGTTTTTTAGGGTTCATACCTCAAAAGGGAAACAACGGAAATCTTATAGGATCTCTTTTTTGTCTATCTGTCTGTCCATCCGTCCGTCTGTCCGTCCGTCCGTCAGTCTGTCTGTCAAGACCCTTTATCTCGGGACCGCGTGGACGGACGTATCGAATTGAAATTAAAACCATACTCAGGTCTACAGACAGTCCCTTGAAGCTATGAAAAAATCAAACTTCTATGTTAACGTAAGAAAGATACGGCCATTTATGCCGCCAAAAACGTATATTTCGACACTCTCATGGGAATCAAAATTTATAGGGTATTTCCCGCTGACCTAGACCTATGAAACTTGGCAAGTAATACTGTCTTATACTACAAGTATAGGTAAAATCTGAAACCTATACATTTGTAATTAGATTATAAAAAATATACTTTTAAAGGAATTTTAACTTAAGCTAGCTGTCTAACGTCTAGATTTTTCTCTCTCGAGGCCATCGACTTATCAAGGCAATTTTATTCTTATAAGTTTTAGACTATTTAAGGCTCTTGGAATTATAATATTGTACCCACTCGTTTTTCTTTTAAGTTGGACTTAATTTAGTATTCTGTGATCTAAATTTAATATTGCAATTTTTCTCATTTTTTTCCTGTTTATTTTTCTCTTCTCTTATTTCAAAATCAAAACAAATCAAACGCGAAGATCTAACAAGTCGTACCCTGAGACCTAGACACGGATTAGCACTACCACCCTCTCAGCTAAAAATGCACTCCTCAGGACCACTATCCATGTCTATAAAAATTTATAATAAATTACCAATGTATTTAATAAAAGAAGCAAATGATATTCAATTTTTTAAATTACTAATACAGCTATTGACCACAAAATGTTATTATTACACTATCAACGAATATTTAAATGATAAATTATAAAATAGAAATATATGAAAAGAAAACTGAGAAATAAAACTGGGAATTTAAATATTTTAATAACTAAATAATAATCTTTAATAATAACAATGATAATGAAAATAATGATAAATAATTAATAA
The DNA here is from genome assembly GCA_910592155.1 of Ypsolopha scabrella. Classification (NCBI taxonomy): domain Eukaryota; kingdom Metazoa; phylum Arthropoda; class Insecta; order Lepidoptera; family Ypsolophidae; genus Ypsolopha; species Ypsolopha scabrella. Next base: position 23,473,979 of record OU342976.1, read on the forward strand.
TACATAATAATAATAATGATACAAATAAATTTCTTTATTGCTCAAAACTTACATACTAAGATACCTTGCTCTTCCATATAACAGGTAGGTAGCTATTAATTTGCAACAATTTTAAATATTTTTATGTAGCATAATAAGTTGCTTATAGTAGTTTCATTATCTTCACAAATAATAAATCTATAATAATAAAATGCCGTCCTCTCTTATATTGCTGTGCCTGGACGAGGTCCATAATGATCTAATAGTATTAATGTTTTTCACCTGTGTATATACATTATGGAATGCAATAAAATATATGAATATGAATATGAAAATGTAAACATGTTGCATGTTTCAAATTGAGTATACATTGAACAAAACACATGCAAATTTATATGTGGACAGCGAAAAACGTTAATCTTTAATTTACTTCACGCTATTTTCTGTTATAGGTGGTAGAGCTGATCCCGGGCTCGACTGTGGAGGTACGACCATCTTACTCACATATATGTACTCCCGAAGTAAGAGAACAGCTCTTAGGCAAAACAAGGCGGCCCACCATTGCCTGGGACCGATGGATGGCGGTTTATCCATCCCCAATTGCCGAGCCTTACATAAAACAGACTGGTGACGGGCAGTGGCGTCACTGGTGCAAGGGTTTCGGCACCGCGCTCACCAACCCGCCTGCCCAGCGTGTGTTAGTATGGGCATTTCTTCCAGGAGGACCGCCAAGAGTGGCGAAGTCCTGAAAAGGCCTATGTCCAGCAGTGGACGAAACAGGCTGATGGATGGATGGATGGATTTTCTGTTTACTTTTAAAGAGCTGCGCTTCAATGTGCAAATAAACTTATTAAGAGCAAACTCAATGAATAATTAATTGGGCTCAAAATTAAAAAGTTCCCCGTCTTCAACTTTTGTTTTGTTAAACAAAAATCAACTTGCTAAAGTATCAAGATAAAGATCTACAGGGAACAAACTCGTGTTTCAATAGGGGCGGTGAATGTTGGTTCGTTAGGCTACTCCAGAACACGGCTGTACGCTTGAAGCGAGTGGCTATGACATAGTTAAATTTATCAAGTATCAACTCTACGCAGATTTAGTAAGCCGTCATGGTAAAAAAACTGTTACGTGTTGGCTACTCTACGCTTTTGGGGATATCGTAAAAAGAGAAACCTTTATACGAATTACTAACATTATGTACACACACGACTTTTTTACTAATTTAATATCAATCAGGATTGATAAAACTAAATTTATACAATGCTACTTTTGCTTCTCACTAAAAAAAGATCCATGATTTTATTTTCTGTTTATAATAATCACATGCTTGTTTTTTAATGTCATCTCTGGTCATCATCATCACACTCAGCTCTGATGCCGTTCGGTATTTTATCAACGTCACGAGAACAGTTAAAGAAAACGAATTTGCACGTTAAATCACAAAAAATCTGTTAAATACGATTTATGTTCTTCAAATTTTATAAAATTTTAATTGATCACGGTAACAATCAGAGTTTACAAAATTACTAAGAATGACAGTGTTATTGGTGTTACCCATATAAAAAATGAAAATTTAGTGATACCATACCACTAGTTCAAATAAAATATCAATATCAACAATGCCATCTAGACAACTAAGCCGAAACATATAGCTGCGCTATGTAGTATGCAAGTTCTACTGTTTCAAAATCTGTTTTTTTACTTTTGGTAATCGTTTTACTGGCGCGGAATCTCCCGGTAGAAGAGTACTATATTGTTTGCGCGGAATGCTATCTCTGGTTACTGATATTATAAGGTGCTCTAAAAATATCTGCCACGGCTGTATTATGTATATAGATAACAATTGTGAAGAAATTTTGTACCCCGGAATAGTTATATATATAAGTTTGAGAAAATAAAGTAAATAAATAAATATTTACATTATTCGGCATAAAGTGATTTACAAACTACGAGCGATGTGTCGTGTCACCAATGAAAATAATTTCTATCTCTTTTCAACTGTTTTGTGTTATTACAGGACGGTTTCATGCAAGTAAATCAGTTCTAACCTATACGCTCATTTTTTTGTAAGAAAAAATGTATGACTTTAGATCAATAAAATATCTTTACTATTGTAATCTACCTATATATACACAATACACTCTCCCATTACAGCCGTGGCAGATATTTTTAGAGCACCTTATATATATATTAGAATAATACATACTGTTAAGATATCTATGTCTCTGTTGCTGCAATCTTAAAAACACCGGTATTATTTTACTTAAAGACATTTTGTCCTAAAACGACGAATATTTACTGTTTTGTTTCTATACATGACTCATTACTATAGAAAATTTTAAATTGAATTACTATGTAAAATTCATTGTGCTATTTAATTTCATTTTAGAATTATATTATCAACAACCATTGCTAGCTAAAAATGTTGCATGTTGTAAGCTACCTGCATTTTGAAAATTAATTTAGGGTTTGAAAGGGGACATACAGAAAACCAGCGTTCACAGCAATTAGTCTGGCCCTTTTTATCACACATTTGCAAATTAATCGAAATGTTTTATTTATAAGTAGGTCATTTTATGTTTTTTTTTTGATAAATAATAGTACATTACGATACGAGAGCGATGAAACGTTTTCTGACGAGTGTGAGTTTGCGGCACGAGCCGAAGGTGAAAGCGCAGCGTGCGTAAAGTGGTCATTTTACGCACGGTGTACTATAAATATTTTTAAATTTAAATGTATAGTCTGTAAAGCGCACGTCCTAAAGTATTAAAATATATACAGGAAAACCCCAATTTTCGCTTTTATAACAATTTAATTTTTTTTCAATGAAAATTTGTATTTTTCTCGGGGTACTTTAGTAACACTACACATTGATATATTTCTGTAACTAAATGGACAGGGTTTCTGTTTTGATGGAATACTAAAAATACTGCGACAAACTTTAAAAACTGTAGGTAATAGGAAAACAAAGTTGCAAAAGGAACAAAATAAAGGAGTATTCAACAGTCACTTGCTTTGTTCTTTTTCGGTCCGTTTTGTATTCTGCTGACATTTTTGTTTTATTAGGCGTTAGCGTAAAATGAAATGAAATTTAGGTTGCTCATTTGGGAATGTTAATTTAATTTTGAACGGGCGTACATTTAGGAAGTTAAAATCTAAATTCCGATCTTGTTTAATTCCACAGTCGTCCGTATCTCTACATCGTTTTGGTAAAATTAGGGTTTACGACTGTGATGTTTCAGGAGTTGACTGCCGTCTGAACAGTTTGATAGATAACAAGTGTATCCAATGTAAAGTAGCTTATAAGTTCAAACCTTTTATATACAAAAATTCGGTAGCAAAGGTGAACGGCAGGTCCACTACTATAACTTGAACCGGTATTATATCCATGAATTTATGAAGTTAAATTTATTAAAATCAAGTTAAACACAATGGATTCTGCTGAAATAAAAGATATATCAAAATAATGAACGTCTAAAAGTATTGAGAAACGAGATATTTGCTTTTCGTGACATGCGTTGTACATGAATTTGTATAAAGTGACTTAGCTTCTACAAAGCTACACAGCTTAACTGCAAGTACATTGTTATAGTGCGTAAACTTTAAAAGCATAAATAGAACCGCAAAAATTTAAAAGTCATTTTGACAGCATATCGGCCAATCGTGGGCCAATCACAGCCATCGACAATCGACAACATTTCATTTTAGTTAACCATTTGTTTTTAATATTTACATTGAAAGTCTTCGTAAAAAAGAAGCTTAAGTATTTTTTCCATTTTGTTTTATTTCAGGTTTTTCCTGCGTAATTTAATGTTTTCTTATTCACTCATTCTAAAAAGACGTTAATTGCATCTGGGGATTTCAAAATTCGATGTTCATTGCCAATGGATTATTAAAAAAGAAACGCTTGGCATGTTTATGTCTGCTGTCACATGGCATGACAGGTGATTTGAAAAAAAAAATATCTTAAAAGCAAAGGAAATTGTTCTTAAAATCGTATGTTTACCATATTTTTAGTTTTTTGAAAATATCTCTTTATTTAATCACGATTTAAATCTGAAAAAAAATATGATGCACAGAAGGCCCATATCTCGAAATGGTTTTTAGTTTTGCACCCATAATTAATTTGTAATGTTGTCGATTCAAATATTCTAAGATGGCATGACAGTCATTCGTAAGTTCAAAACCAATATTTAGATTTATTTTTCCGAAAAACTTACTCGAATGAAACATGGTTTTTTTCACAGCTAGAGTTTTGGAATCTTAGTAAAAGTGTGTACTCTGTTTGAATAAAAAAGATTATCAAATTAACATCCTGTATAAAAGAAATAAATAAATCCCTGGGAGTACGTAGCTGGGAAAGTTTAGGAAACGCTTTTCTAAATGACAAAATGAGAAAACTACGACATCAGACGCCGTACAGAGATACTCCTTCAGTATTTAAACTCAGCTACGAATATTAAAACTAAACTTTAAATGGAAATAAATGTTATGAACGGGTTTCAATTCATAGAGGTAGCAAAAATACCTAGAGAGATGCAAGCCGCCATTTTTGTATCGGCTTCGAACTGTCAAACGTCACTATTTCAGGATTGGCTTTTGGTTGTAGGTGGTTTTCAAAATTCTGTTCGTTCCAACAAAAACCAGGGTATTTTGATGATTTTCATATTTTTATTAAATATTAGTTTTTTTTGAGAATTGTTGATGAGATATATGGTAAAGCAAGAAAAAGAGTTAATGCAACAGAAATTTAAATATGAAGAGCAAACGTCCCAATTAAACGCCAAGATTATAAATATTGAATGCTCACTGAAGGAAATGACTGAAAAGTACAATATAGCCAATAACATTATTATTGAGCACAGCGCTGCCATGGATCAGCTGATAGCCATGAGTAATGACAATTTGGAGAGATTTACATCCCTGTCCAACAAAGAAGCCAGCTGCATTCACACTGGCTGCCTGATGTGCGGGCCACCGGCAACTCCTGCTTGCCTGGACACTCAGCCTGTACAGGCCTCTCGGGATCTTCGGACCTCTATAAGCTCCTCACCATCTCAGAGCCCCAGACCACCACTGGACTCCACACCTCAACCCAAGAGTAAGGCTGCCCGTCGACGGCAACGTCACCGCTCTGCTCGCCTTCGTCGAGAATCAAAACAAGAAGCTGAACCCTCATCCACTCCTGCAGCAGAGCGCTTGTCAGCACCTTCATCTACGTCTGACGCGCCAAAAATGCCGAACTCTTCTCCTCGGCCCCCTACGCAACTTTCAGTCGATGCGCATGAGTCCTCGGAGTCCAAGGAACACCGCATCGTTGTTTTTTCTGATAAAATTGGCAAAAACTTAGGACTTTTGTTAGGAAACAATATGATGCAAAATGTCATTAATATTTGCATGCCAGGTGCATCATTCATTCAAATTTTGGAACATATGTTGAAAATGAAACTCAACAGCAATGTAAATACTACAATTATTCTATTAATAGGAGATAGTATTGATGTAATACAATTAAAAATTATTAAAATGTTTTGAATTTATGTTAAAACTTAGTGTTCATAAAATCATACTCTGTGAATTCCCTTACTCAGAATCACTAACGGGGTCACAAAAAAATAATTTATATAATTTAAATATTTGCATGCACAAATTTTCAGTTAGTCACAGTGACAAAATAGAATATTTTGACACGAATTCGTACATTCGAGATTTTGTTTTGACAAATGGTACTCTATACCTTCCAAATTTTTTTAAAAAACAATTGGCTACTAAGTTAGCTAGCATTTTACCACGTAATGAATCTGTTACAATGTGTGTAACCAGTCATAATTGATGGTAATTGTAATAATAATTATTTTCACAGTTTTGTCCCTGTTGACAAGGTTAGTACAAGTACAAACAAAATTGTACCAAATCCTTTTTAGATTTAACGACAACGGGAAAACCTTCTGTATATAAACTAGTACATCAAAACATACAAGGCGGCTTCCTCGGCAAAATACTTTCAATAGAGTTGTTCCTAGAGGAATTAAAAACAGATATTTTGTGTTTAACTGAGCACCATTTACCGGAACATAATATGCAATTTAATGTTAATGATTTTAGTGTCCTTAGCTGCTATAACAGATTAACTATAAAAAAGGTGGTTCTATGATTCTAGTCAAGAATAATATAAAGGCAAAAGAAAGAAAAGACATTGTAAAACTTTCTGTTGAACACCAAGTAGAATTGGCTTGTATAGAAATGAGTAAATATATAATTCTTTGTGTCTACCGACCCTCGGGACAAGATTACAATATTTTTGAAAAAACAATGGAAGAAGTGCTAAAGTTATTATTTAATACGAAGAAAAAAATTATCTTCAGTGGAGATTTTAACGTAGATATACTAGAAAAGTCGGTTATGACCACGAAATTAATTCAGTTATTCAAATCATTTAATTTGTCTAATGTGTTCTTAGAACCAACTAGAATTACCCAAAATACAGCAACTTGTCTTGATAGTATATTCTGTGATTATGACTACTCAGACAATAAAGTTATTAACCGCTTGCAGTCTGATCACAGTGGCCAAACTGTAACTTTCATACAAAGTGTGAAACAATTGCCCAAAAAAGCATTTTACAGGCCTGTTACAACTCACAGACTAGAATGTTTTCAAGCAAACTTAGAACTTAAATTACCACTTTTTAATATTTTCCAAGATGATCCAAATGCTCTCTTTGCAGACCTGTTTAACATAGTTTCCAAAGAATTTGAAAATACGTAAGTTTCTAACAGTAATAAAATCACTTTTAGTGACTAGGCAACGCCAGGTATTTACAAAAGCCGAAATCGGATTATACGAATTGTACGACATAAAATCCTACAATAATAATATTGAATTTATTGAACATTTGAAAATATACTCACGTACTTTCAAATTAGTGTGTTTAAAAGCAAAAAGTATATATATTTCTGAATAAAAAACTTAAAATGGCCGATAACAAAATACTGAAACTGGGAAGAGTAACAAACGGAATAATGAACTAAAATTGATAAAGAAGTCGCGAAGGCCTTTGAACAATTCTTTACTGACATTCCTTTTTTGACAACTAAAGGCTTAAATTCAAGTCCAAGACTTGCACAGGATCTTTTGAGTGATCACGTGTCTCAGTGCCATTCTGTATTTGCTTTTAAGCATATTAATTCACAAACTGTCTGTATGAAAGACCCTGTTACCTGTCTGGTCTGCACAGAGAATGACTCGACTGGGCCCACAACGAGATTAAACAATACCAGCGGACAGTAACAAGGTTTTTCAGATGAAAGATTTAGTAATAAAATGACACTCACACAAGTCCAGTAAAATATTGACGGCGTCAAGATACCTCCAGAAGTCCAAAATCTGGGTCTCCGCTGCTTGTGCCGTTTCGCTGCTCCAGTGCTGGCCGAGCCGGTAGTATGGAGGGGAAAGACAAAGGCAGGGAACAGCGGGAAATCAAAGGAATGTAGCCGCGGACATTTGCTACGTGTCACCAGAATTCTGACGCAATCACCAAAGTATCTTCATGGAATTAGCTCGGCTTCTACGAGAACAATTCCCCAATACGGTTTCACTAGAAGACCTTTATTTCACGCACAGTTGGCCCTAAAGTAGGCTATTCAACCCTTTAGGCACCCAATTTTCTCACAAACCCACACGGAAGAGAAAAATCACCACGTCATGTCCATCAAAATCATAGACAAGCAGTAATAAAAAAAACAAAACAAAGTGATTACACCGCCGCTAGCGGTCTCTAAATGTGCAGATTATAAAACTGCGAACAAAGCGCGTTCAGCTTGACTGTGGCGCGAACACTGTTATTTAAGCATTTAAATCTCTTAACTTTTAAAAACCGAGGACTTATGGGGCCTATCTGTTAAAGTTGTTGGCTGTATTATTGATTTAATAGCTCCATATTTAGCTTTAATCTTTAATAAATGTGTAGATGATGGTGTCTTTCCTGATTTAATGAAGTTGAGTAAATTGATACCTCTTTTTAAATCAGGCGACAATGAAGACCCTTCCAACTATATACACCGGTCTCAGTTTTACCAGTATTTAGTAAGATTTTCGGAAAAAAATGTTTTTAATCAATTATTATCTCATTTTAACTTAAATAAGTTGTTTCACAGTGAACAATATGGATTCACTAAAGGGAGGTCAACCACTGATGCAGGAGTTGCTTGAGTCAAGCACATATTTCACGCTTGGGAAGCAAAGCAGGATGCGTTCGGTGTATTTTGTGACCTCTCAAAAGCTTTTGATTGCGTTAATCATGAAACACTTTTATGTTAATTAGATCACTATGGAGTTAACGGTAAATCTTTGGCGTTATTTAAGTCATACCTTAATGACCGGATTCAAAAGGCTGTATTATTGATTTATATTAGGAGTAAAGTCATCTGGAGCATTAGTTAAAATGGGTGTTCCGCAGGGCTCCATTTTGGGGCCCCTATTGTTTTTAATATACATAAATTACCTTCCTTACTTAGTTAGAGACTTATCTGAGATAGTTCTATTCGCAGATGACACGTCACTTATTTTTAAAGTGAATCGACATAACGATATTCTTGATGACGTGAATTCAACTCTCTCTCTCTGATTCTTGATTGGTTCACTGCAAATAATTTAGTTCTAAATGCAAAAAAGACGAAATGTATAAAGTTTGCTTTACCAAATGTAATTCAAGTAGATGTCAGTTTATTTTTGCAGGGGTCCAAGCTGGAGTTAGTTAATGAAACTAAGTTTTTAGGTATTACTATAGACTCTCGTCTTCAGTGGGGTCCCCACATAGAAGCTCTCTGTGGTAGACTTAGTTCAGCCACATACGCTGTTAGACGCATAAGGCAGATTACTGATAAAAATACTGCTAGATTAGTATATTTCAGTTATTTTCACAGCATTATGTCATATAGCATAATGTTGTGGAGTAGAGCTGCGGATATAGAAGCAGTATTTGTCTTGCAAAAGAGAGCAATTCGGTCTATTTATAACATGAAGTACCGAGATTCATTAAGAGAAAAGTTTAAAGAAATTAATATATTTACGGTCCCATGTGAATTTATTTATCAAGTTATTAGATAATTTCCCGAGGCTTGGTGTGCACCACTCTGTTGAAACCAGAAACAAACATAAACTAGCTTTTCCAAAATTAAGACTTGCCAAAGTAGGTGCCTCTTTTGTAGGACATGGTATAATATTTTACAATAAGCTTCCAGAGGAGGTCCTTAGTTTGCCTGAAAATAAGTTTAAACTATATATTAAGCAGGCACTACTTAAGAAATCTTATTATAAAATCAATGATTATTTGGATGATAATGAAGCATGGTGTTATAAATAATAATAATCTTATTCAATATTGTAATTAATAATTAGCATATTTTAATACTGTATGATTCCTCTAAAGGCTTAAAATTAATTAATATGTAAACTTACTTTGTTAAAGGTAATAGACAATATGAGACGGGTTGACTAAGATATTTTTTTTCTCGTGACTAATTCCTGCAGTCTTATGTTTTTTTATGCCTTTACTTGAGTAGGTATGTATATTATTTTGTATCATATGTTTTATTTTGAAAAAAGGAATGTTTGCTAAGTTTCTTGCCCTTCTTCTTAGCAATACTAATCGAATGGTGCGGATGGTTAGGCATTATGTATATACCTATATAATATTTTTATTCCTATATTTCTATATTTTATGCAAGTGTATAACTTTATTACATTTTAGTAGCCCAACCTTAATATTTTTTGTATGTATTTCCCGTTTTTATTTATGAACTTATTTCTTCATTGCATTATGCATATATAATATTTTTATATTTTGATTCCTAGATTCCTCTATTTTATTTATTTTTCATTTATTTATTCATATAAAAACTTACGACTATCATTTATTTATGCAGGTGTATATTTTATTTCCCGTATTATTTTATATTTTTTTATATTCTAAAGATATATTACATTGTTAAAATTAACTTTGACTTGTAGAAAGTATACTTAATGTATATCTTTTGCAAAAATAAATATTTTGATTTTGATTTTGATTTTGAAAGCTCGTAACTCGGGAAGTACCTATTAACCTTTTTTTAAGGGTCGGCGCTCCTTGAAATGAGTCCTAATCTAACTGTCTATCTCAATCTAATCAACTCCGTGCTCGCAAACATGATTTTGAGTTTTTTTGCTACATTTTTACATAGTGCATAAAAACGTATCGGAAAACTGTTTTATTATCTTCTCTAGTTAAATAACAAGAGGTGTACGTAGCAATATCACACTAATATTATAAATGCGAAAGTTTGTGTGTGTGTGTATGTTTGTTACTCTTTCACGCTAAAACGGCTGGACGGATTTGGGTGAAATTTAGCATCGATATAGCTTATACCCTAACTTAACATATAGGCTACTTTTCATCCCGGAAAAAATCATGTCGTTAAGCCGAATAACACGCGGGCGGAGCCGCGGGCAAAAGCTAGTATGTACATACAGCAATGGTATTCAATATTTTACATTGAATTTGATTTTTTTTTTCCGAAGTCGCTATGATTTTTTGTTTTGTAATTATGTTTAGTTAAATAACAAGTGGTATTGCGGCGACGGCATTCAAGAGTTTATATTGAAATTCTTGTTTATATTTTCTGAAGTTACTATAAAGTTTTACATAACTTTTTTAAAGGTCGTGTACTTCGACTTGTAGTGGTTTTAATTTGTTTTAATACTTTAATATGTATTACCATCTAAAGTAAGAATGAAGGAATCCAAGTTATTAATATCCCAAATAACGGGCGCAGACCGGGATGTCACCGATTCACCATCTCAGTTGTAAGAATGAACAAAGATTTGAATCGTTGAGTTCGAGAATCTTATTTTGATGAAAATCTTATAGAATACGATTTGTACTGACTGATATTAAAACGGCTTTCAAAACTCACGACTTTAAACCACGAATCTTTTGTAGGACTATAATAATGAAATTAATTTTATTTCATTTGTGCATTCCCTTTATCTTTGGATTGCGGCAGTATGATCATGTCTCAAACTTTCGTGCTCGTTAAAGGTGGCTCCCAATTCGCCTTTGAAGGAATACTTACAACGTTTTAAACGATTCCCCTGCTCCCAAATATCTTCCCGTTAAATTTTACCACGTCAACTCCTTACGCTGCAGGGAGAATCACTTGCTTAGGATCCCTAGAGACATTTCTGCTGCTTATGGGAAGTCTTTCGCAGTCAAGGCTGTGCGTCTTTAGAACGAGTTACCCAATGAAATCCGTATGTCGTCTTCATTGGCGATATTTAAGAGGAATGTCAGATCTCACTATGAACATTCTATAGGTTGCTAGTCTAGTTTCTAATTAAACTCAGTCTTTTGAGATAGTAAATATCCATCCATCCATCAGCCTGTTTTGTCCACTGCTGGACATAGGCCTTTCCAGGATTTCGCCACTCTTAGCGGTCCTCCTGGAAGAAATGCCCATACTCACACACGCTGGGCAGGCGGGTTGGTGAGCGCGGTGCCGAAACCCTTGCACCAGTGACGCCGCTGCCCGTCACCAGTCTGTTTTATATAAGGCCCGGCAATTGGGGATGGATATACCGCCATCCATCGGTCCCAGGCAATGGTGGGCCGCCTGATTTTGCCTAAGAGCTGTTCTCTTACTCTTCCCCGAATAACTTCGGGAGGATTTGCGAGTAAGATGGTGGTACCTCCACAGTCGAGCTCGACATCAGCTCTACCACCTATCTTTTTATATATTCTTAATATATTCTTGTTTATTTATACGTGTTAGTTTATGATATTTATTACAGTGTAAGTTACATTAGGTAGGTAGAGTATTTGTATATATAAGTTTTTAGGTTAATATTTACACTATGTATTTTTAAGTTTATTTACTAAATCTTTTCGTTATCGTCTATCCCCATTTAATTTTCTTATTAATATAATTTCTTCACCACGGTTGGCAGGAAGAAATCGCTTCAAGTGATAAATCCACATTTGTACATAATTATTAATTATGTCACTAAAATTCTGTTTTCTTTCTTTTTAAAATCTTTTATGTGTACAATAAAGTGTCTGTTCATTAATTCATTAATGTTTTTTTAATTTTCACAAAGAAAGTACCGCGTTTCAAGCCATTTTTTTATTTATTTATAGACTAGCCTTTGCCCACGGCTCTAATACCAATAATCTATGTATGTCATTTGAAATTTTGCGAAAATATTCATTCTGCAGACACGACTTTTCACTACCTTATTATTTATACTAACAACCATTTTGACTGGAGACTTCTATCATGAAAAGAACATTAATCAAACAACATTGAAAAATTACTATGATAACCTGAACCTAGGTTAATGAAACTTTGGTATCTGCGCATTTGTATGACGTCGTAGCTCTAGTACTACCACCGCTCTCTATGTTTCAAACAGTTTAGATGCGCCGAGTGCTGAAAGCTTAAACACGTGCAGCTCATGCCAGTGACGTCACATCGAGATTTTAAGCGGGTTAAATTTATGGATACGTGGATCGATCACACGGCGCGATATTCGTGTTGTGTCACTTGAATAAAGAACCACAACGCGTCGTGACGTGTGACGTGACTATTTTAAAAATGTCTCAAAGCAAAACTCGCGTCGTGGCCATCATTATAATAGGTCTTTACCTATGAAAGGTATATTAGGTGGTAGAGCTAATGCCGGGCTCGACGGTGGAGGTACCACCATCTTACTCGCAAATCCTCCCGAAGTTATTCGGGGGAGAGTAAGAGGACAGCTCTCAGGCAAAACAACCAGGCGGCCCACCATCGCCTGGGACCGACGGATGGCGGTATATCCATCCGCAATTGCCGGGCCTTATATAAATCAGACTGGTGACGGGCAGCGGCGTCACTAGTGCAAGGGTTTCGGCACCGCGCTCACCAACCCGCCTGCCCAGCGTGTGTGAGTATGGGCATTTTTTCCAGGAGGACCGCCAAGAGTGGTGAACTCTGGAAAGGCCTAGGTCCAGCAGTGGACGAAACAGGCTGATGGATGGATGGATGGACCTATGAAATTGTCGAAATTTTCTGACAGATTCATGATTTCATAGTTCATCCATCCATCTATCCATCAGCCCGTGTTTGTCTACTGCTGGACATAGGCCTTTCGAAAATTTCGCCACTCATGTCGGTCCTCCGTCCGCCTCATCCAGCTGCCACCCACAACGTCCTTTAGGAAGTGTATTTTTGAATCATTCGAATTTCAATTCGTATACGAATCCGCATGATTCGCATACGAATACAATCAATGAGGCTCACTTTTTCTTATAATATCTTTGAATACAATACTGATTTTAAGTTTTCGTATGCGAATCATGCGGATTCATATGCGAATTTAAATTCGAATGATTCAAAAATACACTACCAGGTCGTCAGTCCAGCGGCCACGAGGTCGGCCCACGCAACGCTTTGCCGTACGTGGTCTCCATTCTAAAACCTTTCCGCCCCAACGGCCATCATGTCGGCGACAAATATGGCCTGCCCACTGCCACTTCAACTTACTGATTCTGCAGGCTATGTCGGTTATTTTCGATCTCCGACGGATCTCCTCATTTCGGATTCTATCCATCAGAGATACCCCAAGCATACTTTCATAGTTCCTGTAAATCAATAGCTATTTACATTATTTGTTTTTTGTTTAAAAGTTGATTTCCAGGTTTCATATCTCCGTATTAAATTTCGTTTTTATTTTCAGTTTGATTACTAAAACTAAGTCTATAGAGACAGTTCGTCTTATATATCTGCCGTTTTCATGATAGGATTCGTAATAAATAACTTTCAACAGATGACACTTTTCAAAAATTTCATTATACTTTCTCTTAGCTTAATGTTGTCTCGTTCATTTACAATTTGGTTTGTAAAATTTGGATGTGTTATTCCTAAAATAAATGGAAAAACGTTTGTACTGAAAACTGAGTTTTCTTTAAATTCTCTATAAAACGGCAATTTCAAGACGTATTATATAATATCTTACTTGTCGTAGAGATGGAAATAGCTATAACGCGTTCTGAACGTTAGCCGATGCGTCCATAATACAGAGTAATGCCAGAGATCATTATGCATCACTCCCTTGTAAAACGAAAATACATACACTTATAATTAACCACTGTCAGAAAATACAAGCAAAAATCTGTCGAAGACGCTTAGAATGTTTTTTAATATAATGTAACTTATCTACCCAATATACCTAGTTTTACCGTTTACCCGTTTAGTTTAATTACCTTTTTACTTTAACCAGGGTGTTATAGTTGTAGTGATTTCGTTATGAGTGAGCTTTGGTTTTGCGCTTTTGAAAGAAGCGACGAAAGGCCAAAACATTTTTTGTATTACTGTCTTTGGTGGCATTTTCGGATTTTAATTATTTCGTCTTCACTGAATTCCAGATAGAAATGAACTAAATATGAACAAAAAGGAAGAACGAACAAATTTTTTTAACAAAAAATGGTGTTAAGTATTCCTAAATAATCAAAACAGAATAACAATAAAAACAGAACAATATTAACAACATGAATGTTAAAAGCAACACTTCCGTTTTAACTTGGTCGAATTCGTAATCGAAATCGTACGTTTTATTTAACTGCTGCAGAACTCTTCTTTTTCGTGTATTTTATATTTCTTTGAATAACTATTGTTTCTTTGTGTAATAAAATTGAAATGATATAGGTATAAATATGTGATGTTAATATAAATAAATCTGTAATTTTTTTTAAGCACAACGTGAAATTTAAGTCATTTTGCTAACGAAAACTGTTGATAGTACTCGTCCATATATGAACAACTTTTACTATGGAGCCAACCCTGAAATTGTGAAGAAAATATCAGCAGTTCTATAGAAAAGTTAAATACCTATTCGACCCAAAAGTATAAAACAGCTGTATTTTTTTCACGATTTCATGGTTGGTTTCGTAGTGATAGTTGTTCATATGGAGGAGTACTGTACTATCATCAGTTTTCGTTAGCAAAATGACTTAAATTTCACGTTGTATATAAGGTGACTTTAATTTATGCAGCCAAATTCTTACTGAAAACTCGGTAAGTGCTCAGTAACAAGGTTCGATGACCCTTTTTGTGAAATTCGTAAAATATTATTTTTGTGTTCCTTACAAACGCAAGCCCAGCCGCGAGTCAATTACTATGGGACGTCGAAATTTTATTTTGCGAAATTAGCTAAAAGTCGTATCGATCCGTGTTACTGATCACTTACCAAGCCTCCAGTATGAGTTTCGTTGCATAAATTAAAGTCACCTTGTATAGATACTTGTTTATAGTTTTTAATAACTTTGTTACGTTTTTAGGTAAGTGATTTAATTTTATAGAAGTTTTAGTTCCCATTGTTGAATTTTTTAAGTAGCTAGTACTTATATCTTTCTTATGTTATAACCATTAATTATAAAAAAATATGGAACTTTGTTTAAAAATTGCGGTATCAAGTACCAAATTTATAATTGTTTAACTTCTGTTCATTCCTGTCTGGAATTAAATTATACTTATCATACCATGGGAATGTTGTCATCATATAAATATGTATAGCACACTCACACTAATATTATAAATGCGAAAGTTTGTGTGTGTGTGTGTGTGTGTGTATGTTTGTTACTCTTTCACGCTTGAACGGCTGAACGGATTTAAATGAAATTTAGAATGGATATAGCTTATACCCTAACTTAACACATAGGCTACTTCTTATCCCGGAAAAAAGCATGTCGTTAAACCAAATAACACGCGGGCAGAACCGCGGGCAAAAGCTAGTCAAAAAATAAATATTCCTATCATACAACTCCTATGACGAGATTATTAACAACATTAAATTTAGTTTATGTGAAAATATAAAAAATGGGACACTCATTGTTTGGGCCTTGTACCCTACTTTTATATAAGTATAGACTTCTGCCCACTTGAACATTCTGTCTATGATAATGACTTCAAAGTTTGAATCTAAAAAAATCCCTTTCTTAGCGGATGTCTGTGTCGTAGAGGAAACCTACATGTCAAATTTGAAATTTCTATTAGTGAAAATCAATCAACTGACTAAATTCATACTGGAGACTCGGTTAGTGATCGGGAACTAGGTTCAGTAATCCTTTTGGCCAAATTCGAAAAATATATTTTTTGGCTCCCGTATTAGTTAATAAACTAGTTTTAGTACAATTCCTAGGCCAGTTAGTGATAAGCATCTATCGAATTACACCAAAAGGGTAATTGAACCTTTTTTCTGATCACTAATCGAGTCTCCAGTATACATTTGGACGGTTGATTGAATTTCACCTAGTATGTACGGAAGGAAGCACGGCAGGATATCTACTGGAAAGTCTGATTGCGGCGTCATAGCTGTTCACATTGTTTACAAAGAGGAAGCTTTAAGGGGATAGGTCTTGCATCAATCACTGTTACTCCATGCGGAAAGACTCGCAGTGTGAGAGGGACGGATTTTGGAAATAAAGCCGGACAAGTGACAAGTTCCGTTAAGTTATTGTAGTTTTATTATATTTAAAACACAGTTACTAAAAAATTACTAAAATTAACGAAATATTTCGACTCCTTCAGTGGAGTCGTCATCATTTCGACTGATGACGACTCCACTGAAGAAGTCGAAATATTTATAATTTAAGGCCAATACTGGTAAAGTAAAAAATATATTTATTTACAAGTTCCGTTAAGACTATAGTTCTTATGATATACTACAAATGTATACTTTTCAGATTTTTTCCTATAATTGAAGTAGAAGACAGTATTACTTGCCCAATCTCATAGTTCTATGTCAACGGAAAATAACCTATAAATTTTGATTCCTTTGAGTGTAGAAATATACGTTTTTTGCGGCATAAACGGCCGTATCTTTTTTTACGTTAACTTAGAAATTTGGTTTTTTCACAGCTTCAGGAAACTGTTAACCTTAGTATATGATTTTAGTTTCAACTCGATACCTCCACGCGTTCCCGAGACAAAGGGTATTGTCAGATCGTCGACGGACGGACAGACAGAAAGACAGTCGGACAACAAAGTGATCCTATAAGGGTTCCGTTTTTTCCTTTCGAGGTATGGAACCCGAAAAACACAAAATTATGAATTTTATCACTTATTTTATTATTTCAAAAATATCTGTTGTTTTCAGAGAAAAACAAACTTTATACATATTTTAATTTAATCCATACTTAATAATTATGTATTGGGTTTTGCTCAAATAATCTTAAGACTCGACAGGAAACCCTTTTTTATAGACTTCTTTGGTTTTTATGTCTCAATATTGAATGACTTCTGAAGGTTGTTTTGATAAGAGTATGCATTATATTTTTAGCAGGAGAACAATTTATTTTTTATTCTTATTATTGTTTGATTCTTCAAACAAGGAAAAATAAATGTGGTTTTGCTGGGACTATCCTCTTAATTGCTGATTTCTGGACACATGAATAACAAATAAATTGGTGGCATTTTTAATTTTATTTTTTTCTTGGCCACAGTTCTGTTCGAAGGCAAGTTTTAGGCGAGTGGCCAAAATAATGTAACTGTCAGGCTTGTTCCGAGCTCCGACTTTACAATGTTTGGAATTTGTAAAAAGTACTTTTATCATGTGATTTGCATTTCACAGTTCACATCCGAAACACCTCTGACACCCCCTCAGGGATTCATATCGTGCCGATATAATATGCTTTTATCCATAGGCCTTTGCCCGCAGCGTTTTTGGCTTTATAGCCTTTATGTTGAAAATTGATTGTGATCAGCAGAGTACTTTCACATTTAAGCAAATAGAACACAAACATATTGCTGTTAGCTCTCTTACCACTTTCAAATAGTATCTCCCAGTTTCTCAGACGCTGGAACCGGAACTTCCAATATTGGAATTGTTGCACTTACCTACAGCCATAGACTAATAAAGGTGCGCGTCCACATGCCGGCATCGGACGATCCGCAGTGACCGCATCTAACGGATTTTAGTATTCTTTGTATGGTTTGCCAAACAAGCGCGTCCACTTATTGGACTGTCGGCAATGCCGGCGAGGATTCTCGATGAGGCAACTTTTCCGATCAGTGGACGCCGCAGACCACTGTGGACGTACTCGCACACCCGCTCCGTCCGCTTTTCCTCCCCTCCCGCTTATATTGTATGTTTTTCAATAGCGGGTTTTTCTTTGGGAGTGTTTCTCAGCCGATGGGTAGTGTGTGGTGTCAATACAACCTACCACCCATCCATCCATCAGCCTGTTTCGTCCACTGCTGGACATAGGCCTTTCTAGGATTTCGCCACTCTTGGTGGTCCTCCCGGAAGAAATGCCCATACTCACACACGCTGGTCATGCGGGTTGGTGAGCGCGGTGCCAAAACCCTTGCACTAGTGACGCCGCTGCCCGTCACCAGTCTGTTTTAAGGCCCGGCAATTGGGGATGGATATACCGCCATCCATCGGTCCCAGGCAATGGTGGGCCGCCTGGTTTTGCCTGAGAGCTGTCCTCTTACTCTCCTCCGAATAACTTCGGGAGGATTTGCGAGTAAGATGGTGGTACCTCCACAGTCGAGCCCGGCATCAGCTCTATCACCTCATTATACAACCTACATTTTTCGTTATTTTTATTCGTAAATAAAACTCATACATAACCAATCATAGAAAACCATTTTTCTGTCTAGTACTCGTTGGTAAGTGAAGGTCTGATTTCAAAAACATCAGAGTCCAATTACTATGAAAATCCCAATGTCAATGTTGAAAATTCGTTTGCAAATGATGTTTGCGTCGGCAATCCGGTTGCTGCGGTTACAGTGGACGCATTACGCTCAAAAAATCCGTCTGATGCGATTACTTCGGAGCGTCCGAAGCCGGCATGTAGACGGGTGTCTTAGGATATGCCTACAACTAACCAAGCAAGGTGGCGTTCAGACAAAGGAACACACCGCCTTCGAGATTCAAATTTGTCAACTGACGCCACGGCGATCTTGACGCGCAACGTTGCGTTGTGCGTTGTTGAAATAATAATTGTATGTTAAATTTGCGGTGCGATAACTTCGATCAGGGTTAATTTGATCGAAGTCCGAGAAACGTTCGAAGCAAACCGAATAGAAATGCGCCCCTACGGGATTTCAACCCGCAACTTCTGGATCAGTGGTCGTGACGTTCTTCGAACCACTAAACCATAACGTACAGGGTGGGCTGAAAATTCACTTTTTTCAAATTTATTTTGAAACGATGTAATAAATGCTTAAATAAAATAAAATAAAAAATATTGAACTGGATGTTCTGGCTCCACATTTCATTCAAAGTTTTAAAAAGTGTAAGGGAGAAAAAAAAATTATCTCGAATTTTTTTTTTTTCTTTAAGCCCACTTTGATAAGCAGTTTAGTAAAAATAAAAATATCATTGAAAAATAGGGTCAAACATTTCCGTTGTGTAAATATGGTACAAATGAGAAATTCTATCAACTTACATAGTTTTCATTTAATTGTAGACATGTTGTGTGACAAATATTTGTGTTACATTTTTTCATGATATACCTATGTATTCACATAATCGCAATACATAACGCAATCCTAGCCCAGCCCCGAGTCAATTACTATGGGACGTCAAGATTTTATTATGCGAAATTAGCAAAGAGTTATTGATTCGTGTTATTGTTCACTTACCAAGCCTCCAGTATGAGTTTGGCTGTAAAAAGAAAAGTCACCTTATATACTAATAATAAAGTTGTAAAAAAGTCGTGTCTGTACATTGAATATTTTTTTAACATTTTAAATGGGAAGGGTTACAACTTTTTTAGTATTATAATGAAACCAAAACTACTTTTTTTATTTCTTATCTTCCTGTCTGTGTGTATCTGTCTGCATGTGTGTTCCGTTTTAACTTGAGAATGACTCAACGGGTTTGAATGCGGTTTTAGTGACCTTGGTCAACATAATGGTGTTCCTAAAATAACACCCACGCCGAAAACGGGGCAAAGATTGCATAAACGTGGGCGGAGCAGCGTGCGAAGGGTAGTCTTTATAAAACTACATACTCCACTGATCATACTTTGAACAACTTTCACAAAAAACGAATGAAAAAAGTTCACTAGTTATCAGTGGCCAGGGTGAACATTTTAAAAAGGGTAGCCGGACAAAAAAATCACCTTGCTCAGAAAAGCAACCAAGGAAAACATTTTTTTTTTGTACTTTGCAACTCCCTGTCAGCCAACAACATATTGAGATTTATGGAAATGTTTGACAACGCGAAGAGCATGGAATAAAGAAATGTAGTATGGATGCCATTTCTTAAACAAGCCGATGGGAATCGTGTTATATGGACCCTTCGCCACTGTTAGTTAGTATGGGGAGAACATTTTTAGAGTTCCGTGCCCGAAAGGTGCCAAACGGAACCCTATTACCTATTACCTTTTACACTGTCCGTCTGTCACAGAAGTCTACAGCTTCAACTGTAGTAGATAGAAATTGAAATTTACACAGAATACCTTTATGACAAATTAATAAAAATAAGAATTTAAAAAGTTAAACCCAAGTTCTTCCTGTTAGCCACAGCGATCTCTGAGATGACTTGTTTGACAGCTTTTACCAAGGTAATAAGATAGCGCTAAAAGTAGCTTGTCAACCTTTTTGCCCTGAAGTTCATTAGTAAGACGATAGATAGCGCTAAGATCTTAAAGAGGGTAATTTTTATGTACCATGGTTTTTATGGTTTATGGTTTCATACCCGTAATTATATGGTGGTACGGAACCCTTTGTGCGCGATTCCGAATCGCTCTTGGCCAAATTATTTTTTCATTTGCGTGGCTGTTTTTCTTCGCAGAAGTTGTGGTACTATATACCCATAAATATACGGGTGTAAATAGACTGCTACCATTAAATGAAACCACTTATTCTACCGACCCTACTGAACCACTTTTCCCAAGAGTCAGACCCGCGGACACCCTTAGCTTAGGAAATAATTGAGTTCCAAACAAAAATGCGTGAACCCTAACGCACCGATATACGGGCGAGGTTAGAGAGAGCGTTGACCTCAAACAGCTGGAGGTTTCACGGACGACGCTCTCTCTAAACTAGCCCGTATGTCGGTGCGTTAGGGTTCACGCATTATTGTTTGGAACTCAATTATTTCCTAAGCTAAGGGTGTCCGCGGGTATGACTCTTGAGAAAAGTGGTTCAGTAGGGTCGGTAGAATATGTGGTTTCATTTAATGGTCGCACTCTATTTATATACGCATAAGAAGAGTATGTGGTTAATATAAATAAAGCAGCTCATTTACACCGGTCTATAGCGAAATGATCTGTATTAAATGTCTGTTCTGTTCTGTATAAAATTAACTGAAAATCTCTTGTTCACACTTGGGAACATCTGACGGATTCGTGTCTTGACGATATGTTATATGATAATATATTATTATTATTACAATATTATTATTAGTGCATTACAAACCAGAAAAGATAAATTAGACAAAATGTTAAGAAAAGAATTCGAAAAAATATTATTTATAATGTTATATGATTTTACAAGAAAGAAATCTGAATTTAGCAGAACGTTGTCGTTTCGTGGAATCTTGTAAAATGATGAATTCATTTCGGATTTTACCTGATGGATGCGTAATTAATGTTGAGTATCTTACAATTTCTATTTGGGAGTCACATCCAGTAATAGTTTCGTACTTAGGGATTCCCTTTCTTCCCGTCCCAGTCCTTAAAGGCTTTGCTTGATTACACTGTAGTAGAACCATTTAAATAATGAGTGTAGGAATCTTCGCCACTTTTCGGCACTCTTCGGCAAAGTTCGTGTTTCCGTATTCGTTGTTTCCGTTTTCTTTATAATCCATGACAGTTTGTTCACTTCCGGTCACATCTAGACAGCCGAAATGATACCAATATTTTGACTGTAATTTAAACTACCAAACTGACTCTTCGCCAAAGGTCGTATTCCCGTTTTCTATATAATCTATGACAGTGTTTACTTCCGGTCGCATGTAGACAGCTGAAATGACACCTATATTTTGACTGTAATTTATACTACCAAATCGTGACTCTAAATATACAATTTTAATATAGGTACACCTGCTCAAAATATGATAGATTACGTGCCTGTTTAGAGTGCGTAAAATGACATATTTCGCACCCGTGCTTTTTTTTACTACCTACTGACGCCATCTAGGGGAAACCGGCCACATCCCTTAGTGAGCATGTACACCTTTGTTTTACCAGATACTCTACAACAAGATGAATATTTTGAAACTTTTGTATTTTATTATTAAATATATTATGAATATTAAATTGTAAAAGTTGTTTTAAAAATTCAAAACGATTTTATACGTCTTAATCTATATTATATTTTAACTATCTTAAAAAGATTCAAAAAAGACATTGGTATTGTAGTACAGATTGGCGCCAACCAGTCTGCGTGTTCTTCAATCAACTTGTATCTGTTTTGATTAGCAACAAACTTGCTTTTATTTTATCATTTCATGTAATTTTTCGCATGTGTTTTAAAAAACGTCGTTTGAGACACGTGCGAATGTGTTGATATTTCTCGTCCCGACTGTTTCTGTCACCGGAGTATTAGTGCTTCTTTGGCGGTCGATATCTTTTTTAAATTATGTTACATGACAAAAGTAACAAAACATGTAAGTATTCTGGTCGCATAAAAGCAGCCGAAATGACACCCATATTTTGACTGTAATTTTAACTACTAAATTGGCTTAGTTAGTTGATGCTTGTGATTGTTGGCACTTGGTGGAAATCAATACACATTATGTTCACATTCTCATTTGTTTTTAATACTGTACTTATGTTCATAAATTTTTGAATGAATATATAAGGTTTTACAATAATAAGTGAAAATAATTCTAGGGTAGATCATGTATCGTTAACTGATCACATTCCAGAAGGAAAAAAATTTTCGTCAAATAGTTTTTTCACTTCCCAGTACAAAATGGTTGAATCAGCTGAATAAATTGAATAAAGGAAAAAAAAAGTTAGAGCAAGAATTTTTGTTTTCGGTGGAATTTGGTATATTAGGGATACTCTAGAATCTGTAAAAAAAATTTCACTTTGAATTGTAGGACCTTATATAAGTATTTTATATTATACCAAACCGGTTTCGCTATTCAGCATTCTCAAGGGCTTTATTATAATACTTATTTAATTACAATTTTAAGGTTTTACAAATAATACTACGTGCAATAAACTAACAATAACAACTTCGTTGTTGTTATGAATAGCGAAACCGGATGGGTATAATTATAATACAAATATTTTAGTGGATAAGTACAAGTGTTAAACATAAACGGAACCAAATTCACTCTTCGGAAAAGGTCGTATATCTGTATTCGTATTTCCGTTTGCTATTACAAAACATGATGGATGTTTACTTCCAGTCACCTATAGGCAACCGAAATGACACCTGTATTTTAGCTGTAATTTAAACTACCAAATTCGATAGATCCGAGGTGCAATTGTGTAAGCCAATGGTATTCAAATTCGATTGTCATATGGCTATTCGGCTAAGCAAATAAGCCCGTTTGACAAAATAAAATCATACGTTTTTGGTTGTCAACAACAAAATTGTATTCATTTGACCGCCAAAAATGTACGATTTCAACTGTCAAACGGGCTAATTTGTTTAACCGAATAGCCATATGACAATCAATTTGAATACCATTGGCTTACACAATTGCACCTCTGAGCCACGATCAGGATTGCGATTTAATGGACCCATCCATCTATTCGTTTCTATTTAATAAGCAATACATGTTATATAATATTTTTATATTTTTATTCCTAGATTCCTCTATTTTATACAGGTGTATATTTTATTTCCCGTATTATTATATATTTTTTATATTCTAAAGATATATTGTTAAAATTAACTTTGACTTGTAGAAAGTATACTTTATGTATCTATTTTCCAAAAATAAATATTTTGATTTTTGTATATAAGGTGACTTTTGTTTATGAAGCCAAATTCATACTGAAGACTTAGTAAGTAGTCGGGACCAAGGTTCAATAAACTTGTTTGCGAAATACGAAAAATATTTGTGTGCCTCTATATTTGTTCAAGAACAACCTGTGCTCAGTATGGGAAGTCTACATTTTATTTTGCGTATTTCAAGAAAGGGTTATTCAGTCTTAGACCTGACAACTTACCGTGTCTCCAGTATGAATTTTCCTATATAAACGAAAGTCACCACATATTTGTAACTAGGTTCTAGAAAAAAGCTCTAAGGTTCAAAAAATACATAGCGGCCCGACCATGATGGTTTCATGGCGGTGCGAGACCTCACATGCGTGGACCGCTAGATTTTGGCACCATAATTTTTACAGTGTTACCATTGACGTCTCATAATCAACAAGACTCACAATCTCGCTCAAAAAGTGTCCGCGATGCATTTTGTCACCGCAATGGGGTGGCAAATTGGAATAACGATTGCATACAACAGACATTGCATCTTATGTTAACGACATAACGTCTTAATTTGGTTGAAGATTTGTGTTACTATGCACGTTACAGGTTCGGACACTTCCTGACGAACTTTTCTTGGAGACTGTGTGTCTTGTTGCTTATGAGAGGTCAATGTATGTTACTGTAAGTTTAAAGTTTTAGTCTGACAACAGTGATCGAGTGATACTGAGCAACGAAAATGACGAACAATTTTATAACAGCAAAATAAAAAAACTTACGACAAATTTCACAAAGTTTTTATAGATTAAACTCGCCTAAACAACTACTTTACGCAAATGTGCGAAAAGAAAGTTTCTCGTTATAATGGGAGATCTTGGAATGTTTCTTAATACGTCATTAAATTATAATACTAATATTAATTTTTAACACATATGGATTCCTTTACCTAAAATAAATGTTTATTATTATTAAAGTCGATTCTGAAGGCTTTAATTTTAGTTTTAGTGCTGTCAGAGCTATAAAATATTCAAAGTAATATAACTTCTATTATTAACACTAAAGAACTATTTTCGAATGAAGAAAATTTAGTTTTAACAACACCAAAACTAAAATTAAAGTCTTCGAGGCTATGTGAAAAATATTAAGGATGCTTTGTTTCTGTGTATTTCATGAAGTACACGGAAAATTGTAATACGTTTTTGGTATATGCATTTTGACTATATAATATAGGGTTTTGTTTTTGGAAAACACGTTTGGATAAATTTTCCTCGATAGAAATAATTATTAAAATGAGGTCTTCAAAGGCACCTTTTCTCCTCGTTTGACGAATAGGGATCATGTACAGAACTCAAACATATTTTATTGAATGGGTTTTAAAAATATCTAGATATTTGATTTTGGAAATTACGCTAAGTATTTTATTTTTTTTTGATAAATTAAAAAACATACTTTTTTCTCTTTTGCGCTGAATCCGCCCTTCTCTTGCACTGTGTTTTTTCGCTTGAAGTGAGAATGACAAAAATAAAATTTACGAAAAGCTCAAACTCGCATAAAACATACAGAGACTGACCAGGGGGGCAATTCTGGAGACAAACTCGAAGTAAGATTTCAAAAACTCGAGTTAAAAATGTATGGAGTTCGACTGATAAAATGGGTTTTTACGGTCAAGAAGGCTAATTCGACAGACTGAGAATAGGCCTACAGACAGAGCGGTATTCTGCGATCCGCGTTCACTGTAAACTGATTGTTTGGAACGCTGCTGAACGTAGACGCGCTCTGTGTGGTTGGCCCTCAACTTCACGTTTACCTAATTTTGTTCCGTAATACAGTAATGATGGTCGGGTATTTTAGAATTTAAATTCTCATTCTTAGCAGTGCCTTCATTGTTAAAGCAACCGTGGAAGCCAATTTACTGACGAACCATAATACAAAACACGAAGGAAGATTTCGTAATATAAACTGACTAGCTTTTTTTACATAGCTCCGCCTCAAACCTTCTATTGAATTTCAAAAAATCCTTTCTTGGTGGGTGCCTGCGTCACAGTAAAAAGATTACATAACACAGAGATGTCGCCCGCGCGGCTTATATGTGTGCGAGCCACTGCGAGCCTGCACGTACGAACCACAGCACGCACACAACGACAATATCTCAGACGGTTTCTGGCGGTGTGACTAGGGTCGGCTGCGCTCCACAGTCGCGCTTACGCGTACGCGCGCTACAAAACAGATTGCCGTTCGTCGCATCCCAAAATAAATTGACAGCCCTGCAGCAGTAGGCATGTAAGCCTCGCACGGCGCGGGTGTTGTTCTACTACTCTGTTTTTACTATGCCTGCGTGCTATAAGAAATCCAGATTTTATTTTATGTAAACTCTTTATGTTTCCGAGGTAGAGCTGGAGCGGAGCTCGACTGTGGCGGTAACACGTCGAAGCTATTCGGGGGAGAGTTAGAGGACTGCTCTCAAACAGGCACAACCAGGTGGCCCACCATTGCCTGGGACCGATTGATGGGGTTTCCTATATCCATCCCCGATTTCTGAAACTTATATAAAACAGACTGGCGGCGTCACTGGTGCGAGGGTTTCGGCACCGCGCTCAATAACCCACCTGGCCAGCATGTTGGAGTATGGGAATTTCTTCCAGGGGGACTGCCAAGAGTGACGAAATCTTGGAAAGGATTATGTCCAGCGGCGGACGAACTATGCTGATGAATGGGTGGATGTATAGTTCCTGAGGTTTCTATACCACAGTTTGTATTATTGTTACAAGTCTTCTGCTTACGTCTCCGCCAGCGCTGAAAAAATAATAAACTATCTCGAGTGTAAAATTTGAATTTTCAAAAATTGGAATACAATTATTACAAAATAGAATAGGAACCTATTTGCAAATGTTCTGCAGGGGTTTGATGGACTTTATATTTCTGGAAATTTTGGTGATGTGATGACCGAGTAAATGGTATTGCGCTTATATGTGTGCCTATGTGAAATTGCTGTTAGTTCAACTACAATATGCTACATGAATCCATTCCTTACATTTCCACGAAGACACTTAAGCTATTAAAACAATCACAAACAAACAATATTCGTAGTAAAATATAAAATGTTTGTTTGTTTGAAACATTAAATAAGTGGAATTAGATAGACAGGTACTTAATACAAAATCAGTAACATTTTTTTAAATAAAGTCAATCGAGAAACTGCAGCTTAAAAGTTACACCGGTACAAAATAAATGGAAAATGGTTTCTTTCAACTTTAATTTTAAATGTAGGTAGTAATTTCAAAGGTAATATTTCTTTGAGAAAAATAATTCTAACTGAAATTGAATGGAGTTTCACTGGGTCAAAGCTTATGATCTTTAGGGCTTCGTATCTAAAATGAAATAAAAATAAAAACCGGCCAAATGCGTGTCGGGCCACACGCAGTGTAGGGTTCCGTAGTTGCCCAGTAACATTTTATAAGTTGATCTACTAATACAGATCGCACCAAACTTCTAGTCCGCTCGGAAGTTGCTCTTCCGAAGAACAGCCCATACATTGTCGTGTTTAGAGGGGACTAAAAGTTTGGTGCGACCTTTACTCGTAAACCTGTAAAGCCTAATTAGCTGTGATAGTTTTCTTTTTAACTTCATTATATACAGTGTGAACCAAACGAATGCCCCCTTAAGGGGACTCCCCCTTAAATAACCTTAAATATTAAAGATAGCAAATTTTACTTATAGGAACCTTTATTTTATTTTTAAAGTTAAGAAAACCTGCATTCAAAGAATTCTGGCCGAGTTATTTAATAGCTGTATTCGGTCAGGAACATACCCAGGGTCGCTTAAGCAAAGCAAGATTGCCCCGCTTTTCAAGGGAAAAGGTAAGAGAGAAAATATCGATGATTACAGACCTGTTGCGGTGGTTCCGACGGTGTCCAAGGTGATGGAGAACGGGATCAGCACCCGGCTCACCGAGTACCTGGCATCGACGGAAGCGCTGTCGGACCGGCAGTACGCGTACCGCGCGGGTCGGTCCACGACTGCGCTTGCGCGCGAGGTTGTCCGTCGCGTGCTCGAAGCTCGGGAACACAAGCTGCACGTTGCGGTGCTGTGCTGTGATCTTTCCAAAGCCTTCGATGTAGCCGATCATCGGATATTATCTGATAAAATTCGGCACTACGGCATCGAAGACAAGTCCCACGACCTGCTCACCGATTTCCTGCGAAATAGATCGCAAGTGGTAGTAGGTGGTGGTGGTAAGATAAGATCGCAGCCGTTGACGACGTTTATGGGCGTGGCACAGGGCTCGTCTGTATCCAATATTCTCTTCACACTCATACTGAATGATTTACCGGAAGCCATACAGACCAGCCATATATTGATGTATGCAGACGATGTCGCTGGAGTTGTAGTAGCCCCAAACGTAATACAGCTCGAAAAACGTCTAAACGAAACGGCATCGCAGCTGGCACAGTGGTTCCAAACGAATGGCCTTGTCCTTAATCTCAAAAAAACCAACTTCCTTCATTTTGACCTATCAGGACATCCCCCAAGGGATCTTAACGTCTTCGTTGACGGCGTTAAGATTGAGCAAGTGAGGACAACGGCCTTTCTAGGCTTTGAGCTAGACCGCAGCCTCACATGGGCATCGCACATTGACAAGCTGTGTGCGCGGCTGGGCAGCGCATGTTTCGCTCTGCGGCGGCTGTCTTATACAGTACCACGCGATGCGGTTCGGACGTGTTACTTTGCGACCGTACACTCACTCCTTCAATACGGCACCGAGCTATGGGGACGCGCCGCAGACTGGGAGCGCGTCTTCCGTATGCAAAAACGGGCCGTCCGAGCGATCGTGCAGGTGTCACAACGTACGTCAGCCAAGCCCTACTTTATAGAGCAGAATATTATGACGCTGCCCTCAATTGTGATTTTCCAGATTGCGGTCTATGCGCGTGCGAACCTTCACTTGTTTAAAAAACATAGTGATATCCACAGGTACCGCACGCGCAACGCGGACAACCTCGCTAACCTCAAGCGCAGACTCGAAAAGTCCTCACGATCAACTCATATCATGGCTCCGTCAGTGTACAACAAACTCCCGGCTGAAGTTACAGCCGCAACCACTTTGCAGTCTTTTAAATCCAGGCTGAAACATTGGCTTCTCGAGCGGACGTTTTACAGTGTGGACGAGCTGCTGATAGATTAATTATAACTATTATTATAATAGGAACTTTTTACTTTGCGACGTAAATATTGTAATTGACATGTTTCAACTTTTTGACATTCAAATTTTATTTATAATGGAGATACTATGTATACTTTTTCTTTATTTTTATTTTTATTTATTGTGTTGTGTCCTGACGTATAATGACAATTATGAATAAAAATGTCTTATGTCTTATGTCTTATTAAACATTTTTTTTTTTACTTTTACCAATATTGAATTTTGGGATAAATCTTTAAAAGTTTTGTTATTAAAATGTAAAATGTCATGGGTTACTTAGAAGAATTTGATTCATACGTTTGACCCTTTCGATCGGTATCATAAAAATACAGGATGTTTTTTTTTCACCTTTTGTTCGGTTCGATTCCTGGCTTATGCAGGTGATTTTTTTTAATTTTTCGATACCATAGAAAACTCAATGCGAGAAATAGTTATTGCCCTTTCTATGCAATCAATTTCTCACAAATTAGCTCAATATGAAAACCAATAGGGCACTTCTAGTTGACTTAGAGACTTGAAATTCCATTCACAAGTACTACTTACAGGTATAGAAAAAAAAAACGAAGTATTACGAATATTTAATTAGAATTAATCAAAGAGATATTAAAGACATTTAATTAGACCCCTTGGTTTAGAGTATCATAAATATATAGATAATAGATCGTAAATGTCAAGTTATGTTTATTTATCATCCACAACGGCACGTGGAATAAGTTTGTGTTTTAAAATATACGGAACCTTCAGGCCACGAGTCCTACTCGCACTTGAAAGTTTTTTTTTAAGTTCATTTTTTTTGCGAACCGTTCAAAAAATAGGGTATTTGGTCATCTATAACATGACATTAAATAAAGTAGTAGGATGGTCTCCTTAAATGAACCATGTATCTATGACAATAAGGGAGGCTGTCCGAGATATCATGATATGGGTGACAGTTCGTAATTTTCCGTTTCACCTATACTACTTACACCATACTACATACACCCAGGTACAAAAGAAAATAATAGGTTTTAGAAATAATGTAAATAATTATTGCAAAAATACAATAAATAATGCCTCTTTAAATCGAAACAAAAATCTCAGTGTATTCGTAAAATTTAACGAAGAAAAGATTCAATAAGTAATAATGTCTTTTTGCCACGTGATGCGTGGATTGGAACGCTGACTCATAGGTACTGACACTACATAATCGAAAATATATCGATGAATCGGTGCGGCCATCTTATAGGATCGCGTCAGTATGAGTGCATCTTGTATGCGGTTTGTGTTTTCGTTGCGGTTGCTTGATGTGCTCTTTGTTTTGACGTTTGTTACAGTTTTTGTTGATTTTTTGTTTTGTTATTGGTGAAATTCCAAGAAAAACAAAAAAAAACTTTGATCTCTCAAGCTCTGGAGTTATTGGTACGTTTCAAATAAAAAATTCGATTTGATAGCCCTTGTTAACTTTCTGGATACTAAATTAAAATCGATTATATTTCGTTAGGGTACATCACTGTAACTGTCAACTTTGAACTGCCACCCATATCATGATATCTCGGACAGCCTTGAAGTTCGTGCTAACATAGACCGAATTTAAATCTTTAAATTTCCACTGCTTACAACACAAATGTACAGATATTTTATCTCACGAAGTTCGTCTGACTATGGTTGTACTAGTGATGTGTACAGATAAGCGAGTTTTGTATGCGTGGTGCGTTTTGTAGCGCTCCCGAGTTTACGTATACTAGAAAAATACACAGAAAAAAAGTTCGTTTGTATGTACTACGTCAACCATTTATGAGATAGAACATCTGTACTACATTCGATGGAAGAATTTAGTGAAGCGTCGCTAAATAGTTGGTCAACCACGCATGGACATTGCCTTCAAAAGGTTTCTCCAACAAAGCCCAGAACCCTTTAAAACCTGAAATAATTCCAGGCGAATGTACTTCAGTTTCCTAATGAGAATTTTAATTGCTACAATGGTAGCGTACCGTGTGAACTAGTTCCAAGTTTCGCCGTTTCGCGGTTTAACCGTTACTTGAATGTGTGTAGAATTTAACTGCCGTGTACATACATGGACGGGTGAGTGTGTGAGTGAGGGTGCGTTGGTATTCGTGGGCCCATTTAGCTTCCAGCTGCTCTGATTTTTGGGTCGTTAGGGTAGTATTGCTTTTATCATTTAAACCGTTTCGTATGTACAGATGGTTTAGCAACGCCTTTTTAAAGTGCAGTAAGCAGCAAATGTGCGGGATTTTCTAGATTTGCGAAATTGTTTTTTTGAAATGTATTTTTAGGCTGGTTTATTTTTCATTTTATAGAAACTTTTTGCAGCAAAGTGCTTTGACTGTTCAAATTGTTTGCTCTTTACCAGTTCAGAGGCGTAAACTGTGTAAGAAAGTCGTATTCATTTGACGGCTTAAGGGCTTGCCTTTGGTCTTTCAACGGTTTTCGTTTTAGTATGCTGAGTCAACTACTTATCTGATCAATGTAAAACTTGGACACTTGTTTCTTCAGACCTTTGTCTTTTCGTTGTCAGGTCCGTTACCTAATTGAATGAATTTTAATAAAAATAAAATGTATAGAATGAAAAACTCAAAATTATCAATTATTTATTGATTTATATTTCGCAAACAATACGTATGATCTAATGGTATGAATATCTATACATGTATCTCTGTACTAAAACGATATTTTTTATTTCTTGTTCTAGCTCGACGACGTTTGTTCTAAATTTTTACGTTTTTGACGAGTTTTTCCGGGCGACTTAATGTGAACGCTTTTTCCGATATCCTGCAAAAGCGAATAGCTATTTATTATTTGCCCATAAAATTGGCTTTCTGTTTAAAGCTGGTAACCCTATTTTACCAACCCGTCATGGCACTGACACGAGATCGAACCTGATCGAGAGGAATCACGGTGCATTGTTTGCATTTTCTCTTTCACAAAAGGCGTACCTTCAACACAATCTCTTTTGCACTATTGTTCAACGGCGTTGACAATAATAATACATAATTTATCAAATAATTTTAAAAACTCTGACTGACAACAAAATTAGAGCAAAAGTTTGACAAGCAGTGATGCCAACATGACTTCGAAGGACAAGTGAATGTCTGTACGTACTTTTGGCTGTCAAATTAATACGATTAGAATGCACTTTAATTATTTTTTTTTTATAAAATCTCTCGTTATTAATTTTTTGTGCGCACGAGTAGCGTTTACGGAGTTACAAACACTGCTGGTTACTCAAAATACGTCCTGCGCACCCTGGACTGTGGACAATAAGACCAACACCCAACTGACAAGTCCTTTCACTTCACTTTCGACTCGTTTTCACAAAATAAATACATACAGTAGGCCAGCTCCATACAACCAGCGATTCCGAGTCGTACGTACGACGATCTAGGTCGAAGTCGGTCGAATGCCAGTGCACGAGCCCAACGAGATCGATTTTTAATTTTTACAGGATTAGCATTATATGAGTGAAATTATTATTATTATTATTATTATTATTATTATTGTTTATACACAAGCAGCTCAAAGCTGATGTTGTGTATATCACTGCACTTTAGTCTTTAAAAAAATGTCTAATTTATTTTTGAATGAGTTCACTGTGGTTGCACTAATTACAGCTTCAGGTAGACTGTTCCACCCGGTAACCACACGGTTAGGCAGAAAGTGTCGACGGGGGTTGCTTGCACATTTTGATCCAACGATTTTAAGTGAGTGACCTCTGAGGTGCTGGTTTTTGTTCATTTTAAAAAGGCTGTCAAGTTCTTGAACATCATAGCACCCAGTCAGTATCTTATATGTCTCTATAAGGTCACCGCGTTGTCTGCGTTGTTGCAGCGTGGTAAGACCAAGTTCTTTCAATCGCTGTTCGTATGGCTTGTCATGTAAACCTACAACCATTTTGGTAGCTCTTCTTTGAACCTTCTCTAACATGACAATGTCTTTTTGAAAATAGGGACTCCAAATTTGAAAGCCATATTCAAGCAGTGGGCGTATATATGATTTATAGATTGTTAAAAATAAAGCCTTGTCGATGTAATTAAATGTTTTTCTTATCATATATGTTACAGAGTTAGCCTTCTTGGTTAGTTGAAGAACGTGAGCATCCCATTTCAGATTGTCTGTTATTGTGACTCCCAGATCTCTCTGTGCTGTAACTGTTTTTAGGGGTTCTGAGTCAACTGTGTATGGTAAATATGGGTTGTTTTTCCCAACATGTAAGACAGTACATTTCCCAGAATTTAAAGTTAGAAGCCAGTCTTTGGTCCACTGAGTTATCCGATTCAGATCATCTTGAATCATCTGGTGGGATATTAGCGGGTTTCCCATTATTTTGGTGTCATCAGCGAATAAGGACAATTCAGATCTTATAACGTCCTTTAGGTCCGTCAAAAATATTCCAAATAGGATTGGTCCTAATACAGATCCTTGAGGAACACCGCTGTAAACATTGAAGTAGTTGGAAAGCTCTTCTCCTACTCTGACTTTGAATGTTCGTGCACTAAGGAAGTCCTCTATCCACAGAAGAAGTTTTCCCCGAATTCCAAAATGTTCTAACTTTGCAATTAATCGTTTTATGGGGACGCGGTCAAATGCTTTCTCATAATCTAGATAAATTATGTCTGTAGGTTCATGCTTATCCCAATTCTTTGTCCAAAAGTTTACGCAAGACAACAGGTTAGTAACTATGGATCTTCGAGGCACAAATCCGTGTTGTTCAGCAATAATGATCTGTTCCTTGGACAAAAATTCTCTTATTTGTTTAGCAATAATTTTTTCCATTACTTTGCATGGTATGCATGTTAAGCAAACTGGTCGATAGTGAGCCGGGTCGAGCTTATCTCCTTTTTTGTAAATGGGGGTAACCATTGCCTCTTTCCAATCTTGCGGTAATTTCCCATCTTTAAAAGACAGACTCATGATGTGAGCAAGTTGCCCGCATACCACACGGTTACATCTTTTCAGTAGGATTGACGGTATTCCATCAGGGCCCATTGCTGTGTCATCATTCAGGGTATTCAATGCTCTTGCTACGGCTTCAGGTGTAAAGTCAATCTGCTCAAGTGAGTTTGCCACAGCAGGACTGCCAATGTTTGGTAAAGGTTGGTTGATAGGTTCTTTCACAAAGGACTTTTCAAATTGTTTGCCAAAAATATTAGCAACTTCTTTATTGTCAGTAGTTATTCTCTGAGTTAGGCTATCTCTTAATGCTGGTGGAATAGAAACTTTCGAGTTCAAATGTTGACGCATATATGCATAAAAGCATTTCGGACCAGCTCCAACAATAGT
This sequence comes from Ypsolopha scabrella, assembly GCA_910592155.1. Lineage (NCBI taxonomy): Eukaryota > Metazoa > Arthropoda > Insecta > Lepidoptera > Ypsolophidae > Ypsolopha > Ypsolopha scabrella. The sequence goes on from OU342976.1 coordinate 23,508,347, forward strand.
TCTTTCAAAATTAATTCTGGATTTTCTTACTTCTCCAATAATTTTATTGTTTAGCTTCCTATAATTCTCGTATGATTCTTTTGTTTTACATAATTGATACAATTTCCATTTCTGTAGCTTTTCTCGAGTCAGTTTTATTATCTGTGGTCCAATCCATGGTTTTTTTATATTTTTCTTTTTATTAGCTCTTGTAAGTGGTATGTTTCCTTTAATAACCTTATGAATGCCTGTCTTAAAGTCCATCCACGTCTTATCGGGATTAATATGGTGTATGGAATTTAAATTGTGTTCTAGTAGCCGGGAAGTTATAATTTCATAATTAGCACTGTAGAAGTTTCTTCGGTGTTTTTTCTCAACAATGTTGAGTATTTGATCATTCTGGATTTGTAGTGTCCCAAAAAGGACCATGTGGTCACTTTTACCTATTTGAGGATAATGTATTATTTTAGTACACAAGTTGTCATCACTGCAAAGAATAAGATCAAGTAATGACTCTTCGTTATTTCGCTTTCTCGTTATTTCTGTCACCAACTGATGTAGATTAGTTTCAGTAATCATTTCTATAAAATTTTCATGAAGTGCATTATAACCATCTAATTTCTGTAATGGCCATTCAATGTCAGGGAGATTAAAATCTCCAGCAATTAGTAAATTCCCATTCTCTTCAGCAGCCTTTTTAATTGTTTCAATTAGCAACTTATCACTTTCTTTTAGGTCATAGTGGGTAGGGCGATAAACACCTCCAATAACAATTTCAAATTTACCATATTTAATATTTAACCACAATGCTTCTACATTCATTTTGTTGTTAAGAGTAGGATGTAAGCTTGCGTTGATAATAATAGCCTGATGTCTCTGGGCTACATAGATAGCTACTCCTCCAGCACCTTTGCCACTTTTGCCAGGTGGTCTATCAAGTCTATAAAGCGTATACCCCTTAATAGCTACCAATGTATCCAAAATATCAGGTTTTAAATGTGTTTCTGTAATAATTATAAATGTAGGTCGCAACCTATCAATTTCCAATAGCAATAAATCTCTTTTAGCCATAATCGATGCCAGGTTTGTATAAAACAGAGTAAGCTCAGTTAGACCATTTTTTTGCTACTTTTTTTGGTCTTGATTTATTTGTACTATCGATGGTCTGTTATTTACATACTTTATAGAGATGTCTTCCTCACCTTGCTCAATCCGTTGTCTCAATTCCAACCGCAAACTCTTTAGGTACTCACGCTGATATGGAGTAAGGTCATTTTTGGCAGTGACACCCGTGCGTAGCTTTTTACCGTTTTTCAGTATGTGAAGAGCGGCTTCTTTGTTCCTCATCACCACTTTCAGAGGTCGGGGGGCAGAGCCAGGTTGCAGCTTACCCAGACGAATAATCACAACTGGAGAAACAGGGTCGGGCAGGTTAGACAATGCACGCTCCACCTCTGATTGATCATGTCGTTTACGCTCCTCAATGGTTGAATCAGGTAATGAAATCTCTGGGATCCCAAACATGATGACATTAGAGCTCCGTTTCTGCCGTTCTTCAATTTCCCCAATGACAGATTCCACATTTACAGTTGATTGTTGATTTTTCTTAATTACGTCCATTTCCAACTCCAATTCACTTAACTTCTTTCGCAGAGCAGGAAGCTGGCGCACCCCGAGTTCACAATCAGGACACAAGTACTTAAGAGTAGGTGAAACCAAGGCAATCACCCTCAACTCCGTGGCAAGCAACCCACTACACTTAACACAGATTTGCCTTTCACAACCATGACAAACTATTTTGGGATTTTTTTCATCCACTTTTGGAATGTCTTTAATACATTTTAAGCAGGAAACCATCTTGATAAATTAGTTTTTGGTGCACTTTGAATGACCTTTAGAGGTTAACTTTTGGCAGTGCAACAAACTTGTGAATCACAGTTATTGACGCGAGATTTCACTTCCACTAGTGAATTATGCGGTATAAGACACAATTAAACTAAAATAACACTGAATTTAAAGGTTTTTATGACTTTTTATCGAATAATACACACAGCAAACCGAAAACACAAGTGCATCGAAAAACGAGGGTAGGAGAAAAAAATTGTATTAATTTTATTTCACCTAAGTTAAATTTTAAATTATTTTGTTCTAACCACAACCTAAATATTTTTTGTATGTATTTCCCTCATTGGTATATATACAGCCAGGAACACAGATCCGTGCGGTCTATAATGCCTGAATGCAGTTTCAGGTGTGACTAAGAATCTTGCCATTGCAATCTTAACCCGATGCACTAGGATGCATTGCACTCAAAATGCACTTGAATTTTTTCACTACAAACGGTGGTTGCGAGCCTCCGGGCTTGCTCCTGGATAAGTTCTAGACATAAATCTCTGCAAAAGACTTGCAGGTGTTGCACAAAAGTAAGAAAATCACAGCTGCATAGCCCATGAAGCCCACGGCGCAAAACTTAGACTTCTAGTAACGTAACGTCGATCCTAGGCTAGCTAGGCTTTCTTAATCTAGAAACGTTCGTGACGAATGTAGAGATCATGTCACGTTTTTTTTTGTATGTGTATATGTGTGTGTGTGTGTGTGTGTGTGTGTGTGTGTGTGTGTCTAGTTAGTGTACGAACATTTTATGAACATTTTATTTATTTACATTATAAAGCTGTGTGTCATCCGTCACCGTCTTGCCCGCCGGACTCTCAGACGGCGAAAGCAGCAGCAAATATGTTAGCGAAAAGCGTTTTCATACTTTAGTTTTGTTTTGTGGCCGTAGCAACGAAATTAACCCAAATACTTTATCTTGGGTTTTTCATAATAACTCCACGGGTGTGTTAGCACCTCATTTATCGATTCACAAAGTGCTTTTCCTCGTTATAAACGACCCGTCGTAAAATGAAACGATCGATAAAAGTCGCCTGAATATATGTGGCAAATACATGCAATGTCGTAACGGGGAATTCCAGTGAATTTCAGCCAAGGTTGCGGCAAGTACCGTGGGCGTGGAATCACATAAACAAAAATTATGTGCGGCGCGCCCGAAGTGTCGCTACGGGGGCGCCCCGCAAATATGTGCAATATACATGCAATGTCTTAATGGGAAACCCCAGTAAATTTCAGCGGAATGTGGGCGTGTAATGATATAATTAGAAATTATGACTGCGACACTACGGCGCCCGTAGGCGAGTCTACGGGCGCGTCGCAGGTGAGCACCCGCTGTGTAACGTTCGACAGCACTTTCGTATGTTGCGACGTATTCGCTGATGGGCTCCAAGCCGCTGTCGATAAGCCTGAGTAAAATACATGATTTTTTCTTCAAAGATAGCACAGTCGCCGCACCTGATTCCATTGTGTGACCGGGAGCTCCATGCAGCGTTGGAGAGTCACCTGCACCGCGGTTTTATCGGTAGCTCGATGGTGCGACGACTCCGACACGAAGTCTTTTAAGATTATATGTAACGTAACGTCGTTCGTAAGCTCACCTGCTCGTAGACCTTTGCTACAGACATTCCTTAATCTTGAAACGTTCGTGACGAATGTAGAGATCATACCACGTTTGTATGTGTATATGTGTGTGTATGTCTATAGTTATCGTACACGTACACGTATGTTGCATAGGTAAGATAGTATGACGTGAACATGTCTTTACTACGTTTACTACGACCGTCGTCATGTAGCAGTCAGCATGTCAGCAATGATAGTATAACGTTAGGGTGCCGGAGCAGCAAGCGCAAGTACGAACGTCTGATATATGCACTCTGTATCAATGCGCCGCAACGCTCGAGACACATCGATGGTGTAATGTTGCATAAACATTATTTACATTATGAAAGCTGTGTGTTATCCGTCACCGTTCTGCTCGGACCCTCGGACGGCGAGATGTTTCGCTATGTTAGCGAAAAGCGTTGTCAAACTTTACTTTTGTGTAGCAACCAAATAATCCCAAATACCTTATCTTCGGTTTTATAAAAACTAGCACGGGTTCGTTGCTACGTCATTTCGTGATTCCCGAAGTATTTTTCCTTGTTAGCCAAACGATTAAACCCATAGGTATAGGTCAAATAATTATTTGACTTATCGACCCGTTGTAATGAGGATAACGATCACTAAAAGGTATGTCGCTAGGCATGACCATGTGTGGCAAAGCCGAATGATGTCATTGGGAATTCAACTGAATTTCAGCCAAGTTTGCGTCATGTGTGTAGTTAATTAAACATTATCGCCGCGCCCCGTTGCTATATTACCTTTGAAAACAAAATCACGGCAGGACTTTTGTATGTTGCGACGTGTTCGCTCATGGGCGCCAAGCCGCTGTCGATAAGCCTGAGTAAAATACATGGTTTTTTCTTCAAAGATAGCGCACTCGTTGCACCTCGTTCCGTTGCGTTACCGAGATCTCCATGCAGCCTTGGATAGTCACGTGCAGAGCGGTCTTATCGGTAGCTCGGTGGTACGTACGGCCAAGACGGAGTTACACCTGGTCGGCGTGCAAGTTAATCTTGTACGGAGTTTGAAAAAGTTAGCATGTCAAAACGTATGCACGTTGTATTAGCTACATTAGGTACAAACCCAACTTTAGTATAAAAACAAACGGTATGATAACATTTATTTAATTATGGCATAAAAATATGGTGAAATTTCCGTTGACGTCAGGGTTTCAGACAAACCGCAGAAATAGTTGCCTATTATTACAATATTATCGGCATTATTTCTGATGGGTGACGCAAAAGTATAAACCGCTCGCGATTTAACCACAATTATTTATTAATTTTATTTCAGGATTAATGCCTGAATGCCTAATCAATTTTCCTTACATTGCGTCATTGGATCGTTCATTTTGCGGCCGCTGATATCAGCAGGCTACTATATAAGGTCCCCAAATCTTCCTTGATATTCATAAACCCACCGACAGCCACTGAGTGAACAAGTTCGCCCACAGGAACACTGTGACCCGTGACTCGTGACCCTCCGTGCTCTATGTAAGTATTGAAGATTTTAATTATTTATTTTGTGCATTTTTATACTTCTCCTGTGCCTTCTTTCCAGGGATAAAGCGCCTGTTTTATGACTGAATTTAATATTTTATTTCTTTTCATTCGCAGCTCCTGAATCAAAATGCTGCCAAACAGTCTGCTGGTGCTGATGGCGGTGTGCATGCTGGTCACGGCGAGGCCTGAATCAAAGCTGGAGCTGCCCAACCATCAAAAAGCTGTGAGTATCGAATTTCTACAAACTCCTATCAACGACCCATTCAAGTTTCTTATTACCGTTGCAATTACTAAGCAAAGAGTTTGTCCTATGCCCCGACTCTCAGAACGTCTTGTAAGCTTCAACGAAATTAATGTTAATTTTTCTATTTACAGATGACCGATCCCACCAGGTCCCGCCGGAGTGCCGAAGGACCACCAGAGTCGCACGTCGTCAAGAAGTCCGGGGTGCTGGGGACCCGCATCGGATGGCGTGAGGGCCCAGACCCCAACACATACTGGGCCTTTTAGGGGAATAATACGCTTATTTGTTTTTTTATACTTTTTAAAATAAAAGTTATTGTACAATATTTCCTGGTATTATTGACGTAGATAAGCTGACGTGACACCGCGTCCAGTAGGTATCCCAACTGTTGTATATACCTGGCTGCGAGCTTAGGTTACCATCGGTCTGCTAGGCTACATGCACATGTAATGTGCATCGGACCGATGTGCAGATATAGACGTCACGCTGCAACTTGTGCAACAGATACTGCACTCTAATAGGTCGAGCATAACGGCTTGGGAGTTAGCACCATTGCATGATAGAACTGTGTCTCCTGAGTTCAAAAATACCACTCCCCGCTCCCCCCGACCCTTAACTTTGGAGTTATAGGCCGTACGGACTTGTGTCATTGGGTGTATATATTTTAAAGATTAACTTTGACTCATAGAAAGTACACTTTATACTACTTTACAAAAAATATATTTTGACTTGATTTGAGCACATTATGTATGTTTGTAAAAGAATTGACCGATTTAAGTACGTCTTGAGAGGAATTAGGCAAGTTGTTCCAAGGGAGGCTGCAATGGAGGCATATCATGGGCACTTCTAAAATACGGTATCATCATATGGGGCAACTCAGTAGATTTAATTAAGGCGTTTAGGAAACAAAAAAGGTTTATTCGGATAATTTGTAACGCGGGCTTTAGAGACACATGTAAATCTCTATTTAAGAAACACCATATTCTACCACTACCCTGCCTTTATATACAATAAATCTGTCTTTTTGTAAAAAAAACCTCCTTTTTTCTTAAGACAAGAGGTGAGATACCACAATATAGATGTACTCGCTATTTTAATAATTTACACCCACCTAAATCTAAATTAAAAATTTTCAGCAATAATGTTATGTATAGGTATATGTGTGTAAAAATTTTCAATAAACTCCCAAAATATCTAAACAAATTGCAATTTCCATTGTTCCAGAGAAAACTCAAAGATTTTTCAATAGATAAATGTTTTTACACCCTCAAGGAATACTTGGGAGATGATTTAAAATAAATATTTTTGATAATGAAAATTATTAAATAAACTAGTAGACATTTTTCAGTTGTTTCATATTTTTTGGATTTGTTTTGTTTTAATTTTAAGTTTATGACGTATTTTTATGAAAAAAAGTAAAAAAAGTAAAGTAAAAAAATTTATTTGCATAAACATGCGTTGTAAGTACAGGTCTTATTGTATCTTAATATTAGAAACAGCACATTTTACCATATTATATAGTATACAAATATTTATTCTTAAAAAACTAACATGCAACAATATAAGCTAATTTACCTCATATGTATTGTATTTACGCTATTAATTATTATACTGTACGTATATACATTATCATATTGATATTTATTATATTAGATATTTATTATGAAATTTGCACAATATGAAAGTAAACATCCTAATATAAGTATATATATTTTCAGTATTTAAATATTCTTTGATATCATAAAAACATTTATCTTAGAGCCATGTATGTAATTTCCTTTTTAGGATTTTTACTGGCAAGCTTTTGAATTCTTGTGGCAATGTATTGAAAATTTTGATCGCCATGCAAGAAACATTCTTTTGAAATATGTTTAATTTACATTTTGGCATATAAAGATTATCTTTATGCCTTGTCTGTTTTTCATAATCATCTGTATTTTTTTAAAAAACAATTTTGATGTTGTGCCACAAACAAACAAATTTCTTTAATATACATGCACGGCAGAGGTAGAATCTTTATTTTTTTTAAAAGAGGTTTATCTCTGTACCAAGCGCCACAGATTGCTCGTATGCACTTTTTCTGGACCTTGAATGCCTTTTCAACCTCTACAGAGTTCCCCCACATAATTAAGCCATAGTTGAGGACTGAAGAGACGTACCCATGGTAGGCGGTAATCGCTGCTGTTTGAGATATTGTATTTCTTAGGCGCCTCAAAGCAAACACAAATTTATCGAGTTTATTGCAAACAGCTTTAATATGTTGTTTCCAATTTAGATTTTTGTCCAACGTTACACCTAAAAATACCGTATAATCAACTTCATTTACTTTTTCATTATTGTGTTCGATATTTAATTTGAAATGTTGCTCTTGGTATGATGACATTTGTATCAGATTAATTGACATATTTTGTAATAATAGTTGTGTTCAGAATTTATTTTTTCGTAATGCATGAACTAAAGGTACAAAAAATATTTGTACGCCATTCCATGGTTGAATTTGTTGGGACTGTAATATTATGTAAGATCTCTTTTAAACCCAAATTCTCACAAATTAACGATTTGCTTACTTACTTACTATTAAAGGCAACACTTATAGGGCAATAACTTTTTTCTCGTTTAGCTAAAAACTTGATTTTAGCAGCACTATGAGGCTGACTTCTATTAATAGGAGGTATTAGTTCCAACTTGATATCTCTAATGAGGCCCGATAAAAATGTTATTGACAGACGGAAAGTCATCAGTTCCATTTTTTCATGTTGTGGTACGGAACCCCAAAAAATCATGTATTGTAAAATCAGTTGCCAACCGGAATCGTCGAAAACATAGATATACGTATATACTATCGATTTCCGCTTGGCTAAGGATACGTTTGCACTTAAAATGACGTCACAATTCGTAAATATTTCAATAACCATTGAAGGTTATTTTGGAAGTTCATTTTTTATCTGTTTTTGGTGAATAGCAAACATAGTCGGTAACCGATTCAAGGATACGTAATAGACCCGCAGATCAGGGGCGCTGCCACCCGTGCCGTAGCAGAATGAAGTCCGTTTTGTATCGCTTTAACGAATACTAAACCTACACAAAGTGAAACCTCATTCAGTTTCTAGAAGTGACCAAGGGCTTAGCCTAGGAGGGATAAGTATCGGCTCCATACCAGCGGCGCAGTTTCAAACTACGCTTTTACGCTTTTATTTATCTATTTTTAGGGTCTGTATCCGAAGGGTGCCAAACGGGACCTATTACTAAGCCGCCGCTGTCTGTCTATCTCTCCGTCTGTCACAGGGGTCTAAAGCTTTAGCCGTAATAGGTAGCTATAGTTGAAATTTTCACGGAATCCGTCTTACTTGGACTTACTTGTTATATGGACTTAATCCTTTTCTTTATCCTACATTATTTATACTGGGTTGAGTATCGCGCATTGGAGGTTAGATGTGGATTAACCTTGATGAGGTATTTTCTTCAATTGTTACGTGGTCGCATCCATAATCCAGTAATGTTAGCACAAATAAATCTGCTTGCGCCGGATAACTACTGCCGATCTCGCACCCACCGATTGTTCGCTGTCTCTGTGGCGCGCACTCGGACACTTCAATACGCGCCGTTACCGAGAGCCTTGGCTCTCAACAATGAAATCCTCATTTTTAAATCCAACCTGGACCTATTCTCATGCTCAGAAACCACATTTTTAACAACTTCTAGAATCGATTACCGTAAAAAGCTCGATTCTATCATGATTTCAAGAATACAATAATGTTTAATTCTAATAATATCAACCCACATGTAATGTACTTAATATAATAGATTCTATTAATATTAACCTACTTATTATACTTGATCCTGGACCCTTAGTAATAAGCTGTATTAAATAAATAAATACTTAGACATCTATCATGGAAAAAATGAAAACTAAAACATATTGAAAAAATTGAAGATGGTAATACGCACAAGTTTCAAATTTGGGAAGGTAAAACGTACGTAAAAAGTACCTGAAAGGTAAAAGGAACCTTTATGGTAAGACTCCGTTGTCTGTCCGTCCGTATGTCACATCCTCATAACTTTAGCACTGTTAAAGATAAAGACTTAAAATTTGCTACAAAAATAGTATTCACTTGCATATACAACATGGTGTAAAAAGGATTTTGAATTTTTTTTAATTGTTCAATATATTTCCAATACAAAAGTGTGAAAAACATTAAGCAATATCCTAAAACTGCAATATGGGTATCAAAATGTGGATATTAAAGAGCTGATTTTAAAAATATTTACTCTTTTACTATATTCACTGCCACTGATTTTGAGAAATCTTTGAAAAAGCACAAATAATCCAATCCTTCAAAAAAATGATAACAAATAAGAAAAAAAAAGTAAAATTGTGATGGAAAATCTCGTTTAAAGTTAACATAAGCTTTAATTGGTCGCATTAATAAAATTGTATCGTAATGCGCGATCGCCCAGGTTAAAACGGGATATATAGATTGACGACGACGGGCGAATAGATGAATGAACAGACAGACAAAAAGGCACAAAACCCAATAATTCAAAAGTAGCCTTCAAAATATATCTCATTCATACCTACGACAAAATAAACCTGTTTACACACCGGGAAAGGGCCGTTATAAGTAAACCACAAACGTGAACAAGCTCCCAAATTCCCGTTGCTGACACGGCCATTTAAAAAGGGGTAATTTTAACTGATAATTAAATTAAATAGGTTTATTTACGCAATATATGTAGATTATATTATACGGTACACTTACCACACGTAATTTTTTATGTAAAAAAAGTAATGGAACCAAATATTACACCAAAAAATAAAATAAGACTTAGTTAAATTTAATAGAATAATAACAAAAACAAAATAATAATTTGACCAATTGCGAGTTGGACTCGCGCACAAAGGGTTCCGTACCCGTATTGTGTGGTGGTACGGAACCCTAAGAACATATATATCAACAATATAGGCGACAAAAAACAAGTTGCTAAAATGGTACCGCCTGAAAAACAACTCAGCACCCTCTGAGTACGGAATCCTAATTTTATTATTTGTTGTTTTACTTTAGAGTATGTACAATAATTTTTGGTTTAAATCTTGTATACATGTACTACCATCTTTGAGATAGAGCTGGCTGAACGAAATAACGTTTAAAATATGCTATATTTTCGAGGTTTATTGTATGGAGATCCCAAGTAAAGGCCATAGTAACATGTATTTTGTGAAAATTTTCAACTTTTTACCAATTACGGCTGAAGTTGTAGCTCCTGCGACAACAAAACCGGAGAAGTGCGTGACGGCCCACGCGCAGTGTTCAATAGTCGCCCGTTACTTTACAATATACTCGTATGAATTAAGAAGGGCGCTTTTTGTTTGATACTATGAAGATATTGTTACGAGCTGGGGTTCGGGATAAATTAATTTTATACCAATTCGCACCAAAAACCAACTATTAGAACACAACTGAAACTAAATAACAACTGGAATTACAAACTGGACTCAATGGACTCACCGGACTGACTAATTCGTCCGCACTATAATTTAAAAAATGTTTCACCCTACTAACTATAGAATAGTTACCAAGTTACATATGTTCGCTCTATACAGTCGCACTTCACTTCACTAGATTCGCGCTTTCGTTTTCCGCTTTTCCGATTCGCCTCGTAGTTAACACTCAACTAACTCCCACCGCTTACCCGTCCCGTTTTTATACCACACGCCGGCTTCTAGTTCAAGAGACGCGATGTTGCCAGAACCCTCTCGCACATTGTGGAACGCACATCAAGGACTCCAGTCTGTATCCGTCCCTTTCCAACCAGGAATGCTTTCTCTCTCCTACTTCTTCGTGCGAAAATGTCCGAGACATTTCGAGTTCAATGGTTGAATGCCCCTTCCGCGAAAACTTCTCGCATTGTCCAGTTGTGACCTTGGCCCGGAAGCGTCCAAACGTCATCCGCGCTGAGATTATTTATGAACTTTCTTACGCGTTCCATGTGTGAGATTTTTCTTTCGTGCGCCGGTACTACTACACGGTCACAATATCTGTGCACCTGACCTCGTGACGTCATATCGGCGGTCTGGGTACGGTGTGAAAAAAAGTTTTTTCGAGAAATGTGGAGGTAAAAAAATTTACTAACCTTTTCAAATCAATTTATTATTGATGAAGGGTTTGTTATTAAAAAACAATAATTTTGATTACAAAAACATTTATTATTAAGCTCAGTCACTATAAATTATTGACTCTATGCCTGACATTGTATCTTCCTCACTCTCACTTTCTGAACTCGCCGAACTGTCCCCTAGTGATATTAAAAGTTGTGTGATGTTGTCATCAGGTATGGTGTACTGTTTGTTTGCTTTCTCCGATTCAAAAAACTTGAGCACTTTCAATATTAAATTTCTTGATTCGCTGTGTATTGTTTTTCCCATGACTTCAGTTTAACAGCTACAACAATTTTAATAACAACCAAACCAGTCCAAACTTAACAGTAAACAGTCTAAACTTAACAATAAACATTAAAAAACAAAACAACAATAAAGCGAAAATATCAAAATTATCGGGACGTGTAGCGGCAACGAAGATGCTAACCGTACTGTCGCACCGGGGAGTGCGCGGAGAGGTGACAGGGGAAGCGGGAGAGGCGCCACATTCCAGCGAGGTGCACAGATACTGGGACCGGGTTATACGTATCAATATTAATCGAGTTCACGGTTTAACAGCTAAGAACGTCTAAAAAGAAAAAGATTTGATCGACAATTACTTATTATCTTGTAACACCTACTTAACTGTGATGGTTTTCCCTTTCGTTATAATATAATATATATGTCACCGGTAAACCGTATAATTCAGGTATTGTATACAATACCTAGGTAATGTTTACAATGCCTAGGGCGTCCGGGCGATGTATGAAATATTATGAATATTATTATTCGTTACATACTTTACCTACCTAGGCAATGTAAACAATTTCTAGGGATTGTATAGAGTACCTGCTGGTCCATCGGCAAAGTGTAAAGTTATTACTAATCAATGGGTTAATATTAAGTTCGCAGTCAGTATTAGTTTTTTGGAAGTCCTGCAAGAAGAGAGCCGGTAGGTTAGGTTAGAATATGGTTATAGTTACTTTTTATGAGCACCCAGAAATACCAAGTCACCTTTTATACAAAAAACTCATTTATAACACAAAATGTAAATAATATGTAAATCCATGCCAAGTTACAGTTTTCTATTACTATACTCATAAGTCTCTGAGTCACATCGCGAACAAACAGACAGTCAGACGGACGGACATGGTGAAACTATGAGGGATCCTTTTTGAATACGGAACCCTAAAAAGTTGTATTTTATGTCGGATATCAGTATAATTTTATGATCAAATTTTCCATAGACGAATTTGTAAAAAACTTCAATCTGTGCTTTACACATATTAATATTATACATTATATTGTCACAAAAATCTTTCCAAAAATACAATAAAATATAAATAATACACAATAAGAAATCAAAATAATTCAATTTACATTATAACACAAAACACACTTTCGATTAATGAACATTAAATTACAAAATACACTTTACATCATGAAGTTTTAGGTATGGTTTAGTTAATCACAAAGAAAATATTTATTTTTCCCACTCTTTCATTACACGCTAGAGAGAAAGCGCGCTGGAAATATACTTTGTCATTTCGAAACTGCATCTGATCGCAATACAGAACAAAACTAATTCGATCTGTGGTTAGTGAAACCGCTCCCGTCTCCAGAGCTATATAAGCTGGAGTTTCTCGACTTACAGTTAACCTAAGTCTCGGACATGTGATAGCTTCCAGTTAGAAACACTGTCGCTTGAAATCGTTGTTTATGTGTACTTTGTTCTGATATGTTTATAACTACATGATTGTGAAATGCTTAGCAAAAGTAGATATTTATACAATATATATTAACGTTTTTTAATTAAATCCGCTATATTGCTTTTGCGACTAATTCCTTGAGAGGTTTATTATAAATCACTATTAAATATCATTAATTTGTTGGCCTGATGTTGTATAAATACCCGTTAGCCTCAGTTAAAATAAAAATAAATAAATTTTACTTGATAACAACGTTATGCTTGTCATAAGATAAACTTAACTTGCACTACTATTATTTCTTCTGTGCTTGCACCGAACCGCAAACACATCAAACGGAAAATTCAAAAACTACGTCAATATTTTAAGTACCCCAAATGTAGGCCGCATTTAGCTATACCCGGTACTAAGTGGGGCCGTGCAAGTTGCATGTACTTCTTATGTGTACTTCATTATCGTCTCTCGCAAAATGAATTAGCCGAAGATTTTCCGAAAGTCAAGCGTCGAAGTCGTTGTTTGGGGAGAGGTAGGGTAAAAGCTACATTGGGCTACGTGGGGGAGAGGGGACCAGAGCCTGAGCTACGTAGTTTTCAGTATTTATTTCTGTAGATACCAGGCTTGAAAGGATACGTACCCCTAAATTTAATATACATTTTTTTATAATATATTTAAATTGATTCGTGTGTTTGTATGTTTGCCATTAATTTGACTTTAATGTAATTTTGTGACTTTTTTTTTATTAAAATATTTTATTTATTCTGTTTCAATTTTTTTATATCTTCATTGTAGCCACGTTGTATTTTTATGTTTAGAGCACTGAAACTTAAAAAAAGTATGATGAAGGAAAAATTTTTAAAGTTAGTTTTGAAGATAATATACTTACTATTTATAATTTTAGTGTACTATTGTTTTCAGTTTGAACTAAGTGTTCTAAACAAATCGAGAAATCGATATCTGCTTTTTCTAATCACAAATTAGCATCGTTTTTTTATGAACATTACTTGAAAACAAACCATTTTCTTTACTTTACTTTGGCATAGAATTAACTAACGCCTTTATGACGTTCTGAGGTTCTGAAGAATGCTCTCCCATTCTTTTAAGATGACCCGCTTCAGCTTCTGCATGGTTTGCGGGGCAGGGTAGTGAGCTCGAACACGTCTGCGCAGCTTATCCCATAAATTTTCTTCAGGGTTTAAGTATATCGCGCTGGCCATCTCATGACCGTGATACCAACGACATATTTTTTTTTCTTCACACTCTCTTAGACCTTGTCCAAATGCAGCGATTTACACGCGCGAGTACTTACGCGCGAGGTTTCGCATGTGTGAAACGCGGCATTTAGACAAAGTCTTAGCTGTTTTGAGGAAACCTTAAAAATCTAGATGGCTCGTTGGCTAGGACTTAATACGAATAGTTATAGTGCGTTTCATCAAATAGTACTTTTGCTGTAATGTTGGTAGCAATGCAATCCAGTTTAAATCATCCAATCCCTATTCATACATTTTTTTTATCCAATCATCACTTTAGAAGACAGGGGGGCCAACATTACAGCAGATCCGATGAAACGCACTATAATAGTAATACTTGAATGAAATTAATGAAATTATAAGGTAATATTTGAATGGCCTCAAGGACAAGCGAAGGGTTTCGGAGCATAGTGGGATCAGAGGCGGCCGCGTAATTAACACTCTTCGTTTATTTCAATTAGCCTGAAAGGCGAAACCTTAAATTAGGGTCATTCTACTTAATTAATGCTGCGAGAACACGGCAAAAGTTTTTTTTTTTCTAAATTCTACCGGCGGACTGAGGCGCGAGAAAATTATTAAAATTATGTCTGAAAAGTTTATTTTTGAACTGGGACAGAAGCCTAGAAGGTGGGGAAGTTTCTGTTCTACTTTCTATTTAACGTATTATTTGTGCTTCGTTCTGCCCTGTTTTCTATTAATATCCGCTGGTTTTTTGGTGATATTTGAGAAAAATTAAGATATAAATGCAAGGTTCGACGGAATTTTTGTGTTCATGTGTTCAGGAATATTCTCAACCCAGTGATTCGGGGTAAAATAAAAATTGAATAACCGCAAAGTTTTACGCCAGAATGACTCGTAAATTTTAATGAAATTGCTTTGAAACAAACTCGTTCCATATCCCATCCATTTTGAAACATCAATCACTTAGTTGCATACTCGTTTAAGCCGAACGAAATATATATGTTCTAACAAAACTAAATGTAGATATGGGTCGTACATGCATCTATAAATATACTAGCTTTCTGCCTACGGCTCCGTCCGCCTTGGAAGACTAAAAAACTTTAGGCAAGGTTTCCCGGATAAAGATCGTATTATTTTGTGTTTCATTTGTAAATATCAAGGATTTAAATTTAGTAAAAAATATGTGTTATATTTCACTCATTGATCTTGACATCCCGGCCGTTAGATAAACGATTACTGCATCCAATAAAATCGCAAAGATAATTTCATTTGATTTATATTAGATTTTGGAAAATAAAACTTATACCAAAATAAATGTTACATATAACGGTCGTCTACTAAAAACCCACTCCTTAAATTACATAAAACTCGTTGTAAATTAAAACACCTCGAAAACGCGAGTTTTTGGGGCAACCCGCTACCATTGAGTAGTCCATACAAATATAAAATCGAATCAGGACAGATTTCTCTAGAATTATGTTTTATATATCTAATTAGCTAAACTTAGACAACCTTTTTATAACTAAATCTGTTCTCATTATCTTTTGCTTACATCGGCTGTAAATACAGATGTAGTAAAACTAGCATGCACCTCATTGTACTCGGGGCCACGTGGCAAAAATGCTTACAACGCCCTGTGTATCCAATAATAACGCTTTTACTGTGCTGCGGCTGCCAGGTTTCTGTAGTGCATCGGCGATATTCGCTGAAGCAAAAACCGACGACTTCGACGCCATATGGCGAAAGAAGTTTGCCTCGTTGCTGCACAGACTCCGCGACAGCCCTAAAACCTTTCTACGTGTTGTTTACGATCGTTTCGACAACCAATTTATAAAGCCAACTCCAAAGGCTTCACTTTTAGTTTTAGTGCTGTCAAAACAAAATTTTCTTCATTCCAAAATAGTTATTTAGTGTTAACAACAGAAGCTATATTACGTTGGAAAATTGTAAGCTCTGGTGGCACTAAAAGTAAAATTAAAGCCTTTAAAATCGACTATATTGTTGTTATTATTATTAAGTTGTTTTTTTTCTCTCTTAGATGTTTCTGGAGGTGGTAAAATGGCACGGACCAAGCCATGTGCATGTGTACATTTGGGTATTCCTGTCTTTAGAAATTACGAACAACCTCGCAAGCATTAAACATTACAGCTTTTTAAATAAGGATGAAAGTTGTGTGTAAGTTCATATCATCCATCCCTCAGCCTGTCTTCGTCCACTGCTGGACGTCCACCGCCTTTCCCAAATTTCGCCAATCTTGGTGGTCCTCCGTTCTCTTCATCCAGCCGCCACCCGCAACATCCATCAGATTGTTGATCCAGCGGGCACGAGCTCGGCCTACGCTACGCTTTGCTGTACGTGCATGGTGTCCGTCTTAACACCTTTTGGCCCCAACGGCGATCATGTCAGCGGCAAATATGGCCTGCCCACTGCCACTTCAACTTACTGGTTCGACGGGCTATTTCGGTCACCTTCGAGCTCCGACGGACCTCCTCGTTTCGGATTGTGTCAATCAGAGATACCCCAAGCATAGCCCGCTCCATAGTGAGCGACCTTAAATCGGTGGATCAGGCCCTTAGTAGGAGACCACGTCTCAGTCATCACAGGAAGGACGCACTGGTTGTACATAGCGGTATTAACGACGTAAATATGTGACGCAACTTTCCGAACTTGTATGTAAAGCTAGTATGTAATGCTTCGGGAAGGACACCCGTTGAAAATAAAGTTTTGACTGTGTTGACGGCCATTGTTGAGTCTTCAATTCTATAGACAAGTCCATGTCTTTAGCGATCTTTCTGGAGTGAGTGTTGGGAAGGTAATGAATAAGGGTGTAAATGTAAATGTAAATGATGACGTAAACACTCTTCTTGTTTTTGTCTAGCACAGTTAGTCTATTATAGTGAATGGTCTTGTCCAGGGAGCAATTCAGTTGTTTTTTAAACATTTATGTGCTATTTGTGTCTGCCTTTTGGAATAAATAGATCAATTTAGAAATGTAATTCCAATTTTTTTTTCATGCTTCAAAACCGATTTTGTAAGTAGAGTACGCGCTATCACCGAAGTCCCGTGACGAAGTCTTTGCTAATTTAAAAATATGATCCAAAATGCCGTAATCGGACTTCAGTGGTGGCGCCAACTCTATTTTAGTATTTACAGAACGTCACAATATTCTGTTGAAAAGTCAAATCCTTGTGAAACTTAGGATGCGTTCAAAAAGAATAAATACCTCTATGGAAATGTGTTATGATGACGTCATTGAAGGTCAAATGAAAGATAATAATTGTAACACTTGTATCGAAACGCTCCAGGGAACTAGGCACTGAAAAGTACCCCAAATTTATTTACAGGCCTTCTAATCCCCTTCTTTCACTTGGCTGAATGGGTAAGAAGACTGATACAAATAGCAGCTTAATACGGCGATTGAGCCTGAACTATGGGCGTCGTTATCCGGATCCAGCCGATTTAATAGTCCCCATTGTAGCTAATGTACGAGGATTCAATGCAGCGAACTACCGAGGCTTTTCGATTCTTTACAACTGAATTTTTGAACATCTATACTAATAATACAGTAGTAAAAATGGCGTGTCTGTACATAGATGATTGTTATGATATAAGAATGAGAATCTTCTTCATCCTTAGGGCACGAGTGGAGAAAAGTAGCAATCAAATTATGAATGTTTTATTATACCTATATTTATTTATTTAATGTAACAGATCCACATTGGACGGAAATATTAATGTGTGAAAACTGTAAAATGAAATCAATCAAATTTAAATGACATAATATTAGACATTATATTATTATTGTTGTAAACTTGATGATGACTAACCATATTTTTATTTTTATTTCAATTTAATTAAAACTAGTTGAATATTATATTGGCATAGAGCCTGACATAAATAAATAAATAAAATTGTATTGAATTAAATATTCCTTAATATTGGTATTTTTAATAGAATTTTATTTAAAATTTTACTTTTCTATAGTAATCTACATCTACATCTATCTACACTATTACTATGTAATAATATCTATACTATGTATAAAGAGGAATCTACATCTTCTACACTTCTACACTATCTACCTACACTTCTACATCTACTCTACACTTCTACATCTACTCTACACTTCTACATCTACTCTACACTTCTACATCTACATCTACACTATTATATAAAGAGGAAAGATTTGTTTGTTTGTTTGTATGTTTGAGGTAAACTTTGGAACTACTGAACCGATTCTAAAAATTCTTTCTTTTATAAAAAGTTATATTATTGCTGAGTAACATAGGCAATATTTTATTTTAACAAAAGTAAGTTTACCATGTCGGGAGAAAAAACGCTGCTTAGCTGCTTTATCAGCGTTCCTTGACCAAATGGTTAGTTATACGTGATGAAACCGGTTGTTTTTTCATACGAGGAAACTGTATCAGTTTAATCTGACTAAATATTTCCATCTACAGCGATCCTGACACACCTCTTGCTAATATTAAGCTTTAAAAAGTAACTACAGCCAGGTTTAAGCATAGATACATGAAATACTATGGTTTAAGTAATAATTTGTTCCCATACGGGAAAACTATATCAGTTTCATTTGACTACAGATTTACATCTACAACAATCCGGACACACCTCCTGCTAATATTTAGCTTGAAAAAGTGACTACAGCCAGGTTTATGTATTGATTTTTACTACATCTACACCATATATATTATATATTTTTTTTATTATATAAAGAGGAAAGATTTGTTTGTTTGTTTGTATGTTTGAGGTAAACTTTGGAACTACTGAACCGATTCTAAAAATTCTTTCTTTTATAAAAAGCTATACTATTGGTGATTAGCATAGGCTATGTTTTATTTTAATAAAAGTAAGTTTTCAGTTTGAAAATTCAATATTTGTGAACCATGTCGGGAGAAAAAACGCTGCTTAACTGCTTTATCAGAGTTCCTTGACCAAATGGTTAGTTATACGTGATGAAACCGGTTGTTTTTCCATACGAAGAAACTGTATCAGTTTAATTTGACTAAAGATTTCCATCTACAGCTATCCTGACACACCTCTTGCTAATATTTAGCTTGAAAAAGTGATTACACACAGGTTTATGTATTGATTTTTTCCCATACGAGAAAACTGTATGAGTTTAATCTGACTACAGATTTCCATCTACAATGATCCTGCTGACACACTTCTTGGCACTTTGGTAAAACATGGTGATCAGGGTCTGATGATGGGTCTGGAAGATGGGTACAGGATCTCCTCAATGGATAACAGCAGACCCCTCGAGTTTGGGGTTATTTTATTGGTCATTATTAGCACTTTGGTAAAACATGGAGACCAGGCTCTGATGATGAGACTGGAAGATGAGTACGGGATCTCCTCAACGGACAACAGCAGATCCTTCAAGTTTGGGGTTATTTGATTGGTCATTACTAGCACTTTGGTAAAACATGGAGACCAGGGTCTGATGATGGGACTGAAAGATGGGTACAGGATCTCCTCAACGGACAACAGCAGACCCTTCGAGTTTGGGCTTATATTACACGAAAAATATACCGATTAGAAAAAAGTAAATAACAAATATTTTTTTTAAAATGCAATATGGGTATCAAATTATAGATATTAAAGAGCTTATTATAAAAATATATACTTTTACTATACTTACTGGCACCTATTTCGAGAAATCTTTGAATACCACAAAAAATGCATATCCCCCCCCCACCCTCTAATAAACCAAAAGTAATATGAAAAAAATTATTGTAATTTGGGATTACGTAAAGATTACATAAAACATATAGCAGGTAAGAAATTCACGATAGCAAAATGACAAAATTTAATTTTTCACCCACGAGTTTTATTTCGAGTACGGTATAAAATATTGGAGTCTCTCTTTTGTGGTACAATCAATTCTTTTTTTAGTTATTATAAACAGTTATGGGCAAGATTTTAAATACCTTCTTCCTGGCTGTTTCCAGAAGAACCCTAGGTATGCGAGTCTGACTCGCACTTGACCAGTTTTTCATATTTATAAAATGGATTATTAGTATTGTACTAAAGCGAATACAACCATTTTTAGAATTTTTGTATGTCTCTCTGTATGTTTGTTCCGTTTTAACTCAAGAACCACTGAACGGGTTTGGATGCGGTTTTTTTATTATCATCGTTGTGGGCTTGGTCAACTCATAAGCTATAAGAAGTGTTCATAAAATAACGCTCAAGCCGAAAACGGGGCAAAGATTGAATAAACGCGGGCGGAGCCGCGGGCAAAGACTAGTACAACTTTACAATTTGAAATTTGGTACCTAGTTTCCTTATGCCACTCAGGCATCCACTATGAAAGGACTTTGTGAAATTCAAATTATAAAGGTAGCTAAAGTATATATCCACCCGCCAGTGGCGTGCATAGAACTTTTTGCTGGAAAAGCAATGAGAAGGTCAAGTTTGAAAAATCATTATTTGTATGATCCGCCAAGAGTATTGTCGCTGTAGACTAAAAATGTCCAGTGTGACATCAAAGCCACACTGTCATAGTAAAATACTATGACACTGTTCACGGCCACAATCACTTTCGCTTTTTAGGGTTCCGTACCCGCAGGGTGCCAAACGGGACCCTATTACTAAACTTCTGCTGTCTGTCTGTCTGTCACAGGGGTCTACAGCTTCAGCCGTAATAGGTAGCCAGTTGAAATTTTCAGAGAGTACGTATTACTATGGCCTCTACCAACACAAATTTTATAAAACGTAAAAAACAAGGCGGTTCCACACAAGAAAACCTCGAAAAATTGTTTTTTTTACGTTATTTGTTTTGTTCGGCTCTTACTTGAAGAATTAATTCATACAAGTTTCTGAGGTGTAATTGTGTAAGCCAATGAAAATTGATAGTCATTTATATAGCTATTTGGCTAAGCAAATAAGCCCGTTTGACAATTATTGAAATTGCACATTTTTGGCTGTCAAATGAATATAACTGTCTTGTTTTGTGTTGACAACCAAAAACGTACGATTTCAATTGTCAAACGGGCTTGTTTGCTTAGCCGAATAGCCATATTGACAATCGAATTTGAATACGATTGGCTTACACAATTGAACCTCTGTTTCCATTGTTGTACAGACTTGGCCAAATTATTTCAGACTCGGTCACGTTCGTGTTTCGTTTTATTGTTTTTGCTACGACGTAGCAAAGTCTACGGCTACACAAGTTAACCTCTTCGTAGACCAGCTTCGCCGTAGTATAAAGGCATTTCATACAAGCGTTGTGGGAAGGAATAATACGGTCTATTGAAGTTTATGTGGGGTATCAAACGAAACGTCCTTTTATAAGATTACATTTATGGTTACTGGTAGTAATGTACCATCGAGGGTAGTTATCCCGACCCACCGTCCACTCTTACTCATTGTTTACGAAATTTTAAATGAAATGGATTATTGGTATTGTACTGAGCCAAAAACGACTTTTTTTTTAATTTTCGTCTCTTTTTCTGTCTGTATGTTTTGCTTTAACTCAAAAACCACTAGGCTATAAGGGGTTTTTGTAAAATAACGCCTAAGCCGAAAATGGGTTAAAGATTGAATAAACGCGTTTGAAGCCGCAGGTAAAGGCTACATATTTAGTCAGATTTTGCCCGACTGATTTCACTGTAATCGCTTAGCTTCTTTGAAGGCAAATTTAAATTCTATCCATCCATCAGCCTGTTTCGTCCACTGCTGGACATTGGCCTTTCCAGGATTTCTCCACTCTTGGTGGTCCTCCTGGAAGAAATGCCCATACTCACACACGCTGGGCAGGCGGGTTGGTGAGCGCGGTGCCGAAACCCTTGCACCAGTGATGCCGGTTATAATTTTATGACGATGCCGAAAATTTTAATTACTTACTTATTATTCATTTATGTATCATTCATTACTAATTATAATTACCTATTTATTTTTATCTGGAAGCAGATTTTCTGATCAGATGTTGATACATAATCGAATTACACCCAAAGCTAATTAGTTCCTTCCGTCTACAAAGTGTCGATAAGATAAAACCTCGTTTCATTTCAACACTCTTTTTTCTTCGGATGTAGAAAAACCCAGCCGATATAATTAATTGGATCATGTCCATTGGGCAATTCGGATTGGTAGACTCATTAGTTTTACAGGAAAATGATTTTATTTTCGATTCCTTCAAAGCCATTTTGTATATACGTGTACAGCTATTAGTGAGATTTTTTTTTCTCTTTATTTTGGAAACAGACGGTCGTTACGGAAATCTTACAACTAAATTAAATTCTAATTGACCTGTAGTTCCAAAGCTTAAACAAGTAAATTAATAAAAATAGCGAAGTGCGCACGCACTTAGGTAACATAATTTACATACAGTATGTTCAAAATCTGATTTGCTATGTACATACATCTTAGACCATATTACACGGGACTAGGCAAGCGCACTTACCCCCTCTGCCAAAGTACATGAACAATTTGTTCATGTTAGTTTGCTCGTGTGCGCGTTTTGTGTTTGTGTTGCAGCGTTTGATTTAGTGTGACATATCAATTTTTCACAGGAGTGTGCGTGAATGAGTGAATGTGTGCTGTGCGTGTTTACCTCCCCTCCCGTGGAAAACGGCAGAATAATTTCAGTACTAAGAGTCGCGCTTTGCCAGGTCCCGTGTTAAATGGTCTAAGACATACATCCATAGACGAAATAGTACTTGTACTTGTACTATTTAGTCTATGATACATCTAATGAGACAATGGCTTCAATTTCAATTTTAATTTTAATGTTGCTATACTGTTACAAAAGCGGTCAATGTTTTTGTGGTTCTTTAATCAAGACTAAGTATGTTAAAAGAATTGTTTGTATAATTTGTGAGAGCTAGAAGAGTATGAAAAAGTTTGTTCTTACGAGGAGAACAAGTAGGTATAATAAAGTAAAATTTTGATAAAAAGAATTCGCATCCACTAAAGTTATTTCCATCCATCAGCCTGTTTCGTCCACTGCTGGACATAGGCCTTTCCAGGGTTTCGCCACTCTTGGCGGTCCTCCAGGGAGAAATGCCCATACTCACACACGCTGGGCAGGTGGGTTGGTGAGCGCGGTGCCGAAACCCTTGCACCAGTGACGCCGCTGCCCGTCACCAGTCTGATTTATATAAGGCCCGGCAATTGGGGATGGATATACCGCCATCCATCGGTCCCAGGCAATGGTGGGCTGCCTGGTTTTTTTGCCTGAGAGCTGTCCTCTTACTCTCCCCCGAATTACTTCGGGAGGATTTCCGAGTAAGATGGTGGTACCTCCACAGTCGAGCCCGGCATTAGCTCTACCACCTAATTTCTGTAAACTATAAATAGATATAATGCCTAAATCCGCCCATTCGATTAATCTTGCTAAGAAGAAGCAAAGAAGGTGAGGCTAAACGGACTGATGTGCTAGGACTTCCACAAAATCTACGGAAGTCAGTAACAGACGGATGGCCAAACCATACCATACCTACACTACAACGAAACTATGCTCGCCTCATACCTTAATACAAAAGTCTACAACACGAACCCTTCGTGAGCGACACTTTTCGTCATTCTAATGTATTTTATTGTGCCCCTTACCGGTAGTACCTTTGTACCCCATAAAATATCTGTATCCGTCCCTGGTGGGCCACAATATCAACGATGAAAGGTTCGCGTCCAAGTATCGCAACAACCATACTGGGAATCGTGGAAATAATATATAAGGTGTTCTCAAAATATCTGCCACGGCTGTAATGGGAGAGTGTATTGTGTATATAGAAAAGAATGGTAACGATATTTTATTGATCTAACGTCATAAATTTTTTCATACAAAAAAATGTGCGTATAAATTTGAATTGATTTAGTTGTTTGAAACCGTCCCGTAGTAACTTAGCTGTTGCCGCATCGCCATTTCATTTCGCAACTCAATGAAGCCACCCCGTACTGTTGCCATATTTATCAAACAAATGCCGCCCCGGTCCGCGCCGGCAGCTCTTCATTCATTCATCAAAGCGCAAGCCGACGACGGCCTACCCCCCTCCCGCCTGCACTACCCCGTTCGTCACACGCGCTTGTGTTTGTGCCTCAGTTCGCTGTTATCAGTTCGCGCATCCGTGCAGCTTCATACATTTGTCACAGATTTCTACGGGAAAAACCGCGCGTTGAAATTGAAAAAAACCCAGCATTTCATTTCGCAAAACGTCAATGAAGCTATTCATGCAAACTTACAAACAATACCGCGCGTCGGCATCGTTCGTCAAAGCGAGGCCGAAGACTCCCCTGCCCCACCCGCACCCAGTTCGTCGCACGCGCTTGCTTTTGTTTTTGTGTGCCCCGCCCGCCCCAGTTCGTTGTTATCAGTGGTCAGCGAGGTGTGAATTGCGCGCGCATTCGTTAAAAATGCCTCCCAGACGACGATATTCAAATCAAGAATATGTTCAAATGGTATGGTGCTATCGCGAGTGCAATAACATAACCACGCATGCAGCGAACTTATGCCAGCAGGGGTTTGGTGTGCGAATAAGTCCTCATACCATTCTGGACGCCGTGTACACGACCCCTTTGACCCGCCTCCGGTTGACGCAGAGAAGAGGAAGTGTTGGACTTCTTCCGACGTCATCCTCTTGCGAGCACCAGAGTCGGGGCTAGAGTCTTCAACGTGAGCGACAACTACGTGTGGCAACTTCTAAATCGGGAAGGGCTATACCCTTACCACTTTACGAGAGTACAAAAATTGCAGCCACAGGACTACGCGGCTCGCCTCGCGTTCTGTCATTTGATTCGAGAAGAACGCCGCAACATTCTGTGGACTGACGAGTCACAGCAAAAACATAGCGATTCTTACACTAACTTGACTGTACGTAGCCTGTTTTAAGTGTGATGGGGAGTTAAGCATCTTATTACGTCAGTTTTTTTATCTGCAGTAAGCTTGGTGGAATTCAGTAACGGGTAAGTAAGTGCAATTTTTAGCTTTTGCCTGCGTATTATTGTGTAACTAATAGATTCAGATAGTTACGTTACGAACTGGTCAGCTGATTTCAGAGTTCATTGACAGAACAGTTAGAAAGAGATTGTGCAATTGTTTTCATTGATGAAACTACACTACGCGCGTAGTTTGTGAACCACGTTATGCAGAATAAAGCAAATTTTAATTTCACTACTTTATCTTCTCAAATTGATTTAACGATTCCGGGGTACGAAATTTATGCATTATTGTAATCTATAAACATAATAGTATCTCCTATTTCATCCGTGGCAGGTATTTTGATTACACCTTATATAATAGGTGTATTTCCATAGGTATACGAAAAGTGAGCTGAGGCGTGCCGCAAAAAGTGAACCACGTGTTTTCCTGATCATAATAAACAATTGAACTCTTGTTCTAGGGCTTTTCAAATTACGTAAGAAAAATTACCTGCGCATAGTAATTTGGTTTACCAGTATGTATTAAAAATGTTTATACCGGGCAGTGCTGCCATTTTAGCGCTTTCGGCGCTAGATCGCTGTCTATCAAGTGCTTTTTAGGATTTTTTAGTTTTTTACTTTAAAACCTGGTATGCACTAGGGAACAAATTGTATCGCTACATGTCCCGCAAAACTGAGTCTACGAGTCCCCGCAACGTCGCGCACAACGTTGAACCTGCCAGCGGCATCTATACGTGTTGCGGATGCTAGCTAGTGTGAACGCGTGCGCAACGGGTTGTTCAACATGCCAGTAGAATGGAATAACTAGGTTGACCAACCATGTGTCTTTATAGTACATTTGATTTAAAATTTATAGGATCTACAATTTAAATACGGGACATCATACGTTTTATTTTTACAAAATTGTAATTTCGTCACAAAATTTAAAATCTCGACATAAAACCACATGAAGTTTGTTCCTAGTAAAAAATAGGATCAAAATAAACCAAACGAAAATTTAATTTGATATACATAAATTTAAAACGAAAAGACTTTTACTTTGACCCTAATGATCCCGTATTCTTCCTTTTAGGGTTCCGTACCTCAAGAGGAAAAAACGGAGCCCTTATAGGATGACTTTGTTGTGCGTCTTTCATGTCTGTCCGTCCGTCCGTCCGTATATTTGTCGAGACCCTTTATTTCGGGAACGCGTAGTGGTATCGAATACTCAGGTCTACAGTCCCTTGAAGCTGTGAAAAAAATCAAACTTCCAAGTTAACGTGGAAAAAAAACGGTGGTTTATGCCGCAAATAACGTATATTCCGTTGATCTAGAACTATGAAATTTGGCAAGTTATACCGTCTTATACTACAAGTGTATAGAGAAAAATCTAATAACTCTACATTTGTAATTAAATCATAAAAAATATAGTCTTTAACGGAACCCTCGGTGGGCGAATCCGACTCGCACTTGACCGGTATTTTTAATAGTTCACGGCCAACATTACAGCTGAAAAACGGGACATCAAGTAAAATAAGTCACCCTAAGAGTAACGAAACTTCTTCGGGCAACATCTCTACGACGCCTGGGCGGTGTGTACAAGCAAAATGTCCCGCGGCATGTTGCGAGCAACAAGAAACAGGAACCGTAGATGCATAGTAAAAACAGAACAGTAAGCTATCTTCACAGAGATGTGCGAGCCTGCACGTACGAACCACAGCACGCACACAACGACAATAGCTCAGGCGGTTTCTGGCGGTGTGACTAGGGTCGGCAACGCTCCGCAGTACGCCGCCCGCCCGCCCCGTGTGCCGTTCGTCGCATCGCCGCTAAATAAATTGACAACCCTGCAACAGTAGGCACACGGCGCGGGAGTTGTTCTACTATTCTGTTTATATGGTAGATGTGGGGATTGTGTGGAACATGTCCCGAACACTTGTAATAATTTCACCCATATTCACACGGCATTTATAACGCGATAAACAAAGTTGTATCATTCGTCCGTACCGACTTGTAGATTTATGCGGGAGCCCCCGTAAAGACTTATTACCTGCTGCACTCTCCTAGTTTCTAGACGAGCGCGCTTCGTCCTAGACCTTATCGACACTTCATCAGGTGCGATAATGGCCAAGCGTAAGCCCACTGAAGGTAAAATAAAACATAAAAAAGTTGGCACCTACGTTATATCTAATTTTTGTTTCCCTAAACTTCTATAAGCTTCAAATCAGGCTGATCACACAGGCTTCACATCACCCTTCATTATGAAACTCGGTATTTACCGGACTCCGGGATAATTCCGTCGCATAATTTGGGTCGCAGAGGGAAATTTCTGTTGAAATACATAATGATGTCGCATCAACATGTGCGCCCTGTTTAATTTGGGTCACAGGATACGGCGGGTATTTATCGGGAGCTATGCTAATCTGTGATCAATCCTAAACTCGGAATGTGAAACACTGTATTGCATAGGTTTTCAAATGGTCGAGCTTGTGTGGCCCCTGTTTGGGCGCCAAAATATATTTGAGGAATGAATTTGTTTTAATATTTTAAGGTACTTGTAATATAACAAGAAGTATATGTAATTTTCGAAATATATTTCGGCCCACTTTGGGGCCGGCATCAGTCGAATAAATGACAGAATGTAAAAATGACATAAAAATATATGCAACCTTAGGACTAATTAACCTACGAATCTACTAACCTACTTTTAACATTAATTATTTAATAAATGCCAAAAATAAAAATTGTTTCGGTTCAAGAGCCATCTTGCGGTTTCCAGTCGTCCCGACATTTTATTTGTAATATCAGCGATACGTACCGAAAACCGCAAGATGGCACTGCTGTTTATGGCACCCTGGTCTTAATATATACATACATGTAATAGTTTTGTGAGTCAGGTTCAGGTGTCCATAAATAGTCATCGTCTGATGTCAGTGTTGTTTATTAAGTCCTGGTCCGTAGTGCGCACCAAGTGGCCATATGTAGGAGTATTCCCATGTCCTTAATTTTATGTCTGTCATAAGGAATGAATTTGAAAACTTATGTACAGCCCTTGCAAATTAAATATTGCCGCGTTTGTGGCCGAGTGGTAGGGCGCTCGCCTGCTAACCCAGAGGTCATGGGTTCAATTTTATTCGGTCTGCGTGCTCCGAAAGGCACATAAAGCAGTTGGTCCATTTTGTGCCCGAACTATAAACATGCTTTAATATTGTTGTGCAGGAGCCAGGATTATTTACTTTACAAAGTAATGCATAAATTAACACAACTTTGCTATAAATTGTCGCCTATACTCGTAATTGCCGTAAGCCATACATTATTTAATACTAATAATAAAGTACTAAAAAAGGCTTGTCTGTAATTGAATATTTCGCGAAATTTTAAATCAAATGGGTTATTGGTAGATACTGTATTGAGGCCAAAACATTTTTTTTTTTTAGTTTTGTCTGTCTTTCTGTTAATCTGTCTGTCTTTCTCTCTGTCTGTATGTATCATTGTATGTTCCATTTTAACTCGAGAAACACTCAACGGATTTGGATACGTTTTGTTTTATTATCATCGTAGTGACCCTGGTCAACACATAGGCTTTAAGGGGTGTTCATAAAATAACGTCCAAGCCGAAAACGGGCCAAAAATCTAATAAAAGCTTTTAACTCGCGAACCACTCAATGGATTTAGAGGCTTTTTTTTTTTAATTATCAATTAGTGTTCATAAGATAACGGCCTTCTTTGGCACCCTTCGGGTAAGGAACCCTAGAAATGACGTGTGATGTCATTTCTAGCCAATCACGGTGCGTTTGAAGACGATTGCGATGAATGTTGAAGTTAAAAAACAAATTTCGCTCACTCCTCAGGTGTAGTCAAATAATTTGAGAAACAACCCTACCTACACGTACTTCCAACTACATTAGGGTAATGGCAAAGACTTTATTGGCTTCTCATAGAGGCGATTATTGCTTGGCTCACTGTCCCAGTTGTGATAATGGTAGTGTAATATCTAATAACTGGTCTCGTTTCAGCTAAAACCGTTCCGAAACATCATCAACATGCCACGCGCAATCACGCTTTGAAGAGTGCAACCCATCCAATGCAGATAGGGTTACCATCCCTTAAGATTTGTCCGGACATTTCCGGACTTCAGGCCTTCCGTCCGGACTTTGTCCAGCTTTTTATTTGTCCGGATTTCTAACTAAGTTAAAAATTGATTAATAAATGTTTAATTTTCAGTTCACATTAAATTATTTATAAACTAGCTTTTGCCCGCGGCTCCGCCCGCGTGTTATTCGGTTTAACGACATTCTTTTTTCCGGGATAATCAGCCGTTTCAGCGTGAAAGAGTAACAAACATACACACACACAAACTTTCGCATTTATAATATTAGTGTGAAGTGTGATGAGATAACATAGCCTTGTCTTATTTCACCACAAACGATAAAGACCGCGCTAATTAGACACCTGATCCATGAAATATCAAAGCCTTGTCTTAATTCACCACAAACTATAAGTACCGCGCTAATTAGACACCTGATTTTTCAATGATATTGATCTATCCTACAGGAACCATGCATTTTTCCGGGATAAAAAGTAGCCTATGTGTTAAGTTACGGTAAAGCTATATCCATTCTAAATTTCATCCAAAGCGTGAACGAGTAACAAATATACACACACACACACGCACAAACTTTCGCATTTATAATATTATAGGATAGGATAGGATAAAACAGGTATTAAATTAAATCAGTCTTCTATCTTTAATAAACTATACCAGGGTTTCTAGCATAATAGACCATTTCGAGCTTTGACAACTCGATATACACTGTCTGCCTGGTGTGCACCACTCTGTTGAAACCAGAAACAAACATAAACTAGCTTTTCCAAAATTAAGACTTGCCAAAGTAGGTACCTCTTTTGTAGGACATGGTATAATATTTTACAATAAGCTTCCAGACGAGGTCCTTAGTTTGCCTGAAAATAAGTTTAAAGTATATATTAAGCAGGGACTACTTAAGAAAGCTTATTATAAAATCAATGATTATTTGGATGATAATGAAGCATGGTGTAATAAATAATAATAATCTTATTCAATATTGTAATAAATAATTAGCATATTTTAATACTGTATGATTCCTCTAAAGGCTTAAAATTAATTAATATGTAAACTTACTTTGTTAAAGGTAGTAGACAATATGAGACGGGTTGACTAAGATATATTTTTTTTTCTCGTGACTAATTCCCGCAGTCTTATATTTTTTTATGCCTTTACTTGAGTAGGTATGTATATGATTTTGTATCATATGTTTTATTTTGAAAAAAGGAATGTTTGCTAAGTTTCTTGCCCTTCTTCTTAGCAATACTAATCGAATGGTGCGGATGGTTAGGCATTATGTATATACAATATTTTTATTCCTATATTTCTATATTTTATGCAAGTGTATAACTTTATTACATTTTAGTAGCCCACCCTTAATATTTTTTGTATGTATTTCCCGTTTTTATTATTTCTTCATTGTATTATGTATATATCATATTTTTATTCCTAGATTCCCCTATTTTATTTATTTTTTATTTATTTATTTATTTAAAAACTTACGACTATCATTTATTAATGCAGGTGTATATTTTATTTCCCGTATTATTATATATTTTTTTTTATATTCTAAAGATATATTATATTGTGTAAATTAACTTTGACTTGTAGAAAGTATACTTAATGTATCTATTTTGCAAAAATAAATATTTTGATTTTGATTTTTGCCAGACACTGTATCAAGCGCTATCGAGCTCAATATGGTTTGCTTCCTATGCTAGACTAGCAGGTGATTTTATTGCTATAGCCAATTTCATACTGGAGACTCAGAAAGTGGTCAGGACCAAGGTTTAATGATCTTGTTAGCGACATAACTAAGTTTTGTTTTTTGCGGTAGTCTACGTTTTATTTTGCGTATATCACAGAATGGATTCTGAACACTTACTGAGTCTCCTGTATGAATTTGAAGTCACCTTATCCCTGTAATTGTGCGATATGCGTGAAATGGTTATCCTAAGCGTAGAACCTAAACGCAAACCGAATGAATCAATATGTTACATTAACGAGGTTACTAAAATACGAAAGGTCAATTTTATTCAAACTAAAGTTTCGGTAACTTAGTTGTTGCACATCGGACTGACAGTCTTGAGAACCCGAGTTTCAATCCTATCGGTCGACCATGCACCAATATTTTTTTCGAAGGAAATGCTCATAATTATCTCTGACAACCCTTCTGCAGTCTGTCAAAAAAGTGTTGAAATGAATATTGAAGAAACTATTTTTCTTCCGCCTGTTAACTATTAAATTATGCCCGTAATTATAATTAATCTGCCAATTCTTGTGAAGAAACTACTACAACATAGATTTTTTTTTGTTTTTGATAACACAACAAAGATATACAATGTAAATTCTTCAACGTTCAATAAATGTCAAATAACTAAAGTTAGACAAAAACTGACAAAGAGTATGATGCACAACGTACTATGCGAATTTCGTACAGTAAAGTACATCATATCTCTGCTTACTACGTATATTACAAGTACTTTTTTTAATACTTTCAAGGCATATTATATCTTTCCTTCTACTATAGAAACCACCTTAAGCTAAATGTTAAACGCTTACCAGTACATTTTACCTAAATTATACTACGTGAACGTTTAAAGTCCAATAAAGTTCATTAAAGTTTCATTTTCATTTCAACACTTTTTTGACAGACTATATTCGAGGATATGTCATGCATGACGAATTATGAACTCTACGTCTTATTCTACATTAATGTAAGTACGATTACTTACATCTGTCTGAATATATAAAAGGCAAACCTGGCTGACTCATCTATCAACGCACAGCCGAAACTACTGAACAGATTTCGCTGAAATCTGGCATACAGATAGTTGTAATGACGTAGGCATCCGCTAAGAAAGGATTTTTGAATATTCATTCTTAGGGCGGTGAACCGAAATCCACGCGGACGAAGTTGCGGGCAAAAGCTAGTTGAAAATAAAATAAATGTGGCAAGAATGTCGTGAAATGGGTTTTTAATATTGTTAAGGCCAAGACAAAAATGTCGGTATCTATTTGTCTATATGTCTGTCTGTTTGTCTGCTTGACTGTCTCCGTTTTAACTCGAGAATATAGACTCGGTTACCTTTATTATTATCGTAGTTACCCAGGTCAACATAATTATAAGCTATAAGGATGTTGATAAAACAACCGCCAAGCAGAAAACTGTCGTAAAAAAGTTGTATGTTCATTGAACATCTTTTCAAAATTTTAAATGAAATGTGATATCAGTATTGCACTGAAGCCAAAACTATGATATTTAGAATTTATTCTCGAGAACTTATTGAAAGACAATTCCACTCCAGAGAAACCTTGGGCAAAAACTACTCTAATAATACAAATATCATTCAACTGAATAAAGTTTGAGCGAACATCGGATTAATTTAAATGCCAACAAGAAATCCACTTTATTTTCAAGCAAAATCTGCACAGGTCTTTGGAATGCACCATTTAGTTTTCTCCAAGTCGAGTTCAGTGTTGCATATAAAAGACTACCAGAAGAAAATTCACAGTAACACTTTTGCTTCTGCAATCACGGCATAAATTTGCATAAACAAATTTACAGTTCATGTTCTATTACCAGAACACAGCTAGCTAGCGTGTTACATTTTAATGGTTAGCGCCTGCCAATTAAAATTGGGCAAATTTACTTGAATGCAGATTGTTGCCGCTAATTTCTACTAAGGCGCTTACAAGAATGACCCACTTTACGAAAGATGAGAATGAGAATAGTACCCTGAATGATTGTACCACATTATATATAAGTAGTATGTGTGAATATTCCTTATTATTTGTAGGGTTCTGTACGAAATTGAATCAACCGAACGAACCTAAATGATGTACCTACCTACCTAGTGTGACTAAATCGTAGCCGGCGGTGGCAATTAACTAAGTAATACAAAAATAATCGTCACATGAATCACAATGTAAAATGCAACCCACATTTCACACTCTTACACCTATGTTTCACCGACGATTATTATGTACAATCGTCACGGGTGGTGAGTCAGCCCTATCTCCGTACTTCGGCCACAAATATTGACCAACCCGAACCACGCAGAGACTAAACACAAATATGCTTCTAAAGTATTTGAGACCGCAACGCAACCTCAGATTAAAGGTCAAGCACACCACTCAACCACAGAGGTGGCCACGTAAGTATTTTTTCCCAAAAACCTTTTTCCCGGAACCGAATTAAATCGGTATCGTATAGTCCGGCACATATAATCACTGATTTCGTAACACATTACGCGATCGTTTCCGCTTAGTCGTCAGTGAGTACTTTACTGCAACTGTTATTGACATTGCTTTAGCACTTTCTACGGTGTGTTTTGCACTTGGAAGCGAGGGTTCGACCCAAATCGGCTGCCTTTATTTTGCAAAAAATCAAGCTATACGTATTTATAAAAATATATTGTTGCTGTACATTACCATGTCGTGTAATTTTTATAAACCACGTCTGTCAGCTTAACTTCAAGTATGGTTGTATAGTTTTGTTATGGTTTTGTCTCTCCGTTTATTGGTATATGTTTTATAGCCATAAAAACTTATATCAGTCCATAAAAATTTCAGTTAGTAGAGACACAAGCTATAGCTGAAATATTGTTTCACTTAGTAGAGGCACAAGCGATAGCTGAAATATTGTTTCATAAATCTTTTGTTTATGGTTATCGATTTTACCTGCTAGTCTAGCATAGCAAACCATATCGAGCTCGATAGCGCTTGATACAGTGCTCTGTCTCACTCTGTTGATCTACCTAAAGAGGGTCCGAGTCGTATCCCCCCCCCCCCCCTGCCGGCTAAACGGTTATTTATGTATGTATATATGAAAAAATTCACAGAAGTATATAATGAATATAATATATAATGAATTTAAAAGGAAAACTATCACTGCTAAGTAGGCTTTACAGGTTTACGAGTACAGGTCGCGTCAATCTTTTAATCCCCTCTAAACACGACAAAATGTTTGGGCCGTTCTTCGGGACAGTAACTTCTGAGCGGACTAGAAGCTTGGCGCAATTTGTATTAGTTGACCAACTTATAAAACTGGGCAACTACGGAACCCTACACTGCGCAAAGCCCGACCGGTTTTTATACTTGCGATTGTCGGCACTTGATGAAACATAGGCAGCATCTTAATCTTTCACAAAAACACTCATACACTTGTTTTATTTACACTTTATTACGTTTTCCTACCGGTTTCGGAAATAAATCCATCTTCAGGGGATAAATTTAATAGTCTAATACATATTATTCACCAGCCATAAACAAACATCTAGTCCGGGAGGTACCGTTGCAAATACAAAAGTCATAGCAAGCCGCCTGATATTGACATCGATCGTAGATCTCACATGACTGAGATGTGAATCGGCCGTCAGTTGCTCAAGTAGCGGTGGGTTTGGGAGTTAGAGGTTGCGAAAGTGGTAAAAAAAAAGAAGTGATAGTACGCCGGCTGAAACTTTTCTCACAGATAGTTGACATCATACTGAGCTGCAAAAAAATCGTCAGCTGACGCAACCGCGGTGGGTCTGGATTTGAGAGGATGCGAAAGTGGTAAAAAAAACGAACGAATCCACGATGCAGCAGACGATTTTTTTTTCAGCTCAGTATGATGTCAACTATCTGTGAAAAATATTTCAGCCGGCGTACTATTACTTTTTTTTTGCCACTTTCGCAACCTTTCACATCCACACCCACCGCGGGTGCGTCAGCCGACGATTTTTTTTCAGCTTAGTATGATGTCAACTATCTGTGAGAAAAGTTTCAGCCGGCGCACACTGGTTCCACTGGTTCTATATCACGAAATCGTGGACTTAGGGGTAAGTCAATTTGAAGGTTAAGGAATCGAATCGATCGAATACAGGAATCTGTAGTAAGTTTCATTTTAAATAAACTTGAAGCACGGAAGTAATTGACAAAAACATAATTATCTCCATACAAAAAATAATATTTTTTTTTCTCTGAAAGCAATGCATATTTCAGAAAAACTACATTTATAAAAGGTGTTTGCACTAGCTTCAGCAGTCTATAAAAAAAAAATCAGTTCGATTCCTTGACCTTCAAATTGACTTACCCCTAAGACCACGATTTCGTGATATGGAACCAATGTGCGGCGTAATATCACTT
Organism: Ypsolopha scabrella; assembly: GCA_910592155.1. Classification (NCBI taxonomy): domain Eukaryota; kingdom Metazoa; phylum Arthropoda; class Insecta; order Lepidoptera; family Ypsolophidae; genus Ypsolopha; species Ypsolopha scabrella. The sequence continues at coordinate 23,543,708 of OU342976.1, forward strand.
GTTTTTTACCACTTTGGCAACTTCTAACTCCCAAACCCACCATTGGTGCGCCAGCAGACGATTTTTTTTTCAGCTCAGTATGATGTTATCTATCTGTGAAAAAAGTTTCAGCCGGCGTACAACTACATTTTTTTTACCACTTTCGCAGCCTCTCGCTTCCACGCCCACCGCGGGTGCGTCAGCTGACGCTTGGTTCTGTTACTATACATTGCAGATCTATTGAAAAAGATGGAAATCAATCGGCGTAAAATCACTTCTTAAAATGCAAACAAGTTCATGCGAGCAGCCGACTCATCCTCCCCCCTCCACTATGCAGCTGAAGACTTTTTTTTAGCTTATGATGGCCTCAGCTATCTGTGACAAAAGTTTCAGCCGGCGTACTATTACTTTTTTTTACCACTTCCTCTGCCTCCAACACCCACACCCACCGCGGGTGCGCTAGCTGACGCTTGGTTCTGTTATTAGCCATTCCAGATCTATTGAAAAAGATGGAAATCAATCGGCGTAAAATCACTTCCTAAAATGCAAACAAGTTCATGCGAGCAGCTGACTCATCTTCCCCCTCCACTATGCAGCTGAAGATTTTTTTTTTAGCTTATGATGGCCTCAGCTGTCTGTGACAAAAGTTTCAGCCGGCGTACTATTACTTTTTTTTACCACTTCCTCTGCCTCCAACACCCACACCCACCGCGGGTGCGCTGACGCTTGGTTCTGTTATTAGCCATTCCAGATCTATTGAAGAAGATGGAAATCAATCGGCGTAAAATCACTTCCTAAAATGCAAACAAGTTCATGCGAGCAGCTGACTCATCTTCCCCCCTCCACTATGCAGCTGAAGATTTTTTTTTAGCTTATGATGGCCTCAGCTATCTGTGACAAAAGATTCAGCCGGCGTACTATTACTTTTTTTTACCACTTCCTCTGCCTCCAACACCCACACCCACCGCGGGTGCGCTAGCTGACGCTTGGTTCTGTTATTAGCCATTCCAGATCTATTGAAAAAGATGGAAATCAATCGGCTTAAAATCACTACCTGACATGCAACGCTACCGCCCGGGCTAATCGTTTTGTCAACAAAGATTGTGGGAAAGGCTTTCTGCTATTTATCCCCTGAAGATGGATTAATTTTCGAAACCGGGAATTAATCCATCTTCAGGGGATAAATAGTAGAAAACGTAATAAGGTGTAAATGAAACAAGTGTCCAAGTGTTTTTGTGAAAAATCATGATGCTGTCTATGTTTCATTAAGTGCCGACAATCGCAAGTATAAAATACAGTACTCCCAAACTTATAAAGCGCATACGAATCGTCGCCACTGCTCGGCAAAGTTCGTATTTCCCTACACTTTGTATACAAGCAGTAAGGTCACGTGGTACGTCTGGTCGCTCGGCTATATAGTCCCGCGCGAGCGCTGTAGCGATCGGGTGTGAATAAAATGTCGTCCGATAAAGTAAAGTGTACGCAGTGCAATATCGTTATAAGCGAGTTGTTATGTTTTGTTCAGGATAAAATCAACATAATGGACGAGGAAAGTTTAATCCGAATATGTGCGAGTTCTTTTACCACTGTGGAAATAACCACCGCAAAGGATTTGTTCTTCCAGTCCATTTCTACAAGTACCCGCAATATTTCGCGGCGCAAGAACAAGCAAGATATTGAGGACATAATTAGTGTTTTCAAAAACACAGAACCTGATAAAACTCCAATTTTTGTGGCAAGAAAGCTGGATAAATTACCACCCGTATGTTTTAATCACCTTGATGTCACAGCACTTTTAAAGGAAATCGTTGTGTTAAAGTCAGACGTGAGAAGTCTGAAAGAATCCTGCGCCACAATCGATCAGGTGGACGTTCTAAAAGCAGAGATTAATGAAATGAAGTTTGCATCTTTGAGGAATGTAGAAAATAATATGTACATAAACAAGAAACGGGGTGCCTATGTACCAGATAATGAGCGAAACCGTAGCCCAGTCAGTATTTTAAATATTTCGAATAACACCCATAAAACTAGCACACCCGAAACAGCAGAGAGTATTAACTGCCAGTTTTCGTCATCGCTGCAGAGAATGAGTATGAGCGCAGTCTCTTTCGCACGCGACGCAGCCGATAACGTCAACACCGCTGATATCGTAACGCAGTCGCAAGTGAGGGCGAGTGGGACGGGCATCGACTGTTCGCTTGCGCCTACTGCGATGATACCTACATTGTCATCTGATAACCGGTTGGCTACGGAAACAAGTTCGGAGACAGCAAGCGCTAACGAACTCGCTATTACCGATGTAAACAAAACTAAAAACATATCATTGGCAGATATTGTGCGCAAAGGTAAATGGAAACCAGTCCTCACAAATGAAGTGTGGTCTGTTATGCAGCGAAAGAGGTACAGGAATAGGTCTTCAGAGTCGGAGGCGGTACGAGGCAAAGCTTCATTCATGCCGGAGGATAAATTTAAGCCTGCAAATCTTAATATACCTTTGTTCGTGTCGAACGTTCATAAGGATACTTCAGACCATGATATTGCACAGTACGTGTTTTTGAAAACTAAAGAAAATGTTGTTTTACAGAAAATTCGCATGAGAACAGAGAAAGAGTACAATGCTTATAAAATAATGGTCTCCAATACAAAGTTAGACTTGTTCTTAAATGATGAACTTTGGCCGGCGGGTATCACATGCCGACGTTTCAGACCTTATAGAAATCCGCTAGCCAGTGATGGAATAGAGAACAGAACCTCGTCAAATAAACATGATTAATACAACCTTTGTTTCATTTAACTGTAAAAATATTAAGAGGTCTGTAGAAGATATAAAACAGCTGCGCAGTTTTGCGGACATTGTTGCGTTGCAGGAGACATGGTTGCTGCCGCAAGAGCTGTCATATCTGGCAAATGTGCATGAAGATTCTGGGAGCACGGGCACATCCGCGGTCGACACAGCTGCTGGCATTCTTAGAGGCAGGCCTTTCGGAGGAGTGGCGCTGCTGTGGCGCAAGTCAGTATTTCAGTGTGTATCAGTGGTTTCATGTGCAACTCCGCGTATCGCAGCCATACGCGCTTTGGCGAATGACAGGCCTGTGCTTATTATAACAGTTTATATGCCTACGGATTGCGAAGAGAATGTGCCAGAATTCACAGACTGTCTTAGCACTATCAATGCAATAATAGATGAGAGTGATATTGAGACCGTTTTCATATTAGGAGACTTCAATGCGCACCCTGGTGAGCGTTTGTACAGCAAAATGACAGACTTTTTGACGGAACAGGATTGGACGTGTGCGGACGTTACAAATTTGCAGATAAGTTCAGACACGTTCACGTTCATTAGTGAGGCTCACGGGTGTAAGCGCTGGCTGGACCATTGCATTGTTACCAGCGCAGCCATGCAGTGTGTTATGGACGTGCACGTTCGGTATGACGTATATTGGTCTGACCATATGCCATTAGTTCTTACTTGCAATCTTAATGTCATCAAGGAAAAGACTGTAATTAATAATCCTGTATGTAATACAGTAAAATGGGGGCAGAGAAATGAAGAACAATGTAATAATTATAAGAGTATATGTAATTCAAAGTTGAAGCACATTGACTTGCCTAATGAATTTCAAGTATGTTGCGGCAAATACTGTAGTAAGTCATCTCACCATAATATTATAAATAAGATGTATTTACAGATTATAAATATTTTATGTTCGAGTGCAAGTGCCACCTATCAACGTGGGTACAAAGGGCGTAAAAAACCTTTGATCGGCTGGAACAAGCATGTGACCGAAGCTCACAGGAGAGCAAAGCTTGAATTTCATGTGTGGGCTTTGTGTGGGAAGCCGTCTTCTGGTGCAATTTTCCATGCAATGGTTGAAGCACGTAAGGTTTTTAAGGGAAAACTCAAGTGGTGCCAAAGCCACCAAGAGCAAATAAGAATGGATTTAATAGCAAAATACCATGCAAACTCAGACTTTAAAAGTTTCTGGACAAGCACAAACAAGCTAAACCCTAAGCCTAGCATTCCTGTGAGTGTCGACGGGATCTCCAGCCCTAAGGATATTGCCGAAATGTTTAAACGCCAGTTTGCAATTGAATCACCGTTGGGATTGGCGTGCCGAGAGCTCGATGCTGAATCCCAGAGTGCAGAATATTTAACAATCATTCTAGCAAAAGATGTCAGGTTCGCAATAAAAAAGATGACAAAAGGAAAGTCGCCTGGGCACGATGGGCTCAGCGTCGAGCATCTACGACACGCTGGTACTCATTTACCTCGCGTTCTCGCACTCCTGTTTAACCTGTGTCTGACTCATTCATACGTGCCTCCAGAGCTTATGCAGACTCTGGTGGTACCTATAGTCAAAAATAGAACCGGAGACGTATCGGACGGGACAAATTACAGGCCTATTTCCTTAGCTACCATCACAGCAAAAGTTCTTGACAGTGTGCTCAACTCTCATCTGAATAAACATGTCAAGCTTCGTGACGCCCAGTTCGGCTTCCGGCCTGGGTTGTCGACGGAGACTGCCATTCTCAGTTTAAAGCATACTGTCGGGTACTACACTGACAGAAAAACACCGGTATATGCGTGTTTTCTAGATTTGTCCAAGGCCTTTGATCTTGTCTCGTTCGACGTTCTCTGGCAGAAACTAAAAGAGACAACGCTACCATCGGAGTTAGCTTCTCTTCTGAGGTACTGGTATCTAAACCAGGAGAATCGTGTGAGATGGGCGGGCGAGTTTTCAGAACCATATAAACCGGTGTGCGGCGTGAGGCAGGGGGGATTAAGCTCTCCTCTGCTTTTTAATCTGTACATGGATGCGCTGATCGGGGAGCTCAGCAGCACGCATGTCGGCTGTTATATAGACGGTATTTGTCTCAATAATTTAAGCTATGCGGACGACATGGTGTTGCTGGCCCCCTCGGTCGGAGCCCTCCGCCAGCTACTCGCGTTGTGTGAGTCATACGCTGCTTCCCACGGGTTGATTTATAATACTAAGTCAGAGTACATGGTCTTCAGGGCTGGAAATAAGTGTCCCTCATCTGTTCTCCCTGTTATTCTTAACGGTGCACCGCTAAATCGGGTGCATCAGTATAAATACTTAGGGCATTTAGTGACAGATGATCTGAAAGACGATGTAGACATGGAGAGGGAACGCAGAGCATTGTCAGTCCGGGCAAACATGCTGGCCCGCAGGTTCTCCAGCCGCGTTTTTGTAGTGCGTCGGTGATGTTCGCTGAGGCACGAACCGACGGTTTCGATGCCATATGGCGAAAGAAGTCTGCCTCGCTGCTGCAAAGACTCCGGGGCAGCCCCAACACCCTCCTACGTGTTATATCCGATCGGTTCGACAATCCGTTTATGTTTAAACTGATTGATCGGACAAGATCACTCTTAGTTATTAATTACTAATATAGAATATGTAAGTGTATTGTTACTAACATAATGGATCCATGTTGTCTGATAAATAAAGATATTATTATTATTATTATTATATATTTCTATGCGCATTATAACTTTGGGCGCACTGTACTTCGCATGTAGGATTAGAGGTGCATCCCCAAAGGTCTAAGGAAGAACATTCCACGTATACTTACGTACGTAAGGTTGTGAGAAAATCGCGTAACTGCTTTTTCGCTGTCAGCAGCAGCAGGTGTCAGTAGCAGCAGGTGTGACGATAAGTGAGTTATTTCGTTACTTTTAGAGTTATTTTATAGCGCTTTTAGCTTCCGAGTGACGATTGATGATGATAAATAGGCGTTTCAAATATTTCAGCTATTCCACATGTATTGGGTCCTTTCAAAAAAGGAACGGCGATATTTTTTTTGCTTATGTAAAAACTAATTTAAATAACTATGAAAATAATTTCCTCGTTTAAGTGTAGAACAATATGCGTTTAGAATCAATATTGCGCAGCTAAATTTACTGTTAATTGGTATATATTTTACTATGGAGAAATTAAAACACCTTTGAAATAATGTTTGTTAGTAATGTACGTAAAATAAATGAGATCTTACAAGTTGTGCATGGGTTATGTCTTTAAACTTTAACTTACTTTTCAAGTGTTTTAGGACCTGCTAAATAAAATGAAAGGGTAAGGGTTTAAATCTTAATACTTTGACAAATTTGGTACACCCTAATTTATATATGCAGCTATATATAAGGTGAAATTTAATTATATAGCCAAATTAATACTAGGCTTGGTAAGTAAGTATCTCTGATCAATTTCCTACTAATTTCGCTGAATAAAATAGTAATCGACTCGGAGTTGCGTTTGTAGGGAACAAGATAAGAAAAATTCACGAATTTCACAAAAAGTGTCATCAAACTTGACACTGTGAGCACTTACCGAGTCTTCAGCATAATTTAACTGTATAAATAAATGTCAACGAGTGTATTCACACATTTTAGGTCTTATAATTGGTAAAAAATATACATTTGAATGGATCAAACTACGGACAGCCCCAACTGAGGGACACGTGCATTGTTTTTCATTGCGACTTTTTTATTGCGACCTACTTGGTGGTAAAATACTCAACTGGGTCAAGTATGAGCTCCAAGTGAGCATTATAGTTCGTCAAGAAATCCGCTTCAGTAACCTACCGACACGCTAAGTGTTAAAGTTGTTTAAAGAACTATTATACAGGTTTAGGTATACAGGTATACAGGTTATAAAAGCCAAGCCAAGTGCAAGTCGGACTCGCGCACAAAGGGCTTCGTACCACCCCACAATACGGGTGCGGAACCCTAAAAGCATTCATAGTAAATAATAAAAATATACATGCCAAAATGCCAAAGCAACATCGAGGCTAAAATGGTAGCGCCTGACAGAAAATTTGGTACTGTCTACTATCCCAATACTTTTCTACCTTTTTAGGGTTCCATACCCAAAGGGTAACCAACGGGACCCTATTACTAAGACTCCGCTTTCCGTCCATCTGTCTGTCCGTCTGCCTGTCCGTCTGTCTCTCCGTCTATCTGTCCGTCTGTCTATCCGTCTGTCACCACGCTGTATCTCATGAACCGTGATAGACAGTTCAATATTTTCACAGACAAAAAAACAGATTAAAATAAATATCAAAGGGGGCTCCCATACAACAAACGTGATTTTTTTGCTCGATATTGATAACGCAACAGGTCCATCCATCAGCCTGTTTCGTCCACTGCTGGACATAGGCCTTTCCAGGATTTTGCCACTCTTGGCGGTCCTCCTGGAAGAAATGCCCATACTCACACACGCTTGGCAGGCGGGTTGGTGAGCGCGGTGCCAAAACCCTTGCACCAGTGACGCCGCTGCCCGTCACCAGTCTGTTTTATATAAGGCCTGGCATTTGGGATGGATATACCGCCATCCATCGGTCCCAGGCAATAGTATGCCGCCTGGTTTTGCCTGAGAGCTGTTCTCTCACTCTCCCCCGAATAATTAAATTAAAATGAAATTAATATTTAAGGGGGGCTCCCATACAACAGACATGACTTTGTTGCCGTTTTTATAGATAATGGTACGGAAACCTTCGTGCGCGCTTGGCCGGTTTTTTTATTTTTTTGTAAGCTTTAACATTTGTTTTGAAGTTTTATGTGATAACGAAACCAAAGTGCAATGTACATACACAATTATATCTTTTAGTAACACAAGTTTCCAGGCAATGCAAAATAATTATACTCAAAGTAATTACGAGTATTTTGTCTATTTTAGCAGCAACAATGTCACATCACCATTTGAATTGACTCACCTTACACTCGACTTTCACCTTTAACTCTCCAGCTTTAAGGGTGTAATTTGACTGACTGCCAAGATTTCCCTCGCCATAAGGCTGAAGAATGGAGGTGGAAACCTGAGGCCAGATACGAGCTTCAGTCAAAACAGTGGTCTGGCCGACAAGTGGGTGTCTTTGTGTGATTCTGTGTGGTGTTCGGAGAACCTTGACTTTTGGATTTTAAGGTTTGTACCAATGCTTTTAGGGATCCTTAAGCAAATTAGAGAATAATGTATAGTGTTCTGGTGTCTTTCTAAAAATGCCGCGTTAGGTCAGGGAACATTTATATTTTCGATATATAAAATTTCAAAGATGCAATTAATTAATTTTATTGTGATAGTTACCGATGATATTCTTAGCTATGACAATTTATAGATGATGATAAATAATTTGGCCAAGTGCGAGTCAGACTCGCGCACAAGGGATTCCGTACCACACCGTATTACGGGTTCGTAACCCTACAAACAATATTTAGATGCCAAAGAAACATCAAGGCTACAAAAAATCAATCAATCAATCATGAAAAATGTTTTATTTGTTGAGACACAGGTAAAAGTACAGATGTAACAGTACAAAGAGTGCTCTGCCGTTTGGCGTACAAATTATTTGAAAAAAACTAAATTACATACAATTCATAAAAGAAATGAATTAGATAAAATTATAAAAAGCAAAGCATTAAATTTAATGTCATAATTAAAAAAAATCGCGACAGAGTAATATGTATTTTTTAATAGGAATTCTCGTAATTTTCTTTTAAATATAACAATATTATCAATTTCCCTAAAAGATTGAGGAAGCTTATTATAAATGCTAGTTGACATGCCGAATATACTGGATTTAAATAATTCTGTATTAAGATAAAGACAAACAATTTGGTGCCGTCTGCGTACGGAACCCTACTTTTTATTATTTTTTGTTTTAATCCCACTAATAATATTATAAATATGAAAGTTTGGATGTATGGATGGATGGATCGATGGCTGAACCGATTGGGCTGAAATTTTACACGAATATAGTTCTAGACCTGGAATAGGACATAGGTTACTTTTTATCCCATAAATCAGTTTCCATGGGATGAAAATGAGCTTTCAAATTTCTACATAAAAGTGATGTGTCACCCTTTAACGCCATGCTTACGAAATCGATTTGGCTGAAATTTGCATAAATGTAGTTCTAGACTTTGAATAGAACAAAAACTACTTCTTCCCTTTGTTCCCATGGAAAATTATAAAAGAGACACACAAAATGGGAAACAGAGACGCATAACACACACATTTCACCAGCTGTGTTAACTGTAGGTAACAGTCCGAATAATATTGACTGATTTTATAGGAGTACACAAAAACTAATTCAACGCGGGTGAAACCGCGGGCAAAAGCTAGTTTAGAATATGTCCTACAATCTGACTTAATTTAAACCTACATACGTATGTATTACCGTCTATAACATGTACGAATACTGTCTTGAAGAAAGAGCCAAAACTTAATGCAGCTTTTTCAAAGTTCCTTGTATGGGGTGGCGACACCACCTTTTCTTGTTATTTTTCGTGATAGGGGCAGCACGTATTCTGAGAAAATTTCAACATCTGGTTATTACAGTTAAGCTGTAGACCCCTTTGATAGACAGACAGACAGCGGAGGCTTAGTAATAAATAGCAGAGAATATAAAGTATTACTGTACTAGGGTCCCGTTTGGCACCCTTCGGGCACGGAACCCTAAAAAGGAAAATGGCCCTATCAAGACATGAAAGAGATGGCTAATAAATAGACAAGAATGGAGATTGCTTCACCGATTACAGTAAGGCCCTTACAACAGTCTCTATAAAAAATAAATAGGTACTCCAAGGCTATTCTTTCCCTATAAAACGTAGTTCCTTCGTAAATTCGAAACTGGCGAAAGAAATGGGACTACCCACATATTAAACTCGTGTATATGAACAGATATCTTTCAAACCACATAATTAACTGATTATACGGAACAACTTTGCCAAATAAACAAAAGCCAAAATTGATTAATATTAGTAAATAAAAACCGGCCAAATGCGTGTCGGGCCACGCGCAATGTAGGGTTCCGCAGTTGCCCGGTACATATAAGTTGGCCTACTAATACAGACCGCGCCAAACTTCTGGTCCCATACATTCTAGGGGACCAAAAGTTTTGCGCGTCCTGCACTCGTAAACCTGTAAAGCCTACTTAGCTGTGATAGTTTTCCTTTTGAATTCATTATATATACTACTTCTGTGAATTTTTTCACATTTCTATAAACAACCGTTTGGCCAGCAGGGGGGGGGACGCTCCACTCTAACTAAAGTTTTCACTTTAAAGCTTAATATTTCGCCAACGGATTCCTAAATCGAAAAATGGCGCTCACATACCCAAAATGTTTTTGAATAGCCTATCCAACGATACCCCACACTATGGGATAGACGAGAAAAAAAAATCATCCTCAGTTTACGGGTATGAGAGGTACCCATAAAAAAAATTTTTTTAAGATTTTATTTTACCATTTTGTCGACGTGAGTAATATTTATATCCATGCCAAATAACAGCTTTCTAGTACTAATAGTCTCTGCGCTAAGCCGCGGACAGGCGGACAGACGGACAGACGGACACGGCGAAACTATAAGGGTTCCTTGTCGGACTCCGGGACCCTAAAAAGTAATATATGACTAGCGCTGTCGTTCTACTTTGCAAGACTAGAGCATAATGCCGAGTCAGACCCTTTTGTGTGCCACTATCGTGGCCACAATACATTATTTTTAGTTTAAAACATTATTTTATTATTCTGTTTGCCTATGTAATTTATTTATTATATAATTTTGGTTTGGCAAATAAACAAAAGAATATTCTATTCTACCATTTTTTTTACTCATTTGTTAGTACTGGGACCATTTTATGCCGGTTGATTTTTTTTTGCCTTTCACTCATACTACAATTTGTTTTTATTTACTTGTATTATATTGTTTTATTTTATTGATAAGTCCCTTATGTATTGTTGTGTAAATGAATAACTAAGTAAAATAATATCCATTCCTACTTGTAGTTCCAAATAAATTTAACAATCCATTGAAAAAAATTATAACTTAATTTTTTTTACAACAATTTGTATAACATTTTGAATTTAGTTTAATATTCAAACTTAACTCGAATATTTTCTTGTATTTTTTTCATGTGACTTCGTACTAGTATTATTTTAACGGATATACAAAGAGAAGAATTAACGAATTCAAACGAAACCTCCACGGCATAAACTTTGTTAATTGACTTGTGTAGAAGCCACGCTAAAATTAAATAAATAATAAAACGTGGAACATAAAAATAAATTAAATGACGTGTTATGTTTATTTTTTACGTAAAATGGGATTACACTATGTAAAATGCACATTACCGCGCCCGATAGAAATCGTAAGACCTAGGATGAAGCGCACTCGACCAGAAACTGGGAGAGTAACAGCATCAGGCAAGGCATTGATCATGTCTTTCCAGCTACTCCCGCAAACATCCACGGAACTGTCGGTGACCTCTCACCCGGCGCGGCAGTCATGACGTCATACTGGAACAGGGCAAGTCGCTTGGTGTCATGCTTACGTCATCAATGTGTTGACGCGCCACGGCCGAAGCTTCATCCATCCATACTCACACACGCTGGGTAGGCGGGTTGGTGAGCGCGGTGCCGAAATCCTCGCACCAGTGACGCCGATGCCCGTTACGGCCCGCTAATTGGGGATGGATATACCGCCATCCATCAGTCCCAGGCAATGGTGGGCCGCCAGGTTTTGCCTGAGAGCTGTTTTGCCTGTTGCTGAGCTCTTGGAAGAATTGCCTATACTCACACACGCTGGGCAGGGGGGGGTTGGTGAGCGCGGTGCCGAAACCCTTGTACCAGTGACGCCGCTGCCCGTCACCAGTCTGATTTATATAAGGTCCGGCAATTGGGGATGGATATACCGCCATCCATCGGTCCCAGGCAATGGTGGGCCGCCTGGTTTTTTTGCCTGAGAGCTGTCCTCTTACTCTCCCCCGAATATCTTCCGGGGGGTTCGCGAGTAAGATGGTGGTACCTCCACAGTCGAGCCCGGCATTAGCTTACCACCAGTAAATAGTGCCAACGTGGTCTCTGCAGACTGGGTTAAGATCCGATGACCTTATGGCCCTCTACTACAGAGACATAGATTGTTAGCATAACTTTTTTTAATCCTTTAGTCACTTTACGTTACGTCATCCACGAGAAGACATGGAGTAACAATATTCGTATATTTATTATTATTAGAGTGCATTACAAACTAGAAAATATAAAAAACATCCTCGGGCCAGCATTCGAACCTGCGACCTCTTGTTATCAAGACAGGTTAATTAATGAGAACTGTGAATGTCTTAGCTGTCTGAAGCAACACATATTGTAGCGACGACAGCGCCATCTGTTTCTTAAGAACAAGGCGTGAAATCATATAACGCCCTCGTAAGCGTTCAGTATGTGCATTACAAGCTAGTTAGATCAAATAGTCACAAAATATTCGGTCGACAAGTATGGTGGAAAAATTCAACCGTCTAGGAAAGAACCTTGGTGGCGCAATTACTAGCACGCTTATCTTGATAACAAGGCGTCGCAGGTTCGAATCCTGGCCAGAGGATTTTTTTCAAATTCTTGTCTTTACGATTGTTTCTAATTTATCTTTTCTGGTTTGTAATGCACTCTAATAATAATATTTAGAGTATTCCAAAGCGATGGATTTCGCAATAAAAACTTATCATTCGTTTATTTTCTTAATTAATAAGATCTATTACGAAAAAGTTAATTATTAATTGCTCTAATGATACTTGTCCTTTTTAATGATGTGTCCTTTCAACTTTTACCATATTAATGACGTCACTAGGTCCAAATTAACACATGCATTGTAAAATCAGATAGTTTATATATTTTTTTCCCGGTTGCTTATATTATAACTTAACCTAGTAAAATTATAAACTATCGGATTTTACAATGTCACAGTGATTTCACAGTCATAAGAGGTGTTTCGGAATGTGGGCTGTATCCACTTCGTAACCCACGTTTCACCTGTGACTTTGGATACGTGTTGTTTTCTATGTCCCCCGACTGCAATGGAATCCGAATAAAATCTCTATTCAGACAGTCGTGTTTTTTAGGGTTCCGTACCCAAAGGGTAACCATTGGGACCCTATTACTAAGACTCCGCTGTCCGTCCGTACGTCTGTCCGTCTGTCACCAGGCTGTATCTCAAGAACCGTGATAGTTAGACAGTTGAAATTTTCACAGATGATGTAATTCTGTTTCCGCTATAACAAAAAATACTAAAACCGGCCAAGTGCAAGTCGGACCTGCGCACTCCCATACAACTGACATGATTTTTTTGCCGTTTTTATAGATAATGGTACGGAACCCTTCGTGCGCGAGTCCGACTCGCACTTGGCCGGTTTTTTTATATTTTTAATATTTATTTTATTAGAATGTTGTGTACAGACAATACTATTTAATATTTTTGTTTACGAGGTTATTTCTTTGTGTTTTTTTTTATTGTGATTAGTAAAGTATGCAGCTTTATTTATTCGAATAAATATAACGTTGAAAAAGACTCGACGGTTATACTCGATAGATTACTCGTTTGAGATTATCTTTCTGTAAGAAATTCCAAGAATTCCGTCTCTTAAGGCGAGGCATTGATAAACTTTTAATTTCAAATCGGCGCCTTGGGGTAGTGAGGTGAGGGGGACTTGCTCCATACAAATATCACCTCGTATGCGGCAAAACAGTATTTTTCATTTAAAATGACAACTATAAGTAATTTAATAAACCCAATCGGCCATATTGAAGTGTATTTGTAGACTAATTTAAATAAAAAACTTAGAGGCTTCATTCGCTCCCGTTTGTCAGTAAACTAGAAATCTCTGTTTTAAAAGAGGTTTTCTAAATATTTTTTTCTCTGCTATGAAAATTTATCAATCAACTAAATCTTCGGGCAAAATGATGTCAATTAAATGCTTAATCTAGTGTATAAATTGGTAGTTACATATGTTTTTTTATTGCTGAGAAAAATGGAGATCCATGTCGCCAAAATTTCGTGGCGTCGCCTTAATAGTAATATTCTTCGTCAATTTTATTATTAAAAAACACAAAGGTGGTTTCAAATATCTGTTCGTTTCAGAGTTTAATAAAGTTCATACAGATTTTATCCATAAATACTAATATGTTTGGGTTTTTGTTATGAAAACATTTTCAAAACATCTTCTTTTTTTTTCTTGATAACGTAAGATTATTTTACGATAAGGGTGTGCATTATATTCTTGACAGAAGTACTTTTGTAGAAATAGAAGTACTGTTTAAAATATACCTAGATTCCTCAAGCCAGGAAGGAGGGGTGGGGGGGGGTTAACCCGACTGTGTCTCTTTTCAAATTAATTTTAAACAATAAAAAGCGACGAATTATTTTGCAAAAAATGTATGTCATATTTCACTCTTTAATCTTCATATTTCAGCCGTTCGATACATAATTGCTTACACTTTCCTCGATCCGATTAAATCGCAAATAGTAAGTAAGTAAGTAAGTAAATCATTTATTTGTCATTTGTAAAGATAGGTCTAAACTACGATCTAAATATCATTTCATTTGAGCTATATTAAGTTTTGGACAAGATAATTTATACTATAATAAACGTCGTGAAAGATGTGATATAAAACCGCCATCATATTAAAAACCCATCTCTCTAATTCCAAAATAATAAATAAAAACACCTCTAAACCGCGAGTTTTCTGAGCGGCCCGCTTCCGCTGAGCAGGATAAAAATGTGAAAAATGAAAGCGTTGGAGCAGGACAGATTTCTCCGGATAACCTCGCCTTAAGCACGGAATACAACGAACAATTTTATAAAACTATCTAGCTAACGTCCTAAAACCAGCATAGCTTTTACTTATAATGAGGATTTTTTTTAATATTCTATAGGTATATAGTTTCTGATGTCGTCATCAACGCCCACATGAAAAGCTAATAACCCTGTACATTTACGAAAACATTTATTCTTGCATAAGTTCCATATGACGTCACGATAAATCTATATTATAATAGATCCGGGCCACGATCTGGACTATACCTATACAGATCGTTCAACTCACGAAGTCACCGTTTGAAAGCCTTATAACGGCGTGGTTTGCGTGTTTTCGCGATAATGAGAATTTGGAAGGTTAACAACATATATATTTCTTACTTACCTTTGCCTGCGGCTTCACCCGCACATTTTTCAATTTCTGCTCCATTTTCGGCTTGGCGGTCATTTTATTAACAATCCTTAGCCTATATGTTAAATAGGGCCACTACAATGATGATAAAAAAAACTGCATCCAATTCCGTTGAGTCGTTCTCGAGTTAATACGGAACATACAGACAGACAGACAATAAATCTAAAAATGGTTGTTTTGGCTTCAGTACCGTAGTAATAACCCATTTCATATACAATTTAAAAAAATATACAGTTTGCAGACAAGACATATTTACAATTTTTATTAGTATATAGATAGATCGTATTTATTCAAAGTGACATATAATTATCAATTTTAATTAAAAAATATATTATTATTAACATGAAAATTATACTCCAAACGTTGTGCTGTTAAAAACCATTCGTGTGTCGGTAATGAATTAAACTTGTATCGAATTATTTTCGTGGAACACAGAATGTGGCGCGGAAAAACTCTTGCAATTTAATCGAAACCAAAATAATAACAATTGTTTTCAGTTGGAGTGCAGCTTTGTACGAGAGCCATTATGCGGGTGTCCCAACATTTCTGAATTTGCGTTTTTATTGTTCCGTATACACTGAAAAATAAGGTTTTGGAAACTAAAACTGCTGATTGTACTCATCTATCTGTAGGATGATAATAACTTACACTATCGGACATATACATTGTTAACGAAAACTGGTGATAGTACTCGTCCATATGAACAACTTTTACTATGGAGCCAACCCGGAAATCGTAAAAAACTCTGCTGTTCCGTACATTTGGGTCGAGTAGGTATTTAACTTTTCTATGGAACAGCTGATATTGTTAGATATCTTAAATAATTAACATTATATTTCTAGGCATTTTACTATAATCAGTGTGTGCTCACTTATTTTAGTATTAAGCTTGTACATTTAAAAGTAAAGTTGTGATGGTTCCGACGCCCACGTGCTATCCGCTTGACAGCGTTAAAAGTCGGGTGATATAAAAGGCGGTTAGCACGGGCGCGCCGGCACTATCGGTAGAACTGTCAAAGCGATAACGTATTGTCAAAATGTTTGTAAAACAATAAACGTTGAAAATATACCAACCTGCGTTGTGATTTCTGGACATAGTTAAAAGTTCAGAAGTCGGGATATTATTGGGTGGCATCAACACTTAATAAAAGGACCTGAAGCGCCTACACAACATGGGTCGCAATTCGTGCAAGAGAAAACGAGACGAGACCAGCAGTTCAGAGGCAGCAACACCGCCGCCACGTAATTGCAAGAAATCGTATCGAAAGAAAAAGAAGACCCGGCGGCGCACGCCTTCACGCAGCAGCTCACGGAGCGCGCACCGCCGGTCGCGAAGTGGTTCCGAGCACGCGCCACACCGATCGCGGAGCGTCACACGGCGCACTAGACGCCCTACACGCCGCTGCTCACGCAGCGCGCATCGCCGGGCGCGAAGTGGTTTCGAGCACGTGCCACGCCGATCACGGAGCGTCACACGGCGCACTAGACGCCGTACACGCAGCAGTTCACGGAGCGCGCATCGACGGTCGCGAAGTGGTTCTGAGCACGCACCACGCCGATCGCGGAGCGTCACACGGCGCACTAGACACCCTACACGCAGCTGCTTACGGCCCTTGCAACGCCGGTCACACATCGAGTCGCAGCGCTTGAGCCACCAGTCACAGCGTGGTTCTGGCAACGCGCCAAGTCATGCATGGAATGATTCGGAGCGTCAGCAGCGCCCGTCTCATAGCGGCATTCAACACGAGCAGCCTCAGTCGTCTAATCAAGATGTCAATGGTGATAGCGGCATTCAACACGAGCAGCCTCAGTCGTCTAATCAAGGTGTCAATGGAGATTCAGGTACGAGATCTTTATTATTAGCATTTAGAGAACTCATGAACAACATGAAAACAGATTCCGGAAATGAACGATTCCCAAATTTAAATGTTATACCAGAATTCGATCCGTCTAAACGTAATCAGACTGTTCACGTGTGGATTTCTAAAGTAAACGAATGTGCTCAAATTTATGGCTGGTCAGAACGACAAACGATCCATTATGCTCTGCCAAAATTAGTGGGACTAGCTCAACGATGGTACCAGGGTTTGCCCAGCCTTTTGTTTTCATGGTCCGAATGGCAACAAAAGCTAAGATTAGCGTTCCCTAGTGACGAGAATTACGCTCAATTGCTGACGGAAATGCTTGCATGCAAGGCGCGATTTGGTGATTCATTGGAAGAATATTTCTACGAAAAAATTGTCTTGATAAACAGATGCAAAATAACCGGTAAAAGCGCAATTGATTGCATTTTATTTGGAATAGAGGATAGGACAGTGAGGACGAGTGCTGAAGCCGTTCAGTTCACTGAGCCTGACCAATTACTAGTTTATTTACGAAATACTAAGGTTACTAAGCGATCCGATAAAATTAATACGCAGCCTCAATCAAGCACTTCCGACAGTAAACAGCACAATAAACTGGCCAAACCAAACCACAGCACTAGAGAAAATAAATCTCAGGTAAAATGTTACAACTGTGGTGATGAAGGACACCCATTTTACAGATGTAAACAACCGATTAAAAGATGCGATAAGTGTCACAAAGTAGGCCACAGGGTTGAACAATGTCCAATAACAGCAACAGAAACAGGAAATATTAAGAATATTAGCTGACTAGATAGCACTCAAAAAACAAACAATGACACTAAGTATTACAAGATAGCTAAGGTGAACGGCCAAAATATTGAGTGTTTCATTGATTTTGGAAGTCAGTGTACTCTTATTAGGGCATCAGTAGCTAGGAATCTAGCATCGACATGGAATTTGACGGATTTACCAGTTTTAAGGGGATTTGGGGATTCAAAAGTAACGTGTCTAGGAAAATGTAACATTGACATCACAATAGACAGCGCAAATGCATGTATAGAAGCTCTGGTTGTTCCTGATGACTTGCTTCAAGTCCCTTTATTGATTGGCCAGACTCTCACGGAACTGGAACATATTGTAGTCTACAAAACGGGTAACATATTAAAAATAACAACTAAATCTTCGAATTCAGATAAACCTATTATGCTATATGCTGATGAGACGGTAGAAGTAATTGGGTACCGTGAGATAAGAGTACATTCTGACGTTCAGTACACAGGAGATTTATTTATCGAACCTAGTTTATGTCAATTTTCACAGCGAGAATATGAAGTCATACAAAGTGTCATAAAATTGATTGATGGCTGTGGGCAAATTTTGGTGAAAGGAATATATCACTCAGGATGCATATTAGAACAAAATACACCAATAATTCGTGCACACCCTTTGATCAGCGCACAGTTATTACATGTGAATAGAATCGAGAATTCAGCTTTAAGCCCTGACTCGATGATCGAAAAATCTATGATTAAAACCAATGAAAACATAGCAGAAAACTATGCAAGCAAACTAACACATCTTTTGAATGAATACCGGAACTGCTTTGCTTTTTCGACCAACGAGTTAGGTTGCATTTCCTCAACCGAAATGAACATCAAACTTAGTGATACAACCCCTGTAGTATATCGACCTTACCGTCTTCCTTATACAGAACGCGAAGTCGTTAGAGGCATGGTAAAAGAACTTGAAGATTCTGGTATTATTAGGAACTCTACGTCGGAATATGCATCACCAATAATTTTAGTCCGAAAAAAAACTGGCGACTACCGTCTATGTATAGATTTCAGAGGGCTTAACAAGAAAACTTGCAAAGAACATTACCCCTTGCCTCGCATAGATGATCAATTAGATAGTTTGTCGGGGTACAAATACTATACTTCATTGGATCTGGCATCCGGCTATTATCAGATACCCATGGCTGAATCGTCTAAACATCTCACTGCCTTTGTCACACCCGATGGGCATTATGAATTTAACCGGATGCCATTCGGTCTAGTCAATGCGCCATCAACCTTCCAGAAAGCAATTAACACGATACTAGGTAATGCTCGATTCAAAGATGCCTTTGCATACATGGACGACATTATAATTCCATCAAAATCATTGGACGAAGGGCTACAAAAATTACGCGACGTGTTAGAATTATTCCGGGCATCTGGAATAACACTGAATCTAACAAAGTGCAATTTTCTAATGGAGTCCATAGAGTATTTAGGATTTGAGGTGAATAAAGGAGGCATAAGGCCTGGCAGAAAAAAGACAGATGCTGTAGAAAATTTTCCTACTCCTACTGATCAGCACAAGGTTAGACAATTTTTGGGTTTAGCCAGTTTCTTTAGAAGATTTGTTAGAGGATTTTCTGTTATTGCTAAGCCTCTGACGAATCTGCTGAAGAAAGATTGCACTTGGATGTGGGGTACCGAAGAAAAGAGTGCTTTTGAAACGTTAAAGAAGGAATTAATAAAACGCCCCACTTTGGCATTCTATAATCCGCACTATGAGACTCAATTGCATACAGATGCTTCAAAATTAGGAATCGCTGGTATACTTTTACAAAGACCTAACAAAGATGCCCCATTTAATGCTGTAGCGTATTATAGTAGGCAAACGTCACCCGAAGAGTCTCGATTCACGTCGTATGACTTGGAAACCTTAGCAGTAGTAACATCTTTGCAACGTTTCAGAGTATATTTACTAGGAATACCATTTACCATTGTTACCGATTGCAATTCTCTTCGTGCGACATTTGAAAAAAGAGATATGTTACATAGAGTAGCCCGTTGGTGGAATATAATGCAAGAATACGATTTCAATATAATTTACAAGCCCGGTACAGCTATGTCTCACGTTGATGCACTGAGCCGCAACCCAGTTTTTGTCAGTCCACATGATTTTGTTATTAGAAATATTGACGTGGATTGGTTGGCTACGGTGCAGCAGGGTGATACAGAGTTACAAATAATTTTAGATATACTTAAAGATAAAAATAGTGACAACGTAGTAGAAATCAAGAAAAACTTTTTAGTAAAGCGTGGTTTATTATACAGAAAAACTGATGATGGTGATCGTTGGGTAGTACCAAAGGGGGTCAGATGGCAAGTTGTGAAGGCTAATCATGACGACATTGGACACTTTAGTTTGGAAAAGACACTTTACAAAATTAAAAGTACATATTGGTTTGCTAAAATGAGAAAATTTGTAACGAAATATGTCCAATCATGCTTAGAGTGTGCACACGCCAAAGTACCAGCCGGTAAAAGGGCTGGTGTATTGCACCCAATCCCAAAGGTAGATTGTCCGTTCCATACCATTCACATCGATCACTTGGGCCCTTTTGTACGCAGCAAAAAGAAAAACTCATATTTGCTCATAATTATAGACGCGTTTACTAAATTTATTATACTCGTCCCGGTAAAAAGCACTAAAACAGTACATTCAATTAGAGCGTTAAAAAATTATTTTCATACTTTCGGTACACCCAAAAGGTTAATTTCAGATAGGGGAACATCTTTTACGTCAAAGAAGTTTGAAGAGTATACGAATTCATTGGGCATAAAACACGTTTTAAATGCAGTAGCTACACCTAGGGCAAATGGCCAAGTAGAACGATATAACAGAACAGTCCTGGCTAGTCTTACCGCCATTAATTATGGAAAAACTGAAAACACATGGGACGAAAGGGTTTCGGAAGTGCAATGGGGATTGAATAATACACTTAACAAGGGAACGGGAAAATCTCCAGCTGAAACACTCTTTGGTCTCAAGTTGATAGGCACAAACGATTCATTGATTAATCTAAATATTACTAATGACACAAGCGATTATGCTGATAATTTGAAAAAAACCAGAGCTGAAGTTTCAGAGTATATAGGGAAGTCTCAGTCAAAACAAAAAGAACAATATGACAAACATAGAAAGCGTGCAAATTTCCAAGTTGGGGATCTGGTGAGAATAGAAAGGGATATTCCTTCCATCGGAAAAAGCCGAAAGTTAGTACCCAAATTGAGAGGGCCCTATCGTATTGTAGAAGTATTAGACAATGATAGATACGTAGTAGAGGATACCCCGTTGTCACGAAAAGGTAACAGACCATTCAAAGGAGTTTTTTCCGTTGATAAAATACACCCATGGCTTGTATTTCAGAGAAATTATTCGGATTCTGATGATAAAAGTGACGAGTAATTACAGATATTTTGATAGGATTGTATTAAAATATAGTAAAATTTTTATATACAATTTAAAGTTTGTGTAATGTAAAATAAAATTATGATAAAATTTATGAGAGCATCTTATAAACTTAAGATACTTTCATCTAAAACAGAATATGTCAGGTATTATTGATATTAATGAATTAATGAAAAGTTGATTATGATAATGGAATAAATAAAAACAAAATGTGTCGTACATGTATATATGCACTGTAAATAAATTGGTCAATCTGGCATAAAGGTTTCATTAAGAATAAGAATGGGGTCTTGATGGAGCTGCTCTATCAGTCACGACATGAGCATTAGATGGAAAAACTTTATCAAGAACGTGTATGGGGTCTTGATAAAGGTAACCAATAAAACGCTGACAAGAACGTGAATGGGGTCTTGTTAGAGTTTAAAAGTAAGAACCGTTCCAAGAACATGCATGGGGTCTTGGTCGGTTATTATAGGTATTGTACGTACAATGTGCGAGTTGAAATATTTTTTATTTGTAAATTTAAAGTAGAATTATAATCTGTATTGAAGACGTGAATGGGGCTTCAGTACAGCGTGTAACTTAGGACTGTTTTGAATTATAATCTGTATTGAAGACGTGAATGGGGCTTCAGTACAGCGTGTAAGTTAAGACTATTTTGAATTGTAATCTGTATTGAAGACGTGAATGGGGCTTCAGTACAGCGTGTAAGTTAAGACTATTTTGAATTGTAATCTGTATTGAAGACGTGAATGGGGCTTCAGTACAGCGTGTAAGTTAAGACTATTTTGAATTGTAATCTGTATTGAAGACGTGAATGGGGCTTCAGTACAATATGAGATAATTGTTTTGATTTGTTAAAAGTAATTACGCAGCTTAATAGGCATTATTTCGTAATGTAAATGTTTAATGTTTTAGGATTATTATTTCACTGTTATTTCAATTAAATGTGATTGCAATTATGTACTAACTTAATTATTATGATTACTTCTTCACGGGACGTGAATTTTGTCAGAAAAGGCCGACTGTTAGATATCTTAAATAATTAACATTATATTTCTAGGCATTTTACTATAATCAGTGTGTGCTCACTTATTTTAGTATTAAGCTTGTACATTTAAAAGTAAAGTTGTGATGGTTCCGACGCCCACGTGCTATCCGCTTGACAGCGTTAAAAGTCGGGTGATATAAAAGGCGGTTAGCACGGGCGCGCCGGCACTATCGGTAGAACTGTCAAAGCGATAACGTATTGTCAAAATGTTTGTAAAACAATAAACGTTGAAAATATACCAACCTGCGTTGTGATTTCTGGACATAGTTAAAAATATTTTTTTCACGATTTCAGGGTTAGCTCCATAGTAAAAGTTGTGCATGTGGACGGATACCATCACCAAAATGACTTAAATTTCACGTTGATAGCAAACATAGATATTGTTTTTGTTTTAATTGATTTTTTTGTATCTCGTTCTTGGTTATATACTAATTATTTAATATATTTAAATAGGTATCTTTTATTAATGTTACAATGTGTTGACTAGCCTTGGTCCGCGGCTCCGCCTGTTTATGTAATCTTTGCCTCGATTTCATCTTGGGGTTATTTTACGAAAACCCTGTATAGCCTATATAGGTATATGTTGACCAGGGTCCCTACAATGATAATTAAAATCCGCATCAAAATTTGTTGAGTGGTTCTAGAGTTAAAACGGTACATAAATACACACAGACAGACAGAAAAAAAATCAAAAAATTTTAGTTTTGGCCCCAACACCTTTCATTAAAAATTTCACAAAAACTTTCAGTGTACCCGATATTTTTACTTATTTATTATTATTAGTAAAGATATTACTGAGTATTTACAAATGTATGACACTACCCTCAACAGGTTGTACAAAACTTTATCTCGTGCAATAAAGAATTTTTATTATTATTATTAACTAGTTATAAGTTTATCTTTTTATTTTAAATTAGGTACCTTATACCTAACGCGCTCTTTGTTAACAGTAAACAAGTACAACGCGGTTACTAAGAGAATAGCCATTGCTGGAATGTGACACCTCTCCCGCTTCCCCGCTCACCTCCCCGCGGGTAGTCCTGTCGCATCAGTACGGTTCGCATGTATTTCATATACATTTTCTGGAATAAGTTTCAGAAATGTTCTTTGATGCTTTTTTGCACAGTAACAGTTTTTTTGTAGTGACGTCATCGACGCCAGGGCCATTCTTTTAGTAACCGAGTTTTACGCTGGCATACGACTATTATTTAATTTTGTTAAATGTGTTGTACACTATTTCCAGCAATAAATTTATAACAGACTAGCCTTTGCCCGCATTTATTCAATATTTGCCTCGTTTTCAGCTTGGGCGTTATTTTATTAACACTATGTGTTGACTAGGGCCACTACGGTGTTCATAAAAAGCCGCACCCAAATCCGTTGAATAGTTCCCGAGTTAAAAGCGTTTATTCAATCTTTGCCGCGTTTTCGGCTTGGGCGTTATTTTATTAACATCCCTTTTAGCCTATGTCAGGATTTCTTAAACTGGGGTCCATGGACCCCTTAGTGCGAGGGGTCCACAGCCACTCAGTTCACTCCTAACATACTATTATACTTAGTCTAAACAACAGTATAATTTTCATTAACTTAGTTTTGGCACTATGTAATGAAGTATTAATATAAACTAACCAAGAAAAGTTTTTTTTTTCTTTTCCTTATAATTTCTTCTACAGGGGCCGTGGAATCTTTGAAATTTTAAAAGTGTCCGTGGCTAGGGAATGTTTAAGATCCACTGGCCTATGTGTTGACCAGGGTCACTAAAATGATAGTAAAAAACCGGCCAAGTGCGAGTCAGACTCGCGCACGATGGGTTCCGTAACATTATCTACAAAAACAGCAAAACAATCATGTCTGTTGTATGCGAGCCCCCCTTAAATAATAACATTTAATTTTAATTTAATAATTTAATATTAAAGTGAATATAATAACTAAATATTCTGTGAATATTTCAAGCGTCTACCTGTTGCCGTTACCAATATCGAGCAAAAACGAGTAAAAAAATCACGTTTGTTGTATGGAGACCCTTTATAATACTTATTTTGTATTTGTTAGTATTTGTTGTTATAGCGGCAACAGAAATACATCATCTGTGGAAATTTCAACTGTCCAACTATCACGGTTCATAAGATACAGCCTGGTGACAGACGGACGGACGGAGAGCGGAGTCTTAGTAATAGGGTCCCGTTGGGTACGGAACCCTAAAAACCGCATTCAGTGGTTTTAGAGTTAAAAGTGTTTATTCAATCTTTATCCCTTTTTCGGCTTGGACGTTATTTTATGAACATCCCTATAAGCTATGTATTGACCAAGGTCACTACGATGATGATTAAAAAAATTGCATCCAAATCCGTAGAGTGGTTTTCGGGTAAAACGGAACAGACAGACAGACAAAAATTTTAAAAATTGTGGTTTTGGCCTCAGTACAATACTAACAACATGGCTCTTTACTACTTTATTATTAGTACTAGCTTTTGCCCGCGACTTCGTTTACGTAGGTTTCGGATATAAATTCAAATCAGACTTCCCATAGATTTATATAACAATAGCCTTTGCCGTTTGCGTTTATTCAATCTTTGCCCCGTTTATTTTTAGGCGTTATTTTATGAACACTCTTTGTAGTATATATTATGTGTTGACCAGGGTAACTACGACGATAATAAGAAAAACCGCATCCAAATCTGTCGAGTGGTTCTTGAGTTATAAAAGCGTTTATTAAATCTCTGCCCCTTTTCTGGCTTGGGCATTATTTTATGAACATCCCTTTTAGTCTATGTGTTGATCAGGGTCACTACAATTATAATGAAAAAAACTGCATACAAATCCGTTGAGTGGTTCTCGAGTTAAAACGGAACAGACAGACAGACAGACAAAAATTCTAACAATTGTTGTTTTGGCCTCAGTACAGTACCAATAAACCATTTCATTTAAAATTTCGCGAAAATATTCAATGTACAGACACGACTTTCTTATTAATTGTTAGTAATAATATTATATTTACATAGTTCACACAAACAAACCGTGAAAAATCTTGAGACTTGAAGAAATATAAATCTACAAGTACATGTCACAAACCCAAAACAATGTTTGTCGCTTGATCAAAATAAAACAGACGATTCTGCTGAAATGCATTTCATTCCGTTTCATTAGGTGTTCGGCAATCCCGCACCTGCTCAGTTGTACCCTGAACGTCTGGTGTCTGCAATCTCAATACCCAACCTGTCGAGAAGGCCTTCACGGTAGATTAATCTAGTTTCATCTGTCAAAGACCATCTCGAAATTTCATCTCGGCTGTTTACCCGCATGCTTTTTACTTGCGAAGATTTCGAGAACTCTTTGAAGAGCTACGAAATAATGTAATGTATTCGCTTATTTACGAGCATACTGAAAATTGTTAAATAAATTAGCTTTTGCCCGCGGCTCCGCCCGCGTGTTATTCGGTTTAAAGACATGCTTTTCCGGGTGAAAAAGTAGCCTATGTGTTATGTTAGGGTATAAGCTATATCCATTCTAAATTTCATCCAAACCCGTCCAGCCGTTTCAGCGTGAAAGAGTAACAAACATACACACACACACACACGCACAAACTTTCGCATTTATAATATTAGTGTGATACATCAGCCGCTTTGTCTGCACCGCTTTAAATTTTTTTATTTTTGTGTCGTACCTAGGGAACTAGTTGTTTTTTGTGTAGTACCTAGGGAACTAGTTGTTTTTTGTGTAGTATCTAGGGAACTAGTTGATTTTTGTTTAGTACCGAAGGAACTATAGTTCGTTTTTGTGTAGTATCTAGGGAACTAGTTGATTTTTGTGTAGTACCTAGGGAACTATAGTTGATTTTTGTGTAGTACCAAGGGAACTATAGTTGATTTTTGTGAAGAACCTAGGGAACTAGTTGATTTTTGTGTAGTACCTAGGGATCTAGTTGATTTTGTGTAGTAACTAGGGAACTAGTTGATTTTTGTGTAGTACCTAGGGAACTATAGTTGATTTCAACTTTAGTCACTTGAACTACATAGTTATTTGATTTTTGTGTAGTACCTAGAGAACTAGTTGATTTTTGTTTAGTACCGAAGGAACTATAGTTGATTTTTGTGTAGTATCTAGGGAACTAGTTGATTTTTGTGTAGTACCTAGGGAAGTATAGTTGATTTTTGTGTAGTACCTAGGGAACTATAGTTGATTTTTGTGTAGTATCTAGGGAACTAGTTGATTTTTGTGTAGTACCTAGGGAAGTATAGTTGATTTTTGTGTAGTACCTAGGGAACTATAGTTGATTTTTGTGTAGTACCAAGGGAACTATAGTTGATTTTTGTGAAGAACCTAGGGAACTAGTTGATTTTTGTGTAGTACCTAGGGATCTAGTTGATTTTGTGTAGTAGCTAGGGAACTAGTTGATTTTTGTGTAGTACCTAGGGAACTATAGTTGATTTCAACTTTAGTCACTTGAACTACATAGTTATTTGATTTTTGTGTAGTACCTAGAGAACTAGTTGATTTTTGTTTAGTACCGAAGGAACTATAGTTGATTTTTGTGTAGTATCTAGGGAACTAGTTGATTTTTGTGTAGTACCTAGGGAAGTATAGTTGATTTTTGTGTAGTACCAAGGGAATTATAGTTGATTTTTGTGAAGAACCTAGGGAACTGGTCGATTTTTGTGTAGTACCTAGGGATCTAGTTGATTTTGTGTAGTAGCTAGGGAACTAGTTGATTTTTGTGTAGTACCTAGGGAACTATAGTTGATTTCAACTTTAGTCACTTGAACTACATAGTTATTTGATTTTTGTGTAGTACCTAGAGAACTAGTTGATTTTTGTTTAGTACCGAAGGAACTATAGTTGATTTTTGTGTAGTATCTAGGGAACTAGTTGATTTTTGTGTAGTACCTAGGGAAGTATAGTTGATTTTTGTGTAGTACCTAGGGAACTATAGTTGATTTTTGTGTAGTACCAAGGGAACTATAGTTGATTTTTGTGAAGAACCTAGGGAACTAGTCGATTTTTGTGTAGTACCTAGGGATCTAGTTGATTTTGTGTAGTAGCTAGGGAACTAGTTGATTTTTGTGTAGTACCTAGGGAACTATAGTTGATTTCAACTTTAGTCACTTGAACTACATAGTTATTTGATTTTTGTGTAGTACCTAGAGAACTAGTTGATTTTTGTTTAGTACCGAAGGAACTATAGTTGATTTTTGTGTAGTATCTAGGGAACTAGTTGATTTTTCAGAGTAATACATACCTTTGGGTTGGGGGAGAGAGAAAAGCTGCGAAAGTTTAATTGCGAGGGCTTTCTCACAATCTTTGTTGACAAACGTTCTTTCTATCTTTATTCATTTCGGAAACCGGTTGAAAAAATGTAATACAATATAAATGAAAACATGTGTACAAGTGTTTTTGTGAAAAACGAAGATGCTGTGTTTTATTAAGTGCGATAACAAAGTATAAACCCTTTTTCACGTTGAGTTAAAAGCCTGATTTTTCAACAGCACCATGGGGCCGTAGGCTTATGTAGGAGTAATAGTTTCATCCTGATAATTTCTTACGATGCCCGAGAAAAAGACGGAAAGACAGACGAACGAACAACAAAGTGAACAACATCGTTTATTTTCAGGTAACTATTTTACAATAAGTAATGACCTATAGATACATACCTTATACTCGTAATACATAAAATAATGGTAACATTGTGATATTTAAAAACTAGCTAGGCAATATTTTGGAGATGTTCCTTTTCAGTGGCGCCTCCCTGAAGTGACGAAAAGCTCTTCCGACCAAAAATCAGAATTGAGGAATAATTTTGCATGGACACATGGACAGTAAAGCGTAGAGCAAAGCGTAGCGTAGGCCGACCTCGTGCCCGCTGGACCGGGTGGTGGCTGGATGAGGAGGACGGAGGACCGACATGAGTGGCGAAATTTGGGAAAGGCCTATGTCCAGCAGTGGAGGAACACGGTCTGATGGATGGATGGATGGACATGGACAGCCAATACTCGAATCCTGAAAGACTGAAAGAGCGTCTTTCTGACATCAACGGCTCTACTCCCATGCGAAAGTTTGCCTCAATACGTCACTGTAGCATTTGTAAGATCTTTATCTCTATACCTCTATATCTTTTTGTGGGGATCTCTCACTCACACGGGATAGATAGATTAAGGGTTCCGTTTTTAATTCTGAGGTACGGAACCCTAAAAACCACCGTCAACCCCAATTTCCAATAAAATTGCAGGCAATATTTATTTTATTGAAAACTACAGCAAACTCTGCAATATGTCTGTCTCGTAAGACTCAAAGCCATTTACAAAGTGAAAAATGTTGCAACGGAAAATACCGCGTTCTCTTTTGTAGGAGCTTCTCATTCGATGATTTCGATTCCCTGGCGACGGAACCCGGGTTATTGACACCAACATTTCTTTACATTTACACATATAAGATACAGCCAAAGTCATACGGGAGGCTATAATACTTTTTGCTAATTTCGCAAAATAAAATGTTGACGTCACTTGCGTTTGTAGCGAACGCGAGAAGAATAATTTACGGATTTCACCAAAAGGGTCATTGAACTTTGATAATGAGCACTTACTGAAACTTCAGTTTAAAGGCTGCATAAATACATGTCATACATAATTCATAATAATGTTTTTGTCAAACATAGATCTTATGTAAAAACATGCCTCTCTATGTTTCGCCTTAAAGGCACACAAATATTTGAAGTAAATATTAAATTCTAATCTAAACAAAATCATGAACCGTGAACCGAAGTACAGCGACTTGCATTTCACAGTTCACACTTGGAACACCTCTGACACCCCCTCGGGATTCATGTCGTAACGATATGTTTGTTTGTTTATGTGACATTTTTGATACTCGTACCAAATGACAGTGTTTGTCCCTCTAGGTACTATATTATTATGCTACATCTATGGTTGAATATAATAATTTATGCCTGTTTTATTAAAATACTTGGATGCTTTTAAATATATTGAAAACGTTATTCTTCTACAGCTTTTATGTAAATTTATAGTGTGGAGCATTTTTATTAATCAATCACCGTGAATTTCAGCGCCAAGATTCAATCTCTTGTTGAAATATAAATTAGCATTTAATCAGAGTCGTAAACCATAAATTTGAAATTCACAAAAATATTTATTTATTTGATAAAGTAGCGTTCGATTAGACGTTTGCCTCTGGATTCGTTTTCATAGCTTTTATTTCTACTATTTTCATAAAATTAAATGGATTTGAACCCAGATCTTGCCTTTTATGTAATTTAGTTTATGCACCTTAAACAAACAACAAACAAACAAAATTTTCATTATACAACACAGTTATTGGACACCACTGTTAAGTTCGCAGAACCTGTATTTGTACAAACAATCAATTTTTTATTTGTTGAGTATTAAAGGGGTAACTTGTTATCTCGGTACAAAATGCACATCATTCTATTGTTTTCCTTAATTTTGAATCAAAAGTATGCAATAAATGTGTTTTAAAGCAACTTGCGGAAATAGTTCATTAATAATAAAGTCTTCTCAAAAAATTACGTACTTGTTTGCATTACATTATCAAGCTTAAAAGCGT
Organism: Ypsolopha scabrella; assembly: GCA_910592155.1. Taxonomy (NCBI): domain Eukaryota; kingdom Metazoa; phylum Arthropoda; class Insecta; order Lepidoptera; family Ypsolophidae; genus Ypsolopha; species Ypsolopha scabrella. The sequence goes on from OU342976.1 coordinate 23,573,408, forward strand.
GTTTGTGCTAAAATGTAATGCATAAAATTGAATAATTTTCATGTGATCACCTAACTATTAACAAGCAGTTTGCGCGAATTGCTATAAAGCGCATTTGTTGCAAACTTTTTATTCAAAAGTAAGGAAAACAATATTGTGATGTGCATTTTGCACCGAGATCCTCTGTTACCACCTTGAGTCAATACAACATAGTTATCGGACAAGTGCTAAGTTCGCAGAAACTGTATTAGGAGCATAGAGAAAATTATTAAGAGTGACCGCTCTAACCAGAAAATGGAAGCGAACGATACACCTTATAATTACCTATATAATTTTAGGAGCAAATATCTTGTCCAATTATAGATAACTTTTTGTTTGTTTCTTAGTGAAAACCGTGAAAAAGAAACAAACAAAACCACACTATTAGGATTGTAGAAAGAAGGTTTTGGTATTTAAGTTGAAACCCAAATACTTCAAAAAAATCTAATAATCCAATAATAGTATGAAAACGAAAAAGATAACCTATATTTTAAATAAATATATGAAGGCTACACTTAACATAGATCCATACCTAATTAATATTAACCTGAATGTATTGAATTGCTATGAATGGGAACCGGAAATATGAAATGTATAAATAACGAATAAAAACTAAAATTCAACCTTGCCGTGACGTAATAAAGATGAGAATAAATAATATTAAGTGGCACACGAACATTATGTCAATGTTAAATACACACGTAATACCGTGATGCACGACGCACAGTGACACTATCGCTATGTGATATATCCATTTCTGGTCAATTACTAGCTTACTTAGACAGTCGGATGAATACTAAAACCTTACCAACAGGTTCGGTTTTGTTCCCTAAAAAGCGTTGCAATGGCAATGAAAATTTTTAACAATAAAAAAAATGTTTTCTATATATTTCGGCCGCTTCTATAAGATCGTCATTAGTCGAAAAACTGATGACTTGTAAAAAGTTGTAAGCCTGTAATGTATAATAGTTATTGCAATCTGTTTGGTTACAGACATGGGCGTGGTAATGGGGCAAGCGCACTGTATTTGGCGGACTGAAAGGGCGAAATTAGTGGGCCATCTTACCCCCACTACCGTGGCGTTTTGACAGTTCTAGAGTTAGTATCATGAACTCGTATCCGAAATCGATATCAAAGCATGTCTGACAGATTTTCTCAAATTTTGCATAACATTATCTGTGAACCGTCAAAAATAGCAGTACCATAAGTATGTACTGCAAATCTCTTTATTATAACTACTATAGGTAGTCAGACAAATTATATGGAAGCATATCGCCATTATCTGCCAAATAAATTTTACAGCTGCTGAAGATAAAGACTGCAGATTATATGTAAATATACGATCAAAGCGCGCAATGTATATCAATCATTGTATTTCAATCGTCCGCTTATAATGCCGCAACACAAATGGTCGACAGACGCCTTTCACTTTCGCATCAACAAAACAACCAACAGTACCAGTCTGTGTTGCGGTTTTTATGTCACACGGTGCAGTGTAATTTGGAACCGACATCAATAAAAGGTGGCTGTGTATATTGTAGAGTATGTATGTTTGTTCGTATATGGATATCTCAAAATAATACTCAAAGCTAAGTAGTTGTTACCTTATGGTTGACAAAAAAGTATTGTTTTTTTGTGTTGGAGATCATTGACTGACACAAGACTGAATCGTTTTTTTTTTTCAAAATCGGCTGGCTCCCTTATGTATAAATAAGTTAACCCAACTCGGATATTGCCACAAAAACTTAAATAACATTTAAAGAATTATACAAAAATTATCAATTTATCATGTCAGTAAATTCTCTCGTATAATAAGAAAACAAATTTTTACTGAACAGTATACACTTATTAGTCCCACTCAAGTCTCCCAGTCTGTTACGTACCAAAGTCGTTCTTACTATTCCCACGTAAAGATAATAATACAAAAAACCATAAGATTCAAGATTCAAGGTGGCTCTTTATTTGAAAATCCATAATTTATTTACAATCATTCACATCAATAATTTACGCCGACTTCTCGACACCACGCGTCATAAAAATACTATTTTAAACCAATTTTGGAGTCGGCGCATTTCTTTTTTAACTTTTTTGTAGTGTTACGGCAAGGCTATGGCAGTTTTTATTCGTATTCATTATTGTAAAAGGTTAAGACTGACTTTTTAAACGTGTGGTTATGGGTGCCGTTTCAACATTTTGTAACCTCTGATATGAAGTGTTTTGAATTTCAAATAGTGAGGAAGAAGGAAATTAGTAAAAGGTAATTTTTAAGGGTCCGTATAAGGCTAGATGCCCAACTTCAAATGAGCATATCACATTGTGTAACTTGGTTAATCGGTATAGTAAAAATAATATACACATGAAGACTATATGGCTAATAGGCTGATATCAGAAGAAACGCAAAATCTTTAAGTTCGTTCGATAGAAAAAAATACGAAGTTACCTCTAAATTTCATGTTTTTCCAGTGTTAAAGGGCCTTCCTTATATCATACAGCCTTGAAATCCGTATTAAAAATAAGTTAACAAATAACATCGTCAGCTCGTCTTAGAATATTTCAAAAATTGCATCGAGAAAACGCAGATTTTTGTGGGCGCGTGTTTCTTGGTGGTCGTAACAGCCACGGCTGAGAGCGCGCTATTTTGTACTTAAACGAAACGTCTTAGAGTTCAGTTCTGATTGATGCAAAATGAGGTGCTCAATCTGACCTTATAGAAATGAGGTTATGCCCTATAAGTATTGTGGGGATTCGCTTAATCGCGTCTTATGGGCACAGAAATGCAGCTGTTGATTATTATTTTGATTTCTAGGGTGGTTATACATTATTTGGATAAGTGCGATATCACCACACAATACGAGGATTCTTGTATGGGGACCACACATTGTGATGATGACGTCACTGAAGGTCAAATAAAAGACATCGCTTTTATTTATTTAATAAAGGATATGCACGTTTAATTTAAGATCTGTCTTTTAACAGTAAGGGAAAGCTTTTCCTTGAAACGGTTTTTGAACCGCACAGATTTGGCGAAAAAAAGAAAACAATTGTAAAATTGAAATATTGTTTCACAAGGGACCAAAATGGTGTATTACAGCTAAATTACCTGCTTCTCACTCCCGTTACTAAAAAAATTAAATGATAATGCCCATAAATTACAGTTCAGGCTTATTTACTTGCTCATTCAGATCATAAATTCAAATCACTTTTGCAAAAAGCATCTTTGCACTTGGTATGCAGCTCAACAATGAGTCTTTGTTCAGTTTTGTTTAAAATACAAACCTGAGATTTTATTATCTATTTTCTTAATCTGTTGAGTTCTCACTATCTGTAAAAACCAGCCAAGTGCGTGTCGGGCCACGCGCAATGTAAGGTTCCGTACTTGCTTCATATAAGTTGGTCTACTAATACAGACCGCGCCAAACTTCTGGTCCCATTATATGGGGACCAAAAGTTTGGCGCGACCTATACTCGTAAACCTGTAAAGCCTACTTAGCTGTGATAGTTTTCTTTTGAAGTTATTATATATACTACTTCTGTGATTTTTTTCATATTTCTATAAACAACCGTTTAGCCAGCAGGGGGGGACGCTCCACTCTAATTCAACATTTCACTTTAAAGCTTAATATTTCACCAACGAATCCCTAAATCGAAAAATGGTTTTCACACAGCCCCAATGTTTTTGAACGGCCTATCCAACGATACCGCACACTATGGAATAGACGAGAAAAAAAAATCATCCCCAGTTTACGTGTATGAGAGGTACCCTTAAAAAAAAATTTCCTGGTTTTATTTTACCATTTTGTCGGCGTGATTAATATTTATATCCATGCCAAATTACAGCTGTCTAGTATTAATAGTCTCTGCGCTAAGCCGTGGACAGACGGACAGACGGACATGGCGAAACTATAAGGGTTCCTTGTCGGACTACGGAACCCTAAAAAACGACAAAGAGCAGGCAAAATCGTGACTAGAATTGATTTTACGGGTTGAGCGTAGAATCAAAACCTTAAAACATTGTATGTTATAAACTTCTGTAAAGGCTTCAATGACCTAAAAAGAAACTACACTAAAATACTTTCGAATAAAATCATCTTTTATTAAATGAAATTGCATCGGGTACACACTACGTTCCACTGCATTGCGCTCGAATAAAGAATACGGTCGGCCGAATGTAAACGCAAACATTCACCATTCTAACCTCTAGTGCCTTTCCATAAGAGCTATACTGCCGTACGCTGTTCTGCAGATGTAGTACGTAACTTGCAACGCGGTCACGGCGACTAATCCAGTAATCTATGACGCGTCTAAATCACAGAGTACGGTATGTTTGTACGTACAAACGGCACCAAACTTAATGGCGCCTCTGAAGTTCGTCTTTCTCTGTCTTTCATATATCTCTGTCATCTGTTTCTCTCTATCCATCCGGAGCTTACTTCATTCAAGCGTCATAAAGTATGCTATCTCTTCTCATGATTGTGTGTTTTTCCTTCAAAAAGGAGAAGGTTCTCAATTCGATTCATTCTTAACCGATTCTTAACCGTTCCGTTTTAGTTTGATCGTGATCTGATGATGGGCTTCAGATATAGGCAGTGGAACTCCTCAACGGATGACAGCATATCACTCGATATTAAGGCAAACTCTTTATATCTGGATGTTGATTGAAGATTGTTACTTGAAAATTTTCATATACCCACCGGACTTTGGATCCTGCCCTCTTCACCACAGGACTCCCCAACGGATAATCACACTATCACATCACACATGCGAAAGTTTGTGTGTGTGTGTGTATGTTTGTTACTCTTTCACGCTGAAACGGCTGTACAGATTTGGATGAAATTTAGATTGGATATAGCTTATACCCTAACTTAACACATAGGCTACTTTTATCCCGGAAAAAATGATGTCGTTAAACCGAATAACACGTGGGCGGAGCCGCGTGCAAAAGCACTTTGTGTTGGTGAGCTCATTTGCAAGATATTACTTGAAAATTGTCATTATGTCACGTGACGTTCGAATTTGAACTTCTCAATGGATGACTGACAGCGCACCATTCGCGATTGAGGCAATCGCTTTTTTCAAGGTGCTACTACTTGAACATTGTTATATACCCACTTGACCTACGTTCCATATAAATATAGTTCACAATACCTACCCATATTTCACAATTTAACACATGAACACAAAAAATGTGAAATAAATATAATTTTGATACTAAAATAGTAGTTGACTTCAAATGTTCTACCAGATATTCACTAAAAAGTTAAGAATAATTATGAAACGTGAGGTCTAAGTCATTTTCTTAACGAAAACTGGTACTCGACCGTATGAACAACTTTTACTACGGGGCCAACCCTGAAATCAAGATAGATATTTAACTTTTCTATGGAACAAACAGTTGATATTTTTTTTACGATTTTAGGGTTGGCTCCATAGTAAAAGTTATTCATATGGACGAGTACTATCACCAGTTTTCGTTAACAAAATTACTTAAATTTCACGTTGTATACTGACCAATGGTACCGAATAACACTGCCGATTTTTTTCTTCCCGACACATAATTTTTTCTAGAAAGTCGGTTTTTTTTATATAAAAAGTTTATTTGCCATCTGTAAATTTTTAGGGTTACGACAAAGAGGAAGCCTCGAAAATTATTCAGCTCAATAAACTGAGTCTTTTGGATGGAAAATCGAAATAGGACTGGGATTCGCAGAACATCTTCGATGACGTCTTACTTAACTGGTTGCGTCATATTTATGAGAAAATAAACAAGAATTTCGGTATCAAATTTGGCGTTTTTACAAACAGTTCAACTTAAAGGTTAAGAAATAGGTAACATTAAATGAAAGCACATAACATACTGATAACACTGAACAACTTTCTCTGCCTACCCCTCTGAAAAACAGGCTTGAGCATATAAGGTGACTTTCGTTTATATAGCCAAATTCATACTGGAGACTCGGTAAGTGGACAGGACCGAGGTTCAATTACCTATTCTGGGAAATATGCACAATAATATTTTTACTTCCTGTACTAATTGAGTCTAGGTTGTAAACAAGTAAAGAGGCACAAAAAATATTTTTCGTATTTTCAAACCGGATCATTGAATCTTGGTCCTGACCACTCACCCATTCTCCAATATGAATTTGGCTGTATAAACGAAAGTCACCTTATATATAAATATCGTAACTTTAAAAAATACACCAACGCTTGCTGTCTGTGCAGGGTAAACCAAACGAATGGAGAAAAATTCCTTAAATATTAAAGATAGAAAATTTTACTTAAAGCAACCTTTATTTTATTTTTAAAGTTAAGGAAAACTGCATTCAAAGAATTTAAAAAAATCACCTGCATAAACCGGGAATCGAACCGGACAAATGTGTAAAAAAATACAACCTGTATTTTTATGATACCGATCGAAAGGGTCAAGCATTAGAACCAAATTCTTTGAAGTAACATAGTATCGTAAATTAAAGGAAGACCATGAAATTTTTCATTCAAATAAAAAATCTCGTATCCGAAAATTTAATATTGTTAGAAGTACGGAAAAGACCAAGAAAAGGAGCAGGAAAAACGCAGGTAATATTTCAAAATTCTTTGAATGCAGTTTTTCTTTATTTGAAAAATAAAATAAAAAGTCCTTTAGGTACAATTTGCTATCTTCATTATTCAGGGGCACTTTCCCTCCAGGGGGCATTCGTTTGGTTCATCCTGTATACGAAATTCACAGTAGTTACTATATTGTATTATCCTTTTGCCTGCAGTTTCTCATCAATTACTGTATCCCTTGGAAACTGCTTATCACTAGAGACCAAATTATAGCCTATAGTCCTGTGAAAAGTCATATCATTACAACAATGAAAGAATTTTCAAAATCATATTAATAGTTCCAGAGATTACTTGTACGAATTTAATTTATAAATATATCCCTTTGGAATTACACGTTCCCAGGGAACAAACTATGTCCTAATGAAAGTCTAACAATGAATGAATTTGTTCATTTGTTTCAACCTAAACAAATTTTACCAAAAGTTTATAGAAGTTCCTACAATAAAATAAGTGAAAATATTTCTTGGGTAGATTATGTAGCGTTAACAATCCAGGAGAAAAATAAAACAATTAATTAATATATTTGATTGATGGTTGTTGATGGAACTCCATTATAGCAATGAAGTCTTACTTTTTTATGATTAACAATTTTATATCATCAATTTTATACTTATTTGTATTATAGTGTAGTCTAACTTTATAAACAATTGCAACAATTAAACGCAGATTTTGTTCATATAAAAGTCGTTTGCAATAGAATCCAACAATCATGTAAACAAATATGGCGGACTGACATTGACAGCGTATTGTTTATGCCCATAGTGATGTCATAGTGTTCTAATTTAATTTTAATTAAATTTATTTTTCTAATTATTTTAATTTTAAGTCATAGACTATGGCCCATAGTAGGATAGGTACTAAAATAAAACTGACTAAATAGATTAAATATATAAGCCATAGACTATAAAATAAAACTGATTATATATAAAAAAAGTGTTTATTAAAACAAATTTAAATCTTCGTCTTCGTCATCATCACTATCAGAAGTGACGCCGGTGACCGTAATTATAAATGGAACCACTGTGTCATCGCTTGCCGTGTCTAAAATGCCGTCGAGCTTTTTCATTTCTTCCTCTTCCTTTAGGACGTGACTTACGCATTTCGACCATTGTTCATATTAAGGTGCGTCTAATAGATTTCCGTTGTAGGTAATAGATCTAAATCATTCTTACCTCCTGATTACTCCTTGAGAAAAAATACCAATCGTATGCTATATCAAAGTCCGTGATGCCGTGCAAAGGTCGTCGTTCCAAGAAAAATATGTCCTGCCAAATCGTAAAGCAAAACAAAAGTCCAAAATGAGAATGCAAAGTCGTAGAAATCGGAAACAGAAAACGGAAACAGAAAACACTAATGCACAGCGAACCCACAGAACAGTGAATGACTGTGAATGACAATTCTAACAAAATGGCCACCTGTCAATTTTTAAAAACTAACCATTATTTTTATGGCTTAGGATACAATCCGTTTTGGTTAATTATATTAAGCTCTTGAAAAAAAATTTTTATTGTATTCAAATAATATTAAATTAAAATAATTTATTAAATTAAAAATAAAAGATAACTTCAGATTACGAACAACACTAACTTTTCAATGACTTATAGAGTTCGATGAGTAAAAAACTAAGATGACAGCTTGTCAAATACTTCGAAATTTTTACGTTGCAAATGTTTTAACAAATTTAACTTATAAATACAAGTTAAATCGTGTTGAAGATAATGTGAAAACAATGGTGCGTTCGTTGAAATCAGACTATGTTCATAATTGATCGTCAAATGTATGTGATTACGGAGTAATCGTGACAATTTGGTTTGTTTACATGATTGTTGGATTCTATTGCAAACGACTTTACCTCCAAACGGGGGAAAACCAATTTGTCATTCTTGTTGTAAATGATATAAACACATCAAATTAAATACACACATGTTTCTTTAATTTGTCTGAAGATGTTTTTAAACGAAACCGGTCGCTAACAGAGGAGAAGTAAACACTGTGGAACTATTACAAGTAAGACTTTTCATTGCAAAAAAAAAACATCTTGGGTCAAATATTTTTTTTGCTTCCCGGTGACTAAGTCTATAAAACGTAAAAAAAGTTTTTCGTTGGAAAGGTCTCATAAGGATCTTATCATCTCTTACATTTTTATCACTTTAAATTGTGGGACCTTATATATGTGGTTTTATTTGTTACCTGTCCAATTTAACTCAATTCTACAGGAGCACTAAAAGCTTTAATTTCGTGAATGGGTATTTTTCTATAAAATTCCATTTCTTTTTATCGGTTTTCTACGAGTTTCCGTTTTTAGATAAAACTGCAAAAACTTTACTGGATAGATCTAGGTATAAGGCGTTTTAAGCAATAAAACTTCATAAAACTAAAGACACCTCTAGTCTTTTGCGCTTGGTTTCATCGGCGCGGATACAATTAATTAATGTTTAGTAAACAACATTGAAAGAAATTTCAAAATCGGTTCAGTAGTTCCGCAGATTACCCATATTTAACATATTACGCATATTTAATGAATGGCTATATCCCCAGAAAATTGCCCGTCCCCAAAAAACATTTATGACTTTAATAATTATGTCTAAGTGACGAGTCCAACGATTGCAAAAGTGAAAAAATTTTGAAAATTAGTTCGCTCGTTCCAGAGATCACCGCCTACATACATACATACAAACTAACAAATTTCACCCGTTGGTAATATTATCTCAGGTATTTGGTTTTATTTGTTACCTATTTTAACTAAATTTTGTGAGAATTATAATTTCGGAAACTTTTTGTATTTACCGCTTTGCTTCGAGTTTCCATATTTCGATAGAACTGGAAGATCTTTACTAGGTAGATCTTTACTTTAGCTCAGGATGTACTTACTTTCTAGAATACTTTGATTTGTGTTTGTGTTATATAGCAGTTAGATATTTTCTGTGTGATTTGCTCGGCCCAGAACAACAAGACAGTTTTTCGGACTGCTATTTATCTTTATTTGTAGGCATCGAAGAATTGCAGTGCTGGCAAATTTTGTGTTTTTATCTTTTGGTTTATGGTGGATGGGTTGGTTATTCATTGTGTTTTTATTCTAAATCATTTAATAGTTATCGAGCTTGTAGGTAGAAAACATAAGTTGATTATTGGATCTTTAAATGCTCAATCTCTTAACACAAAGTTTGACGAGTTGTGTGCCACAATGTTGGTATATGACATAGACATTTTAGGGGTCTGTGAGACATGGGTGAAACCTCAGGACATGGCTTGCGGTTTGGATATTCCTGGTTATAATTTTGCTCAAACACCTAGGCAGCAGAGAAGGGGAGGAGGGGTAGGCGTTTATATAAAAAAAAAATTAAGCTTTGATAATATTTCATTCCCAGATGGGCAGCTAGAGCAGATTTGGCTGAGAGTAAAAACAAAAAAACATACGATAGGTATAGGATCTGTATATAGGAATCAAAAACTTAAGGTGAAAATTGCTTTAGAACATTTACAGGAGGTTTTGGCATTCGTGGCTCCCACTGTCGACTACATAATATTATTGGGTGATTTAAATATTAACCATTTAACAGAAACAAGTTCTCTGCAAAAACTAAACACTTTACTTAGTCAATTTCATTTGAAACAGGTAGTTAACGAAGCTACTAGGATCACAGAAAAGTCTGAAACATTAATAGACCTTATTTGCACAGATTTACCTACAAATTTTCTAGATTCTAGCGTGGTTTTGCATGGTAGTATTAGCGATCACAGTTTGCCAATGGCTATCTTCACACTACCTAAGCCAGATTACACACCGCGAACGATTTCATATAGAAATATGAAAAATATAGATAGAGATAAATTGGACACAACTTTGTCTGGCATAAACTGGGTTCATTTTGAAGTTATTGAAAATCTTGATGTGCTGATTGATGATTTCAATAGAACTATTTTATCTGTTTTCGATATACATGCACCTATAATAAGTAGGAGGACAGGGAAAGCTGAAGTTCCATGGTTAACTGAAACTATAAAAAAGATGATAAAAACTAAACACGAGGCAGGCTCAAGAGCATACAAAACAAAAAATAAATCTCACCTTGATTATTATAAATCATTAAAAAACTTTGTAACATCTGCTATCCGCAGGGAAAAGCAGGCCTTCTTTACATTTCATGTGAACAATAACATAAAAAATTCTAAAGCCTTATGGGAAGGTTTCCATAAGTGTGTAAAACTTAAATCAAAGCCGGATATACCAGACCATTTAGCTGATCCTAATGCAATCAATGATAACTTCCTGAAGCTGCCTGTTACTCCTCCTATTTCAGGGATAATAAAATCACAATTTGAATCAAATAAATGTTGTAGGGGGAAAGAGTTTATGTTACAGACTGTTAGTGAGGATATAGTTTTAAAACTACTCAAGGAAATTAAAACTAAGGCGAAAGGCCACGATGAAATAGGTATAGATATGATAATTTTAACGCTTCCCTATTCTTTATCTGTTGTAACAAAAATAATAAATAAATCAATTACAGAGTCAGTCTTTCCTTCGGCATGGAAAAAAGCTTTGGTAATTCCGTTTCCAAAAAAACCAGCCGTTAGTGGGTTTGATGACTTAAGGGCAGTTAGTATACTACCAGTTTTATCTAAAGTTCTGGAAAAGGTAGTACTTCTGCAAACGGAAAAGTATTTGCAGGAAATAAACGCAGTACCCAAACTGCAGTCTGGATTTAGGAAGGATCACAGTACTTCCACTGCCTTACTGGATGTGTGTGATTTGATTTTTGGAGCCATGGACGACAGTAAAGTTACACTGTTAGTTTTGCTGGATTATTCAAGAGCGTTTGATTGTCTCGACCATGAACTTCTTCTGTCTAAATTGAAATATTACAACTTTTCTGACAAAACGTGTCAATGGTTCCACTCCTTCTTATCTGGACGATCACAACAAGTAAGGTTAAATAAGGATGATGGTTCTGATGTGAAATCTCAAATAAAACGTTTGTCTAAAGGTAGTCCACAAGGTTCTGTATTATCTCCCTGTTTGTTTAATTTGTACTCAGCAGATTCCCCTGATTGTCATCTGGATGTGCCGTATCATATGTATGCAGATGATAAACAAGTTTATATGTCTTGTAAGCCTGAAGATATAACGTCAACAGTTAGTCAATTCAATAACAGTTTAAAAAATATAAGCAAATGGTCATTAGAAAATGGTCTAATCTTGAACCCTGATAAATCTATGTTTATGATAATTGGTAGTAAGCAACAGGTGGAGAAGGTAAAGCCCATTGTCTTGTCGACTTGCCCTTTGGTATTGCATGGAAAAAAAATACAGCATGTTAATGAAGCGAAAAATCTAGGAGTCACCTTAGATAGTAACCTTAGCTTTGAAACGCACATTAACAAAAGGATTAAGGCAGCATTTATTCGTTTAAAAACATTGTATAAAATACGCGAATACCTCACGGTAGAAGTGAGGCAGAGAGTATGTGATGCTTTAATACTGTCTTTATTCGAATATGCTTCTAGTGTCTATGGATCAAGAATCACTCAGAAGGTCAGCAAAAAAATTCAGAAAGTTCAGAATGCGTGCACTCGCTTTTGCTATCATTTACCCAAAAGAGCTAGAATAACTCCATGTCTTAACGAAAACAGGATACTCAACATGAAACACAGAAGAGAGTTGGCGCTTGCATGTCAAATTTATAAAGTAATTAACACTCATAAACCAGTATATCTATGGGAAAGGCTGTTCTGGGCAGGGCACAGTCACAATTTCCATACGCGGTCGCGTGGGCGCTTGTTGATGGGCACACCGCATCGTGGCGCGGCGTTCCGTGGCTCGTTCCGGTGCGCCGCGACGCGATGCTGGAACAACATTCCTCCGCCCATTCAGTCAGCAGCTACAGTAAAGGCTTTCAAACTTAAATACAAACAGCACCTTCGTGACAAGCAAAATAATATGTAAAAGAGAAAAATAAAACTGCAGTTGTATTCACATCTAAGTATTGGTTCTTTTTATTGTATAAATTAAGTACTTAATATTTGTTATTTAAAAATGTAAACATTAAAACATTGACGTAAAGTATATCAACGCATTAAAACCAGATTGTTATTTAAAATTGGGGGGGTTAAAGTATAGGTTTTCTGTTTAAGTTTCTTCTTTTTGACACATGACGGTATTAATAATTTGTCTTTGTTTATTCTTAATTTTTTAACAAGGGATCGGCTTAAATTCAGCGACTTCTTGAAGTCACATGCTGTGCCGGATTCCTTTTCTGCTGGAAACAATGGTTGTAGTTGTTTTCTTTTCTAAAATGTTCATTGTTAAGTGTTAAATTAAAATAAGTTAAATTAAAATAAATATTTGATAACTTTGTATCATCGAATATTGTTTTGCATTCTGAGCCATGTATTTATAATAGAAAAGTTTTTTGGAAAGTTTTTTTTTGTTTTTGGTGGAATAAAGTGTTTTGTATTTGTATTTGTATTTGTACTAGGTAGATCTAGATATAATACAATTTTAACCAATATCAATATTTTAAGCACTCCATGAAATTATAAATAATAAATAATATTTTCTCCGATTAGGTAGTTACACTTAAATTCCTTATTTTCTGCCTAACTACCTGACCATCAGAAGTATGCCAATGGCAAGGCTTAAAATAGAGGCGATTATTGGTTGGTTCATTAGCCTTATTCTGATGGTCTGTTAGTACCTTTTTTGACGCAAAATGTATAAAAAAGTGAGTCCAATCCGTTTTTAAATATTTATGACGTCAACTCACTCTAATTTTAATGAATGTATAAAATGTATTTACTTATGATCTATGTTTCATTTACTGGCATTTTCGTTTACGTTACGCTTGTTACGTTACGTTACGTTTGATGATACGATTTATTGACTCTTCTTTTCTTTTGTGTTATGTTATCTATACCAATAATGAAGCAGTAAAAATTCCTGTATATTGAATATTTATGCGAAAATTTAAATGAAATGGGTTATTATTAATTTAATATTGTATTAAACTACAATTACGAAGATACAATTTTTGGAATTCTTATTTAGTTTGTCTGTCTGTATGTTCCGTTTTAACTCGAGAACCACTGAACGGATTTGGATGTGGTTGCCTTTGTTATCATCGTGGTGACCGTGGTCAACATAACAAGATAAAATAAGTTTTGATAAAATAACCGCCAAGCCGAAAACTATCGATATTCGTTTTTAATGAATGGCTGAAAAACACTTTCACGCGAGCGCAGCCGGGCAAAAGCTAAAGAGCAATAAAGTGTTTAACAAACAAAGGTTCACCATACCCTCGAGTTTAATAACACAGAAAATTATTTAAAATGGTATCGTTGAGTTACAAAATATTTATTAAAATTTCCTCTTATACAGTTGAAAGTTGAAAAACATGAACATAATACGTTTTCCAAGTATAAGATAAGTCTTACCAAACATATAACAAAAAGGTCCGCTTTGATTTATTATAGGTACGTAAGTTATATTTTAAGGCAACAAAAGTTTTTATAAGTAAACAAATGGGCTTATGCTTGGCCACTACCGCACCACGAGGCATAGGATGAAGGGCTTCGTGATGAGTCCCTTAGTGATGAGGGACTTTCGGTAAATATACTGAAGCCGGTAATGGACGAGTGACTCTACTTACTATTACTCGCCTTCTCATGAAATCGAGTCACTTGGCGGCATGGTTTCGTCATGAGGATGGTGACAAGCCATAATCGAAGCCTACCACCAGGTGAAGTGAAAAGATTTCTTGGTCTAACTGTCAAACGTGCGCGGCGTATTGAAATCAGTGATTTTATCTTAAGGGTCCGTATAAATAGGGCTAGACGCACAACTTCAAATGAGCATATCACATTGTGTAACTTGGTTAATTGGTATAGTAAACATATATAGACAGTAGACTATGGGGCTGATAAATTCATCTCAGAAAAATAGCAAAATCTTTAAGTTCGCTCTTTAGAAAAAAATTACGAAGTTACCTCTAAATTTCATGTTTTTCGAGTGAAGGGCCTTCTTTAAATCATACAGCCTAGAAATTTTTAGTAAAAATAAGTTCACAAATGATATCGTCAGTTCACCAGAATATTTTAAAAAATTTAATCTAGAAGCAGAGTTATTAAATAAAAACGCAGATTTTTGTGGACGCGTGTTTCTTGGTGGTCGTAACAGCCACGGCTGAGGGCGCGCTATTTTAAACTAAAAGGAAACTTCGTAGAGTTCAGTTCTGATTGATGCAAAATAAGGTGCCCAAATATGACCTTATGAGTATATGCAGCCTTAAGTAAACTTGGTACACGGAAATACTTCTTTCATGCAATCGAAAATATAAACGGTCTTTCCAACCATGAATTTATTTTCTCTATAACTACTACAGTAACTTCCAAGTTTATTACAAATGCGATTGTAGAATGCTTTTGACTAAACGATCTATCCACTCGCATTTTATGATTATTTTATTATTTCATTCTACTTTTATTGGAATCACAACGATCAATCCAGTCTCAACGGAGACGTTAACCGTGATCACGATTTAACTGTGCTGCAAAACTAACAAACGCATAGCAGTATCATTCAACCTCCTATATAAGGTAACTTTCGTTTATATAGCCAAATTCATACTGAACTCATACTGACTCGGTGAGTGGTCAAGACCAAGGTTCAATTACCCTTTCTGTGAAAAATGCAAAAAAATTAGACTTCCTATACTACCTAATTGAGTCAAGGTTGTTCTTGAACAAATATCGAGATACTAAAAAAGTTCGTATTTTGTAAATGGGATTATTGAACCTTGGTCTTGACCACTTACCGAGTCTCCGGTATGAGTTGGGCTATTTAAACGAAAGTCACTTCATCTAGGGAAGACGTTTTTGCATCATGACGTAACTGACCATCATCAAAATAGTTGCTGCAATCTAAGCGACTGGTAATAAAGATGGTTTATAATTATCAAGTTCTGTTAATGAATGTGGATGCCTAATAGGCAGCAGGAATTCTAATGAGAATAGCTACATTAACGTAGAAAGTGCTGGATCCAGTCGAGCAGAACGTCACAGCTTGGTCGTTACTCTGCATGAATCGGTGTCAACGTACCACTTTTATACGGCCTCCTTCAATACTTTGAAATAAAAACGTGGGAATAATTTGTCAGGCCAGCGCTTTGTATTTATCAATTCTATGAATAATGTCTAGCATTTGTAGGTCTTAAACAATATTGCTTTAAATACAATTGTATTTTTTTATTAATACAAAATATTAAACTTCGTTTACGTATTCTTGATTCTATAAGATTTGAATAAAAACAATCTATTCATGGATACTGTTTTCTATTGTTTCAGGAAATGAAGTTGCTTTGGTGCTGCTTCTTAGCAGCAGTGACGATAGCACATGCAGCAATTAATGTGGAAAGAACAGTACAACAAGTTCAGAACATACTGAATCAAAATTCTCAATTGCCTCGGCTCAGTAGAGACGAGATTATTCAATTACTAAATGATATTAGAGCTGAAGATGCCAAGAGTTCTGCTTCTAGGGAATCAAATGAGAAATTCAAAAACAGTTCCACTGAAAGTTTTGAATTAAAAGAAAAGACGACAAAATCTTACGACATAGAAAGTGACAATGAAATAAAACCAAACATACAATTTACCACACAGGATAATGAGATATTTGATAATGAAAGCAAATACGACGGTATATCTGCATCGCCTGATCCAGTTACCGAAATTACCACCAAGTCAAGTGAACCTAATGTCATGGTGGTATTACCATACACACCTCGAGATGGTTCATCTTTACAAGAGCTATATACAAGACCACCGCGCGTTGAAGTCGTTCCAGCATCTCAAATTGTTCCCGAAGGAAGTAAAAAACCAACAACGGAACGTATTCGACTAACTAGTGATGAAAAAATCAAAGAAACTTTCACAAATAATGCAAAAGTAGCGAGTCGGAACAAGAAACAAGAAATTCCACCAGAACTGCAAGCATTCCTAAGTGCTCATGGGCTCACAGGAAAACATGGAGATGACCATTTCTTACTTCCTCTAGAAGGGTTTAAACCTTTGCCTCCAGCTAAAATGGTGGATGGTTCTGTACAATTACCAGAAAATATTCTTCTCACTTATGATTTAATTCCCACTGAGTCTGAAATTAAAGCAATTAAGAACGATATTCCTCCAAGTAACGTTTTGTACGAACCACTTCGTCCAGAGTATCCTTTTGAGTTAGATTCTTCAGCTTCAGAATCTCAGAAAACTGTTTTACCTCTAGACTTACCTAAAAGCCGCCAAAAGAAAACAACAAAGCAACCAAATTATGAACCAATTGACTATGATTCAGTTAAAGTGATACCTTTACAGAAAGGTCCAAAACCAGAAGACAACACTGAGAAAGCGAGTCTAGAAAATGAATGGACGAAACGGCAGGCTGATATTTCTGCGTCAGATAGTAGTAACACCACATCCAGTGGAGTTGAAAGTTCAAGTGAAATTGTTGAATTGACGACGGCTAATGCGTCTGATTTCAGAGATTCATCTGAACCGTCAACGGCTGCTTCAGATTCTTCACCTGCAGATAGTGACGCTGGAGCATCAATAGCAGATTTAGAAGATTCTTTCGGAGGAGCAGCTCCATCGGTCCCTGGGGACGAAATGCTTCCACCACCAAGGAAAAACGGTTTCTATTGGATGCTAGATTGGAACAAATTTTTAGAAGTCGGCGAAGGTGACACAAAGGTGAACATTCGTTTCGAGCCTAAACTCGGTGACCCACAAATGTTTTTACCTGTGAACGTGCCGTGAGCCCGAGAGTTATGTTAAATCAATAATTGGTTCTAGTCTTCATATTTTGTGCCGGTGTAGTGGGGATAGTATCCAGAATTTCTGTGTTATTGCATTTAGCAGTTGACAATTGGATATTTCAGTACAGCATTCCTTTGACGTAGTTATTTCATTAATTGGTGCGCAACGTTCTGGTTAATTTGTAATTGCAAACATTTTTCTAATTAGTCGTGCTGTTTAGCGAGTAGTTTTCGACTTTCATTATTGATTGTTATTTTGTACTTTAATGTAAATATAACTAGTAATTAGATTCTTTTTTGTACTTGATAATAAACGAATTATCTATTACAGTGTAAATTAAGTAAAATGTTCCACTTGTGACGCCAAAGCATTATCCTACCATCGAAAGTGGCAGTAAAAGATAGTCGTGTACAGAGAAATCGTCGCGTGTACTTTTAATCTTAGTATAATTATACAGTTATTACATTTCGTGAAGGTGCGTTTGCTGTAGAAATTAATGTAAACCACGCGCCTTCTGGAAATCAGTAAAATAACTGTTGAAGCAGGCCATTCTTATATAATGTTATTTTTGTACCGATTTCGTAGAAAATAGTAATTATTATTAAATGTTAGTATCGAATGTCATTTTTTTTCTACCCCATTTTAAACCATTACCTTAAATATATCTTACGAATAACGTATTTTACTTTAATGCAATTATCTGTTATATTATTTATTTACAATAGACAATTTAGTATTCGTATAGGGAATGTGAACGTGTATTGATTTTGCGTGTTTATAATGGGAACTTGTAAATTTTTAGAGTTCCCTCAAAGAGATATTACTGGTATTGACATATTTTGTATGTTTCATGGAAAAGTCAAGAAGTAAACCAAGTAGTGACGGGCTCAGAAGATTATACCACATAGAGTGCGACAAGGCCCGCGCGTGTTTATAAACTTGAACACACTGTATATAAGGTGACTTTAATTTAAGCAGCCAAATTCTTACTGAAGACTCAGTAAGTGCTCAGTAACAAGGTTCAATGACCCCTTTTGTGAGATTGGTAAATTATTCTTTTCATGTTCCTTACAAACGCAAGCCCAGCCCCGAGTCAATTATTAACGTCAAGATTTTATTTTGCGAAATTAGCAAAAATTGTTATCGATCCGTGTTACTGATCACTTACCAAGCCTCCAGTATGATTTTGGCTAGGTAAATTAAAGACACCTTATATAAGTTGACTTTATTTTATATAGCCACATTCACACTGGAGACTCGATAAGTGCTCACGACCAAGGTGCAGTTACCCTTCCTATGAAAACGCAAATTAAATTTAGACTTCGTATACTAATTGAGTCAACATTTTTCTTGAACAAGTATAGAAGAACAACAAAATTATTTCGTATTACGCAAACAAGGTTATTAAACCTTGGTCCTAACTACTTACCGACTGTCCAGTATGAATTTGGCTAATAAACGAAAGTCACCTTATATGATCTTGCCAAATTTCTCGCTTTTCTTCTTAGGTAGCATTAGACTAATCGAAGAGGCGGAGTTAGGTATAATATTTAATTACGTATTTAGTATTTATGCATATTTTATTAATTTACCAACTTTGTCCTTTTTTCGCATTACATTTATTATTTAATGTTTTATTCAATTTAGGTAGGTAAGTATTTTAATATTTCTTTAATGTCTCTTAAAATATTATTTATGCTTTTGCCCGTGTCTCTGTCCGCGTGCTATTCGGCTTAACGACATGCCTTTTTCCGGTATAAAAAGTAGCCTATGTATTAAGTTAGGGTGTAAGCTATATCCATTCTAAATTTCATCCAAATCCGTCCAGCCGTTTCAGCGTGAAAGAGTAACAAACATACACACACACACACACGAACTTTCGCATTTATAATATTAGTGTGATGTAAATTGTTTTTTTTTCTGCCATGCTGTTAATATAATACACCCATATTACAAAAATAAATCTGTACCTCAGAGGTAGACCATTAGTAAGTCCACTTTTTGAGAATTTCTTTTTTGTACATCAATGAGATCGCAAGAACGAGCTCTACAAGATGTAGATAGCATTAAGTCTAAAAGATAGCCAATTTGAAACGTACTTAACCACAAGATAATATATGCGCACTTTCTGTCTATTGTACCTCTCCTGTAAAATTTCCATTTTCGCGCTTACTATCGTCTACCTCTGAGGTACAGAAATATAAGGAGACTTTAATTTATAAAGCCAAACTCATACTGGAGGCTTGGTGAGTTATCGGTTACACGGATCGATAACACTTTTTGCAAATTTCGCAAAATGAAATCTTGACGTCCCATAGTACAAGACAAGACAAATACTCTTTATTGTGCACCAATAAAAAGAAAACTTACAGAAGAAAACAATACACAGCAGTTTACAATTGGCGGCCTTATCGCTTAAAGCGATTTCTTCCAGACAACCTTTGGGTGGAAATAAGGTCAAGAAGATAAAACATGAAGTCTAATAGTAATTGACTTAGGGTTGGGCTTGCGTTTGTAAGAAACACGAAAAGGATAATTTACAAATTTCACGAAAAGAGTCATCGAACCTTGTTACTTAGCACTTACTGAGTCTTCAGTAAGAATTTGGCTGCATAAATTAAAGTCACCTTAAATATTTAATTACAGTGCATACTTTCATGGGTCAAATCGCAGACAAAAAGAAAATGCTATTTCATGACATATTTTCAAGTCCCTATAAAGCTCCAATATCCACTCAAGGAGATTAAATTCACGCTTGATATTTCTGAGCTGCGTTCCGGACTATAAATTTATTGCAGTCAAAATGTCGCCGCACTGAAATTATTGCGAACATTGTTTCTGTGACATTGTGTTTTACTTCTCGAATTAGGGTACAATTTTAAAATAAAAAGCAGCGAGTTGTGTCAGAAATACAATCGTTAACCGCTTCTGAACTATTACAGAGGAAGGTACCAATGGCGATTAATATGGAGGCGCCTAGCTTGAGATTCGCTTCGAGGTCATTTCAATTGTTTTATTATTCCGATCAATAATCTAACCACAAATAATAACCGATAAAAAATATAGTAATCAATCTATCTATAAATCAGAAATTAAATTATCCTTTGTTAAGAAAACGTCACCCTAATGCTTATTCATGTCAATCGCCAATTCGAAAAGTTGTGATAGTGAAGTTTGTATAGACAAAAAACGTTTCTAGGGGCCTAGCATGTTGCCACTTTAACACCATTTTATACACATTTTACAGTAAATGGTATTTATCCATACTCACAACTTTTCGAATTGGCGATTGACATAATTAAGCATTAGGGTGACGAAAAGTCGTACCCGAAGTACGTACAAGTTCTGAACATGCCCCTCTAAACGAGATGCGATCAAAAAAGTATTCACTTCAAAATGTACAGGGTTTATCAACCACCACTGATCGAAGAACCGAAAGGTCAATGCACTTTACTGGCAATATTTCTGGCGGGAACTATAATATCAAGATTTAGGAATAATTACTATATTTCAAACTACAGATAACTTGGTGACTTAAATTCAAAGCCATTGGTCACGCCCTTTGATAGTTAGATAACTTAGTTTACATAACATTCGCTTAGGTCAGTCAGGGGTTCTCAATTAATTTCGCTTCTCGTACAAATTATAAGAGTTAATTTTTAATTCATAAGTTAATGATATATTTCGGTGTAGCGAACCGCAGAGGATAAGTTAATCTGGATGTAAAAAGCTCTGAACCGGTATGAAATTATATTCATTTGTATCTCTAAGTGTTAAAAATATACTGATTCATTTCTGTCTTAGTTGATTTATCGGTAATCGGTTTAGTATCAGAGATAGGATTGTGGCAACCATGAAAAAATTGGAATTAGGATCTCTAAGCCAGGACTCGAACCCGGGGCTTCTTGCTTTCCGAGCGATTGCATTACCAATCACTACTATAGTAATATGTGGGGCCAAAATATCAGGTTTTCATGTGTTTTTGTTGCTGAAATGCAAAGAAAACTATCAAAATTTAAAAAAATGTTTTTGTTTAATCTTCAGTACAAGTGTAAATCTGGTTGTGAGGATTGCTAAACAGTGATATTATTCTATTAGTTTCTTTACTGCAATGATATTTGTTAAATTTTAATAGAAAATTTTACAAATATAGAAATAAATTTCTATAGTTATTTATTAAATACTGCCTTCAATTTCAGCTGTGCCGTTTTTGGGGCTTAGGTCAGGTGTGAAAACCCTCTTGATTCCGATCCTCTGTGACTGTGACCCAAGAGAGCCGCAACCCACCAATTGAAAATCTCTGACTAGGTCATAGGGTACGAAAGTAATTACGTTAGAACAATAGGAATCCATCTAAGTTTAACCCTTCAATCCAAGTATTATGCCTTGATTTCTGAAGGGTCTCCATGTTAAATTTTCTATTGTTTTAAGCAATTTTAAAATTTATACTTGTATTTTATTAAAATGTATAAATAAAACCTAAGACTACAGTCAATATTGAAGCCTCAAACGAAGCGGGACGGTTGCTCAGCCAATAAGACGCTTGACTCTAAAAGAACTTGGAAAACTATTAAAGGGATATGTGGTATCAACAAAAATAAAACCAGTAACATTGAACTGATCCAATGTAAAGACAAAAAAAGTCACTAAACGAAGCCAACAACTACTTTGCTAACGTTGGACAGGAACTTGCGAAAAACATCCTGTGCAAACTAAACAAAACTGAAAAAGAATTAACCAACGACTTAGACAAAAGCCTAATACTCAACCAACCATTGAACTCCTTTTACTTGACGCCAACTGACAACTATGAGGTATCAAAAATAATTAGTAATTTACGAACAGTTTCAGCACCAGGTTGGGATAAAATTGGTAATAAAATACTTAAGTCCTGTAAGATCGTTCTGGTTCCTTTGATTACTTTTATTTGTAACTTGAGCATGTCAACGAGTACAATGCCGGAGTGGCTAAAGTTTGCTGACATTTGTCCTATCTTTAAGGCAGGTGACAAAAAGTCCATATCGAACTACAGGCCAATATCCTTGTTGACTTCCCTTTCCAAGATACTCGAGAAACTTGTTAATTATAGACTTTTGAAGTTCCTTGAGAAAGAAAACCTTCTCTCCGAAAATCAATTTGGATTTCGCCATAACAGGTCTACCGACGATGCTGTATCAAACCTTATAGACCATGTGAAAGTAGAGTTAGACAAAGGCCAAAAGTGTGCTGGGGTCTTCTTAGACCTCGCAAAGGCCTTCGACACAGTGTCACAAACGATACTATTAAAAAAATTGGAACGTATGGGTGTTAGAGGAACTGCACTTCAATGGTTCAATTCATATCTAATGGGACGAAAACAACGTGTTTTTATTGATGGTATATGCAGTGATTACTCTGAGAACCACTTCGGTGTACCTCAGGGTAGCGTCTTGGGACCAACGCTTTTTCTGATTTACATCAACGACCTTAGTGACATGAGTCTCACTCAAGCTAGGGTTTTCACTTTTGCTGATGACACAGCGTTAATATTTAGTGGAAAATCGTGGGACGAGGTCGTTGATGTGGCTCAGAGCGGGCTGAGTTTGGTTTCCGACTGGCTAAATTTGAACCTTCTTACGCTGAATATTAATAAAACAAACTTTGCCTGTTTCCACATCCGCGATCATACATCTATTAATATTCCTACACATCTCATTCTTCACTCCTGCGGTGATCGTGGGGGCATCTGCAATTGTCAAACAATTAATAGAGTTAGTTGCATTAAGTACCTAGGTGTTTATATTGATGAAAAGCTCACATGGAGACAGCAAATTGACTCGGTTAGCAATCGCCTTCGCAAAATGCTGCATATATTCAAGAAACTTAGAAATTTTGCTGACGACAATACGATAAAAATGGAGTACTATGCGCTCTGCCAGTCTGTCCTTAACTATTGCATCATAGCCTGGGGAAGTGCATGTAAAACTATCTTGATTAAGGCTGAAAGAGCCCAAAGAGCCGTTCTTAAAGTTGCATACAAGAGACCGTTTCGCTACCCTACGGATGTCTTATTTGAAGAGTGTAAGGTTCTTCGAGTCAGACAGCTCTTTGTTTTATCGAATATTCTAAGGTTCCACAAAACAGCTTACAATAATCAAAAAGAAACAACAAGATCTCAAAGACGATTCACCTGGCTTGTTCCACAACTGCGAACAAATTTTGCACAAAAAAGCTACTTCTATCTTGGTCCATATTTGTACAACAAAATTAACTTATGTCTTAACATTAGTCGAGCTACTAGATTCACTTGTAGAAAACAAGTAACTCTGTGGCTACTCCAGGTAAGCTACGATAAGACTGAGGACATTCTGTGTATTCACGAATAAAGACTACCTGCAATACTACTTCGATCATAATTACAAATCTTTTCTTTAAACATTTGTACCCACCCACACTCATAAATTTTTACCCACATTTTCCAATTTATACATCCTACAAAAATCACCTACATACACTCACACACCCCCTCCCACCTTTTCCTTTCCACCACTCGTAATACATACACACTAGCATAAGTTATTACACACATAAGTTATAATTGTAAATAAGTATCCCGTTTGTTTGTTTGTTATATTAACATTAATTTATATTCAATTTCAAATAGTTAACATTAAATTAGTTTTATCTAAAAATTCTAAATTGTATTAAATTTAAAATTTTATTAAATTATACATAAATATATAAATCATAGCAGAGCGTTAGAGACTAGTTACCTACAACCTAAAGGGAATCCTAGTGTAGGGACTAGAGAACACTATTAAAAATGTATGTACATGGTTTATTTCAATAAAGATAAAGATATATAGATATATATATATAAACGTCGTGACTTGTACGAGTATCTTGAGATCCAGATTCGAGTTTTTCGTAATTTATTCGCATTATATTTAATTTGTAGGTGGCCGCTTTTAAATATAAAAAATCTAAACTCACGGAAAGTGTGCTGGGAATGGCGCCTGAGGTTTTTAGTAGGTTACGAGTAAAAAAGGGAAATTTTACTCAACAAAGCCATAAATAGTATTCTATCTCCATACAAGCGGGCCGAAACGAACCACCGCCAAAACATGGTTCAACTCGGTTTACGACAGTCGCGGTCGCACCCACAGAGTACCCTTATGTCGCACCGCAGTTACGTACGCACGTTGTCACTGTGACGTTGAAATTATGGCATGAAATTACAGGGTATGATGTGCATTGTATGATTGCTTAAATACAACTTTTATAATAATAATATAGCATTATCAAATACGTAAGCCGTCAGTTGGCAGCCTTAGGACGTTTTTAGGCGCCGAGCGGCCGTAGGTATTGATTTCAAAGACACCGCCTAGTTAAACTACTGTTGTTACCTATACTGTGACAAAGCTTTACTACTCCACAAAAGAGTTCCTTAATGATGACAAGCTACCAAGGTAGTTAGATTTTGACATATAAGAGCGTTTGAATGAATGAAAGTAGAGTGACAAACATAGACACTATTGCGACGAAAGAAGTTTATGCTGCGCAAGCTTCGATCATCGATGTGCACAAGTGGAAAGTAAAGCTCGTACGGGCCACCCCAGAAGGACATATGTCGACCAAGAGCAAAGTATAAAGTACCCGGAATAGAAGAGCTTGTATGACTAGATTTGATGTATGTAGAAGGAAAAGGGAAGGAAAAGGGGTGAATCAGGATCATGGCAGATGAAAATCTGTAGTCTCTTCTCTGCCTACTCCTCTGGAAGGCAGGCGTGAGTATATGCATATATGTTGTGTGATTTTTTAAGACATAAATCAATATATGCCATACTTATTATTTGATAACTTTAATTTGAATTTAATTTTACATTTTGTTTAGCTTAGAATTTAAGACACCTTAAAATATTTTGTGTGTGTGCCTTTTCAGGCAAAGCATAGAGAAACTGGTTCTTACGTAGGTTTGACAAATAAATTATTATGAATTATGAATTCGGTATACTTTCAACTTGCTCAGTGTACATTCCTCAGTGCAGTGTGCTTTGCGCCGAACGTTAGAACCTGGGTCATTTAAAACACTTTTGGGATGAAATCAAAACATCTCTTAATGCGATTTAGAACAAATGTAAGACCATTATATCCGTGTCACTGACTAAAATTTATTAGTTTAGGGTTCCGTGTCCAAGGGCAAAATGGAGCCATATTACTGTCGATCGGCTGTCTATCCATCTGTTTGTCTGTCTGTCGATATGTCGCGCAGCTCTCTAGCCCGTAAATGGAATGAGTTACACACCTGAATTTCGGATATTTTGTGTTGAATCTCGAATTTTAATCTTCAAAAATAAAGAAACGGGGGACCGTCAAAGTTATCAGTTTTATACCATTATGTTCCGTCCGTGCTCTATCTCAAAAAAGTAATCAGGAATTTGTAATTTTTGTGTGATATCGTGTTACCAAATCCCCAATTGCCGGGCACATATTCCACATATTCTACCGACCCTACTGAACCACTTTTCCCAAGAGTCATACCCGCGGACACCCTTAGTTTAGGAAATAATTGAGTTCCAAACAAAAATGCGTGAACTCTAACGCACCGACGTACGGGCGAGTTTAGAGAGAGCGTCGTCCGTGAAACCTCCAGCTGTTTGAGGTCAACGTTCTCTCTAACGGTGCGTTAGGGTTCACGCGTTTTTGTTTGGAACTCAATTATTTCCGAAACTAAGGGTGTCCGCGGGTATGATTCTTGGGATCAGTGGTTCAGTAGGGTCGGTAGAATATGTGGTTTCATTTAATGGTCGCACTCTATTTACACCCGGGATAAAACAGACTGGTGACGGGCAGCGGCGTCACTGGCGCAAGGGTTTCGGCACCGCGCTCACCAACCCACCTGCCCAGCGTGTGTGAGTATGGGCATTTCTTCCTGGAGGACCGCCGAGAGTGGTGAAATGCCGGAAAGGCCTATGTCCAACAGGCTGATGGATGGATGGATGGAAATATTTATGAATCAAAATTTAGTTGGTTAAGTATTCGGTAACGGAGCCCTAAAACTACATTATAAATTTGCGGTTTCAGTACTTGTTTTTTTAAATACAGTATTTGGTAACACGATCCATCCATCCATCAGCCTGTTTCGTCCACTGTGTACCCCTTGCTCTAGCCTTCCTAACTTAGTCTACTCTAATCTACAGCCCTACTAACCTATAGCTAACCTAAAGCCTAGTCCTACGGAACCCTAACTGTATTTAGTTATTACCTACCTATCTCCAAAAAGATACCTTAGATAATAGGAATGTTTTGATTTATTTTTTGGCCAAGTGATCGTCTAGTGTCTACAGCAGAACCCAACTCTGTGAACCGTTTGCATGTAACCCTAGTTCTTTTTAGAGAAACTTGGAATGAACTATCTAACATGGCCCTAAATATACCTATATAACCTATCTCAACTTGTTACACAACGCAGTTAAAACTATTATATACCTAACATAATTCAACTGTAAAGAAACCACAGTAAAGTGTCCATATTATGTACCTATTGGTTGCTAGTTATAGCCATGTATGATAAACCAGGAATAATCACAACAACTCGTAAATTAGTAATCCAAAACTGTAGATCTGCTAAACCCCAATAACTTAATTTAACTTATGTATTTGAACTATACCGGATAGCTTAAGAATGAAATAACTTTTACATGATAATAAGAGCTGTAATTTACAAGATATTGGAAGATAATTTTCTCAAGCAAATTAAGGTTCGCTTAAACATAATATCTGTTATTTCTCTGTATTTAATTAATAAAGTACTGTTTAGTAAAGAATCTTGGTTGCTTGAAGGAAAGTTCTTTTTATTTAAGTTGTGAAACTTTGATGGAAATAAATTGATACAAAATGGTTGTTTTAATTTATAAGAGAAACCTAGTCAAATAAAGGAGATACTTTGTCCATAAATTTAGAATTAATTATTAATTAATTACGGTTTTATTTAAAAGGTAAATAGCTAAGATTTTGAACCCATCAGCTACGTGTTCAATCATACCAGAACACTAATCATCATATGGAAATCTTTTATTTACCTTTATACCCTCAATAATACCTCTTTTTTTTTACCACCAAACAAAATACCTAGGTTTCTTTTATAAAACCTACATGATAATTACCAAAATTTACCAGTATTTCAACCAAGATAAATTTACCTTTATGTAAATGAATTTAATAACTAATCCTTGTCTTTATTACTAGGAAGTTATATCTGTAAATAATGGGAAATGAATTCTTTCCTTCCATTCTACATAAAACACAGCCCTTCTCATCAGAGGAAACTACATTAAACCCCGAATTGAATAATTTCAATATTTTACCAGAAAACCATGTTTAGGTCTATTTGAACTTGACTTTTAGTTCAAAATGATGTATAAATTTTATACCAAGTCTACTTATTTTTGATTACCTGTTCTACCCCGTGTGGTGTATAGAAACAAGGCATGGCTATCTTTGCCAGTTTGAAGGGATAAATTTTCCTTCCTTAGCACAAACGAATACATCATTATAATTATCAATATACAAGCGAATATGGGCTATTGAAATTATTCCTGTTTTAAAATTCATTATAAATTTAATTAGAAGTACAAAATGTTAGGTACTTTCCTGTACAATACTATAATAATATCAAGTCCCTTCTTGGACTAGAGCTTAAAGCAGGATTTAGAACTAAGCTCTCATATAGGTAAAGAGAACTGAAGCTACCAGGTGTGGAAGCTGTATACTGAAAATAGTTCAGGCTCTAGCATTTGCCTACCGGTAGACTAACCAGGCGATGGTAAGTAAGTACACTTCACTTATAGATTCTTCACAGCTGAATTTTACAACTTTATTATGTGAAGGTATTCTAATTGAATTTATACCTAGTTTAAATTGAACCTGACTCAAGACTTATTAAGTTGATTATGAAAAATGGAATAAAACCCAGAACTATGACTTTATAGTCCCTCAGTAATGGTATTTTAATAAAATGCTGGACTTCCTTGTCCCTTAGGTAAATCTCTACTTCGATATTAAAACTTGTTCACTCTATAAAGGAACCAGGAACATTAACTCAAACTATAATCTCTTCAGATAAAATTAGAGTTCCATGAACTTATGAAACCCTAACATAATTGAGCCCTAAACTTCATGGTAGAATTAAATCCTACAACAAGAATTCTGTTTCAAAGTAAAGGAGTCAAGTTATTGGAGATCCCCGACCTACATAACCCCATGGCTTTAAATTCCTGACCTACTCCCAACTATTTCAAGAGGACGCCTAATTAAATTCCCTTCTATCTATGAAGTTCCTATCAGTGGTCTATCACCTACTAGTAGATTTCTCTACCAAGTTCCTACTCCCTGCCTGTACTTGTCCCTAAATTATAAGACTTCCTAGTCGACTTCTCGTGTATACTTACCTTTTCAAAAGAACTAGAGACCCGAATCTCACATTTAACGTTTAATTGTGTGGTGTGTAATGAGTGATAGCTCATCCCGGTGTAAGGAGGCTACCCCTATCTAATCGAAAGAACGGTTCGAGGTGAGTCACTTCCTCTAAGTTTACCTACGGGTCCCTATGACACGTGTTTTTGAGTGATGTCGGCAATGGGACTGGGGTCACGCCAATGACAACACTCGGCCCTACATAAGCTGTGTAATATATAAATATATAGACAAGACCAACCCAGTATTTCTAATGGTTCGGGACAGAGTGCATTACGCTCGGTCCGCACGAGAGACCCCCATTGCAAACCAAGAGATATACCGGAGTTGAGGGACTAGATCCAGACTGTAAAGCTGGTGTGACGCTGTCCCAAGCGTCAGCCCTGCCGAAGCAGTTAAAAAACCATAATCCCAGCGTTTAACACCGCAAGGTGTTGGGACGATGATCCCAGAATACGTCATTCTGTGAGACCCTGCCTAACTCTTCTCGCAATTTCCCAGCTGCTAAAACCTATACAACCCCGGTACTCCACCGCTTTCCTCGTCCGGCAGTAGCAAAGCAGAGACCATACTCCCTCCCCATGACAAACCCCTTACAACCCTAAGCTTCATTACAACTACTAAATTTACTTTACGATACGGATCCCGAACTACGTGTATACCGAACCCAAACGACACGGTCCCTAAGCTGATAACTCCATCTCCCTACACTAAAGCTTTATTACGACCGCGACGCGTTTCTGGACGTTGATAAACACTAGATAAATCGCGAACTGCTCGTATTCTACTTCCAAACGACGCTCGACCTAGCTGATATCTCCATCTCCCTAAGCTACAACTCCAACATGACCGTGGCACACTCCCGATTTCCGACGAATTCCCGGTAAATTAATTTACACGTCCAGAAAATCAATCAACACAACAAATGAAAAATAAAACCCTCCCAAAACCAACTAAACTTGGAACGTAAACTCCACCTTTGATAATGGTACGCCTCCTCGAAACTCCAGGAACAGAAAAAGCCCCGCTATAATTTTCCACCTCTACTTATACCACTCGCGCAAGTCATAATAATTCTCAGCGATCATCAGACATCATGTATCATCGTCGTCCATCGTGAAGTATCGTTGGTCATTCGGCAACATTCGGCACCAGTCCCCCCCGACTTAGAGACGCCACCGTGAAAAACTCCAGCAAGTGGGAGAGAGAAAGACAATTTCAAGTGAATGATAAAGGGAGACGCACAAACGCGTCGCAATTAGACTTATTTGCGCATGTGCGAAAGGTGAGGAAGAGAGGGACGTACAAACGCGTCCCAACATTTCCCTTATATGTTTTCAACCTTTATGTACTTTACTACAAAGTCCATTTTCCTTTTAAATTCCACCAATTTTGTTTTAGCTGCGCGGAAGCGATGCGAAGTTGCTGCTTAGGCAATTTATTATTATTTGTTGCTAGCCGTGGTTTGATTTATCTCAATATTCAATTTGCAAAGTTTGGAATGAAATAAGCATTTCCTTTCACATTGCTAGAACCAAGTTAACTATCTCATGCAAGAATATGGTCTTCCTACAGACATCAAGTAAATTATGTAGCTCTATATTCCACAGCTTTTTAGGGTTCTTTCATGAATTGAAACCAAATTATAGTAAACTAACTCGATTTCGAGTACATTAATTCGAATAATAAACATACTTTTACACTAGTCTCCCAGGAAACCTGACAGAGACTTCAGAACTCCATCCGCCACGACCCTGACACACCTATTTTAATGAATTCCCATCTGTAAATCAGTTTCTTTGATTATTAAAGAATAAATTAACATATTACCTGTTTTGTTACCTAGAACATACAAATTTCTGCTACTCATCATTCTAATATTTATTTGTGAATCGAGACGGGAAGCCTAATAAAGTCTATCCCGTCACAACTGCTGACCATAGGCCTTTCCAGGATTTCGCCACTCTCGGCGGTCCTCCTGGAAGAAATGCCCATACTCACACACGCTATGCAGGCGGGTAGGTGATCGCGGTGCCGAAACCCTTGCACCAGTGGCGCCGCTGCCCTTTACCAGTCTGTTTTATATAGGTCCCAGGCAATGGTGGGCCGCCTGGTTTTGCCTGAGAGCTGTTCTCTTACTCTCCCCCGAATAACTTCGGGAGGATTTGCGAGTAAGATGGTGGTACCTCCACAGTCGAGCCCGGCATCAGCTCTACCACCTATATTTAATTAATAACTTTTCGTATTTTTATATTTAATTTATTAAAATAAACTCATTTTAATGATACGGAACACTTAGGGCGCGAGTATTACTCGCCCTTCAGCGTTTTATTTTTGTGATTATTTATGTTCAGTCTGCGTCTGTGGTTCGAACATCTAATTTCAATCTGCGTGCTACAGAAGGCACGTAAATAATCGTCGGTGCAAAGTGGGTGTACAAGTGGAGACTCTGATATGCATTTGGCAGATCACACACGGAACCACTTGTGACACCCTCTCAGAGATAGATCTCTGCACAGATGTACAAAAAAAGAGGACGGAGTCGTCGCTAACAAACAATTGAAGTACAGCAACACAGATGGAAAATAGGCTTACTGTGATGTGAATGTGTGCGTTGCGGGGCTCGTACGTACACGCAAGTAGGTTTACTATTGGGTGCTTCAATTGTTGGTTGTCGAAATTCCTTCCGCCTTGTTTTGTACTTCCATGATTTCTCAAATGACGAGGTGAAACCGACTCTCCCAAAATGCAAGTTTGTAGTTAAGTTATTCCCGTCACACTTTTCAAACTAAGCAACAACTTAAGAGCTTGTCCGACAAGCAGCGAACTTGCGAGCAAGTTGTGACTGACTAATCAGATGTTGGTGCCGATTGATCCATCCTGTCAAGGCGGGGTTGCCAGATGTGACGAAAATCTACAGATGGAATAACCTTTCAACAGAATATCTGCAACAGCCTCCGCTGTAATCATAGACGTATATATAAGTGTTTAGGGAGTCCAATCCCCCCGCCTTTTAGGACCTATTTTAGATAAGTGACTACATTTTATCATAAAATATTAAGTTTAAATTAATAAATGTTAAATAAACATTTTTTGTACCAGGTTGTAATAGCTCCCTCCATCTAAATCCATCTGCAATTGTTGTAATAATATCTTTAATTTGACAAAGTTTAAAGTTATTTCTTTGCATACTTAATTCATAAAATCCGACCTTCACTTAATTTGGACCAATTATTTAGTTACAGTTCTTAACATTATTCTGTAATATAATATGTATTTTTTTTTCGAAATGTTTACTCTGATAACTTCGGAATTAAACCGGCCCTTAATTGTGGGTTTCAAGGTTACCAGCAGTTATAGCCCTCCATAGAAGTCAAAATAAGTTTATCGGATACAAATGTACTGAAATCTTAAGGGTGTATAATACTTCACTTCGCTTCGCATGATCCTGTTTTATACCAACAAATACTGCAACAATCACTCTGAACTTGATATATGATAAAGTTGAGGACCAATGTCCATGCTGTTGTGAAAACGTTAAAAAGTTACCTCCAAACCGACAGCATTCAATGAGTACTTGAAATTAGATCTGAAACTTGGCATAAAATAACTGATATTAGTATAAAGCCGCTGCAGAATGTAACATAAAAATGAAAAAAACGATCAGTGTAGCCGCGATTTCAAAATAAGTGATGATGTTTTTGCGTGCGGGGCATCTGATATTAGAGTAGGATAGACGGTTAAAAAACAGAAACGTTAGAGCAGGACTGCGAATTGAGGTATTATGGGCCCTTAAGGAAACCGCATAGTCTACTGATCATACTGAACAGCTTTCGCAACCAAACATACCTGCGGAAATGAATCAATATTTTCACGTTTCCTTACATTTTCCTTCACTTCGGGGGGGAGTAAGATGGAGCGGTTTATTTTTACGATTTTCCCTGAGAGTTTGCATAAGTAAAATAATTTGGCCAAGTTCTGTAAAAAAATGATAAATAACAACAATATAGGTGCCATAGCAACATCAAGGCGTCAAAAAAGCAGCTAGAATGATAGCGCCTGTCAAATAATTTGGCATTATTTAAGTACGGAAACCAATTTTTTTTTTTACAATATAGTATTCATACCCATCTGACCAAATTTGAAACTTATCTGTATTACCATCTTTAAGATAGAGCTGAAACAAATAACCTTGAAAAAAATGGCATTTTTTCATGGTTTCTTTTATGACCATCCACATTGTTTTCCATGTTTTTTTAATTTTTATTGTTTATTTGTGGTAGACACCATAGTAATACGAATTCTGTGAAAATTTCAACTGGCTACCTCTTACTGCTGAAGCCGTAGACCCCTGTGACAGATAGACGGACAGACAGACAGTGGAGGCTTAGTAATATGGTCCCGTTTGGCACCATTCGGGTACGGAACCCGAAAAATCAGAAAACAACGCTTTTTGCACGTCAATCGTCATTGAAATTTGTTACAAAATCTGGCAACATTGTCGGTAAGATGAGCTTGTGTCTGTAGCCAAAGTTTAGAAACCACTTCCCAGCGTCATGTCGGTTTCGATCACTCCCGCTGATTGTGGCAGATTTTAATCTTGAAACTTTAGAAGTTTGAGAACCATCGATTCGCTGCTTAATTCGCGTACGATTTTAAATTCCAAACATTAAATTTGCTTTACTAAGATTACATTAACATAAGAAAATTGTTAAATAAATTGACAAAAAACTTTATAAAATTTATAACATTTAGTAATTTTTCTTATCAAATCCTGGAATCAATTATAAAAATACGTTTATCAAAATATAACATGCATATGCTCTCGTGTTCCAGAGGGATGGGCAGAGACTACAGATACGTGGGACGCACTATAAGTTTCCGGAATGAATATGAAAAAATACTATTAAAGGTACAAAATTAATTTATTGTTTTTCAAAATAATCTCCCTTGGCGTCCTTGCACTTTTTCATTCGATCAAACCAGTTTTGAAAACTTTTGTGCCACTCCCCTGTGGTGACCTCTGAAACGTGTTTTTCATACTCCTCGACAGCCTCTTCTGGTGATGAAAATCGTTGACCGCGTAATTGGTTCTTAATTTTTGGGAACAGAAAAAAGTCACAAGGTGCCAGGTCGGGACTGTATGCAGGATGACTCATGAGTTCTACATTTTTCGTCTTCAAAAAGTCGTTTGTCTGTCTGGCCGTGTGAGAACTAGCATTGTCGTGGTGCAGGATGATACGGCGTTTACGGTTATTTTTACGGAGTTCGTCAATAACTTCCGGCAAACAAATGGTCGTGTACCAGTCACTATTCACGGTACGACGATTCTCTAAAGCAACAGTAGCCACGTGTCCAATTTTATTAAAAAAAGAAGCAATCATCCGCTTAGATGCACTTGTCACGCGCGCCACTTTGGTTGGTTTCGGCTCATCTTGAAAGACCCATACGCTCGATTGCTGCTTTGTTTTGGGATCGTAGCAATAAATCCATGTTTCGTCACCTGTTACTATGTCCCACACCAAATTTGACGCACCTTCGTTGAATCTGGTAAGCATGGCACTGCACCAAGTGACGCGGTCCGTTTTTTGAGCCTCGGTCAAGTTGTGTGGGATCCACCGCGAGCACAGCTTTCTCACACCCAAATGTTTAAGTAGTATTGATTGTATTTGACTCATGCCTATTTCTAAGGATGAGCGAATTTCATGGTAGGTCACATGCCTGTCTGTTTCAATCATACGGCGCACAGCATCGATGTTTTTGTTGGTCACAGCGGTGGACGGCCGACCATCGCGAGATTCGTCACTGAGATTGATACGACCACGCTTGAATTCTGCAAACCAGCTATAAACAGTCGTCTTGCATGGTGCTTCATTGCCAAAAGCTGTTTCAAGCCGAGCGATGCTCCGTTGAGCTGTCAAATTACACTTAAAATCGTAGAAAATCGTACTACGAAAATTTTCCCGAGTTAAATCCATGTTGATGCAGACACACAATTTTTTAAATGGCGCCACAAGGTAAAAACAAAAGACAGTCAGATGAAACAAACTGCATTCTACAGCCAAAGAGTTCTATTTTCAAATGTTGCAATAAATTTTTAAATATTGTTTATGTAAGTGGCCAGTTCCGGAAACTTTTAGTGTTACCTATGTACCTACACACCCCTTTCGCCACAATCTGTCATACAAGTTCTTCTACTCCGGGTTCTTGACTTTGCCCTTTATCAGTATGTCGCTAATTTGGTTGGCATACGTCCTTATAGGTTTTCTTTAGTTATTTTAGGGTTCCGTAACCGAAGGAGACTCGCGTGTATCTTTTAATTGCGAGTAAGATGAAAACTATTATCGACAGTTTTTGGCTTGGCAGTTATTTTATCAACATCCTTTATAGCCCATATATTGACCAGGGTTACTACACTGATCAATAAAAACGTATCCGAATCCTTTGAGTGGTTCTCAAGTTAAAACGGAACAGCCAGACAGACAAAAAATCTTATTAGGGTTCCACACCTCAAAAGAAAAAAACGGAAACCTCATAGGAATCGTTTAGAATCATTTATTCCAATATACAACAAGATAAACTTACAGACTAAATATATCCAAAACGCTTATTTGCTATTTTACAAATAGGATCACTTTGTTGTGCGTCTGTCCATCTGTCTGTCAAGACCCTTTATCTCGGAAACGCGTAAAGGTATCAAGTTGAAATTAAAACCATTTACTCAAGTCTACAGTCCCTTGAAGCTGTGAAAAATTCTAAGTTAACGTAAAAAAAGATACGGCCGTTTATGCCGCAAAAAATGTAAATTTTGACACTATCAAGGTGTACCAGAACGAACCTCGGATCGAGGCGTTCCGTTAGCACTCGCTAACATTTTGTGGTAAGGTGGTGCCACTACCTTCGGATTACTATTGATGTCTTGATATTAGCTGAGGGTGGAAGCGACATCTGCTTAATATGTGGGAAACTCTTGAGTTCGGAGGTAGATTAGGTTCATTGAAAAGAATGTTACAACAAACATAAAAGTATCAGGTGTTTAGGTTAGATGGCATTACTTCCGGGATTAGAAAATGAAACAGACCTTATTTCCTTATTTTACTCAGGAAATGAAGAAGTAATGTTCAAATAAATTCCGGATGTTTTATTCTTAATGTTTGGAAGCAGGGAAAGAGTGAAAATTACGTGAATCGAGTAAAGATGTTGTTTCTATACTAAATTACGCGAACATTAAATTCGCGCCGAAAACGGGTATTTCATGGCTATGTATCGTGCATGGAATTAAAGATTTTCGGGTGTCTACAGTTGCTAAGCGAAATGGGTCCACTAAGCGAGGAGAAGAAATGTCTTTTGAGGAGAGAGATTTGGGGGGCTTTACACAAGTAAGGAATGCAGAAGGCGGGCTATGGGGGCGCAGTAGCGGGAAATTGGGTAAACTTTGATTCAAGAAGTTCCGTCATAATTCGCTGTCTTTCCGTCATAATGGCGCTGTTATTGTTAAATTGCCAGAGCCCGCTAGAATTTAGTATTGGGGGAAAAGAGGGCGACACTGCGCATCTTGCAATAAACTCATGAACTTTGGTATAGTACAGATTAGGTGAATTGGTTTTAAGGCTATGTCAAAAGTACCACTTGTTTCAGCTAGGTGGCGTATTTAGCAAAGCAGTAAAGGAAACAGATTCCATTTTCGTATTTTAATTCAAAATAAAGTAAAACCTGCTCAAATGAATTTTAGATATTTTCATTATCTTAATAATTGGTGGTAAGGAAAATTAGAATCACGAAAAATACTATTTCAAGCTAAAAAGGAAAACATTATGATTGCTGTAGTCCGGATGTCGGCGTTGAGATTTCATGACCATATAAGGTAATACGGAAATGAGAGAATGCGTGGGCCGTGGATACGGGGAGTGACAAGAAGTGAGCGGGGTATGGAAGAATCGGCGTGGCTTGGCGCCGGGAGTGATTCGATAAAAGTGGTTGTAGGGCGGGAACGGCTCTCAGTCTTTGGAGGTCAGTCTTCGGAGTTCAGTCTTCGAGGTCCGTCAAGCGAGGTACAAGTGCAGTAATTAGTCGCGAATTTATTTTCATGGGTTTTAATTTTATCAGGGCGTTTATTTTATAGTCATATCTATTTGCTCGGGGTTATTTTCTTCAAAGTTCTGTCGGAATTATTTAAAGTGTGGAATACTTTTCGAGAAAGTGCAGTTTAAATTTAGAGATCCGCGAGTGTTTGTTCGAGGCGTTTTCCGTAAAAGGACGAAGATGTAGATCGGTTATAGGGTATTCCTTTTGAGGCTTGTTTCAAATGATTTCCTAAGAATTCTGGGGTCTGCTTTATATTTTAAATAATATAAGGTAAAGCTGGATGTTGCGGCTGTGAAAGGCTTTGAGCCCTAGGGCTCGGCTGGCCGGGGGAAGGATGGAAAAGGCCTCATTAAGAATCGCGGTTATTAATTTGTGTTATATCGTTCAGACTAGTTCTCGGGACGCGGATATCAGACCTGGGCGTGGGGTTTTGTAGTTTACTGGGTTTTGGTAATAGTGAGGGGATATTAGCGCGGGAGCTACTCGGTGTTTCGAGCGTGGCAAAGGTGGGTGTCTCTGGGTTTAGTTAGGGGTATTTTTAGTAGGCTTGACGGCTAATAGGTAGGGAAAATATGTGATGCTAAACAAAGAGACGTCTCTTTGGGGATTTGATACGAGGGTAACCTAACGGAGTCGACAACTCGTATCTTATCCTTCAACCTCTCCGGAGGGGCAGTCGTTTTGAGATGACGCTGCAGCGGTTTAGTTATACCGTATAATATCTCCCATTTCTGACGTTACCATGTGATGTTGCCTGGGCGATCACGAGAGAAGTGTGAACCGGACATTGCCCCTCCAGGTTATCATCCGTGGCGCAGTCTTGGTCTTTATGTATATATTAATATATTTATCACACAACCATATAGGGAACTTCCGGTCAGTTGGGTGAGGCCCTTACCTTGAATCACCCGCTGACTGGCACGGAGAGTTTATAGGCAGTAGGTACACGTAGAGGAGAAAACTCGCCTCGCTTCTTTATTTTAGACTAGTTGAGGGATGTGATTTCCGCTGTGACTCTTTGGGAATCACCGCACAAACACAATTAAATGTAAATGTGAGATTTTATCTCTAGTTTTGGGTTTTACACATTTGGCAGACTATGAATTCTCATTCTAGGTACAAATGTTAGGCAGGTAAAGTTTGGATAGTCAATTTAGTCAAGATATTTGTTAGGATGCATTACACACTCACACAATTAAAAGTAAATGTGAGATTTTATCTCTGGTTTTGTTTTACACCAAAATAGGCTGAGAATTCTCTTGGCTATACCTGGGCAGCCAGATCAGTCAAGGAACTTGCGGGAATGCTAGGACGTTACAAGGAATCTTAGGATGCTAGAATTTCACGTAGGGTTGCAAGGACGATAAATTGATTAGAACACAGTCAGGTATTATAGAAAAATGTAGGACGGTAGAATTGTGCTCAGAGAAAGTAGGGTTCTGAAGGTTGTAGGCTCCTGGTAGTGTAGGTTTTAGTCAATTATGTCTTGGTGTTACACGTAGGTAGGTACGTTCAGGTTAGGATCCGTAGGCTTTGAAGGTTTTCAAGGGGGTAATTCTTGTAGAACCACGGACTGGTGAAAATTAGGTCAGATAGGTAGGCGGATATCAGCTAGGTTCCAGATTTTAGTTTGAAAAGAATAGGCGAAATTCAGAAGTTAATAAAGGCAGAATTTGTTTAGATCAATCTTGTAACGACGTGTCGAAAGCATTCAGTGGAAAGCCTCCCTGATTGTCTGGTCGAGAAAGCCCTTTAAGTTACGGAAAGTTATTTTGTTGTGAAGTAAAGATAAGTAATGTTTTGCTCTTAATTTGCTATCAGATAGATTAAACCTGTGATCATCGTTCTCTGATTAGATAAAGAAGGTTCGACCTCAAGCTCAGAAACACTCCTACTTACACGAGTGTCTAGTTTTTCAAGATACCCTTTTATTGAGATAAATAAACTGCTTTGGTGTGAGAACTATCAGTTCAGAGTTTGGAGCAAAGTCCAGTTCTAAGTCTTAATTACAGTAAATAATTCTGGAATCATAATTTCCTTGTAAAAAAGGAAGATTTCAGTATAAATGAATTTACCAAAGTAAATAGCTTGGTTTCCATAGAAAAGGAATGATTTCTATTTGTGAATAATATTGCCTGAAAAATAAAGGTAATGAGTAGATGCATTTGTTCATACTAAGGGAAAATCCCACCCTTTTAGCCAAGCAATGCCGTGCTAATAAGAATCTTCTGTATACCAAACGGAACAGAAATCTTAGTTCGTCAAGTGTGAATAGATATATCTCTCCTTGAATTAATATTCTCAAGCACAATGTGGCCGAGAGATAGCCTTAAATACTGCTGAAACTATTCTGGATCTAACAAGGAAACCAGCTAGCTGAAATTATATCTATCTGAGTGAGACATCTTTCATATAATTATGGCTTTGATTCTGAGACATCAGAACGGCTACTTACTAACTGGAATTCAGAAGAATTGAAATTAGTCAGAATAGTAGAACCGAATTAGTTACCTGTATGACTGAATTAATCCAGTATTGACTGCTAATAAATTTCTGTTAGAATAAACTACCTTAGAGCTGTTCTCATGTAGAAATCAGTAGGTTCAGAGATTGGATATGTGATAAGGAGAAGTATGCAGCTTTTACTGAAGTAATTAATATTTCACAGTAAGGTCACGATATTTAATTACGAGTAGGTACGCCTTGAGGTTTCTTAGTGATTCTTCCTCCAAGGTGTGTAGACAGGGAATCACTGTTCTTAGGTTTTCTTAAAATAAATAATGTACAATAGAAACAAACTAAAGTCTTATCATTTAAAGACTACTTAAAGATTTTATAATGAGACTATAGTAGTGTTTGGTAGAAATTAAAGACTTGCCAACATGAACGATTTACTATTACAAAGTAACAAATCTTACAAATATTCAGTATAATAATACTGCCTTATCAAATTACAATATCTAAGTACTTAGTGCCCTGTAGCACGGTACAAATAATGTATCATCAAACTAAATGCAAAATTAAAGTCTATAATAATATAAAGTATTAAATCACAATTTCAAATAAACTATATAAAATCTTTGTTAAATAATTAAATCACAATTTCCAATAAAACTAAATAAAACCTTTGTTCAAAAAAATTCACGGGTTATTCCCCATCCGAAAGGTAAGGGCTTTTATGTTCGACTTATACTCTTATTATCTAGGAGTATAATCTTCTCATCTATTACTTTACTTAAGCAGAACCATAGAAGCTTTTGCCTTTACCGAACCCAAATTAACCGGTAGGGGCTATTAAACAAAAAACATAAAATTGCGGTATCTTCTAGATGAATTATATTTAGTTTCAGTTTCTCCTCTTACTCTCTTACATAAGCCTGGTCAATAGGTGATATTCTCTTGGATAGTTTCAATTCAGTATTGACATCATATAATAACTTAGCTAGGCGCAGATGTTATTCTATTTACTAGGGTCAGAGGAACTATTTACTTCTCGGATACTTTAGGTAATTTAACTAGACTTATTAGGAAATGTTGAGTTCGGATTCATTCTTATTATCACTAAAAGAACTAGGGTTACTTAAATACGGTTCACAACGAGGGGTCCTATCACAGCTGCTAGACGATCATTTGGCCTAATACTAGACTAACACCCTCCAAACCTTGTTTGTATTTATAACTAGTTCAAGCTACATGTGAGAAGGTAGAGTGGGTAGGCAGTGAGATGGAAAGTGTAGTTAGCAGAAAAGTTGGTAGGTAGGTGAGGTTAGTGTGTTAGTGTCTTAGATGTGGGGGGGAATTGTTTCAAAGGGAATTAAAATTTATAGGGTATTTTCCGTTGACTTAGAACTATGAAATTTGGCAAGTAATACCGTCTAATAGTGCAAGTATTGGAAAAAATCTTAAAAATATTTATATTTGTAATTAAATCATTGAAAAATCATGAAGGTTAAGCAACGGTATGCGCGGTCATAATTGTACGAAAGAGGTGACCAAATCTTTTTATAGATTATTTTTAAACTTTTACTAATTTGTACGAAACCCTCGGTAGGCGATCCCAACTCGCCCTTGTTTTTTTTTTTTTTTACTTTTCCTCAGTCAACTAATAACCCATTTATTTAAGGGCCCGCTATCCCTGACATTGAGCACCTCATTTTGTGTCAGGTTGAATTGAACTTTATGACGTTTAATTATTGTTTTGAAATAAACTTTAAACAAAAAAATAATAACCGACTTCAAATTTTATAGCAGACATTTACTAAAAAGTTTAAAATAATTACATACTCTGACCCATGGTACCAAAGTACCGCTTTGGCCGACTTCTTTCTTCCCTAAACGTATGTTCTCTAGAAGTCGGCGCTCTCACATTGGTTTTTGTGTTCTGTTCTACGGAGAATGCACCAACTTTTAGATAACATATGTTTCAGGAAGAAAGAAGTCCGCATTTTGGTACAATGGTAATTATTTTTTCTCAAAAATACATTGTAATATTACCATTACATACTGTAAAGACCTATCAGGAAATACTTCATACTGGCGAGCTATTAAAAGTGTCCAGGAAGTCTGAATATCTCTCCAGGAAATTCGTATTAGAATCCATTACATACCATGTGTTTACAGAGTACATTTCATACATTTAATTTTTAAAACTATCTGTGACTACATATGTTGTTAAGAGACTAAGGAGTTTGGCAATCATAAGGTTTTAAGCGACCAATTTACAAAGAAAAATAAAATGAATTACAATTTCACGTTTAGAATGTAAAAATGTTTGCTGTATTTTATAACTGCAATAACAATAACAAAAATATATATATGTTTTTTATTTTATAGGTATATTTAAAATGATTGAATACTTAAACCTTAACCTTGTCGTGGTAGAGGCTACAGTAAACCGTATTTTGTGAAAATTTCATTTTTATACCTATTACGGTTAAAGCTGTGGACCCCTGTGATAGACAGACTTAGTAATAGGAGGCTTAGTAATAGCAGAGAATATAAAGTATTACTCCAGTAATAGGGTCCCGTTTGGCACTTTTCAGGTACGGAACCCTAAAAACTACAACAAAATCTCTAGTCGCTCCACCCTTAGTAGGAGAACTTGAAGAACCCCAATTAACCCACTCGCTAGTATATTTCACTCTTATTCATACATAACTAACAAAAGAAACTGAAGTTTACTAGTTAGTGAAACTTAACTATTCATCATACCTAAGTTTATTATTTACCTGGTAGTTTTGTTCATTTCCGAAAACTTGTGAACTAATGTTGCTTCCTGGTTTTCATTCGTGGTTCCTTTTTTGAAAATTTAAATTTTAGAAAAGGAGTAAAACATACCTTTTGAAATTCCTACTAATATTATAAATGCAAAAATATGTATGTTTGTTTGTTTGTTTGTTTGTTTGTCTGTCTGTATGTATTTGATGAAATTTGGAATGAAGATAGTTTGAGACCTTGGGAAGGACATACGTTATAAAAAGTGTTAATAAAATAACCCACAGACCGAAAACAGGGCAAAGATTGAATAAACAATTTTAACTCGGGAACCACTTAATAGCTGAACCGATTTTGATGAAATTTGGAATGAAGATAGTTTGAGACCCTGAAAAGGACATAGGCTGTAAAACGTGTTCATAAAATACCGCCTAGGCTGAAAATGGGGCAAATATTGAATAAACAATTTTAACTCGGGAACCACTCAATTGATTTGGATGACTTTTTTTATTTTATTATCATTGTATTATTATTATTATTATTTTACTGAAAAAACTCGAAAACATAGGGATACGCGGAATACCTCTCTAACTTCTCACTGACCACTTGACAGATAGGTCACAAATGGTTAAGATCGGGGAGTATCTAAGTTCCGAAGAAAGTATCACCTACGGCGTGCCACAGGGCAGCGTACTTGGACCGACTTTGTTTCTGATTTACATCGATGGTCTCTGTCGCAAAAAACTGAAGCAAGCGCAAATTATAACCTTTGCGGATGACACCGTTATTGTCTTCACTTGTAAGACGTAGAGTAGGCTAAATAAGGTGCCCGAAGATGGTTTTGCAAAAATTCACAGTTGGTTGAATGAAAATTTACTGACTCTCAATCTGGAAAAAACTAAAGTACTAACTTTTAGTATTCGTGAACGTACTCAACCCCCTGGAGCCTTTTCTGTTAAAGTTCATTGTCATGGTTGCATTAATACCTCCTCGTGTCACTGTTATATCCTATCTAACGCTACTTCAGTAAAATATCTTGGTGTCATCATTAACAGAAACCTCTCTTGGTTGGAACATATTGAGGCTTTAACAGCTCGTGTGCGTAAGCTAATCCATGTTTTCAAAAACTTAAGGCACATTGGTGACTCTGCTGTACTAAAGGGCGTTTACTACGCCTTTTGTCAGTCTATAATAACATACTGTTTGCCTGCGTGGGGTGGCACACACAAATCCAAGATTTTAAAACTTGAAAGAGCACAGAGGGCCGTTCTTAAAGTAATCAATTATAAA
Organism: Ypsolopha scabrella; assembly: GCA_910592155.1. NCBI lineage: Eukaryota > Metazoa > Arthropoda > Insecta > Lepidoptera > Ypsolophidae > Ypsolopha > Ypsolopha scabrella. The sequence continues at coordinate 23,616,878 of OU342976.1, forward strand.
CCCTATAAATACCCGACAAAGGACCTCTATGCTGAAAATTCGGTCCTAACGGTAAGCTCTTCATCAGAGATGCCATAGTAAACCTACACAAAAACCCGATTGAACTTTTTGGTAAAGATAGACGTAAAGATATTGTTTTTAAAATACCACACTGCAGAACCGCCTTTGCTCAAACCTTTAGTCGGTTTTTGGGACTTTTTTTATATAATAGACTAAGTGCATCTACAGAATTAAAACAATTATCTTTACAGTCTCTGAAACCAGCCCTAAATATCATGTTGGGAAGCTTGGACTATGATAATACAGAAAAGTTATTGGTAATAATTAAATAAATTTAGTCTTTTTTTATAATTCTGTACTACACCGGGATACAAAAAACAGTCAATAACAATAATAATAATAGTAAAAGTAATTTTACATACGTCATTTTACTTTCTCCAACTACACAAATCAACACAAAATACATACACTGCAACTCATGCACCACTCAACTATATGTTGAGATGTCCACAACATACACAATATTTGCATGCATTTATATAGTTATATTGTCATATTAAATATCCTGTATTAACTGATTATTATATAAAAACCCGTATATCACTTATTTATTATGTTTTATTTACCAAATTTAGACTACACTATACCAGGTAAAATCTTCGGTTGGTTTAGGTATAGTATACTTAAACCAATCGAAGATTATAAACGGCGAGCTATCCGACCGTCAAACAGTTTATACTAGCACGGTGGGTAGCTTTCGGCCCTCGATATAAGTGAACAATTACTGTGTTTGAAACTTTTTGTATATTATTTAGGTTATAAATGCAATAATTTAAGGAAATCTGTAATATTTATATATGTACGTAAATTGCAAATTAAATGTAAATAAGATAAATATTATTATATTCTTTATTGCACAAAAGTAGTTATGTAAAATGGGTGAACTTAACGCAAAAAGTATTTTCTCCCAGTCAACCCGATAAGAGGTACAAGAATAAAATATAGGTGTGCAGGGAAAAACTTGATGAGAAAGAAGAAACAGAAAGATTAAAAAATATTGTTTAATATCGCCATGGATGAACATCGTTTTGTCTATAATATCGCTAAGTGTAATTCATAGAATTAATAATTAAATAAGTAGGTAACTACTTACATTGACATAAATATTAATAATATTAATATAATTATATTAACATATTAATAATAAAAACCCTGGTCAACACATAAGCTATAAGGGAGTTCATAAAATAACGTCCAAGTCGATAACGGGGCAAAGATAGAATAAACATTATTAACTCGAGAACCACTCAATGGATTTGAATGGGGTTTTGTTTTATTATTATCATACCATGGTCAGCACACGCTATTTAATACGTGTTCATAAAATAACGCTCAAGCCGAAAACAGGGCAAAGATTGAATTAACGCGGGCGAAGCCACGGGCAAAGGCTAGTTAAAAATATAACTACCTTTTTAGTAATTTATCGAAAGCTAGGCTAGGATCAGTACCCGCCGAAAATTGGTGCTTAGTCCACTGTTAGGAGAAGAAAAACATAGAGAATGGTGACTACAGGGAACAAGAGTGGAAAAATTGTCGTACACTTACAGACACGACTTCAACACAAACATAGTAGAAGGAAGAAGATGATGGAAAAACCAAGAAGAAGATACAAACCGGCAGTAAATTAACAAGTCCCTTTTAATGAAACTACATGATCATACTGATAATAAAAAAACCGGTCAAGTGCGAGTCAGACTCGCATACCTAGGGTTCCGTAATTCGACAGTTTTGGGAACAGTGAGGAAGAAGATATTTCAAATGTTGCCCATAACTGTTTATGATGACTAAAAAAAGCATTGATTGTACCACATTCGCTTCGATTTAATATCTAATCTGTTGGTGGTTTTATATTATTTTATTACTATTAATTGTACTCTTGCGTGATGGATGATAAAAGAAATATATATTTAATATATATTCCTTTTGCGTATTTATGAATCGTGAATTTATCAACCGCTATATTTTTCTTGTTCTCTTTAGGTAATCTCAAATTACCATGATTTTTTTGATTTTTTTCAGTCCACCAGGTTCGGAAATAAAGGGGGGTACATGCATTTTTTTGTGGTTTTTCAAAGATTTCTCGAAATCAGTGACATTAAGTATAGTAAACGTTTATACATATTTTTATAATCAGCTTTTTAATACCTACAATTATATACACATATTGTATTTTTATAAAATATTTTTTTTATTTATTCAATATATTTTTTTATTTCTCATTTGTGTTCATTTTTTTTAATCGATATAAATTTTCTGTAATTGGCCAGCTATGGCCTATTATCGTATTTTTTTTTCGGTTCACCAGTTTCGGAAATAAGGGAAGGGACATGCATTTTTTTGTGGTTTTTCAAAGATTTCTCGAAATCGGTGCAAGTAGATTTAGTAAAAGTATATATTTTTATAATCAAATCTTTAATATCTAAAATTTGATAACCATCTTGTATTTCTTAGAATTTATTTTTTATTTTTCTCACTTTTGTATTAGAAATATTTTGAACAATTTAGAATTTTTCTATATTTTTTTATACCATATTATGTAGGCAAGTGAATGCTATTTTTGTAGAAAATTTCAAGTTATCTTTAACGATGCTAAAGTTATGAGGCTGTGACATACGGACGGACGGACGGACGGACAACGGAGTCTCACCATAAAGGTTCCTTTTACCTTTCAGGTACTACGGAACCCTAAAAAATTACCTAAACTTAATTTACATTCAAGCCTACAGTTCTACTTCCCTTTTAGTAAACGGTTTTAACAGCTATGACCACGAAATAAGAGCTAACAATAAGTAGCCTGGGAGGTCGTTCTGGTACGCCTACGAATTTATAGGTTAGTATGGTAAAGTAAAGGAGACAACGCCTTTCGTGTCTATGGGAACGTTGAGTTGATCATTATGATAAGTATAGGTAGTCTATGGTTTCCTTAAAATATACCTGTTCATTTATATGGTGGTATATGCAGTGCCGGATTTAGAATTTTCTCAAGTATAGGCCACCTTATTTTGTGCCGCCCCTGACTCCTTTTTCTACCTACCTTAATTACTTACTTGTATCTATTTACCTAGGCCTTTTTAAGTAACGAACAATTTTACGTACCTATTGAAGTGGGTACGTTAGGTACCTAGGTATTGAAAAATGTAAAATGAAACGAAAATTACAGGTTTTTTTTTCCGGGATTTTTAAAGGCAAAATTATTTATAATATCGTCATAGCTAATGTTCTTCATTATATCTGCCTCCGCTATAAATAGGAGCACCAAAGAGTTTAGCTTTTTAACCGACTTCAAAAAAGGAGATTCTCATCTCAGTTCGACTGTATTTTTTTTGGGTATGTTACTCCATAACTCCCGCAAATATTAACCGATTTGTTTTTTTTTTGGTAGGATTTGCTTCCTAGTAGGTCCCATTTTAGTTTGGCTTAGGCCGAGGATGGTGTTCAGAGATAGGCAGCAGAGCTCCTCAACGGATGACGGCATTCACTCGATATTGAGGCAAATGTCTCCGGCATTTGTTAACCGATTTGAAATGTTTTTTTTATTGTTTGGAAGAGTCTTCTTTCAGTTAAGTCTTATTTTAGTTCGGTCGTGATCTGATGATGGTCTTCAGAGAGATAGGCAGTGGAACACCTCAATAGATGACAGCATATCGCTCGAAATTGCGGCAAATGCTTTGTGCCAGGATGCTGATTGCAAGGTGTTCCTTGAAAATTTGCATATATCCACTAGACCTTTGATCAGGGCCTCATCACCATAGAACTCCTCAATGGATTACAGCATATCACTCGATATTGCGGTAAGCGCTTCGTACCAAGATGCTGATTACAAGGTGTTCCTTGAAAATTGACATAATGCTACCTGACCTTCGATCTTGGCCTCATCATCATATAACTCCTCAACGTATGACAGCATAAAGTACGAGATTTCGGCAATCACTTGGTGTGAGTGTGCTGATTCCAGGGTATTATTTGAAAATTGACAATATACCCACCGACCTTCGATCCTGGCCTCATCACCAATAGCACATAACTCTCAATGGCGGTAATCGCTTGGTGTTAAGTGTGCACATTGCGGGATATAACTTGAAAATTGTCATCATGCCACGGGGCAGCAATCAGAGTGCTCACTGTAGTCTACGCATATTTCACAATTCATCCCGTCAACACTAAAAAGCGTGAAATAAATAAAAAAAATAGCCGACTTCAAATTTTATAGCAGACTTCACTAAAAACTTTAAAATAATTACATACTGATCGATGGTACCAAAATAACACTTTTGCCGAGTTCTTTCTCCTGAACCATAATGTTATCTAGAAGTTGGCGCATTCCCTAAAGTACAGAATACAAAAACCAATGCGGGAGCGCTGACTTCTAGAGAACATGAATGTGTTTCAAGAAGAAAGAAGTTTTTTCAAGCAAAGGTGTTATTTTGATACCATCGGTCAGTATGTAATTATTTAAAACTTTTTAGTGAATGTCTGCTATAAAATTTGAAGACGGTTATTATTTTTTTGTTAAAAAATTATTTTCTTGTGATAATTTTTCACGCGCTTTAAACTCGAAAAGCTTCTTCCTCCTGAACAATTTGTGGCTGAAGTGCAAAGCGCGATGTGGAGTGCTATATCTAAGAAAACTAATCCAGCTTTTTAAGATCTGGTATGACAACCAGACAAATGTAGTTAGATGGACGAATGGTTTGTCTGAAGTGTATAGGTTGGAATGCGGGGTGAGACAGGGGGGTTTGACTTCACCAAAGCTTTTCAATCTGTACATGAATCAGCTGATTATTGGGCTCAGTAGCTCCGGGATTGGGTGTTCCATTGACAGTAGTCCTGTGAACAATATAAGCTATGCAGATGATATGGTGCTGCTGAGCCCCTCAATCAGCGGCCTTAGTAAAATGATAAAGATGTGTGAATCTTACGCGATGGCTCATGGGCTTAGGTACAATGCTGAAAAGAGCAAACTTCTGGTCTTCAAGGCGGGAAACAAAACATATGACACGCCTCCTGTCTCTCTTTGTGGCACTCCCCTTGCCAGAGTCAAGCAATTTAAGTACCTGGGTCACTGGGTCAACGAAGAACTATCTGATGATGTAGATATAGAGAGGGAACGCAGGGCGTTGGCGGTGAGGTGTAACATGTTGGTACGTAGGTTTGCGCGATGCACAAAAAACGTCAAGATAACCTTATTTAAGGCATTTTGCCAATCTTTTTATACCTGCAGCCTGTGGATCAACTTTACACAAAAATCTTACAGCGCCCTGCGTGTCCAATATAACAATGCATTCAGGATGCTGTTGGGATTGCCTCGATTCTGCAGTGCTTCGGGGATGTTCACTGAATCTTATACAGACGGCTTTCATGCGATAATTCGTAAGAGGGTGGCATCCCTGTTGTGCAGGGTTAGGGATGGCTCTAACAGCCTCCTGAAAGTGTTTGCCGAGAGGACGAGCGGTCCCATCTTGCGTCACTGGGTGTCATTGCATACCACTTCGACAGGCAGTGGCACAAGATTCAGTTAGATTAAGTTAAATTAATTACACCATTATTGTAATACTAATATAGTTTTTAAGACCTTGTTACTAACACTATGGGCACTGCCTGAAATAAAGATTACATTATTATTATTATATCTAAGTTCGGATAAACATCTGCTGTTTCTTCAAAAATTTAGAAATATGTAGTAAAGAGGTTGATCTGGTTTATCAGCAGTCTTGTCAGAGAAAATGTGACTTTGAAAATGAACATATTCCTGTATTAAATCATTCTCTAAATCATTGCAATAATAATGCACAAGAGACTGAGCTTTTCCCGTTACTCTTTGTGTCGAAAGATTACCCAAACCTGACAAAAATGATTTTTTTTTTCTTGAAAATTGACGTAAGAATTATGGCTTTTATCTAATTCTGCTCTCAGCCTATCAATTATCACCAAATATAGGTATGGTAATTTTAAAAGACTCTCTTGGGGTTATTCCAACATCGTCATTTGACGAAATTTTTTCGCTTGGGTTGCCTCTTGTTCTTAATTTCGCCCCAATATAGCTCAAAACACAGATTTAAGATCGCTCAGCGAGCTATAAAGCGGGCTATGCTTGGGGTATCACTGATGGATAGAATCCGAAATGATGAGATCCGTCGGAGATCGAAAGTAACCGACATAGCCTGCAGAATCAGTAAGTTGAAGTGGCAGTGGGCAGGCCATATTTATGAATGGAGACTACGTACAGCAAAGCGTAGTGTAGGCCGACCTCGTGCCCGCTGGACCGACGACCTGAAGGATTTTGTGGGTGGCGGCTGGATGAGGAGGACGGAGAACCGACATGAGTGGTGAAATTTGGGAAAGGCCTATGGGTAAGGCAGTGGATAAACACGGGCTGATGGATGGATTGCTCAATACACTAATTTCAATTGCAGTTTCTTCAAAATAATCGAAGTTCTATCGTTCTCCTGACATAAACTGGAGCAGAGAACCTTAGAAATCGGATACATTAAGCACATCTATGCATGAACTCTGAGTTTGTTCAATGGGCACTTACTTATTTAAGTCTCCCACTTCTTTCGGAAATACACAACAGATTGCGTTGATTTGTATCAATAAGTCAATAAATTCGCCAATAAAGTTCACGAACTTGACGGCTTACCAAAGCGAGCGAGTGCCCGCTAAAATCTGCCGCCCCTAGGCAGCGGCCTATACGGCCTAATGGCAAATCCAGGACTGGGTATATGGACCACCAAAAAAGAAGGCGGAAGTCGTCTCATACTGCATACGGAAAGAAGTGGCATAGAACATCATTTCCCAAAGTGGTGGGTCGCAAACATATTTTTAGTGGGTCGTACAACAATCTTAAGAAATAGAAAGCAAGCACAATCTTCGCACAAAAATTACTCGTTTCAGTTTGAAATAACGAAAGAACAATAAAACATGTAACTTTATTAATTACTAATTTACTCAATATTTATAATAGTTAAACAATTACTATCCTGCACAACGAAGTCATTCGGTCATTTTTTGAATTAATAAAATCTCGCTTAACGGATACTTAAGCGGAGAAACAGCCAATAACAGAGCACACTAACTTGAAATTTTTAAGGGTGTATTATGCCTCACTTCGCTTCACATGACCCTGTTTTATACCAACAAATACTGCAATAATCACTCTGAAATTAATATACGATAAAGTTGAGGACCAATGCTATGTCAATGCTGTTGTGAGTACTTTATTCCGTTAAATTCTCTCGATAGAAAAAATTTACAAAGTTACCTCCAAGCCGTACCATAAACCGATAGCATTCAATGAATACTTGAAATTAGATCTGAAACTTTGCATAATATTACTGATATTAGTAAAACAGCTGCAGACTGTAACATAAAAATGAAAAAACCATCAGTGTAGTCGCGATTTCAAAATAACTGTTGTTTTTGCGTGCGCGGCATCTGATTAGAGTAGGATAGACAGTTAAAAAGCAGAAGCGTTAGAGCAGGACTGCGAATTGAGGTATTATGGGCCCTTAACTGTGAAATTACCTTTTGTTTTAAGTGAGTCGCGATTCAACTAAGTTTGGAAACCACTGGCATAGATTGACTGCTACACTGACGAGAGCATGGCTCTTAAATCAATGACGCTTATGATACTCATCATCATCATCATCATCATCATCATCATCATCATCATCGTCATCATCATCATCATCATCATCATCATCATCATCATCATCATCATCATCATCATCATCATCATCATCATCATCATCATCATCATCATCATCATAAATACTTTATTGCACAAAAAATTAATACAAAAAGGCGGACTTAATGCTTAATTAATAAAGCATTTTCTATGATACTCGTATGTTCCTGATATTAATAGTTCTGTCTATTAAAGTAAGGGTTTTATGAATTCTCATTAGTTTTTAATATTGTTTCTATTGCCAACTTCGATGAACTATTCAGTGTTTTGTCATTAAAATATCCATAATAATATAAAGTAGTTTATGGCCGGAAAATCATGAGAGGCTTTTTAATATCTGGAATATTTAATGGAATTAATGCGGTGTGTTTCCGTCTATCCATCCATCAAAGACTTCGAATTTCTGCCAGGGCAATGCTATTTTCTATCGTAACATTATGTTTTAAGATTCTAATAAATTAACAATACTACTATTGTTTAAGCACGTGGGATATAAATAGTTAATGTCTATTCAAAAAAATTGTTAAGCATATTTTGAAAGAGCTCGCACGTGTCCTTCATTTTTGTACCTGCGACATGTGATTGTTTCTTTGCTTCCGGTGAAAAACGATTAAACAAAAAAACAACTCTACAGGAGAGCCAAAAAACAAATTTTAATGCACAAAAAAAAGTTTTTTTTTTGCCATCCGTTCCAAATTTCTTACACAAATTTAGAGTGCCATGCAGATAACATTAAGTTCTTTGTAACCGTTCAGGCCCTAGAAAACATACTATCTTAGAGATATATCGTTCAGAAGCCGAATTAAACTTAATGGCACCAACAAAATTATCCATTGTTGCACTATGATTTAGGTAGAGTTTGTGCCTTTTACCCTTGGAGGAAAAAACCAATTGGTTTGTTCGTCCGAGCTTTTACCGTAAACGCGTAAAAAAATCGATTAAAGTTGCATCTATTTTCACAAGATGTGAAGTTTTAGTATGCAACTAACTCGTTTTAAGCCATTGTGTACAGCAAAAAAAGAACTTAAACCATTTTGTCACATGTCTAACTCCGGTGTAATAAAAGATATTTAAATTCCAGTTAGACCAATTAGTAGAGAAAAAAAACGGAGCAGAGTGTTGCAAAATCTCATTTTGGACCCAAGTCAAGTTAAACCATTATTCATTGGACCTACAGGTTTATACGCCGCGCCGTAGCAAGTCCCAAATAAAAAATACCTACTACGCCACCGTAGGCTTTATGTTGCGTAGCATACAATTACGCCCCTACGCGCACGCAAATAGTAGTGAGTACACCCTCGAACCTCTTTTTTCTCCCTTATTATAAATTCTACGTATGTCTGTTTGGATAACGCTTACCTATTTAACATTATATCATTGCGGCATACAAAAGCACAAGAAAATTAAAGATTCAAAGATTCGAAATGTTTATTTGTAAAATATATTAGATACATAAGGTATACGTTTTATATGTCAAATCTAATCTGTATAAAAATAATATTTTATAATGAAACAAATATGATACTTACGGGAAATATATTAAAAAAAACTATATTTAAGTTGGGCTACTAAAGTTATACACATGTATAAAATAAAGACTTATTAGAATAAGAATATTATTATACATCATGCAATTAATAAATAAGTTGATAAATAAACTGAAAAGACCATAAATAAATATAATACCTAACCAAATATATACTAACATAAGTAAAAAATTAAAATATTGTATGTACCTACATAATGCAATGAATAAATAAGTTAATAGATAAATAAACTTTAAATAGATATAATGCCTAAATCCGTCCATTCGATTAATCTTGCTAAGAAGAGGGGCAAGAAACTTAGCAAGATCATGTCTTTTTTATCAGTATTTTTTTTCTCAATATGGCTTAATACTATTACAGTCTTTTTAACTTACATAAAATTATACAAAACAATGTATTAAACTTTAATAACTAAAGGATAAAAATATAAAAGACAGAAGGAAATCTTTGTCATGCGGGAAAAAAAATACATCTTAGTCTACCTGTCTAATGAGGTAGTCAGTTAAAATACACCCAATGACACAAGTCCGTACGGCCTATAACTCCAAAGTTAAGGGTCGGGGGGAGCGGGGAGTGGTATTTTTGAACTCAGGAGACACAGTTCTATCATGCAATGGTGCTAACTCCCAAGCCGTTATGCTCGACCTATTAGAGTGCAGTATCTGTTGCACAAGTTGCAGCGTGACGTCTATATCTGCACATCGGTCCGATGCACATTACATGTGCATGTAGCCTAGCAGACCGATGGTAACCTAAGCTCGCAGCCAGGTATATACAACAGTTGGGATACCTACTGGACGCGGTGTCGCGTCAGCTTATCTACGTCAATAATACCAGGAAATATTGTACAATAACTTTTATTTTAAAAAGTATAAAAAAACAAATAAGCGTATTGTTCCCCTAAACTTCCCAGTATGTGTTGGGGTCTGGGCCCTCACGCCATCCGATGCGGGTCCCCAGCACCCCGGACTTCTTGACGACGTGCGACTCTGGTGGTCCTTCGGCACTCCGGCGGGACCTGGTGGGATCGGTCATCTGTAAATAGAAAAATTAACATTAATTTCGTTGAAGCTTACAAGACGTACTGAGAGTCGGGGCATAGGACAAACTCTTTGCTTAGTAGTTGCAACGGTAATAAGAAACTTGAATGGGTCGTTGATAGGAGTTTGTAGAAATTCGATACTCACAGCTTTTTGATGGTTGGGCAGCTCCAGCTTTGATTCAGGCCTCGCCGTGACCAGCATGCACACCGCCATCAGCACCAGCAGACTGTTTGGCAGCATTTTGATTCAGTAGCTGCGAATGAAAAGAAATAAAATATTGAATTCAGTCATAAAACAGGCGCTTTATCCCTGGAAAGAAGGCACAGGAGAAGTATAAAAATGCACAAAATAAATAATTTAAATATTCAATACTTACATAGAGCACGGAGGGTCACGAGTCACGGGTCACAGTATTCCTGTGGGCGAACTTGTTCACTCAGTGGCTGTCGGTGGGTTTATGAATATCAAGGAAGATTTGGGCCTTATATAGTAGCCTGCTGATATCAGCGGCCGCAAAATGAACGATCCAATGACGCAATGTAAGGAAAATTGATTAGGCATTCAGGCATTAATCCTGAAATAAAATTAATAAATAATTGTGGTTAAATCGCGAGCGGTTTATACTTTTGCGTCACCCATCAGAAATAATGCCGATACCATTGTAATAATAGGCAACTATTTCTGTGGTTTGGCTGAAACCCTGACGTCAACGGAAATTTCACCATATTTTTATGCCATAACTAAATAAATGTTATCATACCGTTTGTTTTTAAACTAAAGTTGGGTTTGTACCTAATGTAGCTAATACAACGTGCATACGTTTTGACATGCTCTTTTTCAAACTCCGTACATGATTAACTTGCACGCCGACCAGGTGTAACTCCGTCTTGGCCGTACGTACCACCGAGCTACCGATAAGACCGCTCTGCACGTGACTATCCAAGGCTGCATGGAGCTCGCGGTCACACAATGGAATGAGGTGCAGCGACTGTGCTATCTTTGAAGAAAAAACCATGTATTTTACTCAGGCTTATCGACAGCGGCTTGGCGCCCATCAGCGAACACGTCGCAACATACAAAAGTCCTGCCGTGATTTTGTTTTCAAAGGTGCGCATATAGCAACGGGGCGCGGCGAGAATGTTTAATTAACTACACACATGACGCAAACTTGGCTGAAATTCAGGTGAATTCCCAATGACATCATTCGGCCTTGCCACACATGGTCATGCCTAGCGACATACCTTTTAGTGATCGTTATCCTCATTACAACGGGTCGATAAGTCAAATAATTATTTGACCTATACCTATGGGTTTAATCGTTTGGCTAACAAGAAAAAATACTTCGGGAATCACGAAATGACGTAGCAACGAACCCATGCTAGTTTTTATAAAACCGAAGATAAGGTATTTGGGATTATTTGGTTGCTACACAAAAGTAAAGTTTGACAACGCTTTTCGCTAACATAGCGAAACATCTCGCCGTCCGAGGGTCCGAGCAGAACGGTGACGGATAACACACAGCTTTCATAATGTAAATAATGTTTATGCAACATTACACCATCGATGTGTCTCGAGCGTTGCGGCGCATTGATACAGAGTGCATATATCAGACGTTCGTACTTGCGCTTGCTGCTCCGGCACCCTAACGTTATACTATCATTGCTGACATGCTGACTGCTACATGACGACGGTCGTAGTAAACGTAGTAAAGACATGTTCACGTCATACTATCTTACCTATGCAACATACGTGTACGTGTACGATAACTATATACATACACACACATATACACATACAAACGTGGTATGATCTCTACATTCGTCACGAACGTTTCAAGATTAAGGAATGTCTGTAGCAAAGGTCTACGAGCAGGTGAGCTTACGAACGACGTTACGTTACATATAATCTTAAAAGACTTCGTGTCGGAGTCGTCGCACCATCGAGCTACCGATAAAACCGCGGTGCAGGTGACTCTCCAACGCTGCATGGAGCTCCCGGTCACACAATGGAATCAGGTGCGGCGACTGTGCTATCTTTGAAGAAAAAATCATGTATTTTACTCAGGCTTATCGACAGCGGCTTGGAGCCCATCAGCGAATACATCGCAACATACGAAAGTGCAGTCGAACGTTACACAGCGGGTGCTCGCCTGCGAGGCGCCCGTAAACTCGCCTACGGGCGCCGCAGTGTCGCAGTCATAATTTCTAATTATATCATTACACGCCCACATTCCGCTGAAATTTACTGGGGTTTCCTATTAAGACACTTAGCGTAGCGACACTTCGGGCGCGCCGCACATAATTTTTGTTTATGTGATTCCACGCCCAAGGTACTTGCCGCAACCTTGGCTGAAATTCACTGGAATTCCCCGTTACGACATTGCATGTATTTGCCACATATATTCAGGCGACTTTTATCGATCGTTTCATTTGACGACGGGTCGTTTATAACGAGGAAAAGCACTTTGTGAATCGATAAATGAGGTGCTAACACACCCGTGGAGTTATTATGAAAAACCCAAGATAAAGTATTTGGGTTAATTTCGTTGCTACGGCCACAAAACAAAACTAAAGTATGAAAACGCTTTTCGCTAACATATTTGCTGCTGCTTTCGCCGTCTGAGAGTCCGGCGGGCAAGACGGTGACGGATGACACACAGCTTTATAATGTAAATAAATAAAATGTTCATAAAATGTTCGTACACTAACTAGACACACACACACACACACACACACACACACACATATACACATACAAAAAAAAACGTGACATGATCTCTACATTCGTCACGAACGTTTCTAGATTAAGAAAGCCTAGCTAGCCTAGGATCGACGTTACGTTACTAGAAGTCTAAGTTTTGCGCCGTGGGCTTCATGGGCTATGCAACTGTGATTTTCTTACTTTTGTGCAACACCTGCAAGTCTTTTGCAGAGATTTATGTCTAGAACTTATCCAGGAGCAAGCCCGGAGGCTCGCAACCACCGTTTGTAGTGAAAAAATTCAAGTGCATTTTGAGTGAAATGCATCCTAGTGCATCGGGTTAAGATTGCAATGGCAAGATTCTTAGTCACACCTGAAACTGCATTCAGGCATTATAGACCGGACGGATCTGTGTTCCTGGCTGTACTATGCAAAACATCATCTACCTGTCTCATATAGTTTATCTTCTTTTTTATAGTCAGATTATCAACTAATAAATGCTAAGTTTAAGTTATAAAATGTTCATGTCAATATGTAAAAAGAAATTTCAAAATAATAATAAAAAAACAATATAAAAATATTAGTCTACATAAAAACAAACGATTTGAAAAACACAAATCAGTTGGAAAATTAACGAACAGTAGCACTATGGCTAGGATCAATATTCTCATGACACCAAGCATCATTATCGTCCAAATAGTCATTGATTGATTAAATCTGAATGTGAGGAGCTCTGAACTGGGATTTGAACCCGGGACCTCTCGCCATTATATAAATAAATGATTAATGTTGTTACCTCCTTGCGATGGATAAATCGCAAACTGTTTTAAATATATACATTTATTTCTATTATAGTTAAGACAGACTTTAAATGTATTTATTAATTTGTTGCCCTGTAATTAAGTTAAGAGGTAAGTAGTTGTCTTTTCCATAGCTCAAGAAATTAACCATCAAAGATTACATCAAAAATATTTAGGGTTCAGTACCTAATAGGTGCCAAATGGGATCCTATTACTATGTCTTCGCTGTCTGTCTGTCTGTCTGTCCGTCCTTCCGTCTCTCACGGGCCTACAACTTCAATTGAATTTGACTTCAGCCATAATAGTTAGCGTGAGTTTTGTGCACGAGGTCGACTCGCAATTGTCCAATTATTTTTCTTTTCTTAATAATTTTTTTGAGTTTTCCTTAAGTAAACATCAATCAAAGATTGATATTTATTTTTTGAATAAATAAAGGCATAATTTGCTGAAACTGAAAGCAATAAACTGTTAACATTATTATTATCCAAAGATTATGGATGTCCTACGTAACGTAACATTGTAAGGGCGCACCCAAAACTCTAAACGACATGTTTTTGTGTTGCTAAGTATCACAGAACAAATGTTAAACAATTTGTCTTGTCAAAAAGTTTCCCTCTATTATTATTACAGAAAGGATCCACGAACTTTGATTAATGACTGTAAAATAATTTCAGGACTTAAGGACTTTGAAAACTTGACTGAAAACAATTACTGAAGAAAACTTGACCTGGAAGATCCTTGGATTCTTTGCCTGCTTTGGAAGTCAATTGAGCAAGACTTGGCTAAGTGAGCGAGCTAGGGCAGTGGGGAGTGGCACTCGAACGTTTGGCTGAAGTTTAGGAGTATCTGCTGGGGAGAGTCAGGGCTAGCGAAGGTTTAAATGACGCTGTTTAGCTGAAAAGCGCTGTACTAGGTTCTAAACAGGCTGCGTGTCGAGTGTGTTATAGAGAATGTTAGAAGGGAGTTTGTTATTAGTTTACATGGGCAATGGTAGGATTTTTATCATCTTACTGAATAAGGCCCTACATTGTGAGTGAAAATAATGCTAGGGTAAAAATAGGATAAAAAATGCTTAATTTTTTTTTTACTTCCCGGCATAAAGTGGTTCAATCAGCTGACTAAATTTCTATGGCAAATTTTGTTTTTCGTTGGGTAGTGATCAAGTGATACCCTATTATCACTGTTATGTTTAGAATTAAATTATATTGCCATATGATAATGAGATTATGTCTTCGGTATTTCCTGTATAGGCTAGCAGTGGACATCCCTATGCAAATGACAGTTTGCGATTCGACACCAGTCGCATCAAGGGTTATTTTTGAGGTTCTTTTACACGGCTCACGCCCCGCCTGATGGAATGCGCCGACGATACTTAGAATAGCGCGCTTGTAAAGAAACTGGGAGAGTGACAGCAGGTGAGGCGGCGTCTTATTAAATCACACTACTACTCAACGCGCTCTCGTGTTGAAGAGCAGGATGTTTTACGATACGCTTACGCGACGCTGTGTTCCGGAATCCATACTACGCGTCAACACTAAAATGTTTTATGGTTTCCATCTGAGATATTTCAATTCGCAGTCCGGAATCACTACTCGAGTTGAACACTAGGACGGATTCATTAGACTTTTAAAATATTGCCAATGCGGAAATCATCCTCGACGTCAACGCCGGACTCTGTCTGTTGTATATAGGTCGTATTCTAACCCTTTCGGTAGGGTGGAGATAAGTTTAACGGTTCTCTTTTTAAGAACAACCGAGCTCGGGTCATTGCATTGCGGCTTATTTGAAACTACTTGTCTTGCTACCGTTTATTTTTGTTACAGAAAATATTAAGAAGGCTTATTATCTATTGTCCTACCTAAAATACAAACTGCACATCAAAAGGTCACAGTGTCTATAAGGAGGCACAATCTTCTGCACTGAGGGATTTCTGGGTTGTCATAAAGAAAAACAGCGACTCGCCATACCTAACCTTTTAACTAACCTACCGGCTCACTTTTGCGCTGCATTTGATGGGTAGTTAATATTTTTGATGTGCAATAAAATATAGGTACACTTATAGTGAGAAATATTGAGACTTCGTGTTTTGTCGGCTAAGTTAGTTTTATCCTTATCTTTTTGAGAAGTCTATAAAATTTAGAATTAAGTTGTCACTAGGCGTCATTAAATAAATTCGATTATTCATAGATTTCGCGAATTTTGAAGTCTTAATATTTCTCACTAGACTTGTATTGTATACCCCTTTTATAAACATTACCTCATTTATTATGAATTAATTATGTTCGTCCAGCAATGAAGGAGAAAATACTCAATAAGAAAGGAAAACATAATCAAATATGTCTTATAATATGCCTTACGCTAAACTATTGGTTTTATGTTTATTTGTATGTAATTTTTCTATTCAGTCATTATACTCGTACCAGTTCATTAATTGTAAATGAATTTTAATTATCCCTACTAACAGCCTATAATGGCGGCCCACCATTGCCTGGGACCGATGGATGGCGGTATATCCATCCCTAATTGCCAGGCCTTAAAACAGACTAGTGACGGGCAGCGGCGTCACTGGTGCAAGGGTTTCGGCACCGCGCTCACCAACCCGCCTGCCCAGCGTGTGTGAGTATGGGCATTTCTTCCAGGGGACCGCCAAGAGTGGTGAAATCCTGGAAAGGCCTATGTCCAGCAGTGGATGAAACAGGCTGATGGATGGATGGATGGAACAGCCTATAAAACAGATACACTATAAAAACACAGGTCTAAGCATAAATACGTCTGAAATATGTAAGTAAAAGTTTCTGGAATTAGTCTTTGAATAAGTGCATGTTGAGCCGTAGGATGTTTTCGTAAGACGCTTTAAATAATAAGCGCTCGGAAATCATCTTCACGTTCAACACATAAATAGAGTATTGTTTACGGAGCTAAACTTCGCAAAAGCGTTTAGTAAAACATACTGCTGTTCAACGCGCAAACGCGTTGAGCAATAGTATGAGGCGTTATCAGTCTGTCAATGGCAAAAATCTACGGACAAATGAACTACGTAACAGCCTGTAACTACTTCCTCGGTGCAGCTTCTAATGACGTCACGCTTAATTAGTTTTAGGTACGGAAGGAGTTCAAGAGTAAGAAAAGAAAAAAGTAAAAGTGATAAAAATAATATTATTATATTTGTACTATAAACATATTTTATCATGTAAGCCGAGTGTAAACGGTAATTCAGATTGCACACATTTTACTCATTATTTTTAGTTACTTTTTCATGGCATACTCATCTGAAAACATACGTAACTATATCTTATTAAGACTGAAACGGTGTGAATGGAATAAAATAACTGTGTTTCGACGTGAGAAAATTGTTGACGTGGTAAATTTAAAAGTACGAATTTTTCTTTGGAAATTAGAGTCTAATTCATTTGATATTTTCATAATGTTTGAAATTAAATTAGTTTATGTTGTAAATCAATAACGCTAGAGTTAGCCCAAGATGCGCCAAGTTGGCAAGGCTGTTCGATATTGATGTTTCGATAAGAGGTCCTCTATTAAAGTGGATCCCTAAACTTGCAAACTCGTAGTGATAACAACTTCTTTTAGGGCGATATCCTACGTGATGGGTACTCGAGTCCGAACGCTAAATTTGGCAATAAATTTAGTTGTTATGTGCTTTCTTCAGCGCCGGTTCGGGATGTTTTATTTGACACCCAATATTTGTAATAGGTTTACAGGTATTTGTTTTTAGGGTTTCGTTAGATAGTAAAACCTTTTAGTAAGACATGTACCCAATGACCTACATGGGGTTTATGTCTTAACAAAATTGAGAAGCGAGAACCATTTGAATAATATTTTTCATCTAAATAATTTTGAAGGAACTTAAGTAGAACTAAGCACCCTCAAATCTATCTTACCTTAATCACACTAGTATTATAAATGCGAAAGTTTGAGTGTGTGTGTGTATGTTTGGTACTCTTTCACGCTGAAACGGCTGGACGCATTTAACGCAATTTAGAATGGATATAGCTTATACTCTAACTTAACACATAGGCTACTTTTATCCCGGAAAAAAGTATGCTGTTAAACCGAATAACCAGCGGGCGGAGCCGCGGGCAAAAGATAGTTTTTTTTAATAAATTTACCTTTTTAATTTTGCTGACTTGGGAACTTGGCCCGAATACATTTTTTTAATGGGTACTCCCATATTTATTATTTTTTTAGTGGCGTTGTTAAAAGAGACAATAATAAACTTTCTCTATTTTCAAACAACCACTGGCGTATGCTAACATTCACGTAATTTGTAAATTGCTAAATCTAAGATTCACGGAATCATCTTGGTTAATGTTAACATTCACCGGCGAATGTGCGATTCTTAAAGGTTTATCAAACAATTTCGGACTTACACCATCGAAATTAGAGACTGTAGACGTACGCTGATAGATCTAAACATCCACAAATTTCGGACATTCACAGTAACATACAAATTGTCGTTTTTATTTTTCACCAATAAATTAAGAATAAATTAATTTTTGCCTGAATACAAAGTGAAATTAAATTAACCAACCAAATTCATACTGGAGACTGGTTAGTGATCAGAAATAAGCTTCAATTACCCTTTTGGTGAAATTCGAAAAATATTTTTTTTCGCTTCCTTACTGCCTAGACTAGGAATTGTACTTGAACTAGTCCAACCAGTAAGGGAGCAAAAAAATATATTTTACGAATTTGGCCAAAAGGATTACTAGGAACTAGGAACTAGGCCTGATCACTAACCGAGTCTCCAGTATGAATTTGGTCGGTTGATTTAATTTCACCCTATATACCACGAGCTGCCCTATGTTCTGTTTTTCCAGTTGTTTTAATTAGATCGTTGCACTCTTTCCCAGTAGAACTTGAACACCTGCTATGGAAATATATTTTCATATACTCGTACAAGAAGCAAATATTATCCGAGCATACTCACTTTCTCAGCGCACAAGTTTCAGTGTAGTTCAGAGAATTTCAGTGCGCGCTGAAGGTGTACTCGTAGCACGGCGACTTTATTGTTCCTCCACTTGGCTGACTTTCACGGCAAGCACGTATTTCGGGGGGGGATAGCTGGGATTTACCCCCCCCCCCCCCCCCCCCCCCCCGAAATTTGGCGTGACATACAAGGGACCGGGAATGTTTATTCATAACCCTTGTAAAGTACGTTTTAATAAAAAACCGGCTAAGTGTGTGTCGGGCTACGCGCAATGTAGGGTTCCGTAGTTGCCCGGTACATTTTATTGTTGGTATACTAATACAGACCGCGCCAAACTTCTAGTCCCATGCATTGGAGGGGACCAAAAGTTTGGCGCGACCTGTACTCGTAAACATGTAAAGCCTACTTAGCTGTGATAGTTTTCCTTTTTAATTAATTAAATATACTACTTCTGTGAATTTTTTCACATTTTTATAAGCAACCGTTTAGCCGGGGGGGGGGGGGACGCTCCACTCTAACTAAAATTTTCACTTTAAAGCTTAATATTTCGCCAACGGATCCGTAAATCGAAAAATGGTTTTCCCACACCCACAATTTTTTAAACGGCCTATCCAACGATACCCCACACTATGGGATAGACGAGAAAAAAAAATCATCCCCAGTTGACGTGTATATTACCCTTATTTATATCCATGTCAAATTACAGCTTTCTAGTACTAATAGTCTCTGAGCTAAGCCGCGGACAGACGGACATGGCGAAAGGGTACCTTGTCGGACTACGGAACCCTAAAAAGGTACGATAATTTGTCCCACTCCCCACTATAATAATATTATAAATGTGAAAGTTTGGATGTATGGATGGATAGATGGATGGATGGATGTTTGTTACTCTTTCACGCCGTTACTACTGAAACCATTGGGCTGAAATTTTGCATGAATGTAGTTCTAGACCTGGAATTATCGATTCTCGAACCTGGAATATGACATAGGCTACTTTTTATCCCATAAATCAGTTCCCATGCGATGAAGATGAGCTTTGAAATTTCTATATAAAAGTGATGTGTCACCCTTTCACGCCGTACCCAATGAACCGATTGGGCTGAAACTTTGCACAAATAATGTTCTAGATCTAGAATAGGACAAAAACTACTTTTTCGCTTTGTTACCATGGAAAAGCTATACATAAAATAGACAAACAAAATGGGAAGCAGAGGCGCATAACGAACACATTTCACCAGCTGTGTTTACTGTAGGTAAGAGTCCGAAAAATATTTACTGATTTTATAGGGGTACACAAAAACTAATTCAACGCGGGTGAAACCGCGGGCAAAAGCTAGTTAATAATAATATAGTACAGTGACTACCAGATTTCTTTCACAATTCACATGGTTGTTTCAATTTAATGCCCCCCCGAAACAAAAGTCTGGATACGTGCCTGTTTCATGGGTATCTTATTTCGTTTCAACGAAGATATCAGAACTTGCTAATGGTTCCCCCAAGTTTATATTATTTAACAACATAAAGTTGCGCTCTGGGTGGTTACGACTTCGCCCTTGCGTCTGTTACCCTTGTTTTTGCTGTCAAGTTAGAGGCTTATATATAACTCGAGGGTGAAAGAAGTGAAAGAGATGTGTCACGCTTGCATCAGATAGTCTCTGTCTACTTAAGGCGAGGTTATCCAGAGAAATATGTCCTGCTCCAACGCTTTGATTTTACGAGTTTCTATCCTCCTCGGTGGGAGCGGGCCACTCAGAAAACTCGAGGTTTCGAGGTGTTTTTATTTATTCTCAATGAACGGGGATAGCTTTTTAATACGACGGCCGTTTTATATCACGCTTTTTACGACGTTTATTTAGGTATAAGTTTTATTGCCTAAAACTTAGTATAACTGAAATGAAACGGTATTTATATCATAGTGCAGACCGATCTGTGTGATTTTATTGGATGCAGTAAAATTAAATAATATCAAATAGCCGAAATCGAAAAGTTCAAAGAATGAAATATAACATATATTTTTTTCCATTCAAATTATTACAATTTCACGGTTTAAAATGAATTTCAAGAGAGACCATATCCCCTTAAGGCGTATAGGCATGCCACTGTCTTAGTACAAATTTTTATAACTCTTTGTCTGTTGTTTTTACACGACTGACCCCAAAAAAGAGTGTATTGTTTTCGGGTTTAATGAAAGTATTTTTTTTTATTCCACCATAACATCTTAATGCCTGAACCGATTTTGAAGTTTGTGGTATCGTTAGAATCCTTGTAGCATTCTGAGTGGAATACGTTATAAATATATACAAAAAAGTATTATATACAAATAAATAATAATTTAAAAAAACACCACTCCCGGAATAGAGATTGCATTCGGTTTGCAGTGCAATCGGGGGACTATTATTTGTACATTGGATACGTGTAGTTTTGTATGTATTTGAATTAAATCTCTATTCAGGCAGTCGTGTTTCTTAATATTTTTTTATTATTTTTTTTTATTCGATATAGACTAAAGCTTAAGACCTCTTACAAAGTTACCATTTGGCTGAAATGTGAAATTTGGGTATGGGTACAGGTTAAGGCAAGAAAACAACTTAGTATGTAAATCTGTCTAGCTTAATATATTTAAAACAAAATCAATACTAAAAATTTTGGCTAAACGGTGCCTTTTAAAATATTTAATAATAAAAATAATTTAAGATGATAGAAGTCTAATGCTTTGGTCTACAAAAGACCCACTGGCACACAATATGGATGATAAATAACAACATTATAACACAGTAGCAACATCATGGCGACACAAAACAAGCCGCTAAAATGGAAGCGCCTGTCAACGATTCGGCTCCTGCTAAGTATAGAACCCCAATTTTTAGAGTCCCGCGCCCAAAGTGCGAAACCGGTCTGTCCGTCCGTATGTCACTCGTCTCTAGCTTGCAGACGGAATGAGGTATAGATCTGAAATTTGGATATGTTATGTAAAATGTTGACTCAAAATCGAATATTGAATTGACCAATTTCTTGCCCCGGCTTGTGAGGCGTCATTGTCCAGAACTCATTGAGTAGAATACAAATTATTTTTTTTATCTCCGAAAATAAAGAAATGGGCGGCCATCAAAGTTGTCAAATTATAGACCACTTTTGTTACGAGACCTCTCAGAAACTAAACGCTATATTGCGTGCCATTTACTGTTTTTAAACAACAAATACTGAAAACGCCAGTTTTTAATACAGGTTTAGGTTTATGCATATACTCGACCAACTTAATTTTGCAGTTTTGTTTCGTACAGTTTCTAGGTAATGATAAGTTTGTTATTTTTATTCAAATCATTTAGGTCTATTAACTTATTTGAATGACACGAGTCCTACTCGCACTTGACCGGTTTTTATTATTATTTGCCGTGATAGAGGCCACAGTAACACCCATCATGTTAGACTGGCTACCTATAACGGCTGACCCTTATGATAGACGGACAGACAGCAGAGTCTTAGAGCCTGTCCACACGGCGGGTACGTTTGCGTTGCGTCGTCGAAATTCTATAGACGACGCACCGTGTGGCTTTCGGCGTATTTTTGTATGAAATTCGACGATGCGACGCAAACGCAAACAAACGTGTGGTCAGGCCCTCAGTAATAGGGTCCATGGCACAATTTGGATATAGAACCCTAAAAAACGCATAAAAAGATAGTTCCTTCAAAACTTGCATAGCTAAGTCACATGCCTGTCTCGTAAAACTTTAAAAAAGCTGGGATTAACCTCACTATCGCTAATTTATACGAGTAGCATCACTGAAACAATTGTAAGATAGATTGCAATTTCAGATAACGCCTCGCGACCAATTTAAAAAGTTTGTTGATTTGTTACCTAAAATCTCGAAAACCATTTCATGAATTGATATGAAACTTTCACTATCTTATTTAACATGTCTTATATTAACATAATAGGTAATTTTTTTCTCCGATAATAAGCTATTTTCAGGAAGTTAATTGATATAAACCCTTTCTAACTGCCACCATTTAGCATCACCAAACTTAAACACGGGCCGAATGTGTTGTTGGTATTTTGTTAATTATTTCCACAAGGATCGTCGTCCGGGTTCTTACTAACTACTATAATAGGTACCAGAAAATTGGTCAGTTGCCCAGGGACAACGAGCACCACCCATACGAATACATACAAATACCACGCGGTTGCGTTTAGCATTTATAATTTTTTAATACACTTAAAAAATATATATATATAATTTAATAAAAAAATATATAAATTCACTTTGTGTCCCCAGGCAAAGCAACTACACATATAAGACAAAGTGCTACATCGGTACAGAAAATGGCGAGGACGCGATTCTAGCTTCCTGATACTCTACACAAAGGAAAACTTTCGTCCATCACTAATAATGGAGCGTAAACTACTCTTCTTTGATACCATCAATCAAGTTAGGGAACTTTGTTAGTGTTACTTGCTTTAACTCTGATTAATGTGACATCAGTGTTTTACTAACATAATAAAGGCGATGTCCCAATTTTAAAACGAGATTTGTCGTAGTGGAACGGATAAAAATAAAATATCAGAAAAATCTGTTTAGTTGCTACGTAGCAAATGTATCATACGCAATAAGAAATCAAAAACAAATATCTAGAAGAGCATAACAGGATATCTTTATTTACACAAAAGCGATATCCAATCCAACCCACTTACTTACGTACTCATCACGAAAACTGTGAAAGTATCAAATCAAGTATCAAGTATTTTATTGCATTCATGTTGCACCGTGTTATAATAAAAGTGGTATTAAACATGAACCCTTTATGGGCATAGCAAATTAAGTAATTCATTAAATATTATTACAACATCTTATCAGTTATCCTATAACTCTTTTCAGTTAGGTTAATAAACAATTCACATTACTATAATAATGATTAGTAGGTATTTACTTATAACTAAGTTAGCTATGAAAATGAAACAATTAAGTATTTAATTCTAAAAACTCTTGTAATGTATAAAAACTTTTGTTTAAGAGAAAGTTTTTTTTAAATGGTTGAAGTTACTAAGCAAACCTTCAAACCTGAAATTTGTCAGTAGTGGCGTGCTCGGAACTTAAATCTGGAAAAGCAATGAGAATATCAAGAATGACTAGCAAAGATCGCTGCACAGGAAATTCCGTCAACCTTAAAAAAATTGCAAAAATGTTGTTTCTTCTAACACTACTTTTCAATTTTTTGCACGTGACGTAATCGTATTTTTTTGTAATGCCTTCGCAAGCACATGATATTGCATTATATTTGGTCACATCCACAACTGAGTCGCTGCGCTCATGACGACCATCCGTAAGTGTACAAATATGCTATGCACATACTCGTAAATTTCAAAAAACCCTTTGACGCGTGCTCATCCGTCGCGATTTTCAACCCTAGTCCCGTCCTACCGTTTGCTTTAATTAGATCTAATATAGAGTTTAACTAACCCAGAGGTCGTGGGTTCAATTCCCGCGGTGCACATTATTTGTGTTTGGTCTGCGTGGTTCGGATGTTATATTTTGTCGGTACATTTTATGTACGATTATAGAAATCATACGCTATTATAAAAACGCTTTACAGAATCAGGTAGAACAGTATTCAGCGCGTATTGACCAGCAGTCCTCAAACTAGGCCCTGGCTGTCCCACAAAGACTTTATTACTGGGCAAAAGTTGAATATTAGAAGGATGATCGTCAAGTTATGTTTTGTAACAAATAGGCTTCATTTAAATGCGCATAACACCATGATACAAAAATGATAAGATAAAACTAATGCAAAAAAAAAACAAGAACATATTAGCTCAAATTAAAATA
Organism: Ypsolopha scabrella; assembly: GCA_910592155.1. Lineage (NCBI taxonomy): Eukaryota > Metazoa > Arthropoda > Insecta > Lepidoptera > Ypsolophidae > Ypsolopha > Ypsolopha scabrella. Next base: position 23,641,485 of record OU342976.1, read on the forward strand.
AATATTTACAATCCGTACATCAGCTAATATGTCAAATATAATGACTGCACTTCTCGGAAGATAAGACTTAATAATATAGTAACGCCTTTCTCCCGGAAGAGAAGGTAAAGACTGCAGAGTTTCACTTCCTGCCTCACTCTGCGCAAATTGGCTACAACATAATTTGTCTGTCCAAGTTCCTGAAACACCCCTAGACGCCTCCGAATCGAACTTGGCCACGCCCCTGAAATTGGTAATTAATTTTACATCAATAATAAATAAATAACAAGACTTTGAACATAGACTAATTTTGATACAAACAAAATTGCACCTTATGCTGTGGTCTACAATCAGTCTTTATCAGACTTGCAAAATTTTATTGTTTCACTGATTTGACGTTACGAATTGTCCGACTGCTCTGTGAGTGACTGTGTGTGTGTCTACTATCACAACAATCAACTGTACTAAGTAACAAGGTATATTTTGTTGATGAATTTACAATTTTTTGGGATTTCAATTTTAGATGTTTTAAATTAGGGAGTGCCTCCGGTGCCGACGCCGGCACCCGAAAATAACACCGTTCGGAATCGGCAGTATATTACTGCCGGCAGCCGAGATCAAAAACATCGGCTGCCGGCGCCGACGGCTCCCATAATGGACACAGGCGGGAGGCGCGACGCGACGGTGGAAATTTCTCACGCGCAAAGGACATTCAATTTCAAAGTGTGAGATTTTGTAGGTATTATTTTTGTTTTTTTGGAAATCGTTGAAATCGGTGACTCCGCTCCGCTTCGCTCGGCTCCTTATTTTATCTTACATGTCAACCTAACACGCTCCTCCTCGCTTCACTCGTCGTCGCACCTATTGTTTTTCTTTTGGTGAAAGTTTTTTTCTTTACTATGACCCAAAATTACTTCCTATCCTATCCTTCCTAGCCCTATACTTGATATGCTAGCCCCATTTCCCGCTTCTTTTTCTAAAGTCAGTGCCAGCAGATAATTCAGCAACCGGCGCTGGCAGCTAATACAACGACCAGCGCCGGCAGCTGAGGCACTTCCTTTAAATTATATGCTGTCAATATTTTTTGACTGCCAGCCCTGGTGGGCTGACGATCTAAAACATATTGTTGGTAGTGGCTAGAGTGAGGATGGCCTATTTATTTTCTTGGTAATGATGTCATTGTTGAGTCAAGGTATGACAATTGAAAAATTTATGAAATATCGGCCAACTTTTGTACAAAAAACATATCAGCCATCTTTGACTCATTGTTTTCTCTTTTACTTAGAAACTGTTAAAACGAACCTTACAAACTACGACGTTATAATAATGGCAAAATTAACTACTCAATAAATATTCACATTAAGGATATAATTCAATTAATATTATTTAAAGTAAATACAAATTCATGGATAGGTTTATATATAACTAAACGATTTTTGAAACAGTATACCGTAGATAAAATAAACAAAGGAGATATGGTAAAAGAGCGTGACGCTTCCGAACGCATTTGGTTTAAAATAGGCTTGATGCGAGACTCTGCGTCAATATATGTGTGAAGTTGTGTGTGTAATGTTGTATAATATGTAGGTATGTATATTCAGTCCGTGGCTACAGGTTGATTCGCTGTCCTCTTTTTGCATGTGTTTTATTTAGTGTGCATGAGAAATATGAGTGCGTGTGCCGTACGTGTACCGTTTTTGTGATTGTGTTAATGAAATAAGTGGGACGACCGCGAAGACATATCTGAACTCGAACAATTAGAGTACGAAGGCAAATCTCTCTTATTTCCTTTATCTATGCAATATATATCTGCGTGTTGAAAGTTTAAGACAGTTAAGACTCACTTGCTTTACTGTTATGGCTTATCAAAATCAGTGTGGCTAGCACGTGCCAGAAATACAGCGTCTATCCTACTTGCAAACGCAAATCGCGTTTGTAAACGTAGAATCAGTTGTTGATCAGGCAGAATGGAAAGACACTGCATCGTGCTAGACCTCAAGACCTTTTGAAAGTATACACCAATTTTAATGAAATTAATCAAGGTCTTTTGCGCCGACTTCTAAGGAAAATAAACATGAAGGGAAGAGGTTGTTCAAAGGCTTATTGTAGGGCTTGAAATTGGTGTATATTTTTCTTGAAACTTATCTTCTGTGTTTACTCGAAGACAATCACGCTATCAGTTTTCTCGATTTACGACAGTTTGAGCTGAGAACAGAGATAACTTCTTTATTTATCATTATTTTGCCTCCGAGTAGGGTTACCACCTGCTTGGATTAGTCCGGACATCTTCGGACTTTCGGCCTTTATTTCGTCCGGACTTTATCCAGCATCTTAATTTTGAAGTTTTTATCTACATTTATAAATAATGCATAATTTGCGCATTAATTTACTTACAAATAGTTTTGAATCTTAATCCCCGCGTCCCCGCACTCCGCACGCACACCTCCCTGCAGCCAATATCACTGTAAAACATGCCCTGCGCTATAAATACGGCCGGATTTATCCGGATTTTCGGCCTTCCATCCGAACTTTGTCCGTAGTTTTGAATTAATATTTATTTTTAAATTAAAGTAATTAAATGTCAATGTAGTTAAACTTGCGCTGATCGTCGGATTTATTATTAATTTTTTTGACCAAATGCTTCGGAATTTTTGTAATGTCCGGATTTCTGTCAGGATTTTTTAAATTTTGAAACGGTACGAAATCCCAGCTGAGCACGCACACCTTTCTCTCAGAGGGGTACAGGCAGAGAGAGACTACGGATTTTCATCTGTGACTAAAATGTGTCAACTTTATTTAAAATGTCCAAAATTCGTCAAGATTTTTCAAATTCAAAAATGTTGGTAGCCCTACCTCCAAGCAACGCTGACAAAAAGGCTACAAACTTTAGGGTCTCTTTAGAGCCTTTAAAATGTAAACTTTCAGTTTTATTGTTCTGTAAATTGGAAAACGTTGATGGACTACACAATTGACGTTAATAAAGTTAAATATTGAGTACTGGAGCCCTTTCAAACTTGGCTGGTGTTACCAACTTGGCAGCCCTTTACATCAGGGCAATTTAGAGCAGGTATATTAACAGGAAATTTATTTTGTAGGAGTTAGGGGTTTGTTTCTGTAACACAAAAAATAAAAAGTGTGTTTACAAAATAAGATTGGCTTAGTCTAGATAAGGTGACATTTATTTATGCAACCATATTCATACTGAAGGCTCAGTAAGTACTCAGTATCAAGGTCAGATGACCTTTTTTGTGAAATTCGTAAATTATTGTTTTGGTATTCCCTACAAACGCAAAGGATGTCAACACTTTATTTTGCCAAGCCTCCATCATGAATTTGGCTGTATACCTAAATAAATGTCTCCTGACATAAGGTGACTTTCGTTTATATAGCCAAATTTATACTAGAGACTCGGTAAGACATTATTTATTTAGCTTTTTTTTACAACACATTCGCTTGCGATCACGACTGCACCTGATATAAAACTTCGATAAGACTTATAGGGTGTAAGCTCTCGCTCAGAAAATGGGAGAGAGAAAGCAGGGCACAATTCTGACATGCGTTTTGCGAAGGCGGATTTTTTTTTATAAGCTCATTTTACAGAAACGTTTTAAGCTTTTATCGTAACAACCTTTTACTCGGATTCATGACGTGTTTTATAAGCCTTTAACGAGTTTTACTTAGTTTAATCATCCCACGGCATTTATCACGCGATTAACAAAGTCGCCCGAAAAATAAAGCGTGTAAAAAATTATTATTAGTATCAGAGTGCATCACAAACTAGAAAAGATAAATTAGAAACAAATGTAGAGACAAGAATATGACAAAATTCCTCGGGCCAGGATTCGAACCTGTGACCTCTTGTTATCAAGACAAGCGAGCTAACAATTGCGCCACTGAGGTACTTACCTAGACCGTTGAATTTTTCCACTATACTTGTCCACCTTGTTTAGAGTATTCCAAAGCGATGGATTTCGCAATAAAAACATAATCGGGTGAAAAATGTTGCGAGAATAGTCATCTTGGTCAGTACGTCCAGGCAGTTCTGCAAAATCTACTATTTAGTAGCCCAACCTAAATATTTTTGTATGTTTTTCCCGCATTTTTTTTATATTCTATTGTTTTTGTAAAGATTAACGTTGACCTGTAAAAAGTACTTTATGTGTCTGTCGCAGGCATTTGGTTAAATCAGGCAGAAAAGAGGCGGTAGCTTAGGTTAGAAGGTTAGGTATGGCGAGTCGCGCCACGTAGTTATTTTATGACCACCACCTTAACCAAAAGTCTAGTCATTTAGTTAAGTCACTGAATTGAACCAGATTCCTGCGACATATCTATTTTACAAAATATATATTTCGATTTGATTTGATCTACGGAAGTCGGTAACGTGCGAATGACTGATACCATACTACAAACAGAATAGTAAGCTATCTTCATATCAAGGTACAGAGCGGGGCTAATGTGTGTGCGTGCCAGTATGCACGAACCATAGCACGCACACAACGGCAATATTTATGCTTGTTTTGCCGGTACAGATTGGGGCTGCTCATTGTTAATTCATTTTAGTTATTTGAAGTTTGTTGTTATGAAAGCATTGATTCTTGGAGAGGAAACTAAAGAAATTATTAATTTAGAATTGCTAAAAGGGCAGCATATTTTTTTTGTATTTGAGCTTGTGGTTTATTGAGTGCAAACCTTAGGCGCAAGTCAGACAAAAGCGGCGCGGCGGTGGCGCGCTACCGGCGTGCATTGGATGCGCCCATATTATATAGTACTCTGTGGATGCGCCCGTGCACGCTCACGACGCGACGGAACGGTATGTATCGGTGGTATTCAAGTGTTTGATTTTGATCTGACAAGATGTCTTCCTCTGACGATAAAGGTTTGGGCGAAGGATGTGCCGTCTCGACGCCTTTCCAATGTTCTTTCATACAAAATGTAGGAGAGGGACTTGGTGCAAAACAGATAGTAGAGGTGCGCTGAGGCCCGCACTGTTTTTGTCTGGCTTGCGCCGATGGCACAAACATGTCATATTTTTTATAATTTTTTATCTATAAAAATAAATACTTAACCCTTTATATGGCAGAGAAAACGGGCTTACGTATATAAAAAAAACTTGCATTATACTATAAAAAATCAAAATAAAAACAATTTACGAATAAATATATTTTTTCTTTATTTTTAGTTTTCTCTTTTTTTGTTTATCTGACTTTTCCATCAACTTTGAAATAAAAATGACAATTTACTAGTAATTTTTTTATTGTTTTTTTTTCACAAAGTGGGCTAAACTATGGTGTCCAATATAATGGCCAGAACCTTATAAAAGGTTAAATGGGTGCCATCAAAGTTGTAAGCTTTAGACCATTTTTGTTACGGGTTCTATCTCAAAAACTAAACCAGTTAAGAAATTTAAATTTTTGTTTATTATTTACCATATACTTTATATATTTAAACAATAAATATTTGTTAACCTTTGCAGCAAATATAATAGGTATTATCAGAGCCCCTTTATTGTTGTTATATGGAGACATTTTATACATATGTATGTATTATTTGTTCTTGTGAAACATTACTTATCCCGTGTATTCTATTGTTGAATTGTGTTCAATGTTATGTGTGTATTAATTGTCATAGCAAATAAACGTTTTATCTATCTAGCAATAAATTAAAACGGCGCTCCAAAGTGGAGTTTGTAAGCTGTGACTAAAACAAACAAACAAAAACAAGTTAATTGGTAATACATATGTTCGGAGTCCTTAAGGTGGTAAAACCGAATCTCAGTGCAAAATGCATATAATAATATTGTTTCCTTACTTTTGAATAAAAAGTATGGACAAATTTCGTTTTCAAGCACTTAGCGGACATTTATTAGTAAAAATTTGCGTTTCTTATTGCATTCGAATAACAAATTTAACAGCATATTTATCATTGTAATCGAACGTAATCAAAATGTAAGGCATTAAGTAACATAATTTTAATGCGAAAACCCTAGTACCTGTAATCAATTTCTGCTAATTGCTTGAAAACGCAATTTGTGCATACTTATTATTCAAAAGTAAGGAAATAGTACATTACGATACGAGAGCGATGAAACGTTTTCTGACGAGTGTGGGTTTGCGGCACGAGCCGAAGGTGAGTGCTGCAATCACACGAGTCGAGAAAAAGTTTTTCGCACGAGTTTCGTATAATATTTTATAGCAAAAGTGCGGAAAATGCCGACTTTACGCAAGCGCAGCGTGCTATAAACGCACGGTGTACTATAAACAATATTATGATGTGCATTTTGCACCGGGATTCGGTTTTACCACCTTAATAGCGAGGCCCAACTCGCACTTGGCCGGTTTTTAAAGTTGATTATGTCACATTGCAACGACGTAAGACGGGAATCAGATGCATGAAAAAACCTTATAAAAATATACCTAATATATATTTTAAAAGATATCCGTTCCAATCTGGTGGACAGACATACACTGACTCTTCGCTACAGGAGTTCACACATAGCGATGCCCAACTCGCACTTGGCCGGTTTTTAAAGTTGATTATGTCACATTGCAACGACGTAAGACGGGAATCAGATGCATGAAAAAACCATTAAAAATATACCTAATATATATTTTAAAAGATATCCGTTCCAATCTGGTGGACAGACATACACTGACTCTTCGCTACAGGAGTTCACACATAGCGATGCCCAACTTGCACTTGGCCGGTTTTTAAAGTTGATTATGTCACATTGCAACGACGTAAGACGGGAATCAGATGCATGAAAAAACCATTAAAAATATACCTAATATATATTTTAAAAGATATCCGTTCCAATCTGGTGGACAGACATACACTGACTCTTCGCTACAGGAGTTCACACATAGCGATGCCCAACTCGCACTTGGCCGGTTTTTAAAGTTGATTATGTCACATTGCAACGAAGTAAGACGGGAATCAGATGCATGAAAAAACCATTAAAAATATACCTAATATATATTTTAAAAGATATCCGTTCCAATCTGGTGGACAGACATACACTGACTCTTCGCTACAGGAGTTCACACATTTAACCGAACCCTAAAAAGGGCTAGTGGAATAACTGGTCAGTCTGACTGGGTCGACTTTCTACTATAACTCGTGCGTACGTAAGTGAAGTATAATTCACTTCGCTTCGCATGATCCTGCTTTATTCCAAAAAGATATCCATTCCAATCTGGTGGACAGACATACACTGACTCTTCGCTACAGGAGTTCACACATAGCGATGCCCAACTCGCACTTGGCCGGTTTTTAAAGTTGATTATGTCACATTGCAACGACGTAAGACGGGAATCAGATGCATGAAAAAACCATTAAAAATATACCTAATATATATTTTAAAAGATATCCATTCCAATCTGGTGGACAGACATACACTGACTCTTCGCTACAGGAGTTCACACATAGCGATGCCCAACTCGCACTTGGCCGGTTTTTAAAGTTGATTATGTCACATTGCAACGACGTAAGACGGGAATCAGATGCATGAAAAAACCATTAAAAATATACCTAATATATATTTCAAAAGATATCCGTTCCAATCTGGTGGACAGACATACACTGACTCTTCGCTACAGGAGTTCACACATAGCGATGCCCAACTCGCACTTGGCCGGTTTTTAAAGTTGATTATGTCACATTGCAACGACGTAAGACGGGAATCAGATGCATGAAAAAACCATTAAAAATATACCTAATATATATTTTAAAAGATATCCGTTCCAATCTGGTGGACAGACATACACTGACTCTTCGCTACAGGAGTTCACACATAGCGATGCCCAACTCGCACTTGGCCGGTTTTTAAAGTTGATTATGTCACATTGCAACGACGTAAGAAGGGAATCAGATGCATGAAAAAACCATTAAAAATATACCTAATATATATTTTAAAAGATATCCGTTCCAATCTGGTGGACAGACATACACTGACTCTTCGCTACAGGAGTTCACACATTTAACCGAACCCTAAAAAGGGCTAGTGGAATAACTGGTCAGTCTGACTGGGTCGACTTTCTACTATAACTCGTGCGTACGTAAGTGAAGTATAATTCACTTCGCTTCGCATGATCCTGCTTTATTCCAACAAATACTGCAACAATCACTCTGAAATTAATATATGATAAAGTTGAGAACTAATGCTATCTCCATGCTGTGGTGAAAACTTGATTCCATAAAATTTTCTCGATGGAAAAAAATTACAAAGTTACCTCCAAACCGTACAATAAACCGATAGCATTCAATGAAAACTTGTAATTAGATCTGAAACTTTGCATAATATAACTGATATTAGTAAAAAGCGAATTGAGGTAATTAAACTGTTTTCAGCTGCTAAATATCTCCTTACTACAGATTTATTTCAATGCAGTGAAGCTAAATATATTGCTTAAAATTCTCATAATAATTTACAAAAAATATGCAGAAGCATTTTGGATATTATTTTGAAATTTCTTATGTATTTAAACAGGTTGAACCAAACGAATGCGCCCTGTAGGGAAAGTACCTTAAATATTAGAGATAGCAAATTTTACTAAAAGGAACCTTTATTTTTTTAAGTAAAGGAAAACTGCATTCAAAGAATTTTAAAAAATCACCTGCATAAACCGGGTATCAAACTGGACAAATGTGAAAAAAAAACATACTGTATTTTTATGATACCAATCGAAAGGTTCAAACGTATGAACGTATGAAGTGACATAGTATCGGAAATTAAAGGAAAACCATGAAATTTTACATTTTCATAACAAAACTTTTAAGTATATCCCAAAATTCAATATTGATAGAAGTAAAAAAATATTTTTTTTATTATTTGAATAAAGTTTCCCTTACTTTCCCTCCGGGGGGCATTCGTTTGGTTCACCTGTATATGACTGGAAATTGATTTAAAAGCAAGAACTAGGTAAAACATGAAACGTACATTCTATTGCAGTTATGATATAATAATAATAATAATAATAATAAATTATTTATTGCCAGACTTTATATGAGTGAAGGAACTTCCATAAACCTCGGCACCGATTATCTTAATTCTTTTTTCGGTGAAACCGACAACCCTATACTGCTTTTGTACAGACTTGGCCCCTTTTTAATTTTTATGTTTTTGGTGGGATAGAATTTCATATGCTATTACGTGTAACAGACACGCGCTTGCAATGCGTTTGTGTCTTCGATAAAAAGTTCATCGATGGTTTGTGTGCGTAACTGGTGCACTCGGTGCGAGTATTATACTAGCGGACGCCCGCAACGTTGCTTGCGTGGATCCCGGTTCCTTAAAATCCCGTGAATTTCCTAATAATTTCTTCTTAGCAGATACAATACTGATTCTGCAGGACATAGCCCGCAGAATCAGTAAGTTGAAGTGGCAGTGGGCAGGCCATATTTGTCGCCGACATGATGGCCGTTGGGGCCGAAAGGCTTTAGAATGGAGACCACGTACAACAAAGCGTAGTGTAGGACGACCTCGTGCCCGCTGGACCGACGACCTGAAGGACGTTGCGGGGGGCGGCTGGATGAGGAGGACGGAGGACCGACATGAGTGGCGAAATTTGGGAAAGGCCTATGTCCAGCAGTGGACGAACACGGGCTGATGGATGGATGGATGAAGATACAATACAAAAAACCAACAGTCTGATACTACCCGTCCAAGACATTAAGGCCATAAGGCCTGTATGCCAACCAATAATCACCAAAGCTAATAAAGTCTTTGGCCATTGGCCGAGCTAATTGTGTTGGACGGTTGGTAGATTTTCAAGCAATAGATTTCAATCATATAACCCAAAATTCACTAATATTTGGCGATTTTTCCATAGCAACGAGATACAAATCATTGTGGAGACGTAATGAGTGAGAAAGTTACCCAATATCACCTACTTAATGTCGCCTCCCGAAGATTCCAGGTTCCAATCCCTTATGGGCACAATTATTTTCGGTCTGGGTGCTTGTGTGAGAACCATCATATCATTCAGAAATTATGTATTTGTTGCACGCTATTATTGTCTTCTCCTTGTCTTATCAGCACTGTAATAATACTAATTTTAATTGAATAAACACGGTATAGAGCTATAATCTTGTAACAACAGGAAGGCGCTGGTGACTGTAATACAGTGTCACACTAAAACAGTTGCCAACGTGACATTTTTATTAATCAATTATAAGACAATTTACAAATAAGCCAGTATATTATTAACAAGCTAATTGTAAATATCACCTATAATATAAGAAATGTGTGTACTGATTTTTGTAAATTTATAGCCAATAAACACATTAAAAAAAAAAAAAATTCGTCTCGAAGTACAGCGATAAGGCTCGCCTCTACACCCATCACGCTAGGACGTAATAATCCTCTGTAAAACATGAGTGTACGATTGCGGGCTTGCGATTCACAGTCCATACTCGGAAATACCTCAGACACCTTACCAGGATTCGTGTCGAAACGATGTATTTTAATATAAAAGAAAATATTTTAGGTCAATTGTATTACCGATTCACTCGAATGAAGAATATGGACAAAAGTTGTGTTACGAATTACGATCGTAGCTGATAAATTCATGTTATAATCTCCAAAACATACGCTTTTTAATAAACAAATAGAACACGAAATTGAAAATGAAATCCATCGAATTTTATTAACTGATTTATTTTAGTGCACCAATAAAGGCATATAGGATTGGCGGAAATAAAGGTTTTTTTGCCGGAATCTGGCTAGACCGGTCGGTTGAACAGAACATGGACGAACAGTAATTGAATGTGTTCTATCTCTCGGTACACAATTTACGAGTTTAAAAAAAGAACGGGTACGTAGGTATTGCATAGTCTGGTGCTATAAATTGGAAGACCAGCAGGCCTAACATCGTGCCACTTCAACACCATTTGACAGTAAATTCCAAGCATTTACTGTCAAATGGTGTTTAAAATGGTGTTAAAGAGGCAACCATGTTGCGCCTGCTGTAAGTTATTTTCAGTTCACTTCATTATTAATAATCATCTCATGAATAATGAAAATCAAAATCACGGTAATTTGTTAATATTAAATTATGTTGTGCTAGATTGAGAGAGCTGTAAGTTACTTTCAATTCACTTCATTATTAATAATCATCTCATGAATAATGAAAATCAAAATCACGGTAATTTGTTAATATTAAATTATGTTGTGCTAGATTGAGAGAGCTGTAAGTTACTTTCAATTCACTTCATTATTAATAATCATCTCATGAATAATGAAAATCAAAATCACGGTAATTTGTTAATATTAAATTATGTTGTGCTAGATTGAGAGAGCTGTAAGTTATTTTCAATTCACTTCATTATTAATAATCATCTCATGAATAATGAAAATCAAAATCACGGTAATTTGTTAATATTAAATTATGTTGTGCTAGATTGAGAGAACTGTAAGTTACTTTCAATTCACTTCATTATTAATAATCATCTCATGAATAATGAAAATCAAAATCACGGTAATTTGTTAATATTAAATTATGTTGTGCTAGATTGAGAGAGCTGTAAGTTATTTTCAGTTCACTTCATTATTAATAATCATCTCATGAATAATGAAAATCAAAATCACGGTAATTTGTTAATATTAAATTATGTTGTGCTAGATTGAGAGAGCTGTAAGTTACTTTCAATTCACTTCATTATTAATAATCATCTCATGAATAATGAAAATCAAAATCACGGTAATTTGTTAATATTAAATTATGTTGTGCTAGATTGAGAGAGCTGTAAGTTACTTTCAATTCACTTCATTATTAATAATCATCTCATGAATAATGAAAATCAAAATCACGGTAATTTGTTAATATTAAATAATGTTGTGCTAGATTGAGAGAGCTGTAATTTATTTTCAGTTCACTTCATTATTAATAATCATCTCATGAATAATGAAAATCAAAATCACGGTAATTTGTTAATATTAAATTATGTTGTGCTAGATTGAGAGAGCTGTAAGTTATTTTCAATTCACTTCATTATTAATAATCATCTCATGAATAATGAAAATCAAAATCACGGTAATTTGTTAATATTAAATTATGTTGTGCTAGATTGAGAGAACTGTAAGTTACTTTCAATTCACTTCATTATTAATAATCATCTCATGAATAATGAAAATCAAAATCACGGTAATTTGTTAATATTAAATTATGTTGTGCTAGATTGAGAGAGCTGTAAGTTACTTTCAATTCACTTCATTATTAATAATCATCTCATGAATAATGAAAATCAAAATCACGGTAATTTTTTAATATTAAATTATGTTGTGCTAGATTGAGAGAGCTGTAAGTTATTTTCAGTTCACTTCATTATTAATAATCATCTCATGAATAATGAAAATCAAAATCACGGTAATTTGTTAATATTAAATTATGTTGTGCTAGATTGAGAGAGCTGTAAGTTACTTTCAATTCACTTCATTGCCTAAGAATAATTAAAAAGAAAATCGCGGTTCTCTGATAAGTAATACCCTGGTGCTAGATTATACAGCGTGTAAATAGAGTGCGAGCAATAAATAAAACCACATACTCTACTGATCATACTGAAAAACTATTCGAAAAACACCCGCGCAAATCTTCAGAGAAAAAGATATTCAACTCTAACTCAACGACTTAATCTCGTAGGAGGAAGGTCTATTTTGGAACGCTGCAACAGAACAGCTGTTTCACGGACGTCGGTCTCTCGATACTCGCCCGTATGTCGGTGCGTTAGGGTTCATGCATTTTTCTTTGGAACTCAATTATTTCCCAGCGCCGGTATGTTTACTGGGAAAGGTGGTTGGTAGAGTATTAGGTTTCATTTAATGGTAGCAGCTTATTTACACCCGGTATAAACAATAAGTTTTTAGTTTCATTTCCACTTAGATAATCCTTAGAGGAAGTAAGCTCTCGCTCAGAAAGTCGAAGAGAGAAAGCAGGGCAGGTAAAGCCTTAATATTGAAAATTCTGGTGCTAGATTGAAAGATATGTTACTTAAGTTCACTTCATTATCAATCAGTCCTTAGACATACAAATATTGAATAGTGCGGTGCTAAATTAAAAGACCAATGAGTTACTTTTAGACTTTAATGTTGATTCTTAAGAATGAAAATGATAGCCGCGGACAAAGGCTAGTCAAAAATATAATAAAGTAATCAGAATACTTCCGATTAGAAAAGCATTGAGAAAGAGTTCAAAATACAACTTCGATCTAAAACGTGACTCAAATGTTTTCTATTCATTTTCTATTGTATATTTCTATCAGTTTAATAAAGTATGGATGTTGATAAAACGTTGCAAAAGTAAATTTATAAGATCCAACAATAAATAAGTGAAAATAATTTTAGGGTAGATCATGTATCGTTAACTGATCTCAACAATAAAGCAGAAAAAAATCAATTTCTATGGAAAGGTGAAAAAAAAAGTTCGTGCAATTTTGTTTTTTCTTTGTAAAGTAGTCTATGAATTGTAGGACCTTATATATCGTCACGACGTGAATCCCCGAGGGGGTGTCAGAGGTGCTCCGAGTATGAACTGTGAAATGCAAGTCACAGTCTACACTCGGCACACCCGCGTTTCACCGACGTCCCAACGTGATGGGTGGTGAGCCCTATCGCCGTTTTTCGGACACAAATACTCGCTTTTTAGGGCATGCAGTTTCCTCACGATGTTTTCCTTCACCGTTCAGCAAGTGGTAAGTATCAAATACTCTGCACGTAAATTCTGAAAAACTCATTGGTGCATGCCCGGCCGGGGTTCGAACTCAAGATTGATGAGCTACCGCAGCATTTTTGTATATCCATACTTGTGTTTCCAAAACCATTAAAATATAACAATCCACTAAACTGATTATACTCGTATTATTTGTTTACGAAAGCCGTCATTATTTTTTCACCTTTTGTATTTTGACGGCTTCGATACATAATCTCCCTGAGTAGGTACATATCTGTGTCCACGGGCGAACGATTTGCCCATCGATTTTCAAATTAAATTCTGAATGCAAAACCATTTTGCAGATGACATCTGTGTTTGTCATAGCAATTTAGAATTTGCATTTGCGGCCTTTTGATGGCCATATTTGATGCTTGGATTGATTCATTTTTGTTTTATGAGTGGGCATTACCCAGTCCAGGGCTGAAGTTTGCCACTGCGGAAATTACTTTCGTATAATTTAACCAGTATTTTGCCAATTTTCGCGTTTATATCTTCTAACTAGTTACTGGCCGCTTGCACAGCGTGGCTGACTGACAAATATTCTTGTTAAATACTGAGGCCAGAACAAAAAAAAATGGATTTTAATGTCTGTAATGTAATGTACCTATGTACCGTTTTAACTCGAAAAACACTCCACGGATTTGGATGTTGTTTTTTTTATTACCATCTTAGTGACCTTGGTCAACACGTAGGCTATAAGGAGTTTTCATAAAATAACGCACAAGCCGGAAACGGGGGAATTATAATAAACGCGGGCGGAGCCGCGGGCAAAGGCTAGTAAACATAATAAAATCGTAAAACGAGTTGAAGGGAGCGTTTACCGATTTAGTCACTTTTTAAATAAATTTGATAACAGGAAATTGTGATATGATGAAAAAAAATTGTGTTTTAGATATATACTTTATGCAAATTTTTTTACGGTTTAGTATGCAATACGTTATACTTTTACTTTAATCGATAGAAAAAAGTAACCAAAACATTTGTCGATTTTTCAAGATTTTTTCATTTTGTACAAAATTTACACCATCCATCCATCAGCCTGTTTCGTCCACTGCTGGACATAGGCCTTTCCAGGATTTCGCCACTCTTGGCGGTCCTCTTGGAAGAATTGCCTATACTCACACACGCTGGGCAGGGGGGGTTGGTGAGCGCGGTGCCAAAACCCTTGCACCAGTGACGCCGCTGCCCGTCACCAGTCTGTTTTATAAGGGCCGGCAATTGGGCATGGATATACCGCCATCAATCGGCCCCAGACAATGGTGGGCCACCTGGTTTTGCCTGAGAGCTGTTCTCTTACTCTCCCCCGAATAACTCCGGGAGGATTTGCGAGTAAGATGGTGGTACCTCCACAGTCGAGCCCGGCTCTACCACCTATAAAAACCCTACCCACCTACAAAATTTACACAAACAAATTATATAAAAATTGCAGCTAATTAAATAAAATTGTTTTACCCATAGAAACGTTATACGTCGTCGGAAAAGCGTTAAATTCGGCATATTATGATTAGCCTCGGCGGATCGTAAATTATGAAATCGAAAACCTTTCACCAAAAGATAAAAATATATGCAATGGCGACGAGAGCGAAGCAATCCCCTTCGTTTTACGAATCCTACGATATGCCGACGACAGATATACCGCCATCAATCTCAGGAATAATGCGCCACTTGTTTGTTCCTGTTTGAGAACTGTAACTTCTGGTGGTGGTACCTCCACAGTCACAGTAATAAGAAAGCGGAATTATCTTTTAAATTACGTGTTGATGCAAAAAAAACAGTTTCAGTTTCGGAACAATCTAATTCCTGCTATTTTTAGTAACAAAGAGGTCAGGAAACGTCAGAACTGCCGAATACCAAAGCCTCGAACACTGTACAAAAATTGCTTGCCTCTCGATTTTTTCAGGCTGTATTTTGGGGAGTGTGCTCAGGAATTACACGATCTAATTCCACAATCCCCTTTTACCACCGGAATGGTAGGCGAGCAAAATTTTAGTTTTACATACACAGGTTATGGTATCAATATTCCGTTCCAACGCAACGTTTCAAATGTTTCAAATTTTCGTTTTAAGGATAGGTATGTTTGAAGGAGCACAACTGCTCGTTTATAAAAGACTACCCTAGGATCTTAATACTATGAACATGTAGCAATTTTTGAAAGTATGTTTATGAGAACATATCGTAAATAAATGTTTATATTTTGTAATCACTAATCTGATTCTGTGCGTGTAAATTTAGTTTTGTGTTTTAGGGCTTTTTGGTGTACGTGTGATCATGAAGTGCTGACTATAGTATATGACGATAGTTTTTATGAGTGTAGTACGTAAAACAGACTTGACGATTTATCCATCGCAAGGATATACAAATTAGCAATATATCAATGATTATATAATAAGTAATGTTTTTCCCATTTCAAGTGAATTAATATCTATTCATATGAGAAATAAATGTCTTAAGCCCTAAAACCACAGACTCCCAACAGACACCTCATAACAGGCGACCGATTTCTGTCAACACATTCGGTAAATGTGTCTATAGACCGCCACCCGAACATTTCGATATGCTCAGTGTCGACCACTTCCGAGAGCCGTAAACACTCCCTCGTACAGCGTTAAAAAAATGTGAAATTAAACTTTATCATGGCCCCTTGC
The DNA here is from genome assembly GCA_910592155.1 of Ypsolopha scabrella. NCBI lineage: Eukaryota > Metazoa > Arthropoda > Insecta > Lepidoptera > Ypsolophidae > Ypsolopha > Ypsolopha scabrella. Next base: position 23,657,812 of record OU342976.1, read on the forward strand.
ACAATACGATAGTGTGGCAAAAATAGCCTAACTTCAGGGTTTATGAAAGATGGCTTAACATTTCATCAGTAAGTAAATAATCACATAGTCTAATTTGATTTACCAACCGATTTAATTCAAAAGAGCTCATCTTATACTGATCAAAATGTAGGTACCCCACTGGGCTTTCCATTGCCATCTCTTTCTTTTGCTCTTTTTACTTGGCAAATGTAACTAGTGGTGCACTACATATGTTATCGATGAAGCAAATTCTCCTTAAGAGATTTGGAAGATCTATACTTTGCAAACTACGATACAAACATTAAATTTATTGTAAAACAATTTTGTTAGGGTTCCATATCTAAAGGGTAAAAAAGAAACCATTATGATGGGACTCCGTTGTCTGTCCGTATGACACACGGTGTACACATATGTACGTTTTTAAATAAAACTTTACAAAGATCTATGATATTTCACTAAAAACATAAATGTAAAAATGGGGCTGAGTTCAGTACAAAGGCAGTGTAGGATTTTCGGCTTCGCTAAAAAAAGATTTTAAATAAAATTGGGTGCCAAGGCTAATGGAGGCGCCTTTAGTCATAAGTGCAATAATGTACAACGTTCTTCACTTATTTTATTTAAAAAAATGTTAGGGTCCTTGCTACTAAATATACAGGATGTTTATTTGGACATTAAGGGCGTCACATGAATATTAATATACATGATGCTTATTCCAAAAACAGCATACAAACTAAAAATACCAATTGAAGAAAAAGACATGCCCTTTTTCATTTGTCCAAAAAGTTTCTTGTTAAATTGTTACTGCGCCGCGAAGCAAGACTGGCTGGCGGTCGGATCACCATTGGCCACGCACGAAGCATAGAAGTACAAATAAAAATCACTAGTTTGTATAATTCACGATACTGACGAAGAAAAAAAATGCAAAAAAGAAAAGTATGTTTTTTCGTCACCAGTATCTTGAATATAACCTACCCTGTGGCGGAATCGACTGACTAAATCAACAACCTGTATAGAACAAGCTATATCAAGAATTGCAGAAATTATTTCCTCCCCTGACATTTTGTTACTTGATCGATAAACACAAAAAATGAATTAAAACATCACTACGTCAACACCTAACGGAAAAATGCGCGGAAGCGCGGGTGGTTGCTGGCGGGATGCGCGAGCGATGACCGCCTGTCTCTTGAAATCTTTAAAAATCAGAAAGTCATCAGTGTCGTGAAATATAACCTACCCTGTGGCGGAACCGGCTGACCAAATCAACAACCTGTATAGAACTTGGCAAGTTTTCATACAAAGTTTCATAGTTTCATAAATGCTTTTAACTCCACCCATTGTACACAATTATTTTTGTGCAATAAAGAATATAATAATGATAATTATTTTATTTTGGTAAAAATTTGTCGTCGTTCCGAAATCACCATCAGAGCATACCTAGAAAAGATGCCGAAAAAGCAAAACTGACATTTTGGTTACTAAAAAATTGAGCAGTTTTATTAGCGAGTAACTATTTCCTCATATTAGGTACCATCAATTCCACTCTGAAGTAACTAATCATGTAGTGGATTTGTCAATGAGTATTAATTATGCACAAGTATATTTCCACAAGGCTAGCTTTTCTTACCAATTCACCTCAGCACAAACACACTGTTCGTAGGATATACATTTACGAAATTAATTCATTTCAAAAATGATTAGTGGTTAGATGTTAAGAAATTTAGAATGTAGAAATTTTCTTTTTATTTGTAACTAGCCTTTGCCCACGGCACCAACCACAATTGTTTTCAATCTCTGCCCCGTTTTAAGCTTGACGGTTATTTTATAAACACTCCTCATAGCCTGTATGTAGACCAGGGTTACTACAATGATAGTAAAGAAAACCGCATCCACTTCTGTTGAGCGGTTCTCGAGTTGAAACGAGACACATACATACAGACAGAGAGAAAGACAGACAGACATGCAAACGGACAAATAGACAGATGGATAGACAAAAGTTCTAAAATTGTTGTATTGGCTATTTCAAATAAAATTTCGCAAAATTATTCAATGTACAGACACGACTATTTTCCTTTAATACTTTATGATTATTGTTAGTAATTTGAGACGGTAAATTAAACTCATGCATTAAGTAACCAGCCAGTTTGACTACATGACTTAATTAAAATACTTTGTGTAACACATAAATTATATCGATAAAATATTTCGTGTTTAATTAACCTGTCCCGCCCCTAATCTGTTTAGTTTTTATCGCTATAGCGTTACAAACTTATCAGTTTCGGTAGGCCAAGCCAAAATGGCTTCTATATTTATAAAGTGAGAGTCTCCATCACCGGCACAGATAAGTTTGTGGCTCTGTACGCAAGGCGGAATGAACTTGGCAGGGCCAATGGGATCGAGGTGCCCCGCTTCCTCATACCTCGGCTAGTTGACAGAATTATTTGTACGTATGATATTGAATATTAGCCGTCTTTTGGCTGTATTGTCGATGCCTAAAACCTATCATCCCTACAGCTGAGATTATGGTATTCTCCCTGCAGCGTTCGGTATTCTGGGTATGTATAACCCAGATTCCTTTAAAAGAAGAATAAATGGGTATTTTCTGCGCGAGGACGTGTTACCGCTCTCCATCAGGCGCGGTACTGGCTAAAGGAATTATGGATTAAAATATATAAAAATAGAATTTTTTCCTACAAAATAAATATAATATTAAGAAATAATACCAAAGCCGCTACAAGTTACATCAATAACAGTGAAAGAATGGCATCGCCGAGGCAGACAGTGTCCACATTGAAGAATATAAAATAACATGCTATCTCCTGCAAATCAGTTAACCCATCTCATGCATGAAACAGTTACAGAAGACTGCACAGTTTTACAAGAAAATTCTAGATCAGTGTTCGTGAAAGACATTATTATACTTATATAGTTAGATTTCATATTTTTTACAGTAGTAGTAGTTGATTTTTGTTGAAGTTCGCATTTTCGTTTGGTCTTGTGATTTTAATTTTTAATTTATATCGATATTTTTGTGATTTTAGGTATTATTTTTTTGTAATCGTCTTGGCGCCGTATGTCGCAGGCTGCCGGCCCGTCCAGCGCACCCGCGGGTACCACCGGCAGCCAGTTATCGTCGGACGTGCAGTGCCCAGAATGCAATAAACCCTTCAAAGGACAGAGGAGTCTGAAAATCCACATCGGAAAACAGCACAATAAAAACAAGCCGACCCAGACGTCATCAGACCCAGTTCAACCCCCAATCCCAAATGGCCCCCCTCTCTGGAAAGAACTAGGGACCTTGAAATCTACAACGTCTGTAGCGACCTCTCTGTCCAAGACAATTAAAGAGGTTCTGAATAATAATGATGAAAACAGTTGGAAACAGCTACTAACATTTGAATTCCGGATACTGCACGTAAAAAGGGGGAGGGAGGAGAACGGCTCCCTCGCACAAAAAATTAAAAACAACTGTTTATCGAATAAAACTATTATTCCGGAATATGACAACAGTAGCGTTCACTTTACATACAATTTAAATAAAAGAATCGAAAATAAATTTAATGACGGGGATATTAGGGGAGCCGCACATCTTCTCTTCACCACCGACACCTTGGCCCCTGACACGCCGGAAACACTTTCGGCTTTAGCGTCAAAGCATCTACCTCCAGCAGCTACCTCACAACTCCCGGATGCACCCTGTCCTTCCGATCCCACTCCGACAGCGACGGTTAACGAGGTTCTGGCTGCCGTAATGTCCTTTAGAAACGGTTCGGCCGGTGGACTTGATGGTATAAGCCCGCAGCATTTAAAAGATCTTACTAGCGGAACCACTGGTGTCGCTGGCCGTGTCCTTCTGGAAGACATTACACGACTGGCCAACCTTATGCTGTCGGGTGGGGTCTGCGAGGGTATTACGGACTTGCTCTATGGAGCAAGTCTGTGTGCCCTCAAAAAAAAGGATGGGGGCGTCAGACCCATCGCGGTGAGAAACACATTCCGCCGGATGGTGTCCAGAATTTGTTGTAAAAATATTGTAGCTGATTTATCCACAAAATTTCGACCTACACAATTAGGTTTCGGGAGTAAAGGGGGTTGCGAGGCTGCAGTACATGCAGCCCGCACCTTCCTTGAACACGATACTGGTGAGGTCCTGTTGAAGGTGGATGTGAAAAACGCATTCAACTCGGTGGACAGAGGTACTCTGCTGACAGCAGTCAAAAATAACTGTGCCTCTATCTATAATTACGTTTTTCAATGTTATAGCAGACCAACAAAATTAATCTACAGAGACCACTTACTGGAATCCGCAGTCGGCTGTCAGCAGGGTGACCCCCTAGGACCAGCAATATTTAGTTTGGCCATCAATCCAATCGTCAAAGATCTGAATCAAAATTTAATATTTGGTACTTAGACGATGGCACCATTGGAGGCGATTCAACGTCTGTATTAAATTACTTAGAAAACATTGTGCAAAAGTTTGGCCAAATTGGTTTAGAACTAAATTACTCAAAATGTGAATTGTATTTATCCAAATCGATTTCGAGTTTCGAAAGAAATAATATAATAGAAAAATTCAATAATGTAGCTGCTAACATCAAAATTTTAGATAATGAGTCTTTACGTCTCCTTGGTGCCCCTGTCTTAAACGAATCGATTCCCAGGTATGTGAACGACCAGATCTCTAGATTTCTCTATGCTTCAGACCTTTTAACAAAAATTAACCCACACAATGCACTTTTTATTATCCGTTTCTGCCTTTTTGTACCCAAATTAACCTACGTTTTACGATGCTGCCCACTTTGGAAATTTGATACACTCCTAAAAATTATTGATAATACTCTTCAGCAATCAATTGTAACCATCATAAATTGTTCACTTACTGACCGGTGCTGGGTGCAAGCCACCCTTCCAGTCCGGTTCGGTGGCCTGGGAATCCGCAAAATTTCCAGTGTAGCACTCCCAGCCTTTCTGTCATCCGTCCATAGCACGCATGTCCTCTACGGTACTATAATTTTCCCGTCACTCGGTGACATTGAGGCATCGTGCTTGACGGATGCCAGGGATGCATGGGTGCAAGCCTGTCCTAGTGAGAATCTGCCCACTGACTTGACAAAACAAAAACAGTGGGACGAGCCGATCTGCAGACAAGTTCAAAGTTCCTTACTTGACACTGCGACCAATCCTGCAGATCGAGCCCGCCTCCTGGCGTCCGGTGAAAGGGAGTCCGGGTTCTGGCTGCACGCTGTACCGTCTATTAACATCGGCACGCAGCTGAACAGGGTATCTTTCTCCCTAGCTGTCAGCCTCAGACTCGGCGCGAAGACGAACGAGCCACATCGCTGCCGGTGTGGCACAAACGTCGATCAGCTCGGACACCACGGCCTTTCTTTTCAGCGTAGAGCTGGCCGCCTGCCGCGCCACGCCAGTATAAATGATGTCATCCGGCGGGCTCTTGCCACCGTCAACGTGCCGGCTATTCTAGAGCCGAAGAGAATAACGCGTGACGATGGCAAGAGGCCCGATGGGATGACATTAATCCCATGGAAGAACGGAAGAGCCTTGGTGTGGGATGCAACATGTGTTGACACACTAGCACCGTCCCACACCGGTGTTACTGCCGTTAGAGCTGGTGCGGCTGCGGCAGAGCCATGGTGTGGGATGCAACATGTGTTGACACACTAGCACCGTCCCACACCGGTGTTACTGCCGTTAGAGCTGGTGCGGCTGCGGCAGAGCCATGGTGTGGGATGCAACATGTGTTGACACACTAGCACCGTCCCACACCGGTGTTACTGCCGTTAGAGCTGGTGCGGCTGCGGCAGAGCCATGGTGTGGGATGCAACATGTGTTGACACACTAGCACCGTCCCACACCGGTGTTACTGCCGTTAGAGCTGGTGCGGCTGCGGCAGAGCCATGGTGTGGGATGCAACATGTGTTGACACACTAGCACCGTCCCACACCGGTGTTACTGCCGTTAGAGCTGGTGCGGCTGCGGTAGAGCCATGGTGTGGGATGCAACATGTGTTGACACACTAGCACCGTCCCACACCGGTGTTACTGCCGTTAGAGCTGGTGCGGCTGCGGCAGAGCCATGGTGTGGGATGCAACATGTGTTGACACACTAGCACCGTCCCACACCGGTGTTACTGCCGTTAGAGCTGGTGCGGCTGCGGCAGAGCCATGGTGTGGGATGCAACATGTGTTGACACACTAGCACCGTCCCACACCGGTGTTACTGCCGTTAGAGCTGGTGCGGCTGCGGCAGCGGCCGAGAGAAATAAGAGGCACAAGTATGCAGCCCTTAGCTCGGACTGCATATTTGTGCCTTTCGGGGTCGAGACCCTCGGGCCGTGGGGTCCGGATGCTAAACTCCTTTTTAAGAACTATCAACACGGCTGATCGATGTTTGTGGGGACCCGAAGGCTGGTGCGTATCTTGGCCAGAGAATTAGCCTGGCCATTCAAAGAGGAAACGCTGCCAGCCTTCTAGGTACCCTTCCACATGACGGTGGCGATTTAGATAGGATTTTCTATTTTGCTTAGTTAATTTTGTAGGTTTAACAAGGATTTTAGGTTAGTTTTACCCTTTTTAATTTAGGTAAGTTTTATTTATATTATATATTTTAACATTATGTGTGTTAATTAAATAAATAGATAAAAGTTTATATTCTTTAATTATATAATTTTTTGTAATAAATATAAGTGTGTAAAATAAAATAAAATAGTTACAAGAACAATGTTGTGCATAACTGTCTTAATTGTCAGTACTCCACTGAACTAAAGAGTCCTGATGATGGTGAGTCATAATCTCATCGAAAGCTCAACCTGTGTCACCTTGTGTCACCTTTGAGCGTTAAAAAAAGAGTCTTGTATTTAAAATATTCTTCGTTCTTAATTGTGTTTAGGCTGCCTTTATCTACTGTGTGCAAATAAATCAAAATAAAAAAAATGTTTGATCAGTGTTTAATTTTTATATTAAATACTTAGAGACAACATACTTAGTAATCTAAATGCATATTAGTGTATTCGCTTAACGAAACTGGATAAATCGGCGCAAAATCACCCATCATTATATTAGGTGGTTCAGATACATTTCTATACATAGATGTCCTATCTAACAATAACATACTATCATTATGTGTTTCCGAACAGTAGCTGCAGAATATTCTATATTTCCACAACTGAGCTAACATTGGAGACAATATACACAAAATGAAACCCATAAGGAGTCCACTCCAAAACCAAGTTGGAGATTTATGGATAGTCACTGTGACGTGTTCCCAATCGCTACAAGTGATCGCTGCTAATGATGCCGTGCAAACTCTTACATAATACTTATTCGTTTTCTCTGAACGCAACTCATAGTTCAGTTTGTCACTCAACACACAAAAAGACTGCGGTACACTATTACTTCTTTCAGGAGACACTTGGATTAAATAAGCTAATACAGCTCCATTAAAAATATCGGGTGGCTTCCACTGAACAAATAGCTCTCCTTGCTCGTTTGCAGTGGCGAATGTTATTATTGCAATGTCAGCAACATTTGAACGCAAAGTTCTGACAACTTCTCTGGTTGATCGACTACAGTTAGTTTGTGTACAAGCTCTTAGTCTAAATCTATAGTCACGGTAAGGAGCTAAGCCCCCAACTTGATATTCATCTTTAGAACCTTCTATTTTGAGTACTACTGTTTTTATGTAATTTCCCATCGTTGTATTGGTTTCAGTATTATCTTCTTCAGTATCACAACTATTATATTTATCAAAACTACTGCACACATCGAATTCTTCTTCCACCAATTCTCCCTGTGTAACAGTGGACAGCACACCGCACATGGATTCACAAGATTTCCCGTAATCTGGTGGGGGCCTCCTGACAACGGCGTGTCGAATTTTTGCAGCTTCTTCGTCATCTTCGCTATAAAGGTCTTGACAGCGATTTTTCGTATATGCATCCTCAGGATATATATCGATGAGTGTTACGTCTAATTCAAAATGAGTAACGTGTCTTGCATAGTCTTTATGATTAACCCAGTGAATGACAATAGTGTCATCAGAAGACGCAGCCAGTTCAGAAATAAATGGAGGAGCTGGCCTCCCAACAGGAGTTGAGAAGTTGGCTATTGGACTTCTAGCGAGTAGTCTACGAGCTGGATCGTAACTTTCAACACAAACTGCGTATGTTGAAGCAGGTCGTAGTGAATTTAACTCTATTATCCCAGATTGGCCTAAATCAGACGGTGCATGTACTGAAAACCATTCAGATTTACTACAACTTTCAGGAACTACCATCGCTTGCGTCGTTGATGATACTCGAACATACAATATCGTATAATGCAAATTTGGATCTTCAATAGGCGAAAACATAACAAATGCTGTAGTTTCATCTACGACCCTGACTTGAAGACCGACTGATACTTCCTCGCAGCCGCCAGCACTGTATCCATTCATTCCTAGAGGTACATCTATTTTATTTGGTTGATCTGGAAATTTCCTTCTTATTTTATCAACCAAACTTGCACACAGCATTGGGTTTCGATAGACCCTCAATGTACCTTTTTCTACTATTAGACTTTTTGTTACATTTTCAATAAACAAAGTCTGCAAACTCTGCATATCGTAAACAAGAAGACTGTACTTTCCATCCTTTAAAGTATTTCCCCGAATTCTTTTTAAAGATGGCAGGAAGTCTAGTGACGTAATGGTGATAGAGCCGTATATGTGAACGTAGTCTTTAACTTCTGCTATTCGGCTTAAGCATGCCGTTAATTCTTCCATAGCTTCTTTAACAGCTCGAACGTGGATTGTCAAAGACCCATTGATATACACGCATCTTTCAGCTAACTTTATGTCCCTTAATGTGCTAAGAGACAGGCTAGGACAAATCTGTAAGGAAAAATCTTTTTCAATTCTTAAACTTTTATAAAATAATATACAGTGTGTCTCTCGTAAGACTGCACATCCGAAAAGGGGTGAAACTAGAAATTAATTTAACGACAAAAAATTTTTTTTTAATTTGTCTATTTTTTCTTTAGACGAAATTATTTTTTGGTCTCCATGACCCTGTTTGAAAAATAATCGTATCTTTTGAAACACGGGGTAAATCTTGTTGAAACAAAAACAATATGATTAAGAATAATTGACACACAATATCAAATGTTTACAAAAGCCATAAATTTACACAGTCAATTACCAAAGAGGATTTTGTAAGAAAAATTATTGTCGTCGCGCTCAGAATGACTTGATTTGTTCACTTATTTTGAAGACAGAAGGTTCACCATTTTTTAATTTTTAATTCAAAATAAGTGATAATAATCTTGCATAACGGGGAAGTTATTTCGAGAAATTTGAGAGTAACTGAAAAATACGGCACAAAAACTTGATGTTTTTCTTACAAAATCCTGTTTTGTAATTACTGTGTAAATTTGTGGCTTTTTTAACCATTTGATATTGTATGTCAATTACTTTGAATCATTATTGTTTTTCTTTCAATAAGATACACTCCGTATTTCAAAAGATACGATTATTTTTTCAAACGGGGTCTCCCATACGGAGCCAGGAAAAATAATTTCGTCAAAAAAAAAAAACTAAAAATGCCAGACTTATTTTGTTCATTTTTTTGTCGATAAAATAAGGTGTAGTTTCACCGCTTTTCAGATGTGCACTTTTACGAGGGACACACTGTATACCTATATTCTGAAGACACTACTAACCTCGTCACATTTCTTACAAGGCTTGCAAGTGTATGTTTCGTTATCTTTTACTATTTGAAAGTCGATAGGGCATTGGTAGATACAGCTACCATTCCAAGCAAAGCCCCTGATCTGGTTGCATTCTTGTACCGTCAAGCAGTATTGGTTTATATCGAGGACTATGCTGTAAATATAAAACAAATTTCTTTAATCCAGTAAATAAGGCGGTAAAAGTGTCTGAAGTAAAAATTCTTTCTTTCCCGTATTCTGTAGAGCCTCAGGAATATTCATCGAACCTTTAACCTTTGATTACCTCCGAAAATGAGAAAGTTAGTGGGGTTTGACCAACGAGATAGGTCGTTGATTGGATGCAGTAAAATGCAAGTAATCGTATTGAATGGCTGAATTATTAAGTTCAACAAATGAAATATAATAAAATAAAATAAATATATATAATATAAATCTTTTAAATTAAATTATTAGAATTTTGGCAGGGACAATATCGAAATAAAGTGGATTTCCATCATATTTGTATGATAGTAATGAATGATGTACCTATTTTATGCATCGTTTTCAAAAAATTAAAATCGCGTGTTAGTTTGAATGTAAAAACACGAGTGCAATTAAAAAAAAAAACTTTCAGGGTGTTTATAATCTGCTTTTCTTTTAACTACGCTATAAATAACGGTTGTCAAATAAATTGACAATTTATTTATTTTGAAAAATGATCAAGTTTGCCGTTTAACATCACTTTCCAGAATTTAACCCTTATAAGCGACACTATCGAATGGTGCAATAATATAAATTGTGCTTTTTTAGGGTTCCGTACCCAAAGGGTGACCAAGACTCCGCTGTCCGTCCGTCCGTCGGTCTGTCACCAGGCTGTATCTCATGAACCGTGATAGATAGAGAATTTCAATTTTCACAGATGATGTATTTCTGTTGCCGTTATAATAACAAATACTAAAACCGGCCAAGCACGAGTCCCATACAACAGACATGATTTTTTTGCCGTTTTTATGGACGATGGTACGGAACCCTTCGTGCGCGGGTCCGACTCGCATTTGACCGGTTTTTTTAAATCAGCGTTTCGTTTCTCTGCTACGGAAATTATGAAAAAAATCCAATGATGCAGTTTCGGTTTTCATCAAAATCGGCCCTGAGATACAATACAGGTGCCGATCCCTAAAAATACCTATATTATGGTAAATAATAATAATAACATGGTGGTAGAGCTGATGCCGAGCTCGACTGTGGAGGTACCACCATCTTACTCGCAAATCCTCCCGAAGTTATTCGGGGGAGAGTAAGAGAACAGCTCTCAGGCAAAACCAGGCGTCCCACCATTGCCTGGGACCGATGGATTATCCATCCCCAATTGTCGGGCCTTATATTAAACAGACTAGTGACGGGCAACGGCGTCACTAGCGCAAAGGTTTCGGCACCGCGCTCACCAACCCGCTAGCCCAGCGTGTGTGAGTATGGGAATTTCTTCCAGGAGGACCGCCAAGAGTGGCGAAATCCTGGAAAGGCCTATGTCCAGCAGTGGACGAAACAGGCTGATGGATGGATGGATGGAACAATAATAAAGCAACATCAAGACTACAAAAAAACAAGCCGCTAAAATGGCAGGGCCTGACAAAAAATTTTACACAGTCTGCGTGCGGAACCTTACTTTTTATTATTTTCATTTTACTTTAGAGTATGTCCTACAATCTGACTAAATTTAAAACTTGTATGTGTTACCGTCTTCAAGTAAGAGCCAAAACCAATAACGTTTAATTAATTAAACTTTTTCGAGGTTTCTTGTATAGGGACCCCCCTTAAATTTATGCTTTTTAAATATTTTATTATTTATACAAATACAAATAGTGTTGAAAATTCACAACTTAATCTAATACAATTTATACAGTGGTTGGAGTCTCCTTTATAATTACCTGTAGTAGGAGACCTGACAGGAGACAGACAGACAGCGCGGAGGCTTTTTAAGGTCCCGTTTGGCACCCTTCGGGTACGTAACCCTAAAAGACGAGATTATCCATTTTCCCGCGACCAAAATAATTTGTTCATCTATTTATTTGTAAAACTATATTTTGCAAAGGAAATTGCAGGTCCAAGCATATTTTTTTGTCTAAATGAGTTTCATAAAAACTAACAAAATCATAACAGCAATGAAACAATCTCAGAGATTAAACTTTAATCAAATTTACTGCACATCTGTGTGTCATTTATGAAAATACTCTTTCCACATAACAGAGACGATAGTGAAATTTTGTTAACGATCATTATTGGCAAACTACCTATTTATTTTTATAAATGTATCTTTAAATAAAATTTATGTGATTTAAGTATCTCTTTTGTGTAAGGCAGGACGAAATCCATAACGAAGCTTGTCCCGGGGTGGGACGTCCCGGGCAATACGGGATGGTTGTGGTTGGCAACCCTACTCAGTGTTTCTCTTTAACGTTCATCAAGTGGTAACAGTACAAATAATAAAGTCAATTCTGAAGCTTTAATTTTGCTTTTAGGGCTGTCAAAACTTAAATTGTCACAAAGCAATATAACTTCTGTGGTTTACAAATAACTATTTTGGAATGAAGAAAATTTAGTTCTGACAGCATTAAAACTAAAATGAAAGCCTTCAGAATTGGTCTTTACTTATATTCGAAAAACTCGCTGCATATTCAACCCGGCGAGATTCAAACCCAGATCTCAAGTGTATTGATATATCCGTCGCTCAATAGGGAATCAAGTTGCGAACGCGCTAAAATATACCTAAATGATTAATTATAATTATCATAACTAAAATTCTTCAGAAATAATCAAGGAAAATCATTTGTTGTTACGAGTATAATATCTTCAAGTTGACTTAGTTTCAATTTGTTTCCTTGCATACTTGATTTTTGAAACCGGATATTCTTTTTAAATAAGAACTAGGTTTGGTATTTATTAAGTCATAGATTTTGATGAATGTTTGAAATTCTAATCAAAGTACATCATTCCAGATATTCTGTAGTTTATAATGATTTTTTTTCAAACTTTTTACTTTTTTATCGTCTGATTCAAACCAACCACTAATTTCGACTTTCAAGGTCACCAGCATGTCTCTTAAGCTACCGCTGCTCATTAATAACCCATTTATTGACCAATTCTCCTTCCATCCATCCATCAGCCTGTTTCGTCTGTTGCTGGACATAGGCCTTTCCAAGATTTTGCCACTCTTGGTGGTCCTCCTGGAAGAAATGCCCATACTCACACACGCTAGGCAGGTGGGTTGGTGAGCGCGGTACCGAAACCTTTGCACCAGTGACGCCGCTACCCGTCACCAGTTTTACATATTTTATATAAGGCCCGGCAATTGGGGATGGATATACCGCCATCCATCGGTCCCAGGCAATGGTGTGCCGCCTGGTTTTGCCTGAGAGCTATTCTCTTACCCTCCCCCGAATAACTTCGGGATGATTTGCGAGTAAGATGGTGGTACCTCCACAGTCGAGCCCGGCATCAGCTCTACCAGTCTACCACCCATTCACCTATCCTATCTACCTCTCACTTACGTATTATTGGGGCAAGATGGCACGCACTGTTTCTGATATGTAAAATGGCGGCAGACAGAGCAGTCAGCTAAGTTGGTCTTCCTGCAGCCGAAGCATTGCTCATGGCATACCTCACCATCAGGTCCCGAGAGATACCGCTGGCACTTCCTGCGAAGGTCAAAAGTAATTTAATTGTTGTCTTTCTGTCTTTGACTTATTATGCTGAAAACTGCTGACAGTTAAATATTAGATTTACGTGCATAAAAGAAACTATAAAATAATTTGGCCAGGTGGTTCCGTACCATCACACAAAACGGGAAAGGAACCCAGAACATGACAAATAACAACAGTAGATGCCGTAGCAACATCAAGACGTCAAAAAAGCCGCTAAAATGATCGCTGTCAACTAATTCGGCATCCTTTGAATACGGAACCCTAATTTTATTACTTGCTCTTTTACTTCAGAGTATGTTTAACAATCTGACCAAATAATCGTATGAGACTCGTGTGTATGCTGTCTTTAGGATGGAACTAAAACAAATAAGTTTTTCTTCATATTTTATTATTTGTCGTGGTAGAGGCCATAGTAATACGTACTTTGTAAAAGTTTTATCTGTCTACCTATTACGGCTACAGCTGTAGACCCCTGTGAAAGACGAACGGCGGAAGACAGACAGCGTAGGCTTAGTAATATTTACCCATTTGTCACCCTTCGGGTAAGGAACTCTGGAGAATATACTAAACACTAAATGAAAATCAAGGCACCATGATTCTAACCAGAGATCTGAGATTCCCTGTTTGATTTCCCGAGCAATTCCTGGCAATATTTCTAGTCACAGGAAATATTTCCGCAAACCTCTAACATAGCACCATTCCGTGCATCTGTCTGTACACGTACGCAAGTACAATGAATGCATATGTGTGCGTAACTTGCTCTTCGAATTATAAGGAGCTATACAAGTGTAGCACAATCTTCTTCTTATCGTGTGGGCTGCAAGGCCTATCGGCATAGCAAGCCCTGGTGTCAGAGTTTTTAAGCCGCCTTACGGCCTCTGACGTGGTTTATGTAACGACCACTCTACTGGAAAGTGGCCGGGACCAACGGCTTAACGTGCCTTCCGAAGCACGAAATCATCTTACTTATCGGACAATCAGGTGATTCAAGCCTGCAATGTCCTAACCAAACTAAAAACAATTCACAAAGTGAATTTCCACTTTGTGAGTTCCCCGCGGGAATTGAACCCACGACCTCCGGGTTGACAGCCCAAGGCTCTCACCACTAGACCACGGAGGTAGTTTTTAATACAATATTGGACAGAGTGGACGCCACGAAATAAACCTTAAAAGCCTTAGAGTATCATTACTCTAAGATTTAAACAACAACAACAAAATTAATTATAAATAGGTCTACAATGCGACAAAAAGTGACAAACTTTGCTGAAAGTTGCAACAGCACTGGTTTTCAGTTGGCCCCATATCATACTTTAAGAATCCCCTCGAGGATTCCTCCTACATTTATTTCGTGGCATTCAAATCAAACAAATTATAATAAAATAGTATTATATATAAGGTGACTTTAATTTATACAGCCAAACTCATACTGGAGGCTTAGTAAGTGATCAGTAAGTAATCAGTATGGTATGGATCGATCACCTTTTTTGTGTCATTCGTAAATTATTCTTTTCGTGTTCCTTACAAACGCATTCCCAGCCCCGAGTCAATTTCTATGGAACGTCAAGATTTTATTTAGCAAAATCAGCAAAAAGTGTTATCGCTCCGTGTTACTGATCACTTACCAAGCCTCCAGTATGAGTTTGGCCGTATAAATTAAAGTCACCTTATACAACGTGAAATTTAAGTCATTTTGTTAACGAAAACTGGTGATAGTACTCGTCCATATGAACAACTTTTACAATGGACCCAACCCTGAAATCGTGAAAAAATATCAGCTGTTTCATACATTTGGGTCGAGTAGGTATTTAACTTATAGCAAAAGTTATTCATATGAACGAGTACTATCACCAGTTTTCGTTAACAAAATGACTTAAATTTCACGTTGTATAACCACAATATCATGCAGTTTCCTTTACCAACTCACTCAAAGTTTTGCTCACAGGGACAATCAGAGTCACAAACCTGTAATTCCAGCAATGGTTCGTCGAAGAGTTCCTCGAACAGCGACAAGGGGTGTTGCAGCGCCCTGGTCCACTCGACGATATGAGCACGTGTCGGGACTTGGGCGCTATGGTCTTCCAGTCCACCGTCTCCACGAAACAGGTGAGGTGGCCGCCCCAGACGATAACTCCGCCCCGGTCTATCTTGAGAAGACTGTAGAGTCCGACCTGAAACCCGAAAGTCTGTGAAGCGAGTGTTTGTCATCCATCTCTTTCTTTCTCGTGAAACCTCGGCAAATGCAATGTGATGTGTGCGGCAAGGTTGCACTAGCACACTAGCCATAATAATAGGTAACAAATTTTACGGGTTCACCTATATTGCAGCGTTAAGTAAGGGTACGTTCAAAGAGACGCGGCGCGTCAGGCGGCGCGGTGCGCGCTCCGTACATCGGTGTATGTTTGTGTTTCCGACGCGGCGCTGGACATCCCGCGTCTCCTTGTTCGTCGCCTTAGTGTATTTTGCTAAAATACTTAATGAGGAATAAAAAAAGGAATATCTTTGAATTTTTTTCATATATTGGGATCACTTTTTAGGGTTCCGTACCCAAAGGGTAACCAACGGGACCCTATTACTAAGGCACCGCCGCTGTCCGTCTGTCACCAGGCTGTATCTCATGAAGCGTGCTAGTTAGACAGTTGAAATTTTCACAAAAGATTTATTTCTGTTGCCGCTATAACAACATATACTAAAACCGGCCAAGTGCGAATCGGAACTGCGCACTCCCATACAACAGCCCTGATTTTTTTGCCGTTTTTATAGATAATGGTACAGAACCCTTCGTGTGCGAGTCCGACTTGCACTTGGTCGGTTTTTTTTTGGCTTTTCGATAAGGGTTTAAAGATTCAAATTATAAAGATAAGTTAATCTAAACAATACATCCTTCCATCAGCCTGTTTCGTCCACTGCTGGACATAGGCCTTTCCTGGATTTCGCGACTCTTGCCTGTCCTCCTAGATGAAATGACCATACTCACACACGCTGGGCAGGCGGGTTGGTGAGCGCGGTGCCGAAACCCTTGCACCACTGACGCTGCTGCCCGTCACCAGTCTGTTTTATATAAGCCCCGGGAATTGGGGATGGATATACCGCCATCCATCGGT
Source organism: Ypsolopha scabrella (assembly GCA_910592155.1). Classification (NCBI taxonomy): domain Eukaryota; kingdom Metazoa; phylum Arthropoda; class Insecta; order Lepidoptera; family Ypsolophidae; genus Ypsolopha; species Ypsolopha scabrella. Next base: position 23,674,312 of record OU342976.1, read on the forward strand.
CCCAGGCAATGGTGGGCCGCCTGGTTTTGCCTGAGAGCTGTTCTCTTACTCTCCCCCGAATAACTTCGGGAGGATTTGCGAGTAAGATGGTAGTACCTCCACAGTCGAGCCCGGCATCAGCTCTACCACCTATTAAACAATGAAGTACATTGATTAATTTGATTAAATTACGAATAACACACTCAATTTAATCAAATTAATAATGAAATACTTCATTGCTTAGACTCATTCATTGGACGTAATAACATAGAACTAACCTTTAAACCCTTGATATTTTGAACTGAGAAAATATCCTTCACTTTGCATTTTTTTTGATGCAGCATTATTATACATCAATGGATGCAGCGAATTTTTCTGAATCATGTTTTGGGCTTTGTTATCATCTTGGAAAATGCTTCCTTTATAACACGTTTTTTTTCAGAACCTTCTCTATTGAAGTCTGGGATTACTACTGTTTTAAAATCTAGTTTTTACCACCTATGTCACCATAACTTGTAGTCTAGGTGCGTTATTTCGTCAATATTTTATGCAGATATCTACAAAGTGATTGCAAAACCATCTTTCTGTGTCATCGACTGCTCATGTTATGTCGAAATGGTAGAGTCAAGGATCAAGATTGTTTGCGTAATACACGACCATCGCCAGACTTTCGTTCATACTCATACATCTTATAAAAACAAGTGTTGTTACTGGACAAAGACATACAAATACGATGCCAAAGTTTCATACCAAGGTTCGGCTCACAGAGTAAATAGCGTTAATCTTTCTATGTGTCATAAATATAGCTTTAGTATCTATGCATTGACTACCAAATGGACATCGGGTCTGTGCTCAAAAGTGTCCGAACCAAAAGAGAGTCAAAACCATTGAAAATTAAAAAAGGGTGTCAATCAAAATTAAGTCGTGCAGCAGTGACATATGATTCAAATTAAAATGTTTTGTTTCTTAATATTTTGACACTTCACTAAGGACACTTTTTTGGTAAATTTTATGCTAGACCCGAGGTCCATGGTTTGGTATGTCAATGTATCTATGGAAGGAAAATTTGTATTTTAATATACCACCACACAATACGGGTAGGGAACCCTAAAAGTAATATGATAAATAACAACAATAAATGTCAGAGCAACATCAAGGTTACAAAATTAAGGCCCTAAAATGATGGTGCCTGACAAAAAGTCGACTACCCTTTGAATACGGATCCGTTTTATTATTCATTGTTTCCATCGATCACCCTGTTTCGCCAATGCTGGACAAAGGCCTTTCCACGATTTCGCCACTCTTGCCTGTCCTCCTAGAAGAAATGCCCATACTCACAAACGCTGGGCAGGCGGGTTGGTGAGCGCGGTGCCGTAACCCTTGCACCAGTGACGCCGCTGCCCGTCACTAGTCTGTTTTATATAAGGCTCGCCAATTGGGGATGGATATACCGCCATCCGTCGTCGGTCCGAGGCAATGGTGGGCCGCCTGGTTTTGCCTGAGAGCTGTTCTCTTACTCTCCTCCGAATAACTTCGGGAGGATTTGCGAGTAAGATTCATTGTACTTAAGTTAAAATATATTCTACAATCTGACTAAATTTGAAACTTGTATGTATTACTGTTTTTAAGACAGATCTGAAACCAATAACGTTTAATATTATTTTTTTCGTTTTTTTTGTTATTTTGCGGAATATATGCCCAACCATATTCTGAGAAAATTTCTACTAGCTACATATAACGGCTTAACCTGTAGACCCATGTGACAGATGGGTGTACAGACAATAAAACACTATAGACTTCGGCGAGGTATAGTATTAGGGTCCCGATTTGCACCCTTTGGGTATGGTTCATCAGTTCTGGCTTTCAATAGTTCGAACGAAAATTGGCATTGGAACATTGTCATTGAGCCTTGGCCCTGTTCACTTTCCGAGTCTCCAGTATGAATTCGAATAAAGATATATTATACTCTTCTAAGCTTTGTTATATTATTAAGCTTTGATATATTATTGTTCGATATATTTCGGCCCACGGGATGGAGCATGGAGTCATCAGTCGAATAGAAGGTAAAATATTTTTGACAATAGTATAAATATATAAAAAAGTAAAAGTGACATCTGTTTATAAATTTAATTTTGGAAATGTATATGAAAAAAAAATAAAAATAAATAACAGCAAGCGGTACCTCAGCTAGGTGCTGCATGTCATGCACGATGAGCCCGTAGTTGCCCAGCACCTCCTCCCCCCGTATCCTGGCCAGGTTCGGGAACAGATTGCCCAGGGATTCCAAGCCAGCCACTCGGTAAAGCAGCATATAGCCCGTTACCTGAAAGTAAGTTCCTCATTACTTTGGTTCCATAATGGCGGGAGAGACGGTAGCTCAAACAAATACAATTTTGAATCCTCCGTTCGAGCCGTGCCTGTTTAGCAATTCAGCATACACCAATAAGTTTTTCGCTATTTGTATACAGGTTGTTAGGAAAAGTAGTTCGTTCCTTTAAACCACGTATGCTATAGGTATAACAAAGTATGTTAAACGTGTTTAGTATTTTTATTTTTGTTTTGTTGAATTAAATTACTATCCCTTTCTCTTACGCGCCGTTTTTTTGCAGTTATCTCTATCTATCTATTGCGTTCTGCTGAACCAGGGTTAAAAATTTTATGATTTTTTTTAATAAAAATAATATATACACGCTTAACATACTTTGTTATACCTATAGCACACGTGGTTTAAAGGAACGAAGTACTTTTCCTAACATTCTGTATAAGGTGACTTTGGTTTATGTGGCCAAATTCATACTGGAGACTTGGAAGGTGGTCAGGACCAAGGTTCAATGGCCAAGTTTGCGAAATAGTGTTTGTGCCTTTGGTCCTAACTAAGTGAGTCTCCTGTATGAATTTGGCTATATAAACGAAAATTACCTTATATACACTTACTACGTGCTGAACGGTGAAAGAAAACACTATGCGACATAATATCCTAAAACGCATTATGTATTCGTGCCTAAAGTACACCGATAAATGCACACATTGGGATGTAAAAATCGTCGATTAGAAGAAAATATAAGAGTGTAGACTGGTGCAATAAAAGTCCACACTCGGGAACACCTCTGACATCCCCTCAGAGATATATACAGGATGTCTCATTTAAATCGGTCAGTATGGGAAAGTCTGAAACTATAAGACATACGAAGATCTTTTCTTAGGAACCATGTCATCGATTTTAATAACAAGTAAAACTGCATTCATACATTTAAAAAAAACCTGTACTCAGCTCGGGGATCGAACCCGGTTGTTTTGAAAAAAATAAACTTGTACTATTTCCATTTAGATATCGATTGTGTAGGTCTTAAGCAGTAAATGGCTCTATGAAACATGATGTCTCAAATGAATAAAATGCGTTGTTTTCACATACTTTAATTTATTTTCGAAGTGACCACCGTTACAATATTCAACAAGTTCAGGCATGTAAAATTGTCTCTATGGTTGTTTGCACCTCTTTGCTGGTGTCGCAACTTTTTACATACACCGCTTTACGTATCATGGCATTGGCATTGCATTAAACCATTCCGCAAAGAGGTGCAAACAATGAACTTGTTGAATATTGTAGCGGTGGTCACTTCGACCACCTACTAGAATAAATTAAAGTATGTGAAAACAGTGCATTTTATTCATTTGAGACATCATGTTTCATAGAGCCATTTACTGCTTAAAACCTACGCAATCGATATCTAAATATAAATAGTGTAAGTTTATTTTTTTTCAAAACAACCGGGTTCGATTCTCGAGCTGAGTTCAGGTTTTTTTTAAATGTATGAATGCTGTTTTTCTTATTATTAAAATAGATGACATAGTTCCTAAGAACAGATCTTCGTATGTCTTATAGTTTCGGACTTTCCGATACTGACCGATTTAAATGAGACATCCTGTATAGTGAATCATCACTATTGGTTTATGTTTTTGGAAGAAGGTGTTGATAACCTTATCAATCTCAACTCCTTGTTTGTACTGACTAGCGGACAATCTGTTAACTAAGGGCTATAATTGCTGGAACTACTGCGAATGAAGGACAAATTAAGGGCCGGCTTGAGTCAGATGTTATTCGAATTAAAAAATTGAAAAATATACATAATGAACTACAGAATATCTAAAATGAAGTTTTATTAAGTATTTTTACTAAATAAATACCAAATTCAGACTACAAAGTATGCAAAGAAATAACTTCAAACTTAGTCAAATTAAAAATATGAGTTCCCTTGATTATTTTTGAAGAATTTTAGTTATGATAATTGTAATTAAGTATAATTATACCTAAAGGTATATTTTAGCGCGAACGCAACTAGATTTCCCGTCGAGCGACGGAGAGATCAATACGGGACAAGTCGGTGAGTGAGTGAGACGCACGCACCCGGGGTCACCAGCATACGAGGACTATCTCCAACAATGGACTGATAAAGCTAATGAAGATGATAATGATGATAAAATTTATGGTTATAATGTTGATGATGATTTTCCTTGTAAAGTAAGTAGTGAAAGTAATCACCTCTCTCAATTTAGGAAAGGATACATTTGTGAAGTTCTCTAGTTTCGTTCTCTCGAGTAGCAGAATCTTCAGGTTACCATGAACCATGACACAATTCTTTAAATGGTTCAGAGAGGCCAGGGACATCAGCTGCATGGAGACACACAGCTCTTTGCTGTCGTAGGGCTCTGAGCCCATTCGCTGACCTGAGGTAGATTTGATGGCGAGAATCATGAGGAATGACCTGGGAAGAAAGAGAAAAATCCTGAAAATAATTGCTTCAATAGTTGTGAATTCAGGTGTATCAAGTGCTATGCAGCGTGACGAATTTTTAGGGTTCTGTAGTCCACAACGAACCTTTATAGTTTCACCATGTCCATCCGTCTGTCTGTCTGTCCGTCCGCGGCTTAGATCAGAGACTCAAAGTACTAGAAAGCTGTAATTTGGCATGAATATACATATTGATAACGTCGACAAAACGGTAAAACAAATCATTGATCAGTAACACAGATCCATAACGCTTTTTGCCAATTTCGCAAAATAAAATCTTGACGGTAATATACCTATAGTATGTATAGTATGTAGGTAATTGACTCGGGGCTGGGCTTGCGTTTGTAAGTTCTGCATAAATTAAAGTCACCTTATATAGATATCATCATCTTGGATAAACACCTTGTTTTTAATGAAACTGAAAGGAAAACTATCACAACCAAGTAGGCTTTACTAGCCAACGAGTAATGGTTGACCATCTTAATTTTACAGCTATTTTTCATACATTTCATGAGTATCAGTTTTTATTCTTTGAATGCTACGGATCCCTCAGGCGTGAGTCCTACTCGCACTTGACCGGTTTTTTGTGTATGAATAGCGGTTTATGATGTTATCGTTCATAGTTTCGAAGGACAGAGAGACCAGTATGGGTCAAGTCGTGTGCGAGAGTGAGACGCACGCACCAACAAACAAACCCACATAATCTAAGGCTAGAAATAAAAGCTCCGAAAACTAAATTAAAAAACCGGCCAAGTGCGTCTCGGGCCACGCGCAATGTAGGGTTCCGTTGTTGCCCGGTACATTTTATAAGTTGGTCTACTAATACATTAAATACCAAGTTACCGAAAACTTCTGTGCTAATAAATAAACTACCAACGACCAAAAACTACGGAATGAAATACTGAAAATTCCGAAAACTTAATACATCAAAAAGCTGACATAGTACTATTTCACCAGCTGATAATACATTTCAGCGAAAACTATTGTCAGCTTTTTTTGTCGTAGATCTCCGATTAAAAATTCAAAGCTGCCTGACATTGATGTATATTGTTCTGAGCTGCCTGACCATATCATGAGTTTTGTTAAAACTTAAGGGGTCGCCTCGCTCCGCTCAGCTTCGCTCGGCTCCCAATATGTATTACCATGTCAACATAACACGCTCCTCCTCGCTACGCTCGTCATCGCGCCAATTTTTTTACTAAACTTTTTTTTCGTTAACTTGGTATTTCTTTCGGAAGTTTAGTAATTTTTTCGGAAGTTCATTATTTACACCAGGTGGTCGTAAGGAATTTTTAGTTTGTTATTTTTTATTTATTTTGTCGGTAGATGTTACATAGTTAAATTAGTATATTTTTCGGTAACTAATTTTACTGCTGCTTAGATAGTATTACAGTGTGCGGCATTTCGCTGGGATTTAATTTGTTTTTCGGCGGCTTTATAAACACTTTATTGCACAAAAAACACAGATAAATACAATTCACAATGTTGAAAGTACATGCCAAGGGCGGACTTATTTCTAAAAGAAATTTCTTCCAGTCAACCAAAGGCAGTTTCCTAAAAGGCCCTATTCGCTCACGTCGGAATGTCCATATCCTTTCCCTCCTGTATTCTGTTCTTTTCAATCTCTTCTCCTTCTTATCTCAAGGAACGTTTTGAGTTTCTTCACCAATCTCACGAACGAACGTTGCGGTCATCTGAAAATCTTCAATTAAAGACACCACTACACTCCTCTCCCTTTTATTGCAAATCGTTCACAGTTGAAGCTGTGCGTTTGTGGAATGCTTTGCCCTTTTCTATAAAATCTTCTTCTTCCTCGGCTATCTTTAAAAGACGAATAAAAGAATATTTTTTCTCCCTTTAATAGGTACGTTCAAGTAGGTATATTATATGAATAAATATTAGTTTATATTATAATATTGTATAGTATGTATTTGTATGGATAATGCTCCATACCATTCTCGCCAACTCGAACGAGTTCCCAACATGAGCTGGTTGAAGGATGCTATACAAGAATGGTTACGTAGCAAAAATATAGCTTTTGAAACAAGTGAAATAAAAGCACGGTTACTCACAAAATTTGATAAAAAAAATTATGTTACAAAATACGTTGACGAGCTCGCCGCATCGAAAGGAATAACTGTGCTTCGCCTTCCTCCCTACCACTGCGAACTCAACCCAATTGAGCTCATTTGGGCACAGGTTAAGTCGTATGTTGGGAGAAATAACAAATCTTTTAAAATGGCGGAAATAAAAACTTTATTGAACGAAGAGTTGGCGAGAATCGGAGCCGAACAATGGTCGAAATGCGTAAGTCACGTCCTAAAGGAAGAGGAATAAATGAAAAAGCTCGACGGCATTTTAGACACGGCAAGCGATGACACAGTGGTTCCATTTATAATTACGGTCACCGGCGACACTTCTGATAGTGATGATGACGAAGACGAAGATTTAAATTTGTTTTAATAAACACTTTTTTTATATATAATCAGTTTTATTTTATAGTCTATGGCTTATATATTTAATCTATTTAGTCAGTTTTATTTTAGTACGTATCCTACTATGGGCCATAGTCTATGACTTAAAATTAAAATAATTAGAAAAATAAATTTAATTAAAATTAAATTAGAACACTATGACATCACTATGGGCATAAACAATACGCTGCCAATGTCAGTCCGCCATATTTGTTTACATGATTGTTGGATTCTATTGCAAACGACTTTACATCAATGACGTACCAATTACAAAGAGTTCCTTTCATAGTGGGACCCTACAAATATCGCAAGTTTAATAACACCAACACGAGGAAGGATTTCGGCACCGCGCTCACCAACCCGCCTGCCCAGCGTGTGTGAGTATGGGCATTTCTTCCAGGAGGACCGCCAAGAGTGGCAAAATCTTGGAAAGGCCTACGTCCAGCAGCGGACGAAACAGGCTGATGGGAACACGAGTATTATCGATATATTACACAGGTGGCTCAGCTAAAAGGGAATTTTCATGATAATTTAATTTTAATATCGAATAATTAAAATACGACCGAGTCTGGCCTCCCGGCGGCCACTGCGTTCAGTGAATGCAACTTTTATACGAGTAAGTAACGATTTACCTCTGTCATTGTGGACTTTTGCAATCGATTTTAAAAGTAATTGCTCTTTGGTGAAAACGTTTTCATTGTTCTTTCCGATTTATGTATAGTCGCCAAAAGACTGGCTAGCCTATGTTATGGTTTACAACTTTCATCCGTGTTTACAACTAAATAAGTATACTGTCTACAAATGCACAATAACCTACCTTCTAAATGTTTTTTTTTTTTTTCTCGAATTATTTTCAAATAATCTCATAGTATTTTTTTCTTAGTCATTTAGTTTTTTATTTTTATTTTTATTGTACCAATGTTTTTTGCATGCCTTAGTACATTATTTTTGTATGGCTTTACTGCAAATAAATGATCTTATGTCTTATGTCTACCTAAACATAATATACCTATCATATAGTGACTTTAATTTATGTAGCTAAACTCATACTGGAGACTTGGTAAGTGATCAGTAACACAGATCAATGACCCTTTTTGCTAATTTCGCAAAATCAAATCTTGACGTCCCATAGTAATTGACTCGGGGCTGGGCTTGCGTTTGTAAGGAACACGAAAAGAATAATTTACGATTTAGGTACTTGTCACTGAGCACTTACCGAGTCTTCGGAAGAGTTTGGCTGAATAAATTAAAGTCACCTTATATACGTTTTCATGGTTCGACAATGTGTATGAAATTGATTACGTACAGGCAACGAGTTATGGTTTCGTCGTCGTAGCGTACAGGGAGTGTATTTTTGAATCATTCGAATTTCAATTCGCATATGAATCCGCATGATTCGCCTACGAAAACTTAAAATTAGTATTGTATTCGTATGCGAATCATGCGGATTCGTATGCGAATTGAAATTCGAATGATTCAAAAATACGCTCCCAGGGCAATAACTTTTTTTTGCGTTTAGCTAGAAACCTGATTTCTTAACAGCACTATGGAGCCATAAGCTTCTGTAGGAGGTATAAGTTTCAACTTGATACCTCCAACAGCGCCCGAGAAAAAGGATCAACAAAGGATCCTATAAATGTTTTTTTTTTCTTTTTAATAAGTATGCAATTAGCTATAATAAATGAGCTTTTTATTTTGTATGATATGATTTTTGCGAGATAACTATAAATATACCTTAATAGATATGTGCTTGACGGTTCGACGCCTCTGTAGGCTGTCGTGGTCACAAGCTAACTGACGAGAGTAGCAGCAAAAATGTCCTTGGCGAGCCGGCGGTAGGTAGCACATTATTTTTCTTGTTCCTACCCGCACTTTGTCTTTTGTCAATTAATTGTGTCTTTCGTCACACACGACACACAACACTAACAGTATCGAGGCAAATATTCGAAGATAAATCGCGAGGTTTAAATTTCTGTATGACTGAACTCCATGCCGAAGATAACTTAAACCCGTCATCCCGATTGAAATTAAAAAACACTCAAAAAATTTCAATCGGGATGACGGGTTTAAGTTATCTTCGGCATGGAGAAAATAAAGAAAATGTATGAAAATCCATTGTTAACGTGCTGAACGGGCAGAAAAAGTATATGAAAATCCATTGTTAACGTGCTGAGCGGGCAGAAAAAGTATATGAAAATCCATTGTTAACGTGCTGTTTTTTTTAATTTGTTGGCAACATCCGTACGATAAGCATAAATTTTACATTAAAATGGTATAAACTTCTTGGTACATAACCTAGCTTGAACAATAATGCCAAAAGACAAAAAGTTTTTATGTCTTAGTTTGCAAAATAATACTGGCCACTTGCTATTTATGATCATAAAAAAATTAAAAAAGTGTAAGTCAAAAATATTTATGTCTAAATTTGCAAAATAATACTGGCCATTTGTTATTTATGTACATAATTAAAAAAATAAATTAAAAACTGCAAATCGAACGCGAGTCATCAATCTGTTTCCTTGGTTGTATCTTTATTATATGCTGTCCGAAATATCATGATACAGGTGACAGTTCGTAATTTTCCGTTTCACCTATACTACTCACACCATACTACATACACCCAGGTACAAAAGAAAATATTAGGTTTTAGAAATAATGTATATTATTATTGCAAAAATACAATAAATAATGCCTCTATAAACCGGAACAAAAATCTCAGTGTGTTCGTTAAATTTAACGAAGAAAAGATTCACTCAATAATAATGTATTTTTGCTACGTGATGCGTGGATCGGAATGCTAATCCATAGGTACTGACACAACATAATCGAAAATATATCGATGAATCGGTGCGGCCATCTTAAAGGATCGCGGGAGTATGAGTGCATCTTGTATGCGGTTTGCGTTTTCTTTTGACGTTTGTTACAGTTTTTGTTGATTTTTTGTTTTGTTATTGGCGAAAATCCGATAAAAACAAAAAATATATACTTTGAACTCTCAAGCTCTGGAGTTATTATTTCGTTTAATTTAATTAATTTAGTAATTAACAAAAAGTAGTTTGGATAATCAAAGATCAATCAAATAAAAAATCGATTTGATAGACCTTGTTAATTTTCTCGATACAAAAAAAAACGATTATATTTCATTAGGGTACATCACTGTAACTGTCAATTTTGAACTGCCACCCATGATATCTGATGATATCTCGATGATATCTCGAACAGACTATAAAAGTAACTCAAAATATCGTCTAGTACAAGTGTAGTGATATAGACGAATGGGTGACGCCGCCAGAATTAAAAGAAACTGCCCAAGCAGTTATTATATGGGAAAATTATAACACTGAGTTTCAATAACTGTAATAATTTTAATATGAACTTTAATTAAAGATTTTGTCTTTTATTTTTCTCGCAGGTGTAGTATAAAGCACTATGTATCACTCGAGAGAAAGTGCGATTCCCAACTCGTGTGTATTGAGGCCCTTGGCTGCGCCTCGGACCTCAAACTACACCCTCGTTTGTAATCGGCCTCTTTCTCCACTCGGTGAACAATGTACTATTACTACTCAGAAAAGTATGCAGTCTAAACAATAATTTTGTAAAAAAAATGTTGTATCTATAAGACGTTGAAATTCGTAAATAAATTTAGTAAAAACAGTGTTTCTTTTCTACTTGGCTGATACCACATTTCAAAACAGAAAAATAATTGAGTAATCGTCCAGTAATATTTGTCCTAAAAGTTGAGATAACGTTATTGTTTTCGAAGCAAAAACTGATTTAGTGATAATTAAAACTTGTTTTAGATCTAATAGATCTATTATTTTCCTTTGAAACAAAGAAAATAAAGTGATTTTTTGGAATCGCTACTTATATGATGTAGTGATTTTAAAATTGTTACTCAAAGCATAGTACTGGATTTGCTGTTTTCCTATTTTGAAAGGACTGATGTAGGTATTGATTATTAAAAGTTGATAGTTATTTTTATTTTATTTATTTAACTACATTACACTATCTTAACAGCTAGGCCAATTCAATAGTGCAGTAAAATATATAGCACTAGATCTGCTGTTTTCCTGTAAAGCAAAGATTGATGTAGTGATTATTAAAATTATTACACTAGGACTGGATTTGCTGTTTTCCTATACAGAAAATACTGATGTATTGATTATTAAAAGTTCATAGTTATAGCACTGAATCTACCTTTTTCCTATGAAGCAAATATCCTTTTAGTGATTATAATTGTTTTTACTTTCAGGACTAAATGTGTTGTTTTCGTATGAAGCGAAGACAGATTTAGTGAATTTTTTAATTGTTACTTATAGTACTAGATCAGCGGTTTTCCTATTAAAAAATGCGGATGTAGTTATTTTTAAAATTGTTACTTATAGTACTGGATTTACTGTTTTCCTATTAAGAAAAGACTGATGTAGTGACTAATAAAATTAAATACATAGGTACTTATAGCACTGGATCTGCTGTTTTCCTATGAAGCAAATGTTGCCCTAGTGATTAAAAAATTTTAACTTATAAGTATTTGTCCTATTCCTGTAGACTGGATCTGAAGTATTCTTATTACAAAATACTTTATGAATATAAATTCGTTTTTTTTTTCTTTAAAGCTGTGTGAGCTTCACTTTGTGAAATTTATTCAAATAAAACGACGTTATACTATATTTTAACAAGTTGAAAGTGTGTAAGTTTATTTTATTGTTATTTTTGATGCCTTTTTATAGCAATTTCACTTAAATAGAACAGTGTTATGGTTGATTTCACACGTGTTTTTGTAAGCTTTCCACTGTTTCTACTTCAGTGTTACATAACTAGCCATGTCTTATACTACATTATATAGCTTAAAAATCTTGTACTCATACAACGATACAACAACCCTGCAGCTCATTAGGTGACGAATTTTGTTTTAAAAGCCAGTTAAAACATTTTTTTTTGTAGTTAAGCCTTGCTAACTTTTAAACTAAGAAAGCTACTCAGTTTTAGGTTTTTGTTGATTAAAAAACTCAAAAAAATATAACTGACCGGCCTAGATCATATTAATGTAGCTATAAAACCAAAAAATATATGAAGGAAATAATTTTATAAATTTTGTTTTTTTGCTCTCCTGTAAAATCGTGTTTTGGCTTTTACCACATTTGAACTTAAAAAACATTAAAAACTTGATATCCTTATTGGACCGACATCAGGCAAGTAAATAGTGACAAATAAATACCTCTTTTATTATGGCCTTCTTAGTGTCATCTAACTACTGGTATATGAGGTGACTTTAATTTATTTTGCCAAATTCTTACGAAGACTCGGTAAGTGCTCAGTAACAATGTTCGATGAACCTTTTTGTGAAATTCGTAATATATTATTTCCGTGTTCCTTACAAACGCAAGCCTAGCCCCGAGTCAATTACTATGGGACGTCAAGATCTTATTTTGCGAAATTAGCAAACAGTGTTATCGATCCGTGTTACTGATGACTTACCAAGCCCCTTTTGTGTTTTTACTTTGATTTTTACAACCATCCTTTTATTTTTACAATATTTCAACTTTCAGTGCATTAATATTGAAATTAGGAGATTATTTTGCAATTAAATTCATTAGTTAGAGACCTACACTTAACATACACAACTTCTTACACATCTCACTCTGTGAGAAACATCCAGTATCACACACAGGTATTAGTTTAGCTCGCTGTGCTTGACAAACAGTGGAAGCAACAGTAGAACGCTTGACTAAACTACTTGTTCAGATCACATCACCAACAAAACCAAGCACCTGACCTACACATTGCAAGCATAACACAACTCTGAGTTCAGTGCTCCCATAATTCCTGGCTTTGTTGTGGAAATACTACTGTCCTTCCCCGTGTCATTTCAGATCAATCCATCAAAATGATGACTCGGAGCAAACTGAATAAGGTACAAAACCTAGAATTAGAGCTCAAGTTAGCGACCACCCTTGAGGACCTCAAGACTGCCAGAGAGCTTAATGCCCAGCTTCTCCAAGAGCGAAAAGACAGTGAAAAAGAAATTGAAAAGGTGAACACTCAAAACACTCTTTTAAAACGTGAGTTGCTTGTTATCGACAGAGAGCGTGCAATATTCCATACTGAGCGAGATTCATTGCACAAAGAAATCAATTATTAAAATGAGTGCATCCAAACACACGAAGCTGCATTACAAAAGATCCATGACCTTGAATGGCAGCTTGCTAAGACCCAAAATGAACTACAACAAGTGAACATGGTGCGAGAAAACCATGAAACAGAGCAAGCTCTACAAAAATCCATGGTGCTGTATGATGAATTAGTAAGCTGCAATGAAACTCATGCTTCATTACAAAATATTGACTTAATTAATTTGTCTGTAACGTGCCAATTGAGCGAAATCACCAAATTGAGATCGGAACTAGAGATCATGCAACAAAAATATCATGCTGCAAGAAATGAGCTCTCGGAACAAGATGAAACCTTTGGAGAAATCTTGAAAATTGCTGAATCCATGGGTGACATTATAAATAGCAATGATGAAAAACTACAGTTACTTGTAGAAACGACACGGCCTCCAGATAAACCCAGCTGCATACATCGTGGCTGCCCGCTGTGTGGGCCACCTGCAACTCCAGCTTATATGGACACTCAGCCTATACTGACCTTTCAGGATGTACATACATCTATAAGCCCCTCACCATCTCAGATTCACCGACCTTCAATGGGCCCCATCTCCGACATCTCAACTAGTATAGGCCCTTCATCGCTGCTGTGCCCCAGTGCCAGTCTTAATCCCACAAAGGCACCAAACCCTTTGACAGACATGGTGGGGAAATCACCAGCTATGGATCTCCCAACATCTTTGGGTGACCAATTAACACAGAGTGCAATTGCTGTCTCTGAACAACTGCTGACATCCACTGTACCAAGGCACAACTCTGTCACTGGCCTGACAGTGCTCCAGTCTGAGTCCAGAGGTAAGGACTCTCAGCGTCGCCGCTTGTTACTGCCGGCACTTACCAAAACGCCGTTCTCCACACCTAAGTCCAAGAGCAAGGCCACCAGTCGAAGGCAACGTCGCCGTTCTGCTCGCCTTCGTCGGGAGACCAATAATGCCCCTGTCCCGGAACCATCATCCACTCCTGCAGTGGAACCCGCGTCAGAATCTGCACCTACGGCTGGCGCGCTGCCAACGCTGAAGTCCCCCTGTCAGCCCTCTGAGCCATCGGCGGTCGACGCGTCAACAACTAAAATCTCTGCGTCGCAAGTACATAATACTGTTGTATTTACAGACACAATTGGCAAAAACTTAGGGCCCTTATTAGGAAATAAACTTTTGCAAAAGGTGGTCAATATTTGCATGCCAGGTGCAACTTTTATATAAATTGTAGAATGTTTGCTAAAAATGGACTATAATAAAAATACTACAATTGTTCTGTTAATAGGAAATAGTATAAGTCAAAGAGACCTCATAAAATATCTTGAATTAATGTTAAAGCTTAGTGTTCGAAAAATCATACTTTGCGAATTCCCTTATTCAAAACTACTTACAGGGTCACAAAAAAGTAATTTATATAATTTGAATATGTGCATGCACAATTTTTCAGTATTATATATACATAATATTTTGATACGAATACGTACATTCGTGATTTTGTTTTGACGGAAGGTACTTATTACCTTGCAAATTATTATGAAAAACAATTAGCTACTAAGTTAGCATGCATTCTACCCTGTATTGAACCTGTTACAATGTTTGTAACAGGAAATTTTTCAATACCAGTCATTCATTATTGATGGTATTTGTAATAATAATAATTCTTTTCACAGTTTTGTCCCTATTGACATGGTTAGTACAAGTACTAACAAAATTGTAACAAATCCTTTTTAGATTTAAAGACAACGGGAAAGCCAACTGTATTTAAGCTAGTACACCAAAATATGCAAGGTGGCTTCCTCGGCAAAATACTTTCAATAGAGTTGTTCCTAGAGGAATCGAAAACAGATATTTTGTGTATAACTGAACACCATTTACTTGAATATAATATGCGGTTTAATGTTAATAATTTTAGTGTTCTTAGCTGCTACAACAGATTAACAATACAAAAAGGTGGCTCCATGATTCTTGTTAAAAATAATGTTATGGCAAAGGAAAGAAAAGACATTGTAAAACTTTCAGTAGAACATCAGGTAGAATTAGCTTGCATAGAAATGAGTAAATTTATAATTCTTTGTGTCTACCGACCCTCGGGACAAGATTACAATATTTTTGAAAAAACAATGGAAGACGTACTAAAATTATTATTTGATACGAAGAAAAAAATTATCGTCAGTGGAGATTTTAACGTATATTTACTAGAAAAGTCGGTTATCTCCACGAAATTAATACAGTTATTCAAATCATTTAATTTGTCTAATGTGTTCTTTGAACCAACTAGAATTACCCAAAATACAGCAACTTGCCTTGACAACATATTCTGTGATTGTGACTACTCAGACAATAAAGTTAGTAACCGCTTGCAGTCTGATCACAGTGGTCAAACTGTAACTTTCATACAAAGTGTGAAACAGTTGCCCAAAAAAGCCTTTTACAGGTCTGTTACAACTCACAGACTAGAATGTTTTCAAGCAAACTTAGAACTTAAATTACCACATTTTAATCTTCTCCAAGATGATCCAAATGCTCTCTTTGCAGACCTGTTTAACATAGTTCCAAAGAATTTGAAAATACGTTTACATTGCGGAAAGTTTCTAACAGTAATAAAATCACTTTTAGTGACTGGGCAACGCCAGGTATTTACAAAAGCAGAAATCATTTAAACGAATTGTACGACATAAAATCTTACAATAATAATACTGAATTTATTGAACATTTGAAAATATACTCGTGTACTTTCAAATTAGTGTGTTTAAAAGCAAAAAGTATATTTCTGAATAAAAAACCTAAAATGGCCGATAACAAAGTAAAAGCAGTATGGAATATCATAAATACTGAAACTGGGAAGAGTAACAAACGGGATAATGAACTAAAATTGAATATTAACAATGAAGTTTTTACAGGAGATAAAGAAGGCCTTTGAACAATTCTTTACTGACATTCCTTCCTTGACAACTAAAGGCTTAAATTCAAGTCTAAGACTTGCACAGGATCTTTTGAGTGATCACGTGCCTCAGTGCCATTCTGTATTTGCTTTTAAGCATATTAATTCACAAACTGTCATTAAAGCATTTAAATCTCTTAATTTAAAAAAAACCGAGGACTTATGGGGCCTGTCTGTTAACGTTGTAAGCTGTATATATTGTAAGTTGTAAGCGTTTTATTGATTTAATACCTCCATATTTAGCTTTAATCTTTAATAAATGTGTAGAGGATGGTGTATTTCCTGATTTAATGAAGTTGAGTAAATTGATACCTCTTTTTAAATCAGGCGACAATGAAGACCCTTCCAAATATAGACCGGTCTCAGTTTTACCAGTATTTTGTAAGATTTTCGAAAAAATTGTTTTTAATCAATTATTATCTCATTTTAACTTAAATAACTTGTTTCACAGTGAACAATATGGATTCACTAAAGGGAGGTCAACCACTGATGCAGGAGTTGCTTTAGTCAAGCACATATTTGACGCTTGGGAAGCAAAGCAGGATTCATTCGGTGTATTTTGTGACCTCTCAAAAGCTTTTGATTGCGTTAATCATGAAACACTTTTGTGTAAATTAGATGACTATGGAGTTAAGGGTAAATCTTTGGCGTTATTTGAGTCATACCTGAGTGACCGGATTCAAAAGGTAGACATTAATGGAGTAAAGTCATCTGGAGCATTAGTCAAAATGGGTGTTCCGCAGGGCTCCCTATTGGGGCCCCTATTGTTTTTAATATACATAAATGACCTTCCTTACTTAGAGACTTATCTGAGATAGTTCTATTCGCAGATTCACTTATTTTTAAAGTGAATCGACATAACGATATTCTTGATGACGCGAATTCAACTCTCTCTCTGATTTTTTATTGATTCACTGCAAATAATTTAGTCCTAAATGCAAAAAATACGAAATGTATAAAGTTTACTTTACCAAAAGTAATTCAAGTAGATGTCAGTTTATTTTTGCAGGGTTCCAAGCTGGAGTTAGTTAACGAAACTAAGTTTTTGGGTATTACTATAGACTCTCGTCTTCAGTGGGGTCCCCACATAGAAGCTCTCTGTGGTAGACTTAGTTCAGCCGCATACGCTGTTAGACGCATAAGGCAGATTACTGATGAAGATACTAGTATATTTCAGTTATTTTCACAGCATTATGTCATTATGGCATAATGTTGTGGGGTAGAGGCGCGGATATAGAAGCAGTCTTTGTCTTGCAAAAGAGAGCAATTCGGTCTATTTATAACATGAACTATCGAGATTCATTAAGAAAAAAGTTTAAGGAAATTAATATATTTACAGTCCCATGTGAATTTATTTATCAAGTTATTAGATATGTCAGAAAAAATATTGATAATCTCCCGAGGCTTGGTGTGGACCACTCTGTTGAAACCAGAAACAAACATAAACTAGCTTTTGCAAAATTCAGACTTGCCAACTCTTTTGTAGGACATGGTATAAGATTTTACAATAAACTTCCAAAGGAGGTCCTTAGTTTGCCTGAAAATAAGTTTAAACTATACATTAAGCAGGGACTACTTAAAAAAGCTTATTATAAAATCAATGATTATCTGGACGATAATGAAGCATGATGTAATAAATAATAATAATCTTTATCAAAATTGTAAGTTATAATTAGCAAATTTTAATACGAAATGTTTGATTCCTCTTAAGGCTACTCTTAAGCCCTTTATAGTTAATTAATATGTAAACTGACTTTGCTGTAAAAGGTAATAGACAATGTAAGACGGACTGACTAAGATCAATATTTTTTTTTTTTCTCTTGGACATAATTCCTATGGTTTTATATTTGCCTTTACTTAAGTAGGTATAAGAAAATTGTATAGATTAATTTTATGTTACAAATGAAAAAAAATCATGTTTGCTAAGTTTATTGCCCTTCTTCTTAGCAATACTAATCGAATGGTGCGGATGGTTAGGCATTATGTATATATAATATTTTTATTCCTATATTTCTTTAATTTATGCAGGTTTATAACTTTATTATATTTTAGTAGCCCAACCTTAATATTTTTTGGATGTATTTCCCGTAATTATTTATCAACTTGTTTGTTCGTTGCATCATTTATATATAATATTTTTATTCCTAGATTTCTCTATTTTATGTAGGTGTATAATTAAATTTTTGTAGCCCAACCTAAATATTTTTTGTATGTATTTCCCTTATTAGTATATACATATTATTTTTATATTTTTTTATTCTAAAGAAATTTATTGTTAAGATTGACTTTGACTTGTAGGAAGTATACTTTATGTATCTATTTTACAAAATAAATATTTTATTTGATTGATTGGATTTGATTTGCCCCCAGTATGAGTTTGGCTGCATAAATAAAAGACACCTTATGTACGAAGAGGCTAGTATGTACGGAATCCTAAAAATAACCTAAGGTTTGTTCAACATTACGTCGCTATGTCAATATACCTCTTGAAAATGGACTCGAAACCGGTTTGGCGAGATTTTAAAAATAAATGGTGAAGCTAGGTACAAGTAGGGTTACCATTTCGAAATGGAGGAACGCCTTTCTGAGGTGCCTGATTTTTCATAAAAAATACTGTCTAAGATAAACGCAGTAATAAAAAAAAAGACTTCTGCTTAAATCTTATGTCATGGTGAGAAAGTCAATTGCGAAAAACACAAATCAATTATGTACACGATAATAAATATGTTCTTCATATCTCTGAATGAGAAAATAATTTCCTCAATAATTCTCCTGTGTAGTACACAGATCTAAGCAACTGGTGATATATACTTTACATTTACCTATATATAGTAGGAGTATGCAAGAGAAGCTTCTGCAACAGATTTTTTTTCCGAAATAATGTTATGAGTAGACATAAAAATGTTGAAATGTTACTTGATGAAACCACTGGTTTAGACATTTTCTTATGTTTTTCAGATTCCATTTGGTTTTCCACATTTTCAGGGCCTCTTGAACCAAAACTAAAATAACAGTGGCAAACCCTACACAAGCTTGTGAGGGACAAGGAAATTTGTTTCGCAATCACCTCTGAAAACTTGCAAAGTGTTAAATCCAACCTTTGATCAAAGAATCCAATAACCAAAAACACACGAAATTTTAGAATGCGACTCAGATCAACGCCACCGGCCGCACGCTCCTTGCCTGTCGATGGGGCAATTGCCTTTTATATGGTAACCCTAGGTTCCGACAGTCGCGAGTATAAATTTATACACAAATGAAAAGTACTGTCACTTCCCTACCTATAAGATTCAAATTCTAGAATTAAAACTCTAGTTCGCAAGATTAATGTGAAAAATTTAATTTGTAAGCTACAATACAACAAAAATTTCTTACTGGTTTAATAAAAAGGTGTCACCTTCGTCAAGCAAGCAGGGGCATTGACTTGTGCATTTATACAGTCGCAGTTGCAGTGAAACATACAAGCACTTTACTTTCACTTGAAAACAAACGATAATTTATACCATATCACCAGCGACGCCATAACACTTTCAGCTTCGGCTTCGAGGAACCAAACTTTTTATATTTCTTCACTTTATGAGTACGTGCACTAAATCTCCTCTTCAAAATGAATCTGCTGACAAAACGCAGCGAACTTAGGCTGTCCATGGGAAAACACATTGTAGGTATACACTTCCCATGGCAATATAATAATATAGAAAGAAAATTCGTAACAATAGACTTAAAGCACTTGTTATGATAACCGGAAAAACAACCTATTCGTGTCCATACACCTTCAACATGAATATGCTCTTAATTTGTACGTAATATTTAAAAGACTACGTGCGTTGTTGTATTTATTATTGAGGTCTTACGATACGAGTTCTGGTGAAGAACTATGCGTTAGAAATGACCTGATAAATCATTTGATCTTGAATTGATTTAATTAGACGAACGACGATTCGATCGTCTTTACAATTTCGGATCGTGACCCCAATAAAGAGTGTTAATTCACAGGGTGTTCTTTTAATATATATTTATTTTATGCAGGTATATAACTTTATTACATTTTAGTAGCCCAACCTTAGTATTTTTTGGATGTATTTCCCGTATTTATTTACTTGTTTGTTCGTTGCATCATTTATATATAATATATTTATTCCTAGATTTCTCTATTTTATGTTGGTGTATAATTAAATTTTTGTAGCCCAACCTAAATATTTTTTGTATGTATTTCCCTTATTAGTATGTATATACATATTATATTTTTATATTTTGTATTCTAAAGATATTTATTGTAAAGATTAACTTTGACTTGTAGAAAGTATACTTTATGTATCTATTTTACAAAATGAATATTTTGATTTGATTTGATTTGATATACATCGTTCCTTCTCCGAAGGTGTCCGAGGTGTTTTCAAGTATGGTCTGTGAAGTGCAAGTCACTGGCCCCATTAATACACACAAATACACATACATCTTCGGGCACAATGTGGACCCACCACAAAATGTGGTAGAAACATTCGAACCATCCAAGGCGATTATTTTAACTTGTGAGAAATTTCCTAAGTTAAATGTTTAAATTTAATGAATTATTTAATACGGACAGGTAAGTTTCAAGGATTTCTGTTCATATATTTTCTACTAGATGGCGCTGACTGTCAGTAAGTCGGAGTATCGTTTGGTTATTTCTCCAACACCTAATACTTAAGGCGCAATATGTCAATCGCACAACGAAAGAGATAAACATATCTGCAAAAGTGCGCTTCCGTGTAGTGCGGTGAATAAAAGAAGGTTGGATAATGCTATTTTTTAGCGAAAAACATTTAATATAAATTCACATAAAAGTGTTTTCTTAAAACGCTATTCTATGTTTTAGATAATAGTTTTATATAGTTATTTTTACTTTATTAGTTTGGACGGACTACTCAGTTCAAAACACTGAAAAAATAGCTTTCACTTTGCAATTTATTTCGATGCAGCGAAGTTTTCTCTATCACGTTTTGGGCTAAGCTATTGTCTTTGAATATTGCCTACTTTATAATAAGTTTCTTTTTTGTACCCTATCTATATTGTAGTATGGGAGTTCTACAGTTTTAAAATCTTATATTTTACTACATATGTCGTCTTAATGGGAAGGGGGTTCCGCCAAACATGCCTTTGGACAATTTAGCAATTTAATCAGAGTATTTTTTTTTATTGTGTAATTAGTTAAAAAGTCAAACTTTATTATGTATAATATTTTAGATTTGACACAGGTAACAAAACAAAACAAATAAAACTAAAATCAGGAAAAACGTTATTTGGCGTTTGGACAATTAAAATAATCTGTTTACTGATTATTTGACTACAAAATATAATTATTTTTTCTAGAGTAAGAATATCAAAGTAACCCTTTTCATATACCTACATTTTTTTGTCTTTCATTAATTTTCATAAAATGCTTAATCATTCGAAAATATTCCCGGATTTGCAATTACGCAAAAAAATATTAATATTGGAGTGTATCATTAAAAGTAACTAAAGGAAAAAATATTTAAAATTTCTTTATAAATAGAAAAGTGTATTTGGCAACAAAAAAAATTGCGTTTTCTTTTTCGGTGTATATAGTGTGTTTACAAAATTCTAAAGAGTAAGACTGTATAGGCCGCTGGCCCGCAGTAGGCAGACATTATACGGGTTGTCCGTCTGTCAAGACACTTTCTCTCGGGCCTTGTTAGAGATATCAGGTTGACACTAATACCATAGGTAGGGCTTTTAAGAAATCAGGCTTCTAACTCAACAAGAAAAAAAGTGATTGCCCTTTACGTAACCAATTTCATACAAATCGGCTCAACTATGAAACCCTATAGGGTACTTCCAGTTGATTTAGATACTTGAAATTTCGCTAACAACTAAGTCATAGCACGTGTCTAGAAAAAAAACTAAAAATTACCTAAGTATATTTAAATAAATTTGATTATATATTATTATTTTATTATTATTATTTAATATGATATTATTCTATAATTATTAATACATATAAATTGAGTTGTTCATATAAAGGACTAATCCTGACCACTTACCGAGTCTCCAGTATAAATTTGGCTTTACACACGAAAGTCACCTTATATAGTAAGGTAGGTCGTGGGTAATTGTTTGTGGAATTAGTTTGCCTTTTTAATGGTATGTACGGAACCCTCAGAGTACGTGTTCTACTCGTACTTGACAAGCTTGCCACGCGATGGACTGCTACAAAACATTTAATCGTACTTTAACTTTATATTAAACCACCACATAAGCGTGACATACTAATTAATTTTCCAAATAAAAAAAGAGCCTGTAGCCTTAGCATGAAAACATTACGGTTACGTTTAGTTTGAACGTAATGCGGTTTTGTATGAAATCTGATAACCGCCCCTAGCGGTCAGTAGCGGAACTTATCAGAATTCCATACAAAACCGCCGTTACGTTCAAACTAAACGTAACCGTAATGTTTTCATGCTAAGGCTACTGGTCCGCGACGACGACAACTTTGATGAAAAGTAATATCTTCTTCTTCTTTCTGAATATATAAAAGACAAACCTGACTGACTCATCCAGCAACGCACAGCCGAAACTACTGAACGGATTTCGTTGAAATTTCGCATACAGATAGTTGTAATGACGTAGGCATCCGATAAGAAAGTATTTTTGAAAACTCGCCCCCTAAGAGGGTGAACCGAACTCCACGCGGACAAATTCGCGAGCAAAAGCTAGTGTTAAATATTTTTTTGGCCTTTTATCGCGATGTTTTTGGAAAAACCAGGGACAAACACCACTTCATATTGGCTGTCTAAGTGAAGGCCCAGAATTTATTGGATTGAATTGATTCTCTTTTGCGAGTTATTTTGTTACTTACGAGCCCGCTCCGAATCGTTATTCATAATATTTAAGTACCAAAATAACACGCAAAGGAGAAACAATTGAATCAAATTTTACGTCTTCATTTAGATGGCCAATATGGACTGGTGTTTGTCCTGATTTTTACAAAAACATCGCGGCAACGACAAGAAAAATAATTAAAATAATGCTTCGCATCAAACGGACGAAAAATACGGAGCGGGTTCTTAATTGTCTTACTTATCTTTTCACACCCGCCAATTTGGGTTCCATCCTGTATACGATATGTAACCCACGAGCCATGGGTCAAGTGAATTTAACGAGCAGTATATAAGCCTTATCGATACCGTCAGCTATAGATAGTAAGTAATATATTTCAACTGCGCTTTGTGGATAAATTATTCTTTTAACTAGATAATAAAGCCGATTTTGAAGGTTTTAATTTTAAGTTAAGAAACTTACTAAAAAACTTAATTTTTAGTGACAGTTCTATATTTTGCTATTCTGAAGGGCACATCAACTAAAATTAGCAAGTCTTTAAAACGCTCTTAAATCTAACTATTTTTTTTTTAAATTCAATCAAATGACATCTCTAAAATTTGCCTTGAAATTACCAAAACAAGTTAAAATCACTAAATTGAGTAAATTATGGCTGTCAAACTAAAATTTTAGTTTGACCTTTATAAAATGGCCACTTGAAAATGGCTCTTCGTTTTAACCTTAACTAAGTTTAATTTTATGTATGTCAAACTAAAACCTTCAAAATCGGATTAATTGAGAAACTTGCACACTACAACAGATAGGGTTCTAAAAAAAACATGTTACAAAATGAGGCTTTTTCCAAGACGATAACAGAGCTCGAAACGTGATAAAGAAAAATTCACTGCATCGAAAAATATTGCAAAATGAAGGCTGTTTTTTCAGCTCAAACAGTAATTCGTCCAAACCACAGATAATATAACCAAAGTAAAAATAACGATAACGACTATTGTAAACATATAAACTTATTATTAAAAACTCAACGACGCGTTTTTTCTTAAACGCCCTTGTGTGTGTTTATCACACGAATATTATAAATGCGAAAGTTTGTGCGTGTGTGTGTGTTTATCACACTAATATTATAAATGCGAAAGTTTGTGCGTGTGTGTGTGTGTGTGTGTGTGTGTGTGTGTTTGTTACTCTTTCACGCTGAAACGGCTGGACGGGTTTGGATGAAATTTATAGATATAGCTTATACCCTAACTTAACACATAGGCTACTTTTTCTCCCGGAAAAAAGCATGTCGTCAAACTGAATAACACGCGAGCGGAGCCGTGGGCAAAAGGTAGTATTAAATATTATTCTCTAATAATTATAATGTCTGTGTATTCACCGCGTTTTTTGAAAGTATACAAGGCTAGTTACACCCAGGTTGGGACTGCTCACGTATAGATTCAAACTGTAATGGACATCGATTCCTTGTGAAGTATACATGGTTATTATACACTTATCGCGTATATATTCCAATACCTGCGCTAACATTGTGTACGAAAAATATACTGCACTAGTTACCATTCCATCCATCCATCAGCCTGTTTCGTCCACTGCTGGACATAGGCCTTTCCAAGATTTCTAGTTACCATTATGAAATTATTATGGTAAGTGGGCGAAAAATCTTTAACCAACAGTAAAAAAATAGGTGCGACGACGAGCGCAGCGAGGAGGAGCGTGTTAGGCTGACATTTAAGAAAACATAAGGAGCCGAGCGAAGTGGAGTGGAGCGGAGCGGAGCGAGGCGACATCCCTAGTTTTAATAGTAAAGTCGCCGTTTTCAAAAAGAAATGTTTGCAGACTATTTAATTCTCTGTTTTAAAAACTATACAGTGTACGTGTTGGTTCTAGCCTTGTATTGTATAGTTTCCAAAACAATTCACTTCATTGTTATTAGAAAGAATACGCGACCAGTACGGGCAAATCGTGTATACTTTCCCAATTTTTTTTGCTAATAAATTTCAAGGTATACAGTGTAACTTTACTATGGATGCGGCCAGTGCCTTGTATACTTTCAAAAGACGCGGATTCACCGCACTACTCGGCTGCACACTTTTTCAAATGTCTTTTTATCTCTTTCGTTGTGCAATGGACATTATTGCGTCATAAGTAATTATTTTATTTTTTTACTTTGGTACTTTATTAATAGTTATAAATGAAAATATATAGTTTTTAAGCTCATATAGGTACTTGTTGTTCTTGATACAAATTACAAAGTATTTTATGTTCTGTAACCGAGTTAGAAAACTACAAAATTTTTAAGTAAAAATTCTTGTCTTAGGAGGCTCCGTTCTTCTTTAACTTACATAATGTACTAAAAGTTTAATTTGAGTATTACAGATATAAGATTATATATGAAATTTTGGACAAAAAATTTAAAAGTGGTTTTGGTATTAAATATAAATTAATGTTAATTAAGGTCTGTGTGATTGTATGTAAGTGAGTGTAATGTTTGTGATTGTGAAACTAGTCCTACGACCGATGTCTTGGAATCAGATTTAATTTATTCACCAGGGAATGAGGATATGCATGTGTGTGCGGGATTGTGGGTTTGTAAAAGGAGTGCAAGGGTTATTGCAAGACTGTGTGATAACTTTGGATGGGATTGTATTTTATTTTGTTACGGAGTCTTTACACTGATAGTATGTATATATTTATGTGTGTATTAAGTTATATAACACGTAGATTGTCTGAGATATTGTCTACTAGCGTAGATTTACCGGTAGCGTGACTGCAATTCTGACCATTCCATTCCATTCGTGGAAAATAGTACTTATAAAAAGTTTCAATAATACTTATTATAGAAGGACTTTATTGTTCAATGTCCCAAGCAAATTAATCATCTCCTGCAGGTCGACGATGTCCGTTTTAGATTTCTGTATCCAGAGGATCCAATCTGTTCTCCGTCCGTGCGTCCCGCGTTTCTAGCTCATCATATTTTAACCGACTTCAAAAAAGGAGGAGGTTCTCAATTCAACTGTATATTTTCTTTGGTAGGGTTTGCTTCCAGGTAGGTCCCATTTTAGTTTGGTCATGATCTGATAACGGTCTTCAGAGATAGGTGGCAGAACTTCTCCACGGCTGACGGCATTCACCCGATATTGAGGCAAATATCTCTGGCGTTTCTTGACAGACTTAAATGTTCTTTTGCTTTGTTAGAATTTGCTTCCAGTTAGGCCCTATTTTAGTTTTTTTGTGATCTGATGATGGCCTTTAGAGATAGGCAGTGTAACTCCTCAATGGTTGACAGCATATCACTCGATACTGTGGCAAACTCTTTGTACCAGGATGCTGATTGCAAGGTATCCTTTGAAAATTTACATATCTCTACCTGACCTTCGATCCTGGCTTCATCACCATAGAACTCTTAAACGGATGACAGTAAATAATTCGAGATTTCCGGAATCACTTTGTAGTAGTGTGTTTATTTCAGGATTTTACTTGAAAATTGTTATTATGCTACATGACCTTCGATCCTGGCATCATCATCGCCATAGAACTCCTCAACGTATGATAGCACATAACACGAGATTTCGGAAACCACTTTGTGTAAGGGTGCTGATTCCAGAGTATTACTTGAAAAGACGACCTTCCGACCTTCGATCCTGGCCTCATCACCATAGAGCTCCTTAACGGATGACAGCAAATACCTCATTGGCGGCAATCACTTTGTGTTAGTATGCTTATTGCAGGATATAACTTGAAAATTGTCATTATGCCAGGGGACAGCAATCAGAGCGATCACTGTAGTCTACCCATTTTTCACAATTTATCCCGTCAACACTAAAAAGCGTGAAATAAATAAACCGCTTAACAAAAAATAATAACTGACTTCAAATTTTATAGCAGACATTCACTAAAAAGTTTAAAATAATTACATAATTATACTGACCGATAGTACCAAAATAACACTTTTGCCGACTTCTTTCTTCCTGAAACATATATTACCTAGAAGTCGGCGCATTCCCCATAATAGAGAACCATGTATAGAACACAAAAACCAATGTGAGAGCGCTGACTTCTAGAGAACATGATGTGTTTCAGGAAGAAAGAAGTTGGCAAAAGTGTTATTTTGGTACTATGCAATTATTTTAAACTTTTTAGTGAATGTCTGCTATAAAATTTGAAGTCGGTTAAGTATTATTTTTTTTTGTTAAAAGTTTATTTATCAAGCAAAAGAGGTGTGTTGTGTCAGACAGGATCGGTAGCAGATAAAAATCTGAAGTATCTGCCTACCCCTCTGAAAGACAGGCGTGGGTATACATATACGTATTTATGTTTTCTACCGCTGTATTTAAACAAAAAATTAGAAATATAATAAAATTTTATGATGAAGTAAATTATTACTAATAATTAGTGAACTAGGTACTTAAGAGGCTATGTGAATTGTATTTTTATCACTTACCCCAAGGAAAACAACGCACA
Source organism: Ypsolopha scabrella (assembly GCA_910592155.1). Classification (NCBI taxonomy): domain Eukaryota; kingdom Metazoa; phylum Arthropoda; class Insecta; order Lepidoptera; family Ypsolophidae; genus Ypsolopha; species Ypsolopha scabrella. The sequence continues at coordinate 23,701,935 of OU342976.1, forward strand.
GTGCGAGAGGGGCGGATTCAGCGCAAAAGAGAAAAAAGGATGTTTTTTAATTTTATTAAAATAACTAAAACAGCTAACAACATTTCCAAAATCAAATGTCTAGGGTATTGTTTAAAACCATCTAATAAAATATGTTTGAGTTCTGTATATGATCCCAATTCGTCAAACGAGGAAAAAAGTGCGTATAAGGACTTCATTTCGGTAATTATTTTGTGTGTTTAAATGTGTTTTCAAAAAACAAAACCCTAGATTATATAGTAAAATGCATATAGGTACCAAAAGTTTAGTAAAATTTTCCGTGTACTTCATGAAATAAAGAGAAACAAAGTATCCATTTATCTTTTACATAGCCCCTTAATTTTGCATATTTATTTCATAGGTACATTTTGCAGGTAAATGTATGAAACAAAACTGCGAAAGTAAGTTTATGACTTTTCAAGTCTATTAAACTTATTAGAATGCTACAATGCTACGGAACCACAGACCTTCCCACACTTGATCGGTATTTTGCATTCGTGTGCACTGTGCACTGTGCAGTACTAAAAAAACTCATTAACCCCACGTGTACCAGGAAGTTTGCAGCATCGTTCATTAAAACAGCGGACTTTATCCAGACAAAATTAAGAAATTTAATAAAATAATGAGTTACAGCATAAACTAAATGGTTAAAGTAATCAAACAAAATTATGGTACTAAAAGCACCATCTATTGGCTTTCAGCTGTACTTCATGTTAGCTACACTTGAGCTGTGCTTAAAACTTTTAAAAACCTATTGAGTACCTACTAAACCATTCGCTAGATGGCGCAATACCATAGTTAGAGTTGCCAGCTTATAAAATAAATCCTTTGCTGGTAGAATAGAGTATGGTAAGAAACTGTGATTAAACAATTTTTATTACGTTATATTCATTGCAATTCCAAACCATGGACCTCGGGTCTTGTATAAAATTTACCCATAAAGTGTCCTTAGTGAAGTGTCAAAATATTAAGAAACAAAACATTTTAATTTGAATCGTATGTAATTGCTGCACGGTTTAATTTTGATTGACGTGTGATTGACACCCATTTTTAATTTTCTATGGTTTTGACTCTTTTTTGGTTCGGACACTTTTGAGCACAGACCCGATGTCCACTTGGTTGTACGTCAATGGTTATAATCAAGAGTTAAAGTGTTTGGGGTACATTCTCATATACGTTACTAGGCAGGGGCTGTTGTTGACGGCTCTAGGAGTTGGAGCCGGGGGCCGGCTTCTCCAGCTACAAAGCCACAGAGTACATTATGTACAAAGCCTCATTACGCCAATGCACATTCTAAAGGAAGATTTAATTAAAAAATAATTTTAAATCATTTAAAAGACGATAGTGATGAAAAAAAAGGGCTGATGGGTCCTCTCTGTCAGATGCAACATGCTCATACGCCGATTTGCCAGGTGTACAGATGAAATCAAAGTGACTTTGTTATAGAATTTACTCAGAATCTGTCCACCTGTCAAGTATGGGCCAACTTCACAAGGCGAGCGTACTCTACCCTCAGAATTCAATATAACGGTGCATTTCACATAATTATATGAGGAGACCTAAATTTTTTAGTCCATCGGCCATGTTTTCAGATGAGTAAGTATCGATTTTTTTCGTGATTATGAGGTACTAGTTTTTGCCCACGGCTTTCCCCGCGTTAATTTTATTTTTGGATAGTTATATCAAATCTGTGCAATTTTTCGGAACAATAGTTTTATAGTGGACTAATGTTTGCCCACGGCAGCGCCCGTGTTTATTCAATCTATGCCTCGTTTTCAGCTTGAGCGTTATTTTATTAACATCTTTTATATCCTATATGTTGACCAAGGTTACTATGACCGAAAAAAAAACCGTATCGTAATCAGTTGAATGGTTTTCGAGTATGATACGTACAGTCTGTCAAAAAAGTGTTAAATGATATTGAAGGAACTGTTTTCTTTCACCTGGTAATACCACCAAACAAACAAGTACAAAATCTGCTAAATCGAGTTTACCGCGTTTGTTATTTCATAAATATATTACCTAAATTATACTACTTGAACGTTTAAAGTTCAATAAAGTAAAATCCATCCATCCATCCATCAGCCTGTTTCATCCACTGCTGGACATAGGCCTTTCCAGAATTTCGTCACTCTTTGCGGTCCTCCTGAAAGAAATGCCTATACCCACACACGCTGAGCAGATGGTTTAGTGAGCGTGGTGCCAAAACCCTTGCACCAGTGACGCCGCTGCCTGTCACCAGTCTGTTTTATAAAGGCTCGGCAATTGGGGATGGATATACTGCTATTTATCGGTCCCAGACAATGGTGAGCCGTCTGGTTTTGCCTGAGAGCTGTTCTCTTACTCTCCCCCGAATAAATTCGGGAGGATTTGCGAGTAAGATGGTGGTACCTCCACAGTCGAGCCCGGCATCAGCTCTATCTACAACCTCATAAAATATTAAAGTTAAATAAAGTTCAATATTCATTTCAACTCTATTTTGACAGACTATATAGACAGACAGACAGATGAAATTAAAAAAAAAAAATAGTTTTGGTCTCAGTACAATAAATAACCAATTTCATTTTAAATTTTACAAAAATGTTCAATGTACAGACTCAGACACGAAATTTTTCCTACATTATTACTAGTACTATCCTTTGCCCGAAGCTCCGCTCGCATTTATGCAATCTTTGCCCCTTTTTGGCTTGAGCGTTATTTTATGAATACCCCTTATAGCCTACTAGCCTTACCCCGCGGCTTCACCTACGGTTATTCAATTTTTACCCTGTTTTTGGCTTGGGCGTTATTTTATGAACACCCCTCTCAGCCTATTTCGCCCCTGTGGTAGAATATTGACACCAGTGCAAAATCGTTATTTCAGAGAAATCGTGATTGAAGTTTTTCAGATTGCGTTATGTTGAATAATACTTAAATGCCATCAAAAACAAAACTTGTAAAAAAAAACAAGTCTCGCAACTTAGTTCTTCTACCGTAAAAAGTTGTGAGATCCATGTGAATCCAAGTCGGTTAATTTATTCAGTCCCTACTTAAGGGACCTTCTGTTTTAAGTTATTACATAATTAGCTAACCTAACAACATCTTATAGTGACCATATCAATATTAAAAATCTTTTATGTTTTAAATAAATAGATTGACTGGGTCATCACATGAAAACACAAATTATATTCAATTAGATTATTTAGTGCGATTGCCAAGTCAATCTATTTATTTAAAACATAAAAGATTTTTAATATTAATATGGTCACTATAAGATGTTGGCAATCGCACTAAATAATCTAATTTAATGTAATATGTATTACTTGTGAGATATATTATGTTTTCATGCGATGGCCAAGTCAATCTATTTATTTATGACATAAAAGATTTTTAATATTGATACGGTCACTCTAAGATGTTGTTAGGTTAGCTAATTATGTAATAACATAAGACAGAAGGTCCCTTATGTAGGGACTGAATAAATTAACCGACTTGGATTTACATGGATCTCACAACTTTTTACGGTAGGAGAACTAAGTTGCGAGACTTGTTTTTTTTTACAAGTTTCGTTTTTGATGGCATTAATGTTTTTTTAGTTCCATTTCTTTTTGAAAATAAAGTGTCCTATTTATAATTCTTTTTAATATTTATGATTATATTCTTTATGTCATAGAAAATAAATATATACGCATGTATGTTGCGTTTTAAGTCGAGAACCACTCAACGGATTTGGATGCGATTTTTTATTATCATCGTAGTGGCCCTGGTTAACATGTAGGATATATGGAGTGTTCATAAAATAACGCCTAGGCCTAAAACGGGGAAAGATTAAAATATACGCGGGTGAAGCCGCGAGCAAAGGATCGTATCAAATATAAATTTACCCAGGCTCTAAGACTCAAACAACATTGAATTCAATATAAAAACTGTCCCAAAGATGTAAAAAATAGTATAATCAAGATATTTAAAAAAGATTTTTACTTATAATTTGCTATTTAGGGCACTTAAACGGGTGGAAATATAAATTTTCAATACACCTGCTCAAAAAATTACAGATTACGTGCCTGTTTAGTGTGCGTAAAATTACATATTTCGCACTAGTGGTTTTTGTTTTTACTACAAACGCCATCTAGGGGAAACTGGCGACCTCATTTAGTAAGCAGTATATACATAGACCTTGTTTTACTCGTCGTTTTGTTGGTATTACTGGAAATAACCGGATACACTAAAAACTTTTAACGGTGAGGCTGTCAGACTCTGGAACTCGCTTCCAGCAAATATTCGTGATTGTCCCTCTATGAATATATTTAAAAGGCGACTCAAAGAGCACTATATATCACTCTCATGAGTATCTTTTAGCATTGTCTACCTATTTACTATCTTTTCTCTAATCCCCAGAGGTAAACTGGAAGAAATCTCTTCTTAGAGATAAGTTTGCTTTTGTACATGTTCATTTGTTTAGTTTTATTTAAAAATAAGTTTTTAGTGTACAATAAAGAATAAAGAAAGAATAAAGAATAAAACTGTTTTGTACGAGTACTTGAGAACTTTTATATTATTATTAAAAATATTATTTATGTTCTTTTGTAAAAGATATTTTAAAAATTCAAAATGATTTTAGACGTCATAATAATTAAAATTCTATTGTATGTATCTGAGAACTTATTATTAGATTGTAGAAAGACACGTTGGTCTTTGTAGCATAGATTGGCCCAAACTAGACACTGCGTTTTCTTCCGTTGACTTGTTGATTTGCAACAAAATGGCTTTTATTTATACATTTATAGGTGGTAGAGTTGATGCCGGGCTCGACTGTGGAGGTACCACCATCTTACTCGCAAATCCTCCCGAATTTATTCGGGAGAGAGTAAGAGAACAGCTCTCAGGCAAAACCAGGCGGCCCACCATTGCTTGGGACCGATGGATGGCGGTATATCCATCCCCGATTGCCGGGCCGTATATAAAACAGACTGGTGACGGGCAGCGGCGTCACTAGTGCAAGGGATTTGGCACCGCGCTCACCAACCCACCTGCCCAGCGTGTGTGAGTATGGGCATTTTTTCCAGGAGGACCCTCAAGAGTGGCGAAATCCTGGAAAGGCCTATGTCCAGCAGTGTATGAAAAAGGCTGATGGATGATGGATGGCTTTTATTTTATTGTTTCATGTAATTTTCCACAGGTGTATTAAAAACCGTCGTTTGAACACGTGCGAAAGTGTTGATATTTCGCAGTGGCGTGCATAGGATTTATAGGTAGGGTAGGTGCAACACTGTAAATTTGGAAATTATCCCACATCCCTTATTTATCCAGGCATACTTCTCTACTACACAGGAATAATTTTCTATTTCACTTGAAATTTATTTGCAAAATAGATATATAGATAATATCAGGTGGGTTTGTAATAAAATGTCTGATATCACTATTATACAGTTTATTATGACTCACAACACCTTGAAATTTACATGAAATTGTTGGACGCTCTATCTCGTCCCAAACGAAATCGCCATCTTGAATCTCCCTTATTTTTTGTCTCTCTCTATGTGGCCTGAGAGCTTTTACGGAAACAGACGGTAATGCGCGCGAGTTTTGCGCTGCAAATTTATAAGGCAAGCTTGTACGCCACAGATACATAAAGTATACTTTCTACAAGTCAAACTGTCCAACTCGACGTGGATCAAACAGCCGTTGGTATTGAGACTAAGTGCATTCTTGGCGCGAGCCGCTGACGTCATGTGAGTATAGTTACAGTACAGATGCGCAGATAAAGAATTGGCATCGAATTTTAGATATATAAGCATGTTGCCACGGTAGTGATCGCTACGGATCAGGCAGGTAGGTATTTCAAAGACCAGGTGAAGCTTCCCTAATTAAAATATTGCAAAAGTTGTGTGTACTACCTCCTTCCTATATTTAAATAGATAGTGGTCTTATACCATCCTATATTTAAGTATATGGTGTTCTAGTTGGCTAAGCCAAGCCCAGGGTAGGCATTGCGTATTTGCTTATATGAAGATGCACGCCACTGATACGTCTCGGCAAAAAAAGTCCGTCGTGACTCGAAATATCAACTATTTCGCAATAAAATCATAATCCACTATTTTGCAAAGAAGGCCGTAGTAAATATATTATGTAAAATACTCGTAAAAATTTAAACAGGTACATAATATACCTACTTTATAAATGAAAACAAAAATTTTCTACCCTGCCTAGATGGCCAAGCACGGTTGAAAATAAGAAAAAAACGTTTTAATCCGCTAAGTTTAAAACGATTTTAATCGGCATTACATGTATACATACTTTCGACCTCAAAATAGTAGATTTTGTGTTTTTAATAGCGGCAACACTAAAACGTCAAAATTTCCTCTAGTAATCGCGGCTAGCTTCATCGTATTTTATTACAGCAGTTTTATTTTGATTTCGTCTGTCGCTGATTGAATCGATTCTGGTTATCAAATCAAATGTATTGAATGTGCAGTGATAACAAAATGTTGCTGGCGTTCAGACGTCCCCTCGGTGTGATAGGGCTTCTGTGTTTATTTTCGTGTGCGACCGGTGTATTTCGTAATGGTGATCCGGGAAATACGCTATACGTGGCAGAAGACCCTCAGGCCTTCTCCAGGAGACCGACTGTGATAAACAGGATCCCTGAAGAATCGGGCTTGCAGCTTGAAAGGAGAAAACGCGACGTACCAGAAACGGCGCCCGCTATACAAAAGAACATTAGTACATGGGTAATATATTATTTCCTTATTATTTTCAATTACTCCCCCTTTGTTATTCGATTGAAGGAGCCGTTGCCCCTAGAATTTGGCTGCAATTTGGTCATTGATTGTTTGGTTGCTGGATAGTTATTATTACGTTTATATTTTGTATATGAGGGTTATTTTTATCACCAATAATGACTGTGCATTTCCTTCTACTTTCATTCATCATGAAATTCTCGTCAACCTTGGCACAGTTTCAGCTTGTTTTGTTTTCATGATGATTTCTGTCCTTCTAATTTTATTTTCAAAACAAATGTACAATTGAACATCATGCAAATGATTTTCTTAGTTTTACTCAATTTCAAGATTTAGGTAGAAAACAAAAATTATGTACTAACATAATTTCACCCTCATGGCTTTCTTTAGTTTTAATATTTTTCCATTTGCCATAATCAACCAGTTATCCTGTGACCATAGAAACATAGATGTGACCATAGCACTTCACAAAAATTTTGGAAAATATAAAAACTTATTTATTTATTTATTTATTTATTTATTATAATCAACTAAAACTAACATTACAGAATTACCTATTGCGTTAGTTTAGTAATTCTAAATTCTCACATAATAATAGAAATATATAATTAAATTACCAAAAATAAATCCCAGATAACTTAATTACTACTTAACCTAGTACATATAATTAATATGGCCCACGCGAAGTCGTTCAACGTACAAGAAAATACATCAACGTGTCCAACGGTCGCGTTAAGCGAGCATAGTGCTCGCTAGTACAATGAGTTCAAAGTCCAAATGAAATTTTGACCAAGGAGAATAAATCCTGCTCTAATGCTTTTTTTAGGGTTCCATACCTAAAGAGGACAAAACAAAGCCCTTATGGGATCACTTTGCTGTCCATCTATCTGTCAAGACCCTTCATCTTGGGATTGCGTGGAGGTATTGAGTTGAAATTAAAACAATATACTCAGGTCTACAGTCCCTTGAAGCTGTGAAAAAAATCAAAGTTCTAAGTTAACTTTAAAAAAAGATGCAGCTGTTATGCTCATGCCGTGGAGTGGAACCTTTGTCTCACTCGCTGTCACTTGTAGTAGACCTGCTGTCTTGCTCGCTAGCATAGAATTTCTGGTCCATGGGCCACAACTCAGTGTGTGATTTATTTGTGTGGTACGCTGTCTGCACATAGATGTTTTTCCCCTTAACACATTGACTCACTGGTTATCTTGTGACCACAAAAGCCTGCAGGGGTATCGAAACATCAAGCCCATGTCTGTTATTTTACGCTATTAGCAAATCAAAGAAATAGTTAAGGAAAATACACATTTTTATTTACTTGTGGGCTTTTAATTCATGTTACAGTGCAACATGTAAACAACATGCTCTGTTGACCAAAAATAAATAAAAAACAGTTTTTTTTTATTATAGCCGGAAAGTATATTGTCTTCTCATGAAAAATAACCACCACATAGGTAAAGTTGTCTGCAGTCTATGCTACCTGTTTTTATGTTAGATTACACTAATTTGTGCCAGAAACTTATCTGTGAGGTGGATATGAGCCTCGATCTAGACTTTGATCTATTGTTTTAGTAGTAGTGAGATTACGAGGGTTAAAGTGACAAACCGTCATAACCTGAACCATGTCCAGAAGGGATTTATTAGCTAGGCCATAACTTTTGTTTTGGGTATTTTAGGTATATTTATCAATAAAGGTTTTACCTATAAGTTATTCCTCAGACACTAGGACAGAACCCTACTTAAGGTTTTAAATAAGAACTTCCGTTGGGTAGGTGGCTGAGTTGGTGCGTGTACCTACCTAGATATACTTTTTTTAAGGGTACTTATTATTTTTCCTCAAGGGCTGATGAAGGTGTGCTATCATTACAGCTATATAGTGCATCATAATAGGACTTTCAGCCTGCTCTTTGCAAGAGGAATAGGCTGGCAATATATAAACCATTTACTTAGATTGAGTGATAGGCATAATTTTAAGTTTTAAGTTAACCTCTTAATACCCTAAAGGACAGGAGGTTTGTTAACATTTAAAAACAAATTTAATATCCCACAGACAACCCATCTTAATGACAGTCACCAACAACTGATGGTGCACTGGGTCGGTGAAGGCTCCAACGTCATCATCTGTCTGGCAAGAGACTCAACTCCTCGAAACAAGGGGTCTTTCTCTCCATCAACTCTGTTCATATCATACAACTATGGACAGAATTTCACCAATAAGACAGAGAGTTTTAAGCTGGATGATACCCCTGACAGTGGATATGCACAACTGGATAAGTTCTTCAATCATCCTAAGTATCCTGAGTTTGTAAGTATTATTTGTAATTAGGTATTTAATAATTTATTAAATTGAGACTATATGAAGTATAGCATAATCCATCTCTTTGGAGCTTTGGATCCGTCGGAGATCGAAAGTAAACGACATAGCCTGACGAATCAGTAAGTTGAAATGGCAATGGCCCCTTGTCCACTTACCGGCAATCCACCGGCACCGGCAACGGCGACGGCACGGCTAAGGTGGTAAACATGTATGAATTTACATTTTTACCACCTTAGCCGTGCCGTCACCGTTGCCGGTGCCGGTGGATTGCCGGTAAGTGGAAAAGAGGCCATTGGTTGGGCCATCTATCGCCGACACTATGGCCATTGATACTGAAAGGTGTTAGAATAGAGACCATGTACAGCAAATCTTAGCTTAAGCCGCTGCCCGCTGGACCGACGATCTGATCCCTTAAAAAGGCCACTTTGGATGAATCATATTATGATTCTGTTCTATTGCCGTCTCTTTTGCATGGGTGAATAAGTTCTAACTCTATCCTACTTTCATATCATTTTATGATTCACCCAAGTCGGCCTTTTTAGAGGCCCTGAAGGACGTTGCGGATGGCGGCTGGATGTGGAGGACGGTGAACCGCCAAGAGTGGCGAAATCTTAGAAAGGCCTATGTCCAGCAGCGACCGAACACAGGCTGATGAGGGGATGGATGGTGACATCCACAATTAGCTTTGCGTGTGTTCACCTTTTTAGGTCTCTGTCGCCGCGCTGCTACCTACGTAAGGGACTATAGTGTATTCAAATTTATTCACTCGCTGCGGTCCGGGCCATAAATCATGGGAGTGTTGCAAAAAATATTTGACTCTCCCTCCTCCTTAAGGGCCTTAAGGGCAGACGCAGTGCTGTATGTGCATTGTGCATGCACTGCATGTCTATAAATTTACATATAATAATTATATATATATATATATTTTTTTTTGTCGATAGGTATATTTTCTATAATCTTAAGTACCTACCCGCATAATCTGTCTTTAATTTTAAGTATGAGATAGGGCAAATTGAAAACCAGCTTACAATTTTCAGCAAATGCTGAGTTTGTCCCATTTTGACGCATAATAATTTTGTGTTTGAATATTTTATTATTTATTGTTTTGTTTATTTATTTATGATAGGACTAGCTTTTGCCCGCGGCTCCTCCCGCGTCGAAGAGATTTTCGTGGAAATAGGGAAAACAAAAGAATATGATTTTTTTAACGACAATATGCAACGATCACCATGTTTTACCAAAGTGCTAATAAATACCAATCAAATAAGCCCGAACTCAAAGGGTCTGCTGTTGTCCGTTGAGGAGATCCCGTACTCACCTTCCAGTTTCATCATCAGATCCTGGTTACCATGTTTTACCAAATTGATAATAAAGACCAATCAAATAAGTTCAAACTCGAAGGGTCTGTTGTTTACCGTTGAGGAGATCCCGTACCCACCTTCCAGTCCCATCAACAGACCCTGGTCACCATGTTTTACCAAAGTGCTATAAAGACCAATCAAATAAGCCCAAACTTGAAGGGTCTGCTGTTGTCCGTTAAGGAGAACCCGTACCCACCTTCCAGTCCCATCAGCAGACCCTGGTCACCATGTTTTACCAAAGTGCTAATAAATACCAACTAAATAAGCCTAAACTCGAATGGTCTGCTATTGTCCGTTGAGGAGATACCGTACCCACCTCCCAGTCCCGTCATTAGATCCTGGTCACCATGTTCTACAAAAATACTCATCAATACCGATCAAATAAACTTAAACTTGAGAGGTCTCCTAAAAAAAATATTTACCAGTGGATGATTGAAACCCCGACGATGAGACTACATACGTACGACTACGCAAGGCGTGCATACCACATGATTAACTAAAAATCTTATTGAGTGCTTAAAGAATTTTTATAGTCAGTTCAGTAGTTCTAGATATCATCCATTATATGCAAACAAAGTGTAGACGAACTTTAACGTGAATTGATTTGAACCAGGCTGCGTCAAATTCGATATTTTGAAACATGCAGCGCCATCTAGTGTATTAAAATAAAAACAATTTCAACGCCAGCTTACTGAGCCGTTATCCATTATAGCTTCCCAGAGATGGCGCTTTCTAAGCACTTGAAAATAAAAATATTTTAGTTATTGGTCTTTGCTCAGTCAAGAAATATAATTTCAGCTTTAATACTTTTTTTACAAAAGGAAATATTTTTTCTGAAAATAAAATAAAATAATAAATAATAAAAAGTGAAAACAAATTTTACCAGTCGGGGTTTGAACCCGCGACGATCGAATGCGACGGCGGCGAACCTTCCATTATGTCTAACTAAAATTCTCATTGCGCTGCTCCCTTTTGTCATAGCGTGATGATACATAGCCTTAAACCCCCCCGAAGAAATGCTTTATCTTTCAGTGAAAACTGCATCAAAATCCATTGATTGGTTCTCAAGTTATAAGCGAACGAACAGACAGACAGACGTTGTATTTTATATGTATAGAGATTGCACCTAAACCTTCTTCATGTCATTCCTTAAAAAATTGATTTGCTGCGAGCAAATAAATATATTTCTATTTCTACATTATTGCTGTCAATAACTGCTATCGATGATTAATTTTTGTCAGAGTATGCAAATAGCAGATGAAGAAGAGAGCAGGTAGAAGCGCGCCCGTGGTGACTTATTTTTGCGCCAGGGCTACATACATACAACACACCCCTATGATTTATGGCCCGGACTGCAGCCAGTGAATAATTGTACTATGTATTCTACAATTGTTGAGTATTTACCGAAAACGTTTGTTCCAGTGCGTGTTCGTCGATTCCACAAACAAGAAGTTGTTCTACACGAGCGACAATGGACACAACATCTACAGGTCTGACCTGAACTTCCATCCGAGCGAGCTGGCGTTCGACGAGGAGTTCCCCGACAGATACGTCATCTTGGACAAAGTCGATTCTAACAGGAAAGTGAGTATTTTGTTTTCAACCTTCCTATAGGAACTTTGCATCCAAAGTGAAAACCGCGTCAAAATCTACTCTTAAGATATAAAATGTAAAATCCAAATTACCAGTAGTTTCTTTTGTCAACAAAACCGCATCTTCTGAGTTATTTTACTATCGCAATTAACAATAAACAAGACCTTGAAAACTGCAGGGAAAATATTAATTGAATACAGATATAATAATGTACATATAATATATGCGGCATAAGAGTATGCCTGTCCATTTGTAATCAATCGTGATTTGTTAATTATTCTTCGTATTAAACTTTACACTCTAATCTATTGAAGGAAAAACATAAATACTAAAATGATTAAACTGTTATGAACAGGGAAACTGTGCATGTAAAACATTGCATCATGATTTAATTTTGTTATTTAAACTTGAGTTTTTTTTTAAACTCTATTTCATTGATTCCAGCAGTCATAAAAATATATACCTTCTGTTCCGTTCTCCGTTTATTGTGTCCGCGGAATGATTCAAAATCTAGGTAAGGATGTATATCGAAAAAATATTAAAACTCCTTTTATTTAAAATCGCCTCCGAAATTCTTCTCGAAAGCCACAGACATATAATACTAAGTAGCAGACCAAACATAAGGATTAAATAGCGTGGCAAGTTTCCATACAAAAAATAAGCTACATTTAGGCTTCATGGTACGAAGAAACGTATAAAAATGGGTTGTTTTGGCTGGCTTATGCTTGGAACATATTTGTTAATTCCTAAACTAATCTCTAGTATATATTTTGTTTGGAAACAAGCAATATTTATTTATAAAAGAGCAGGAAGTTCACTGAGCTAACATTGCCACGCGTCGACTCTATGATTTTTTTTGTTAATGTTAGGTCTGCTACTATATTATACGTCTGTGTCGAAAGCAAAAAATTGTCTTTGGCAGCATAAACGTCAGAGTCACTGGGTAGTTAGATAGGGGTCAAGGGGGCATAGCCCTCCACGGAATACTGTCTGGCTCCCCCCAGAAATACCTATAGATATATTGCTTTATCCAATTATTAGGTGTTATTTGTTTACTAAGTAGGTAGGTTTGATAGGTGGTAGAGCTGATGCCGGGCTCGACTGTGGAGGTACCACCATCTTACTCGCAAATCCTCCCGAAGTTATTCGGGGGAGAGTAAGAGGACAGCTCTCAGGCAAAACCAGGCGGCCCACCATTGCCTGGGACCGATGGATGGCGGTATATCCATCCCCAATTGCCGGGCCTTATATAAAACAGACTGGTGACGGGCAGCGGCGTCACTGGTGCAAGGGTTTCGGCACCGCGCTCACCAACCCGCCTGCCCAGCGTGTGTGAGTATGGGCATTTCTTCCAGGAGGACCGCCATTAGTGGCGAAATTCTGGAAAGGCCCATGTCCAGCAGTGGACTAAACACGCTGATGGATGGATGGATGGATTTGTTTACTATTTTGGTTTGTATGTGATCTCGATGCATGGAGGATTACTTATCTTATTACGATCATTTAATAGCAGGGAGTGTATTTTTGAATCATTCGAATTTCAATTCGCATATGAATCCGCATGATTCGCATACGAAAACTTAAAATTAGTATTGTATTTGTATCCGAATCATGCGGATTCGTATGCGAATTGAAATTCGAATGATTCAAAAATACACTCCCAGATACTTGTTGATGAATTGAAGCCAGAGTCAGACCCCCAGCTACAAATCCTAGTTATAGTCTGTCAAAAAGTGTTGAAATGAAAATGAAATTTTAATGAACTTTATTGGACTTTAAACGTTCAAGTAGTATAATTTAGGTAATTTATTTATCAAATAACAACGCGGTTAACTCGATTTAACAAATTTTGTAGTTGTTTGCTTGGTGTAAACAGGCGAAAGAAAAATAGTTTCTTGAATATTCATTTCAACACTCTTTTGACAGACTGTACGTCAATGTTTAACGGATGGAATTTTTCGAAAAAAATCTAAGAGTGAATTTAAATCTGATACCTTCTCTTTCAGCTCTACTTAACCCTAGATGGGGGGAAAACGTTCAAGTTGATCCAGAGCTTCGTGAAGACCTTCTTCTGGTCTTCCGGGCCCAGTTTCACGAAGACTTTCTACGTGGAGAGATGGAAGCCGGATGGCACCAGCACTGTGTTCAGTGCCAGTGACCCCGCCAACCTGATAACTGCTAAAGCCTTGTTCGAAGAGGCCAAGGACTTCCAGATTAAAGAGGACTTCATGTTTGTGACTAAGCAGTCTAAAGAGGTGAGTTATTGTTGGAATATGTCAAATACGTCTTCTAAGTTCCGTGGTGAAATGCGAATTCTTATAGTTAAGCATTGTTGTCTTTGCTTGGAGTATTTGAAGACTATAAAGTAAGATACACGCGTAGATTTATAGGGCGAGCGGATAAAAAAAAAACAGGTTACAATGATTCTTCTTATTTGATATTACCTTTTGCCCGCGGCTTCGCTCGCGTGGGAGTGTCTTTCAATCAATTCAATCTTTTATTCGCGCTTAAGATGAAAACAATTATTCCCAGTTTTTGTCTTGGCGGTTTATTCACACTTCTATAACTTGATAAAATCCGTTGAATGGTTTTCGAGTAACAGATAGATTGCAGTTTTGGCCTGATGCTTTTACTAATAACCCATTCCATTAGAAATTTCGCAAAAAAAATGTTAGGCAGGACTTTTTAACTACTTTATTATTAGTATAGATCACAATACGGAACCCTCACGGCGTGCGTTGTTATTTTCGTTTTTGCAGCAACTCCATTAAATTGGACTTAGTAGATTGTTTTTATTTTGAGCTTTTATACAGAAACAAGTTGAAGAGTCCGGTTCTTGAAGATAAACAAAGTCAGATACAAGATGATTTCGACTTATGCAGGAAAAAAAGCAGTTTATACCATTCTACATATGATAAAGGATAAATAACTAATTAGTATGCCTTTGTGGCTGAGAATGGCAAGTACTATTTAATTATATCAAATCAAATCAAATCAAAATATTTATTTTGTAAAATAGATACATAAAGTATTCTTTCTACAAGTCAAAGTTAATCTTTACAATAAATATCTTTCGAATAAAAAAATAATATGAATATACTAATAAGGGAAATACATACAAAAAATATTTAGGCTCGGCTACAAAAATTAATTTATACACGTACATAAAGTAGAGAAATCTAGGAATAAAAATATTATACATAAATGATGCAAGGAACAAACAAGTTGATAAATAAATACGGGAAATATATCCAAAAAATATCAAGGTTGGGCTACTAAAATGTAATAAAGTTATAAACCTGCATAAAGTAAAGAAATATAGGAATAAAAATATTATATATACATAATGCCTAACCAGCCGCACCATTCGATTAGTATTGCTAAGAAGAAGGGCAAGAAACTTAGCAAACATGAATTTTTCCATTTGTAACATAACCTTAATCTATACAATTTTCTTATACCTACTTAAGTAAAGACAAATATAAAACCATAGGAATTATGTACAAGAGAAAATATATATATATTGATCTTGGTCAATCCGTCTTACATTGTCTATTACCTTTTACAGCAAAGTCAGTTTACATATTAGTTAACTGTAAAGGGCTTAAGATAAGCTTATTAAGCTTTTCGTATTAAAATTTGCTAATTATGACTCACAATTTTGATAGAGATTATTATTATTTATTACACTATGCTTCATTATCGTCCAGATAATCATTGATTTTATAATAAGCTTTTTTAAGTAGTCCCTGCTTAATGTATAGTTTAAACTTATTTTCAGGCAAACTAAGGACCTCCTTTGGAAGTTTATTGTAAAATCTTATACCATGTCCTACAAAAGAGGTACCTACCTTGGCAAGTCTGAATTTCGGAAAAGCTAGTTTATGTTTGTTTCTGGTTTCAACAGAGTGGTCCACACCAAGCCTCGAGAAATTATCAATATTTTTTCTGACAAATCTAATAACTTGATAAATAAATTCACATGGGACCGTAAATATATTAATTTCCTTAAACTTTTCTCTTAATGAATCTCGATGCTTCATGTTATAAATAGACCGAATTGCTCTCTTTTGCAAGACAAAGACTGCTTCTATATCCGTGGCTCTACCCCACAACATTATGCCATATGACATAATGCTGTGAAAATAACTGAAATATACTAATCTAGCAGTATCTTCATCAGTAATCTGCCTTATGCGTCTAACAGCGTAAGCAGCTGAACTAAGTCTACCACAGAGAGCTTCTATGTGGGGACCCCACTGAAGACGAGAGTCTATAGTAATACCCAAAAACTTAGTTTCGTTAACTAACTCCAGCTTGAACCCCTGCAACAATAAACTGACATCTACTTGAATTACATTTGGTAAAGTAAACTTTATAAATTTCGTTTTTTTTTCATTAAGAACTAAATCATTTGCATCAAGAATCAGAGAGAGAGTTGAATTCGCGTCATCAAGAATATCATTATGTCGATTCACTTTAAAAATAAGTGACGTGTCATCTGCGAATAGAACTATCTCAGATAAGTCTCTAACTAAGTAAGGAAGGTCATTTATGTATATTAAAAACAATAGGGGCCCCAATATGGAGCCCTGCGGAACACTCATTTTGACTAAAGCTCCAGATGACTTTACTCCATTAATGCCTACCTTTTGAATCCGGTCACTAAGGTATCACTTAAATAACGCCAAGGATTTACCCTTAACTCCATAGTGATCTAATTTACATAAAAGTGTTTCATGATTAACGCAATCAAAAGCTTTTGAGAGGTCACAAAATACACCGAACGCATCCTGCTTTGCTTCCCAAGCTTGAAATATGTGCTTGACTAAAGCAACTCCTACATCAGTGGTTGACCTCCCTTTAGTGAATCCATATTGTTCACTGTGAAACAACTTATTTAAGTTAAAATGAGATAATTATTGATTAAAATCAATTTTTTCTAAAATCTTACCAAATACTGGTAAAACTGAGACAGGTCTATAGTTGGAAGGGTCTTCATCGTCGCCTGATTTAAAAAGAGGGATTAATTTACTCAACTTCATTAAATCAGGAAAGACACCATCATCTACACATTTATTAAAGATTAAAGCTAAATATGGAGCTATTAAATCAATAATACAGCATACAACTTTAACAGAGAGGCCCCATAAGTCCTCGGTTTTTTTAAAATTAAGAGATTTAAATGCTTTAATGACAGTTTGTGAATTAATATGCTTAAAAGCAAATACAGAATGGCACTGAGGCACGTGATCACTCAAAAGATCCTGTGCAAGTCTTGGACTTGAATTTAAGCCTTTAGTTGTCAAGGAAGGTATGTCAGTAAAGAATTGTTCAAAGGCCTTCGCAACTTCTTTATCTCCTGTAAAAACTTCATTGTTAATATTCAATTTAGTTCATTATTCCGTTTGTTACTCTTCCCAGTTTCAGTATTTATGATATTCCATACTGCTTTTACTTTGTTATCGGCCATTTTAAGTTTTTTATTCAGAAATATACTTTTTGCTTTTAAACACACAAATTTGAAAGTACGCGAGTATATTTTCAAATATTCAATAAATTCAGTATTATTATTGTAGGATTTTATGTCGTACAATTCGTATAAATGATTTCTGCTTTTGTAAATACCTGGCGTTGCCCAGTCACTAAAATTGATTTTATTACTGTTGGAAACTTTCCGCAATGTAAACGTATTTCAAAATTCTTTGGAAACTATGTTAAACAGGTCTGCAAAAAGAGCATTTGGATCATCTTGGAGAAGATTAAAATGTGGTAATTTAAGTTCTAAGTTTGCTTGAAAACATTCTAGTCTGTGAGTTGTAACAGGCCTGTAAAAGGCTTTTTTGGGCAATTGTTTCACACTTTGTATGAAAGTTACAGTTTGCCCACTGTGATCAGACTGCAAGCGGTTAATAACTTTATTGTCTGAGTAGTCACAATCACAGAATATGTTGTCAAGGCAAGTTGCTGTATTTTGGGTAATTCTAGTTGGTTCAAAGAACACATTAGACAAATTAAATGATTTGAATAACTGTATTAATTTCGTGTAGATAACCGACTTTTCTAGTATATCTACGTTAAAATCTCCACTGACGATATTTTTTTTCTTTGTATCAAATAATAATTTTAGTACTTCTTCCATTGTTTTTTCAAAAATATTGTAATCTTGTCCCGAGGGTCGGTAGACACAAAGAATTACATATTTACTCATTTTTATGCAAGCTAATTCTACCTGATGTTCTACAGAAAGTTTTACAATGTCTTTTCTTTCCTTTGCCATAACATTATTTTTAACAAGAATCATGGAGCCACCTTTTTCTATTGTTAATCTGTTGTAGCAGCTAAGAACACTAAAATTATTAACATTAAACCGCATATTATATTCAAGTAAATGGTGTTCAATTATACACAAAATATCTGTTTTCGATTCCTCTGGGAACTCTATTGAAAGTATTTTGCCGAGGAAGCCACCTTGCATATTTTGGTGTACTAGCTTAAATACAGTTGGCTTTCCCGTTGTCTTTAAATCTAAAAAGAATTTGTTACAATTTTGTTAGTACTTGTACTAACCATGTCAATAGGGACAAAACTGTGAAAAGAATTATTATTATTACAAATACCATCAATAATGACTGGTATTGAAAAATTTCCTGTTACAAACATTGTAACAGGTTCAATACAGGGTAGAATGCATGCTAACTTAGTAGCTAATTGTTTTTTATAATAATTTGCAAGGTAAAAAGTACCTTCCGTCAAAACAAAATCACGAATGTACGTATTCGTATCAAAATATTGTAATTTGTCACTGTGACCAACTGAAAAATTGTGCATGCACATATTCTAATTATATAAATTACTTTTTTGTGACCCTGTAAGTAGTTTTGGATAAGGGTATTCACAAAGTATGATTTTTCGAACACTAAGCTTTAACATTAATTCAAGATATTTTATGAGGTCTCTTTGACTTATACATTTCCTATTAACAGAACAATTGTAGTATTTTTATTATAGTTCATTTTTAGCAAACATTCTACAATTTGTATAAAAGTTGCACCTAGCATGCAAATATTGACTACTTTTTGCAAAAGTGTATTTCCTAATAAGGGCTCTAAGTTTTTGCCAATTGTGTCTGTAAATACAACAGTACCTCTACCATGAGTTTGCATAGTAAAACCATTAGACGTTACTACAGTAGTTAACGTGAAGACGCCATTCGAATAGTTAAGTAAAACAAAGGCACCATGAGTTTCGCACTCGATTACTACTGTAGTTAACGTTTACTCGATAGGAGGTACAGTTTTTGGCATTATGTTGGTACCATAGCTTACAGTGTCTATGCTCACACTTATCATTTTATCTCTTTCTTATCAGTGAACTAAGACAAGGACAAAGTGATATATATCCGACAAAAATGAAAAGTGTCATTTTTGTTTGGAGAAATATAATCTATTTGATCTTTTGAAATAAATAGTATAATTCTCGAAGTAAAAGCGGCTGGGAATGGTCAAATCAAAACAAAAGTCATAACATAACCTATGTATCACTCTATCTTGATTTGATTTCCGTAAAATTTTAAATTTTCATATGGTACTTAAAGATTTAAATCATGAAACAAACGAGTACAACTCAACTTGAGTTGATGGTGGATTTCATGGATAGGTAAGTAAATCTATAACTGCATAATATGTGTCACTCTGTACTAATTGTAATATACAGCATTCTTGGTTAATATCAACATATAAACTTTAAAATGTTTATTGTTTCCTTAAATTCAGAGTTTATGTATATTTATAGTCCATTAAATACTGGGCACGATCCAGGACTTCACAAAATCACGGACACGTTCTGTTTTCAGATGCGGTGACCTCAGTAAGCCGTCCGGTGAACCAAATGGTAGACTGACCGCTTACCAAAGGTGGAATGAGCTGAGCAACTTGCTCAATGCTGATGTGGCGTTGTAAGAACGCCAGTTATGTGGAGAAAGGAAATTGATGTGGCAATAAACCCACCACCACAAATGGTAACACCAATTCTATTGACTCAACTGGGAATTTATGAAGAAGTAACGAATGAAGCTCCTGTAGAAGCATGGAATCAGTCATCGAGCAGTTCCCAGGCAGAATACTTGCCACCCATACAGGCTGTAGACACCACCCCTGCTGTCCCACCTGTTATCCAACCTGCTGTCACCTCTGCACCTGTGACTCTAAGGCGGCGCCGTCGTGTTCCCCTCTAATGAAGGGAACGTAAATTGGCTAGAGAGACGTTGCGTGAGTGGCATTCCTGTGAAGTAGAGACAGAGAGGGAATGTCTACGACTGCAAGGAATTGAGCTGCAGCAACCGGCCCAGTGGCAAGACCTGTTAAGGCAGTTGCTCTCTATTATGGAGACAGTGGCTGAGTCTTTTAAAAATTGTTTTAAGAAACTAAAATATAGTTTATAAACTATAATTTAGTTTATGAAATACTAGCATTTGACTGCGGCTTCACTTGTGTTGAATTAGTTTTTGTGTGCTCCTATAAATTCTTACAATATTTTTTGGACTGTTACCTACAGTAAACATAGCCGGTGAAATGTGTGTGTGTGTTATACACCTCTGTGTTTCCCATTTTGTACCTGTTTAGGTAGTTCCTCTCTATTATGGAGACGGTGGCTGAGTCTTTTTATAAACTAAAATATAGTTTATAAACTATAATTTAGTTTATGAAATACTAGCTTTTGCCAGCAGCTTCACCCGTGTTGGATTAGTTTTTGTGTACTCCTATAAAATCTGTCAATATTTTTTGGACTGTTACCTACAGTAAACTTTCGCATTTATAATATTAGTGGGAGTGGGATATAAACTAAACAAACGGTTCGGTCTAGGCATTGATAGATCAGTCAATCAGTTAGGATACCTACTCTTTTATTTTATGACATTCGTTCATTCACAATTTAAGAGCTGTGCTCTTGTTGGTGAAGTTAAGTGAAGGTTTTTATGACATGTTATTATTAAAATGTGTGTAATATAAGAAAATATTTGTAAGAGATTATTTGTTTTATTTTGATCAATAATGATGTTTTTATGAGGTAAGTTAATGAGCTAAGGCTAGTTATGGCTAGTTGGTCTCGCCACAGCCACCTATACTTACAAGCCATGCGCATAGAATTGGCAACGTCGCCTCTTCCTCTTCCCGACTGAGTGAACCTATCTTCCATTGATGACCCTATTAATGTTGTTTTTTTTGTGGGTTTTTGTACACGTTGTTCAGTCTTTATTGTTTACAAAAAAGGCGATATTTTCATAGTCATTAATCGAGTCGTACAAAATATATTTTCACTACAGTTTCTTGATTTAGCCCTTCACCAATATAGTCAAGTATCTACAACTTGCGCTTCGTAGGTTTATTTTTTCAATACGATGCTTTCATTCATCCTTTTTAAATGCCAATAAAATAAATAAAAAAAAAAGACATGATCTTGCTAAGTTTCTTACCATATTCTTGTATGTATTTATATTTTAAATAAGAATGTAACAAATTAGTATTTGGGTAGCTAGCTATCATTGTGTATCATAAAGTATAGTAAAATTAAATATACTACCTATAATTCAATCCATGTACGGATATTGACTTATTAATGTAGACCCAAAACTCAATTTAATTTTATATGTTGCTTTTTCCTGATTTAAATTTAATTAATTTAATTGTTAAATAAAACCTTACATGCGATAAGTGTACATGATGTTCCTATATTGCAAAAATAAAGTATTCATTCATTCATTCATAACCTAGCCCTAGAAGGATACCTTTTTCAATATAGTAGTCACTACACATTAAAAACACAAGTAGGTGTAATAAAAAAGATTTTATTTGTGAACCCAAAAAAAAGAGAACAATACAAAATACATCAGGGCGGCTATTAAGCTGCCTACTAAGCTGCAAAATATGAGGCAGTATTGGTTTTAAATTATGTTCAGATAGCTCATTACTGCCCAAAAACACTCTTACCTTTGAATTTGGTAAGATAAGAACACTATTATGCACTTTTACTGGGTAAATAACATCTTTCGAGGTATTGTCTGTATTTAGGGTATACAAATAAATGCACTGGTCTTCATATTTTATTTGCCACTCACTGTGCAGCTCTGCTTTTCGCTTAAGTCCCTCATGTAGTTCACCAAAGCTTTGTATAATATCACTTACAATCAGCAAGTCCTTTTTTTCATCACTTCTTTTTTGACACTTTTTTCGTCGAACTTCAGGGTTAGCTCTAATTTTGGGGCATTCCTTGCTCAAATACGTAAATTGGGGAAAAGATGTAGCACTGCCCCAGGTACTAGTTGACAGCGAGTAAGTGTCATTTCCTTAACACTGCCATCACTATTATATATTTTATTTATTCGGATCACTTCACCTGGGCTAAAATGGTTGCTGCACACAAATGATCCCTTGCTGGGTGTCCAGTCTGACCGTGGAATAGCTGCTATCCATATTTTTCTTTGAGTTTCATCTCTTGGAAAGGAGAAAGTTGACACGGCTTCCTGAACGTTCTTTAACGATGAATCATAATTCGCTTTGCATTCAGGAATGCAGCAACGCCCGGGCATCTGTTGGAAAAAAGTGTGATAATTAATTAAAAGGAAATATCTATGATTTCGTTTAAAAACACCGAGACTAAATTTTAGGTTATATTTTGAGAAAATTGTGTTTAAACTAACTGTCATGAAGTGATTAATTGTAATTACCTTGGTGTAGCTTCCTTGATTAGGTGGCTGTGGTCTCGCTCGAGCTGCTCTTCCCAAAAATTTAACTAATTATTGCATGAAATCCTTTTAGAGGGATGTTCCATTATCACTCGCATTCTGGCCTGGAAGTGCCTTTGCTCTTCCGCTTCGGCTGCCATTACCATACGCCAGGCAAAATACACCCTCAAAGCCATCACAAAACAGTTAATTCCAAATAAAACACGAATTTAATAAGTCCAATATTTCTCCTCGGAGCAAAAATAGACGGTGAGTGCCGTTACTACTGTAGTTACGGTAACTTACTACAGCATCTGTCAAATTCATCACTCATGGTACGAAATTTGTATGGTAACTATGGTTACTATCGAATAGTTTACTATACGTTAACTACAGAGTACTCAACTATGACAGCTCATGGTATCATTTTTAGTTCCTTTACTACACGCTAGGGGCGCTGTTCATAGTTTCATACAAATATCTTACTATAGTCGTTAACGTGTGTAGTAAGCGTAAACTCATGGTAGACCTACAGTATTATGTACTTGCGATGCAGAGATTTGAGTTGTTGACGCGTCGACCGCCGATGGCTCAGAGGGCTGACAGGGGGATAATAATATATAAGACCTATGTGTTACCTATACTGCACAAATAAAACACTTTGACTTTATAGTGTTGGGTGAGAAATTAATACTTTTAACGGACTTAATAAGTTGAATAATAGTTGATGCGAGAATGTATAAAAAAAACCGGCCTAGTGCGATTCGGACTCGCGCACGCAGGGTTCCGTACCATTATCTATAAAAACGGCAAAAAAATCATGTATCACGGTTCATGAAATACAGCCTGGTGACAGACGGACGGACGGACAGCGGAGTCTTAGTAATAGGGTCCCGTTGGTTACCCTTTGGGTACGGAACCCTAATAAAAAACAACTTATTGTATAAAATATATCACTAGTTAAGGTAAAAAAGTTGTAAATCTTACCTCTGTCGTACTATAATACTATTCTTAAACCAAAATTTCATTGGGCCTTGCTTCATACTTAACAATTTTCCAGCATGGCTTTATTTTATCGAAGTGTTTTTACTATTTGTAACTGATAAATAATCAAAAATATATAGCATCTTGAGAATCAAAATATTTATACAAAGTCACTAACCTCTTGTTTGCGTAAACAAGTTTCGATGAAAAATAAATTCTTTGTTTGACAACTTATCATGATTATGATAAGGTAGTCACGTAGAAATACAAACTAACAAAGATAAATCGATCATAATAATAGTGTTGTGAAGAAAATTCGATCCTTGCCAAAGGAAAGTCACCCTTGCAAAGGTCACTGTTGCTCCATGCGGAACGCCCCGCAGTGCGTGAGGGACGGATTCCGGAAAATATAGCAAAATTTCGGTTTTAGATTAATATAAAATAAAATAAAATAGCTATCTAAATTTCCTACTGAAAAAATTTAGATATCGCTAAAACCTATCTAATAAAAATATCTGTATGTCATTCCTATTTGTCATACTATGAAAAAAAGTGTAGAAGAAGACCTCATTTCAATAATAAAATTGTTTCTATATAGAACGAAAGTTACGCAATCGCGTTTCTGTACTGAAGAAAACTAGAAAAAAGTTCCGAGATTTATATACTGATTGATCAAATTACAACCCGGTCACAATATCTGTGCACCTGACCTCGTGACGTCATATCGGCGGTCTGGGTACGGTGTGAAAAAAAGTTTTTTCGAGAAATGTGGAGGTAAAAAAAATTTACTAACCTTTTCAAATCAATTTATTATTGATGAAGGGTTTGTTATTAAAAAACAATAATTTTGATTACAAAAACATTTATTATTAAACTCAGTCACTATAAATTATTGACTCTATGCCTGACATTGTATCTTCCTCACTCTCACTTTCTGAACTCGCCGAACTGTCTTCCCCTAGTGATATTAAAAGTTGTGTGATGTTGTCATCTGCTGGATGATCCTTTTCCCAGTATTCTCGCTGTAGTCTCTCCTCTTTGATATCCCAGTTGCAGCACAGGTTCGTTTCACCACTTGGTCTACGGGTATGGTGTACTGTTTGTTTGCTTTCTCCGATTCAAAAAACTTGAGCACTTTCAAGATTAAATTTCTTGATTCGCTGTGTATTGTTTTTTCCATGACTTCAGTTTAACAGCTACAACAATTTTAATAACAACCAAACCAGTCCAAACTTAACAGTAAACAGTCTAAACTTAACAATAAACATTAAAAAACAAAACAACAATAAAGCGAAAATATCAAAATTATCGGGACGTGTAGCGGCAACGAAGATG
The DNA here is from genome assembly GCA_910592155.1 of Ypsolopha scabrella. NCBI lineage: Eukaryota > Metazoa > Arthropoda > Insecta > Lepidoptera > Ypsolophidae > Ypsolopha > Ypsolopha scabrella. The sequence goes on from OU342976.1 coordinate 23,726,982, forward strand.
CTAACCGTACTGTCGCACCGGGGAGTGCGCGGAGAGGTGACAGGGGAAGCGGGAGAGGCGCCACATTCCAGCGAGGTGCACAGATACTGGGACCGGGTTATAGTCGCTTCATCTGAAAAGCAGGTAAACAACTTCAAAAAGTGCACCTTAAATGATCCGTTTTGGGAAAGTAAAGGTGCACGAAGAATGTGTCCTCGCCAAGTAATCATACGCCACCTTGAGCTTTATGCCCGTGAATTGGGGATTTTTATTTTGAAGTAACTTAGGTAATTCTTCATTTTTTTATCGTAAGCAATGGTAGATTGAGTTTGGCGAAAAGTCACAGAAATAGAAATCAACAAAGATAAATCGGTCATAACACTTTGGTGTTGTGAAGAAAATCTGTTTCTTGCCAAAAGAAAGTCACCTTTAAATTATCCGTTTTGGAAAAGTAAAGATGCACAAAGAATATACCCTTGCCACTGCCAAGTACTCGTCGTTGCCACCTTGGTACCTTGGTAGCCCGTGGGCTACTGATTTTTACTTTGGAGTAACGTAGGTACTATATATGGTAGAGCTGATGCCGGGCTCGACTGTGGAGGTACCACCATCCCACTCGCAAATCCTCCCGAAGCTATTCGGGGGAGAGTAAGAGATCAGTTCTCAGGCAAAACCAGGCGGCCCAACATTGCCTGGAACCGACGGATGGCGGTATATCCATCCCCAATTGCCGAGCCTTAGACTGGTGACGGGCAGCGGCGTCACTGGTGCAAGGGTTTCGGCACCGCGCTCACCAACCCGCTTGCCCAGCGTGTGTGAGTATGGGCATTTCTTCCAGGAGGACCGCCAAGAGTGCCTAAATCCTGGAAAGGCCTATGTCCAGCAGTGGATGAATCAGGCTGATGGATGGATGGAACGTAGGTAATCCTTGATTTTCAAACTTGTAAACAACAGTAGATTTTTGGCAAAAATTCTCGCCTCGTTATTATTAGTTATTTACATTCTGTTTATTCATGTCATGTTCAGTCTTTTCGTCATCACGTCGAAAATACCTTGTAGGGTTGATGAATGATGATTGAAGTATAATGTATTAATAACGAGAGTTCTTGCAACTTAGGATGCATTTTAGGACACAATGTTCTTTACATTGTGTTTTTGGCGTTTTTACCGCTAGGTTAAATTCATTTCGTGACTGTTGGTTACGTGGTGTAAACTACATGTAGATCTCAGAAATGTATGGAATAATTGCGATAATGGCACATACCTAATAAAATGTGCAGTATAAAACCACATTGTAAAATTTTTAAACTAACGTAATTAGTAGCAATCCTTTGAAGGGGTTGTAGAAGAGAGCAGCAATTGCATTCGAATTTCGCAAAAATATTCAGTGTACAAACACGACTTTTTTAGAAGTATGTTTTGTTTTTTAGGTAGTAGGTAATCCTAGTTGAAACATCTGTTTCATACAATGTTGCTTATCATTGGTGCTTATTGATTGTTATTATTACAATGCCAGAATCAGCTAGACAGTTTTTGCAACATACTCCGTACCATAGATACTATAATTTCATAGCTTCATTCAGTTTATTTTTACCTTCAGTTACCAAGTCGGGCTAAAAAGGGGCACGGCCGTACCATTCTTTTCTCGAAACAGTTCAGGCCATTTTCGACCCCCTATAACTTCGTTGTGGATAAAACTAGAAGCCTGAATTTTCAGTAACCAAGCAGGCATTGTATAAACACGGTATATTTTAAATTTCATTCAATTTGTTCCAGTAGTTTAAGAATTATAACGAGCCAAAGTTTCTCAATTCTGTCACCCACTGACTAACCGAGAGTGGGCTTTAAGAAAATCCGTTGCTGGTATTCAAGAAGTGAAGGTACCGAAAAGGAAAAAAGTAGGACTATCTACAAAAAGAAATGAGATGCCAACAAAAACAAAACTTGTAAAAAACCAAGTCTCGCAACTTAGTTCTACCGTAAAAAGTTGTGAGATCCATGTTTTTTTTTTTTTTTTTAAATTTTTATTTAACACACAGGTAATTTACTTATACTAGGTACATAAATTTCGCAAAACTTTGCAGTTTGTCTGCGAAAACGTAGCAGCTTTAATAGTTTCTACTTAAATTAACTCAACCCTAACTACTTTTGTCTTAATACTTAATATAAATAATACTTGGTAACTGATACATAAGTTTGAAGTTAATTATGACAGATAATACTTTTTTAGCAAATTTTTAGCTTTGGAAAGCTTTCTCTCATTTACTACACAATCTGGTAGCTTATTTATTAAGTTAATAAACAATGGTCCTTTCAACCTACGACCGTAATAGTTTTTTACCGGCGGGCGACAGGCAAGCCAACCGCTGCGCCCCGCTCCCCTTTCCGCACGGCGCGGAAATGTAATACCAAGTAGGTTAATTTATTCAGTCCCTACTTAAGGGACCTTCTGTCTTAAGTTATTACATAATTAGCTAACCTAACAACATCTTATAGTGACCATATCAATAATAAAAATCTTTTATTTTTTTAATAAATAGATTGACTTGAAGAACTAAGTTGTGAGACTTGGTTTTTTACAAGTTTTGTTTTTGATGGCTTATTTTTACCTTTAGTTTATAAATAGTATGATTGGGATAACCCAAGTAATCAGGATGATTGAGAAATACTTCCCTAGTTTTCAGTTATCCGAAACTTGGCAATCGTCCTAGGATTTTCGCTTTGATCCGTTTCTTCTATTTAAAGGCCTTCAGAACCAGAATGACATCTCTTCTAGACACATAATTAGGTCTGTAAAAGATACGCCACTTTGGTTTTGACGTCTTCAATTATCATATGACATATACAGGGAAGATTTACCGAAGATGTAATTAGTACGTACGTTGTTTCATTAACTAGGATTTGTAGCTGTGGGGTTTCTGGATTCATCTCATAAAGCCATCAACAAGTATCTTTTCTCGACTATGTGGTCGTAAGACAAATAGAGATAACCGTCCATACAACGATATAATATACAAACTAGAAAACAACAAGAATAACCCCATAAACATGGATAAAGCATTACTTAGTTACGCCTATGCTTTGGTTAATAAAATCGAAGCGATGTACGCAGTGACCGCAGACCACACGTCCTTGAATAGTGCAAGTGCATAATAATACTCGATATAATTATGTTCGTCTAGGTCAGCATTAGATAAAGTTTCCGTTATAAGCATAAGGGAAAGACTAGTATAAAACCTACTACGAAATCTGTAACTCGTATAAAACGTTGAAAACAGCATTCCTATAGCTAAATCAAAATATTTATTTTGTAAAATAGATACATGAAGTATACTTTCTACAAGTCAAAGTTAATATTTACAGTATATGTATATCTTTAGAATATAAAAAATACATATACTAATAAGGGAAATACCTACATACAAAAAATATTTAGGTTGGGCTACTAAAATGTAATTAATTAATTATACACGTGCTTAACATAGAGATATCTAGGAATAAAAATATTATATATAAATTATGCAATGAACAAATAAGTTGATAAATAAATACGGGAAATACATACAAAAAAAAATTAAGGTTGGGCTACTAATGTAATAAAGTTATACACCTGCATAAACTCATAGACATTCATCCATGATAAAATGGAGAAATATAGGAATAAAAATATTATATACATATATATACACATAATGCCTAACCATCCGCACCATTCGATTAGTATTGCTAAGAAGAAGGGCAAGAAACCTAGAAAACATGTATTTTTTTTTAAATTGGTACGAAACCATATTACAAATATACAATTTTTTTATACCTAAGCAAATATGAACTATTACTACCTACGTAAAGAGACGATACCAACAATTGAAGGGTCCAGGCTTCGATCAAATTGACCGAAGCGTACAGACGAAAAAATATGAACATCAAAAAAATAAAATTTCTGGTTTAAGATTGTATTAATCGCAATTTAAAGTATATACCATATAAAGTAAAGTAATTTAAAGTAACCCATTAAGTATTTGTATAAAATTATGATGTCTATTAAGATTTTTATGAAACTTCTTTATATATGACTCAGCATCTACTTACTCTATTATACGAGTAATTAAAATTTTAATTTTAGACACCTCGGAAAACAGGGAGAGAACGGTATTTTTTTGCAAATTTATGCGTCTATCATTGAAGCGTCCGAAGCACACATCTTAAAACACGCGACATAATTTGAGCTTTTCGCCTCATAACTTTTTCAATCATAGCCCCTACAATTACAATTTGCGGTAAGGCTTAAAGCTGACTATTTTCTCTTGGAGATAAGACAATAAACATTGGAAAACAAAGGAGTTTGAAATATTTTGGGAGCCATTTTACAGCACCACCGTTATGAACAAATCACGTCAATTGGATGTCTAAGAAAAAAAAAAAATTTGCCTAGCGATTCTACTGATTATTTTGAGGATTTATAGCTTATAATAAAAAAATATTGTCTTTGTCTATCCTATCATTGGCATAAAAATTCAACCTTTAACTCGTTTTTACCCATCCCAATGGAATTTTGTAGACCATAATTAAACCGTGTTTTGACAATATATATAAGGTCCTACAATTCAAAGTGAAAAAAATTAAATAGATAATAGAGTATCCCTAATAGACCAATTTCCACCGAAAAAAATTTTTTTGCGCGAACTTTTTTTTTACCTTTGCATTGAAATTTAGTCAGCTGATTGGACCGTCTAGGAAGTGAAAAAATTACTTGAGCAAAAATTTTTTTCTTCTTTTGGAATTTGATCAGTTAACGATACATGATCTACCCTAGAATTATTTTCACTAATTATTGTAGGACCTTATATAAACGTTTTGATGACTTTTACGCGACAATTTCATAATAATTTATAGTTAATCAAAACGTTGTCTCAACCATTATAGGAAGAATTTTGCTAGTTGGGTAGCAACCACCAGTTGAAGTGAAAGAATTTGTCAGTTAGTTGGGTCTTGATCTGACTGTCCAGGGTGCGCCGGCGCATTTGGAGTAATCAGTGGTTGTATTTATATTATGCCACTCTAAGAGGCTCATTATACCATTCACAAAACCGAACAAAGACATTCTATCTACAACTCGTATGTTAACAAACCGTCACTCAACGCAAGGAAGCAGTTTATCAAGCTCGCAAAGTGGTTCAAATTGTCCTTTCACCCCGCCCGGGCGATTGAAAACTTCATGTCATTGAAAGAAGGTCGTAATTTCATTGTGACTCTTTACTTGCCTGTACCTTGCGCAGACGTCTAGAACGATTGCTAGAATACTACTTGGAGTGAACAAGGAAAGTAAACCGTTTTTTGTTGTCATAGGTTTGAATTTACTTTGTCTCAGTCATCAGGGTTCGGATGGAAGCTTTATTCTTGGGAATATTTTGTTTACAATACCCTATTACCACAAATCCACTCCGACCTAAGTTCCCCTTAGTACAGTTATTTATTATACCCCTTCAATTTAAAGGACTCTCAAAGTAACAGAGATGACCGCACCAAAATTTGTCAAGTGGTTCTCAAGCATTTTTAGGGTTCCGTACACAACTCAGGCCGTCTGCCTGTCTGTATGTCTCGGGTTTCTTCCTCGTAGAAGGAATAAGTAAGTAACAGACTTGAAATTCAAATATTTTATGTTCCCTTTAACTTGTATTAATAATAAAAAAAAAAAAAATTTCGAAATATATTTCGGCCCACTATGGGGCCGGCATCAGTCGACTGATGAAAATTAATATTTTTTTTATTATTAATACAAGTTAAAGGAAACTAAAGGCTTTATATAGCTAAATTATATATATTTATTTCAAATATTTTATGTAGAATGTTAAACCAAAATCGAATTGGAAATTCGAGGGTGATTTTCTAAAAGCTGGAATTAAAAAAATAGTTTCAAATGACTCAATATATGGCGCTGGTTTGCTTGAGCCTGTTTTCTTGATTCCGTGGAAATTCCAATTTGAAAATCTTTCATACCATATGTCTACGTCACACGATGCAATGAAAAAATAAATTATATTTTATGTTATGTTCTCGATATTTTTGCCTACCCTGGCGTCATAAAAATAATGATTTTTCTGAGTGACATTTAAATTTTTTCATATTTTTTTTATTGTCAAACTTGACCTTCTGATTGCATTACCACCAGCAAAAAGTTCTATGCATGCCACTGCCATCAGCCTGTTTCGTCCACTGCTGGACATAGGCCTTTCCAAAATTTTGCCAGTTGACGGTCCTCCTGCAAGAAATACCCATACTCACACACGCTGGACAGGCGGGTTGGTGAGCGTGGTACCGAAACCCTCGCACCAGTGACGCCGCTGCCCGTCACCGGTCTGTTTTGAGGCCCGGCAATTGGTTAGGAATGGATATACCGCCATCCATCGGTCCCAGGCAATGGTGGGACGCCTGGTTTTACCTGAGAGCTGTCCTCTTACTCTCCCCCGAATACCTTCGGGGGGTTTTGATATTAAAATAGTGGTACCTCCACAGTCGAGCCCGGCATTAGCCCTACCACAAAATATCAAAATCGAATACCTACATTAAAAAAAAATTGACATTATGACTGTATCCTGAACGCATTTGCGGAACGGTTTGACTGTCAGTACCTGAATCATTGCAGCACGTAGACAGAGAATAAGATAGACAAGTCACTCGCGTATACGTTTGAGATGGAAATAGTTACCCTGGGTTGCCAACATGAAACCTAAACTCCCCAAATGTATTTTTTCTCTGACAAATGAAATTACAAATCGCCTCAGATACTGTACTATGCGCATATAAATCTATAGCCGACCGACCGGACTTGCAATAACTGTCATGGATTGCATAGAAAGCGGTAGAAAAATACGACCTTTGCAGAATAGTGGCGAAGACTCCTATGCACATTATAATTTAGGTAGATGGTACTACCGTAGGTACCTATGTCATCATTATGTCAACCTATTTATGTTAATATTAAAGTAGTAAAAAATTCGTGTGTGTCATTGAATATTGTAGCGAAATTTTAAATGTATTGTACTGATTTTGATGCGGTTTTCTTTTTTATCATTGTAGTGGCTCTGGTCAAATTGTAGGCTATAAGATGTGTTGATGAAATATACGCCAAGCTGAAGACTTTCTGTTTTCTTTATTATCATCATTGTGAGTTGTGACCCTTGTCATTTAACTATTAAGATGTTGATAAAATAATCACAAAGCGAAAAGTCTCGATAATGGAAAGACACTTCCCCTCGAGCAAAGCCGCGGGCAAAAGCTAGTGTATAGTCACACGTTAACATAAATAACTACGAACTAAATACAAAATCTACGATCAAAACATGTGATCCGAAAAAAAAACATAATTTTATAATAATTGCTTTATTTACTCAATCCTAACTTTAAATATTTAATAGATTTGATTGGTGATTGTTGATAGAACTCCATTATAGCAATGAAAAGTCTTACTTGTCCTAGAAATTGCTCAAAATATTGTCACAATACAATGATATACATGTTAAAATGATAAATCGGACACCGGAATCTGTCGATAGTAATCGGTAGTAATACGAACGATTCGTGAAAAAAAAAACCATAAATGTTCCTTAATTTTAAGTTGTTCGTATGAACGATTACCACCGTTAGTTTCAGACTTCTGCAACATCATCTTAACACTCAGTGTACAGAACCAAAAAAAAACCTGTAATAAAATCTTGTGTTAAATTAAAGGTATTAAAAGGAAGAAGAAAAAAATAAACAGATAGTAAAGCTGATTTTGAAGGCTTTACTTTTAGTTTGACATACATAAAATTATACTTAAGTATGGTTAAAACGAAGAGCCATTTTCAAGTCACCATTTTATAAACGTCAAACTAAAATTTTAGTTTGACAGCCATAATTTACTCATCTTAGTGATTTTATCTTGTTTTGGTAATTCCAAGGCACATTTTAGAGCTGTCATTTGATTGAATTTAAAAAAAATAGTTTGATTTAAGAGCGTTTAAAAGACTTGCTAATTTTAGTTGGTGTGCCCTTCAGAATAGCAAAATATAGTGCTGTCACTTAAAATTACGTTTTTTAGTAAGTTTCTTAGCTTAAAATGAAAACCTTCAAAATCGGCTTTATTAATGCTATAATTAATTCTACAGGTTTAGAAAAATCTTTTTCCGCGATTTTTAGTAGTTTAGGAGATATGACTATTTTAAATGATTTTTGTAATAATTTTCTCCTGAAATTAGTTTCTATTTTTTCTCTCTTTCTATTCAATATTTGTGAATGTTTATTCGAAGTTATTTATGATAACTATGTGAGTAACTCTACCTTAAAAATTATGGTTTACCTAGGTCTTGTGGAATATGACTAAAATGTAGTCATGTTCACAAATATTAAATAGAAAGAGAGAAAAAATGAAAACTAATGTCAGGTGAAAATTATTACTAAAATCATTTAAAATAATCATATCTCCTGAACTACTAAAAATCGCGGAACATACATGGGGGTGATTTAGATACCCCTAAATGTGAGGCAGCCAAAAAAAATTTTTGTACGTCTCTGTCCCGGCCACCCTGTATATATTTTTTTCTAATCATTTTATGAGAAACATTTTAAAAAACATTTTCCAGACTTTCTGCATCCCTAAAATCTGGCAAAAGTTGTCTCGGATATAAACGGTTTTAATTATAGTGATGTTGATGTGAGACAAAGATGTCAAAATAAATGTTTATGGCCGACAACAAAACCAAAGGCGGCGATGACTACTTATCGTCAGCCCGTTTGCCAACCACAACACATGAAAAAAAATCACTGCCCTTTGAATAAAACGAGCTTGGTGTAAAAGTTTCTTACTTTTTCCCCACTATCAACAATTTTTTTTGACGCATGATATATTCTCGTGTTCAGATATTTTTTACATATACATTTAATTAAAAGTGGATAGTGGCTGTCAATAATAGATTGCTCAGCGAAGTGGTCTGACAACTCCGAAAACAAATTTAAATTTAAACACTTTTTCATGCACTCTTGCAAAAGATTATGTAGAGGGTTTTTTGCCCAAAAGTCTTGGTCTTACGGTAGGTAGTTTCAGCCACTTCGCATATAGCTATTACGTCTTTAGTGGGGTAATGAAGGCCTCCTTTATCTTTTTTCATCTGCAGGCTTTTGTAGGGCGTCGAACTTACAAGAGCAGATAAGCAATTGTGACATTTGATTTGTGTTTCCATGTGTCGTATCACAAATCCAGCTATGTACATTATAACTTGCTTAGAAAATTCGGTCAACATAGTAGGATCTGCTAAATAGTCATGTTCCCGTGATATTATCATTGAGTCACTAACGCTCATTTCCCCTTTATCGATATCAATAGATCGGTTTCCACGTGTGCAATTATTTAATGCTACTTCAGGTTGTGTACACGTTAAAATATGTATGTCTTCTAAAGCTACACAATTCCCGGTAGTAATGTGTTTCAGCTCCCCATGAATAAGCATTCTTTTAAAAGCAGATTGAAACTGGCGAGCTGTGGGGTTATTATTAAAACCCCCACGTGCTCTTATTGCGCTGAAAAAACATTCTAAATGGTCCTGGCTTAATTTGTAACTAGACAGGAATGTAAGTTTATTGGTTTCAATGTATTTATCATACAGTACTAGCAAACTCTTTATACAAATCATAAATCCCAAATACCCTGTTTTTCTTTTACAATCCAAAACGCAAAAATTTTCCAGTTGCAATAATTTTATATAGTTGTACATATAGTTAAGGAAATTTCTATGAGTCTCAATATTTCTCTCTGATAAGGGTCTTTTATATTCGAATGCCCTCAAATTTCTTGAATTCATTATATCAAATAATGAATTAAAGTTTCTTATAAACTCCACTGTGCTTCCACAATCTGCAAAATCTTCCAAATGTAATTCATCCCTACAAACTTCGAGGGCATCTGCCACCGATTCACTGAGGACTTGGGCGGCTAACCTAACTTTCATGACTTGCTTACGAAAGTTAATATGCGACTTGGTAAGTTTATTCCCCAAATGAAAACCCTCGTTTTCTTGAATATCCACTATTTTTTGCACATACTCCCAAGATAAGATTTTACCGTCTTGAGTCGTTATTGTTTTCTTATCTCCTAAGGAGTTTCTTATTAGTTTCAGCATATGTGACGGGTCTGGGAAGATAACAACTTCTTTTACGTTGTGGCTAAAAGTTGGATCAAGTTCCTTTTCATCTAATTTGCAACCTAAAACCCTGGCCATCGAAAAATTTGCTGGACACCCGTCAAATGTTACTGAAATTACATTCACACCACATTCTTCTACAAGATCCAGACACTGTCGAACAAGCATAGCTTTTTGTTCGGCGGAAATACCATTGATATTGAAATAACCCACAGGTATTTTCCATGACCCGTTAACACATGTCAGCATAAACACCAAAGCTTCTTTAGCAATGGGTGAAACGTCGCAATCAACATTATTCCCACAATTAACGAATCCAACGTAATTATTTCCGTCCCATTCTACGCATTTTCGGATCGCCATTTCGTCAAAACAAAGTGCTCCATACAATTGTTTTTCAGAATTTTTGGACAACAGTTTAAGCGCTTCCAAAGATTCTTTAGAAAAACCTGGCTCACCATCGATACTTTGATACCAGCGTGTCAAAGTTCGTGGATGGGGTAAACACGTGTCAAATGTCTTTCGAACAAAATCATACGCTCTCGGGCTTATAAAATGCAAGCTTAATGCTAACTTTCTTAATTCCGGAGAGTATTTCTTTTCAATGGAACCTCCTACTAATCTTTTTAATATATCTTTCTTGCCCGGATCAACTGCATACAAAATATCTGCTGTTCCTTGATTTATTAAAAATCTGGTCTTCAAATCTTCAATTACGGAAGTAAGCTCAGCGTTTTTTTTTTGCAGACGCCAATTTTTGGATCGCAATGCAGCAAGCTGTTTTGTTTTTTCTCGCAATTTCTTTACCAATTTTTTCTTTCGCGGCGTGACATCAACCTGTAAAAAATATATAAGACATTAAATTAAGTTAATTCAATGAATTAACCGTTTCATTTTCCGGTTCGTACAATGTTGTTTTATAGGGTTCCACCCCACAATTTAAAAAAACTGTACCCTTCATACGATTACTTTGTTGTCCGTCTGTTTGTTCTTCAGTCAAAGCCCTTTTCAGGGTTCCGTAGTCCGACAAGGAACCCTTATAGTTTCGCCATGTCCGTCTGTACGTCCGTCCGTCTGTTCGCGGCTTAGCTCAGAGACTATTAGTACGAAAAAGCTGTAATTTGGCATGAGTATACATATTAATCACGCCGACAAAACGGTAAAATAAAATCATAAAAAAAATTTAAGGGTACCCCTCTCATATACGTAAATTGGGATGAATTTTTTTTTTCCTCTGTACCAATAGTGTGGGTTATCGTTGGATAGGTCGATCAAAAAAATTGTGGGTATGTGAAAACTATTCTTCGATTTAGGGATCCGTTGGCGAACTATTAAGCTTTAAAGTGCTAATTTTTATTAGAGTTAAGTGTCCCCCCTGCCGGCTAAATGAATATGTAGAAATTACGAGTACAGGTTGCGCCAAACTTTTAGTACCCCTAAACACGAAAATGTAGGGCGGTTCTTCGGAAGAGCAACTTCCGAGCGGACTAGAAGTTTGGCGCGATCTGTATTAGAAGACTTATAAAATGTACTAAGCAACTACGGAACCCTACACTGCGCATGGAGCAACACGCACTTAGCCGGTTTTTTTTTGTTAAGACACTAGCACTCCCTGCTTTTCTATGTAGGAAGACTTAATCAACTCACCGGGTTTGGTGCTACATTTTGACTGTTACTTGTAGCAAAAGGCAAGGATAAGGTAGTATCGACGACATCCATAGATTGTTGTCTCTGAAAAATCAAATAAAATTTATAATCTTATATGATGATAATTATGATATAATGTATAAACAAGTTTCCACATATTCAAATTTGTACATGTCGCAGGGTTATTGTCAAAGCTGCGATTTACAATTTCATTTAGTCACGTTATCCTAGTGTTATTATAAAACACTGGATTTTATAATCTCATGCTGACGTTTTAATATTATGAATAATTTTTAGGGTCCTCCAGTAAATTACCATCGAAATATTTAAAAAAATTACTCAAAGGAACCATTTTTATATTTACCAGTTCAGCAATTATATCTTTTTATTTACTTTGTCCAACTAAATAAAACAAAATTTTATTGTCTTTGCTAAAGACGCTTTAATATAGATCTACGACACAGACTTGATTGACTCAATTATTATATATTTTTTTCTGCTGGGGCCTTATTCTGTTTCAAAATTATTTTAAATAAGAAATAAATAAATAGATTTTTATTATTCCTTAGAACTCAGGTTAACTAATGGGGGCAATCTGTACTCCAGAGTAAAAATAAAAGCACATTATTATTCAATTAACACCTACAAATTAATCATTTACATAATTTAGTAACGAGTCATCCAACTCACCGAAACTGCAACTGAACTGGTCATCTCAGAAAAAGCATGTGCACTATTACTTGAAAGCTCAGTAGACTGAGGTAACGATGATGCAGTCTCTAGAAAAGTCTGAAAATAAGCAAATCAATATCTGGGGTTCCGTTTCTTATTTCTTAATTAAGGTGCTGAAGTCTCAGAAAATGTTAAAACTTACTGGTAAAAACTGTTTTGGAAGTGATCCTTTCGTGAGAATAGTCCGGCAGTTCGTTATTCTAAAACGATGCCTCTCAAAGTGCTTGGAACAAATACGGGAATATTTTGTAGGTTGCCAATCCGTACGACCTGCAGCTCTGATCCACACGTTACGCAGTGTTAGATCAGCCGGGTATCTGTAAGAACATAGGTTGGCCATTTTTAAACAAACAATAAAAAAACATTATCTAGCACCATCTGTGTTGTGTATGTAAAATAACATCGTATATTTGCTGGCAACAGGACTACTGAAATATTGTTTATTTTAATAATTTTTGAAATATGTACGACTGTATGTTATTTACCCAACTTATTGGGTAAGATATATTTTTCCGTCATGGTAACACTAAAGTCCCAATAACCCGACTAAATTGAATTGTCAGAAACCATACTGCAGATGTATGCTTTAGCGTGCCCTACATAACTTGATACGAATAATACGAAAAACGAGCAAATCGTTTTCCTTAATTACTTGAAAATTTGTCGTGGAAAGGTAACCAGAAGATGTGTTGCATAGTAAACTTGTCATTTAATTTGCTATCATAGCGCTGAACATCATATAATCGCAAAAAATTAGCACTTACGAATGAAAGGTTATGTTGCTCTCATTTCGCTCACTGCGGCTTTTACAGCCTAAAATACTGCAATTCACCATCTTACAACAGTTGTTTCACCTCACAGCACTTCACAGAAACACAACATAACACAAGTTTTTTACACCTAAAGCCCAGAAACACAAAAACTCCAACTCGAATTTCTCGTTCAACAATTTGTCTGCCACAACTTGAATTGTGGCAAGCAAGCAAAATCGTATACGCAAGAAAGGGACAAAATTTGAAGATGCCTCTCGCTTACGCATAAGTGATTTCAAAACACTGCATCTCTTTCTCTTCTTTTATTATTATTCCATTGACACATCTATTCTATCCTCTATCTACGTTGCAGCATGGTTCATGTGCTGACAGCAGCCAAAATATTGTTTTAATTTTATATATATTTTATTGTACTAATTGATAATTGATTTTTTTGTGTATATGTGTATTAATAATTATGATCTTAATCGATCGAAATAAACGTCATTCTATTCTATTCTATTCTATTATTATTTGCTTCAAAATAAATAACAAGGCTAAAAAACAATAAATATTTATTTATTCACATCATAGAAGAAACTTACAATCCAAATTTCCTGTTGCTAGGTCCAGCCATTTGGTTTAGACGTTGATAGATCTATCAGTCAGTCTGTCCGTCGGGAATCGGGATGTACTCTTGCGTATATTTTTTGCTACTAAGGAAACGGTATGCAATCGTTAGATATTAATAACTACGAGTGATTCATACAGAAATCTATGCTTTTGTGTATGAATTTTCATTTTATGAAACGGTATGCTTGGTTATAAAGTCTTAATATAACAAAACGTAGTCTTAATAAATGAACAATTAGATTTTGGACCGTTACTCAAAAACACTGAACAATACATTGTCAAGTTTGTGTTGTATTTCTGTAGCCACAATACTGTGAGTCACCGACTTATGTAGTCATACTATTAAATAATGTTAAAGCAGCTGTTAGGTACCTACTTAGATTCAACCATATTGCTAACAAGCCTAGTAAACGTGCGCCGCTTGGGCATAATAGGCAAGGGCGGTAAGTAATAGGGCTCCCTATTAAACGTTAAAACGTTTAATCGAAATAAACGTTATTTGACACCTCCTCAATCCGTTTCTCAAAATCGTCCAAACGGATGACCTGTCAGATATCCGTTTAATCGAAACATTCGTCTTTTTAAACCAACCCGAACATGAAAACGAATGCACGACGATTAGGCGTATGCACGGTTGTATAGTATAAGCTTGCAAAATTAAATTGACCATCAGATGACAATTACATATTTGTCACTTAATATCATAATCATTTGTTGTCTATACCTACCAATTCTATTCCGACATCTATTTGAGAACCTTCATGGTCGTCCGTTTATTCGAGTATTACTATTAATTCGATTAGTAACTTCGATTATTTGGTGTGTCCGGTATGTTTCGTTTAATTCGATTTTGAAAAACGTCACCCACAACGTTTGTTCGTTTAGCGATTAATCATTTTAATCAAAAACGGATTGATCTGGGAGCCCTAGTAAGTAACCGTGGATCAAAAGTATATAATGTATATTTAGAAATGTATTCGCCTACAAAAATATTTCAAACAACTGCAATGACAGGTTGTAGGCTTAGGGTTGATTACATTGATTCTAATAACATGCTGGCAACTTTTTTACCGGATTGGGCGCTTTCCCACCGGACCATAACGATACCGATATATCGTCTGCTGTAACAACAGCGATATGTCAGGCCGATATCGTTAATGATAATATTATTTAACCTTATTTAAATAATGCATATTTTTTTTTATAACAACTAACTAAAATCTCGTGATAAGTGGTGGTTGGTTATTCGTGTGTCATAATATCATATATTTTACTAATTATTTTTGTTTGTACATTTTTGTTTATACATTTTTACGCCTGGTCAGTAAAGTCAGTATTTTTGAATTTTTGGGTCAGTCAAAACAGTATTTTTAAGAGAATGGGTTCCGATTGCATTGATCGCTGTTACTCCATGCCGAAAAACCTGCAGTGCGAGAAGGACGAATTCTGGAAAATTATCAAAATGACGACTTCTGTCACGAAGTTTATTATTTAAAAAAAAAACTAAAGTTTGTATCAAATATCTGTTCGGATATCAGTTTAATAAAGTTTATACAGATTTTAATGAATAAATAATATAACATGATTTTGCTCAAATAATGTTACAACTCGACATGAAAACTTTTTTTGGAGTCATCTTTGATTTTTTATGGCTCAATGTTGAAATGACTTCTGAAGATTCTGTTTCGATAAGAATGTGCATTATATTCTTGACAGAAGTCCAAATTTTTTTAAATATCTAGTATTGCTAGATTCTTCAAACAAGGAAGAATAAATTATGGTTTTTCGGAACCTATCCTCTTAAGCAATGAACCTGTTTCTACCCCTGTATATGATTAACAGTTCGATGACATGGTATCGTTATCGTGTCGGTATCGTTGTCGTCCGGTGTAAAAACGGCAATTGGGCCTTCGTTAGAAGTTTCCCAAAACAGCATTGGTAGCTCAGTCGGTAGGACGCCGGATTGAGACCCGGGTTCGAATCCTGAGGGTCGAGCACGTATTAATAAGTCTTTTATAACCCAATGTTACATCAAAACCTTTTAAATAGTAGTTACGCCGATGACGACACCACGCTCGTAATAAAATACATTTCTAACCTCTGTAAGTAATTGGATACCGATTCCTATTTAATCTGCTTGTTATCGCTAAATAAATACAGGGTGATTGGTACTTTGACCAATTCCTTGAAAATGATTATATTATACTAGAGATAATTTGCAACAATTTCGACCCTATTAATAAGGGGTCTAGAATCAGTGGTTTTTTAGTTACTTATTTTTTTGTACTGAAAAAAAAAAGGTATGTTATAGATATCTTCAACAAAAAAATCACAAGTTATCCTGGAGTTAATCTTATTTATGAGTTTTGATTTAGTAGGTACCTCTTATTTCTGAGTTTATGGGAATTTTGATATGCATTTTTTTTCATAGCAATCTCCTTTTTAACAGGCATAAGAAAAGTTTAATTTAAGCGCCCCCGAAGAAGAGTAGTTTTTTTACACACAGCAGTTCGGAGGGTCAGATCGGTCGAACAGTTTTAGATTTTTCTTATAATCCCAAGACAAATCTAAAACTATTAGCGTCTTCATCTCCATCCATCCATCCATCAGCCTGTTTCGTCCACTGCTGGACATAGGCCTTTCCAGGATTTCGCCACTCTTGGCAGTCCTCCTGGAAGAAATGCCCATACTCACACACGCTGGGCAGGCAGGTTGGTGAGCGCGGTGCCGAAAAACTTGCACCAGTGACGCCGCTGCCCGTCACTAGTCTGTTTTTTATAAGGCTTGGCAATTGGGGATGGATAAACCGCCATCCATCGGTCCCAGGCAATGGTGGGCCGCCTGGTTTTGCCTAAGAGCTGTTCTCTTACTCTCCCCCGAATAACTTCAGGAGGATTTGCGAGTAAGATGGTGGTACCTCCACAGTCGAGCCCGGCATCAGCTCTACCACCTTCATCTCCATGCATCCAGCAAATCGGATGGGAATCTGATATCTGGCCGCCATATTGCTCATTTCCAGAGATCGTATTTCTTTGCGTCATCGTATAATCAGCAACCAAATAAAGGAAGCTACTGTTTATGTTACAATTTGTTTGCGTCACAAGATTCATATTGTTTTGTTAATGGTTCTTAGAAGTAACCTAACATGATAGGTTGTTTAAATTCTAAAGCATTATTATTTGTTAGTAGCTCTTGTCTGCTCTTCGCTCGCGTGGAATTTTCTTCGAGGAGAACTATTATCGTCAGTTTTCGACTTGGCGGTTATTTTACCAAGGCGCTGATGATAATAAACAAAACCTCATCCAAATACATTGAGTTTTCTCCAGTTAGAAAGGAACAGACAGACAAAAGCTTTAATTTTGGCTTCAGTACATTAGCAATAAAATCACCCATTTCATTTAAAATTTCGCAAAAATATTCAATGAACATACAAACACGACTTTTTTACTACTCATTGACTCTTTTAGCGGTGTGTAAAAAATACAGGTTCTTACGGATACGTATATCTCTCTCACAAAGTCCGTTTGGACATAGTATAAATAACAAATAGTATTCTATCTCCTTACAAACGGGCCGAAACGAACCCGCCCCAAAACTCGGTACAACTCGGTTTACGACAGTCGCGGTCGCACTTACTATATATCTAAGTAAACTTTAAACTTTCGCGATTTTCACACATTATTACCTTTGTATTGGGGTCTTACTTACTCCTTTACCAAAGTCAGTACTACCTCCAGATAGATGGCGTGGCTATGGGAAGTCCAGTCGCACCCGTTATGGCTAATATCTGGATGGAACACTTTGAAGAAAAGGCTTTACGATCCGGGCCATCTACAGTACGACTTTGGAAACGATATGTGGATGATATCTTCTGTATTATCGAAGGAGGTAATGAGCAAGTAGAACAGTATAGTAAACATCTAAACTCCATTCATTCAAAGGTTAAGTTTACTTATGAATTGGAGAAGGATAGATCCTTGGCTTTTCTTGATGTGAAGATAATGGTGAGAACCGACGGTTCATTGGCACACTCTGTATACAGGAAGATACCTACCTGCACCCGTCTTCACATCACCTACAATCTGTTGTGACCTCTCTCACAAACAGAGCATACGACCTCTGTGACCCTGAACATTTAGGAGAGGAACTTTCACATGTTCAGGAGGTACTTAAACGGAATGGATACAAGGTGGGAAAGCAAAGACGACAACTAAGGAAGGAAAAGCATCCCGAGGTCAGCCGACAGAAAGCGTTTATGCCATATGTGAAAGGAATAACGGACAAAATCGGAACAGCACTAGGTAAATACTCCATCAAGACTGTATATACGCCGTTTTCTAAAGTAGCTCATCATATTCGCTCACCAAATGATGCTATACCATACATAACTCCTGGTGTCTATAAAATACAGTGCAGCTGTGGAAGTGTATATATTGGCCAAACAAAGCGAACCATGGCTGAGAGGGTCAAGGAACACATTACATCTGTAAAAAAACAGGCAAATAAATAAATCAGCGATTGCAGAACACCTGCTAACGGCTGGTTCAAACCACTGGATAGAACTTCATGACCCAAAAACCCTGTCTACTGACCGCCACTACTACCCGAGAATTGTGCGAGAAGCAATTGAAATTAAAAAACACCCAAAAAATTTCAATCGAGATGACGGGTTTAAGTTATCTTCGGCATGGAGTTCAGTCATACAGAAATTTAAACCTCGCGATTTATCTTCGAATATTTGCCTCGATACTGTTAGTGTTGTGTGTCGTGTGTGACGAAAGAAACAATTAATTAACAAAAGACAAAGTAGTGCGGGTAGGAAAAAGAAAAATAATGTGCTACCTACCGCCGCGCCGGCTCGCCAAGGACATTTTTGCTGCTACTCTCGTCAGTTAGCTTGTGACCACGACAGCCTACAGAGGCGTCGAAACGTCAAGCACATATCTATTAAGGCATGTTGTTAGTTATCGCGAGTAAGACCCCAATACAAAGTTAATAATATCTAAAGGTATTCTGTGGGTCGCACCGCAGTTACGTACGCACGTTGTCTCGTTCCCGCGCTTTTTCGTAAATTATGGCAGGAAATTACAGAGTATGTTGTGCATTGTATGGTTGCTCAAATACAACTTTTATAATAATAATATAGCATTATCAAATACGTAAACAGTCCTAATATAGCATTATCAAATACGTGGCAGCCCTAGGGCTCGGGCGTGCTTAGGCGCCGAGCGGCCGTAGGTATTGATTTCAGGAACACCGCCTAGTTAAACTAATGTTGTTACCTATACTGTGGTTTGGCTAAGGTTTTAGAGCAGCAGTATAAGCAGTTTTTGTCGCGTTTTGTAACGCTCCCGAGGTTACAGATACTGGAAAAAGTGCGTGTGCACGCACTACTAAAGTCGTTTGCAATAGAATCCAACAATCATGTAAACAAATATGGCGGACTGACATTGACAGCGTATTGTTTATGCCCATAGTGATGTCATAGTGTTCTAATTTAATTTTAATTAAATTTATTTTTCTAATTATTTTAATTTTAAGTCATAGACTATGGCCCATAGTAGGATAGGTACTAAAATAAAACTGACTAAATAGATTAAATATATAAGCCATAGACTATAAAATAAAACTGATTATATTTAAAAAAAGTGTTTATTAAAACAAATTTAAATCTTCGTCTTCGTCATCATCACTATCAGAAGTGTCGCCGGTGACCGTAATTATAAATGGAACCACTGTGTCATCGCTTGCCGTGTCTAAAATGCCGTCGAGCTTTTTCATTTATTCCTCTTCCTTTAGGACGTGACTTACGCATTTCGACCATTGTTCGGCTCCGATTCTCGCCAACCCTTCGTTCAATAAAGTTTTTATTTCCGCCATTTTAAAAGATTTGTTATTTCTCCCAACATACGACTTAACCTGTGCCCAAATGAGCTCAATTGGGTTGAGTTCGCAGTGGTAGGGAGGAAGGCGAAGCACAGTTATTCCTTTCGATGCGGCGAGCTCATCAACGTATTTTGTAACATAATTTTTTTTATCAAATTTTGTGAGTAACTGTGCTTTTATTTCACTTGTTTCAAAAGCTATATTTTTGCTACGTAACCATTCTTGTATAGCATCCTTCCTCCAGCTCATGTTGGGCACTCGTTCGAGTTGGCGAGAATGGTATGGAGCATTATCCATTACAATTACAGATTCCGGCAGAATTTTTATTGTATTCAAATAATATTAAATTAAAATAATTTATTAAATTAAAAATAAAAGATAACTTCAGATTACGAACAACACTAACTTTTCAATGACTTATAGAGTTCGATGAGTAAAAAACTAAGATGACAGCTTGTCAAATACTTCGAAATTTTTACGTTGCAAATGTTTTAACAAATTTAACTTATAAATACAAGTTAAATCGTGTTGAAGATAATGTGAAAACAATGGTGCGTTCGTTGAAATCAGACTATGTTCATAATTGATCGTCAAATGTATGTGATTACGGAGTAATCGTGACAATTTGGTTTGTTTACATGATTGTTGGATTCTATTGCAAACGACTTTACAACCATAGCGAACCATGAAAGAACAATAATTGTCTATGGCTGAACGGACTTCTTGACATAGAATATCTGTACCTCATCATCTTGTTCAGTTTGAGCTGTCGGTATGTTTTCAGCAAATCGTAAAATTTTGCATATCATGATTTGCCCCTGCATATCGTAAAATATGAAATCGAAAATATTTCACAAAAAGTTAAAAATAGCCGCGACGACTAGTGGAGCGAGATTGGTCCCAGGCAATGGTAGCCCAACTGGTTGTGCCTGTTTGAGAGCTGTCCTCTTACTCTCTCACGAATAACTTCGCTCTACACCAGCTCTACCACCTTAGTTGCCATATTGAAAAATAATAAAGTTTACAACCCTTTTCGAAACATTATGATATCACACTAATATTATAAATGCGAAAATTTGTGTGTCTGTGTGTGTGTTTGTTACCCTTTCACGCTGAAACGGCTGAACGGATTTGGATGAAATTTAGAATGGATATAGCTTATACCCTAACTTAACACATGGGCTACTTTTTATCCCGAAAAAAAGCATGTCGTTAAACCGAATAACACGCGGGCGGAGCCGCGGGCAAAAGCTAGTCTAGGATAAAATAGGGTTTCAACTTTCAGAATATAAATATTGTATTTTTCAAGCCGCCCATTTTGCGATAATTCAATCGCATCGTTTTTATTAGGGTTCCGTAGTCCGACAAGGAGCCCTAAAGTTTCGCCATGTCCGTCTGTCCGTCTGTCCGCGGCTTAGCGCAGAGACTATTAATACTAGAAAGCTGTAATTTGGCATGGATATAAATATATTGTTGGATAGGCAGTTTAAAAACATTGTGTGTGTGACAAAAACCATTTTTCGATTTAGTTAGAGTGGAGCGTCCCCCGTGGCTAAACGGTTGTTTATAGAAATGTGAAAAAATTCACAAAAGTAGTATATATAATGAATTTAAAAGGAAAACTATCACAGCTAAGTAGGCTTTACAGGTTTACGAGTACAGGTCGCGCCAAACTTTTAATCCAGTATCCAATATATGTACCAGGCAACTACGGAACCCTACATTGCGCGTGGCCTGACACGCACTTGGCCGGTTGTTTTTACTCTACAATGTATAGCTGATGAGTAAACTTCCGTTAGATCCCGTAACGATTCGTAGAACTCAATAATAAAATAACTACAAGTAAAACGCCCACACTATAAAAATGCTCTCTGTTGATAAACCAGGAGAAATATGTACAACAGACTATTCTTGGAATTGTTGTGCCTATTTATTTGTAAAAACTTGCAATGCGATTCGATGTGAATGAATCATATTTTTTATCTTAATTATTTTATTTAGAATTCCGCACACTTATTTATTGTAGGTCCGGGACAACTCGACACGAATAATAATACCAGAAACTACGTCTAAAAGAGTGGTTTGTACCGTCGCGTCGGCATGAAAAGTATCGTCCTCTTATAATATTGAAATTTGTTTTAATGTATTGATAGAATATTTATTAATTAAAAAAAATAATCTTAAACATAATTATTGGATGGATTCGATTGATGGTTCTTGGTGGAATATCATCTTGAATAAATTATACACAAATTCTTGTACTTTTATTCCACATATATTTATTTTTATTCTAACTTAGGCTACCGGTTTCTTATTACACATCATCGGGCCAACAAATTATTAATTATTTAACATGACAGAAAGAAAACAAAAGAAAACATTTTTAACAAGCAAATATGAAATAAACAGAGTAGGCCGATGATGTGTAATACGAAACCGGTAGCCTAAGTTAGAATAAAAATAAATATATGTGGAATAAAAGTACAAGAATTTGTGTATAATTTATTAAACATATTTATACTAAAATTATAATACATTCTTTAAAAAACTCAACTAAATAATATAAACATAAAAGTTAAATTAAATAAAAGACTATTTAAGTCGTCGCTGTCACTGGGCAGGGTACTTGAGGGTACCCAAGACATTTATTTAATTGAAATTATTTTTTTATTGAATTGAATGCTATGAACTTGTTCTGCAATAGAGACTGATTTATTAATTTAGGTATTTATTACTATTCGTATGAGGCTTTCAAGTGCTTTCAAAATAAACAAATATTTGAGTGTCATGCATAAAATTAGTATTTTTTATTGAAGGTTATAAAAAATATGTTAATTGGTACAAAAAGCATTTGAAATAAGCGTTGTAGATAATTAAGTTTTCCTGCCTTGTATGGAAATAAAAAAACTAAGTCTTCGGAATAAATTAAATTGTTTATTTAAAATTAACGTTTTTCTGTCTGACCGTACATCGTAATGGGGAGTGAAATATCTGGTATTATTGTCCCGGACCCTTAATTGTTTCTAACTATTATAAATTCGAAGGTGTTTCTGTCTGTAGACCGCCTGTTTGTTACTCTTTCATGCTGATACTACAGAACCGATTTCGCTGGAATTTGGCTTAGCTAAAAAAATAGACGAAAAATAACATGGGATACTTTCTAAACTTTTAACGTAAGACATATGACATTTGTCACTTTTGACACTTCAATCGTGTTCTGTCATGGTTACTACTGGCATTATTACTCAAAGCAGTCTTCTGTTGCTTTGAAGAATGCTTAAAAATCCAATGATTCACTGCGGGAATATGCAAGTTAATTACTTAAGTATATTACCTATATAGTATTAAGTTATGTTAGTTAGGTATTTTTCATGTTTTCTTTTCTTTCGTGTCCAGGTTTCTTCTGGTCAGATTTATTTATATATGCTACGTATATAATAATCCATCCATCCATCAGCCTGTCCACTGCTGGACATAGGCCTTTCCAGGAGTTCACCACTCTTGGCGGTCCCCCTGGAAGAAATTCCCATACTCACACACGCTGGGCAGGCGGGTTGGTGAGCGCGGTGCCGAAACCCTTGCACCAGTGACGCCGCTGCCCGTCACCAGTCTGATTTATATAAGGCCCGGCAATTGAGGATGGATATACCGCCATCCGTCGGTCCCAGGCAATGGTGGGCCGCCTGGTTTTTTTTTTATATAATAATAATTATTATATATTTTTTTATATTGCATTTTCTAATATTTAATTCTTAAAATTAAAGGTGAAATTATAAAATAATATAGTTTTTAGTTTGTAGGATAGCTGCTCACATTGTTACACACTCTGTATGCTGTGAAGTAGTTATTACTCTTAGCTTACTGTTTAATAAATAAATATTTTGACACTTCTGTCACTTTTCAAATATAATGTTAGTGATAAAAAATATACCTACGCGGGCGAAACCGCAGGCAAAAGCTAGTACTAGATAAATATTCAAGACTGCTGCATAAGTTAAATACGCTGCGGAGGATTTGCGATAATCGCCACTCCATGTTTGGGTATATTCATCTACCTACAGGTTGATGACTAATTGCTTGATTGATTGTAAATAAATTGTCAGAAGTATTTATTTAAAATAATTTACAATATTAATAAGCAGAATTAAATACAATCTAACTATTAAAAACTTTGTAAGACTTAATGCATTCAAAATCCACCTTTAATTTGACTCACCAAATCATAGAATCATTTATTTCATTAACAAAAACAAATTACAAACTGCAGACGTCCAAATCGCTTATTTGCTAGGTGACTATATACCTAATAATTTTAAGTTACATAAATAAAATAAGCTAAAAGATAAATTTTTCGAATTTGGCCAAAAGGATTACTGAACCTAGTTCTTGATCACCGACTGAGTATCCAGTATGAATTTGGTCGTTTGATTGAATTTCACCCTATATTAATAAAAAAACATGAAAAATTGTTATAAAGCAAAAATATTAATTACTTATTATAAACAAAATAAAAAATATAAATAAATATATCGTCACGACATGAATCCCCGAGGGGGTGTCAGAGGTGTTCCGGGTGTGAACTGTGAAATGCAAGTCACCGCAACACCCGCGTTTCACCGACGACAATTACGTCCTAACGTGATGGGTGGTGAGCCCTATCACCATACTTCGGGCACAAATACACGCTTTTTAGGGCATGCAGGTTTCCTCACGATGTTTTCCTTCAAGATTGAGAAGCCAGCGTTCTACCCCTTACCTACTGCCGCTCATTTAAATTACAATAACTTAAATATATAACAATATAAGCAACATAACAATTAATTCAGTGGTAGTGCTTACCCTGGATTCGGCCTAAACGTAGATAGAGGATAGAATAGATGTGTCAATGGAATAATAATACAAGAATAGAAAGAGATGCAGTCATTTGAAATCACTTATGCGTAAGCGAGAGGCATCTTCAAATTTTGTCCCTTTCTTGCGTATACGATTTTGCTTGTTTGCCACAATTCAAGTTGTGGCAGACAAACTGTTGAACGAGAAATTCGAGTTGGACTTTTTGTGTTTCTGGGCTTTACGTGTTTAATACTTTTGTTTCTGTGAAGTGCCGTGAAGTGAAACAATTGTCGCAAGATGGTGAATTACAGTATTTTAGGCCGCAAAAGCCGCAGTGAGCGAAAAGAGAGCAACATAACCTTTCATTCGTAAGTGCTCATTTTTTGTGATTATATGTATATTGTTCAAAGTTATGGTAGCAAATGAAATGACAAGTTTACTATGCAACACGTCTTCTGGTTACCTTTCCACTGCTAATTTTCGAGTAATTTAGGAAAATGATTTGCTCGTTTTTCGTATTATTCGTATCAAGTTATGTAGGGCACGATAAAGCATACATCTGCAGTATGGTTTCTGACAATTCAATTTAGTCGGGTTATTGAGACTTTAGTGTTACCATGAGGGAAAAATTTATTTTACCCATTAAGTTGGGTAAATAATATACAGTCGTACATATTTCAAAAATATGAATAAATATATATTTGACTCTTCTTGAGCCTTCTTATTTATTTTGTAGCAATAAGTATGAAAGAAATAACTTTCATTATATTCAATATATTTCGGCCCACTGTATGGGACCGTCATCAGTAGAATAGAACATCATATTGACAAAAAAAAAGTAATAAAAAATTGTAAAAGTGACACTTGTTAAGAGATTTGTAATTTTTAACAAATAAGTTTCATTTATCGGATGCATAAATCTTCTTGCATAATATAACTAGCCTACTATCACCAACATATATTGTGCAAGAAGAGCAGTAATTAAAACATTCCTAATCCTAAGTCTTATTATTATTTTTTTAAATTTTTGGTTAACCTATTTTGGAGATACGGGGAAGACATTAATTTTATATGGGATTTCAAAGATTTCTCTAAAGCTGTACAATTTAATTTAAAGCATTACTATCTATATATTTTTTCCTTCTTCCTCTTAATAGCATTAATTTTACAAAAGATTTCAATACAGGATTCATTGACATTACAAACCATGGACCTCGGGTCTAGTATAAAATTTGCCAAAAAAGTGTCCTTAGTGAAGTGTCAAAATATTAAGAAACAAAACATTTCAATTTGAATCGTATGTTTATTACTGCACGGCTTAATTTTGATTGACGTGTGATTGACACCCTTTTTAATTTTCAATGGTTTTGACTATCTTTTGGTTCGGACACTTTTGAACACAGACTCGATGTCCATTTAGTAGTACGTCAATGACAGGATTATTTTTTGGCTGATATATGAGTGATAAGATGATGTTGCAGAAGTCGGAAACTAACGGTGGTAATCGTTCACACAAACAACTTTAAATTAAGAAATTTTGAAGGATTTTTTTAAAATGAATGATCGTTGTTTTTTTTGCCGAGTATTACTATCGGCAGCTTCCAGTGTCCGACTTATCATTTTAACATATATATACTATATCTTTGTATTGTGACAATATTTTGAGCAATTTCTATTTTTCCAATTTTTTGCTCCTTATTAATGTGGAGTTAACGCTATTTTTGTGCTAAGTCTTTCCTTTAAACCGTTCATAAATTATGAGGCTGTGACATTGTGTCATTTACTTTAGTGATCGCATATAGCAATGAAAAGTCTTCCTTCTAACTACATTCTTGCAACCGATGTAAACACATCAAATGTATAAATAACTTCGCATGAAGATGTTTTAAACGAAACCGGTCGCTAACAGGAGAAATAAACACTTTGGAACTAGGACAAGTAAGACTTTTTATTGCTATAATGGAGTTCCATCAATCAAATCAATTAATTATTTTAAGTCAGGATTCAGTAAATAAAGCAATTATTATTAAATTATGTTTTTTTTTCGGATCACATGTTTTGATCGTGGATTTTGTAGTTCTTAGTAATTTATGTTATCTTGTGACTAGTTGTGACTATACACTAGCTTTTGGCCGCGTCGTTGCTCGAGGGGAAGTATCTTTCAATTAAACGAGACTTTTCGCTTTGTGGTTATTTTATCAACATCTTTATAGCTTAAATGACCAGGGTCACAAAATCAAAATCAAAATATTTATTTTGTACAATAGATACATAGAGTATATTTTCTACAAGTCAAAGTTAATCTGCACAATATATATCTTTAGAATATAAAAAAATATATACTAATAAGGGAAATACGTACAAAAAAAATTATATAAATATTAAAAATATTAAGGTCACAATGATGATAATAAAGAAAACATAAAGTCTTCAGTCTTCGACAGTCTTCAGCTAGGCGGATATTTCATCAACACACCGTAAAGGCTACATTTTGACCAGAGCCACTACGATGATAATAAAGAAAACCGCATCCAAATCCGTAAAATACATTTAAAAATTTCACTACAATATTCAATGACACACACGAATTTTTTAATACTTTAATATTAACATAAATACGTTGACATAATGACGACTTAGGTACCTACGGTAGTACCATCTTAATTATAATGTGCATAGGAGACTTCGCCACTATTCTGCAAAGGTCGTATTTTTCTTAGTTTTCTATACCTATACAATCCATGACAGATATTGCGAGTCCAGTCGGTCGGCTATAGATTTCTATACGCATAGTAGGTACAGTATCTGAGGCAGATTTGTAATTTCATTTGTCAGAGATAAAATACATTTGGGGAGTTTAGGTTTCATGTTGGCAACCCAGAGTAACTATCTCCGTCTCAAACGTATACGCGAGTGACTCGTCTATCTTATTCTCTGTCTACGGGCCTAAACGTAGATAGAGGCTGTCTACGGGCCTAAATAGGGCGTTGGCCATGAACTCCAGCAAAGCCGATTCTATCGCTTGTTAACTGTTGGATGGCTGTGTTCAGAACCGTAATCTTCAGACACACCTTATATTATTTAATTTACACACAGATACAACTTTAATATTTAAATAGATACTTCTACATTCTCTATTATATTCATAACTAGCATTTCGATCGCAGCGCCGCCCGCGTTTAGTCAATCTCTGCCTCGTTTCTGGCTTCGGCGTTATTTTATGAACACCTCTTATAGCCTATGTTGACCAGGAGGCAAATTCCGGAAACATGGTAGTAACGAGATTTCTAAAACTCGACCGAAAAATGTATGGAGTTTGACAGATAAAACAGGATTTTACGGTCGAGAAGGCTATTTCGACAGACTGAGAATAACCCTCCAGGGGGGCAATTCCGGCGAAACAGTCAAAGCGAGATTTCCAAAACTCGATCATAAAATGTATGGAGTTCGACTGATAAAATGGGTTTTTAGTAGGCCTACAGGGTCTCTACGATGTTAATAAAAAAAACAAAGTCAGTTGATTAGTTCTCGAGCTTAAACGGAACATACATACAGAAAGAGACAAAAATTAAAAAAAAATGATTGTTTTTTCCTCAGTACCAATTTCATTTAAAAATAATTAGTATATAGACTTTTTTAATACTTTATTTTAGTGTAGATACACCCACTCTCTGTGGAATTCGTGTGCTCTTCTGCGGGCGACGGCAGAATAACAGCGTTGCGGACTTCTTCTTGCGGCATTTGTTGAGTCGGACCCTTTTCTCTTGGCCGCGACACTACCGCTACAATAAATCAACTTTTTTCTTATCTGTGTTTTAGTTATACTTGTGTTAGCTTTAGAAGTTTGTTAAATTCCGTTTTGTATTAGGTACACTTTGTTTT
Organism: Ypsolopha scabrella; assembly: GCA_910592155.1. Lineage (NCBI taxonomy): Eukaryota > Metazoa > Arthropoda > Insecta > Lepidoptera > Ypsolophidae > Ypsolopha > Ypsolopha scabrella. The sequence goes on from OU342976.1 coordinate 23,755,501, forward strand.
CGTATGTATGTTTGTGTCGTGTTTTTGAGAATAAATGTTATATCTATCTAACTATGTTATGTCATAAAGACATTTTCATTTCTCTGTTTTATTCTTTCTTAACTCTGTTTTCTTGTTCCAGAGAAACACCCTGGACCTGTACATCTCGCACCAACGGGGCCCCTTCTTCAAAGCGGAGTTCCAAACCGAACTCGACCTGAAGAAGTTCCACATCGCAGACGTGACAGACAAGCGTATATTCGTCTCTGTCATGCACACGGAGAGCCTAGCTGATCTCTACGTGTCGGAGATAAGCAAGAATTTCACTCAGTACAACTTTGTGCTCAGCATGGAACAGATTCTGTGCTACTTCCCCGATGGTAACTGGAAGAATAGTTGGCTGGAGTAAGTGCTTTATTTATGGATTGCCTTTTTAAAACTTTCTCCAGAAATTATCTTTTTCTTTAGTTGCAAACCAAATCTGAACCCGTTCTACTTCAGAAGTACTAATATAGTTTGTCAGACAGAATGAAGTTGCATTTTGCTAATTTAGCAATGTCATATAAAACTGAGTCCAAATCGGTCTACAAACAAATCCTAAAAAACCTACTTTAATTACTACCATCTGTGCTTTTCCAACTGTAGGTAACAAAATATATATGAGGAAAAATACAAGTTATTCATTAGATATTTAAATATACCGATCCAATGTTTTTTTACAATAATAATGATACTGATATAGGTATTAGAGGTACAATATACAATGTAAAATATACATATAAATATATAATTTTATAACATCTCGTGCCGGATGAAAAATTAATGTATAGTTTTTAGGGTTCCGTACCCGAAGGGTGCCAACTGCTGAGACCCTATAACTAAGCCTCCGCTCTGTCTGTCTGTCCGTCACTCACAGGGGTCTACAGCTTAAACAGCTGTAGGTTTCACGGACGACGCTCTCTCTAAACTCGCCCGTATGGCGGTGCGTTAGGGTTCACGCATTTTTGTTTGGAACTCAATTATTTCCTAAACTAAGGGTGTCCACGGGTATGACTCTTGGGAAAAGTGGTTCAGTAGGGTCGGTAGAATATGTGGTTTCATTTAATGGTCGCACTCTATTTACACCCGGTATAAATACTTATTTACCATAATGTTTTTAAGGTTCCATACCAGTATTGTGTAGTGATAGGGAACCATTTGTTTCGCGAGTTAAACTCACACAGCCAAATCATTTGTTAGAGGTGCTGATGTTGTCTATACAGGATATTATTTCATTTTATCCGGTACGAAATCGATATTTTAACATGTTGTACAGTTTCCACGTACAATAACTGAAATATAATATTTATGTTGTACAAAGATAATAACAATGTTGCCGTATCGAATTAATTATTACTATTACACATCGACGCATCACATATCGTCACGACACAAATCCCCGAGAGGGTGTCAACATCAAAGCGACAAAAAACCAAGGCGCTAAAATAGTAGCGCTTGACAAACAATTCGGTACCTTCTGAGAGCGGAAACCAAATTTATATTTTTTGTTGTTTTACTAAATACTTTGTATTACAACCATTTACGTCTCATAAACAACAAGACTCACAATCTCGCTCAAAAAGTGTCCGCGATACATTTTGTCACCGCTATGGCGTGCCAAATAGGCTTGTCCACAGGGTAAACAAAATATAATTCTATTTAGTCCGTCATTTAGATTATTAAAAAATATAGGACCGTATTTTTTCTTTTGTCAATCAAACAAAAAATGACAGAGATAAAGCGCGTCAAAGTTTGGGAGTGGGGGAAAATGACGTCACTTCTAAGTAAAATTGTATCTAGATGTGACGTCACGCGGAACTTCAGCGGGCTATATCTTCATAATTTATTGTTTAATTGAAATAAGAAAAAATACATGTCCAATATTTTCTGATAATCTAACTGACGGACTAATATTTTTTTTTGTCATCATGCCTATTGGAATAACGATTGCATACAACTGATATTGCGTCTTATGTTAACGACATAACGTCCTAATTTGGTTGAAGCATTTTTGCTATTATGCACGTCGCATGTTCGGACGTTTTCTGACGAACTTAGAGACTGTGTGTCTAGTTGTTTATGAGAGGTCAATGATTACAACCTGACCTTCGAAACTTGTATGATTACTGTTTTAAGAAAAAGTTCTGTGCACGCCATTTCGAATTTAGAATATGTTGATTTATATTTTACTAGCGGACACCCCGCAAGCAATGCGCGTTTCTCTAGATCCCATAAAAAAAATCTGCAATCCCTTCTTTCATGCTTCTTGGTTCAGCCGTTTGGTCTAGGCTCTGATGAATAAGTCAGGGTATTCTTATAGATTGCAATAGAATATCGCTCACGTTGCTTGCGTTTCTCTAGAGCCCGTGAGAATATTGAAATCCATTTCCAAGGTTAACTCCTGAACATTTCTCGTTCACTACAACGGACTTCCTTCCAGGGACGTAACCGAAGACCCGTTCACGGACCTCTACCGCGTGGAAGGTCTGAAGGGCATCTACATCGCGTCCCGAGTGGACTCGAAGGCGGTGGTCACGAACATCGGGCCCGAGCACCTCATTTCGTTGATCACCTTTGACCACGGGGTCACATGGTCACCGGTCAACCCGCCTACTGAAGACGAGAATGGTAAGTTATCTACCGGTAGATTTGGGCTGCAATTACTTCTACAGGGGTGAATACAATGCTTATTCCAAAAAACAGCCTAAAAATTAAACAAGGATCGGAGATGGAGTTATATAGCAAAGAATTTTTATTTCATACTATAGTCTATCTTACTTCCAAATCCCCGAAGTTTTTCGAGGGAGAAACAAGACAAGACAAGACAAATACTCCTTATCGTGCACCATATGTACTGAGAAAAATTACTTTTTGGCTTCATCATAAAATAAAGTGAATTCGCCTGAAATTATGATGATTCACGTAAAGTAGGGAGCATACGGATATCACAAAAAAAATGCGATTAAACTACTGTTGTTTGCTGTTAACGATATAATATGACGCACTGTCACTATGACTTTGTAGGAAGCAGATAGAATAATGCGCTCCGTCACAGCTTTTATGGTGACAGTACGCATAATTCCAATTTCCAATTATCACGCTGTATAAATATTTAAAAACGGATTGGACTCACTTTTTTATCTGTGCAAGGAGGCACAGGTCGAGCTTTACAGTACTCGACTGACCGCCGTGGGCAAAAGTACTCCCGAAGAGTCCTGATGATGATGAGTCATAATCTCATCGAAAGCTCGACCTGTGCCTCCTTGCACAGATAAAAAAGTGAGTCCAATCCGTTTTTAAATATTTATGATGTCAACTCACTCTAATTTTAATGAATGTATATCACGCTGTAATCGAGTTTTCAAGGTAAGTAACGTAATATTATGATGACAGATCACCGTAAAAATTGGTCACAGAAAATAAGATTATTATTTTGGTATTATATCATGCCTTTCCATAAAAGAGGTCCATCACACTACGGTATGCGTACTGTCACCATAAAAGCTGTGACGGAGCGCATAATTCTATCTGTTTCCTACAAAGTCATAGTGACAGTGCGTCATATTATATCGTTAGCAGCAAACAACAGTAGTTTCATCGCATTTTTTCACTTATGTCCATATGCTCTCTACTTTGTGTGAATCATCATGATTTCAGGTGAATTCACTTTATTTTATGATGACATTTTTCTCAGTGTGAAGGAAACTAAAAGAGGATAAAAATAATTAACAAGATAAGTAACAATTGGCGGCCTTATCGCTTAAAGTATATAACGACGACAGCTCTCAAACAGGCCCAATCAGGTGGCCCACTATGCCTGGGACCGATTGATCGTGGTATATCTCTGGGAGATAAAAGTTTGAAATGAGAAATTTACGATAGACTTCAAAAATAGGTGCGACGACGAGCGAAGCAAGGAGGTGCGTGTTAGTTTGCTTGTGGTCATATATTCGAGAGCCGAGCGAACGGAACGTAGCGAGGCGATACCTTTCGTTTGTACAGATTTCACGATATTTGCACAGATCATGAAATTACAATTTTTTGTTTTTTATTTATCGCACATGTATATATGGTTAAATTAAATCAACCGACCAAATTCATACTGGAGACTCGGTTAGTGGTTAAGAACTATGTTCAGTAATCCTTTTGGCCAATTTCGAAAAATAAATGTTTTTGCTCCCTTACCGGTTGGACTTTAAAGTCGTTTGCAATAGAATCCAACAATCATGTAAACAAATATGGCGGACTGACATTGACAGCGTATTGTTTATGCCCATAGTGATGTCATAGTGTTCTAATTTAATTTTAATTAAATTTATTTTTCTAATTATTTTAATTTTAAGTCATAGATTCAGTTCAGTAATTGTGATCTATTCAAATAATTAGTTACGAGGGCAATACAATATTAAAGTGCGTCTAATAGATTTCCGTTGTAGGTAATAGATCTAAATCATTCTTACCTCCTGATTACTCCTTGAGAAAAAATACCAATCGTATGCTATATCAAAGTCCGTGATGCCGTGCAAAGGTCGTCGTTCCAAGAAAAATATGTCCAGCCAAATCGTAAAGCAAAACAAAAGTCCAAAATGAGAATGCAAAGTCGTAGAAATCGGAAACAGAAAACGGAAACAGAAAACACTAATGCACAGCGAACCCACAGAACAGTGAATGACTGTGAATGACAATTCTAACAAAATGGCCACCTGTCAATTTTTAAAAACTAACCATTATTTTTATGGCTTAGGATACAATCCGTTTTGGTTAATTATATTAAGCTCTTGAAAAAAAAATTTTTATTGTATTCAAATAATATTAAATTAAAATAGTTTATTAAATTAAAAATAAAATATAACTTCAGATTACGAACAACACTAACTTTTCAATGACTTATAGAGTTCGATGAGTAAAAAACTAAGATGACAACTTGTCAAATACTTCGAAATTTTTACGTTACAAATGTTTTAACAAATTTAACTTATAAATACAAGTTAAATCGTGTTGAAGATAATGTGAAAACAATGGTGCGTTCGTTGAAATCAGACTATGTTCATAATTGATCGTCAAATGTATGTGATTACGGAGTAATCGTGACAATTTGGTTTGTTTACATGATTGTTGGATTCTATTGCAAACGACTTTAAGTACAATTCCTAGTTCAGGAACTACAGGGCAAACATTTTTTTTTTGTTTCACCTGGAGGGTCATTAAACCTTGTTCCTGATGACTAACTGAGTCTCCAGTATGAATTTGGTCGGTTGATTTAATTTCACCTAGTATAGATATATATTAAACACAGAAAAAAATAATTAAAGATATATTTCGGGCCCGAAATACTTACATATTTAGAAAAAGAAAGAGGTAAATATGTAAGTCACGTTGTATGTATAATTCTTTTGACATATTTTTCAACTGACGCTGCGCCGGGCCCAGTAGGGCCCGAAATTATATCTTGAATAAATTTTTTCGGTGTTTTATCATAGACAAAATTACAAGTTGATCCATGGTTTTATATACCTCTATATCTATTATACATCAAACTAATATTATAAATGCGAAAGTTTGTGCGTGTGTGTGTGTGTGTGTGTGTATGTTTGTTACTCTTTCACGCTGAAACGGCTAAAGGGATTTTGATGAAATTTAGAATGGATATAGCTTATACCCTAACTTAACACATAGGCTACTTTTTATCCCGGAAAAAAGCATGTTGTTAAACAAAATAACACGCGGGCAGAGCCGCGGGCAAAAGCTAGTGTACAATAAATTAAAAATAATAAAAAGCTTCAAAGAGCCAAATATTTATTTATTAAGAAATTACCATTTGTACGATTTGGCTACGACATACCCATCCCCAATTGCCAGCCCTTATACAATAGACTGGTGACGGGCAGCGGCGTCACTGGTGAGAGGCGTTCGTCCAGCGTTTATGAGTATGGGTATTTCTTCCAGGAGGACCGTCAAGAGTGGCGAAATTTTGGAAATGCCTATGTCTTGCAATAGACTCACCAGGCTAATGTATGGAGTAACTCGTCGTCTATATTTAGTAACAATAAGGCGGTATTAAGCTCCCAAGGATACCTTTATGTGCCGGCTCATTCCGCAAACTCATTTAATTGCATAATTAAAGCGGGATGCAACCGTGACTAAAGTAAAGTTCAGAATTAGGCGAACTAACTTGACAGCGGAAAAGGTTGTCAGACATAGTAAAAAATAAATAGTGATAGGTTTATGTCGACACAAAAATGTCGATATAACCTTGCGCCTTCTATTAATCTGATTCTATTTATATTTTATCAAGTGATTGTCGTTGAAACTTTCACACTCGTACATACTTGCCAAATAGGGACGAACTACAGCAATTTATATGGTCCGAACTGTCAAAAAAACAAGATGGCAGACAGCGTCCTTAACGATGTCCAAAATGATGTTCGATGTATTTTTAATTCCAACCAATTATTATTATTATTATTTTGCTGAGTAAAATTTATTAGTTTGATTCCAAACACAATAATAATGATTAACTAGACTTTTTAAACATCGATAAACTCTGGCAACATTATTGTACAATGAACTGTCAAGTTAGTTCGCCAAATTCTGGACTTTAGACTAAATTTAACTCTTGTATTAGATTGCTAAAAAACTGACTAGTAACTTGAAAGAATATAGTTGATGCTTGTGATTGTTGGCACTTGGTGGAACTTTTTATACATTTTTGATTGAAAAACACTTGTACTTGTCCACTTATTTATATTATTTCCCTTACCGGTTTCGCTGTTATAGCATTTTCAAATGTTTTTTTTTTTCAATCAAAAATGAAAGAATATACGAGGCATATATGTGAATACAAATTTAAAACTGCCGATCTGCTACCCTGTATAGTGAGATTTATTTATGCAGCCAAATTCATACAGAAGACTCGGTAAGTGCTCAGTATCAAGGTTCGATGCCCTTTTTGTGAAATTCGTAAATTATTCTTCTCGTGTTCCCTACAAACGTAACCAAGTCCCGAGTCAATTACTATGGGACGTCAACATTTTATTTTGCAAAATTAGCAAAAAGTGTTATCGATCCGAGATACTGATTTAACAAGCCTCCAGTGTAAAGGCTGTATAGATAAATTTAACTTACATTTTTAAGTATTTAATTGTGTACGTAGATAGTATAGATGGAGTTTACCGAATGCAAATTGGATTACTTGTACCGTCATGAAGCCGATCTTGAATCACCTTGAACTTGTACTTTCTTGTTTGAATACACGTCACTTTGAGTTACGCGATAACCAAGTGACCTTTCGTAATAATGATTATATTGCTTTCCGCTGATTATGTATGGTCACCCGTTCGTGAAATTATCTAACGGCAATAAAGGGTTAAAGTTGTGTAGAAATAGGTAGCTTGAATGGCAAGTGATAGTACGCTTTTTTTTATTAAAGAGAAAATCCAATTTTTGCAACTATTTTGTCTGTGCTGTGCCGACTTTTCTACAGTTATTTGAATGAATTTATATTTAAACAAAAATAAAAATAAATATAGTCACGACATGAATCCCCGAGGGGGTGTCAGAGGTGTTCCGGTTGTGAACTGCGAAATGAAAGTCACAGTCCACACTCGGCACACCTGCGTTTCACCGACGAATATTACGTCCCAACCTGATAGGTTGTGAGCCTTATCGCCGTTCTTCGGGCACAAATACATAATACCATCCATCCATCAGCCTGTTTCGTCCACTGCTGGACATAGGCCTTTCCAGGAGATCACCACTCTTGGCGGTCCTCCTGGAAGAAATGCCCATACTCACACACGCTGGGCAGGCGGGTTGGTGAGCGCGGTGCCGAGTTGTGCCAAGTACCCTTGCACCAGTGACGCCGCTGCCCGTCACCAGTCTGATTTATATAAGGCCCGGCAATTGGGGATGGATATACCGCCATCCATCGGTCCCAGGCAATGTTGGGCCGCCTGGTTTTGCCTGAGAGCTGTTCTCTTACTCTCCCCCAAATAACTTCGGGAGGATTTGCGAGTAAGATGGTGGTACTTCCACAGTCGAGCCCGGCATTAGCTCTACCACCTATAACTCTCTACCACATAATAATACAAATAAATCTATTATTTTTTATTATTTAATAGATAAGTATTTATTATGATTGTAATTAATAATATCAAAGGACATGTTTGCCATAACCAACATATTGTAAACAGTCTTCTAATGTGGTTGCCCCGGTCCTCGTTTTAAAACGCACATTTATTATTGTTTTTCGTATGATTTCTTAAAAAATATTAAATAAATGTGATTTATGGCACTGCGTGAAAATATTTAAATGTCAATTAAGATTAACTAGCATTTTTCTGTTATTTCATGCATATTTTTACAAATTATAAAAAAAAAACGCCTTATAGTTTTTGTGCAGGATCAGTTACAACGTTATGCATAATATAACACTATAAGTACTTTGATAAAAAGGTGTAATTGACATGAAACTATTGGTACCGTAGTGCCATAAACCACATTTATTTAATACTTTTTATCCAATAATAAGAAAAAAGAACATAAGATGTCTGGAAACTAGACCTGGAGCAACCACCTTAAAAATACTGTAAACAAAACTGTTTACAAAATGTTGGTTGTGGCAAACATGTCCTTTGATGCTATTAATTCCGATCGCCTATTCTTAGCATTGCACTTATACTCACGCCTATCTTCTATCTCACTTATTTTCCATTCAACCAAGTATCTTGTTTACTTTCAGGCAAGCCATTAGACTGCTACATTGAGAATTCGTGTAGTCTTCATTTGTGCCAAAAATTCAGTCAACTATATCCAGTCACAAGGTGAGAACGATTATATACTTTACATTCTACGTGATAAAATCTGTTTTAAAATGGAGTTCATTTTGGAAATACCCAGTACAATTTTGAAGTGCCATGGTATGTGGGAGATAGAAGTTTTGATAATAGTTCTAATTTAGAAAGTAGCAAAGGCTCTTTTTAAACGTTGATGGTATCTGATAACGCATGTATGGTATTGTTATTGTTGTACACGTGTGCTTTACAAATAAAATAAATACCATCTCTATATAAATATAGCTAGTTATATGGAAAGTATGTATAGAGAAACAAATCAAAAATAATGATCGATAGACCGGGTGTAAATAGAGTGCGACCATTAAATGAAACCACATATTCTACCGACCCTACTGAACCACTTTTCTCAAGAGTCATACCCGCGGACACCCTTAGTTTAGGAAATAATTGAGATCCAAACAAAAATGCGTGAACATTGACGAACCGCCATACGGGCGATGTTAGAGAGAGCGTCGTCCGTTTCACCCGAATGGCGGTGCGTTAGGGTTCACGAATGTTTGTTTGGAACTCAATTATTTCCTAAACTAAGTGTGTCCGCGGGTATGACTCTTGGGAAAAGTGTTTCAGTAGGGTCGGTAGAATATGTGGTTTTATTTAATGGTCGCACTCAATTTACATGCGGTATATTTCGACCCACTTGTGGTCGTCGTCAGTCGAATAAAGAAAATGCATATTTGACATACATGTAAATTGACATTGACGTAGAAAAACCCTTTTAACTTTTATCTCTATATAAAAGTTCATTGAGCATTTCTGTAATTTGTCTTTTAATAATAAATCTCTTTATGTCACACTACAAAGTCCACATTACAAATGCAAACAATAGAAGATTTAAAAACTGACACTATATAGCCTATTTTTGAGGGATTTTCTTCCATGTCGCTTCATGCAACATGCCTCTGATTGGATGTCAGCAGTGAGGGAAGTCCGTGTGTGAGCAGCAAAAACACGGAGTTTAAAAGACAAAAAGTCTCTTTCTCTTTTAGATCCGAGTGGCGTTATCCCTACACTCGAATTTCCTCCAATGCGACTTGTGCATATTTACTTTATATGACGCATCAGACCTAACGGAACTTTTGTACCTGGGGAGGCTCTGCAGTCTTCAGGAGACCGATCACAGATCTGGAGTCGGTTCGTGCGTCGTCATTTTTCGTAAACAAGCTAGTTGGGTGCGTTTTCAATCATGTAGAAAAAAAAAGCCTTCACCGTTGAGTGCGGTTTGGGCGTTCAGTTATTATTACTGATTTCAATGGGCCCGTCTCGTGCGCTTTAGTATAAACAATTCCGTAGGAACCATAGAGTTACATACGATTGAATAATCTATTGGGAAATAAAAACAGTTAATATGTGCACTTAAAATAATTATAAAAAAAACTACAAGATTCGATTGCATTTGCAATCGAAAATTAATATTAATTAAACTTTCTTTTATAAAATTCATAATAAAACTTGATTTACGGAATTCTTGTGTTTTCTTAAGTCTACAGAAATAACTATGACGCACGAGCCGGGCCCATTGAAATCAGTAATAATAACTGAACGCCCGAACCGCACTCAACGGTGAAGGCTTTTTTTTCTATATGATTGCAAACGCACGAAACGCACCCACCTAGCTTGTTTACGAAAAATGACGACGCACGAACCGACCCCAGACCATCTAAAAGGGTCACTTTGGGGGTGAATCATATTATAATTATAATAGATAAAATATATCGAATAAATATATTTAATTTTTTAAATATCAATTGCTATTGAAAATAAATACTAAAGCTCAAAAAAATACATAATATATATTTATTCAGATCATAATGTGTCATTTTACAAATTACAAAATGGGTACATACTAGGTGATTCATCAGATGAATTACACGCTTATACCTATATTCTTACCTGTATGTTATATTTAGGCCACGATCTGGACTGCATTATATTGTTTTACTATTTGTTTTAGCGATAATGAGAATTAAGAATGTTAATATTTATTTATTTATTTATTTATTTATTTATCAAAAATTTGCACCGCATTACAGAATAATCCAATTCGCTGTACAATTAAAAAGTTAAAAGAAAGTTAACTAATCTACATAAATTATTGACATCCACATAAAATAGTTGAGAAAAATAATAACAAAAATTAACCAAAGTAAAATTATGGTCTAAGGCTTAGAATCTAAGGACATCGTCATTGAGGCTTCACTCTCGCAAAACTTCAAACATTCCCTCACAACATCCGTCATTCTGTCAGAGAAAAGATCACACAGTGGTTCTGATACCAAGAGCGCGTTGAGTTTCAGGGGTGCCCGCATCAGTGGGGACTCCCTCCGCGCCACGGAGCATGAGGAGGACGTTGCCAAGAGCTTGTGTGAGCGGGCACGAAGATAATTATTTGGCACAAAAAATTGACAGACCTGAGCTACCAGCTCAGGGCAGTCAGAATTTCCGCGAAGTAGGCAGCATGCAGTCACCATCAACTCACATGCTCGTCGGACCTCAAGAGAGTTGAATCCTATATATAAAGCATTACATTTATGCTTATTCTGGTGGCGCATATCTATTTACTGCTATAAAAAAATTATATTAATCAATTGAAAAATGGTATATTTGATTCAAAGATCCCAAATGTTTGGAGTTGATGCTCGTGATTGTTGGCACTTGGTGGAACTTTTGAAACATTTTTTGTTTGATAAACACTTGTACTTGTCCACTTATTTATATTAATTTCCCTTACCGGTTTCGCTGTTAAAGCATTATCAAAGGTTTGTTTGGTTGTTTACGTACAATATATGAATCGCTTGGCATGCGGGTAGGACAAACAAATTCTACAACAGAAACATTTGAGTATTTTAATTTCTTAATATAACGTTGTATAAAATACTCATAAGTTTCCAGAGATACACTATCCTAAATATCCAACGTTGTGGTAAGGTTTGGCAATGGTAGAATTAGTTATGGGGTTGTCATATAATATATAAGTACAAGTGTTTATCAAACAAAAAATATCCCAAATGTTTATTTGTAAAATAGATATATAAAGTATACGTTTTACATGTCATATCTAATCTTCATAAAAACAATATTTATACAACGTGAAATTTAATTCATTTTGTTAATGAAAACTGCTGATAGTACTCGTCCATATGAACAACTTTTACTATGGAGCCAACCCTGAAATCGTGAAAAAATATCAGCTGCTCCATAGAAAAGTTAAATACCTACTCGACCCAAATGTATGAAGCAGCTGATTTTTTTTCACGATTTCAGGGTTGGTTCGATAGTAAAAGTTGTTCATATGGATTAGTACTATCACCAGTTTCCGTTAACAAAATGACTTCAATTTCAATTGAATATGTATAATACGGGGAATATAAAAAAGAAACTATATTTAAGTTAATAAAATTATACATATCCTTCAAATAAATACTTAATGGTATAAGAATATTAATATACATAATGCAATTAATAAATAAGTTGAAAATAAACTGGATATTCAGACTATAAATAAATGGGTGTAATGCCTAACCAAATATACTAACATAAGTAAAAAAATAAAATATATAATATAATTTATATATATACATAATGCAATGAATAAAGAAGTTAATAGATTAATAACCTATAAATAGATATAATGCCTAAATCCGTAATAAAAGTTAAATTACCTAGCATTATTTTATTTCATACTTCGTTACCGCTAAAGTAAAAACGTGTGAATTTTACATTGTACAATTTATTTGGTCGACTGTGTAAACATATCACTGTGTAAAACATATTTTTGTTTTAGTTATTAATTTTTGGATAATAATAAAGCCTCCGAAAAATAAATTAAATAATAAAATAAAAATGAGTTAAAATTAGTTACCGAAAATATACTAATTTAACTGTGTAACATCTAACGACAAATAAATAAAAATAGCAAAGTAAAATTCCTTACGACCACCTGGTTTAAATAATGAACCTCGGAATAAATTACTGAACTTCGGAAAGAAATACTAAGTTAACGAAAAAAAAAATGTTCTGCTGAGTCAAAAAATAGGTGTGACGACGAGCGTGTTTGGTTGACATGTAAATACATAATGGGAGCCGAGCGAAGCGGGGCGGAGCGAGGCGACCCCTTAAGTTTTAACAAAATTCATATGGTCAGGCAACTTTGAATTTTTTTTCGGAGATGTACGACAAAAAAAGTTGACAATAGTTTTCGCCTTAATATATTTTCAGCTGGTGAAATAGTAGTATGTCAGCTTTTTGATGTATTAAGTTTTCGGAATTTTCAGTATTTTATTCGGTAGTTTTCGGTAGTTGGTAGTTTATTTATTAGCACAGAAGTTTTCGGTAACTTAGTATTTCGTTTATTAGTCATTCGTAAATTGGTCATCCTCATTTTAATTTAGTTTTCGGTGCTTTTATTACTAGCCTTAATTTATTAGCGTCTTCAAAAATACAATGTTAGTTCTCGGAATGGACCATACCGAGACGACACTGATAAGATAACATTGAACCTGACCTTAAAGTCCCGCTTTCTTGGTTACAGAAGAAAGTTATACGATAAATAATATACTTATAGCAGCAAACATGTTGCAACAACTTCTCATAAATCGATATTCCGAGATACGTAGATATAGTATAAATGTCATGTGGCAGGTTTATGTAAATTAACCCTGAACTTGATATTTCTAGAAACGCACATAACAGTTCCAGCACTTATTACAAATAAAATAAACAAACATTCATTCCAGAAATTGAATCGGTTTACAAAGAGCGCTTTGTGACCATTTGAATTCATAAACATGAGTTACTTGCTTAGCCTGTATAATACGAAAAGTCTGTTCTTAGATTGGATGAACTCATCCGTTGGTTAAAAAAATACTTCTACATTTCAAACAACTAGCTGGTAGAAAATACTAAATAGTATTAAGCTCGCCTGTATACAGATATTATATTAATTATAATAAATAATTTTTATTATTCATATTAGCACATCGCCTTTGAACATAAAATTTGCACTCTTGTTTCACAATTTATGTGGATGAAGGAACGAAATACTTGAAAACTTATGGGGATTCAAATTTTAAACACCATGGTGGTACCCTAGCTCTAAACGTTTTTAATCAAAATACGTAATTTATTAGTTTTTGGTTAAGTACAGAAAACATATTATGCTGTGATGAATCAGAAAAAAAACGTGTCCAAAGTTTTGGCGAGCATCCCCAATGTCAAAGTCACGCGTTATCAAGAAGTTTTATTTTGTTTTCTCTTTAAATAACAATACTTATGAACTCAATACAAAAATAAGTAAATTGTTTACAGCCCACCAGGAAATGTTGTTACCAATGACTTAAGGTAAACAGAATTAGTTTACAATGTGGGATATTAACATTATTTTGTACCAAAATCTAGTTAATCTTCGCCAATTGTTTTTGGACTCTATGATTTTGAATCGAAGGAGTATTTTTCAGTACAGCTGTGTAATTATTACAGATTTCGGGATTAGGTTGTCTGATTTATGTACTTGTGTTCTGTTGATGTTAATATGGATATTCCCGGGATTTGGCTCAGTCTCGTCTGTCGGTGGTTAGATTGTGCATCTCTGTGTGCAAGTGATACGACACGTATGTTGTGATGCGTATGTTTAAAATGTTGACCCGGATGTGTTATATTGTGTATTGAAACTGCTTGACCCAGGCCGTAACAAAAACGTGCCTGTCAAAATTATAAATGTGAAATTGTCACCATTCACCGGGTCTGTCTGTACATTTAGTGAAACACATTTTAACTTTTGCGCAGAATGTTCATGTTATATTTATTAATTAAAGTCGTGGCACAGGCCCGCTATAGATTTGTTTCTATAATATTGTTACCAAGCTGGACGTTGTGTCTGACCCATGTTTTAGTTACTCAAACACTTAAATGAATTGGTGACGTGGTCTTTCTTGCATATCCATATTAACATTTAATTCCAAGTTCAAAAATCACACTACCTAATTCCGAATTCTGAATTAATTACGGACTTGTAATGTATACTTAATCGTTTTGTCATTATGGTTTGTAATAGTTTGTTTTGACTACGATTTTGGTATGAACACCAGTTGGCTTTGTTTTTGCACTTTGCACTATACGTTTTGGTTTTATAATGATGGGTTGGGTTTGTTCTAGGTTTTGCATTTTTTTGAAAGCGTTATTACGGATGAATTCGTTGTTTTTTTGGATACGAATGTTGTTTTGAATAATAGAGAACTATGTTTTGAATCATGCATTTCCAACAATGATCACTGTGCACACCTTTTTATCATTCGATATTTTAAACTCTCGTCTGTCTTCAAACCAGAGAACTAGATTACAGGTCTCCTATCCATCCACCCATCTTGCCCTTTTCCTTCAATCGAATCTTTATGAGGCCAAACTTCCTTTTCTATTCTATAGATGAACCACACAACTGAAAGATCGTCCACGGTACGAGGGGAGCGTCGGGCGACGCGGAGCTCTAAGCGACCCTGCCCCACGCTCGCACCTCCCCAGCCCGCTCGACTCTTACCTCCGCGCCGCCGACTCTCCGCTCGTACCGTGGGCGATCCTTCAGTTGTGTATTTCATTCATAGTCCATAATGTCCTCTCAGGCTGCAACTATGTCTTTTTTCTCGGTCTTTTACACCATCATTCAAAGTGGTATATTACATAATTATCCATCCATCCATCAGCCTGCCTTCGTCCACTGCTGGACATAAGCCTAACCCTAACCAATATTTCGCCACTTTTAGTGATCCTCCGTCCTCCTCATCCAGCCGCCACCCACAACGTCCTTCAAATCGTTGATCCAACGGGCATGAGGTCGGCCTACACTACGCTTTGCTGTACGTGGTCTCCATTCTAATGCCTTTCGGCCCCAACGGACATCATGTTGGCGAAAAGTATGACTTGGCCACTACCACTTCAACTTACTGCTTCGGCAGGCTACATCGGTCACTTTCGACCTCTGACGGATATCATAGTGTCATATATCCTCCACTTATATTGCCATTACGCCACTTTGTTGCTTGTCTAACCATACCCAACACATATACACAATACATACATTAATATAGGAAGAAGTTAGTGTTCCATTATTTATTGCCAAGACATCTTTGGAATCACGTTCTTCTTCTAATCTCCAATCAATGGTTTGCATTCAGTCACCTTTTCATTCCTGTCGAAATCCATTACTTTAGTTTTTTAACAAAGCCTGGTTTGCTCCTCAAAGTTCACAGCATTTACATGGCAGACCGATGTCTCCTTACCGTTTGTTTGATATTGCATGCAGTTTTGAGTTACTTTTTACGAGTTGTCAATTTGACAAAGGAAGCCCGCCAGCCAAATAACTAGCATCCACCATTTTTATTAACTTCAAGGACCTTATTACCAGAGTTCGGAATTAGGTATTGTGATTTATGTACTTGAGCAATTTTTATCTTAATATGGATATTCCAGAGATTTGGTTCATTTTGTGAGTGCTTAGAGTGTGCATCGCTGCTTGGCAGTGATACGGATGTTTCAGAACTTTGTCCCGCTCTGTTATATAGGGTATGGAACCTGCTTATAATATACTGATTGACCCTTGGCCTTAACGAAACGTACCTGTATAAATTTTAAATAGAAAAAAAAGAGTAAATATTGTTATTATTTATGTCTACCTTGCCCTAAAACTTGGTTAAACGTGTTTTTGCTTTTGTCCGCGGAATATTTCTGTTTTATTTGTTAATTAAGGGTGTGGCACAGGTCCCCTATAGATTTGTTTGTGGAATATTATTACCAAGCTGGGCGTTATTGTATGTGACCCGTGTTTATAGTTACTCGGATACTAAAATCACTTGCTGATGTGGTTTTGCATATCTATATTAATATCAACATGAATCACACTACCTAAATCCGAACTCCGCTTATTACCTACTCAATAATGTTATCAAGCAACTTCTTATACACAAATATTTGGTGACTTTCTTACTCTAGACTCGGAAAGTGGTCAGGACCAAGGTTCAATGACCCTTTCTGTGAAATACAAAAAATAAAATTAAGACTTCCTATACTAAAGTAAGGTCAACGGGACGATTTAAAAAAGGTAAACGCACTTTCAGGGGTTCAAAACATTTTTAAAATACGTCCGCTGTAAATAAAAAATAGTAAAGAATAGAAAATTTAACTTGTTATTATTAAAAAAACAGCCAAGTGTGAGTCCTCTCATAGGATTCCGTACATAATCTGTAAATCGTTACGTTTTAGAGCTAGATAGCCGTAAAATATTCGGACAAACAGACAGGCAGACAACAGAGTGACAGCAATAGGGCTCCGTTTGCCCTTTGGGTACGGAACCCTAAAAAAATCCTTTTTGGTACGGAACCCAAAAAATCGAAGTTATATTAGTGGTTCAAGTCCGGAAAAATGAATTAATAAGTTGACTTACTTACCTTTTGACGTTTTTTGCGTAGTGAATTGATTCTTTCAAAATTCCATAATTAAAATCAACAACCACTTACAATAACAGTAAAATCAACAAGAAAAACTAACAGTAACGGTTTAATAATCAGAAAAAACTAAACAAATACATAAACGAAAGAATACGTATCACTTCGAACGCAATCCATACAGGAAAGAACTTGTTCACAAAATTCAAAATGTCGACCTAATGTTGGTAGCTGCGGTACTGACTGCTCACCATGTACCACGACCCACGCAACGACAGCTGTCGTCGATCGACTGACGCCATTATGTCGACCAATTGACGCCATTATTGCGTACGAGAGATAAGAATGGAGATAATTCAGTAAAGGTCCGATTGTGTACCTTTTTTAAATCGTCTTGTTGGCCTTACTTTAATTGAGTCGAATTTGCTCTTGAACAAGTATAGAAGCACAAAAAATATCTTCCGTCTTTCGCAAACAGGGTCATTGAACCTTGGCCTTGGCCATTTACCGAGTCTCTGGTATGAATTTGGGCATATAAACGAAAGTCACCTTATATAAATACAAAGTGCAGTGGTAGCTTGACTCTCAATTAGAAGGCCTGAGTTTGATCCTCGCCAGAGAGAGCACCAACGAGCACATAGAATTTAAGTGCATAATTTTTTATACTTACCATTTGCTGCACCTCTAACATGAAGGACCATATCGAGCTCAAAGGCGCTTGATACAGTGCTCTGTCTCAATCTGTTGATCTACCTAAAGAGGGACAGAGCTGTCAAAGCTCGATATGGTCTATCATGCTGGGTACCCTGAACGGCGAGGGAAAATACTGTGAGGTAAAAACCAAGTGTTTGTGCCAGAATAACGACGATACGCCCTCAGCATTGGAAACCTTTATCCTATATTTTTGAACCCAACAGGTCAGCTAGCATAATGAGCTCGAAATCCGCGCCAGGAATCCTGATGGCTACTGGAGTAATGGGGAAATCCCTCAAAGGCATCCCTGGGGTGTATCTCAGCCGGGACGCTGGCCTGACATGGAAAAGGATCCTGAAGGACTACTATTTCTTCAACTACGGTGACCATGGTGGGGTATTAGTTGCCGTCAAATACTTCAAGTCAACCGGAGAGACAAGGAAGATATTGTATTCTACGAACGAAGGAATCGACTGGAATTCTTATCAGTGAGTGATTCATGCTTTAATGCAGTAGATGGGACAGTTTTTCGATTTGATTTTAGGATTTTTGAATTAAATTCACTTTTACTAGTTTCACTATTCATTTCTACATAAAATATTTCTTCCCCAACCGATTTCGGATATTACATTTTTAAGGGTTATTGACTAGATGCTATGGAATAAATAAACACATCTAGATTTTAGGCAATGGCCAATAACGGCGTAAATAACATACCTAAATACTAATTTACCTAAAATCTAATTGTGTTTGTTTATTCCATAACATCTAGTCAGTATCCCTTAAAAATTGTGTAATATCCGAAACCGGTTGGGGAAGAAATTTTTGATGTACAATTTAATTTAAATCAAGATGTGTTTCGTGTTTCATCAAGTGACGACAATAGCAGGTATAGATTATAGGATTGTTGGGTCCGAATCGTGAAAAAATATGAATAAATAAATAGATATTTAAAATAACTCAATAATTTGATGATTGGTCTTTGAATTTTGTATGGACAAGTGAATTTTTTTGGTATTTTATTTTTCAGTATAATCAGTAAATAGAATATTTATTTATTCAAGCTACCAAGGCTCACTTTGTTAGTAAAAAAAATAAGAATATCTTAGTAAGTAGGTACATACAATAAAACAAAAAATTAAAACTAATTAAATGCTAAAATTGAGAAGGTGGTGTGACGGTCACTTTCATATGGTCTCATGTAACGAGAGCAGTCTACTTACACCTGCTATATTATGCTTCAGCTAAACTTAGCAGCCACACCTACAACTTTTATGTTTTCCTGGTAGCAATTATATTGTTTTCGGTTTGATTTCCGTGCACGTTACTACTTATCGCTTTCTTCTTTGTATTTACACAATTGATTAAAATGCGACTACTGTCCTATTTACTGCATTGTTTGCTGTTATCGCATTATGTCAATTACATTATCTTCGAAAGTATTTCTAGCTACAAATCAATTGTGTACATTCTAGGTTCAACGACGATGACCTACGCATCTACGGTTTAATGACCGAACCTGGTGAAAATACAACCACGTTCACAATGTTCGGGTCAGCTCATGACCTGCATCAGTGGATCATTATCACTGTCGACCTACAAAACGCTTTTGCAAGGAACTGTACGCAAGAGGACTATAAGTTTTGGTCGCCATCTCCGCCTAATTCTTCCGTTTCATGCGTCCTTGGTACTCGAGACACATTCCAAAGGCGTTTTGCCCACACAAACTGTTATAATGGCATCAATTACGATAGGCCAGTGAAAAAAGAAATCTGCGAATGTAGCCGAAGGGATTACGAGTGCGACTTTGGGTTCAAACCCGCCGGCAACGAATGCATTCGTAACAGAAGCATGAAATTCAACCCGTATGCCATCTCTCCCGATTGCGGCCCCGGACGATTCTACAAACGAACCAAAGGGTACAGGAAAATTGACGGGGACGTCTGCACTGTTTCGTCTTACATAGCTTATGCTCCAGATATGATTCCTTGCCCGCTGGAACAGCCAACAGAGTTTATTCTAGTAGCTTTAAGGGACAAAATCGCTCGCATCGACTTAGCTGACAACTCGACAATTTACCCAGTGGAAGGTCAAAATAATATTGTCGCTATTGAGTTTGATATCAAAAACAACTGCATTTATTGGGCCGATATCGACCTGGATAAGATCAGCCGTCAATGCTTTGATGGAACATCACAAGAGATCGTAGTCGATACTGACTTGGTCAGCATTGAAGGTATGGCTTTGGACTGGATTTCTAATGTCCTATTCTTCGTCGACGGAATGAGAAGGAAGATAGAAGCTGTCAGGACTGATTTGACCAGCGAAGGAAGAATGAGAGTAACTATTCTAGACTCCAAAGTCTTGTCCAAACCCCGAGGAATCGCGGTTCATCCTAAAGCTGGGTACCTATTCTGGACCGATTGGGATAGGCTTAATCCGTCTGTATCCAGGTCGAATTTGGACGGTACTAACGTGAAAAAACTGTTCGGAAAGCCGATAGTTCAGTGGCCGAATGGTGTGACTATAGATCAAATGTCCGAGCGTATTTACTGGGTCGACGCTATGGAGGACTACATTGCTAGTGCCGATTTGAACGGTCATTTCTTCAGAAGGATCTTATCGAATGACGATAAAGTCTCCCATCCATTTGCTGTTGCCGTTTTGAAAGATAAAATGTACTGGGACGATTGGAAAGCCAAATCTATCTTCATTGCGGACAAGGATACTGGTGCTAATATTATCACAATAAACGATTCGTTTTCTGGTCTCATGGAGTTGAAGGTGTACGCCCACTTTGTTCAGCACGGCAGTAACGCGTGTTCGTACAAGAATACCAGCTGTGATACTATATGTTTGGGCAGCCCCTGGAACGGGTTTAGTTGTCTTTGCCCCGATGGGTTTACGAAGTCATCGAATGGGAAATGTATGTGTCCGAACGGAATGGAACCTGCGGCCAATATGACATGTCCAAAGAAAGCTGGCACTACGTGCGATGCGGTAAGTGTTAATAGTCTGTTTTTTTTTAGTAAAGTAAAAGCAAAGGATTTTGCTGTTTATCAGTTAATTAATCTGAGTCAGTTAATTGTTGCCATATTCCATTTAATCCTAACCCCTGACACCTATTCATACCTTAATAATAATCAATAAATTCTTTAATTAAAATAAAAAGGGTGCTACTAACCTAATAAAATAATTAATATTTTAACGCGTCTATGTGTAGTGTATTGTTTACTTCTGCGTCTTTACCATAAAATAAATGAATTTATTAAATTCCAGACCCAATTTACGTGCAAGAACGGCATGTGCATATCATCCACCTGGCGATGCGACGGCAACAACGACTGCGGCGACCAATCGGACGAGATCGGCTGTCCAGTCTGTGCGCCGCCTATGATGTCGTGTGACTCTGACACTAGGTGCTATCTGCCGCATTGGAGATGCGACGGGGACGCGGATTGTATCGATTTGAGCGACGAGAAAGGTACCTTTGACCTATTTATATGTTTCGTCATGCCTAAAGCAAATAATGCGGTGACCAGTCGGACAAGATCTGCTGTCCGGTTTCCGCGCCGCGGATGATGTCGTGTGACGCCGATACGAGGTGCTATCTGCCGCATTGGAGATGCAATGCGGACGCGGATTGTATCAATTTGAGCGACGAGAAAGATAGTTTTGACTTTTTCTTCTGTTATATCATGCCAAAAACAAACAACGCGGGGTCCAGTCGAACGAGATCGGCTGTCCAGTCTGTGCGCCACCTATGGTGTCGTGTGACTCTGACACTAGGTGCTATCTGCCGCATTGAAGGTGCGATGGGGATGTGGATTGTATCGATTTGAGCGACGAGAAAGGTACCTCTCATCTATTTATATGTTAAGTTATGACAAAAACAAATAATGCGGTGACCAGTTGAACGAGATCGACTGTCCAGTCTGTGCGCCGCCTATGATGTCGTGTCACCCTGACACTAGGTGCTATCTGCCGTATTAGAGGATTTGGAGGTGCGATGGGGACGCGGATTATATCGATTTGAGCGACGAGAAAGGTCCGAACTTTTTTACCACTATGTCATTCCAAAAGCAAAGAACGATTGCGGCGACCGGCGATCGGATGCCGAGTCTGCGCGCCGGCCACTGCTGATTTGTGATTCGAGATAAAATATATATTTTATTATTCGCGTTAAGCAATACATGGACGTACAACAAAAGTCGGACGGAGCTTCGCTAACCCAAAACTACCATAGTAAGTCTACTCGCTTTTACGCATGAGCCCGGCACGCAAACTTCACATCATAGTAAGCTTTCGAGCCATCGTAAGTCCTTGCAGTGCTTCAGTAGCTGCTTAGCAGTGACTGTCCGTTTTTAGGGTTCCGTACCTCAAAAGGAAAAAAAGCGGAACCCTCATAGTATCACTTATTTGTTGTCAGTCTCTCTGTCAAGACCCTTTATCTCGGGAACGCGTGCCAGTTTAGCATAGCACACCATATCGAGCTCGACAGCGCTTGATACAGCGCTCTGTCTCACTCTGATGATCTACCTAAAAAGGGACGGACAGTGGTATATCGAGCTGTCAAAGCTCGATATGGTCAATCATGATATCGAGTTGAAATTAAAATCATAAACTCAGGTCTACAGTCCCTTGAAGCTGTGAAAAAATATGTTAACGTAAAAAAAAGATACGGCCGTTTATGCAGCAAAAAACGTATACTATTTCGACGCTCTCAAGGGAATCAAAATTCATTGGGTATTTCCCGTTGACCTAGAACTATGAAATTTGGCAAGTAATACCGTCTTATACTACAAGTATAGGGAAAAATCTGAAAACTATGTAAGGTGACTTTAATTTATGCAGCCAAATTCTTACAAAGGTTTGATGACCCTTTTTGTGAAATTCGTAAATTATTCTTTTCGTGTTCCTTACAAACGCAAACCCAGCCTCGAGTCAACTACTATGGGACGTCAACATTTTATTTTGCGAAATTAGCAAAAAGTGTTATCGATCCGTGTTACTGATCACTTACCAAACCTCCAGTATGAGTTTAGCTGTTCAAATTAAAGTCACCTTATAATTGTAATTAAATCATAAAAAACTAAATTAATTTAATTTCATAAAATATTTATAATATGTACCTACAAATGTGTACGCAACCCTCGGTGGGCGACTCCGACTCGCAGTTGTCCGGTTTTTTGTACGTCCTTGTTTCTAAACACATGAAAATATCTCTTTCTAGATTGCGGTCCAATCAACTGCACGGAGACCCAGTTCCAGTGCGGTACCGGCACTTGCATCGACAAGAAATGGCTCTGCGACGGAGATAACGACTGCAAAGATGGCTCCGATGAGAGAAATTGCACTGTAAGTTTGTCGCAGTGTGCCGTAATAGTACATTACGATACGTGTGACCTAAGTTGCCTATTATATATATATTTATTATATAATAGGCAACTTAGGACAAGTATCGTATACTATTTTATAGCACATGTGACATAAACCTCGCTACGCTCGGGCGCTAACACGCCGTGCAATAATGGTCACTTAGGTCACGGCAAAGCGTGCGTAAAGTGCGGGTTTAGGTCACAGTGTGCTATAAAGATACTTAGAGTTACCCGGAAATACTCCCAAATGACATACGGACAAGAAAGTTACAATTTACCTACCTAATAAAATAATTGTGAAAGTAGGTAGGTAATAAAAAAAATACTTTCATAATCTTTCCAGATATGAACACATTTATTAACAAAAATAAAGAAAACAGAATTAATGTTTAGGGTGGGACGATACAGAAGTAATGTCGTGAGGAAAAGGAAAATTGTTCGTGACACAACGGAATATTCCATGTGACGAAACTGAATTTTAACGTTATTTTTCAAACGTCCAATAAGGAACGAATTTAATTTTAAATACAAAATATATATTAATCGTCCACCTTAAGTAACAATTTTGTAATTATTATGTTTATACTATCATGCAAACATTTTGCCGCAAAGATCCGTGTGAGTTCTTTCTGAATCGGTTATATTAAATTAAATTTATTTTCTTTTCTTTTTTATTACTAAAGTACTTAGTTATATTATAAAATTAAATGTGGATTAAAAATACGACACTAAATTAAAATTTCAAAAGTATATGAATATCCACATACTTTAAATTACTAATGAATAGAATTTTATTTGTTACTCCACCAAAATTTAGGATTAATTTTGTAAAACTAAGAATATAAATTGTACGAGTATATAGTAATAAATAATAAACTATATGTTCAGGGAAATAAAACGCAATGCTACAGAAGATTCAACTAAAAAACCTGGTGTAAATAGACAGATTTTATTTAAAACCAGATTAAAACTACATACCATCTGCTGATCGTACTGAACGACTTCCTGAAGTTGACTAGGTGTGCACTGACATCATTTTGGGTCAAGAAACCCGTTAGAAGTATGTTATTTAAGAGTGCAGATTTATGTTTAACTATATTAAATATGTTTGACCTAGATAACGCTCGCTGGCGCCGGCCACGGATGCAGGGTAGCGCCCCTAATATTTTGCCACTCTATAATCTGATCAAATTTGAAACTTGTATCTACATATTACCGTTTTTAAGATAAAGGTAAAACAATACGGTAAAAACATTTTTTTTTTGGGTATTATTTGCTATGGTAGTGGCCATACTTACAAGTATTCTGTGAAAATTTCAACCGGCTATCCAATACGGCTAAAGCTGTAGACCCGGACAGACAGACAGACTGTGGATGCTTAGTAATAGGTTCCCGTTCGGCATCCTTTTGGGTACGGAACTCTAAAAGTTGTGGAATTGTATTCTCAAAGTTGTGGAATTGTATTCTCTGGTCACACATATGTAAGTGTTTAAATTCATAAAATAAGAACGCGAGATATTAATAATTTTGAAATTTTTCAAAATGGCCGCTACACAATCCAAGATGGTCGACGATATTGTTGTTTGGTTCTTATAAAAAAATTAAAGCAATTGACTAGCACGTGGAAATTTTTTGGTGCTTTTGTCCGATGAATCCATATTTTCCTGATAAAGCTGCCCTACTAATTCTATGACAGCCTAAACGCTCACTTTAATTTCAGCTTTTATTCTGTAGTTGCAAGACTTACAGACTTTTGGAAATGTCTTTATTTATTATTTGCTTATAATTTGTGAAATCAGCAAACGTGTTATCGAGCCGTGATACTCGACAACACGTTTGCTGATTTCTCCAGTATGAATTTGACTGCTTAAATGAATGTCATCTTATATAATACCTATTACATTTGTATTTTTCACTCGTAGCTATCAGCAAAACGGCCCGACACGATCGACTCGTGCTCTGTGAACGGTTTCGCTTGCAGCAACGACACTAGCGCCATCTGTATACCTAACTCGTGGGTGTGCGACGGAGAGAGCGATTGCCCCACCGGCGAGGATGAAAGAGACGACAGATGCAAGGAGATGAAGACTTGTGCGCCCTACATGTTTAGGTGTTCCAATGGGAAGTGCATCTTTAAGTCATGGGTTAGTTTTTTTTAAAGGTTTATATCTAAAAAAGCTGTGATTAATTGATTATATTACATAATAACTAATAATATCATAAAAATATTATTGACTTTTAGTATTTATATTATATAAGGAAACACATAATCAAAAGTAGTTCTCTGAGATATATTTCGACCACTTGATGTGGTCGGCTTCAGTTACGTACATAGAATTAAATAATATTTAGGTACAATAATAAAATATAAAAAGATAAAATTAACGATTTGTTGTTATAAATGGTAATGAATAAATTTTGATTTTGATGACGATGACAGCTCGTCAGTTATATAGACAGATTATAAAAAAAGTATTCGCAGTCTGTAGTATTTGATGATTGATAAACTCACCCAAACAAAAACACAAACTCACTCAGCAGATCCTGAATAAAGCATTAAAGAAAAATTACATTTAACAGGTAATATTGACAAACCCTTCCTAAATGTGCAATGAAATCGCTAACCGAACTCTTTGCAGGTCTGTGACGGCGAAAACGACTGCCTCGACGAGGATTCGTCGGATGAGAAGAATTGCACAAGTATCGGCCACTCGAAGATCTTACCGCGCCCCGCGGAGAAACCGGTCGAGTTTCCATCCAACGCGTCGTGCTTGGACTGGATGTTCAAGTGTGATAATGCCAAGTGCTTGCCGTATTGGTGGCGGTGTGACGGGATTAATGATTGTGGGGGTAAGTAGTTTTATTTAAGTAAGCCTTGCTTTTATTGTACTTTTGTGTATGTGAATGATTTGATTTGAGTTGGGTTTAGGTTTCAAATAAATTGAGGCTTAGACCCGATTTCACCATACTCTGTTAGTTAGTTGACACCCCTGTTATATCATTTAACAGACTGTTAAAGTTCGTGAGTGTCCCACTATGCTATAATTTCCTTAATGAGTTGTTAAACTTAATGACTGCTCTAGGGGTTCGTTAGATTGGTAACAGACGATTAGCTTACTGTCACACAGCACAGCTGTTCGGATCGGCCATGTTTGCTATTGTTTACATTGTTGTCATGGCTGCCGGTAACTGACCTATCTCGAAGACTCAAAATTTTTGACCTTTGAACCAGCAAAACGAAATGTAAACCGATCTCTATTGAATTCAACAGAATAAACGGCATTTCAAATAAGACGCCTTACCAAACACGAAACTTATAAATACGACTAGTGAAAAAAGTGCTCGTGTGCGCAATAATGACAAAACAAATAATTACCTTTTGTTTTGGTTGGCTTAGAATATGAGTGAATGATTTTTGAGTCATTCGCTTAATGTTTGATTTACTAATGGCTTGTTACATTTTCGACATGGGACATACAAAATTAACAGATATGTTAGTGTCCCTGTTAATTTTAATCCCTCATTAGGTGATCTCTGATTTATGAAATAACTAACAGGATATGGTGAAATCAGGTCTTAATCAGAAAAATCTCATTATCTGATCATCTCTCATGTGACGATGTAATAAATTTATTCGAGAGATTATCTCTGTGTGTCTCCTTCATAGATAACCATTATGTTTGTAGATAACTCTGACGAGAGAGGATGCGGCAGCATATTCGAGACGACACCCAAACCAGAAAGCGAAGCCGCCAAGCTGAAGTGTAGCAAGAATCAGTTTACTTGCTCGCCAGGTCAGTAGTGTTTGAACTGCGGCTGTGTGATGTTTGATTAATCGGTTTTTATGGGTAATTTCTTCTTTCTGTTTTCCCGTGAGCTTAAATAACGGTTTCTTATGGCAACCGTGTAAATTGCATAAGTCAGTTTGAAGGAAAAACAGTATCTTTTTTCCGACTTTCAGTACTTATATAATTGTATACAGAGTGCGCAGAGTTAATAGGTACTGGAAGATTCTAGACACAATTGATTTTCAATTGTCTAAAAAGTTGGGCTTTTCTTGGTACTCTTTGCTCTACATAACATACAATAATATTTTTATAAAATTTCGTAATATGTTAACGTTTGTAGTTCGAGTAGACATCAGTTATGATGTGTAGTTGTTTGTAGCTTGAGTAGACGTCATTTTAATTATGTAGACCATATACTCAGGTACTCTGGCACATGGGCTTACTAGGAAGATCGGCTACACTATCCATCAATCAGTCAGATATCATTTGTAATGTGTAGTTGTTTATAGTTTACTTTATATGTGTAATTGTTTGTAGTTTGAGTAGACGTCATTTGTAATGTGTAGTTGTTCGTTTGAGTAGACATCATTTGTAATGTGTAGTTGTTTATAGTTTACTTTATATGTGTAATTGTTTGTAGTTTGAGTAGACGTCATTTGTAATGTGTAGTTGTTCGTTTGAGTAGACATCATTTGTAATGTGTAGTTGTTTTTAGCTTGAGTAGACGTCATTTGTAATGTGTAGTTAGAGTTTAAGTAGATGCCGTTTGTAAACTAGTAGAAGAACAACAAATAAGGCGCAGATTTTCATTTTTATTACTATACAAATATACCTCGCGTTACGTTAAAATTGCGATAGATTACAGTGGAGGGAATGTCTATGAGCTCTATTTTTACGTGACGCGAGTATCATTACTTTATGTTTTCTATAAATCAAGAAGCGTTTGTAATATCTACTCGTTCATGAAATTATTTCTAAATGTCATTAAAAACTGAAATAATATATTGTCTATCTAATTTCTTGTTAATACAAACCTACACAAATCCGACAGCTTAAGACTCGGCAATCAATCAATGGATTTAGATGAACATTTTGCAGCTGAGTCCTTTACTTCAGTTTGAGGGTAAAATCTAAATTTCTTCAATAGCTATACATCGCGGATGGCTTAAAGGTTAATTTTTATTTTCTGATTAACAACATAATCGCATGGTCATTGTTTAAATATTGTGTACGTGTCTAATATAGTTGGGTTGTCATTGAAATAACACTGGGATTTACATCAGTAGTACCATGTAAATAATGCGCGTAGGAATTTTCGCCACTCTTCGCCAAAGACTCCGGACGCTTTCTATGCGATCCATGATAGATAGTGCACGTCCGGTCGGTTATAGACAACCAAAATGACACTCTTCATTCCTTCTGGTAGTGATTTTTTGCACTTAATCAATTTTTTTTTGATCTTGGCGCAAAATGCTTATCTTTTTATTGTTTTCCTTACTTTTAATAAAAAAGTATGCAATAGATGCATTTTATGTATTTGCGGAATTTTCTTAGTATTAATTGTGTTATTACAAGAAAATTTTGTCATCTTATGCCTTAGGCCTTGTTCAGATACACCTTAAAGCGCGTAAGCACTCGCGCGTAGTCGAAGCACTAGGCCCCAATACATCGCATGTGTACTTCGAATACGCACGAAGTCTCGCGTGTGTAAATCGCGACATGTAGACAAAGCCTAAAATTTTGATTGCATGTAACATTAACAAACTTTAAAATGTAATGCATAATACGACATCATTTTCTTGTGAAGATATAATTATTAATAAGCAATTTTCGCGATTACACATAAAACGCATTAATTGCATACTTTTTATACTAAAGTATGGAAAACAATGTTATGATGTGCATTTTGTACAAAAATCCTCTGTTATCCACCTTAAGGGCTCTTACAATTTATGATTCGGTTATTTTTCGAGACTACAAACACTGGCGAAGTTTTCTATGCGCATTTTATCTTACTTATAATCTAAATCCATTTGTGTTATTGTATTTTGGGTCCAGTATACTGAGTGCAAATAGACTGCTGGCATTGTCTGAAACCACATATTAAATTATACAAAGTGAAAAAAAAAAACGACAAACGAAAAAGACATACAAGTCTGATTTATTACGCCGAAAAATGACCCCATGGAAACTGTGCCGGGCACATGTTTAGCATGGCATCAGCTCCTATAGCGTTCACTGTCACCGTGGGTCGGCCAGTCACGGCTGACCCAGTGTCGAATGACACGAAGTACGATCGAATCATGAGCCTCTTGAGTGTCTGGTGCCATTTTCGAATTTCTTAGAAACGCGTTTTCTATATGTTTTTGTTCACTGGTTGCCTCTCAGTACCAAATGATTTTTGCATTTTGTCATTAGACGTTTTAGGAGTCGGGCACTTGGTAAGTTGTCACGTTGCTGTGAAAAACGCAAAATAAAATTTAGACTTCCCTAGATGTAGTTTTACGCTAAAAGCAGCAGTCTAATTGCACCCAGTATTCTATGTGTTAGGTCACAGATATAGATCTAAAGATGTCGCGAGTGCATCGAACTCTATGAAAACCAAGCGTGTCACATTTTACTATGAAAACGGTTTGAATCTTAAAAGGAATTGTAAGACTTAAGACATAATACATAAGATTCAAAGTTGCAAGAGTCAATATCTGTAAAGGAAGAACATTGCTCTCCCTTTTGGTACGCGATTGGGCACGTGAAGTACATACATCCGCGGCATCTATTTAGATCTGTATCTGTGGTTAATGTGATATTCAGTTAACAAATACCCACACACAGGCGTTTGCATCCCTCTAACGTGGGTGTGCGACATGGCAGCGGACTGCAACGGAGGCGAAGACGAGCAAGGTTGCTCTCGAGGCGGTGGACCCTCGTACGCGTGCGCGGCCGACGAGACTCCTTGCGGTGACGGTAGAGGCTGCGTGCCCGACAAGCAGCTGTGCGACGGGACTCCGCAGTGCATGGACCATAGCGACGAAGCGCACTGCACAACCATTGTAAGTTCTGTTACGTTTTGAAGTGTATTTCTTTGTCCATCCATCCATCAGCCTGTTTCGTCCACTACTGGACGCAAGAAATGCCCATACTCACACACGCTGGGCAGGCGGGTTGGTGAGCGCGGTGCCGAACCCCTTGCACCAGTGACGCCGCTGCCCGTCACCAGTCTGTTTTATATAAGGCCCGGCAATTGGGGATGAATATACCGCCATCCATCGATCGGTTCCAGGCAATGGTGGGCCGCCTGGTTTTGCCTGAGAGCTGTTCTCTTACTCTTCCCCGAATAACTTCGGGAGGATTTGCGAGTAAGATGGTGGTACCACCACAGTCGAGCCCGGCACCAGCTCGATCACCTGTTTGTTTTTCTTTATTTGCATCTCGTTTAGGGGATGTTCAGAAATGTACGTCATTTTATGGAACAACTTTTTTGAAGGATAATTTGATTTGTTTTCATAGTTTATTACGCTTTTGTAACACTGTATGTAACACTTACGCCTGTCTCCCAGAGGGGTAAGCAGAGGCTACAAATTTCCATCTGCTACGATCCTCACACCTCTCCACACGCATTCCGTGAAAATTTCAGCTTTCTGCCTATTACGGTTAAAGCTGTAGACCTCTATGACTGACGGACAGACAGACAGCAGAAGCTTAGTAATAGGGTCCCGTTGTCGCAAACAGCACAAATTTTGCGATTTATCTTTCTTTAGCTTGAATTTGACTTCCTTTAAATGAAATATGATTAGTACGTATATGTAGATAAAGTATAGATATGTGAAGCTTATGTGTGTGGAACAAAACGATTTCTTATTTCTTTCTTATCACAGCATCATCACCTTCAAAAGATGATGCTGATGGCGGGACTTCTGTGTCCCTAGAGTGTCCTCCGAACCACCCCTTTCTCGACACCCCTGACCTCCAATTCTTTCTTGAAACTTCTTTCATAGGAGTTTCATACAAACTCAAAAATCTTAGTCTAAGACTTACCAGGACGTCCTCTATACGTTACCCAAGAGAAGAATCCATCGCTGTCATCTTCTCGTTCTGATTCTGCTTTCTTAGCACAGGTTCAACGTGAAATTCTCACAACACAAAAATTCAAGTTCTTGACCGGTAGCCATTCTGATTTCTTTCTAACCAGTGCTGCCACCTGTCCGCTATACTAGATAGTTTCTTAATGTCTATGCTCATGACGTTTCCGTAGTTAAAATTTCATCGTAAAAAATCGCAATTCGCGACACCCGTATGGTACCCGAACCAAAAATGTAACATCTCCAATGTTTTGCTCTAGATATACCCCCTCTGTCCACAGAGCCACAAGCCGACGACGGACTGTCCGTCAGACTACTTCCTCTGCGACGACGGCACCCTCTGCGTGTCGCAGATGCGCGTGTGTAACGGAAAGCAGGACTGCTACGATGGCTCCGACGAACTGAACTGTTCCAACGTCGATACTAGCTCTAAGAGGATTTATCAGGTTATTATGACGCCATATATGTATAAGGTGACTCTTTTTTATAGCCAAGTTTATATTGGAGACTCGGTAAGTGGTCAGGACAAATGTTCAATGATTATGTTTCCGAAATACGAGAAATATTTTCGCATGTCACCTATTCGGAAAACGACAATAGGCTTGTACACAGGATAAACAAAATATTATTCTATTTAGTCCGTCATTTAGATTATCAAAAAATATTGGACACGTATTTTTTCTTTTGTGAATCAAACAAAAAATGACAGAGATAAAGCGCGTCAAAGTTTGGGAGTGGGGGAAAATGACGTCACTTCTAAGTAAAATTGTACCCAGATGTGACGTCATGCAGAACTTCAGCGGCCTATATCTTCATCATTATTTGTTTAATTGAAAAAACAAAAAAATACGTGTCCAATGTTTTCTGATAATCTAACGTGACGGACTAATGAAATTTTTTTAGTCATCATGCCTATTACTCGTACCTTTAGAGGATAGCGGGGTCCAAATTCAAGTTTGTCCCTATGGGAGTTTGAGCTCTCTCTTTCTCTTTGTATAATAATACTAAACCTTTGCTGATTAGTATGTGAAGTTAACCAAAGCGGTCGAACGCTTAGGTTCTAGCGGCTTTTTTCTCACACGTTGTGATGAAAAATTGTATCACTCGGAGCCAAAATATTTTATTCTAGGGCGGCTTATATTCTACTTTAGAATCCTTCCCTTCTATGCTATAATGCTAAACGGTGAAGGAAAAAATGTAAGGTAAGGGTATGTTTACCTTAGAGTCAAGTATTTGTGCCCGAAGCGAGGCGATAAAGCTCGATATCACGATAAAATCGTCAGTAAAAAGAGCGTGTTACGATTCTATATGATTTATTATAGCGAAAAATCGCTTTGGATAATCTAAATAATGTTTACACCATACCTGTACACCGAATTTTTGTAACTACTTGATACACCAGCCTGTTATGCACATACTGAACGCTCACGAGGTCGTTGTGATTTCACGCCTAGTTCTTAGGAAACAAATGGCGCTGTCGTCATATATGTGTTGCTTCAGACTGATAAAAAATCACAGTTCTCATTAACTGAGATTATATGATTTATGGCGGCTGGATGAGGAGGCAGTGGACGAACACAGTCTGATGGATGGATGGATAACGATTTATAGCGAAATCCATTGCTTTGGATACTCTAAATATTCGACCTCGGTGGTGCACTGGTTAGTGCATTCGCCGTGTAAGCAAGAGGTTGCAGGTTCGAATCCTGGCCCCAGGTATTTTTTCAAAATATTTTCCTCCCTTGTATTTTGTATATTTTCGAGTTTGTTATGGACTCTGAATAATGTGTAACGAGTGTTTACTGCGGGCGTATTACGTATCTTTGAATCGGTTGCTAACTATGGTTGCTATTCACCAAAAACAGATAAAAAATGAACTTCCAAAATAACCTTCAATGGGTATTGAACTATTTACGAATTGTGACGTCATTTCAAGTGCGAACGTATCCTTAGATAAGCGGATGTGTATGTTTTCGACTATCGTTTTACGATACAAAATCAGAGGGCTGGTCTAAGCCAGAGACTCGGAACACCTCTAACACCTGCTCGGGGATATATCTTGTACCGATGTATGTCTCATACTTTCATCAAACGTTTCCCAGTTCCTCTCTCTCGGCGTGGACCAGTCGTCGATCAACTCCACGAGTTTCCTGACCTCCTGCTGGATGGCGCAACCGAAGATGATTCTGTACAGCTTCCTTCCTTCCATCTCCAAAGTGAGCGACCGTGTCTGGAAGAATATGACGTGGACCAATGACAGTATCTATAGGTAAAGCTGTCTTTAAGGTAGCATTTGTTCGCTGCAGTCGGTTCGTTTGAAGTTAATATGAGGCGACGAGAGCCAGAGTGGCCTATCTTTTCCAGACACAATTAATAATCAATTGTGTCTGGAAAAGATAGGCCACTCTGGCTCTGGTCGCCTCATATTAAGTAATACAAAAAAAAACGGCCAAGTTCGAAGGGTTCCGTAACATTATCTATGAAAACGGCAAAAAAATCATGTTTGTTGTATGGGAGTCCGACTCGTGTGTGTAAATTGCTTTAGCGTGCCTAAGCTCGGGAGCGCTCAGTTTCGGTACGCTACGTGTAGAAACGCACACAAGCGCGTGTCTATACGCATTACAACTACAAGTATGGCTCGCCCGCACTCGAGAGATGCAACTACTGATATAAAGTAGTTAAAAATGTGTCTGTACAAATATTTTTGCGTTTTAAATGAATGGATTGATGAGGTCCGCGGAATACGAAACCTTACTTTTTGAAGCAAAACGGCTGAGTCTATGTACAGATAGCGCGCGAGTTCATGTCCATTGGGGCCAGAGGCGATGCGCGGGGGCAGCTTGCCCCGCCTTCCCCCATCTCGCCGCATTATTCTACAGTGGAGTGTTGTCCTCGATGGTTGTGACGCGCGCTTATTTTAGCAACATCACGAAATTCTTGGGTTACTTTTGAAAACCTGTACGGCACGGTTTTCCTTATTCTAGTTCTGCGTAGCTAGCACGTGCCAGGGATACAGCGTCTGTCTATCCCACTTGTGCTATCACGCATACCGCGTTTGTCAATGGTCGATAGGGCAAGTATGACAGAAAGACGCTGTATCGACGGCGCGTGGTGGGCCCCCTTAACGTCTTGTTTTCCTCTACTACCTGGCTTCTTTTCTATGGTTAAACATTCCCGTAACCTTTTTCAAAACGGAACATGCAGTCGATTGAGGTATTATCAACCACCATCAGCCTAACTGACACTAGCTGAAGTGATTTATCAGTTAGTTAGGTCCTTGTCTAGCTGTTCAGGGTTTGCTGGACGTATTTGGAGTAATCAGTGAGTACACTAGAGTACATCTTTTGCACGTCAAAATTAATCCCAAAAAACAAAAGAATATACTAAAAAATATTAAAAAATAAATAAACACCGGAGACCCAGTTTAAGCAGCGAAGGGAAGCTTTTCTCAAACATGGTCGGTAAAGGTCGCTTTTCTTTTGAGCCTCTTTTTTGTCCTAGGGAAAAAATAAGTGTATGAAAATCCTTTTTTCCCCCAGGGAATTGAATATATGAAAATTTTTACCCGCTATGACAAACTTGTAAAAAGGGAGGCCAAAAGAAAAAGGTACATACAGCCAATCGTTCGTTTTTAAACAAAGATAAAAAAAATGTCATAGAGTTAAGTTTTCTTTAAATTCAAATTAAAATTTAATAAGTTTATTTGTAAAATGGATACATATTGGTGTCGATTCGTTGTGACACGACTTTACTTATTTGACAGGACTAAACTTAATTTAAGCAGTCTGTCTTTTTCTTTCCGTATCGAAAAGACAAGGACAGGACGCCTAAAATAAGGTTAGTCCTGTCAAATAAGTTAAGTCGTGTTGCACCTAATCGACACCATAGATAGTATACTTTTTACATGTCATGTTTATAATTTTATTGTAATTTATAATATCTACAATTAAAGACAGACAATTTAAAAAGTTTCTAAAAGGCAGCAAACCGTGTTTATGTTCCATTAAATTACTTGTACTTATGCAAACTTATTTTTATAGCCTCACATTCACATTGTTTGAGAAAAGCACTATCTGCATTGTCTGACTCGTATTATAGCAGATCTGTCAAGCAATATCCTTCTTTCCGGCCTTCGGATATAATGTAGTATCATGTATTGTATAAGTAAAGT
This sequence comes from Ypsolopha scabrella, assembly GCA_910592155.1. Classification (NCBI taxonomy): domain Eukaryota; kingdom Metazoa; phylum Arthropoda; class Insecta; order Lepidoptera; family Ypsolophidae; genus Ypsolopha; species Ypsolopha scabrella. The sequence goes on from OU342976.1 coordinate 23,790,912, forward strand.
TCTGTTCCGTTTTCAAGAACCCCTTATTTTGTTAATTTAATAAGTTTTCTGTCTCATGTTACAGGTTCACAAACCTGGAGCCGTTCACGAACTACAACGTGACGTTCTACATCCGCGACAGTACCTCCAACAAGACTTACGCGTCCATGAAGTACGTCAACACGACCACGGGCGAAGGAGGTAACATTATCATTACTTTCTCACAGTAATTTGGGCAAGTGCGAGTCGGACTCGCACACAAAGGGTTCCGTACCGCCACATATTACGGGTGCTGAACCCTAAAAACATTATAGTACGTAACAAATGACCGCCTTTAAGATCTTAGCGCCATCTATCATCTTACTAATGAACCTCGGTGCAAAAAGGTTGACAAGCTAATCCTAGCGCTATCTATTACCTCGGTAAAGCCTGTCAAACATATCATCTGAGATGGCGCTATATTTGTACCTTAGGTTTAATTTTTTTTATTTGTCCTGATAGAGGCCATAGTAGCACGTGTTCTGTGAAAATTTCAATTTTCTTTCTATAACGGTTCAAGCTGTAGACCCCTGTGACAGACGGACAGACAGACAGCGGAGGCTAAGTAATAGGGTCCCGTTTGACACCCTTCGGGTATGGAAACCTAAAAAGTAGCGGTAGGTTGTGCCGACTGAGCGGGGTATGTATACTTACCACTTGCCTACAATAAAGGAAAGCACTCTGTGGGGTAAACAGAAAAATAGCGCGTAATTGTACCCAAAGTACGCCGATAAGGTTCACCCACTATCACGTTCGGACGTGAAGAAACTTTAAGGTTGTCGGTGAAAGGAGGATTTACAAGTTGACTGTTGCAGTTAAATGATGTGTTTTATGTTATGTTCACTCCAACTCTAAAGCAGATACCTTATTATCTAACTTAAACATCTATCGCTATCAAAGTTATCGTGATTTTATTTATTTATTAGCCACTGTAGATTACAAACAAAAATTAAGACATTATTATTTTCAAATAAAATCCCATTGCTGAGAAAAGGTCTCCCCCATCCTGCTCCGTTCTTGCCTACCTAACGTTAATCTGCGACACCATTCAGTTACATCTCTGGTCCATCTGTTGTCTTTCTGTCTTATCACATGCCCTGCCTATTCCCATTTAAACTTTTTGGCTTTGCGTATTACATCTAATAAGCCTTCTTTCCAAATTCTACGTTAGATACTTTATCCAGCAATATTTTACCGAGCATGCTTCTCTCAATTTTTCTCCGGGTTACTTTAAGTTATTGTGATTGGCTGAGGTAGTTTATAGCCACTCACGATAATCTTAAAAGAAATAGCGATTGGTGTGTCATCAAAGATTACATGATGGTGTCGATTCGATGTAATACGATACGACTTTACAAAACTAAACTTAATTTAAGCATTCTTTTTCTTCCGACAAGACAAGACAGGACGCCTAAAATAAGGTTAGGCCTGTCGAAGAAGTCGTGTTACACCGAATCAACACCATTAAGGCCCTAGGCCTCAGTCAAACTACTGTAATGTGAAGAAAAATGCTTTGTACGTGGGACGCACTATAAGTTTCCGGAATGAATATGAAAAAATACTATTAAAGGTACAAAATTAATTTATTGTTTTTCAAAATAATCTCCCTTGGCGTCTATGCACTTTTTCATTCGATCAAACCAGTTTTGAAAACTTTTGTGCCACTCCCCTGTGGTGACCTCTGAAACGTGTTTTTCATACTCCTCGACAGCCTCTTCTGGTGATGAAAATCGTTGACCGCGTAATTGGTTCTTAATTTTTGGGAACAGAAAAAAGTCACAAGGTGCCAGGTCGGGACTGTATGCAGGATGACTCATGAGTTCTACATTTTTCGTCTTCAAAAAGTCGTTTGTCTGTCTGGCCGTGTGAGAACTAGCATTGTCGTGGTGCAGGATGATACGGCGTTTACGGTTATTTTTACGGAGTTCGTCAATAACTTCCGGCAAACAAATGGTCGTGTACCAGTCACTATTCACGGTACGACGATTCTCTAAAGCAACAGTAGCCACGTGTCCAGTTTTATGAAAAAAAGAAGCAATCATCCGCTTAGATGCACTTTTCGCGCGCCACTTTGGTTGGTTTCGGCTCATCTTGAAAGACCCATACGCTCGATTGCTGCTTTGTTTTGGGATCGGAGCAATAAATCCATGTTTCGTCACCTGTTACTATGTCCCACACCAAATTTGACGCACCTTCGTTGAATCTGGTAAGCATGGCACTGCACCAAGTGACGCGGTCCGTTTTTTGAGCCTCGGTCAAGTTGTGTGGGATCCACCGCGAGCACAGCTTTCTCACACCCAAATGTTTGTGTAGGATTGATTGTATTTGACTCATGCCTATTTCTAAAGATGCGCGAATTTTATGGTAGGTCACATGCCTGTCTGTTTCAATCATACGGCGCACAGCATCGATGTTTTTGTTGGTCACAGTGGTGGACGGCCGACCATCGCGAGATTCGTCACTGAGATTGATACGACCACGCTTGAATTCTGCAAACCAGCTATAAACAGTTGTCTTGCATGGTGCTTCATTGCCAAAAGCTGTTTCAAGCCGAGCGATGCTCTGTTGAGCTGTCAAATTACACTTAAAATCGTAGAAAATCATACTACGAAAATTTTCCCGAGTTAAATCCATGTTGATGCAGACACACAATTTTTTAAATGGCGCCACAAGGTAAAAACAAAAGACAGTCAGATGAAACAAACTGCATTCTACAGCCAAAGAGTTCTATTTTCAAATGTTGCAATAAATTTTTAAATATTGTTTATGTAAGTGGCCAGTTCCGGAAACTTTTAGTGTTACCTATGTAACAATCAATGCTTTTCTTTTCAGTCCCCTCACCGCCGCTAAAGATCACCGTTCGTCAGCTAACGGGCCGCAGAATCAACGTCATCTGGGACCCTCCGGCCGAACCTAAGGGGGTGATCAGACACTACACACTGAACTACGCGCCTCCCCTACCGCCCATTGAGAAACAGACGACGAAGACCAACGTCACCATCGATGGATGGTTCATCCCTGCCACTAATTACTCGTTCTGGGTGAGTTTTTGAGTCATTAAGAACTTTTTGTTGGTTGATTCAATATTTTTTTGTATTTAATGACACGTGTAATTTGATACTTAATACATGTAGCCGTCTTTGTGGTCTATAGTTCAACTGTCTCGACTACTAATCGGTGGTCGCGGATTGAAATCCAGTAGCGGCACATTTGGCTTAATAATCGTCAGTGAAGTACGAGCGTTGAGGTTATGTTATCTCTTACTTATAACGTTTTTTTCGTTAGTTGCCTTAAAGCTAATACTGTAACGTTATGTTTTATAAAACACTCGTACTTATCCACATATAGTTACTAGCCTATGCTCGCGGCTTCGCCCGCGTTTATTCAATCTTTGCACCGTTTTCGGCTTGGGCGGCGTTATCAAGTAAAGTAAAGTAAAAATTGATTTGCTTAAACATAAGTTGTAAGTACAGGTGTTATTCTATTTTAATATTAGAAAAAGCACATTTTACCATAATATAGTATACATATATTTATTCTTAAAAAAACTGAACATCCCGTATAGCCTATGTGCTGACAAGACTTTTTTTGATATATATACCTATACTTTAATATGCCCAACCGGTTTCGCTGTTCACCATTCTCAAAAACAATCACAAGCATCAACTATAATACTATAACAATCCCTCACCTAGGTGACAGCAACAAACGGCGCGTTCACATCAGCGTCGTCGAACGTCGCAAACATCACGTTCGACGAGCTCGGGGACGTCGACGATATCGCCAACGTGAGCATGGGCCGTCCCGACGACTCCACCGTCTATCTCGAGTGGCACAAGATCAGGGGCGTCGAAGGGTTCATTATACAGCAGAGGTTGCCGCCCGAATACGTCAAGCCTGAGCCCATCAGGACTAAGGAGCACAATATTACTTGTAAGTTATGTTGTCTTTTTTATTCAGCTGTTGTGTTGTTGGCAATGTAGCCTTTACAACTTTACCAGACGGAAGGAAACGATGAAAACGTAATACTGTGAGAAGTTAAGTAGTCGATAGGTAGGAATAATTTGGTGGCTGTTTGTAATATGATAAAATTATTATTGGAACCATAGTGGTACACACAAAAAACTTAATGTAAAATAACAAATTTTAAAATAACTTGCACAAAGGCTAGCTTAAGGGTGTAACTTTTTACCTCAGTACAAAATGCACATCATAATATTGTTTTCCTTACTTTTGAATAAAAAGTATGCAATAAATGTGTTTTAAAGCAACCAGCGGAAATAGATTTTTAATAATAGTCTTTACAAAAAAAATACGTGTTACATTTTATTTGCATTACATTAACAAACTTAAAAGCGTGTTTACAGTTGTAATGAAATGCAGCTAAAATGTAACGCATAAAATTAAATAATTTGATGTGATTACCTAACTACTCGTATTATTAACAAGCAGTTTGGTCGAATTGCTATAAAACGCATTTATTGCATACTTTTTATTCACAAGTAAGGAAAACAATATTATGATGTGCACTTTGCACCGAGATCCTCCGTTACCACCTTAACTGTGCAATTATGTTGGTGTGAAGGTAAGTTGCTATACAATTTGAAAGTTATCAAATCATTTAATTACGTAAAATTTTAATTACGTATTTTGATATAAATCATAGCTAAATATATGGTTAGATAGTATAGATAGATAGTCAAAACGCGTGATTTGATAGTTTGTCTGTCAACAGCTTAGCTTAAAAGCGACTTAAATGATTGAACTCTAATGTGTCATGCAATCACACCGAAACAATGCAAATAGAAGTGAAATTTAAAATAACGACATTTTTCAGATAGAATTATTGTATTACATTAAAATAACGTCATTGAGTATCAAATTCTGTAAGATTTTTCATTTTATTTTTTAGGGTTCCATAGTCTGACAAGGAACCCTTATAGTTTTGCCAACAAAACGGTAAAAAGAATTGTGAATTTTTTTTTACGGTGTCTTCCCTATACGTAAGTTGGGAATGAATTTTTTTCTTCTCGTCTACACCATGGTGTGGGGTATAAAGATGAAAATCTTGGATAGGTCTTTCAAAAACATTATGGGTGTGTGAAAACCATTTTTCGATTTAGGGATCCGTTGGCGAAATATTAAGCTTTAAAGTGCAAATGTTTGTGAGAGTCAAGCGTCCCGCCCCCCGGCTTAACAACTTCGAGCTTGCCGGCTAAACGGTTGTTTATAGATATGTAGAAAAATTCACAGAAGTAGTATATATATGTATAATGAATTTAAAAGGAAAACTATCACAGCTAAGTAGGCTTTACAGGATTACGAGTATAGGTCGCGCCAAACTTTTAATCCCCTCTAAAAACGACAATGGCCGTTTTCCTAAATGTATGGGACTATAAGTTTGGCGCGATCTGTATTAGTAGACCGACTTATAAAATGTACTGGGCAACTACGGAACCCTACACTTCGCGTGGCCCGACACGCACTTGGCCGGTTTTTTTACTACTGTCACTATTAATACAGATTGAAAACCTTACACAAACCTTAAACCGTGCACAAAACACAAACAATATAAAAACACAAAAACGCTAAAAATATAGCATGAAAAGCCTAATCAGACAAATGTGATGATAAAACTGACCCCTATCATCTTCCGACGGAAAAATTGTCAAAGAAAAGATGGTGTACGAGTGTACTTTTCTTTTGACAGTCTACACTCGGTAACACATCTGCATCAGACACTCCCTCGGAGATGTGTAAGTGTTACTTTTTTACATAAAAAATTACAAAACCATCCCATCTATTTCAGTGACGGATCTACCACCAGGCGTGCAAATGTACATTGACATAATGGCGTACAAAAACGACATAATCGGGACCCCATTCTCCATTAAGATCAAAACAGCTGGCCAGCCTCACGAGACTTTGAACCTTACGGCCATACTCTTAAAGGAGAAACGAACATCTGTCCAACTTAGCTGGAGCCCTCCCATCGGCGACAGATACAAGGGCAAGAAGTTGGAATATAACGTTTATTATACGGATATGATTCATAAGATGATGCCCGGGGAGATGCCTAATGGTAAGTATTTTTAAATTTTTATGTCCATTGTCGTTTTTGGTTTGTTGACTTTTATGGAAAGCCAAGTCTTTTCATTTCTATTCTATTCTAGATAGGTTTCTTTTCCTGTGTTGTTTTTTATATCGTCTAAAATATTCGTTCAGTTTGAGTTGCTTAGTATTTACCTTAAATTAAAATATAATATTATTCGCTATATTAAGCTTTTCATTCGTTTACTTTGATATAATAATAATAATAAGATATTGTATTTTCAAAATATATTTATTTATTTACCTGAATTAGATGAATAAATAACAAAGCAAGTGATTGAATTTTGTAACAAAAACAAATTTATTTGTCAAGTTAGCACGAGTAAACGGTTTTTACTACTAAATGATTCTTGATTTAGATTCATATTGATAGGAAACGGCTACTCACGTTTTAGTAGTCAGATTTCGCCTGACTAGTTTCACTGTAATCGTATAGTTTTATTGGCAAACATGGTTACGCGGTGGTTCCCCGTTTGACACTCCATTAAGTAAAAATTTTGTTGCCACTCAGCCTATTGTTTGACGAGTCGTACAATTGTTCCCCATTCCCTCCCGCGCTGTAACCTATGGGACCGTAGTACATATTGATTGTACCGAGCAAAAATTCATGTTTTCAAGCGTTTTCACCCAGGGAGCCTCCTCTCATGTACCTTAATGCAATAGATATATCACTCATTGTGCATTATGTGTGTTTTCACTGGACTTGGTTATTCTGTTGACTGTACTGCTTGGTTACAGACACGCGTATAACCACGACAGACACGAGCGTGATGGTGGACGGTCTGCACGCGTGCGAGAGCTACGTGTTCACCGTGGGCCTCGTGCATGGGCCGGCCGCGCGGCCACAGGAGATCATCACCAGGGAAAACGCCAAGTAAGGGTTTTGGGAACGTGCTATAAATTCCTTAGGTCTACTGAACATCATAGTACTATGGGCTTATTACGTATCCTTAAATCGGTTGCCAACTATGGTTAATTTACCAATAACACAATGAACTTCCAAAATAACCTTCAATGGTTATTACACTATTTACGAATTGTGACGTCATTTCAAGTGCGAACGTATCCTTAGATAAATGGAATTCGATAGTATCTGTATGTTTTCGACGATAGGCACTCGGTTGGCAACTGATTTTACGCTACAGGATCAGAGGGTTTGATGTGATTTTGTACAGGTGCATTTTCATGTCACGATGAGCTTCGAGTACCTCATTGGAGAATCAGGGAGCCAGCTTCTTTGGCCAGTCCAAACACTCAGTTGAGTCATTCATGTCTTATATTGTTTGACGGCGGAGAAGCAGCGCTTGGTTCTGCTCGGGGTATCCTGCCTTGACTCTTGATTAACGCGTCATTGTTGCTCACACAGGTAGGCAGAGTGATTGCGGATGAGTTGTATTTGTTGCGGTAAAACGTAGCGCTCGCAAGTACTGTCGTTAGTTGACGTTTGTGACCTAAATTTAAGGTTAGTTGCTACTCAGAATACCAATTTGTTAAGGTATTGTTCTAAAATTGTGACTTTTGAGGGCGCTCTAAATTTAAGTGTGTCCTACTCAGAATAGGTGTCAGTGGCTCATACTGAATAAAATTTTGAGGAAAATGAAATTTCACGTTGAAAAAAAAAACGAAGCTTCTCGCAAATAACGTCAGCATTTCCAAACGTATTTCGAGAAAAATAAACTATAGATGTATAACATAATCTCCTTTGCAGGGCGCCAATAAAGAACCTCCGTTTCGAGTTAGACGCTCACTCCACACTCAAGATCCTGTGGGACGCTAACTGTGACGTGCTGAAGGAAGCTGTTACTTACAGAGTAAGACCGAGTTTCTTTTTTGTGTTGAGACCTGAGAACTAAGTGCGAGTTGCCTATCGAATAACTTTACAACCGCGTGAATCGAGTTCGGCCGTGTTTCCAGTGCGTGTTTTGTCCTACACACTAAACAAAAACGTGTACACAAAACATTGTTTCGCTACACGTTTTTGCTGATGAGCATGCAGAAGACACGGCTTATCAACAAAAATGTGTAGTGTGTAGGACAAAACACGCGCCGGAAACCCGGCTTCACGCAGTAGTAAAGTAATTCGATAGGCGACTCGCACTTAGCTCTCTGGATAGCTCAGTTGGTAGAGCAATCGCCTAGCAAACGAGAGGTCCCGGGTTTGAATCCCGGTTCAGAGCTCCTCGCATCCAGATTTACTTTTTTCTGCGTTTCTATACCGCAATGATGTAATGTTAAATAGTTATTTTTTCGTCAAAAATATAGACTTGTTAGCGTTATGTGTATTCGCATAACTGATTATGAATCCCAGAGGTGTTCCCAAGTGTGAGTAGTCTACACTTGGAATATCTGCTTTTCACCAACGATTATAACGTCCCATCGTTATGGTAAGCCTTATCGCCGTGCTTCGGGCACAAATGGACCAACAGTTTAATGTTCCTTTCGAAGCACGCAGACCGAACACAGATTAATTTGTATCGCGAGAGATAGGCGAGCGCTCTACCATTCGGCCACAGAGTAATACTGGGTAATGTCGCGTGGCGAGTTAAGTGGTTACAGGTGAAACGTGAAGTTTACGATGCTATGACGTTTTAATTATGAATTTAAAAATATCCTCTGGCCAGGATTCTAACCTGCGACCCCATTTTATCAATATCTGTTTCCTAAGAGCAAGAAAAATCATATAACGCCCTCGTGGGTGTTCAGTGTGTGCAATGCATGCTGGTTAGATCAAATAGTTACAATAATATTCGGTGGACAAGTATGGCGGAAAAATTCAACGGTCTAGGTAAGTAACTCGGTGGCGCAGTCGGTAGCGCGCTTGTCTTGATAACAAGAGGTCGCAGGTTTTAATCCTGGCTCGATTTGTAAATTTGTTTTGTAAGGCACTCTAAAAATAATATTTGGAGTATTCCAAAGCGATGGATTTCGCTATAGAAACATAAGAATAGAAAGTCATTCTATATATCGTTGAGATCGCCATTCACGTTATGTTGACCGCTGGCGCCGATTTCTTGGACCCTAGGAGTTCCTAAACCCCTAAATGTACTTGTCTGCAGGATGGAGTTCTCCCAATAATTGTATTTTGTGAACTCTTGAGTACAGTCGAAATCTATTATTTATGGAATGTTAGCCTTCCCCAATGTTTTCATCAAGTTTTGCTGCCGCCTACATTTTTTATGCATAATCAATTTCACAGCTTGACATAGTCGAAGAAACCCGACAAAAAACGAGCAGATACGAACTCTCACCCACAAAGAACGCCACCGTCTCCCACGTCATCGAAAATGTGCCCTATGGCGGGAGATACAACATCTGTATTTATGTAAGTGGCTTTTGTACGTTAAGCAATTAAACATTATCTGTTAAGGGGACACCGAGTTTATTGCGAAATAATTGCATTCGTTTGATCTCTCGCTGTATCGTTATTACTTAAGCTTGAGTTATGCAATTAATGCGTAAGATATTTAAGGATTCACTCTATAAATCATACACTTTGGAGACACGATTACTTGTAGTTTCCTTTATGGAAAAAAAACAAAGTTATTTCTAAATAACAAAATAAACCATTCTTCACTGCGTAAATACTTCATGGAAGGTCATTCGTATTTGAGTAATAACAAAACTACATGTTTTTTATAACGTACACTTTACATGTGTATTTGTTTTAATATGTAATACGAAGGAAATATCTTAATTCGCGCCCGTTCCGCCCAGCCTAACCTGAGCCGCCATACTTCCCCCTGTCCACAGCCTGCTTCGCCCGTGGGATCTGTCTGTATCGCTTGCGCTTTAAGCACGCTTTTAAATCGTTCGCTTGCTCTTGCCGGTGTGCAACACACGCCAGAAACTCGGTGCCCCTTTATAATGCAGCAAACTTATCTGACCCGGTGACGAGGACTGTCGCTTCTTGAATATAGAGGTCATTTTAGTTTGGCTTATAGGGTCAGACAAGCTCGTGGCGCTGTAATTTAAATAAAAAAAAATTAGGCTTTTCCGATTATGGCCTATGAAATGCAAGTGTCACCCTCTTCTACCCACGCTTCATCGGCGATTATTACGTTATTAAACCTTATCCCTGTACTTTGGGCACGAATATTGACACGCAGCTTGACTTGCCCTGCGAAGTACGTGGACCAAACATAAATGTGGTGTGAACCGTGAGTTCCGGTTTTGTGGTCGACTACGTGAACCACTTGGGGGCTGTCCATGTATGACGTCAATGTTTTTTTCCGATTTTCGACCCCCCGCCTACAATCATCCTATCCTCATGATGCAATGACCTCATTCCTCTCACAAAACTGATGTAATTTTCGTTATCTGTATTGCAAAATCAATAATGTTGTTTAAACAATCGTTTTTTTTTCTTTTGGCAAGACCCTGCTAAACTATGTTCATGATATTAAAGTCATCCGTAGACCAGACCCCACTAATTTTAAATTACGTAATATGTACGGCCTCTTGGACACAAAGAAGGTCAATTTTAAAAATAACAATAACGCAATGTGAATTATTTTAAAATTTAAAATTTTGACGTGTTATAAAACACCAATATGTTAGGATCAACCTTTTTAATTTGGGACAGGTTAACCTGTAGAATGGATACAATCCACGATCTTTCTTGCTATCTAATGTTATAGCGAATGAACACTCAATAGATTAAAGAACAAGGGTTGCCTGTTCGAGTATCACTCGGCATCACATGTAACGGTAATTTGTTTCAGTCGAACGTCTCAGACGCGGCGGTGACGTGCAAGAAGGCGCGCGGCGCGCCGATCCCGCCGCCAGAGAACGTAGTGGCGTGGATGTCGCCTAACGGACACGTCATGCTGAGCTGGCACGACGCGCACAAGGATGATATACCTGAGTGAGTATACCGAAACTACGGAATTTTGGTAAAGATTTCTCGGGCCCCATTAGAAGAAAGACAGAAAAGACAATGGAGTTTATTGCCAAACAAAACACACAAAAGTAAAAAATTAAAAAGGAATTAGACTAACTTAAATTCTAATAAATTAACCACGAAGGAAAGTTGATAACACAATATGTACATGGTTAATCATATCCTTAAGATAGCAAACATAAAAACAAAGTTTGTTTGACAAAAGGTGGCACGCTCAGATATCAAGTTGAAACTAATACTTCCTACAGAAGTCTACGGCCTCATACCATAGTGCTGTTAAAAATCAGGCTCTTAACTTAATGCTATCTTTTGCGTAAATAATTAGATACAAAATGGCTCACCTTGAAAACATATAGAGTACGTCCAGTTGACTTGGAAGCATTAAATTCCTTCCATAAGTAGATCTTATAGCACAGGTATAGGAAAAAATCTGAAAATTACCTATCATTAATTTACTCAACAAGAAACCAAAGACCTACTTAATTAGTACCTTTCTATATATAGAGTTTAATAGATCGTAACTTTTATAAGGTGGTAGAGCTGATGCCGGGCTCGACTGTGGACAGAGTAAGAGACCAGCTCTCAGGCAAAAAAACCAGGCTGCCCACCATTGCCTGGGACCGATGGATGGCGGTATATCCATCCCCAATTGCCGGGCCTTATTTAAAACAGACCAGTGACGGGCAGCGGCGTCACTGGTGCAAGGGTTCCGGCACCGCGCTCACCAACCCGCCTGCCCAGCGTGTGTGAGTATGGGCATTTCTTCCAGGAGGCCGCCAAGAGTGGCGAAATCCTGGAAAGGCCTATGTCCAGCAGTGGACGAAACAGGCTGATGGATGGATGGATGGAACTTTTATAACTGCTCGTGGAATACGTTTGTGTTTTTGACGATGTGTACAGAACCCTAAGGGCACGAATCCTACTCGTACTTGACCAGTTTTTTAAACTTCAGGCACACATACGAAGCTCTGATCTCCACATCAGAGATCCCCGAGGATCTGATCCACCCGGGAGCGGACGTCCTGGTGACCCCGGCGACCTACTCCCCGCTGCTGACACAAGCGCCACCGGGGTCAGACCCCTCCACCGTGCTGTACGTGGGGGTAAGGTCCGTCACGTCACAGGGGTACTGCTCGGACCTCAGTGAAGTGCGCACGCTGAAGATGGAAAGTGAGTTTTTTGTTTCTTTAGAAAATTATTCTTGGGACTAGTGGTTTGTAACAAACGCCTTCGTCGGATAACTGTATGGATTTTTAAACTGTGTCACGGTCGAAGCTAACAACAGTAAATAACACCATTGGCCGTGGCTTGTCACCACCCTCATGCCGAAACCATTCCGCTAAGCGACTAGTCGTGTCCCGGCATGACGTCATACCCGTACCGGAGGAGTGTTTATAGGCAGTTACAATCAGTCATTCGTCCTTTACCGACTTCCGTGGATTTTTGTGGAAGTCCCGGGACAGACTAACAACTCGCCTGCTGTCACTCACTCAGTTTGTCTCCGAACTCTCTACATCTTGGGTTTTATCGTCGCATGAGGCGCGGTAATGGCCAAGCCTAAGCCAAAAGGACGTAAAAAAACAAGGAAGTGACCGAAGGACCGCTAGCAGTCCTTTGATTTTTAATATTATTGGACCGTAAGTATTATTTAGCTGTTGGAATATCTTCCTTAGGACAAACTAATAAAGTTCAATTTGCAATGTATAGTTCGGAAAGGGAAGCGGTCCTTTAATTTTATAAATTATTGAACCGCAAGTCATCGGAAAGTGCTCGGAAAATGTTTTTTTCGGCATATCGTGAATTCCGTTAAAACTACGGGGGTCGCCTCGCTCCGCTCCGCTTCGCTCGGCTCCCTAATATGTACTAACATGTCAACCTAACCGCTCCACCTCGCTTCGCTCGTCATTGCGACCTAACCCTAGCGATCGAATAAAATTAAAACTAAGGAAGCCGCTAACGGCTACGTAGTCACTTTCAAAAAACAATAAGTTGCGTTTCCAACAGTTTAGTTGCGTTTCCAACAGTTAAGTTGCGTTTTCAACAGTTAAGTTGCGTTTTCAACAGTTAAGTTGCGTTTCCAACAGTTTCGGAAGCCGAAGCGTCGACGTCAATGGGCGCGGTGTGGTGGGGAACACTCGCCGCGTGCACCGCTGCGGTGCTGCTGGGTGGAGCTCTCGTCCTCCTGGGAATGAGGCACAGGAGACTGTCGCGCTCCTTCCTGCGCTTCACTAGCGCCACGCCGAGATACGACCCGCGCCGCGGGCAAGCCACGCTCACTGACCACGGTGGTGAGTTTCACCCTCCCTTCCCTTACATACTCGTCCCTTACATTATCTGCATGCAACGCAATCACATTTATTAAAACATGACAAATAACTTATTGAAAATAGTACATTACTGCTAAGACTAGGAAGTAAGCAATCCTGGACGAGTAAGTTACTTTTAATACGAGGCCAGGACGGCGGTTCTCGCACATGCGATTATTTGCGAAGGCCGAAAGCAGGTGATTTTTACAAGCTCTCAATGAAGGAACGTATCAAACTTTTAAAATATAAACCTGTTGTCCGATTCATAACATGCTTTACGTGGTTTTTAGGGAGTTATAGTTAATAAGAATTATCATCACACAGCATTTATGACGCGATAAACAAATGCGTATGAAAAGCAAAGCGTGTGAAAACGTTTGCGAGAATCGCCGTCCAGGATTGCTAATAATTGGTCGAACCAAATATAGTGCTTTACTCAAAAATAAAATGAAACATTTTCGTGTTTTTCATGATAATGAGTTGTATCAGATAAAATAAACTTAGTAGGTAAATTAAAAGTTACTTGCTCATTAAAACCTTATGATCGCCAAACTTTGTTGGTTTCTTAAAAAAGTAAACATATGAAATGTACTCTGTGAACATATGGTATGTAATGGATTTTCATACGAATTTCCTGGACACTTTTAAATAGCTCGCCAGGATGAAGTATTTTCTGATAAGTCTTTACAGTATGTAATGGTAATATTACAATGTATTTTTGAGAAAATATATTTATTTAAAAATATATTTGTAATAATGTTCACAGATGACGACGACGTGCCTCCCATCCACGGCTTCTCTGACGACGAGCCTCTCGTCATTGCCTGAGTGTGAGTGTGAATACAGCGACGCATGTGTGCGTTACCGCGGCTGACGTGGCGGTGAAAGGTAACCATAGACTAAATTATGACCAAACATTTTGAAGCAGCGAATAGATAAACTCTAGCTGTCAAAGATGAGACCGAGCTTTTTTTTGACTTATTTGCAAACCTAAAAATAATATGTTGATGGTTGTGATTGTCGGCACTTGGTGGAACTTATTATACATCTTGTTAAATAAGACACTTGTACTTGTCCACAGGATTATAATTTCACTTAATACACCCGACCGGTTTCGCTTATAAGCATTATCTAGGGCTTTATAACATAAAAATAACTTAAATAATAATTAATCATTATTATTATAACTCATTATTTAAGTTATAACATAAAAATAACTTAAATAATAATTAATCATTCTTATTATAACTCATTATTTAAGTTATTTTTATGTTATAAAGCCCTAGATAATGCTTATAAGCGAAACCGGTCGGGTGTATTAAGTGAAATTATAATCCTGTGGACAAGTACAAGTGTCTTATTTAACAAGATCTAAAAATAATATATCTGAACTCCTTGTCAACTTCATATAAGAAAATATACGCCGTAACATTTTTGCTAATATTCTGTGTCCTCTACAACTCCAAATCCACCCGGTGGACACAAACGTTGTGAAATGAGGTCCTCGTCTTTTATTCGATACATTTTTGCGTCTTACGTTGAAATTCATATGATCCCTTTATTATACGTGTATACTGCAACCAGTGTTTTAATAAGTTTTTTTTTATTTGCTGCTTTTTTTAGTCTCATTTTTCGACAGCTAGACTTCATTCGGCCCCACATAAGCACTGTCCAGATAATAAGTTCATATCGTATTGGATGAATAAACAATCTAACGTTTCTGTTTTTATTGCGAAATTCATCGCTTTGGAATACTCTAAATATTATTACTAGAGTGCATTACAAAACGCCCTCGTGAGCGTTCAGTATGTGCAATATAAGCTGGTTAGATCAAATAGTTACAAAAATATTCGGTGGACAAGTATGGTGGAAAAATTCAACGGTCTGGGTAAGTACCTCGGTGGCGCAGTCGGTAGCGCGCTTGTCTTGATAACAAGAGGTCGCAGGTTCGAATCCTGGCCCGAGGATTTTTTTCAAATTCTTGTCTTTACATTTGTTTCTAATTTATCTTTTCCAGTTTGTAATGCACTCTAATAATAATATTTAGAATCTAACGTTCCATCGGACGGAAGATTGAAAAACGTCTCAAAAAATTACTTTCAGTTTAATATGCTATCGTAAATTTGCGTTTTCAAAAACATTCAAAGATCTGAAGTTAGTAAGGAAATTTTGAAAAGTGACGTGATTTTTTAAATTATATTTATAAACAGACGTCAGTTTAACAGTCTACCAATTGGCAGTTCTTATTGTGGTGTCACAGCTGTGAAAATCGTTTACAGATAGGCAGCTTGAACTTAAGACGACTGTACTGTACACCAGTGTCCTATGGTTATCTTTCAGCGCTAGCAAATACCACGATCTTGTCATAAAGTAGTATTTCATATATTTATCTTAGAATTAAATTTTTGTTGCATTTTTAGATTTCTATCGAATCTGGGTTGTGATTGTTTGACACCTAATAGCGATTTAGATGAACAGAATTGTGATCGTATTCGAAGTGATTTTAAATTTCAATTAGTTATTCCGTCACATTATTGTACTCCTAAAATCATAACGCAAATTGATTTTATTGTAATACTGGCTTTTTTGTACTATGTTATTAAATACTACTATTCTATGTTATTTATAAATTAAAACGTACCCAGAGTATTATTAATGTTATAATAGTTGAAGAGGGGCAAAAATGACTAAAAAAACACATTGAAGACATTCCATTTGAGTTTATTATTCAAGATTTTTACTTCCTAATTTTCATTCCAAGATTTTGGAGGATAAACTCAATTGGAATGTAGAAACGGGCTGTAATTTTAAAGACTTGTTGCGAAACTATATCTACTACAAACAGGCCGGGTATAAATAGACTACTATAAATCTACTTGTTGAAGTAAAGTCTCTAAAAAAAGGAATCTAACTGTCTTAAAAAAGAATTGTGGACGCAAATTGACGAACAGTTTTGGGCAGTTTGGCCATATTTAGCAGAATCCTGCGATTTTAGTAGTATAAGGCCCTCAATTTAGGACTTAGCAGGTTTTATGAGATCCTGCCAAAAACGGACTTTCCAACCTGCTACAAATCTTCTAAATTGGGGGGCCTTATGCTACTAAAATGGTAGGATTCTGCTAAATCTGTAGCCTTAGCATGAAAACATTACGGTTACGTTTAGTTTGAACGTAACGCGGTTTTGTATGGAATTCTGATAAGTTCCGCTACTGACCGCTAGGGGCGGTTATCAAATTTCATACAAAACCGCGTTACGTTCAAACTAAACGTAACCGTAATGCTTTCATGCTAAGGCTTCTGGTCACACTGGTTTCGGGCCACAGTCCTTTGTTTGAAACTCAAATATTTTTCAATCTTCGTTTTGGAAAGATTTTTGTAGTTTTAGCTATCTATTCATACTCGGTGCCTATAGATGTTTTCTTTTTTGTATTATAACGTTGCTCATTTAGTTATTTCGTAAAATCACTACTCTTTCTCATTGTTCGAAGTGATATGTGGTGAATTCCACACCAAAGATGTGTTTTTAAGTAGCTAAAGTACAATTAAATGTAATTGTATTGTTTTGTTTATAGTCGATTCCGTGTAAATTGCGTTCATTGTAAATTTATATTACAAGTTCAAAATCGACATTCCTGAAATAGTCGATTTTGATTTAGTTCCTGTAAGATTTTTGTTACGACATGATCAACTTTTTGTTAAGTGTTCCCTCGTAAAATCTGTAGATAGGAATAATAAAATAAGCTAAACACAATGTAATATTCAAAGTTTGTCATTTCAATTAAAGTGAAAATATTCTTAAAAACGAAATAAACCTTAAAATGAAAAGTATCATTGTATTATTTTAACATCCAATAAATGTATACCATCATATTGTGTGTAAGAAGAGGAGTAATTAACATTTGTAGCACCATGTAGGAGCCCACCTTTTGTTATTTACTTAGGGTCCGTTTCGAATCGAGTGAATTTCACTTGGAGTGATGCGAATTTCGCCCTAGAGCGTTCAAAAATTGACCTGAGTTAAACCGAGGGTTACCGAACTGTTACCAGACAGTTGCACAGAAGTGTTTTAAAACTGGGCCACCTGATTGGTGCAACCAGATTTTTCTTTCTCTTTCTTCTATAAAGATCTGTCTCTTTTTAATAAACGAGCGAAATTTCTCACTATGATCGCACGTTTTGAAACGCTTCCTTAGAAAATAAAAAACGATAATATTCTCATTTAAACATACTTAAGTTAACACTTTAGATTAAAAAGTTGATTTAATTCGGGGCAATCACGCCTGGTATCACTCACAATAACCCGAAATAAATTACATACATTTTTCATTTGTTTTTTTTTAAGTATATTTAAACAAAATTACAATAAAAAGACAAACTAGTAAATATAATAATTTAATACTACGAAACATAAATAAAAGTATAACAAAGTATTTAAATAATACCCAAGCCGGATAATGCTCGTTGTACCCACTCTTGTACGTGGGACGCACTATAAGTTTCCGGAATGAATATGAAAAAATACTACTAAAGGTACAAAATTAATTTATTGTTTTTCAAAATAATCTCCCTTGGCGTCTATGCACTTTTTCATTCGATCAAACCAGTTTTGAAAACTTTTGTGCCACTCCCCTGTGGTGACCTCTGAAACGTGTTTTTCATACTCCTCGACAGCCTCTTCTGGTGATGAAAATCGTTGACCGCGTAATTGGTTCTTAATTTTTGGGAACAGAAAAAAGTCACAAGGTGCCAGGTCGGGACTGTATGCAGGATGACTCATGAGTTCTACATTTTTCGTCTTCAAAAAGTCGTTTGTCTCTCTGGCCGTGTGAGAACTAGCATTGTCGTGGTGCAGGATGATACGGCGTTTACGGTTATTTTTACGGAGTTCGTCAATAACTTCCGGCAAACAAATGGTCGTGTACCAGTCACTATTCACGGTATGACAATTCTCTAAAGCAACAGTAGCCACGTGTCCAGTTTTATTAAAAAAAGAAGCAATCATCCGCTTAGATGCACTTTTCACGCGCGCCACTTTGGTTGGTTTCGGCTCATCTTGAAAGACCCATACGCTCGATTGCTGCTTTGTTTTGGGATCGTAGCAATAAATCCATGTTTCGTCTCCTGTTACTATGTCCCACACCAAATTTGACGCACCTTCGTTGAATCTGGTAAGCATGGCACTGCACCAAGTGACGCGGTCCGTTTTTTGAGCCTCGGTCAAGTTGTGTGGGATCCACCGCGAGCACAGCATTCTCACACCCAAATGTTTGTGTAGGATTGATTGTATTTGACTCATGCCTATTTCTAAGGATGCGCGAATTTCATGGTAGGTCACATGCCTGTCTGTTTCAATCATACGGCGCACAGCATCGATGTTTTTGTTGGTCACAGCGGTGGACGGCCGACCATCGCGAGATTCGTCACTGAGATTGATACGACCACGCTTGAATTCTGCAAACCAGCTATAAACAGTCGTCTTGCATGGTGCTTCATTGCCAAAAGCTGTTTCAAGCCGAGCGATGCTCTGTTGAGCTGTTAAATTACACTTAAAATCGTAGAAAATCATACTACGAAAATTTTCCCGAGTTAAATCCATGTTGATGCAGACACACAATTTTTTAAATGGCGCCACAAGGTAAAAACAAAAGACAGTCAGATGAAACAAACTGCATTCTACAGCCAAAGAGTTCTATTTTCAAATGTTGCAATAAATTTTTAAATATTGTTTATGTAAGTGGCCAGTTCCGGAAACTTTTAGTGTTACCTATGTATGGGTACTAATACGACAGGTGATGTGACGTCACAGGTTTCCCGCCAAACAACGACTCCAGCAGCGCTTTTCCTTCCATTGCTGGTGCAGACCAAAGCGCCACCGATGCCAGTCTGTGTTAAGCAGAATTGTATGGTTAAATCCAGAGATCAATGCTCTCTTTATCCAGTCTGAATGTGCTCAAGTTAGAACGAGGACACTAAAAAAACAGTATCTTACCACACAGCCTTGTGTCTCAGTGATTGCACAGAAGGCTCCTTTTGGCATTCTCTCTCCACGAACCCTGATGAAGCGATTGCTGCATTCTCTTGTGTGAGCTATTGAGGCATGCTGCCAACGGGGCTTGTTGTGAATTTCTGCGAAATAATGAATATACACAATGAGTTTTTAATCGTCATCGAATCGTAAAATCTAGCCGGTGGTTGGTTCCCAATACTTCCCTTCGTAGTTCCATAATGGTATAAGTGAAACTTTAATATCCCGTAGTGTGTCAATGAAACAATAATTGAGACTAGAAATTCCCACTTTAAGGCGGAACATTTCGAGCTCGGTGCAAAATGCACAACTTATGATAGCTTATCTCATTTTTGAATAAAATAGAAAACCCAGCTGTCCCATAGAATAATTCGATACCAACTAGACCAAAATCTATTAGAATAGCTGTTATTATTTCGAAATTTTAGATATGGCTCATAGTAAGTAAAAGCTTTTTAAATGAACACTAAAAAAATCGGCGTGTATAGCTCAATTAACTTTGATTCGATTTGATGAACCAAACGAAAGCCCCCTGGAGAAAGTAAATTATAAAGAAGCTGTAAATGAAAATCACGTGCGAGGAAGATCACAAGCTTCAGCGTGATGTAGATAAGGTTGTGGCGTGGAGTCATGAGAACAAACTCCGCTTTGACGTGTCCAAGTGCAACGTCATATCTTTCAGCCGGAGTCTTTCTCCCCACATACGTCATTACTCAGTAGAGGGCAGTGCGATGGAGCGTGTGACGTCATTGCTCGATCTGGGCGTGCGGATATCAACAGATCTCACATTCCGTGAGCACATTGTCAATGTCTGCAAGAAGGCGTTTCAAACGTTGGGGTTTGTTCTCAGGACGACTAACAGCTTTACGAGCATCACAGCTCTTAAGGTCTTGTACAATGCTTTAGTACGCAGCAAGCTGGAATGTAATGCGGTTGTCTGGGCCCCCCATGAGGCAAAGTATAGTTTCATGTTAGAGAAAATCCAAAATAAATTCACAAGATTTCTCTACATGAAACTTTGTGGGGTGTATCCAAAATACCCGTTGATGTATCCCACATTATTCGTGCTGGGCATGGTGGGATATAATCAGCTCAAAGTAAGGCGGGAACTTGCCCTGGCGTCGTACTTGTTTAGAGTATGGCGTGGAAAGGAAACTAACTTAGTTTTGCTAGCGAAATGTAAGTTACGGGTGCCAAATGAATCATTAAGGGCGCGACAAAATCGACTGTTTGACATAGGGCACAGTAGGACAAACATCCATCGAAAGGTTTCACTAACCCGAGCGCTGGAGCTACTTAACAGGATCCACGACCATGTTGATTTGTTTCATTGTTCCCTGAGTGAATTCACACGAATAGCCCTATATTTTATTTGTTACCAGTAAATTAATTGTAACTTTGTTAAAATTGTTGTTTTTGTGTTTTTATTAAATTTTAAGTCTTGTTTTAATATGATTACATTTGTGATTTGTAAATATTATAAGTATGTTGAATGTTCACTATTGTATTGGCTCAGCTGTAAAAATAGTGTAATATTGTGGTTGAAGAAATAAATAAATAAATAAAATAAATAAATACTTAAAGGAACCTTTATTTATTTTTAAACTCAAGGAAAACTGCATTCAAAAATTATTTTTGTGATATCTTTAAAAGTTTTGTTATTAAAATGTAAAATTTTATGGTTTTCCTTTAACGTACGATGTTATGTTACTCAGAAGAATCTGGTTCATATTATGTTTGACCTTTGGATCGGTATCACAAAAATACAGTATGTTTTTTGTTTCAAATTTGTCCGATTTGATTCCCGGCTGATGCAGCTGATTATTTTTAATTCATTGAATGTAGTTTTCCTTAAGTTAAAAAATAAAATAAAGGTCCTTTTGAGTAAAATTTGCCATCTCTAATATTTAAGGTACTTTACCTCCAGGGGGCATTCGTTTGGTTGATCCTGTATAATTGCGATATAGAAAATCAGAAAAGTATTTAATTTAATAATTAATTAATTTAAATAATTAAAATAAGTATTTTAATAATTTTTAATTTATTTAATTTTTATTTATTTATTGCATTAAATCACATACAATTAGAATCAATGTGATTTTACCCTAGGGTGTAGCAAATTATGATAAAATTAATTATTAAAGTTAAATTACTAATACATAGGTAACACTAAAAGTTTCCGGAACTGGCCACTTACATAAACAATATTTAAAAATTTATTGCAACATTTGAAAATAGAACTCTTTGGCTGTAGAATGCAGTTTGTTTCATCTGACTGTCTTTTGTTTTTACCTTGTGGCGCCATTTGTGTCACCATGTGTGTCTGCATCAACATGGATTTAACTCGGGAAAATTTTCGTAGTATGATTTTCTACGATTTTAAGTGTAATTTGATAGCTGAACAGAGCATCGCTCGGCTTGAAACAGCTTTTGGCAATGAAGCACCATGCAAGACGACTGTTTATAGCTGGTTTGCAGAATTCAAGCGTGGTCGTATCAATCTCAGTGACGAATCTCACGATGGTCGGCCGTCCACCGCTGTGACCAACAAAAACATCGATGCTGTGCGCCGTATGATTGAAACAGACAGGCATGTGACCTACCATGAAATTCGCGCATCCTTAGAAATAGGCATGAGTCAAATACAATCAATCCTACACAAACATTTGGGTGTGAGAAAGCTGTGCTCGCGGTGGATCCCACACAACTTGACCGAGGCTCAAAAAACGGACCGCGTCACTTGGTGCAGTGCCATGCTTACCAGATTCAACGAAGGTGCGTCAAATTTGGTGTGGGACATAGTAACAGGTGACGAAACATGGATTTATTGCTACGATCCCAAAACAAAGCAGCAATCGAGCGTATGGGTCTTTCAAGATGAGCCGAAACCAACCAAAGTGGCGCGCGTGAAAAGTGCATCTAAGCGGATGATTGCTTCTTTTTTTAATAAAACTGGACACGTGGCTACTGTTGCTTTAGAGAATCGTCGTACCGTGAATAGTGACTGGTACACGACCATTTGTTTGCCGGAAGTTATTGACGAACTCCGTAAAAATAACCGTAAACGCCGTATCATCCTGCACCACGACAATGCTAGTTCTCACACGGCCAGACAGACAGACGACTTTTTGAAGACGAAAAATGTAGAACTCATGAGTCATCCTGCATACAGTCCCGACCTGGCACCTTGTGACTTTTTTCTGTTCCCAAAAATTAAGAACCAATTACGCGGTCAACGATTTTCATCACCAGAAGAGGCTGTCGAGGAGTATGAAAAACACGTTTCAGAGGTCACCACAGGGGAGTGGCACAAAAGTTTTCAAAACTGGTTTGATCGAATGAAAAAGTGCATAGACGCCAAGGGAGATTATTTTGAAAAACAATAAATTAATTTTGTACCTTTAATAGTATTTTTTCATATTCATTCCGGAAACTTATAGTGCGTCCCACGTATACAATTTTTACAAAATATAAAAACATGAAATAACAATATTTACAAGCATTAAAATTTTTATAATAATTAATTTTGACGTGCCCATGTATAGTTAAAGAATTCCTTTATATTATATGGACACATTTTTACTAAATATTTTTTTAATGTCCTATGAAATTTTGACCCTGTTAATGATTTAATGTCATCTGGTAAGCTATTAAATACTTTAACTGCCATGAATTTAGTTATTCGTGTATAAGCTGCCGTTCTTGGTAATAAGGCTTCTAAATTAAAACTATATATCTCATTTGTATATCTAGTCTGTTACTTATACCTTGAGTTCAAACTGGTAATTCATCAGGATACCTTTTAACCAATTTACAAAGTTCGATGATATAAAGAGCAGTAATAGTGTGAATTTGTAAGTCCAAATGATGTTCTACACTACACGATTCTTTATTTGTTTTCAGACCGCCCCTTTTTCGAAGTAATAATATTTTATGAATATTGACACTATTACCCCAAATAGCAAGCCCGTACAGAACTCTGGACTGAATTACTTTTCTGATTACCTATACCGCTAAGATTTAAAAGTTAATTTGTTATCTCCTTGCGATGGATAAATCGCAAAGTGTGTAAATATAAAAAAAAATGTCTATCAGTATATAGCTTAGGTTTGGCCTGAAGCCTTCGGGATACTGGAAAACGTCTTCACTTCAAATCCAAAGTCTAAAGGCCACAACAGTTATTCAGTGCATCCTGTCAATACCATAGTGTTAACAAAAGGTAATATAAAAAAACAGCACAGTAATGTTAGGCATACCACTCCTGTACCGAGTGCTGGAAGATGTGGCGAACTACAACGCGAGAATGAAATGGAGATGGGAGTGATGGTGCACGGAATTTCTTTTTTGCTGAGTTCATCCATCAGTTTGTGTTTGTCTACTGCTGGTCATGGGCTTTTCCAAGATTTCTCCCCTCGTGGTGGTCCTCTGTCCTCCTCATCCAGCCGCCACCCACAACGTCCTTCAGGTTGTCGGTCCAGCGGGCACAAGGTCGGCCTACGCTACGCTTTGCTGTACGTGGTATCCATTCTAATGCTTTTTTTGCTGAAAATGGTGTGTATCGAGATCAGAAAAAAAATCTATTGTATTGAGTCCCAGTCGTTTTATGTTGGTATTTCTACATATTGATATGTCTGACTACTTACCTTGCCCTTTTCCGCCCCATCCAGTGAAATAACAGGAGTCCCCAGCATGCGGACCAGAAACACAAATCGGTTGCACATTCGTATTCAGACGAAGTGGGCGATTCCAGTGCTGAAAACAATATTACGTATTATAAAAAAAAAACATTGTCATGCGTGACATTGGGTGCGGTTATGACTTTAAACAGAATAATATTGTACTTCAGCTATCGTTGTTATCGGTCACGAAAATAAACGAAATAAACCGAACAAATACGTATGGACTTCGTGACCGACCATAAACCACAACACATTCAACCGACCCCCATAGTACTTAGCATTGTGGTTCGTTGTGGCCTGAAGTTAGCCGCACAACACGTTTGACAGCCCATTTTTCCCAACGATTTTTGACATTTGATGAGGCTCGTGACCGAATCGTTGGTGTTTATTGTAGTTTTTGTGGTCTTATAACCGCACTCTATGAGTGTCGAATGGGAATTGTCACTGAAATAGTCAACATTTGAGCAACATTCGTAACCCCTCGTGGCACTTAGATAAAACAAAAGGAAGATGCGGTACCGTAACCCGCTTCTCGCGCGTGGCTCTACAAATATTGAGCCCAATGGGCCTGTTTTGTGTAGCATGTCTCACTCACGCCACTGTCGAAGCTTGTCGCTCTATATCTGTCGTTCGGTGGCGCTTGTTTAAAAAAAGAGGTCCATATTTTAGTTGATGATATAAGAACGTACCGTATCTACGTTTTGTTATATCAGTGCGTGGCACCGACGATATTACTTTGGGCACAAATAAGGCGATCAGTGCAAAAAAAAAACAAGGTTTTTCCTGATGATGCCGCAAGGCGAAACCGGTTGGTGTTAATAAAATTATCTAGTGAAACAATGCAAGTGTTTTCATCTAAACATTTTGTAACTCGCATGCATGCTCGACCGGGATTTGTACCTGTCTCTCTTAATTGAGATTGAAATGAGATTGATTGGCGTTGTACAGACTGAGCTACCGGTTCTACATGAATTTTAATGCTGTTATTTTAAGCTTAACATCTTTCTACCAAATAAGTCTTACAAGGCGTCTCGTCTGCCAAAGGTTTAGATATATCTTGGGTGAATAGAGCAATTGTCTAGGCCTGCAGCCCAATTACCGCATCGCAATGAGGCGAACTTAAGGGTCCGTATAAGACTAGATGCCCAACTTTAAATGAGCATATCACATTGTGTAACTTGGTTAATCGGTATACTTAGTAAAAAAAATATAGACAGTAGACTATATGGCTGATCTTAGAAAAAACACAAAATCTTTAGTTCGCTCGATAGAAAAATAATACGAAGTTACCTCTAAATTTCATGTTATTGAGTGTCAAAGGGCCTTCCTTAAATCATACAGCCTCGAAATTTTTATTAAAAATAAGTTAACCATTGATATCGTCAGCTCGTCTTAGAATATTTTAAAAATTTCATCTAGGGGCAGATTTATTAAATAAAAACTCAGATTTTTGTGGGCGTGTGTTTCTTGGTGGTCGTAACAGCCACGGCTGAGAGCGCGCTATTTTAAACCAAAAAGAAACGTTGTAGAGTTCAGTTCTGATTGATGCAATATGAGGTACTCAATCTGACCTTAAATGCCGCCCCAATGAAGCATAATGATTTTTAATGCTTAATTTGTTTATTATTGTAAGTAACTAATGTTATTTTTCAATAGTGGTTTGATTTAATTTTTTTTTGTTTCATCAAAATTGTAATTTGGTGTGTATTTTTATATATTTTCTTATTGTTATGTTGTAGCTGCTCATAGATGATACAGAATCAGCTGAAAATCAGCGCTGTGCAGATATGGTTTACCATACTCGCAGCATAAGCTGAGCTGCTCCTTTTTGTATAATGTATTTTTGTGTTTAACCATGTTGTGTTACTTTGATGTGTTTTTTAGCTTAGACCATATAACACGGGACTAGGCAAGCGCACTTATCCCCTCTGCCGAACTACATGAACAATTTGAACAGCTTTTGGTGTAGTGTGACATATACATTTTTCGCAGGAGTGTGCGTGAATGATTAAATGTGTGCTGTACGTGCTTACCTCCCCTCCCGTGGAAAACGGCAGAATAATTTCAGTACTAAGAGTCCTGCTTTGCCAGGTCCCGTGTTAAATGTTCTAAGGTTTTTTAGACAAATGAACTTTTTCTATTCTATTCTATTCTTAAGTGCGTAAAAGTTTCACCGCCATAGGGGTAAGTAGGTAGAGGCCAAGGTGGCAAGCTCCCGCCCACAGTACCATGTGCCCCCTCGTAAACACGGGTGTCATTGGCGTAAATACTCGTAAATATGCTTTATCCAATATAAGGCATTATTTATTTTATTTTGATTGGAATGCCCTTGTATTTATCGACTGTATTGGTTATTTGTTTTGTTTTTTTAGCTTGCATGTGATCTTGCTTTATGGAGGGTTTTCTCTATTTACCTTATTACGATCACATAATCAAGAACAGATAGTCGTTGTTGGCTTCATGAGTTGGTGCCAAGGCCTACGGTCCCCTAGCTGCAAACTCCCGCCAAAGGTCACCGTGCAGCTGGAACTTGGTATGATTTGGCGTTCGCGTCATAGAAATACGGCAATTGGGCTGTTGATGTAGTAAACTTTCAGTTACCAATAAGGCCAGGTCGTGCGCTAGGCCAGGGTGGTTGTACCGCGGGTGGACGTGGATGGATGCCATTCGTTGCTGGACGCGCTGGCTCTCATCTCTCAAGTCCCACACTCCAGCGTGGATGATGATCTCTCCTGGAGCGGCCCTGGTGAATTGGAACAGAGTAAGATTTTATCACCGAGTATATTATTTAAGAGGCCGCTCCGTATTTTTCGTCTGTTTGATGCGAAGCATTATTTAAATTATTTTTCTTTTCATTGCCGCGATGTTTTTGTAAAATCAGGGACATATACCAGTCCATATTGGCCATCTAAATGAGGACCTAGAATATTTGATTCAATTGTTTCTCCTTTGCGCGTTATTTTGATACTTAGATATTATTATTATGGGAATTTTTGATCTCGTCTCTCTCTCTTGGCCAAAAGAATTTAATTTTATTATTATTATTAATATTATTATTATTATTTATTATACACAAGCAGCTATAAGCTGATGATGTGTATGT
This sequence comes from Ypsolopha scabrella, assembly GCA_910592155.1. Taxonomy (NCBI): domain Eukaryota; kingdom Metazoa; phylum Arthropoda; class Insecta; order Lepidoptera; family Ypsolophidae; genus Ypsolopha; species Ypsolopha scabrella. The sequence goes on from OU342976.1 coordinate 23,818,054, forward strand.
CACAGCACTTTATGTTTTTATTTATTAAAAAATTTGTCCAGTCTATTTTTAAAGCAGTTCACTGAGGTAGCACTTATAACACTGTCAGGCAGTTTATTCCACTCGTGAACTACACGGTTAGGAAGGAAATGTCTACGTGGGTTGCTTGCACATGTCGACGTGTTAATTTTAAGATGGTGACCTCTCAGATGACGATTTTGGTTCATCTTGAAGAGTTCCCCTATATTATGAATAAAAATTCGGAGCGGGCTCGTAAGTAATAAAATAACTCGCAAAAGAGAAACAATTCAATCAAATAAATTCTAGTCCTTCATTTATACGGTCAATATGAAGTGGTGTATATCCCCAGTTTTTTCAAATACATCGCAATAAATTTACATAAAAGGTAAATATTTAGCAGAATCGAACCTTTAATTTTTTTAGCTTCGCTATTAGAATTTATTAGTAAGATGTCTATTCAAAACACGTAAATTCTCGTATTTGGTAGATTGGTGCAAAACTACACTGAAAGCCGGTAAAATTACACAAAAGCGGCAAAATTATACAGGAAGATGGTAAAATTGCACTGAGAACTGGTAAAATTACACTTGAGAGCCGGGAAATATACTCTGAGTACCTAAAAATTAGAGTAAAAGCCGTTAAAGTTATATTGCGAAACATAATTTTTTTAGAAATTTGTATTTTTCCGTCACATCTTTTAATTATGAATTCTACTAACATTAGATACAAAATCTAAAACGTCTATTATAAGTCTTACCCATAGACGCAATGTGCAGTTGTGGCCGCAGCGCGAGGATGGATCAGCGTGGCGTGACACAGGGTGGTCTTCTGTCTCCTAGACCTCACTACCAGCACCAGCCACGGGTTTGAGCTCTGTCCAGCCTCACCTGTCAGTCTTTCTACAACAAGTGTTAGCGTTTCTTTCTGAATAAATTTTCAATAATATTAGTTATGTCCAAGATGGAGTTATCCGGTGGTGTGGGCTTGTAGAGAGGATTGACTATGAATGAAAGAAGTCACGATAAAAAATATGATGGTGCGCAAGTGGAAGATTAAGCCAGGGACCGGACAAGCGGATTGATTTGAAAACCCCTTGAAGATTCCCTTTTGATATGCTGTCCCAATAATTCTGGTTAGACATAAGATTGCTTACCTAATTATAATGGTTATACTTTCGAATAAGGAAACCCTGGCATCGAAGAGATAAGGGCTTACCAAGTCTTTCAAGGGCTTACCCAATCTTTTATTGATTGCCGCTTTATTTAAAGGATAATTCTTTGCGCCTTCCAAACAAAACCTTTTAAAAGGCTTTCCCATTAAAAGGGTAAGCCAAACGTGTTGGTAACCCAATTATTGGGATATTTAAAATTTAGCCTTTCAAAAAACCAAATGAAAACCCCACAAAATGTAAGTGGTACCGGTCCATGGGAAAAGCGGGCCAGAAAGACGTATTTCGACCAAATTTATGACATATACTGAAGGAGAGCCAAGTCAAAAGTACCCGAAACAGTAGAGTGAAAAGGGGTCCATCAGGACCGCAGCAGATGGAAATTTGTGGTCTCTGCCCATCCCTCTGGGATATACGAGTGAGTATGTGTTTATGCTTACATTTATAAATTCTACAGATCTTTCGCTTCTTCCACATCTATCAATCTAATCATACAAGTTCTTCTATTCCGGGTACTTTTGACTTCGCCCATCTCCAGTATACCTATTGCGAATTTGGTCGGTATGCGACCTTCTAGGGTGGCCCATCGTCGTGTCACTCTACATTCATTCTTTCGTCACTCTTCTTTAAAATATAACATTTCACTCTGAAAAATAATCTTATCTAGAAAAAACAATTTCGTTTACTTCACATTACAAAACATTTATTCTCACTGCTGTTTGTTCACTGATTTTAAGCAACGTGCGCGTTTTTAGCTAGTGAGATGAAAAAAACATTTCTTTCGGAAAGGCATACTATTCCGTAGAAGAATACCTATCGGATGATGTTACGTGAGCATTGTGTTTGTTTAAATATAATGTTAATACTCTGTCCCTGTGATATTAAAATATTTAAAATCATTTGACTTTGCTATTGCAAAATATAATTTCAGAATCTAAATTTGTATTATGTAATATTATTTGACATGTAATGGTTGAATATTAATAATCGAGCATGAGTTACTAGTGCTCACCATTTAGAGATGGTTCCTTAGCTGCTCTTCCACAACCTTTAAACACTGGTTTATCTGAATCACCAAAGCCATCGAAATCATAATCTTGGGCATCAATTACTACCGTTTCAGGACTATCTTCAGTTATACTTTCAGTTGTAGACTTTCTGTAGTTTTTGTACTGCCTTCTTTTGTTCCTAAACAGATTGAGTAGTTTGAATCCTTCTAGAACTTGGAAGTTAGGATTGGATTGGTATTGGACGGTTGCAATATCAGCCCCGTATTTTGATTCCTCGGATGAATTTGTAGTTTTTTTTGTTGGTGATTTCCATTTCGATTGTGTTGTTGATGGTATTGGTCTAGGGCGACCTAAAACAAAAAGAAAGAAAGAGAGAGACTTAATCAAGTAATTTGTAAGTAATTAATGATCGGTCAGTCGGTAGAATGCCGGACTCGTAATCTAGAGACTTGGGTTTGAATACTGCCGGTCCAGCACAGCACGGTCCATTGTACCAATGAGGTTTTTGGAATTGATGTGCATAATTGTTTACTAAGGTGGTAGGGTGGTATAAAACAGACTGGTGACGGGTAGCGGCGTCACTGGTGCAAAGGTTTCGGCACCGCGCTCACCAACCCGTCTGCCCAACGTGTGTGAGTATGGGCATTTCTTCCAGGAGGACCGCCAAGAGTGGCCAAATCCTAGAAAAGCCTTAGTCCTGTAGTGGATGAAACAGGCTGATGGGTGGATGGATTTTTTATTTACCACTTGCTTAACAGTGAAAGAAAACATTGTATAAGTAAACCTGCAAGTTTTAAAAAGCGTGTATTTGTGCTCAAATAAGGCACTCTCTATCATGTGGGGACGTAAATATCGTCAGAGAAAAGTGGTTGTAGGAGTCTTGTCTGTTTCAGTGACAGTCCACACTCGGAAAAAACACACCTTAGCAAATTTAAGTTTTAAAAATGTTGTGTAGCCAAACTTACCTAATCGAGGGGTTGCAGTTAAAACACCATAGCCTGAATCAAATTCTTCATCACCGACATCATCTTCAAATTCGTCGTTAGTAAAAGTCCAAGAACTGGGACGGGGTCCAATGTCAGAGTAAATCCCTTCAAGTCCAGGTTTTGGAAATTCTTCTGTATAATCATCGTCGTCGTATGCTTCAGAACCATAATTCGGTTTAGTGTACGAAGGATAAGGCCTTGGCCTCTGCGTTTGGACATTATGATTCTTAATATTGGCGTAAGGGTCTTCATAGTCATCATCGGGTGTAACTATTCTTTGTGTTACTTGCGGCTGAAGTGAAGGTTTTATATGTTGGAGATTTGATGAGATTCTTTTTGTCAGCAAGGCTTTTCTTTGGTTTAAAGCTATATCAATACCATCGTTTCTTACAGATCGCGGGAATCTAAATGAGTTTATATGATTTGTTTCTGGGAAAACAAATTTAGAAGATTCTGGTTCGGGTTTGAGTGGTAGGATGCAGCAGACTGATAAGGAGCCCATGTATTTCATTTCCGATTTATTATTAGTTGACCTTTAGAAATAAAATAAATCATTTTTTAATATTCATAAAAATTTTGACAAACTAACATTAAAGTTTAACTTACCGTTTCTTAGGTTTGTAAACAAAACCATCTCGTTTATAACATTCCTCTTCTACCATATGAGTGCAAATATTTTCGGAATTCTCATGTCCATCGTCTGCATCTATGTGTAAATTAAAAGTTATTGGGTCGCGCAAACTACTATGAGGTTTTGATTCAACCATTGGACTGGATTTGGTAGGAGTTGATTTTTTTAAGTATTTAACCCCATTATCAGGAAAATTTAATCTGAATTCATCTTTAGTATTTTCGTTATAAATGGTATTTTCTTGATTTGACTTATCTGAAATATTTTGTTCTGTTTCTTTATCTTTGCTGGAATTGAAATCGTGTGGCCACACAAGACTATCTACATCTGGAAAGTGCAATTTTAACACATTATTCTTACTTTCCCCAACTTTTCCTTTACCACCAATTTTGTCTTTTTCTTCTTCATTAGTTCCAGTCACAAATGTATAATTTATTTTACCATAAATTTCATCTTCAGTTTCAACATGTAAGTTGAAAACTAATGTATCCTTAACACCATCTTTATTTTCTACATCCACATCATTACTAAACACAACTTTGTCATTTTCATCATTATCAAACTCACTTAACTCTTCAAACTGAGCTGGTGGCACATCACCACCATTGATTTGCTTCACTTTATCATTTAACCACCAAAATTCACCATTCAGTTGCGACGTCACAATATTAAATAAACAATACGAAACCACGACTATTTTGGTCGACATTTTGGTTGATTCTAGTGCGTGCACCAAAGGCACGCATAAAGGTGGGTACGCACTGCAGGATGCAGCGCTGTTCCGATAATTGCAGCGTGATTTCGTTACAATTATGTGCCTTTGTGAATGCAGCGCGTGCTAGCGTTGTTCGATCTGGGTCAATTTGTGGTCGATCGCTTGAATGTCCCGCTGAATTATACTAACGCACTGGACCGCTTTGTCCGATACAGTCGGCTTCATAGTGGCGATTATTTCCATCAGGGAGCAAGTTAAGAGAGTAGCTCTCTCTCAATGTGCATTTTACTGAAATTATTAGGTATCTAATTCTGCAACTTAGTATCCCGTACGTAACCCTTAGTTTCCCTTTAACCAGCCCAAAATACCGAAACTAAGATCTATATCGTATAGGGCAGGGGTGCTCACGCTATGGTGTCGGCGATCTACCAGAAAATATTTTGATCGACTTAAGGTACTAAGATTTTTTTAAATATGGTTGCACTGCACTTTTAAATTGAATATGTACTACTACATTTTGTATGTACAAAATGAAGGAATCGTAACTTACGAATCACAAATTCTGTCTTGATGATGATGCATGGCACTGATTTGGTTAGTGATCAGGAACTAGGTTCATAAATCCTTTTGGCCAATATCAAAAAATATTTTCTTTGCTCCCTTACTGGTTGGACTAGTTCAATTCCAATTTTAGTACAATTACAAATTCCAAATAGTACAATTCCTAGTGAAGGCACTATGGAGCAAAAAAAATTTTTTTTGAATTTTACCTGAAGGGCCATTAATCCTTGTTCTTGATGACTAACCGAGTCTCCAGTATGAATTTGTTCGGTTGATTTAATTTCACCTAGTATATAATAGGGTATTGCTGGCGATGGACTCGAAAAGCTTTCGCGATCGACCGTTTGAGCACCCCTGGTATAGGTTGTGTGTGTCATATAAAACTCTGAAATCTAGTTATTTCATTAATATTTTCTAAAGTAATTCTGAAAAAGCTACGAAAAGGAATGAAATCAGTTTTTCTATATCATCACAAAACTGTCGTTTTAAAAATAAAACCATGAAGACGGTGAAATTTATTTTGTATATTTTTGTATAATATTTACATTTGACTTTCGTCTCACTGTACACCGTTTATCGCCATCATTTACTTGTTAAATTGTCACGTAAATTCTAATAATAATTTTGCTGTGTGAATAACTTCAATGAGATAAGTTTGACCGTGACACAATTATTGACTCTAGCTGGAATCTCAGTAGGTCACCCATATTCCCCTCATACATTAATTCTATTACATATGTAAATAAATAAGGAAAATACCTACAATCCGGTGAATTGTGGGGCTATTTCGCTAAAATCGGCACTTTTTGATGTTGTTTACCTGCTATACCAGAAGAAACCACTAGTTTGATAATTAATTTAACCTCTTTTTAGTTAAAACGCTACTGCAGAAATTCCGCTGGATAGAAATAATGATTGAAATAGGTTTACGTCGACAATTTAGACCTCAGAACAGAATACAGAGCTCAATGATAGTTTATTAGACGGATTTTTACGATACTTATCAAAATTTTGCTAGTTTGAATCATTTTGTATTCATTTAAAACCGAAATTCTGCTATTTTCTCCACAACCCCTCCCTTTCGCACTGCGGGTCTTTCCACATGGAATAACAGTGACCTTTGCAAGAGTGAGTGAAGAGGACCTCAGTTTTGCTCTCCTTTTTAGGTACTTTCTCTTCCTATAGATGCGACGAGATCCTATCAGTCCCCATGGTTCCGCGCCCAAAAAGCAATCCTATATTGTCGCTATGCTGTCTGTCCGTTTTTCCGTCCGTATGTCATGGATCTCTAGCTTGCAGACGGAATGAGTTACATATCTGAAATTAAGATTTGTTGTGATAGCTCCAATGGGGCTCGATAAAAAGGGTTTTGACAAACTGACACACGGACAACAAAGTAACTTTATAAGGGCTCCGTTTTTCATATTCAGGTACGGAATCCTAAAAAAATTGTTTGTGTTCTTTTATATCTGTCGTAGAATTCGGTATGTCATAATGTGCACAGGCAGATCATATTTCTATTATAACTTCGCTCGCTTCATTCTCCCCAAATTTATTTACACGCTCGTCGTAAAGATTTTCAATTTCATACTTCACGATCTGCCGAGGAAAATCTGTTATACTGAATTCTAAAATATTCTGACGACATTATCTATCAAGACCTTAGACCATATAACACGGGACTAGGCAAGCGCACTTACCCCCTCTGCCAAAGTACATGAACAATTTGTTCATGTAAGTTTGCTTGTGCGCGCGTTTTGTGTTTGTGTTGCAGCGTTTGATTTAGTATGACATATCAATTTTCCGCAGGAATGTGTGTGTATGAGTAAATGTGTGCTGTGCGTGTTTACCTCCCCTCCCGTGGAAAACGGCAGAATAATTTCAGTACTAAGAGTCACGCTTTGCCAGGTCCCGTGTTAAATGGTCTAAGATCAAGACCTTCGCAACAGGGTTCCTAAAACTCCGTCGAAGTTACTTCGTCGACTCCAAATAGATTTCGATCAGCCTCAAGTTGAAGTAAGTTCTACCACAAGTTCGCTGATAATTTGATTTGTCGGCTCTCTTCCTACCGACAACTGCACTTAAAAGTTTTATTTTTGAGTTTACTTAGTAGTATAAAAGAATGGTGGGCAATTTGTATGAAATTTAATAAGTAAAGGGCAATAAACTTTTTTTACATGACTGACCCCAAAAAAGGAGTGTATTGTTTTCAGGGACCATGTAGGTATTTTTCTTAATTTCACCATAACTTCTTAATGCCTTAACCGATTTCGAAGTTTGTAGTATCGTTAGAATCCTTATAGTATCTTGAGTGGAATAGGCTATAAATATATACAAAATGGTATTAAATGAAAATAATTAATAATAAAACATATTAGAAACACTATTACACTATTATTATTTGGGCTATTACATTGAATACGCGTTGTTTTGTATGTTTTGAATTAAATATCTATTCAGGCAGTCGTGTTTTTTAATATTTATTATTATTAGCGCTGAGCAAGAAGCCTGATTTTTAACAGCACTGTGGGGCCGCAGTTTTCTGTAGGATGTATTAGTTTCAACAACAAAGTGATCCTTTAATCCGTTTTTTTTTTTCATTTTGAGGTACGAAACCCTAAAAACTTCGAAAAAGTTGCATTTTTGTCGTTATTCGTTTTAGTTATATCTTAAGGTGGTAACGGAGGATCTCGGTGCAAAATGCACATCATAATATTGTTTTCCTTACTTATGAATAAAAAATATGCAATAAATGCGTTTTATAGCAATTCGCGCAAACGCCTTGTTAATAGTTAGGTGATCACGTGAAAGTTATTAAATTTTATGCGTAATTTACGCTTTTAAGTTTGTTAATGTAATGCAAACAAAATTTAATACATTAAAGTACGTAATTTTTTTGTGAAGATTTTATTATTAATAAACTATTTCCGCAAGTTGCTTCTAGGTGGTAGAGCTGATGCCGGGCTCGACTGTGGAGAGTAAGAGAACAGCTCTCAGGCAAAACCAGGCGGCCCACCATTGCCTGGGCCCGATGGATGGCGGTATATCCATCCCCAATTGCCGGGCCTTATATAAAACAGACTGGTGACGGGCAGCGGCGTCACTGGTGCAAGGGTGTCGGCACCGTGCTCACCAGCCCGCCTGCCCAGCGTGTGTGAGTATGGGCATTTCTTCCAGGAGGACCGCCAAGAGTGGCTAAATCCTGGATAGGCCTCGCAAGTTGCTTACATTTATTGCATACTTTTTATTCAAAAGTAAGGAAAACAATATTATGATGTGCATTTTGTACCGAGGTAAAAAGTTACCCCCATAAAGACAAGCGATCATGGCATTGGCGGCCCGCAATATCGGTGAACGTATACTCAAACTGCAACATAGAATTATCTTTGAAGCGTTTCTCCTCAAACAAGCGTGGCCTAAACACTTCAAAAATATACATAATAGTTTGGCTAAACATAGTTAAAAATGAATTCCACATTTAATAAAAAAAATGTTTTTTCTTTTTACAAGAACAAATCGAAAGTTTCTTATGATTTAAGCAAGGATTTCCCTACCTATTCCGAATCCTTCAAGCGATTTGAATTATTCTTTCACCATACTAAAGACAATCTATACATCTACAAATTGTTTACTTTCGTATAGGGGCACCTATAAATATAGAGCCGTTTAAGGCGCTATGTAAAAAATATACGCATGCTTTGTTTCTGTGTATTTCATGAAGTAAACGGAAAATTATAATGAATTTTTTGGTATTATGTATTTTGACTATACATATAGTATAATCTAGGGTTTTGATTTTAGAAAACACGTTTGGATAAAAATAATTATAGAGAGAAAGTATTGATGAAATGAGGTCTTCAAACACACTTTTCCTTCTCGTTTGACGGATAGGGATCATGTACAAAACTTAAATATATTTTATTAGATGGGTTTTAACAATATCTAGATATCTAGATATTTACAAACAGTTAAAACTGCATACCATGGTCTTGTTGAATCAAGACTCCGATATGGGGTAATTTTTTGGGGGAACTCTACACGTCGAGACCGCTTATTTAAGGCACAAAAAAGGTGTGTAAGAGCGATGTTTGGTCTTAAACAAACAGATACCTGTCAACCATTATTTAAAAATATGAAGATAATGACATTACCGTGTCTTTATATATACGAGATTTCAATATTTGTTAAAACTAACCCTCAATTATTTGTAAAAGTATGTCTAAACAAACTAAAATCTGTACGACCACAACATAGACATAAACTGGTCTCTCGTGAATGTAATACAGCTCTTATGAGAAATAATGTTCTTTGTAAAGCAACTTCTATTTATAACAAGTTACCAAACTGTCTCAAAGAAATGAATTTAACATTGTTTAAAAAATCTTTGTTCCGTCTTCTCATTGAAAAGGCTTATTACAAATTGGATGAATTTTTGAATGACATAACATTATAAATACTTAATTTCGTTATTGTTTGTTATCGACATTTTTTGTGACATTTTGGACATTCTTATCTAATTATATAAATTTTATTTTTATCATAATAATGCATGCCGTAATTTAATTAAGTAGATAATATATGTTTAAGAATACACTGAAATTCATAGGCTGAGAGGCAGAACATGGAGTGCTGAAATTATATTATAAGATCTTGTTTACATATACCCATGTTCATGAATAAAATATTTTGATTTTGATTTTGATTTTGATTTGATTTGATTTTGGAAATTTCGCTAGGTATTTTAGTTTTTTTATAAAATTAAAAAACTTTTTTTTTCTCTTTTGTGCTTAATCCGCCCCTCTTGCACTGCGCGTTTTTTGCTAGGAGTGAGAGTGACAAAAATGAAATTTACATAGCCTCTTAATCTTTAAATTCTAATTTTGTTTCTTATTTTCCTAATTAAGTTTCCCTATAAAAGTACAAAAAAACCCCGCTGACAGTTTTGTGAAACATAGCGACAGCATAAAATCCTGGCGAGATAATTAAAATACACTTCATTTTAAACATAGCCACAGAAATGTTCTTTGGATGGCTTGCTCAGTGACGTAACTAGGATTGGTAGCTGGGGGGGGGGGGGCTTCCCTGGTTCCACCTCATGAAAGCCATCAACTAGTTCTGGATTATGCGATCTTAATAAGATAAACGGAGATAACCCTCCATGCAACGAGATCACACACAAACCAAAAAACAAAACAAATGGTAGGTAACGCCTAAAATGGGATAGAATAATATTATATTTACATTAATGACACCCATATTTATAGATGGGGGGGGGGCAAAGGGCACTGTGGTTGGGCATGCCCCCCGCCCCCTACCTAGTTACGCCTATGCTTGCTATAAGATATTGTTGAACAAGACGGCCGCTTTGAAAGTTAATTAATTGCTGAGACTCCCGCACAAAGGATGAAAACAAACTCTTTGTGAAACTTTCAGAAAATGGTTTACGTTTTGAGAAGACTTGAATTAAAGGATTCCAGCTAACTAGCTTCCGAACTAGAGAATAATGCAGGCATTTCTGTGGTATTGGTTCAATAACAGGCGGAATTACCATTCTTTTTCATTTCTTGTTGCTACTAAGCAAATAAATAAAAGATCTGTCAAGTGTATGCTGTGCAGAATGTAATGGTTCTTTAAATGTGCTACGTCAAGTGGCGACAGTTCTAATATATCCTTAAAAAATATATCACGAGCCAATATAACAAACTTCTTAAGGAAACAAACCATCGAAAATAAAAAACTCGCCATACTAACTTAGAAAACCTACTGAGAATTTCAAACCTTTTTTTTACTTGCGCTGGTATTTATTTTTCTTTAGGGAAGTTGTTTAGTTTAATCAATAGAGTATGTGGTTTCATTTAAAGATACTAGTAGTGGTTTATTCGTAATGAATCAAAATTACAAAATATTTCAATGAACCTCAAATTGGTATACTGGGTTAGTTTTTCAAGTGGGTTTGGATGGCCAAATCCATGCAATATCGAAAAATGCTCCAAGGAGTACGTCTGGGGCCGATTTTGATGAAAACAAAAACTACATCATTTATTTTTGAAAAAATAATTTCCTAATGCGAGAATTGAACCCATTGATTATTATTTGATACTGTATATTATTGCACCATCCGATATTGTCACATTATAAAGATCAAATTCTAGGTAGGAATATACTTCTGAATCATAATTTTCAATATTGTACACATTTTCAGTGTCTCAGTGATATTATTCATCTGGTTCAATAGGCCAAGCGTTGTAGCAATAGCCGTGAAAAGATCTAAAGGTTTCCATTATTGTCGGGACCTCAATAACCGGGAAATGCAGTGATTAATTCAAGGAATTTAATTATGATAAATCGAGAAATATCTGTGCTCTAGCGGTTCTAGTACTACTTAAGGGCTTGCCTTTGGTCTTTCAACGGTCACCTACTTATCTGATCAATGTAAAACTGAACACGTGTTTTTTCAGACTTTTGTCTTTCCGTTGGTAGGTCGGTTACCTAATTGGACACATTTCAATCGATAGATTTAATTTTTGAAAATGCCGCCTTTTATAGTAATTAATTCGTTTTATATCTAAACGGCTTGAGTTTTATGTCTGAAATTACTCCTATAACAAGAAAACATGGTTTATTTTCCGATGTCAGGTGAATAAACTCTGACATCAAATACATTTTCGTGAAATCCAGAAAAACCTCGAAAATTCACTGATTTTGCGTGCCGTCAGCGCGCGAAGCGAGCGTTCTAACGTAGACTTTCTGACGACATACTAAAGTTCAAAATCTCTCAGTAAGATTATCGCACACCAGGGGTAAGGCCTTAATTACTAAGCTCTCTCTCTCTGTCCTCGTCTTAATCCCATTTACTTGGGGTCTGCTCTCCTGGTTCGAAGTCTGTAAGTCCTGCGGTTCAAAGTGGTTCCCTGCGTCATATTTTGCTTATTAAGGTCTCTTTGGACCGTCGTCATCCATGTGGCAGGTGGTCTGCCTCGGCCCTGTCTTGCAACTGGCATTTCTAGGACCTGGCGCACCATATGGTCTTCGGGGCGTCTTATTATGTGGCCATACCTCCGCATACGGGTCTCGTAGAGTTTATCAGAAATAGGTGCCACCTAAGTGTTCGTTTCTGACTCGGTCCAGAAGTGTGACATCTCCTGCCCAGCGCAACATGCGCGTTTCTGCGATGTGCAGTTGTTGTTCGTGCACTTTCTTAGCTGACCAGCACTCCGAGCCGTAAAGCATACCAGCGGGGCTATTATGTAACTCAGTGTCGGTTGCTAGCTATAGGTGCTATTCACCAAAAACAGATAAAAAATGAACATCTAAAATAACCTTTAATGGGTATTGACCTAATGACGAAATGTGAAGTCATTTCAAGTGCAAACTTATCCTTATACTAGCTTTTGCCCGCGGCTCCGCCCGCGTCGAAAAGATTTTCGTGGAAATAGGGAAATTAAAATAATTTGATTTTTTTAACGACTATATGCAACGGACACCATGTTTAAGCAAAGCGTTAATAAAGCCCAATCAAATAAGCCTAAACTCGAAGGGTCTGCTGTTGTCCGTTGAGGAGATCCTGAACCCATCTTTCAGTCCTATCATCAGACCCTGGTCACCATGTTATACCAAAGTGCTAATAAAGACCAATCAAATGAGCCCAAACTCGAAGGGTCTGCTGTTGTCCGTTGAGGAGATCCTGTACCCATCTTTCAGTTCCATCATCAGACTCTGGTCACAATGTTATACCAAAGTGCTAATAAAGACCAATCAAATTAGCCCAAATTCGAAGGGTCTGCTGTTGTCCGTTGAGGAGATCCTGTACCCACCTTCCAGACCCATCATTAGACCCTGGTCACCATGTTTTACCAAAGTTCTAATAATAACCAATCAAATAATCCCAAACTCGAAGAGTCTGCTGTTGTCCGTTTAGGAGATCCTGTACCCATCTTCCAGTCCCATCATCAGACCCTGGTCTCCATATTTTACCAAAGTGCTAATAAAGACCAATCAAATGAGCCCAAACTCGAAGGGTCTGCTGTTGTCCGTTGAGGAGATCCTGTACCCATCTTTCAGTCCCATCATCAGACTCTGGTCACAATGTTATACCAAAGTGCTAATAAAGACCAATCAAATAAGCCCAAACCGAAGGGTCTGCTGTTGTCCGTTGAGGAGATCCTGTACCCATCTTTCAGTCCCATCATCAGATCCTGGTCACCATGTTATAACAAAGTGCTAATAAAGACCAATCAAATAAGCCCAAACTCGAAAGGTCTGCTGTTGTCCGTTGAGGAGATCCTGTACCCATCTTCCAGTCCCATCATCAGACCCTGGTTACCATGTTTTACCAAAGTTCCAAGAAGTGTGTCAGGATCGTTGTAGATAGAAATCCGTAGTCAGATTAAACTCATACAGTTTTCTCGTATGGGAAAAAATCAATACATAAACCTGGCTGTAATCACTTTTTCAAGCTAAATATTAGCAAAAGGTGTGTCAGGATCGTTGTAGATGGAAATCTTTAGTCAGATTAAACTGATACAGTTTCCTCGTATGGAAAAACAACCGGTTTCATCACGTATAACTAACCATTTAGTCAAGGAACGCTGATAAAGCAGCTAAGCAGCGTTTTTTCTCCCGACATGGTTCATAAATATTGAATTTTCAAACTGAAAACTTATTTTTATTAAAATAAAATATAGCCTTTGTTACTCAGCAATAGTATAGCTTTTTATAAAAGAAAGAATTTTTAGAATCGGTTCAGTAGTTCCAAAGTTTACCTTAAACATACAAACAAACAAACAAACAAAAATCTTTCCTCTTTATATAATAGTGTAGATATAGATGTAGATAAGCGAATATGTATGTTTTAGACGATAGCCACTTGGTTTGGCAACTGAGTTTACGATACAGAATCAGGGGGCTGGTCTCACAGCAGTCTTGTAAAAAGCGGTTCTGAAATCCGAATCCAATTTTGTATGCGGTCTACTCTACGTGCTTTAGAAGGGACTTTAATCTGTGGGGCCATATTTGTTCTAGAAGTACGGTGATAGAGCTCACCATATACCGTGATTATGAAACGTGAGTTCTAAACGTGGGGTCTAGAACGAGGCGCAAAAAGAGTGTCTTTTGAAAGAGTTTTCGGGTGTCAAATGTAATATATTTTTTATTATGTAAGAAAATTTGTTTGACAGGTAAACATTCTTTCAAAAGACACTCTTCTTGTGCCTTGTTCTTGACCCCTATAACTTGCATTTCACTCGGAAATATCTCTGACACCCCCTCGGAGACTCATGTCGTGATGATGTATTTAATCGAGAAATCATTTTCATAATAAAATATTGAGCGTATCAGCAGCTACCGAGACAATGTTTTAAATCTAAAATTGTAAATTCGGATATTTTATATTTAAATTCGCAAATTCTCTACCATTTCGGCCAAGTTTTTATTTTGTATTTTTAACGAGAATGTGATTAAGTATTTACATTATGTATACGTTCGAGAATGTAGGCTTTTGTTAAATCGAAACCCATACAGCACAGAATGACCTCATCCTATAATGTCCTCATCAGTGTGACCAGTATAAATTTTACGAAAATACCGAGACACCTCAAAAAAATACTGAAATATACCGACTAACACCGAGCAAATATACCAATAAAAATAGTGATTTTAATAAGATTTGCATGTTGTTTTACTAGTTTCGCATTGCATGCTTTGCAAAAGGCAGCGACCTCTGCATCTTTATAACGTGAAAGCCACGAAGAAAATTCTGGAATTTGTTCCCACTTTGTCAAGTAACTTTGTTGAAAAGTAGACATGCTGTCCGGATGGATGCATTAAGTAAAATAAAAACGAAGAAAAAACGCGCTCTACTTATATGACGACAAAAACGTACTACCTACCTATTACCTCTTCTAGAGAACCACTTCAATATCGAGTTCAGAACAGAAAATTATTTCACTTCAACAAACTGTATTAGACGATTCGATAACAGTTTTATAGTACCTCTACTTTATGTACCTACTTACCTATTCATACAACTGAAAACTTGAAATCCAGACCTTGTTTTGAAAGTAATAGATAATTTATTGTATAGTTCAATAATCCTACAACGGAGGCCGCCTTTCATGTCCTATCTGTACCTTACTGATAATTTATCCTAAATGTAGACTAAGTCAGGGAAATTCCCTGAATATTTATGTTCGCGACGTTCGAAGGACGATCGCTACGGTGTTAATGGTAAGGTATGGAACTCCTTATCCAAAATATACGCAAAAATACTAACTTCCAGCAATATATCTACAAAAATACTGATGGTCAGAAATATTGACAAAATATACTGAAAAAGTAATAAAATAGGTACTGAATCTGGTCACACTGGTCCTCATTTACTACTTGTAAACAGTATTTAATTACAGATAAACCGCATAACCACCTCCTTGAAAAGCTGAAAATATGCCGCAATAATAAATTCAATATGTGAATGGCAATAAAACTGTATGACGGTCGTATCTCCTGAATATTTTACGAACTACCCCATTTGAATTCACTACAGGCGCAGCCTGTCCCTGGAAGTCATAAAAATATGCATCCTCCATGTTTTAGAAACTAAATAGTGTTTTATCAACGTCTGTAAATAGTCTACGTCGCGTCGGGACAAACTGCCGCAACTGCATAGTGTCCGTCTTTTATCCGTTTGCGACTTCCGTAGATTTTTACTAATTAACACCTCGTCAGCTTTGTCTTCCAGTTTCCAGGCGAGCGCGCTTCATCCTAGGTCTTTTTGACGCTTGTTATCAGGCGCGGTAATGGCCAAGCGGACAGTATTAAAAAAAACCTCCTGAAAAAGTGTTCGGATTGTAGGTAAAATCTGCAGCTGATATTTGTCCAAATTAAAATAATAACTTTGGTATAACTTCCTTTTTGTTGAATTTAGAATTTATATTCTATCTAATTAATACCCCTTTCTATAACTCGTTGCCCTTTACATAATTTATGGATTCCACGGTGTCATGCGAGGTCAAAAAACAAATTTGAAAATTTTACATTTTGAATAAAATTCCTCAATCTTTTCCGGTTTAATTAATTCTGCCCTGTTACAAATACTAGGAGAACTAGGAGCCAGAAAAAACACTTAAACTCCTAGACAACATTAATTTCCCACGCTAAAACGTTTTCTCGAGAAAAACTAAAAAACGTGTCCAAGAATCCAGATGACAGTCAGTAAATTCTAAAGAAACAATTACCAACTCCTCCTCCCTCCTCCCAAAACTATAAAATAGTATCAAAAATAGTCTCTATTGCTTGCTTATAAAAGTTAGCCATGCGCCTTAAAATCGCGGCACAAAAGTACATAACTTCAAAACGGAAACATATCAGACAGTTCGATGAGCACCCAACTGTCTTTTATAGCTCCGAATAGTTCTTATTGAAAAGAGATAAAGTCTATTTTAAAGTGCGAAAAATGAATGGATAATTTTGTTAAGAATGCTTGGATTCCATGTCTCGGCCACGTTCGACTGGAAGAGATTTGTGAAACTGCTCTACATTCCTGTAAAATTGAGGCTAGGACATAGTTCTTCGTACATTGAAGAGAAACTTTTATTTAAAATGGGCGAAGCGGAAAATTTGCTTAAGATTCCGGAGCAAATGCGTTTTTTAAGCACTATTTACATTGACCTCTCATAAACAACTAGACACAGAGTCTCTAAGAAAAGTTCGTCAGAAAACGCTATTTAGGATAAAATTTATCTATTTAATAGATAGTCCCCCTTTCAGTAATCCTTTCTTAGCGTGTTGAACCATGCAAATTTTGTCTCAATATCGAAGTTTATTATGTAGATGCTTGAAGACAAAATGGAAAAATAAACAATGGTCTTCATGTCCTATTTTTAGGGTTCCGTTACTCTAAGAGTAAAAATGGAACATCACAGCCACATACATTTTGATCCTAGGGACCCGAAGTTTGGTGAAATTAAATAAATAAAAAAACTCAAATTTCTTAACCATTATTGACAGAGAAAAATAACCGGTCAATAAGCGAGTTGAGCTCGTTCAATAAGGGTTCTGTACACTTATCCGTGGTAAGAAAGTACTAGCGAATTACAGTGAAAGTCATTAGATCAAATTAAACGGCTTTTCATTTTAATTTTCAAAAAAATCTGCAGTTTTTCTGTAATCTATGACTCAGTATCAAATAAACATATTAAAATTTAAATTTTAGCTTTAGAAAACTAAAAGATCAGAAAATGTACAGCTATATATTGGCCACTAGACCAAAAAGTATAGTTTTAGTATCCTTCAAGGTATCTCTTTCAACCTCCTCCACACTAATCTATTTTTTTCAAATCGTTGTCTATCTAGCGACATACCTTAGCAACCGAAACGAGGCATCCGTTGGAGATCGGAGGTGACCGACATAGTCTGTCGAATCAGTAAGTTGAAGTGGCAGTGGGCAGGTCATATTTGTCGCCGACGTAATGGCCGTTGGGGACGAATGGCGTTAGAATGGAGACCATGTACAGCAAAGCGTAGACCTCGTCCCCGCTGGATTGACGACTTGAAGGACTTGCGGGTGACGTCTGAATGAAGAGGACGGAGGACCACATGGAGTGGCAAAATTTGGGAAAGGCTTATGTCCAACAGTGGACGAACACAGGCTAATGAATGGGCGAAAATAAAATTTACAAATTTCACAAAAAGGATCATCTTACCGGGGCTTCAGTATTATTTTGGCTGTATAAATTTAGTAATTTTGTATATTAATGATAAAAAGATAATGCTATACGAAACCCTAAACGTGTGAGACACGCTCTTAGCTAATTATTTTTCAACAACCATTTTTCGATCAAATAAACCAAATGAAATATAACTTGTAATATGTAGTGTAATATAAAATATCTATATATTTGGACATCAAATGACCACATAAACTACTACCACCTTACCCCCGCTTCATTATTCGACGATTAATAGGTTGAGCCCTCCATTAGAAATCCACCCTAACCATAGTAGATATAAAGATTACATTCCAACTAATTCAGTATAGTTCCACAGTCTGCTGGCCACACCACAAGGATTCCAGAAAAGATTCTCAAGGGAGCTGTTTCTATAAAATATGTTACACACATACGCTATCCCTGGGTTGAGACGGTCATAGCAAAATGGGCTCTATTTCTACGGATTAAGGTCCCAAGGATATTTGTTTGTATAATTGACTATATTAACCGGCTATACTCGTATATTGGTAGTTCTTCAGAGAAAGTTGGCAACTAATTAAAGTAACTAAGTGATATTTACTGAAGTTTCCTTCTGGATAGCGGAAAGGATGTTATATTTTTCTTTTCTCATTGCAGTAGTTCCTAATGGTTCAATCTTCGACAGATCCAGCGATCATTCTCAAGAAGGTATAAAATCCATCCATCCATCCATCCATCAGCCTGTTCCGTCCACTGCTGGACATAGGCCTTTCCAGGATTTCGCCACTCTTGGCGGTCCCCCTGGAAGAAATGCCCATACTCACACACGCTGGGCAGGCGTGTTGGTGAGCGCGGTGCCGAACCCCTTGCACCAGTGACGCCGCTGCCCGTCACCAGTCTGTTTTATACAAGGCCCGGCAATTGGGGATGGATATACCGCCATCCATCGGTCCCAGGCAATGGTGGGCCGCCTGGTTTTGCCTTAGAGCTGTTCTCTTACTCTCCCCCGAATAACTTCGGGAGGGTTTGCGAGTAAGATGGTGGTACCTCCACAGTCGAGCCCGTCATCAGCTCTACCACCTGAATGTATAAAATTAACAGAACAATTTTTCATCACTAATGCTCTGAAACTAAGTGGTACGAGTATGTGGTATTTAACTCGAAATGCGAGATTTAATTTCGCTAAAATGATAGCGCCTGTCAAATGATTCGGCATCCTTTGAGTAAGGAACCCTAATTTATTCTCTTAGAGTAATTTCGAGTACGTATAACGAATCTAACCTTTAAAACTTGTATGAATTACATATCTTTAGGATAGAGCTGAAACAAATAACTTTGAAAATGGAATTTTTTCATGGTTTCTTGTATGGGGGGGACCCTCTTAGTTTTTTATATTTTTATTGTTTTCTGACTGTACCTATTACGGTTGTAGCTGTAGATCCCTGTCACAGATGGACAGACAGACAGGCTGACAGACAGCGGAGGCTTTTGTAATAGGGTCCCGTTTGGCATCCTTCGGGTACGGAACCCTAAAAATCTAACGAAATCTGTTATGAGCAGTCTATTGGCTATATTGTCTGTGTATTAGACAGAGGAATAGCAATGTCACTAGTTTGTAATAAACCAAATATCAATTCTTTATTAGTTTATTGCTTCTTAAGGGCCCATAATACCTCAATTCGCAGTCCTGCTCTAACGCTTCTTCTTTTTAACTGTCTATCCTACTCTAATCAGATGCCGCGCACGCAAAAACATCAGTCATTTGGAAATTGCGGCTACACTGATGGCTTTTTTCATTTTCATGTTATTGTCTGCATCTGTTTTATACTAATATCAGATAAATTATGCAAAGTTTCAGATCTACTTTCAAGTATTTATTGAATGCTATCGGTTTATTGTATGGTTTGGAGGTAACTTTTTATTTTTTTTCTATTGAGAAAATTTAATGGAATCAAGTTTTCACAACAGCATGGACATAGCATTAGTCCTCAACTTTATCATATACTCGTATTAATTTCAGAGTGATTGTTACAGTATTTGTTGGAGTATTTAGTTACAGTATTTAAAACAGGATCATATTTATGAAGCGAAGCGACATACGGGCGAGTTTAGAGAGAGACGGACGACGCTCTCTCTAAACTCGCCCGTATGTCGGTGTCTTAGGGTTCACGCATTTTTATTTGGAACTCAATTATTTCCTAAACTAAGGGTGTCCGCGGGTTTGACTCTTGGGAAAAGTGGTTCAGTAGGGTCAGTAGAATATGTGGTTTCATTTAATGGTCGCACTCTATGTACACCCGGTATACCTATACACTCTTAAAGCAACGGTTCTCAAACTACTATGCGTACCTTAAGGGTGTATAATACCTCACTTCGCTTCATAAATATGATCCTGTTTTATTCCAACAAATACTGTAACAATCATTCTGAAATTAATACGAGTATATGATAAAGTTGAGGACTAATGCTATGTCCATGCTGTTGTGAAAACTTGATTCCATTAAATTTTCTCAATAGAAAAAAAATAAAAAGTTACCTCCAAACCATACAATAAACCGATAGCATTCAATAAATACTTGAAAGTAGATCTGAAACTTTGGATAATTTCTCTGATATTAGTATAAAGCAGATGCAGAAAAAACATTAAAATGAAAAAACCATCAGTGTAGGCGCGATTTATACAAACTGGTCAGAACCAACAACCACGACAAAAGCATTATTATAGTATAATATAATTTCGTTGTGTTACTTTTTTTACACGTTTCATCGATTCTACACCCGCGAATATTAATCAGTTTTTCACAAAAAAAAATGTTTTTAATATTCAGTTTTGCTGTTTAAAAAATGCATGAAAAGTATTAAAAATATTAAAGTATTAAATTTAGATTACAAACTTTTTTTAGTGAAACGATTAATTATTCGGGGGTGTAAGATTGATGCAAAGTGAAGAAAAAAATAACACAACTAAATTATGATGCTTTTGTCAAGGTTGTTGGTTCCGACAAGTTTGTATGGATAGCGGCTTTGGACCATCCCCCTTAATGTATAACCAAGCAACACCAGCTGGTGTTACTAAAGCTGTGTAGCTAATTCCGTTAAAGGCTGTATTATAAAGCGCTATAGCTAGCTACACAGCCGCTGTACCCCCAAAGGGGACGTCTAATAACTCAACTGCACCGCCAATAATTGCTCTACAATACTACAAATGCACTATAAAAGCGCTACAAAAGCGCTTGAACGGTGGTAGTATTGAGTTATAGTAATACTTAGGTGCCATCGGTCTACGTGGACCAGTACAAGCGCTTTTACCGTATTTTTCCTGTTTGTACCACCACTGTGGACCGTTTCTGGTGGTGTAGTTGTGTTTTATTTCAATTTTATTTAAAGTGTCATGTGTCAATTAATAAGGTAAGACATATTTTGTTTACTATCAAGAATAACATGCCTAGAAAGCTCTATAGTAATGCAACGCAGTGTTTTCATCTCATTTTTCACGTGCCTTCGTAATTCGTACGTATTTCAAAAATATATATACATAAATATTACTGTACACAGTGTTTAGTCTAATATTTTTTGAATTTTTAACAGTGAATACAAATTATAAATGCAAGCTTCTGTTGAAAGTATGGAAATAAAGTACGAAAAAAATATGACCTATTAATTTGATCAATGGCGTCTTCTATACAGGAGCTTCAGCCGTATACTACCCCCTTTTAAACACTAAGAGTGTTTGATAAACCCAACATTCTACTTGAGGTGGTACAGGGGTGGTAGAGTGCCGTTATTAGATACTCTAGATACTCTAGGTAACATTCTGATAGCTTATAGATCCTAAAGTATTATGTTTTACCCATACCGTTTGTTGTTTTAGTAAATCCAATTGGATGATTGAATTTTGGGGTTCCGTTAACAAAGGATTCCCTAAGTTATAATTATAAGTTAAGTTTACTACAAAAACTGAAAAATTTTGTTTGCGCAGTCCAAGAAACTGATAAATTTGCAAAAAGCGTTACGTTTATCAACAGTAACCAGTACTAAATAATCAGTTATAATCAGATTTTATAACCTTC
The DNA here is from genome assembly GCA_910592155.1 of Ypsolopha scabrella. Lineage (NCBI taxonomy): Eukaryota > Metazoa > Arthropoda > Insecta > Lepidoptera > Ypsolophidae > Ypsolopha > Ypsolopha scabrella. The sequence goes on from OU342976.1 coordinate 23,839,878, forward strand.
AAAATAATATGACAAGGAGTGCTTTAAGATAAGAAATTCTTCCTAAAGGTTGTTCAACTATCGAAATTAGCACCTTTGTGTTTAAGTGGGTCTTACTTACACCACAATGAAGCCTATGGCTGTAGAATGACTATTTATAACACCGGTTTTAATTTTCTCTTCAGAGGTGTTCACTAACTCAACTATAGAACAAAAGCATTATTGCAACTCTCTTGTACCCCAGTAAGTGTTACAAGAGCATCTTATAGACCAGCAATGTGGCCAAAAGCTACAATAAGTTCATTTCAACAGCTTTAAATCTTAAGTGGTGGTAGGATGGTTGTACAATCAGCTTTTATAGAAGCTCATTTCAGAAAGGGGTACAAGTTACCAATATACGGCTTTTGTACAGCAACACTTGCCATAAGCTGTACGAAAAGCTTTTATAGAGCTCTATGAAGATACAACAGCTCTTAAAACACCGCTATTCTTCTTTAAGCTGTACAAAAAGCCGTATAAGTTACTTTTGTGTTCGTTGCTATTAATACACAGTCGAATTGCAATGTCACTAGTTTGCAATAAACCAAAAATAAATTCTTTATTACTTTATTGCTTCATAAGGTACTCGTAGCAGTATGAAAACCGTTGCTTCAAGGTTCTCAAACTCAAACCTATTATTATACAGTAGAACGGCAATGTCGCTAGTTTGTAATAGACCGAGATAGTCGCTGCAGTTCGTTAGCTACTCATTACCAACTGCGCTGGCTTGCTAACTTCATTTAGCTGGCGATGTTGGCAGAATCAGATCTCCGTTGTTACTAGTTACCGCTCCAGAAATGAGAAACTGTAGTGATAAACCTGAAATATCTTCGAGGTAACAAACTAGCGACGGAAATTCCAGGAAAAAGCTACAAGTTTTCATGAACGAAACCATAAAACATTTTAAAATTATTTCTTCTATGGGTAAAAGCACCCGGAATAGAAGAGCAATTAAGGCTAGATGCACAACTTCAAATGAGTATATCAAATTATGTAACTTAGTTAATCGGTGTAGTAAAAATAATACAAACAGTAGACTATTGAGCTGATAGATTCATCGTAGAAAAAACGCAAAATATTTAAGTTCGCTAGATAGAAAAATATTACGAAGTTACCTCTAAATTTCATGTTTTTCGAGTGTTCAAAGGCCGTCCTTAAATCATACGGCCTTGAAATTTGTATTAAAAATAAGAATGAAATGACATTTACAATGACATGATGGCACATAAAATGACATGGACAATCAGTATTAAAACTTATTTTTTTGTGTGTGTGTGTGTTTGAGAGGGGATGTAAGAATGTTAGTATGAGTGTTTGAATTTCGATGAGGTTTGTCTGTCTGTAAGTTAGTGCTGTTTATGTTTTTTACATACCCTCTCAAACACACACACACAAAAAAAAAAAAAGTTTTAATACTGATTGTCCATGTCATTTTATGTGCCATCATGTCATTGTAGATGTCATTTCATTACTATATCAACTGATGCCGGGCCCAGTAGGGTCCGAAATATATCTTGAAATAATAATTTTTAATTCTTTTGTGTGCATATATACTTCAATATAATAAAAAACAAATAAAAAAACAAGCTGGTAAAGTTTATATACATTTATTTTATTAAAAATAAGTTAACAAATGACGTTAGTTCGTCTAAGAATATTTTAAAAATCATCTAGAAGCAGAGAGGTTTTTGTGGGCGCGTGTTTCTTGGTTGTCATAACAGTCAAGGCTGAGAGCACGCTATCTTAAAGTAAAAAGTAAAAGTAAAGTTTGCAAAATGAGGTGCTCAATCTGACCTTATATGTAGCCTTAATGGCTAGATTAACACAAGTGGAAGTGGCGAAAGAGGTGAATTAGGATCGTAGCAGATAGACATCTGTTATCTCTACCTGCCCCTCTGACAGACAGGTGTACTGAGTATATATAGGTATGTACGCACGTGTATATGTAAATATATAGTGCATTAGAAAAGATCAATTAAAAACAAATCTCAAGTAAGAAAAGAATTTGAATAAATTCGTCGGGACAGGCTTCAAACCTGCCTCTTGCTATTACAAGTGCGCTAGTTATCTAATTATCCTAGACCGTCAAATTTTTCCACCATACTTCTACACCGAATTTTTGTAACTATTTGAGGTAGTTACTAGATAGTAAGGTACATACGGGAACTGATGGCTCACAAGTGCGTAATGTAAAAAGAGTTACAAGTTTTAGTTTTTGTTGCTATAGCGGCAACAGAAATACATTATCATTGAAAAAATTGAAATATTTCAAGGTTTCTTATATGGAAAGTTTTTGTTTTTCATAGTATTCTTCTTTTTATTATTTGTAGTGGTATCTTGTGATAAATTCAACCATCTACCTATTACTACTAAAGCTGTAGACCCCTGTGAAAGACGGACGGACAGATAGGCAGCGGAGTAATAGGTTCCCGTTTGGCATCCTTCGGGTACGGAACTCTAAAAACCAATAAAATTTTGTGTAAATTTACACTGCCAGTTTCCTCACAAATAATTTCATTTTCAGCATTCTAAAGCAGAAAATTCCGTGAAATTAGCAACGTATTAAAATTAATAAAACTTTATAACTTTGTTATTTAGTCAAAGTTTAGTTGTAGCTGTTTAATTTAGTTGCTGCAAAATATGGATGCAAAGCGTGCCGAAAAAGGTTTTTATTTCATCTAGTCGTAGCGAAAAATGTTTATTTCGTTTAGTGTTAAGTGAGAGAAAAACAAAGCTTTGAAAACTAAACGTATGAAAGGAAAAGTCTCTTTGTATGTATTTAGTATGTATCTATATTCACACGCTGTTTGAGAACTTAGTAATATTATACGATTTGTGCCCGAAGTACAGCGATAGGGCTCCTCACTAGTCCTCACCCATCACGTTTGGGACGTTATAACCATTGGTGAAAAGTGGGTAAAATAAATCTGAGGAAAAGGACCCTAATGGGCAGTTTCTTCCTCAGCGTAGAAGCCCGCAAGCAAGGCTAGCTTCTGTAAAAGATTAACGTTTTGTACGTATTCCACCCAACGTACATTGGAGTGAGCCTTATCGACGTACTGCGGACAGAAATACACGCTTTTTAGGGTTCTGTAGACAAGAAGGCACCCTTATAGTTTCACCATTTCCGTCCGTGTGTCTGTCTGTCCGCGGCTTAGCTTTTTTCTCGTCTATCCCTTGGTGTGAGGTTTCGTTGGATAGGTTGTTCAAAAATATTGCGGGTGTGCAATAACTATTTTTCGATTCAGGAATCCGTTTGGAAAATATTAAGAGTGCTAATTTTTATTAGAGTCAAGTATCCCCCCCTGCCAGCTAAAAGATTATGTTGGTATATGTTAAAACATTCACGAAAGAGGTATATATAACGAAGTTACAAGGAAAACTATCACAGCTAAGTAGGCTTTACAAGTTAACGAGTAATAGTCGACCAACTTAATTTTGCAGTATTGTTTCATACATTTTGTAATTTTTATACAAATCATTTATGTCTTAAATCATTTAAAACTTACTCCGGCGTGAATCCTAGTCGCACTTGACTTGTTTCAACTTCTCCTATAAATTCCGAATATCTCATTGTTAAATGGTGGCGCTGCAGGTTTTGAACTCGGTACCCTAAATTGAGAATCCGAGAAAGTCCTTCCGACTGAGCTACCGCTACAATTATAAAAGCAACAAGAAGTGGGTCAGAAACTTTCTCTGATAGTACGTTAAGCTCAAAACAAATCTTAAGTGTTTCTGAATAAACAGCCCCTGTTTAGAGACACTGCTCACGTACGTCATTTCACTGCGGATCCCTTTTGGGACGCGAATTTTCACACTCTTTAAATTCCCGCCAATAATGAATACGGAAACCGACATCGGAAATCCACGGATTTAACCCTCAAATGTATCTTGCCAAATATATTGAATTTACTTTTGTGAAATTAGTCAATACTATTGAAGATAAATCCAAAAGATTTTTAGTTTTTTATTTTATAATTTGTTGTTTTCGTACCGAACGTATTTTCTAATTTGAGACTATTGAAGATACTCTTCTTACGGAATGGCAAGAAAGATGGGAGAATACTGTGAATGGAAGACATTGTTTCACTTTTTCCCATCAGTTCACGACAGACTTAAGGCAGATTGGCTTGACATTGATCATCAAGTCTCCCAGTTTTTGACTGATCATGGTAATTTTAAGGCTAAAGAAAACAGCATGAAACTTGTAGACTCGCCCCATTGTGAATGTTCAGAAACTGACCAGACTGCTCACCACATTATTTGGGAGTGTCCTCTATGGGAAGCTGAACGTAAATTAATGCTGTCACAATTGGACCTTGGTGATGAATGTGAGGCTTCGAATTATCGGGATTTGGTCTCGAGCCGACGTAATTTCCAAGCTTTTAAACAATTTTGTCATAAATATTACTGGCATTATTATGCTAAGCATCCTACACGTGCGTCCTGAAGTAAATATTATCACTGCATAGAAGTTTTCCTTTAAAATATCTCCATAATAAGTAATAATAAAAATATCTATTGATGTGTTCGCTTTATAATATCTGTTATTTTTTATTCTATATTTGTTGTACGTTCTTGTTTGCAAGCATTATTGCTATATATTTCAGCACCTTAAGAGCTATGCTCTGAAGTATTATGTTTTTGTTTTTAGTACTAGAGTATTTTTATAATTTATGTTGTTTCTTCTTTAATCTTCTTCTTTTATATTTGTTAAAGTTTTTAATATAAGTTAACCAATTATCCTGCAATATTTGTATAATTTTTTATGCTTTTGATCCGTTATTCGGAGTTAAAGCATGGAAAATAAAGTAATTATACCTTATATTCTTAAAGAGGTAACACTTTTGAAATAAAATAAGGAAAAAAAAAACATTTATTCTTTGAAAAAAAAAAATTTGTTTCCGTTTTTGAGCAGTCTTACGTCAAAATCTTTAACTATGTTTTAGTAGGTTAACAAAAAAAGGTAAGAAACAAGCATTTAAGTGTTAACCCCTACTCAATTCCGACGACACAAAGATTTACTTCGTAAAATAAACGGAACACAAATGAGTCCTTGATTTATTCCAGATGCTGAAACGTTTGGTTTAGTTTTTGAAGAAAATTATCACAAACGGTACATTATTCTTTCAGAAACTGTATTTGTTGTTACGTTTTAGTATTTGTTGTTATAGCGGCAACAGAAATACATCATCTGTGAAAATTTAAACTGTTTAACTATCACGGTTCATGAGATACAGCCTGACAGACGGACGGACGGACGGACAGCGGAGCCGTAGTAATAGGGTCCCGTTGGTTACCCTTTGGGTACGGAACCCTAAAAACGGAGCTCTTATAGAATCACTTTGTTGTCCGTCTGTCCGTCCGTCCGTCTGTCTGTCAAGACCCTTTATCTCGGGAACGCGTGGAGGTATCAAGTTGAAATTAAAACCATATACTCAGGTCTACAGTCCCTTGAAGTTATGAAAGAACGTAAAAAAAAAGATGCGGCGGTTCATGCCGCAAAAAACATATTTTTTGACACTCTCAAGGGAATTGATAAGGTATTTTCCGTTGACCTACAACTATGAAATTTGGCAGGTAATACCGTCCTTTACTAGAAGTATAGGAAAAAATCTGGAAACTATGCAATTGTAACTAAATCATAAAAAAAAACAGAGTCCTTAACGGAACCTTCGGTGGGCAATTCCGAATGACACCCGTCCGGTTTTTTTAACTTCACTACAAAGTAACCCCCAAAGAAAATGCAATATAATAAACCAGAAATCTGCAAACCAAACTCCGTTAAATACGCAAATAAATTCACGAAACCGAATTTCGGAGTGCAGCCTTGCCGTGTACAACACAAGAGGGCCTCATTGGACCCCATAAAGGGGTCCAGTGATGTGGCGAGCTTGACTGGTCCCAAAGGAGGTCCCAAGCCCGACTCCTATTATTTATATCAGTGGGACAGCTTGCCGCTAGTGTCCCATTTCAGTGTATTTGGCGGTTCATGGAATGTGTTTATTTCAAACTTCAACATTATGATTTCTAAAGAGGGTTTTTTGCTGTGTAATAATGTTTAATTATTTCATATTTTTATGTTCTCTAGTAAAGTAGATAAAAAGCTAAAGCTTACAGAACATTTTTAGGGTTCCGTAGTCGACAATTTCCATGTATAATTTTGTGTTTATCTTGCTTGAAATAAAGACGAATTAAAAATTATTTTTGTATGTATTTTAATTTAAATTTTCAGTTAAGCAGATTTCCTCGAAGAAAGACAAGATTTTAATAGAGAATTTCATAAACAGAACAACCGGATGCAGTGTCAACAAGGAAACGAGCTAAGAAAGGAATTTTCACCAAAATTCACTTTTCTCTGAGATTCACTTGCAGCTGGGAAAAATCCCTTAACGGGGACATAAAGTATATTACACTTTTCAGCTCGAGCCAACCAGATTCTGTGTCCAGCAGAAGTTATTTTTCTATACTGATAAAATAGAAGTAGTAAAAAAGTGTTAAAATTTTCGTCTTTCGCTCTATTTGTATGTTCCGTTTTTATTCGAGAACCACTCAATGGATTTAGATGCGTTTTTTTAATTATAGTCTTATGGACCCTGGTCAACAGAAGACTATAAGGATGTTCATAAAATAACGCTCAAACTGAAAACGGAGCAAAATTTGAATAAACGCTGGCAGAGCCGCGGGCAAAAGCTTGTATTATATGTAACCTAGATTAAATTAAAAGAAGAGTAAATAGGTACCTTCTAAGTGAATCCCTAGGTCTCAAGAAACCTCTAAACATTAGCATCTGTTTTAGCTCTATGTTTCTTTGGTCAGATTTTTTGAATTACCTTTAGCTCTGCCATTTTAGTGGCTTGTTTTGTGTAGGCTTGTTTTTAGGGTTCCGTACCCGTATTGTGAGGTGGTATGGAACCCTTTGTGTGCAAGTGCGACTCACACTTAGCCAAATTATTTCGTGAATTTTCTACATGCCTAAAGTCCATATGGCGGTATGTATCAATGTTCAGGCCTGTTTGTATCATAACATTAATAAAAAGCTCCAAGAAAAATATCTTATTTACAGGCTTCGTTAACATTTTATAAAATGTAGGATACAGACAGAAAGCGATATATTAGGTAAATAAAGAAATGATGCGTAACTTTCTAAGAAAGAAATAATAACTAGTTTCAAATATTCGAAGGTTTATTTAAGTGTATTTGCTAAAAATATAATTATATTTACACAAGACTAATTCTGAGGCAGGCTCTTAACAAAATAACTACGTTTTTCTTTTCACAAATATCGATCAATATCCAACGAGTGAATAAAACTGTTTACGACCACACAAAAGTAGATGATAACAGCTGAAAGAAAAGAAGAATTTTAAAGTTCATAAATAGACTTATAACATCGACAATACAAAAAAGGCTTCTATATTCATAATTATGTCCAGCAGTGGACGAACACAGCCTGCTGGATGGATAGTTGAGTTGTAGGCACTTGGTAGAATATGGTACACATCAGCGAACTGAAAACACATAAGTAGAAGTCGCGTTTCTAACCAATTTTTATTCGAAAATCAAACCAGACACTCAAAAGAGCAAAACTTATTGGTTCGTACTTTGTGTCATTCGACACTGAGCCAACCGTGATTGGTCGACTCACGGGGACAGGAACGCCATAGGACGCAACGCCATATTAAATAAACATGTGCTCGGCACAGTTTTCATGCGATAATTTTTCAGCGCTAATCAGACCTCTAATTCACTTGTATTTTGATGAAAAACACTTGTACACTATTTACATACACAACTATAACCACTTTGTTGTGTAAACAGTGAACAAGTGTTTTTCATCAAGAGTCTTTCCATGTTTCACCAAGTACCGACAATCGCAAGCATAAGTCACTTGTATTTGTCGTCGTTAAGTCGTTCAATGGCGTAACCAATTGGTTGCCAACCATTGATCCGATTGTCTAAGTTACCTGACGTCACAGTACGTAATTAGTTCAATGCCCACTGAAGGCAGTTTTGAAAGTTTAGTATTTATCTATGTTTTGTAGTTGACAACCAGTTGGCAACCGATTTAAATATACATAAAAGGCTTGCATGTTGAACCTCGGATCCATCTTATAGACGAAATATATATTATTTTAACGAATTCTTACCACGCTACTATTTATATAGTTTGCTACTCGACTCGAGCCTAAAAATAAATGATGCCGTGGTAAGGGTCCGATATAACCGTGACATTTATAGCAGATTCTGAAGGCTTTAAGTTTAGTGCTGCTGTCAAACTTATTTTATTTACTACCTTTAGCCCGCGTCTTCGCCCGCGTTAATTTAGTTTTTGGGTAATCCTACCGAATCTGTTAATATTTTTGGACCAATAACTTTATGGTACCGTATTATAATTTGACTTTTTGGATCTCAAGGAAGAAAAATATATGTCTGACACCATGTCTATATCCCTAGGGAACCCAAAGTCCCCAGGGAACAAATCATTGCCTAAAAAATTTAGGTTCCTATTAAGGGCGTAGCCAGGTTTTAGTATCGGGGGAGGTTTAAGAAAATAAATCGGCAAAATAGTTCATAATAATATTACATTAATGAGTTGAGTTGCTCAAGTGTCCAGGCTTGGACACTCGACACAGGTATGGTAAATAAATATTTACAATTATAGTAGCTAAAGTTATTTAAAAATAACACGGAGCACATTTGTTAGTATAATACTAGTTTTACTATTGTTTCTTTGAATACTTAATTGATTAAATCGGATCTAAGTCTAATTTTAAACCTCGTTTCAGTATTGGTTTAGTCAAAGTTCTCGAACCATATTTAAAAATTCTGTAGTTTATCACATCTTATTATATATTTTATCTTTTTTATTCGGAACATATGGGGGGGGGGGGTTGAACCCCCCAAAACCCCCCTTGGCTACGCCCGTGGTTTCTATTATTTATTATATTCTATTATTAAGGAAATCGGGTCAGTAGTTCCGGAGATTGCCCACAAAAGTGACAAAACAAACTTACAAACTAGGAAATTCATAAACACATCCTCTTCTTAGTGTACATTGTAAGATATGTCGCGTTATAAATTACATATTTTGGCGACATTTTGGATGTACGGGTTTTTAGGTATTCTACTGAGGCTACCGAGAGTTTTTTTTCTGTTTTCTGTCTGTCTGATTGTTTCTTTCTAACTCGAGAACCATTGCACTCAACGGAGATGGATGCGATTTTTGTATTATAATCATGGTCAAAATATAGGCTTTATGGGGAGTTGCCAAACCCAAAAACTGTCGATAATAAGATAACTCAATAACTCACTCGTAAATATAATATAAATTGATTGAAAAATACTTCCACGACAGCAAACCCGCGGGCAAAAGCTAGTGTAACCTATTAATGATTCAAGGAGGATCAATCAATCCTCCTTCGTAAAGTTTTTGTTGTATACTGTGTTGCAATTGGAATGAAGTATCGTAAAAGTAACTTAAGCCTTTGGAATCAGAATTTTGCTATAGGCAAGTAAATGGTTATGAACTTTTTAGAACAGTAAAAGGATCTGAATAACTAAATGAACGTGGCTAAAATGGAACTCTTAATTGACAAACTACAAGATACCGCGCGATTTGAATTCAGAGCTAAGGAATGTGTTATATACACATACAGCCGTTCTCTCTACGCACACAGCACTACACAGCAGGCGTGCGAGGGGGGTGTGCGGACGGCGGGGGGACGTGCTCCCGCCCCTCAGCTCAGCCCCCGACTACAGTCAACTCGCGTGCAATTTTAATCAATAGCCTACTAACATTCATGAACGCCTCCAAAAATGACAGTAGCAAATCCCAGCAGCTTTTCATTTGTACTACAACAGATAATAATCCTCACTCCATACAGGACGGCATAAACAGTCGCTATTCCTATGTGCGAGGTAAACCATAGGGACGAGATGAATATTTTGCCTGGTGTCTATAGAAAAAAGTTCTACTTATATTACTCGTATAACATAAATGAGACCATCAGAACTAGAATAGTCTCTGTAAAAATCAATTGTGTCTGGATGGGATAGACTCATCTGAGGTGCAATTATGTAAGACAATCGTATTCATTTGATGGCTTAATACTTACGATTTCAACTGTCAAATGCCTATTCGGCTAAGCAAATTAGCCCGTTTGATAATTGAAACGGGTACGTTTTCGGCTGTCAAATGAATACAATTGGGTTCTAGGGGTCTAGCACGCGCCGTCGACAGAGTGTCTTTCCATCATACTTCTCGCTCATTGCACACCCGTGGTTATGAGAACGTAGGATAAGTAGGATAGATAGACATTTGTGTTGATTCGGTGTAACATGACTTAACTTATTTGACAGGACTAATCTTATTTATTCTTGTCCTTGTCTTTTTTATACAAAAAGAAAAAGACAGAACGCTTTAATTTTATGTTTAGTCCTGACAAATATGTTAAGTCGCGTCACATTGAATCAACACCACTGTATCTTTGGTGCGTTTGACGTCCTCAAATCATCCTTCGACTTGCTACAAACCTACGAGGTGCAGCGTAGGTAAATCGCTACGTGCTACAAGGCGGGCGTAGCAAGTAAGTGCTATAAAAAATCGATTGCGACTACGCGCTACTCTACTGCAATATAAATTAGGTAATATTTTGTCTATACTTTGCGCTTTGAAACACATAGGTAATATTACTGCATTTGTCAACGTTCGAAAGGGCTAGTAGGCTGGAAAGACGCTGCCCTGTATTTAAATTGCGGGAACGTTTCGAGCTCGGTGCAAAATGCACAACTTATGATTGTTTTTCTTATTTTTGCGTAAAAAGTACTAAATAAATGTGATATGAGGCATTTGGTGACCATTGTTTTGTGTCAATTAGGTTTTTCTACCAAAACTTTGTAATTTTATGTATTACGTTGTAAATGAATGGGCATACAAACTTAAAACACGCTTTTAAGTTTGTATACCTATTTATTTACAATGTAATGCATAAAATGACGCGATTTTGATAAAAACCCCTGATAATTATTCAATAACAGTCGCAAAATAAGATGAAACTATTTTATTTCATACATTTTATATTAAAATAAAGTAAACAAACTTATGTTATGCACTTTGCACTGAGCTCGAAACGTTACCCCTTAAACACATGAATCTTGAGCACGAAAGCGGCGCACTGAAGGAAGCGCGTGGTCTCTATTTGGTGGATCGAAGGGCGAAATTCGTAAACTTTCTACGCTGTTTTTACTCAAAACTCATGCCTGTACCTGAAGGGATTGCCAAATCAGTAGCACAGACAAGAATATCTGGTACATTGATTGAAAAATGGCGACCAGAGCAAAGATTAAGTTGATGCCGTTTAATGGGTCAGTGTTAATGTTGGGCTCTTTGAGGCTTAGGGACTTATGGAGACTTGCTGCTATGATAATGAGACAGGAGGTTATCTGGAAGGAAAAATGTGCATGTTACGAAATGTATTGATATAGATATTCTATATGCTTGAAATTGTCGGCACTCGGTAAAATATTATCAACATCTTGATAAAAATACTTGTATTGTTTTACTTATTTATATATTTTTAACTCCAACCGTTTTTGCCTTACAGCATTATCAAGTAATGATATGAAAACTGAAATAAATAACTATTACTAATAATAATATTAAGAGTATTCCAAAGCGATGGATTTCGCTATAAAAACATAATCTTAATTAATTAATATGATTGTTCACAATGTTATAGAGAGTTAGTAAAATATAAATAGGTGAATAGTGTTTACAGAACAGTACAAGTGTTTTATTTATTACATATTTAGGAGAACTAGTGACTACAATACAATGGTATAACACATATCCACAGATAGGAGCGGGATATATTTTATATGTTTTTAAAAAAAAATTATATATTTCGCGACAGGCGGGGGTGCGGGCCATTTCATACTGACATGTATGTATGACGCCGCCCGCCATGTCGCGTACTGTAGTTATTACATTATATCAGAAGCAGAAGTCACGTGTGCAATTGAATAGTGTCCCATGCCTACATAAACGGTATCTTTGCCTCCATACTCGGATAGAAAATATTGGTGAAAATTCTGAACACACAGCATTAGCCTAACAAATCCAGTCATGACCTTTTTATACGCTTTATCGATGGTTTGTGTCTACAGCTGGAGTTCAGTCTGCGTGCTATGTTATCGTATCTCACCAATCGTTTCAGCTATGTAAAAATACATTTCGTTCCAAAGTCCAAGTATTAATACCTCACTTACAATGGTAATAGTTCCAACTATCATGACTCCTTGCCGTAAAGTGTATCCCAGCATATTGTCTACGTCGCAGCATGATCCTTTATACATCAATTCTGTTTACGGAAAGTCCCTAGAAGTCGAAACGTGTTGGTATCTGTGGACCGCGCCTTCGCTCGACCAGTTGACCATCGACGCCCACCCACCCCTCACCCCTCACCCCTCATTTGCCTTGACCGATGACAATATATCACTTTGGCCGTGAGCTTCACTCCCTCTCTTCACAAAGACTATAATCTCTTCACAGAAGGGAAAATTGGGAAATGTATGAAACTTTAACTGTCACCAAATAAATAATTTGACATTTTGATTTTAATACCAGCTGTGAATCTGTGACACATGTACACAGACATTGATGTGTATGTCACCGTAAGATAGTAAAATCCGATGGTTTTTAATTTCACTAGTGAAGTTTTAATTTCACAGTAGGATTTTTCTTGTCTTTTAAACTGACCTAACCTTACCTAGTAAAATTATAAACATTCGAATTTTACAACACCACGCTGACATATATAAAATCACTAGCTTTTGCCCGCGGTTTCATCCGCGTTGAATTAGTTTTTGTGTACTCCTATCCATCCATCCATCAGCCTGTTTCGTCCACTGCTGGACATAGGCCTTTCCAGGATTTTGCCACTCTTGGCGGTCCTCCTGGAAGAAATGCCCATACTCACACACGCTGGGCAGGCGGGTTGGTGAGCGCGGTACCGAAACCCTTGCACCAGTGACGCCGCTGCCCGTCACCAGTCTGATTTATATAAGGCCCGGCAATTGGGGTGGATATACCGCCATCCATCGGTCCCAGGCAATGGTGGGCCGCCTGGTTCTTTTGCCTGAGAGCTGTTCTCTTACTCTCCCCCGAATAACTTCGGTGCGGCTTGCGAGTAAGATGGTGGTACCTCCACAGTCGAGCCCGGCATTAGCTCTACCACCTAACTCCTATAAAATCAGTCAATATTATTCGGACTTTTACCTACAGTAAACACAGCTGGTGAAATGTGTGTGTTATGCGCCTCTGTTTCCCATTTTATGTGTCTTTTTTATAGTTTTTCCATGGAAACAAAGGGAAAAAGTAGTTTTTGTCCTATTCAAAGTCTATAACTACATTTATGCAAAATTTTGAGTCTAATCGGTTTCGTAAGCATGGCGTGAAAGGGTGACAATCACTTTTCTAAAGAAATTTGAAAGCTCATTTTCATCCCATGGGAACTTATTTATGGAATAAAAAGTAGTTGTATGTCCTATTCCAGGTCTAGAACTACATTTATGTAAAATTTCAGCCCAATCGGTTCAGTAGTTACGGCGTGAAAGAGTAACAAACATCCATCCATCCATAAATACATCCAAACTTTCGCATTTATAATATTAGTGGGATGGAATAGTGGGATTGATAAACAATATCAAGGCACGAATACCTATGTACCACTGGGTTATCGACCTCTTACTTTAATTAGTAGGGTGACTGTAATTTTATTTAGAATACTTTTCTTTTGGAAGTCATACTTAGGTATGGTTACATTTTGTACTTATTATATTGTATAAAGTCCCACAATTCAAAGTGAAAAAAATTTAATAAATATTAATAAATTAGAGATGATAGTGTTCCTAATAGACCACTTTCCAAAGAAAAGAAAAAATTTTGCCTAATCTTTTTTTTTCACATTTCCATAGAATTTAGTCAACTGATTGAATCACTTTGTACTGGCAAGTGAAAAAATTTATTGGAACAAAAAAATTTTTTTTCTTCTTTGTTGTGATAAGTAAACGATACATGATCTACCCTAAATTTATTTTCACTTATTATTGTAGGACCTTATACATATATACTTGAAATTTTACATTTGTTTAGAGATTAATAAATGTTAGTAATTGCATTTTTCGGTTAATTTTATCTCCTGGCTTACTTATAAATTTACTTTCTCACCTTTTACACCTGTTGAAAGGAATTTTCTCCCTTGAAAAAACATTTCCAGGCATAGTTCTTGAAGAGGGCGTAGATGGATGGACAAATCCAAAATTATAGAGAATAGCAAAAAGTGCTCAAAAAGTCCGATTTTGATAAAAACAAAACTGTATAATAAGATTTTACAAAAAATGATTTCCCAAGGCGAGAATTGAACACGTTGACTTAAAAAATCACTGCACCTATGTTTTTGCACCATTCGATAGTGTCGCTTAAAATAAATATTTATTTATTTTAGGTAAAAAGAACTTAAAAATAATACATTCAAATTATAATCATACGGCTAGTAAACATATTTTGCCTAAACTAAGCTACGAAAAGTAGCCTGTATTTTAGGCATAAAATGAACTGAAACGTAATGAAAAACTAAAATAACAAATTATAAGCTTAAAAACTAAATAAACGTTTGATAAAAGTAGGAGTTATATAAGTAGATACAAAGGATCTAAACTAAAGCCAACGATACGAAATAAGAAAGGTAAACAATCGGACCGTTAATGAGTTATCTCTATCCTTATCTCTCTTACCACTCGTACGCAATAATGGCGTCAGTTGATCGACGACAGCTGTCGTTGCATGAGTCGTGTGGTACATGTAAGTTGTCAGACCGCGTTTACCAACATTTGGTCCGCCATTTTGTGAACAATTTCATTCCTGTTTGGATTGCGTTCGAAGCACCGAAAACGTCGATTCATAGCGTAATTATTATGCCGTGGCCAAAATAGACAAAAAAAATCTTTCACAGTTTGTTGGGATGAGCTCAGAAATCAATTATCTTATCGACTTTTTATTTTTATAGCAAAATTGACAACATGATAGATAATGATAATACAATAGATAGTTTTGTCTTAAATACGGCTGATTCGGACTCTTCCGACGAATCATCTAGACGACAACGATTAGAATAGGGAGTTTAAAATTTTCATATACCTAATTTATTAGAATAAATATTTTTTAACCCCTAGACGTTTGTTTACATTCTTTATCTCGTCTCGTTGGCCTTACTTTAATTCTGTACCTTTATCTCATAGCCCCTGTTTATCTGAGGTCAAGTCAAGTACAATCTGACATCATGTACTGCCGTCTCTTTTTATCAAAGACATTGTATAAACAAGACTGTGCACTGTCTAATTTTGCTCAACTAAACTAGATTTTATTTCCTTAGAAATAAGGTTGTAATTATTATACAATATACATATATAGTGTCGTTGAGTTTCTAACGTGTTAGAAAGGGACCAACGAGTGCCAACACCCATCTCGTTCGGCTCTTTTTTCGTATCGTAGTGCACAGTCTTGCTCTCTATATAATGTCTTTGCTTTTTGTTCGTATCAACATCAACCTCCTTCCTGTCGAGGAGGCTGAGATGAGACAATGCTTTGTCATTCAAATCAAATAATCGTAAAAGTTTCAAACCTTATTTGAAATACTCTTTGCTCTAACCTCTTTAAATAGTTTGGCCAAATGTGAGTCAGACTCGCGCACAAAGGGTTCCGTTCTACCGCAGGTACATAGCAACAAAACAACTTAGATACCATACCATAGCAATATTGGAACGACAAAGAACAACTACCATTCGGCACCCTCTGAGCACGGAACTTAAAAATTTGAAGTCTTTTCTTTTACTTTAGAGTATGTTAAAAAAATAATAAATGTTTTCTGTAAGGAGACCCCTCTTGGGTTTAAATTTTTTCTTTGTAGGATTCCGCGCCCACAGGGCAACACGGAGCCCTATTAAATGTCGCTCTGCTGTCTGTCCGTCTGTATGTCACGGGAATTTTTTTTTTTTTTTTTTTTTTTTTATTTATGGTAAATACACAGATAACAAAATACAATTACGCCAAACTGTACAACAGTTTGTTGGCGTGATGCGCTCTTTACACTGAAGATTACAGTTTCTTAATTATAAAAACACAAGTTAATAATAGTAAATAATAAAAATTACAATTTCAAAAAGGCTGTTTTTAATTTAATCTTTAAACAAGGTAAATTTATTTTTTCTTTATTTAGTAGAAGAGGCTGGAAGAGCTTATGGTTACAAATTCTTGGTGTCAAGTACTCTCTGGTTCTTTGCCCATAGTAGTTTTTAGCGATAGGCTGTAATAATTTTCCCCTTTTTAGAGATCTTGTTAAATGTCGGTGATTTATTATTGTTTTATATTGTTCACTATAATATGTCTCTAAAGCTGTCAAATACCTAACCTTGCTACTGGCCGGCAATATTTTACAAATACCAAATAGCTTAAAATAATCCTGTTTACAGTTTTCTTTGGTTTTATTGTCTACTAGATATTTCATAATTCTTATCTGTAGCTGATGTATGGACTGTAAATATGTTTTAAAAGTCAGGCCGTAACAATTCAAGCAATAGCTCAATAATGAGTCCGCGAGTGCGTGATAAACAATGTACAAGGTGCGCCTATTTAGCACTTTATTTAAATGATAAAATTTCCCCAAGATTGATCTTAGCTTATTGCAAACTAACGTTATATGTAATTTCCAATTAAAATTTGTATCTATTAATAACCCCAAATATTTAAATTTATTTACTAATTCTAGACTATTACAATCACAGTTTACCTATACTTTGTTTAGGTGTAGGCAATCGTAGGTGTGGCCAATTATTTTTATTGTAGATGGATCAATGTTTTTAGCAGTTATATTGTACGGTGAGTGGATATGCATGCATTTTGTTTTACTTAGGTTTAATATTATCCCGTTGTCATGTGCCCACTTAGTTATTCTCTCAAAATCATCTTGTACATTGTTTATCATGGTCGCAACATGGTTTCCAGCGAAAAGCAGGCACGTATCATCAACGTACATGTATAGTTGGGAGTTATGTACAACGTTCGCGACACTGTTTACGTGCATAATGTACCCGACTGGTCCAAACACTGAACCAGTCGGGACGCCATCACTGACCTTGGCCTCAGACCCAGCTGTTCCGCTGATGACTGTGCATAGCGTTCTATTATTGAGGTAACTGCGCAACCACTGGTTGGTTGGACCACTTATCCCATAATGAGACTATGTCTCTAGCTTGCAGGCGGAATGAGATAGGTACAGATCTGAAATTTAGATATTTTATGTAAAATGTTGACCCAAACTGAATATTGAATGAAAAATTAAATTAAATCAATTTACAGGCGGTGTCTCATAAATTAAAAAGGAGCAGAATATTTTTTCTTTCTCCAGTTTTTGGGGTTTTATTGTGTAAAACGTTAAGTAGAGTGCAATTTGAATTTGAATTTGAATGCATTTTTTATCTCCATAAATAAAGAAATGGGTGGCCATGGCCATCAAATTTGTCAAATTCAAAAACTAAATTTTAGGATTTTGGAATTTTCTATATATTATGTGACTTATAACTATTCTATTTTAAACAATAAATACTGAAAATGCTGGTTTTTAATATAGGTTTAGGGTTACATACCCGAACACTCGACCAACTTAATTTTGCAGTTTTATTTCATGCATTTTCTAGAAACTGACAAGTTTGTAATTTTTATTAAAATCATTCATGGACATATACATTGTTTAAATGGTGCGGAATCCTTAGAGTCCAAGTGCTACTCTCACTTTACCGTTTTTTAGGGTTCCGTAGTACCTGAAAGGTAAAACGAGGTGAGACTCCGTTGTCCGTCCGTCCGTCCGTATGTCACAGCCTCATAACTTTAGCACAGTTAAAGGTAAATATTTGAAATTTGCTACAAAAATTACATTCACTTGCATACACAATATGGTGTGAAAAAAAAATTGAAAAATTTCAAGTTGCTCAAAATATTTCCACTACAAAAGTGACAAAAATAAAAAAACATATCCTAAAAATACAATATGGGTATCAAATTGTAGATATTAAAGAGCTGATTATAAAAATATATTTACTCTATTTACTGTCACCAATTTCGAGAAATCTTTGAAAAAACACAAAAATGCATGTGTTTTTTCATGGGGCCTTATTTCCGAAACTGGTGGACAATGAGAAAAAGTGATCAATCCCCTTCAGTAAGAATTTGCTTGCATAAATTAAAGTTTGTAAGTTTTTTAAGCAATTTATCTCAAACGCTGGAGAGAGGTGGCGCCACTTTCAAGTTTCTGCCCCGGTTCAAAAAAATCTTAGATCCGGGACTGGTCGGAAGTGTTAAAAATTACAAGTGAACATATCGATCGGGTGGGTTTGTGCAGTTTGACTATGCTGACTGACGCTACAGCTATAGTAAGCAGCTATTTTTAATCCCAAAGTCTGTTGATACGGGTTATAGCTCTCAATAATTGAAAAAACTACATTATTTTCGTTTGAAAAGCGTGCACTTAATTTCAAGACCGTAAACCGTAATCTGTATCGTTTGTAGTTTGTGCTTATTAACTATCTACAGCAGTGGTGCCCAACCGTTAGCTCGCGGGCGCCGGGTAGCCCGCGGCCTGTTTTCTAGGCGCCCGCGAACAAAATGTGATAAAAATTCAAGTACACACTAAATTGATAAAATTTGATATCATTAAATAAACACAAACTAAACTCTGATATTCTAAATAACTCTGACAGTTAAAGGCACACTCGCGCACATCAGTGCTGTGCCGCGGGGATTTTGCATCTCAACTAAAAATTATAAAGGTCAAGTACAAAAGTATGTTAACAAACGAGCACGTCAAAAATTTTACTATTTAGCATGCACAGAAGATTACGAACTTGACTTTCAGAAGCTTTCTGAAAATGTGAACAGCCAAGTCGATATCACATTAAGTTTATGCTGTTCTGGTCTATCGTTTTTGTAGATTGTCGTAATATAATTAATTGAAATAGGCGTTACCTTGCGGAAGTCCATCACTAATGAATGAATGAATGAATGAATTTATTTATTTTATATAAGTACGATAGTAAATAATTTATAAGTATCTTAATATATTACTTAACTTTATCTTATTTACATTTAATTTGCAATGTACGTACGTACATAAATCTGGACATGCTTCGCGAGCACCGCTGAGTTTAAGGAAACTAATTTTGATAGTGGAAACTACATTATTTCCTTTTATCCCTGTTTATTTATTATGACAAAGCTAAGGATATATGAATATAATTTGCAATATTCCGCTAAACAATTCTTGTCGTGCTATTCAAAATGCAGACTCGTGCACCGCCCGCATAAAAGCATGCAACAAGCAAGAAAACTTATCGACAGGTGTTTCGCCTCTGAACGAGGCATCCTCGGGATGTGTTGCTAGCTCGGCTTCTCCGCAGCTACTGATGTTGTTCGCCCGACAGCTCAGCAGCTCAGACTAGCTAGCTAAAGACGTGTCGATAAGTTTTCTTGCTTATTATTTAAGATTGCTTTGCTTGTATTGCTTGCTTTTTGCATGTTTTTATGCGAGCGGGCGTTGCACGAGTCTGCATTTTGAATAGCACGACAAGAATTTTTTAACGGAATATTTCAAATTATATTCATATATCCTTAACTTTGTCATAATAAATAAACAGGGATATAAGGAAATAATGTAGTTTCCACTATCAAACTTAGTTTCCTTAAACTAAGCATGTCCAGATTTTCAAAACCGCCCTCAGAGAAACACCAGTTGGGCACCACTGATCTACAGCTTTATTTTTAAAGTAATAGCCGCTAATTAAATAAGCCACATGAGAATGTACATCGCATGCGTGAAACGTATTACTTAAAATGTTAAATAATGCGATTTTATTTCCGAGGGTAGTCGTAAAAAAAGCTAACAACATAATAAAATTCCGAAAAATTACACTGGACTGAAGAAATTCATGTATTTCAGCCACAAACTGGAGAATATATAAAGAAATACGAGCTTCTGTACCGAATTAATTAAAACATTTTTAACCTATTCCTGTTTAAATTGTTTAAAAATACGGGTTACAAAATGGACTCATAGTACTTTTTGTATACGGAACCAATACGGTACCACGAAAGACGACCAACACGTAAATTCGTTTATATATATGGTCCTAAAATTCAAAGTAAAAATAATTCTAGGTTAGAGCATGTATCGCTAACTGATCAAATTCCAGAAGAAGAAAAAATTTTTTGCTCAAATAATTTTTTCACTTCCCAGTACAAAGTGGTTCAATCAGCTGAATAAATTTCTATGGAAAGGTAAAAAAAAGTACGCGCAAAAAATTTTTTGTTGGATGGAATGTGGTCTTTAAGGGATACTCTATCATCTGTTAAATTTTTTTCACTTTGGATTGTAGGACTTTATATACCTACTATTGGTTGGGTAAACTTGGGCACCACTTAGCGGATTTGGATGCGGTTTTCTGTATTATCGGCGTATTGACTTTGGCAACTTATAGCCTGTAAGGGCATAGATATCATCATAATATAATATAGCGGTATAGGTGACTTTCGTTTATATAGCCAAATCCATAGTGGAGACTCGGTAAGTGGTCAGAACCAAGGACCAATGACCCTGTTTGTGAAATACGAAAAATATTTTTGTGCCTCTATACTTGTTCAAGAACAAGCTCAGTTAGTATGGGAAGTGTAAATTTTATTTCGCGTATCTCACAGAAAGGGTCATTGAACTTTGGTACTGACCACTTACCAAGTGTCCAGTATGAATTTGGCTATATAAACGAAAGTCACCAAAGTTATATAAAAATAATCACCAAGTCAAAAACTGTCGATAATAGTCCTTACGATACGCGCAAAAAAATATACATTGCTTGAAGGCACTTCTACGCAAGTGAAGCCGAGGGCAAAAGCTAGTTATCTATAAACCAACAAGTCCTAGATGAAACTTGTAAGACCACTTATCCTTCTTTTGTGTAAGTTTCGGAAACTAAGTTAGCGACTCAGAACAAAATTAAATAATGTTAAAAATAACAATTACAGAGGCACCAAAGCCACAGTATATTAAAGTAAGCAGTATTACGTCTTCATACAAAGGGGCAAAACGATGCGCTTCCGAATCTCGGTAAACTAACGGTAATCATACTGTGAGAAAACTGACTAGTTTCGTGCTATGTTCATACTCGTAAGTGTGTGGTTGTAATTTATCTTTGTGGAATAAATCTCAGAAGAAGCTTGTGTTAAATTCAAAGGAAGAGATTCACCTCTCTATGACTGTGGTCTCGTAGACGGCTTTTTGGACCATATATTTTTCAGTTGTCCTCTAAATGTTAACTGTCCTCCTACCTATCGCAGCCTTGTCATATATATTTATTATTACACAAACAAAATGTGTTGTGTCTTGGCAAAGTTTATCCTATCAAATAAGATAAAAATATGTTTATTGTTTGTTAAAATTGTACGGTGGTAAATAAACGACGTTTGAATATGTCAGATTGTATTTGATTTTAGACGTGCTTCATATACTTGATACTACAGTGCCAATGAAAATAGCGGAACTAGTATATTTAGTATACCTGATGGGATAATATTGAATATTAGCCAATATCAGGCCCGGAATAAGCTAAGTTGGAGGCACTGTATACGTGTATTCTCTTTTCTTGACTGGCAAAAGCGTAGTTTTTATATTCTCTTTGGCAAAAGCTGGCGCCTATAATAAAAAATATGAATAAAATACAAAAAGAATAAACTCAGATCATTTACCACAGAGCACAAAACCAAGTCCCTTGTTTAAAACCAAGAAGGTTGAAGTTTGTGAATGAAACCAGCTGATTATTATTATTCCTGTCTCAGTTATAGAACGAAATAGTTTACTACTAATTTATTTCATCTGTGGAACGAAATTCCTGTCTTTGAAGAATTGTGTTTACATCAAGGTTTACATTCTCTTTTTGTAATTGTCAGGTCAAGAAATGTGTTAAGTAAGAAAAGTAAAAATATTAAATGTTAATCTATCTTTGTAATATAATTCCAGCATACCTTAAAGGTCTAAAGATATCTTATTAGGTACCTATTTGGTACATAATATTCTAGGTACTTACAAATTCGTGTTGAACATGCAAACCAATCTGTTGGGTTTTTCGCTACGACAAGGCGTTGTGGTAATTGGGGTCTTTACAGTGGTTAGTTCTATTCACTCTCTATTTCTGAGTTGTCTGTCTGTCTGTTTACTACGTTACATATATAATTCTTAGTACGCAACGCTAGAGATTTCCATCATACCCGAATAATCCAGATACTGTACATGGCACTGGCAAGAAGCAAGTTAGAAGCGAGTTCCATCGTGTGGAATCCGTACGAGAAAAAGTATGCCACAATGCTTGAAAAAATACAGAAAGTTTTCTTGCGTTTCTTGTACAAGAAAAAGCATGGCATCTATCCGTTCATGTACCCCACGAAGTTCTTGCTCGGTACGCTCGGATTCAACTATCTTGAGGTGAGACGAGCTTATGAGTTGATGGTGACTGCATGCCATATACTACGTGGAAGCTCTGACTGCCCGAGTTGGTTACGCGGATCTGTCAGTTTTCGGTGCCACACAACTATCTCTGTGCACGCTCGCACCGGCTCTTGGCGGTGCCCCCTTCGGTCTCCGTGGCGCATAGTAAGTCTCCACTGGTGCGCGCGCTCACGAAGCTCAACGCACTTTTGGTTTCAGCACCTAAGTGTGATCTTTTCTATGATAGATTGACGGATGTGATGCGTGAGTGCTTGAAGTTCTGTGAGAGTGAAGCCTCAATGACCATGTCTTTAGATTTGCAATATTACATTGTTTTAACATTTTTATTTCATTTTTCTGTTTGTCGTTACTTTTCTGTCTCACTTCTGTATCCTTGTAATTTTCTTTGTGTCTGTACAGTGATTTGGATTTAATCTGTTATGCTGTGCAGTTAATAATACATAAATAAATAATGCCATAGCCATAACTAAAAACGCTATGGGCTCAATGTCAACCCGAGAAAGTCCCAAGTCATTATTATTGGTAGCCAATATTATATTTCGAGACTGGAGACTAATAATATTGCAAGTGTTATCTTTGATGGTGAAGTTCTGCAGTATAGCGAAACTGTCAAAAACTTGGGCGTAATCATGGATCAGACTATGTCGTGGGAGAGTCATGTTAAGGAAGTTAGCCGTAGGATGTACGGTTCATTTCACTCACTGAAGCGCCTTCAGTACTTCTTCCCTTTGCAAACTAGAATCACTCTAGCCAAATCTCTTCTTCTGCCTCTTCTTGACTATGCTGATGTTGTGTTCTTGTATGTCACCGAAGACTTGCTCGAGAAGCTGATACGTCTTTAGAATTTGACTATCAGACTTATTATTAAAGTTTGACCATGTGTCCGAGTTTCGACGTAAACTGAAGTGGCTTCCGATACGTTATCGGAGGTATAGTCATATCCTATCTCTACTATACCGGGTGTTAATAAACTGCTACCATTAAATGAAACCACATATTCTACCGACCTTACTGAACCACTTTTCCCAAGAGTCGTGCCCGCGGACACCCTTAGTTATAGGAAATAATTGAGTTCCAAACAAAAATGCTTGAACCCTAACGCACCGACATACGGGCGAGTATAGAGATAGCGTCGTCCGTGAAACCTGAAGCTGTTTAACGGACGACGCTCTCTCTAAGCTCTATCTAGCCACCATGGGGGGTGGCCAAGGGGCAACACTATGTAATCAAGGTTGTCGAGAGGTGAGTCTGCGGGGCGCAAGATCCTTATACAGTCAAGTGCCCCCGGCGCTATGACATTTTACACTTCCAACCTGGAGCATAGGTTCCGCTCTTGCGACTCCACTCTGGCCGACTAGTTAAGGCAAGCGCAGAGGCGGGGAGGTGTGTCGCTGTGTGTATGTTGTGTAAGTAGATGTGTGTGTGTGTTTCCCCTGGAGGTAGGGTCCGTGGTGTCGCCACTCACCATCGGCTCGCCACAAGCCGCCCTGCGGTGACTGCTTGCACTGTACGTACCAGAGGGCGAAGGGGTCGTCACACCCCGACGTCATCTGGACGCACCAGTGGGCGGTGGGGTCGTCACTTCCCTACGCCATTATTATTATTATTTGCTATACTGTTTTTTTTCTCTCTAAGATGTTTCTAGAGGTAATTTTATAAACACTGGCCAGAGCCAAGTTTAAAGACACAGGGTTATACATTCATTGCCTAAAACTTTCTTACTTTCTTACTATTCTGCAAGTATTCAAAATAACTGCTTTTTGAATGAGTGAAGGTGTAGAAGAATAAATGCAGACTTGTATGTAGTGTTTTAGGGATGACGCTTGTTGATAAAATTATAATTGGTACGGTTCGAACGGTTTTGACTTGCTTTGACTTTTAAAAGTTCTATTGCAAGATCTGTGTACTTGGATAATTTGACAGAGTTTGTATTTTTTGGATTGTGGGTGTTCGGAATGGCTATATCTATCAGGTATACTAACAAATGTTTTGCTTTTGTCAAGTACAGTTATGTCAGGTCTATGGAAATGAATAGTTTTATCTGTTATTATTGTTCGGTCCCAGTAAATTTTGTAATGTTTGTCTTCTAGTATCGTAGCTGGTCGGTACTTATAGTAAGATTCTTTTTCAGTTAAAAGTTTGCATCCGTAATATATGTTATGATGGATTATCGCAGCAACCTGGTCATGCCTATGTTTATAGTCTGTTTGTGCAATAGACTTACAGGCATCCGTTATTATTCGAGAACCACTCCACAGATTTTCATGCGGTTTTGAATGTTACGAGTTTATAGCACCTGACATGAACACCTCATTTTACATCAAGTAGAACATGTCCTATGACATTTTATAATTGTTTAATTATTTTTTGCCTCTTTATCTGGCTTCTTATAATGTGATTCCACACATTAGTTCCAACAAAATTTTGACCAAACCGGACTAATTTGGTTTGACGAAGGTGGAATAAATCATCGAGTTTTAAGCGAAAAGACTCACTGGAGTTAAATTCATTTTTATTATTGAAACAATATGAAAACGTTAAAGGATTTAGTTCTACTTGATGTAAAATGAAATTGAGACATCATAGCTTACGACACAGCCGAATATCACGGGCTCTCGAAAATACCGAATTTTCAATACTTTACTTGGCTTCTTTAAAGTTGGAATAAAACACCGGTTTTTTCAAAATCGCTGGGTATCATTCAAACTAATTTTTAAACAAAAAATCAGCTAAACTCGGTAAATCCCGAAAGCGACACTCAAGAGAAATTCAATAGGAAATCCAAAACTAGGTAAGATAGAGAGTTAAAAATGATTTGATTTACAGTTAATAAATAAATCAATTCACGTGGTTTATTTAAACTTACTTTATTTATATTTCTGTCATCTTCATCCATTCTCCTTCGTCCAGGCCCTCAATTCTGGAACGTGCGCGAAAATTGCAGAGGCAGATTGCGGGTGACGTTAAAAGGGATTTTGTACAGATATGTGTTGATTTTTTTTATTGAAAACTTATAGTAAGCATTTCTTATATCCTGTAGCTTCTATATGATGTGGTTTAGTCACTCTAATTTCCATCGCATGGCATATATCAAACTTTAAACAAATATCTAATGACTGATATTGCGAATGCGCTATAATGCCGTAATAGTCACCCTGGGACTTATGGCATTATCATTATTGTTCACTCGCAATATCAGTCGTTCGACTTTAGTTTAAAGTACCTATGATAAATAGCATGCGATGTGAAGTGAAGTAATTAACTCTGATTAAATAAAAAACCGGTCAAGTGCGTGTCGGCCCAAGCGCAGTGTAGGGTTCCGTAGTTGCCCAGTTCTCCTAATACAAATCGCGCCAAACTTCTAGTCCGCTCGGAAGTTGCTCTCCCGAACATTGTCGTGTTTAGAGGGGACTAAAAGTTTGGCGCGACCTGTACTCGTAAACCTGTAAAACCTACTTAGCTGTGATAGTTTTCGTTTTAACTTCATTATATATACTACTCCTGTGTTGTTTTCCACTTATTCGTAAGCAACCGTTTAGCTGGAAGGGAGGGGACACTTGACTCTAACAAAAATTAGCTTTTTAAAGCTTAATATTTCAACAACGGATCCCTAAATCTAAATATGGTTTTGACACACCCATAATGTTTTTGAACCTATCCAACGATACCCCAAGATATGGGATAGCCGAGAAAAAAAATCATCCCCTATTTACGTGTACGGGAGATACCCTTAAAAAAAATACCTTTCGCGATTTTTTGTTACCGTTTTGTCGGTGTGATTATATGTATACCCATACCCAATTACAGCTTTCTAGTACTAATAGTCTCTGAGCTAAGCCGCGGACAGACGGACATGGCGAAACTTTAAGGATTTCTCGTCGGATTACGGAACCCTAAAAACTATGGAATTTAAGGAATTGTAGATCTTAGGTAGGTTCTCAATAACGAAAAAATAACAATACATATCCGTAGAAAATCCCTTTTTAAATTACCCAAAATCTGTCTTGGTACTTTTTTGCATGTGTCAGAAAGCCAGTGGCGGCGCGGCATGCGTTGCCACCGGGGTCGGTTTTCTATTGAGTCCCCCCCCCCCCCAAACATAAAACAACAAATAAGTACTAAATAAGCTTGCGTGGCTCATTTAACTAAAATCTTCAGTAAAGGCTTTTCATCTTGCTTTCATTTTCAATGAACAATTGAATTAGACCATGGAGATCATTTTCATAGGGAATTAGCTCTAAGCCAGGAACCAGGGAGGTATTCAAGTGCAAACTTTTGTTTCAGGTTTCATCTCTCATTACTATACTGGCAGGCAGCCTGGATGAAAGTTTAAGATCTTCGTCGCTTTACATAAAGAAACATCCTCAGAAGGCTTTAGACCTGATCTTTATCTTGGTATCCATACCTCTGTCTATATATCAAATTATCATTTCTTTATTGTTGGTGTGGCAAGCCAAAAAGGTAAGTTTTAGGTCCCGCGATTTTACTTGGCCGGCCAGTAGTCAGGCTCTACACTCTCTCCAAAGGCTGATCCAGGGTTTTATTTTATTAAAACTAGTTCGTTCTAAAATTGGGTTTGACCGGTAACACATATAATATCTATGATAGTTGATCAGCCCATAGTGCGTTTTTTAGGGTTCCGTACCCAAAGGGTAATCAACGGAACCCTATTACTAAGGCTCCGCTGTCCGTCTGTCACCAGGCTGTATCTCATGCAACGTGATACTTAGACAAATCCCGATCGCTACGTGTCTACTTAGTTTAGTATATAATGGACCGCCAATATCAACTCAAGGTTATGAAAAGAGGTCCTCTGTAACTTCAACTCAAACTTGATTCAAGAATGAATTCAAGTGATCACTTTCCCATTTAAAGGTAAAGGATCTTACCGCTGAAGTTATCGACCATTGTCAACTAACAACAGTACCTGTGATCATCACGTTCTACTGCAACAGGCACAGGTCACCCGACATCACGCCCTTCTCATCCGACGCTTTGCCTACCTGTGTAAGCAACGATGACGCCTTAATCAAGGGTCAAGACAGGATAGCCCCGAGCAGAACCAAGCGCTGCTCATCCGCCGTCAAACAATATACGACATGATTGACTCAACTATGTGTTGTTGGACCCGCCAAAGAAGCTGGTGATAGTTAGACAGTAGAAATTTTCACAGATGATGTATTTCTGTTGCCGCTATAACGGTTGCAAACGTGACACCAGCTTGGTCGGTTATTCACTTGCCGCGGCCGCACCTATGCTGACAACGTAAATTGGCGACCTAGATTTGCAACAGTACCTACCTATAGTAACCATGGCGGACACCGGCAAACTTGCTGAAACCATCATGGGACATGGGCTGCTTGCTTTCGTGCAGAACAAGCTGGATGTAATGGACGAGCTCAGCCCTGAGAATATCTGCGCGTCCAGCTACACGGAGACCAAGATCCTCGCCGCCAAGACCTTCCTAGAGAAGACCGCCGTCACCACCGTGCGTCAGTCATCGCGGCAAGGCGATGGAGTTGCCAAGAAGACGCTTTACGATATCTTCCGCGTCTACAAGGAAACAGATCCTGATAACGTACCGATGTACGTCGCAAAGGACTTTAGCAAGCTACCTCCCGTGTCATTTGATCACGTTGATGCCACCTCGCTGCTGAAGACCATCATGGTATTGAAGACCCAGATCAACCAGAGTCAAGTTGGAGGCCACAGAAAAAATGTGCACAAAAATGGGGCTTGAGTTGGCCTCATTGCGCAGTACCTACTCACTTGCCGACACAGCAAGTTGCCTCGCCGCAACAGACCAAATTAGCAACTGACATAGATTCAGCACAGGTCAATGAACTCATGATGTCTAAGGTTGTAAAATTGCCAAATGTGCTGCCTACGCCTGCTCCACCAGCATCCAACCTACAAAAGGAATCGTTTGTCCAGGTGTCCCGCCATTCCCGTCGCTGCAAGCAGCTACCTCCCTCACGCCCGGAGGTGACTAACAGCTCGATACAAAAAATTATATCAACGCCCGTCGCCGTGTCTGCCCCCGTTCAACGCCCACCGATTGCTGGTAGTGATGGCTTTAACCTAGTAGAGAAGAAGCGCCGCTGCTGTCACAACCGCAATAAGCGCGGTACCGCCCCTGCAGCTTTATGTGACCTGAAGTCTGCAGAGCCCATAACACAGATCTACCTCTCCAGAGTGCACAAAAGTGTGACGCTAGAAGATCTGACGCGTCACATTAAGAAAAGGTTGCATTGGAGGGATTGTGGACATAGGGATAGTGCAACTCTTTTTGTCTTTCAAACTCCATGTGTCTACTGCTCATGCTAGCAGTTTGCATCGTATCTTGTCATCGTATTGTATATTTTGTCATGTGTTGCCTGAAATAAAGAATTCATTATTATTATTATAACAACAAATACTAAAACCGGCCAAGTGCGAGTCTGACCCGCGCACTCCCATACAACAGACGTGATTTTTTTGCCGTTTTTATAGTTAGTGATACGGAACCCTTCGTGCGCGAGTCCGACTCGCACTTGGCCGGTTTTTGCTTAACCCTCGACATTGGCGGAACTAATGTCGGGAGACTATTCTAGCTTAATAAAGTAAATCGCTGGAACTATTTCTTTGCAACAGGTTACTGAACGGCAGATCAGTAACCTGTTGCAAAGAAATAGTTACAGATAAATTTATGACTTTTTCACTTTGTTGGAATACGATATGCATTTTTTACTTTGTAAGTTCAGTGCGACAACGCTCTTGGTCGTTGGTTGTACCAGGTTAATTCATCGCTGTCATCCACGTTCATTGAGATCGTCATCGCACTGTATGAAGGAACACCAGTAGACAACGCGACGACGTAAAACCGAATATAAAAAAACAAAGTAGCGAAATGTGTCAGTTATGATATGACTATTACACTTAGCAGGGATTTTTTGTTATAAAACACAGGTTCTTATAAAGTTTCTATCCACAGCCATCCGGTGCTGACTTGTTCCTGTGCTCATTATGGTACGATTCCCACATCGCCATCCTGTTCGTTTAC
Organism: Ypsolopha scabrella; assembly: GCA_910592155.1. Lineage (NCBI taxonomy): Eukaryota > Metazoa > Arthropoda > Insecta > Lepidoptera > Ypsolophidae > Ypsolopha > Ypsolopha scabrella. Next base: position 23,869,542 of record OU342976.1, read on the forward strand.
GGCATTATGTACCTCATCAGGATTTTCGCCTGTCTTGTTTTAAGTTTAACGAGAAAAGCATTTTTAACGGCATTCCTCGCCTGTGCTCATGAAGGTGAGTTTGATAGTTGTTCATAAATTCATAATGAAAATTCAGCCCGTTATTAACAAAGTAGGTAGACCAAATGTCACGATTCCATATGATGAGCACGCCTCAATCCCCAAGACTTCCTTCCTTCGCGGTGTTCACTATCAATACAATACAATACAATAACTCTTTATTGAAATAATTTTAAATACAGTGTACTTGAAGCTCTGACTTCTAAACTAGTTATTAGCTGTATGTTAGTCTTCCCCGGAGTATGTTAACAGTTGACACTATAACAATACAGAGGAAATTCTAGCTTATATTACATTGAACAGTGAGTGTATTGCGTATGTGTAAGTGTGGAGAGGGTGAGTGAGGATGTGTTTATTGAAGGGTGAGAGAGGGTGTGCGTGGTGTGTATACGAGGGTGAGTAAATAGATTATACTTATAACTAGGTATTAAAACTGGCGAATGTGTGACTTGCAAATATTAGTTCATATCATAGTAATATCACCACCCTGTGCGCCATGCGCCCGTCTACTATGCCGTGTAAGGTTTTCGAAGCCCTCTTAATTTTAATTGAAGAGTGGGTGTACCAATTTTCGAGTTAATCGACCCAGAGAATAAAAAACTTCACAATAAACTCAACTTCCCATTTCACCCTCTTAGGGGTAGAATTTTGAAAAACCCTTTCTTAGTGAAAACTATACACTTCACAAAAAACACACCCTCCCAATTTCATGTCTCTAGGACCAGGCAGCGGCTTAGTCTGTCTCTTGATTATCAGTCAGTCAGGACTTTGAATTTTATATATGAAAAATTATGTACGAATACAATTTCATGTTTTTTTTATGCTGCTTACTACTGCTGTTTCCTTGTGTTCGTGGAGGCCGGAATAATTATAGTCGATGGAAAGTAAGTGTTGCGAATGTTTAACTCTTGCAGAATAATGACGTACCTAAGTATTGATCATCAGTTTGACACCCGAAACCAAAGAGAACATAATGTATACTACGTAACCTCAGATAATTACATAATAAATTGATAAGGCTGTTAAACATCTTTGAAATTTTGCACTTTTAATGAAATTTTTTTTTGTTCTCAGGTATCTTTATATATTTCTGCTGCGTTGTGTACAGTTTTATGAACACTTTAATTTGACGCTGTGGAAGATTGTGATGTTCTTTTGTAAATAAGAATGACTTAAAATAAGTAACTAAGTAAGAGAAAGGGGTTTAATTCGTTTCTGCCATCTTCAACTGCCCCTGTGAAGCGGCAGAAAATAAAATGTGTTATGTATGTGCCATTGTTGGTGTAAATTTGTTCTTTTTACCCCTGTTTATCATTAAGGTACCTACCTAGGGTGGCAACAAGTAACCCTTGAAGCTTCAGTTTGTAACATTAACCTCTCATAAACAACTAGACTCACAATCTCGCTCAAAAAGTGTCCTTGATGCATTTTGTCACCGCTATGGGGTAACAAAATCAAATGACGATTTCGTACAACTGAAATTGCATCTTATGTTAACGACATAACTCTTCGATCCTCAATATACAACAAGATGACGGGTCAAGAACAAAAACAAAGCGATATGTTGGCACCGGCTATCTATACATTTATAGTAATATCTCTCAAACTACTATTTACGCGAAAACGTCCTAAACTTTTTGTAAATACAACTTATTTTAAACTTTTATTTTAAACTGTGGCAACGTAGTTTTTTTATTTATTTTATCGTTTAAATGTTTAAGAATATATAATATTTATGACGACCAATTGTTTTTAATGAAACACAGTTTTAATACCTATCCACCCTATACCTTTATAGCCTTAGAATCTAAGGCCGCGCACAAAAGTGAAGCAACTCAAACCAAGCCATTTAGGCTCGGTTCGCCGGCCGGCCTGCCAGCTCTCAAGTTCAGCCCTAAGTATTAACAGTTAAATAAAAAATATCGGTTTGTGCGGTCAATAGGGGGGCAATTCTGGAGAAACAGTCGAAGTGAGATATCTAAAACTCGAGCTAAAATGTATGGAGTTCGACAGATAATATGAGTTTTTGCGGTCGAGAAGGCTAGTTCGACATACTGAGAATAACCCTCGTGGTCACAAATACACCAGGAAAACATTGTAACCTAACACCCAGTTCCTTCAATTACCACATAAGTAAAACAACAGATTCGCAAAATACCAGAAGTACAGTCACGTATCGTATGGATAATTGTTTGGGTTTGGGGATAAAAGTAGATATCCTATGTCTGGTATTATGCACCGGAGGGGTTCAAAATGGAGTCATACATAGCATTAACTATCATCGTACACCATGTTTACATCATGTATGGATCCACCAAAGAGATTGCATCAATATTATTTAAACTTGGCTTCGATAGGTAAAATCCATGTAGAATCAGATCGCAGGACAAAAAGAGCACTGGCCACAAATGCGTTTGATAGGAGATGCAATAACTTTCATTTTCGACAACTGTCATTTTTGTTAATACGGTTTTTGACCTTATAACTTATCGTAAAATACATACCAAAACTGAAATTAAACTACGTAATTTTGATTGACGCCATACGCCATAGCATCACATAACACTATATAGAATTAAAATGTTGCCAGTAAAAGGAAAAAAAAAATAGGTACCCAAATTTTGTTGTTCAGTAAATCTGACATTTTGCGTATCTGACATAATTCGTAATTTATGTTTCGAAATAATTTCCTTTATTACTTTATTCTCATGAAGTTAATACTTGCGATTGTCGGCACTTGGTGAAACATCATCATGGTTGAAGAAAACACTTGCACTGTTTCACAAAATTATTTTATTTATATTTCCGACTAGTTTCGCCTTAACCGCATTTTCCAGGATTTAATAAATTTACGAGTATATCACAAAAGCTGTTCATGTATGTGACAATAATCTCCAAAACCATTTTGGTTTTTATAATTAATTAAATCCTGGAAAATGCCGTTAAGGCGAAACTAGTCGGAAATATAAATATAATAATTTTGTGAAACAGTACAAGTGTTTTCTTCAACCATTTATTCTCATGGATTAGGAGGGCACGGGATTTTGCAGAACGATCACGGATACGGGTAGATTTATTTTCAAGGGCTGTAGAGTGATCCCCTGAGGTATATTATGTCAGTCTGTCTGTTCGTAGTGGTTGCGTGTGTAGTAGTTTCTCGTAAATGCAGGGAGCAGACAGACTCACGCACTCGTTCCACCTTCGAAGACGCCATGCTTCGTGTATGTACTTAGACAGACCATTTCCGTTATCGTTTTATTTGCTGAACGATAAAGCCTCTATCATGAGCTATTTCTCGAAAATGCAACCACTACGAACAGACAGACTGACATAATATACATCAGGGGATCACTCTACAGCCCATAAAAATAAATCTACCAGTATGTATCCATGACCGTTCTGCAAAATCCCGTGCCTTCCTTGATTACCCGTTTGCATCACGGAAAAGTCAAGTGATTTAGAACACATCCTTTTTCGTTTTTGAATCGCTACCATAAAAATAAATGTATTTCCTATGAAAGTATGATAGAGCTCCTGGGAAGAAACGTCCATAAACTAGAACAAATATCATTGATATAACCAAAGATATTGTAAGAATACAACAAAAGGTTTGTACGGTACGTTTAATTTTCAAATACAAATTATGTACATAAGTTATTATATTACGGTCCAGCTTAAATATATATTTTTTATGTATATTTCCCGTGTTATTTAGTTTTGTGATTAGGTGGTAGAGCTGGTGCCGGGCTCGACTGTGGAGGTACCATCATATTACTCACGAACCCTCCCCATTAATGACTGTAATGGACACTTGTTCGATTTTTAATTTTACTTACCTCCCTAGGTTGGTTAATCGAATTTACCTCCCGCATTTCGAGTTATACACAACTTACTTTCAGAGCATTAGTGATGAAAAATCATTACAAATATTTCCTGTTTTGGTGAAAAGCACCTGACAAATAATCCAGTAGAGGGTTGCCACAGCCGGTTCCATAAAAAGTGCCCAAGACACCAAATATTTTGCATTTTATATAAAAAATTAACACAGAAATCGCTATACAACATTTTAAACTCAATAAAATGAAATTTCATAAATTAGGGAAGAACAGATCGAAAATATATCTCTTAAAGCAAAATTAAATAAACAAATTGGCAAGAAAATTTAAGTATACGTATTAATGATAAAGTCACAGTTTAGGAGTGTTTAAATAAGATAGGGCGTTTGAAGATAATTAAGTAATGTTTTGTTTAAATGTAAGAATATCTAGAGTTTGTTTACGAAGAATAATTTGTTTTTGTTGTTTTTTTTTAAATTGAAATAAATGAATTAATCAACATTTTTGGTATTTGTGGATATTTTAATAAGAATAATCGTTGTTGTTCACCACTTTCAAAGCCTTTCAGTACTACGTTAGTTGGCATCGAACGCAATCGAACGTTTTCTAACTTAGCAACTTACTTTATTATGGTATCAGTTGGTGTATATACACTATCTACTATTATTCTGCTTGTGACCAGTTACAACTGTATTTTGCAGTGTGGCCAATAGTTACATAAAAATATATGTATATAAACTTTACTAGCTTGTTCTTTTATTTTATGTTTTTTTATTAAATTAAAGTACTTATAATATGTATGTACACAAAAGAAAATAAAAAAATAATAATTTCAAGAATATTTCGGACCCTACTAGGACGATCTTGAAATATTATTTTTTTAAATTATTTTGTGTACATACATATATACTTTAATATAATAAAAAACAAAAATTAAAGAACAATAGTTACATAAGTAATATAAGGGGGTAACTTTTTACCTCGGTACAAAATGCACATCATATACTTTTGAATAAAAAGTATGCAATAAATGTGTTATAAAGCAACTTGCGGGAATAATTTATGAATAATAAAGTCTTCACTTCGTATTTTAATGTATTACATTTTGTTTGCATTACATTAACAAACTTAAAAGCGTGTTTACAGTTGTAATGTAATGCAGCTAAAATGTAACGCATAAAATTGAGTAATTTTCCTGTGATGTACAACAGAACTACTGGGAACAAAGGGTAATGGAGGATCTCGGTGCAAAATGCACATCATAATCCCTGACTTTTGAATAAAAAGTTTGCAATAAATGCGTTTTATAGCAATTTGCGCAAACTGCTTGTCCATTACCACCTTAATAGAACTAAATTTACATGTGACGTATTAAAACAAATAATATTGCTCTTAGCGTTATGACCAGTTAGATCACATTTTTGCTGTGGCGAGTTGATGCCCGTTCCCCAAGAGGACAGCTCACAACCAGGTGGCTCATCATTGCCTGGAACCGATTGATGGCGATAAAACAGACTGGTGACGGGAAGCAGCGTCACTGATGTGAGGGTTTCGGCACCGCGCTCACCAACTCGCCTGCCCTGCGTTTGTGAGTATGGGCATTTCTTCCACGAGGACCGCCAAGAGTGTCGAAATCTTGGAAAGGCCTATCTCCAGCAATGGACGAACCAGGCTGAAATGAAATGCTAATGGATGGATGTGATAAGTGCTTGATAAAAAAAATATATCCACGGGAATTCATTTAGCAGGTTGTAGTGGCAATGTTTTAATTCTTTATTCTAATGGACATTTCTTCATTGCACGGCCTGGCTCCGTCACGACCCGGTCACGGCCACGACAACGAAACCGGTGGGATAATTATTGTATGACATTTTACTGCAAGGACGCTGTCGCACTGCCACGGTCCGACAACGACATGTCGTGCCGGCATCGTTATACATGCGTTGTGTACACATGCATTCCATGAGGGCGTGCGAGTGGCGTGATCCAGTGACCCCGCCCGCGCCCCTGCCTGCAGCCCCGCGGCGGCTTTTATAATTTGGTGCATCCAAAACCGTTTAGTAATACTCATTATAGCACACCGTGCGTAAAATGACCGCTTTACGCACGCTGCGCTTGCGTAAAGTCGGCATTTTCCGCACTTGTGCTATAAAATATTATACGATACTCGTGCGAGAAACTTTTTCTCGACTCGTGTGATTGCAGCAATCACCTTCGGCTCGTGCCGCAAACTCACACTCGTAAGAAAACGTTTCATCGCTCTCGTATCGTAATGTACTATTTTAACAACAAATAAAAACAAATAAAATAATGAATCGGTAACTTTCACCCTCCAAACCCACTTAACGTGGGACCAGTTCTGTATTATAAAAAAAATATATTCCCAACTCTCAAAAGTCCTAGAAAGCAGAAACTTGCTCAAATAAAGTCATAGCTGAGGTGCGAGAAATTCAGCCTGAAAAAATAATAAAAGCAGAGCATCTTACAAAAACAAATGAAATCCCATCAAACATATTTCATGTAATCTATGTCGCCAAGACTCAGAAGCTCACAACGCATTCACAGTTAAAAAGTTATCAGATCTCATATCTCATTTAGAGCCAAACCCTTAACTCTATGGCTTATCCTTAAATCCTTAAATCAATGACTTTTTTTTGGATGTTCCCGGCGATCCCAACATTGACGATGACCTTTTCAACTTCTATAAAACCCATAAATTTGGCCAGGAGTTCTTTGAAATGAAGAGCTGCAATGAGAACGAGGTGTTGAAAATAATAAATGCAATAGATACAAATGCTTATGGGTATGATGCCATCACAATCAAAATGATTCTTATGAGTCTACCAATAACGTTACCCATAATTACTGAGATATTAAATAGATCTATTTCAGAGTCTATTTTTCCGTATGCTTGTAAAATGGCTAGGGTTAAACCCCTACCAAAATGTTCTACAGTTGAAGAATATAAAGATTTGCGAGCCATTAGCATTTTACCAGTAATGTCCAAGATAATGGAGAGGATCGTGTGCGCTAAATTTACCAAGTTTCTAGAAAACGAAACTGTCCTCCCTGCTATCAAATAAACATAAAAAGATTTTTAAGTAATTAAAATTATTTCTACAATACTTCATGTGCATTATTATTATTCTTTTTTATATATGTATTCATGTCAAATAATGTGAAAAACGTCCATACTATACTTTACTGTTATGTAATAAACCTTGCATATATGTATCTTAGGTATATATATATTTATACATTAATATAATATAATGAGATTGTTATAGATTAGTCCTGTTAATTTCATAGTTTAATAATGATGTAATTAAATAATTTTACTAGAGCGCCCGCTGTAAATTTTTAAGTTATAAATTTATTTTATTATGACAAAGTATTTAGGGGCTCGCTGGAAATCAGCGCTGTAGGGATCCTTCAAAAATCTCCGACAGCAAATGCTGAGCGTGCCACCTTTTGTCGAACAAAATTTGTATTTAAGTTATTCTAATTCCTTTTTATTGTTTTAATTTTGTTTCATGTGTTTTGTTTGGCAATAAATTCCATTTTCTTTCTTTCTTTCTTTTCTTTCTTTCTCTACAAGCCCTAACTCTACAAACCCTACATCTAGATCCAAAAGTATGGCTTGGCCCTTTCATGGAACTATTGCATGACATAATATTATAAGTCCATGGGTGTGTCTGTTTGACGGCTGCGAAACGGCCAAACCATACTTAAAAAGTAACCGTTAAAGCGTTGAGTTTATGAGCTTCTGAGTCTTGGCGACGTAGTTTACATGAAATGTTTTTGATGGCATTGATACGTTTTATGTTTTATAAATGTATTGGGAATTTTGTGTAATACAGATAATTCCAATAATAACAATATTTTTTTAATTTCTTCTGTTTAAATGGGGTGTCTTATGATCATATCTTTCAATTATGATGTAGCGTATGATACAAATAACCACATTGCGCAATAAATGAGGTCACACGTTCAAGAGTTCGTTGAATTACTTAATTTGGACACCTAAGCGTATGATTCTATATAAACAACTAATTATCAATAAACGGTGTTCATTACCCTGCAGACAAATCTGTAATTCACTTCTCCAGCACCCTGTTACCAGATGGCGACCCTGCCAGGAGTAAATTATAAGCAATGCTTTGTGTATTTAGATGACTGCGTCGTGATAGGAAATTCTATAGAAACTCATAATAAGAATCTTATTAAATAAATTATACACAAATTCTTGTACTTTTATTCCACATATATTTATTTTTATTCTAACTTAGGCTACCGGTTTCGTATTACACATCATCGGGCCAACAAATTATTAATTATTTAGCATGGCAGAAAGAAAACAAAAGAAAACATTTTTAACAAGCAAATATAAAAAAAAATATAAAAAAATAAAAAAAAAATCTTATTAAAGTATTAGAGCGATTACGTAAGGTAAATCTTAAATTAAACCCTTTAAAATGTGAGCTACTTCGTACGGAAATTTTATATCTAGGGCATAAAATCACGTCTCAAGGTATTTTTCCAGATCCCGAAAAAGTTGAAACTTTGAAAAATTATCCAAGGCCAAATGACGTCGACGAAATTAAACGCTTTTTGCGAATTATTATCGACGATTCATACCAAAATTTGCAGATATCGCACATCCTTTGAATCAGTTATGTAAAAAGAATGCACACTTCAAGTGGACTTATATGTGGACCTTATGTTTAAGTGTTCACAATAAACGATTTATTTATTTATTATTTACTTCTGAATGCGAAAAAGCTTTTCAGACCCTAAAAAATTGCTTAATGTCCCCACCTGTATTAGAGTACCCAGATTTTTCAGATACTATCATGTTCAGATTGCAAACTGACGCCTCAAGGGTAGGTCTTCTTGGGTTAATTTCGTCAAACAGTAACGGTAAAGTGGTGGCTTATGCTAGTCGAAATTCAAAACCGGCAGAAACGAGATATCCGGTTATCAATTTAGAGCTCTTAGCTATTGTTTGGTCAATAAAACACTTTAGACCTTATTTGTACGGCAGAAAATTCAAAATAGTAACTCATAAGCCACTTATCTATCTTTTCACTATGACCGATCCCTCTAGTAGATTAACAAAATTTAGATTGTATTTAGAAGAGTACGATTTTGAGATCGAATACGTTCCGGGTCAAAAGCTCTTTGGTCGGACCGCAATGACGCGCGCACGCATGTGAGGTTTGGCCACAATGAGGTTTCGTAGCGGTGAGGTCTGACACCGCCATAGAACCTGCTTAGTCAGGCCGCAATGTATTTTTGTATCAGACTATGGAACCCAATGGACTTGCCACACCTACAGAAAAAACGTGTATACCTAAACTTGAACGGCGCATAAAATGGCGGTTTTTCGTAGTGCTGCCTTATAAATAGCAATCGATATTTTATCTATAAACTGTAATTTTTTTGATAGTTTGATAGTTGCTTCCGGGAATTGTTTCTATGAATCTTCATATTCTACGAGCCTGACATACTTCTTTCAGACCTCTTTTGCACGCAAAATTAAAAAAATATTAAAATGAAAAAATTACGAAAGCCCAAATTCTACTATATAGTCGCCGTCAATAGAAATTGTGGACTATGTAAACAAACCGTTTTCTCAATTTTTCTCAAGGTCCTGTCACGGAGTCTCACTGAACATTATTCCAAATCATGAAGCATCAAGTCTTACCCGCCATTCACTGTATTTCATCATGAAATATTCAATAATCACCAGTTAATTACGGAAAATCATATAATCAATCGTTAATTCTGTACTGCGTTGAGATTGCTGTCATATTTTTTTCTCATCGAATCTGTATTGTCTTTGAAAATTAGTGATGTACGAATCTATTTGATTAAAAACCTATTTTATTCTTGATGCTATTTTATTCCGTCATTTTTTTTGACAGCGTTACTTTATAATCTTTGACATAAACGTGTGTGTGATTCTATCGAGAGCTGTGTGATCTTCCAGCGTTGCTCTAAAATCTTTTGTGTTTTCGGTATTCTAACGACTTGGCTTCTCTTACTGATTTTATCGTACTAGCATTGTGATTTGGATAGTGTTTTACCTTGAAACAACGACCTGCTTTACGGACTCCGGATTCTGATACTGCCAAGTGGATTAACAACAATTACGACCAAAATAATTTCAAAATGAGTGAACCTGTTTCTACACCTGGAACAACTGCAAGTTCTGCACCCTTTCGAAAAAGAATGATTCAGACGCCTGAAAGTGATGCTATGCCAGGAACGTCTGAAACGTCAGCACATCAAGGAAGGAAAATACTGAAAAGACACAAGACGCCTCAAATGACAGAAAAAGAAAAAAAGGTCGGAAAGGTTGGAAAAAATCACAACTGGTTCCGTCATAGTAATGGACAATGCCCCATATCATTCGCGTCAAATCGAAAAAGCGCCCAACATGAGTTGGCGGAAGGAAGCTATCCAAAACTGGTTGCGCGAAAAAGAAATCAAATTTCAAGAAACCGAAATCAAAGCGAATCTCATAGCTAAAGTAGACAAGCAAAAATATAAAAAAATGTATGTAGATGAGTTGGTGGCATCGAAAAATGTGACAGTTTTGCGCCTTCCACCATATCATTGCGAGCTTAACCCGATAGAGTTGATATGGGCGCAAGTAAAAGGTTACGTTGGAAGGAACAACAAAACATTCAAAATGGACGATGTGAAGATTTTGGTGGACCAAGGTTTGGCGCGGATCGGGGCAGAACAGTGGGCGAAATGTGTAGCTCATGTCCTAAAAGTAGAAGAAAAAATGAAAGAACTGGATTTTTCAACACAAATTTGAATACATGATAATACATACTTACACAACAATCAGAAATTAAATGTGATATGTTCATTAAAGAAATAGTTTTCATAAGTGAGGGCATTATAACAAAAACAAATGTTTTTGTATGCCTACCTGACGCGTAAGTCAAGGGGCAAACATTTTGCAGAGTACTGGAATTGACGTGCAAAATAACAAGTAATTGCAGTAAAAGCGCGTTGGTTAAGTTGATTCTACTACCGATATAGAATAAAGTCTGATTCCTTTGCCCATCAAGCAGGAAGTTTTATATCTGAATTTGAAAGTAGAAACTAGTTTCACTTCACATAAAGGTGGTGGAAGGTTGTTCCAACATTTCGGGTGGGTAAAAAATGCAAAATAAAATGTTGACTTCTGTATTTTATGGCACGGATAATCCGTAACGAATAACAAAATGTAAATATTGTTTATTTTTCCGCGTATGCTAAGGGGGGATTTAGGATTCGAATCCGGATCTCAAGATGGCGGCGTGGCTTTCAACCAACTGTGGCTGTGCTCCTGCCGTTTCTTTAAAATATAAAAAGTTTAAAACCCATCAAAAAATCTCGGTACAAAATGCACATTATTATAGTACTTGTTTTCGTTACTGAAACCGGTCAAGAGCGAGTAAAACTCGCGCCCTGAGGGTTCCGTACAATTTAAATAAGTAATTAGTATATGAAATATAATACATGAAACAAAACTGCAAAATTAAGTTGGTCGAGTATTCGGTTACGTAAACCTAAACCTACCCATATATATTAAACACTTTTATTTAAATACTATATATTGCCCATAATATACAGTTAATTTCGAATTCCTAATTAGTTTACTTTTTGAGATAGACTCCGTGACAAAAATACTTTAAGACTGACAACTTTGATGGCCCCCATTTCCTTATCTATAAAGACAAAAAAAATATTGTACTCAATTAGTTCTATTTTTTGTGTATGAAAATTGAATAGTAGATTGTTATCCAAGGGAGGTAAGTGATCAATTGCACCTGAGATATTTACATATAGTTCGAGAGTGCAATTGATCATTTACACCCGTGTGTAATACTTAACTTTTCATCACTAATGCGAGCAAATAAAAAAAAACTTATAACATGATGATTAACTGCACCTGTACTTGTTTGTTTCACAGTAATTACAATTATACCAACCGGTTTCGGTCTTACACTATTATCAAGGGTCTATTAAATAACTGATAACACTTTTTTGCAGGATATAATAATTAATTAGATGTGCAATCAATGAAATATGTCGTTAATCAATTATGAAATTATGTTTGCAACAACGTTTTCAACAAGATAATTTTATTGCCGCCATTTTACTTTGGTGTGACTTTTTCTTTTTTTTTGTGCAATCGCGTCTCACTGGCCAGTGTGATTGTTTTAAAAATAAAACTATTTTAGTTGCTGTTTTAAGTCTTAAACGTCTTTTTAATGTTTTATTTAGCATATTTACATATATACGCAAGTCATATTTTTCCATAATAATATATAAATAAAATACAGAATAACAAAATAAAAAGGAAATAGGCAGAACAGATATTTTCCATTGTCATTTGGCGAGACGAGTGATTGACTACATAGTTAGTGACTGTAAGGGACACTCGTTTGATTTTCAAATTTACTTTCCTCCCTAGGTAGGTAAATCGAATTTACCTCCCGCATTTCGAGGTATATATGACTTAATTTCAGAGCATTAGTGATGAAAAATTAATTTAATTTATTTTTTATTCAATATTTGGTTTTGGGTAAAAATTTTACATAACATAATATCCAAATATCATTGTTTAACTACTGTAATGTCGTTTATGGTCCAAAACTATACGCTAAGACTTCAAGAGCAGTTCAGCGAGTTCAGAACGTATGCGCCAGATTTTGCTTCTCGGTACCAAAACGGGCTCATATTACACCCTTCTTGAACGAGAAAGGAATGCTCAAGATGGAGGCTCGAAGAACTGTACATCTAGCCAGTCTCGTTCATAAGGTTGTACATGGCAAAAGACCGTTGTATCTTTACAACAAGTTTGCTTGGGCTTGTGAGGTGTGCAGTCGTGAAACGCGCAGTAGGCAATTAAACTTAATGATTTTGCCGAAACATGTAAGATCTGGATTCAGGGATAGTTTCAAGTACGCGGCCGCAAAGATCTGGAACAATCTGCCTCCCCCTTTGCGCAAGTCTGAGACAATTCACACGTTCAAGTCAAAGTAAAAAAAAACATCTTTTTGACAAACAAAAGCAAGAAAGCCGTTAAAATCAAATATAAATAATTTTTTTATGCTCAAATATGTATTTTTCGATAGTGGTTTATTTTTGTTTCTTGAAAGTGTAATTTGGTGTGTATTTTTATATATATTTTGATTGCTGTGTTGTAGTTCATATTGTGCATCACCTATCGAACTTTATGTTTAATCGTAGATGATACAGGATCAGCTGAAAATCAGTGCTGTGCAGATATGTTTTACCATACTCGCAGCATAAGCTGAGCTGTCTCCTTTTTGTTTAATGTGTTTCTCTGTTTAAGTATGTTGTGTTACTTTTATGTGTTTTTTTGACAAATAAACTTTTTCTATTCTATTCTATTCTAAATTGAAAATCTGTAACTCATTCCAACTGCAAGCTAGAGACCCGTGACATAAGGACAGCAGAGCGATATTAATAGGGCTCCATATTGCCCTTTTTGCGCGACACCCTAAAAAGTATGCAATAAATGCGTCTTATGGAAAATTGCATAACAATTTCACAAGAACATCATGTAATTTTCTGCATTACATTTTGATTGCATTAAATTTCAATTGTAAACAAACATTTAAGTATATCAATAAAGGCTATACAATTTAACATGTTTTTTTTTTTTCAGGAAGTGCAGTCCTTGGAAGTTTTAGTTGCGTCTTTACGACATGTACCTTGTGGAGATGCCAGTGACGTCACGAACCTGGCCGACTTCGGGCACCTACAATTAGGAGATCTCATTTTCGAGTGACCACCGCTACGAGTATATGTACCTTACTGAGACACCGCTACTCGGGTATATTTAGTAGCACTAGTTTAAAATGAATCATTACTAAATATACCCGACTTCGATAGAATAACTTGCTTGAGTGAAATCGGGTATAATTTGTAGCTATTTCAAAAAAGCGCGCTGTACTAAGTATACCCGAGCAAGATTCGTCACTCTTTCCCATTACTCTATATTGTTTCGTGTTTTGTACATAGATTCGCACGCTTTTGCTTCCTTATGTCTATATGTTTGTTTACGTACGACCGAAGTTATTGATACGGTCTTGATACGGTTTCTTTGCTATTTTATTGTGTTTTTGGCGATTGAAAAACAGCAAAAATTAAACTAATTGTGTTCCATTAATGACGAACTTTAAAAAAAGGTGTTAGATAACATTCTAAGTAATTCCAGTTCAGCCTATGTCGGTCAGTCGTAGTACATCAAGGGGTTTGGTCAAAACTAAAAATCGCATCCAATCTGGCCGTCCCACCAAACTGTAAATGGCTAATAAACATTACCGGAAACACAGCCTCGTCGCAAATTACTATAAATATGCCTAATGCAAAATAATTTTTCAGATATACGAGTAAGTAGGTAAACTTATCTTTAATCCTGATCTCATTAAAAACATCTTGACACAAATAACTGGATTTTACTTTACAATTGCAATTCCTATCTTCACCATTCATTACATTTCAGACGCTGCTGGCCGGGTATATGCAGTAGTACGTAATCACGCAACTTGGGTATATATATTTGTAGTTAGAAATTCCGAAAGCCTCATGCTAACTATACCCGACCAAGACCCTGTGGGGTGTTTCCACAACGTACATATTTTAGTAAAGACGCATTTTAGCTCATTAGGTTTCCCTATGCTATTTCGATAAAAATTGCACTTTTTGAAGTCGTATACCTGCATTTCAGATGAAGCCACTGATTTGATAAATCAGTAGATGAATTTCGGAACTTTTTTCTAGTTTTTTTCAGCACAGAAACGCGATTGCGTAACTTTCGATTGATAGAAATAATTATTGAAATGAGGTCTTCTTCTACACTTTTTTTGATAGTATGACAAACAGGAATGACGAACAGACCTGAAAGATATTTTATTGAATAGATTTTAACGATATCTAAATTATCTCAGTTGGAAATTTCGATAGCTATTTTAGTTCATTTTATATTAATTTAAAACCGACATTTTGCTATATTTTCCGGAATCCGTCCCTCTCGCACTGCGGGGCGTTCCGCATGGAGTAACAGTGACCTTTGCAAGCGCGACATATCCTCTTACATATATTAATTCTATCTCGCACTGCGGGGCGTTCCGCATGGAGTAACAGTGACCTTTGCAAGCGTGACATATCCTCTTACATATATTAATTCTATCTCGCACTGCGGGGCGTTCCGCATGGAGTAACAGTGACCTTTGCAAGCGCGACATATCCTCTTACACATATTAATTCTATCTCGCACTGCGGGGCGTTCCGCATGGAGTAACAGTGACCTTTGCAAGCGCGACATATCCTCTTACATATATTAATTCTATCTCGCACTGCGGGGCGTTCCGCATGGAGTAACAGTGACCTTTGCAAGCGCGACATATCCTCTTACATATATTAATTCTATCTCGCACTGCGGGGCGTTCCGCATGGAGTAACAGTGACCTTTGCAAGCGCGACATATCCTCTTACATATATTAATTCTATCTCGCACTGCGGGGCGTTCCGCATGGAGTAACAGTGACCTTTGCAAGCGCGACATATCCTCTTACATATATTAATTCTATCTCGCACTGCGGGGCGTTCCGCATGGAGTAACAGTGACCTCTGCAAGCGCGACATATCCTCTTACATATATTAATTCTATCTCGCACTGCGGGGCGTTCCGCATGGAGTAACAGTGACCTCTGCAAGCGCGACATATCCTCTTACATATATTAATTCTATCTCGCACTGCGGGGCGTTCCGCATGGAGTAACAGTGACCTCTGCAAGCGCGACATATCCTCTTACATATATTAATTCTATCTCGCACTGCGGGGCGTTCCGCATGGAGTAACAGTGACCTTTGCAAGCGCGACATATCCTCTTACATATATTAATTCTATCTCGCACTGCGGGGCGTTCCGCATGGAGTAACAGTGACCTTTGCAAGCGCGACATATCCTCTTACATATATTAATTCTATCTCGCACTGCGGGGCGTTCCGCATGGAGTAACAGTGACCTTTGCAAGCGCGACATATCCTCTTACATATATTAATTCTATCTCGCACTGCGGGGCGTTCCGCATGGAGTAACAGTGACCTCTGCAAGCGCGACATATCCTCTTACATATATTAATTCTATCTCGCACTGCGGGGCGTTCCGCATGGAGTAACAGTGACCTTTGCAAGCGCGACATATCCTCTTACATATATTAATTCTATCTCGCACTGCGGGGCGTTCCGCATGGAGTAACAGTGACCTTTGCAAGCGCGACATATCCTCTTACATATATTAATTCTATCTCGCACTGCGGGGCGTTCCGCATGGAGTAACAGTGACCTCTGCAAGCGCGACATATCCCCTTACATATATTAATTCTATCTCGCACTGCGGGTCGTTCCGCATGGAGTAACAGTGACCTTTGCAAGCGCGACATATCCTCTTACATATATTAATTCTATCTCGCACTGCGGGGCGTTCCGCATGGAGTAACAGTGACCTCTGCAAGCGCGACATATCCTCTTACATATATTAATTCTATCTCGCACTGCGGGGCGTTCCGCATGGAGTAACAGTGACTTCTGCAAGCGCGACATATCCTCTTACATATATTAATTCTATCTCGCACTGCGGGGCGTTCCGCATGGAGTAACAGTGACCTTTGCAAGCGCGACATATCCTCTTACATATATTAATTCTATCTCGCACTGCGGGGCGTTCCGCATGGAGTAACAGTGACCTCTGCAAGCGCGACATATCCTCTTACATATATTAATTCTATCTCGCACTGCGGGGCGTTCCGCATGGAGTAACAGTGACCTTTGCAAGCGCGACATATCCTCTTACATATATTAATTCTATCTCGCACTGCGGGGCGTTCCGCATGGAGTAACAGTGACCTCTGCAAGCGCGACATATCCTCTTACATATATTAATTCTATCTCGCACTGCGGGGCATTCCGCATGGAGTAACAGTGACCTTTGCAAGCGCGACATATCCTCTTACATATATTAATTCTATCTCGCACTGCGGGGCGTTCCGCATGGAGTAACAGTGACCTTTGCAAGCGCGACATATCCTCTTACATATATTAATTCTATCTCGCACTGCGGGGCGTTCCGCATGGAGTAACAGTGACCTTTGCAAGCGCGACATATCCTCTTACATATATTAATTCTATCTCGCACTGCGGGGCGTTCCGCATGGAGTAACAGTGACCTTTGCAAGCGCGACATATCCTCTTACATATATTAATTCTATCTCGCACTGCGGGGCGTTCCGCATGGAGTAACAGTGACCTTTGCAAGCGCGACATATCCTCTTACATATATTAATTCTATCTCGCACTGCGGGGCGTTCCGCATGGAGTAACAGTGACCTTTGCAAGCGCGACATATCCTCTTACATATATTAATTCTATCTCGCACTGCGGGGCGTTCCGCATGGAGTAACAGTGACCTTTGCAAGCGCGACATATCCTCTTACATATATTAATTCTATCTCGCACTGCGGGGCGTTCCGCATGGAGTAACAGTGACCTTTGCAAGCGCGACATATCCTCTTACATATATTAATTCTATCTCGCACTGCGGGGCGTTCCGCATGGAGTAACAGTGACCTTTGCAAGCGCGACATATCCTCTTTCATATATTAATTCTATCTCGCACTGCGGGGCGTTCCGCATGGAGTAACAGTGACCTTTGCAAGCGCGACATATCCTCTTACATATATTAATTCTATCTCGCACTGCGGGGCGTTCCGCATGGAGTAACAGTGACCTTTGCAAGCGCGACATATCCTCTTACATATATTAATTCTATCTCGCACTGCGGGGCGTTCCGCATGGAGTAACAGTGACCTTTGCAAGCGCGACATATCCTCTTACATATATTAATTCTATCTCGCACTGCGGGGCGTTCCGCATGGAGTAACAGTGACCTTTGCAAGCGCGACATATCCTCTTACATATATTAATTCTATCTCGCACTGCGGGGCGTTCCGCATGGAGTAACAGTGACCTTTGCAAGCGCGACATATCCTCTTACATATATTAATTCTATCTCGCACTGCGGGGCGTTCCGCATGGAGTAACAGTGACCTTTGCAAGCGCGACATATCCTCTTACATATATTAATTCTATCTCGCACTGCGGGGCGTTCCGCATGGAGTAACAGTGACCTTTGCAAGCGCGACATATCCTCTTACATATATTAATTCTATCTCGCACTGCGGGGCGTTCCGCATGGAGTAACAGTGACCTTTGCAAGCGCGACATATCCTCTTACATATATTAATTCTATCTCGCACTGCGGGGCGTTCCGCATGGAGTAACAGTGACCTTTGCAAGCGCGACATATCCTCTTACATATATTAATTCTATCTCGCACTGCGGGGCGTTCCGCATGGAGTAACAGTGACCTTTGCAAGCGCGACATATCCTCTTACATATATTAATTCTATCTCGCACTGCGGGGCGTTCCGCATGGAGTAACAGTGACCTTTGCAAGCGCGACATATCCTCTTACATATATTAATTCTATCTCGCACTGCGGGGCGTTCCGCATGGAGTAACAGTGACCTTTGCAAGCGCGACATATCCTCTTACATATATTAATTCTATCTCGCACTGCGGGGCGTTCCGCATGGAGTAACAGTGACCTTTGCAAGCGCGACATATCCTCTTACATATATTAATTCTATCTCGCACTGCGGGGCGTTCCGCATGGAGTAACAGTGACCTTTGCAAGCGCGACATATCCTCTTACATATATTAATTCTATCTCGCACTGCGGGGCGTTCCGCATGGAGTAACAGTGACCTCTGCAAGCGCGACATATCCTCTTCAGGTTAACCAAAAATTATATCCATCGTGATAATAGTAAGGACTTCTATAAAAAAATTAAACATCTTATGAGTTTTCAATAAGAACATAGAACATACTCGTACCTTTGAATGATAATCATGGTAAAATTTTGATTATTATTTTTTGAACTTATATAAAACTATCACAAACTGATACAAATATAGGTTCTTAGAGTTCTTACACAATATATTTATGTTTCACTTTTTGTTAATTTATCTATTGGACTATAAATAATAAAAGTTCAACCCGTTTAGATTACCTACCCGCACGTCGGTGTTGATACATTGTCATATCGTTACTCGTGGATAAATAATTTGTTATTGTTAGTAAAACAGTGAAGTCTGATGTAAAACAGTGTAGTTTTATCTATAAAGAGGATAGTGCTAATTATAATCTCTTAATTTTCTCGATTACTGCGTTATTTCTTTACAAAACCAACAAACTAATATTGCTATCGATTGTTTACCGGCTATCTGTGCTGTGACTCATTTACCGTTAGTGACACCTCAAGCAACTCTAGCGGTTGCGTTGTACACATAAGGTGTATAATTGTGGCGAGTTTCAAGCGAATTTCAAAGCGAAGGCGCTAAAGTGTAAGGTTTTGCAGATTCGCTTTCAATTTTCTCTGAGTGAGTATTTGTTGGGCTTATTATAATGATGCAGTGTGCAGAGTGCAAATGTCATGTGGGAGCTACTGAAATGCTTAAATGCGTGTTATGTAAGGCAACGTTCCATAACAGATGCGTTAATATGACTACAGCAGAGTACATGGCAAATATTTCAGAATATCGCACGTCATGGCGCTGTAACGCCTGTAGTTTCAACGTCAATAATCGCCAGAAGCGCACAGATGAGAGCCCTATTACACCCTTGGCCAACAAGCTGAAATCAACTAATGCCGATCTCAAAATGTCCTGTGATGAGGGGGTACAGCCGGAGCAAGTACGAGTGATCCAGGCTTCCGCAACAGGAGACTTTGCACCGAGTGAGACTGCTTTCTTTAACCGGTTTGCCTCCCTTATGGATATACGGTTAAAAGAGCATTTAATTAATTTTAAGTAAAGTGTCACTGAAGACCTGAAAAATGAATTTAATAAAAGCTTTCAGCAATACAAAAGTGAGATGAATACTACTACAAATAGACTTCAAACATCGCTGGAAAAGCTCAATAAGAGAATAGTATCACTCGAGGACGACAACAAGAAACTGCGTTCCGAGCTCTCAGCGGTGCACTCGGAGTCCCGACCTGATGCTGGCTCTGTCTCCGTGCTACTGGACGCCGTCGACCAACTGAAGGTGGAACTAAACGGACGCGATCAGGCCGCACTCGCTAATGACATCGAGATTACCTGCATTCCCGAGTTCGAGGCGGAATCCGTCGGGCACATCGTGATGTCGGTCGCGGCGAAGCTGGGAGTGACGCTGGAAGAGCGTGACATAGTAAGCGCGGCACGAGTGGGCCTCCCGCGGCAGGCGCAGGGAAACGCTGAGGATGCTCCCCCCCGACTGAGGCCCATCATCGTGCAACTAGCGCGCCGCACGCTCAAAGACGAGCTTCTGAAGAGTGCCCGTGTACGACGGGGTGCCACCACTGTTGACCTCGGGCTCCAGGCTCACTTGCCCAGGCCCTTCTACTTAAACGAGCGTCTGACAAAATTAAATCGCACCCTGTTCGGGAAAGCTCGCGAGTTAAAGAAAACCAAGAGTGGAGATTTGTTTGGACTCGCGAGGGTCGTATTATGGCGAGGAAAAGTGTTTCGTCTGTAGCACACAGGATTGCGTCTGAGAAAGATCTTGAACGTGTTTTTTGTCGGGGTGTTAACTCTGATTCACCTAATATATGAAAATCTTTGTCCACAAATGTTTTTAACAAAAAGAAAAGCTTACTCGGATATGTTATTGTTTGTCTGGTCACTTTTTTGTTATTTGTTACTTAATTATGTTTTACTAGTTTGTCATGAACCTTTTTTATGGATTAATAATGTCAAGAATGAACTCAATACTACAGTAATGTTTAGGTTGTGTTTCAAGTTTATATTATGTGCTTTAATTTTGTTATTGGACGGTCTAAATGCCAATAATAACTACAATTTCATTTTATGCGATAATCACTGTGTTCTAGACTGGCTCATGGCTCAGCAATTTTATTGTGTTATAAGTATAAGAAAGTTTTTCGTTTTTGAAATTTTTCACGCGGTTTTGAGCTTTGATGGTTAAAGAGAAAAACTTGAAAATTGGGCTCTTTAATGCTGGGTCCTTAAGGTCCAAGCATGATGAATTTCTGGTCGCACTATACCGTGAATTGCCTGATTTAATTGCTATAAATGAAACTTGGTTGAGAGCTGGTCAGGAGGGAAGCGCGCCTAAGTTGAGTAACTACCGGCTTCGTCACACCCCGCGCCCCTCCGACGTTCAGCGTCAGGGTCGGTTTTTACGTAAAGAGCGGCGTCTTTGCGCGCACCATTCCGCACCCCCCCTCCAAAGTCGAACAGATGTGGATGTCTTTATCAGTTAAGACTATGAGACTTATTGTTGGTACAGCCTACAGGCCTGAATGGGTTAATGTTGATGACTTTTTTGACGCGCTGACAAACTCTATTGCGTCCTTTGGTGTCTTTGATCGATTAATATTACTAGGGGACTTCAATATAAATCTCCTTAAGAAGGACGGTAAAACTACCCAGTTGTATGAATTTCTCCATTACACTAACCTAAGTAATGTAGTTAATGAACCGACACATTTTAAAGGCGAGAACAGAACGCTTATCGATCTGGTGTGCACGGATGCTACGGTTCTGAATGTTACTGTTAACCATGTGCCAGAGTTGGGAGGACATGCCATGATCATAACGGAATTCAAAATTAAAAAGCAACGTGAGGCTCCTACAACAATTACATATAGACCAATCAAAGATATTAACAAAGAGGAATTTACGAGCGACCTCGTTGAAATTGACTGGAACCAAATTTCACAAATCGAAAGTGTTGATAACATGGTAGCAGTGTTTAATGAAAAAATTTTGCAACTTTTTGACTGTCATGCGCCATTGAAAACTACAATTATACGGAATAAGTTAAAACCTTGGTTGACGAGTAATGTTGTATAGACAGGAAGAAATAAGAAAGTGTAACGGTGATTTCAGAAAAATTTGGGTAAACATCAATGAATGGATCGGGAGAAATAAAGCAAACTTAGATGAGGTGATAATTAAGTACTTAGGTAAAACAGACAGTATACATAATATTTGTAATACATTCTCTGATACGTTCACGCAGGAAATACAAAAAATAAAGCATAATTGTAAAACTAAATTCTTGGATAGAAGCTCCTATGTAAAAAAACCTGATGTATCTTTTCGTTTTCAAAAAGTGAGCGCTTTCAAAGTATCAAAAATTATTGATAAAATGGATTGTGAAAAGTCACCAGGCCTAGATAAAATTAGGGTCCAAGATCTAAAATATATTAAGCCTGAAATTAGCCAAGTATTAGCAAGTTTTATAAATATGTGTTTGGTAAAAGGTATCTATCCCGACGACCTAAAAAATCTATAATCAGGCCCATTTACAAACAAGGCAATCATTTAGACTATAGTAATTATCGGCCCATTGCTATACTATCAGCCATAAATAAAATTGTAGAAAAAGTTGTCGTTGAGCAAATTGGTACTTTTTTAGAGCATAATAATGTTATATCTGAGTCCCAATATGGTTTCAGAAAGGGTCGTAGCACCTCGTCGGCTCTGGCAAAATTTAGTGATTATGTAAACAGCCATCTGAACAAAGGAAGACAGGTACTTGCGTTGTTCATAGATTTCAAGAAAGCGTTCGATACGCTCGAACATAATCAGCTGTTACAGGCGATGGATGAGTGTGGGATAAGTGGTCCAACCAACCAGTGGTTGCGCAGTTACCTCAATAATAGAACGCTACGCACAGTCATCAGCGGAACAGCTGGGTCTGAGGCCAAGGTCAGTGATGGCGTCCCGACTGGTTCAGTGTATGGACCAGTCGGGTACATTATGCACGTAAACAGTGTCGCGAACGTTGTACATAACTCCCAACTATACATGTACGCTGATGATATGTGCTTGCTTTTCGCTGGAAACCATGTTGCGACCATGATACACAATATACAAGATGATTTTGAGAGAATAACTAAGTGGGCACATGACAACGGGATAATATTAAACCTAAGTAAAACAAAATGCATGCATATCCACTCACCGTACAATATAACTGCTAAAAACATTGATCCATCTACAATAAAAATAATTGGTCACACCTACGATTGCCTACACCTAAACAAAGTAAACTGTGAATGTAATAGTCTAGAATTAGTAAATAAATTTAAATATTTGGGGTTATTAATAGATACAAATTTTAATTGGAAATTACATATAACGTTAGTTTGCAATAAGCTAAGATCAATCTTGGGGAAATTTTATCATTTAAATAAAGTGCTAAATAGGCGCACCTTGTACATTGTTTATCACGCACTCGCGGACTCATTATTGAGCTATGGCTTGAATTGTTACGGCCTGACTTTTAAAACATATTTACAGTCCATACATCAGCTACAGATAAGAATTATGAAATATCTAGTAGACAATAAAACCAAAGAAAACTGTAAACAGGATTATTTTAAGCTATTTGGTATTTGTAAAATATTGCCGGCCAGTAGCAAGGTTAGGTATTTGATAGCTTTAGAGACATATTATAGTGAACAATATAAAACAATAATAAATCACCGACATTTAACAAGATCTCTAAAAAGGGGAAAATTATTACAGCCTATCGCTAAAAACTACTATGGGCAAAGAACCAGAGAGTACTTGACACCAAGAATTTGTAACCATAAGCTCTTCCAGCCTCTTCTACTAAATAAAGAAAAAATAAATTTACCTTGTTTAAAGATTAAATTAAAAACAGCCTTTTTGAAATTGTAATTTTTATTATTTACTATTATTAACTTGTGTTTTTATAATTAAGAAACTGTAATCTTCAGTGTAAAGAGCGCATCACGCCAACAAACTGTTGTACAGTTTGGCGTTATTGTATTTTGTTATCTGTGTATTTACCATAATATTTTAACAATAATAAAAAAAAAATATATATGATGCAACTGCGTGATTTGGCTCACAAAAAATACCGTAAGTCTGAACCTAAATGCGATAAATTGTTCCAAGAATATAAAAGTCTTAAACGCCTTGTTAATCTTAGTGTCTATCAGGAAAAGAAGGCTTTTTTTAAATCCCAAGTCAATTTAAAAAATCGTAACCCCAAGGGCTTATGGAAACAATTAAAGCAAAATATTCTACCTAGCTTTAAAAACAGTTCAGATCTTCCTGATTTTTTCAACAATCCTGATGAAATTTGTGATCACTTTGCCAATGTACCGGGTAGCAATGAAATTCGAATATCAGACTTAACCTTTTACGAACTTCACAGGTATAATTCATCATCTTTTTCGTTACAACTTGTGGATGAAAATGACATTGCTAATAATACTAGATATTGATTCAAATTCATTAGGATGTGATGGAATTAATATGGATATGATCATTTTGACCCTTCCATTAACATTGCATGTAATAACGGCGATTATTAATAAGTCATTAATTACGTCTACTTTTCCTGATCAGTGGAAATCAGCTAACATAAAACCCATTCCTAAAATTAGTAACTCGGCTAATATCAGCGATCTTAGGGCAATTAGTATTCTTCCGTTCCTATCTAAAATATTAGAAAAAGTAGTGTATAACCAAATTTCAAAGTATCTAGAGGATAATGACATTTTACCACAACGGCAATCTGGCTTCAGGAAAAATCGTAGCACAAGTACTAGCCTTCTTGATGTGGTCGATAATATTCTTGCGGCTCGAGATGTAGGCAAAGGAACAATTCTTGCCTTACTTGATTTTACGCGAGCATTTGACTCAATTAATTCTTCTCTCTTGTTATCCAAGCTGTCCTTTTACGGTTTTGACCTGGGTTCTGTGAGATGGATTGACAGTTACCTGACTGGGCGTACCCAACGAGTTGTATTATCCTCATCAAATGGTATCAGTATTGCATCGAAGCTTAGTCCTGTATGCAGAGGAGTCCCACAAGGATCCATCTTAGGGCCCCTTTTATTTATAATTTATATGGTGGACATAGTTAAATCTATCAGCAATTGCCATTTCCACCTGTACGCAGATGACTTGCAGGTTTATGTTTCGACTACTCCACGTGATACACTAAATGCCGTTTATAGTATTAATCATGATCTTGATTGTATTGCAACATGGGCGGATCGCAACAGTTTAGTTTTAAATCCAGCCAAATCAAAATACATGATTCTAGGTTCTAAGCAGCAAATTTATAATCTATCGCAGGAAAATCCTCAGATCGCTATTCAGAATAGATCCATAGAAAGAGTGACTGAAGCGCGCAATCTAGGTTTGTTGATGGATGGACAGCTCCGTTTCGAAAAACACGTTTCGGAACTCGCACGCAACTGTTTTTATAGACTCAGAACAATTTATACGATCCGTGATTTTCTAAGTGTTGAGCTGCGGGTACTTTTATGCGAAAGCTTAATTTTATCTAAACTTAATCACTGTCTTACGGTTTATGGCGCATGCTTGCTTAAAAGATCACAAAATCTTATCCAAAGAATCCAGAACGCCTGTGCCCGTTTTTGTTTCAAGATCCCTCCACAGACTCATGTGACTCCTTTTCTTAATAATGCGGGTATTTTGAAAATGAAGCAAAGACAAGAACTCTACTTTGCAACAATGTTATTTGGGATAGTAAAAACTAAAGTCCCAGAGTATCTGTATGAAAAGCTTGCCTGGCGTGGTTCCATTCATTCATACAATACACGAACTGGATGTCTACTACTCACTCCATCACACAAAACTGCAGCTTTTAAAGGTAGTTTTCGGTATCTCTCAACCAAGTGCTGGAACAATATTCCACCTCCTCACGTCTAAATCAACTTTTAAACTGAAATATCGTTCCCATTTACTGTCTCTTCAAAAGATTCAGCGATAATTTTTACAATACTACTAATGCGATAACCGTTTCTCGTATGTGCACACTTGTTGTTCATTATATTATTATATTTTTTATTTTACACCATATTGACATTCTATTCTGTATTATCACTTTTTATTAAATACTAACTTTTGTCATTTGTAAACTTTCTTATTAATTTAGTTTTTAATTAGACAAGTCAACATCGACTATTTTATTTTCTTTCAAGTTGGTACGGGTACTATGAGGAGTACCATGGTACTGGCTGAAAACCAGCGTTGGAGAATAATCTCCAACATTTACTGAGCCAGGGCCAGTTTAATATTTTACAGTGCATGCGACAACATTTGTATATTATTTTGATTTGTTTAAATATTGTTTATATTTGTGTTTTCTTTGTTTCTTGTAATGTTTTTTTTTTAAACTGTCTCGTTTCATGTACTGTATATATTAATAAACGTTTTTCTTCCTCTTCTTCTTCTTCTTTAGTTATATGTCAATTTTCGATAACAATGAAAAACTGGCGCTTTGTTAGTTTTGACTGTTTGGAGAGCTTTGTTTTGGTATAAAAAAGTAGCAAAACGTATACAGGTTATTGTTAATTTGATAGCATTTTTCTTAAAACAGGGTGTTATACCTATAAATATGGACAACTTTTACTAACCCTTTTTATAGGGCCAAACATCAAATTGTGAAAAATAAATCTGCTGCGTTATAGACAGAATGTATGTAATAACAGCAGATTTTTTTCCAATTTCAGGTTTAGCCCCATAATAAAAATTGTTCTTATTCATATTAATGGGTAGAATACCCATAAGGCGAGGCATTGATAAACTTTTAATTTCAAATCGGCGCCTTAGGGGAGTGAAGTGAGGGGGACTTAATCCATACAAATATGCGCTCACGAACTAGCTTATGCCGTAAGGTCGTATGCGGCAGAACAGTATTTTTCATTTAAAATGTCAACTATAAGTAATTTAATAAATCCAATCGGCTATATCGAAGTGTATTTGTAGACTAATTTAAATAAAAAACTCAGAGGCTTCATTCGCTCCCGTTTATCAGTAAAATAGAAATCTCTGTTTTAAAAGAGGTTTTCTAAATATTTTTTTCTCTGCTATGAAAATTAATCAATCAACTAAATCTTCGGGCAAAATGATGTCAATGAAATGCTTAATCTAGTATATAAATTGGTAATTACATATGTTTTTTTATTGCAGAGGAAAATGGAGATCCATGTCGCCAAAATTTCGTGGCGTCGCCTTAAGGGAAAAAGTTATACTCTGAACACCCTGTTTACGAGCAATGCAAATGTTATTTAGGGCATCACAAGACTGGTTATAATAATGCAAAAAATAAATATTGTAATAAATATTTTTCCAATTAAATAACATGTACTTTATTTTTATTTCAAAATATGTACACTATTAACAAACCAGCAATTTTATTTTAATTATTGGTTGTGGAGGGATTGGCAGTATTTTTGTAATTTCTGTGTAGAGGCATATGCAAAATTGTAATTTCGTGATTTTTACCTTTCATATGTTTTCAAGCTCTACCTACATAAATGTCTATAATTATCTTTTCTAATAATAAAGTAGTAAAAAAGTCGTGTCTGTACATTGAATATTTTCTCGAAATTTTACATGAAATGGGTTATTAGTATTGTACTGAAGCCAAAACCACAATTTTTTGAATTTTTGTCTGTCTGTCTGCAAGTCACAGTTCACACCCGGTACACCCGCGCTTCACCGACGATCATTACGTCCCAAAATGATGTGAGCCTTATCGGCATGGAGGTTTCGTCACGATGTTTTCCTTTACCGTTCAGCAAGTGGGAAGTATTAGGTAAGAACACAGATTCCGAAAAACTCATTGTTGCATGCCCGACCGGGGATCGAACCTGAGTCTCAAGATTGAGAGGCCAGCGTCCTACCGCATGAGCTGCCGCCGCTTAAAATATAACTTTTCCTTAAGAAATTACATAACAATCTATTTGAGAAGGTGGTTTTCTTGAATTAATCTTTGTATCAAAGTTGTCTATTATTTTTTGGAGACCATGTTGTAAAAGATAACACGAATACACCGCACCTCGTATTTATGCAGCCAAATTCATACCGGACGCTTGGTAAGTAATATGTATCACGGATCAGTGAAAATTTCGCAAAATAAAATGTTGAGCCCCTGGGCTTGCGCTTGTAGGGAACACGAAAAAATGATTTACGAATTTACAAAAAGGGTCATCAAACCTTCGTACTGGCACTTACCGAGTCTTACGGAGTCTTCAATGAATTTGGCTGCATACATTAATTTCACCTTGAGTAAGCGAGTATTAGAAGCATTATTGTACACTCACGTTTCGGCGACAATAATTCATTCACCTCCATCGTTGACGGCATTAATGTCAGACAGTATCAGCAATTTGAATCCTACCTACCAAGGAGTTGTACAGCTGGAGTGACGACGACGGCTTGCCTCATAGAATAAAACATAATTAACTAAACAAAACAAAAAAAATATATTTTGGACGCTTGGCAAAGGTAAGGTTTAATCTGCAAAGCGTACCGTATTTTTTTCTAAAGTAGGTACCATAATTTTGGAGCTTGTAACTCAAAATATCCGTGTCAGGTAGAAAAGAGCGCCCCATTAAAGCGGAGGGGATGTGTTTAAGCGCTCTTTTTGAACGAGCGAAGTTCTCCGAGTCTACTTGGATAATTCGGCGTTTGTATGTTATGTATCTATATGTTACGGCTAGAACCCGAAGTGCGGCTAAACCTACTTTGAACCGGTCAATGTTATACAAAACTTCGGGGACAGCCTCGCTCCGCTCCGCTTCGTTCGTCGTCCCACCTATTTTTGTACTTTTTTCTAAATGATCTAAATGACGGACTAAACAGAATAATATTTTGCTTACCCTGTGTACAAGCCTACTCTTGTATCGTTGATCGGATTGTCATGAAATCTGTCATGGCAGGCGCGCAAATAAGGCAAAAAGAATTTTCAAGTTCAAACATGTGCCAAATCGGTTAAGCGCGAACGTTCGTGGCGAACTACTAGTTATGTGACCCGAGGTGTACTATCGTTTGGCTTTTTAGCTGTTAAATATCCAGCCAGTATGGGCGTATATAGGAGAGGGCTGAGTTTAGGGGGTCTGGACCAACATCTACTGTCAGTGTACATTCTGGATCCCCCTTGTATCCGTTACAGATTATCCGTGTTTGTAAACAAATTCTTTGGTGTTCCCTACAAAGCCCATCCCCGAGTCAACTAATATCAGCTACGCTACGCCCAAGCCAGTATGTATTGCTGTTTGTCCTTGTTACATCTCCATCAGTACAATTCCTTGTACGTCCTGCGTTTAGGAGCCGACAAAACAATAAATCCGACATTCGGCTTAACCCTTCGTCGGGTAATGAGATAAGCCAGACAAATGCATGACGCGATGAGCCGTCTGCAGCCTAGGGGTTATCATCTTGTTTTGCTTTGCTCCATTTGTTGTGGCTGACCTTATTAATGAGTTGAGCCTGCCAAGCGATTCGTTGTTTAAAGTTAATGGTAAATTGTGCCCATAAAGGTTAATGACAAAATAGTCCCTTTTCAACCAAAATGTTCACAGATGGCTTCGCTCTTGCGTGTTCTCATGGATGTATAATTGTTTTGAGCGATTTTTTATTTTATTTAATACATTGTGTTAAATGTTAGTTTAGGTAACTAGGTATTAAAACACTCGTGTTTTAATAGCCTCATTATGTACCTGTTTCAAGTTCAAGTTCAAGTTCAAGTTCAAGTTCTTTATTGCATTTGCCATATACACAGATGTTGGTAGTACAATGACACCCTGTTTGGGTACAGCAACATAGCTTAAAATTACATATACATTCTTAATTAACTTAATATCTATATAAAATACCAACTAGGCCTTAGGTGTAATAACATTAGTTGTACCTATCACTACAAAACAACATTCTAAACTTAGGTTTATATTACACAATCTTGGGGTGTAAATTAACCCTAGGTACCTAGCTTAATAATAATAAAATTAAATTATTTATACTGAAGCTCAGTCAAAGTTTATCATTCTGGTATTCAGTAATGCTATAGTAGCATTTCTTGATAAGGAATTGTTTCAGCTCTTTTACAAATTTTAAATAGTTTGTTTCGGATTTTAAGCAGGTCGGTAATTTATTATAAATTTTAATTGACATAACAAACGGACTAGTGGAATGACTGGTGAGGTTGGAGGTAGGTAACATCAATCTGTTTTTATGTCGCAATGAATAGTTTATAGGTATGTCATGCCGTGTTGTGTAAAAATTTGGGTGGTTTTTAACAAATTTACATACCTCTAAGATATATATACAGGGCAGGGTCAAAATTTTAAGATTAGTAAAATGTGGTTTGCAGCTATCTGTATCCTTAATGTTAACTAGTATGCGAATGAGTTTTTTTTGCTTTATAAAGAGAGATGGCGCGTCTGTACTATTTCCCCACATGATTATTCCGTAGGTGAACCACGAGTAAGCGTATGCGTAGTAAGTTGTAAGAGCAGATTGTAAGTCGGTGGATTTTTTTATTTCCATAAGAGCGTATATAAATCTGGCTATTTTATTCCTAATTTTTTGAATGTGTGGTTTCCAGTTTATGTGTGTATCTATTTCTAAGCCAAGTAAGGTAAAATTATTTACTGTTTCCAATTTAATGGAGTTAAATGAAAAATCTATTTTAAGGGGGGTTTTTTGGTGCGGGTGAAAAGTTATTATTTTTGTTTTATTAAAATTTATCTCTAGATTATGTTTATTCATCCAATCGTTTATATTATAGAATAATGAGTTCAGGTTTTGATCCATGTTGATATTGTTATCACATGCCATTAACACCGACATATCATCTGCAAACAGAACACACGTTTTGTTGATAGTTTTTGGCAAATCATTAATATATAGTATAAATAGCAAGCATCCAATAACACTTCCTTGGGGAATAGAGGCATTTATTGTTTCATATTCTGATCGTACGTTTGTTATTTCATTTGTAGTATTGTTATAAGATTCTATTTCTACTATTTGCTGTCTATTTTCTAAGTATGAACTGAACCATTTGTAGCAATTTCCACGTATTCCTATGGAATAAAGTTTATTCAGTAAGAATTTGTGTTGTACTTTATCATAGGCTTTTGTCATATCTAATAATACTCCAACTCCATATTTTTTCTCATTTATAGTATTGAGAACCTCTTGAATATATTTGTACACTGCCAGGATCGTAGACCTTTTTTTTCGAAATCCGTTTTGGCTGTCATGGAAGATGTTATATTTTTCACAAAAATTGTATACTCGATTGCACATAGCTTTTTCGAATATTTTGGATAACGTAGGCAATTGTGAAATCGGCCTATAGTTATCTGGGTCTGTTTTTTCTCCTTTTTTATAAATAGGTTTTATAATTGCAATCTTAAGTAAGTCTGGAAATGTGCCTTCATCAAAAGATTGATTAATTAAAATACATAAGGGTAGAGATAGTTCATCAGAGCACTGTCTAATAAGACTTGGAGGGAATTCGTCAATACCATGACTGGTTTTATTTTTTAGATTTCTAATTAGTTTATTGACTTCTTGATAGTTCACAGGGCGCAAAAACATTGTATTGTCGGTGGAGGAGAGTACTGGTGGGTAGTGAGTCCCTGAACTTGTTGTTCGGTGACCTATTGATGTAAAATAGTTATTGAAAGTGTTTGCTATGATGTCAGGTTTTGAAATGGGGGTATTATTTATCAATAATGTTATATTGCTTTTTTGCTTTTCTTTTTTTTTATTTGTACGTTCATTTATTATATTCCATACAGTTTTCATTTTATTATTAGATTTACTCATTCTGTATTTATAGTTGAGCTTCTTGGCAGTGATTATTGTCTTTTTTAGTATTTTTGCGTAGCTTTTATAATGTTTTTTAAGTATTTTATTCCTTGTTTTTTGAGATATTATTTTGAGCATTCTTTTATGGTGACAAGATTGTTTTATTCCAGTGGTTAGCCAGTATTTCTTATTTTTTGCTTTAATTTTTATTTTTCGTTTAGGCATGCATTTATTTAATATTTGCTGTAGTATATCATTAAAATTCCCGTAGTTTTCATTAACTGAGTTATTTGGTGAAATTACTGTTTGCCATTCAACGTTTTGTAATTCTGTTTTGAATTTTTGTATATTAACGTCATTATATAATCTCCTATGGGTGTGCCAGTTAGTTTTATTTTTTTGGGGTGGTATATTAAGGTGTATAACGGTGCCCTTATGATAAGAAAACCCTAACTCTTCTACAGACGTGTAAAATTTATTTCTATCCATATTTGTAAATATCAGATCTAAGCAAGTAGATGAGGTTGGTGTAATATGTGTAGATTCTTTGATATATTGACTTAATTTATATTCCAACATAAGCTCTATAAATTTATTTGTCTTAACATTATTTTTCAGCACATTTGTATTGAAGTCACCTCCTATGATTATATTTGACTTTAAGTATTTGAGATTAATAAGGTTGAGAATTTTTTCAAGTTGGTTATAAAACACTGTCTCTTTTTTTCCATTCCAGTACATAACAATTAAAAGAATATTTTCTTCAACTAGTTCTACAGCACACACTTCTACAACATATTCAACCGATAAGTTAGATATCTCTTTAATTTCTGTTAGGTGTATGTTTTTGTTTGCAAGGATGCACACTCCGCCGCCTCTTCGAGTTGTTCTGCTGAATGATGCCGCTACTTTGTATCCAGTGAAGTCTATGAGGTCTTGCTTTCCAGGAGATAGCCAAGTTTCAGAAATGCAGAGTATTTGATATGTTGGGTTTTGTTCAAGGAAGGTTTCGAGACTTTCTTGTTTATTAAATAGGCTTTGAAAATTTTGAAATAATATATTAAATTCTTTTTTAGTTACGAAATGTATTGTTTGTGCTATTTGCTGGATTTTGAGAGTCGTTTATTTTAGTATCTTCGATATTTTGTTCAATCCTGTTTATTATAAGCTTATTGTTTTTGATAACTGCATGCTTTCCATTTTTTCTTGCATTTTTCATCATATCCTGCATTAATCTTCTTTTATTTCTTCCAGCTTCATCCAGGTACTCAGAGACATATAAACCAGTATTCTTCAAGTAAGAAGCGTTGTCCAGTATGTATTTTGCCGTTTTTTTACTTATTAATTCCACCATTATAGGTCGGCGATATGATCCTCTCTTTCCTATGCGATTTATAAATTCAATATGTCCCGAGATGTCAATATTATATAGATCTCTGAATATATTTTCTATTTGATCCATCAATATATACTCCTCTTCGTACTGCACCTCGTTCAGCCCAAACAGAACAAATTTTTTGCTGTTGTCGCACTGACAATTTTTTACTTGAGTCGAAGTTGGGTGGTTTGTGATTTTACCTGAAATTTGTTGTAGCTCATAGTCTAACTTATCTCTTTTTTCTTGCATATTTTGTATTTGTTTCTCCATTTTACTAACACGAGACAACGTATTAGTTTGAGTAGATTCCAATTTAATGAATTTTTGTAAGAAGTTTTCTTCCAACTTTTTGATAGATTCAGCGAATTTATCTTCTATTGATGCGGCTATTTTTGCTATTATGTTTTCCTGCATTGAATTTAGCTTTTTGTCCAACAGATCGCCAAGTTTTTCGAGGTCGGGAGACATTTTGTCAGAGTCATCTTGAAGTGTGTCCCCTGGTATGCTTCGGTCAGAGTCTGACTCATAGTTTGAACGTTCTTGTTGCAGGCTTCTGACGGGAGTGGAATCATTTTTAGGTCTCCTTGTTATAGTTTGGCATTGTGGACATAACCAGTTAAAATCATAACATTGCGGGTTTTTTTTGTATTGTACCGTGGTGATCCCCAAGCATTTATAGTGGTACGCACCTTTACACGAGCAGCAACTTATTCGTTCTGAAATGACCACTGCTTTCTTGCAGGCTTTACATGACATGGTAACTTGCAGTTTAGTAAACAGATAATCGTAGCTTGTAGTACGCTCTCGTAGCTTGGCGTAGCACGTTTAAAATTCTACGCTTAAGCACGATGTGGATCTAGTCCACCCTCTGTTGGCTGTATCAAATACTAATGGCAATTTAGTATAGTAGTTCAGCGTAGCTACGGTGTGTATGGCATGCAGCGCGCAAGCAAGCCGTTTACTGGCACGATAATTAGTACGGCGTGTTTCTCACAGATGTCGCTGTATAAACTGAAAACCGTAAATTTCGGTTTTTTCAGTGTGGCGCAGCACTATGTTCACTCCACTGATTTTCTAGTAACTTATTACAATGATTATTGCACTTGTCTATAACATGTAATCAAACACACGAAAATTATTATAACAATGTAGGTATTTTGATATTCCTTTGTTTGTTTCACTATTTTATGTCGTAATTACTGAATAGCACGAAAACTAACGAAATAACACTGATGGAGTATCTTCAACAAATGGATATTATGGACGTAACACTAGAACTTCAAAATTTTGCTTCTTTATATTACTATTTAAAATAACAATTGGAGTGACTAACTTAGTGATTACCCTCCGTAATCCCGTATTCATGAACTACTATTAGACCTTTATGGTCCCATATTCTTCTTTTTTTAAAACATGTCACGGCTATAATTATACATTAAAAACGGGATATACAACCTGTAAAATAGAGGACAAATGGTCACCCTATGTGACATATACAGGATTAGCTTAAAGGGGGATACGACAAAACTTCGCTGTTGCCGGTAAAACTACACTCTCCCATACGTCGCATAGTTTCATAGCTCATGCTTTCTAAGATTGACTAGCCTTTCGCTGCGTTTATTCAATCTCTGACCCATTTTCGGCTTAGGCGACATTTTTTGAACACCCCTCATAACCTATGTATTATGATGACCAGATTTACTACTATGATAATAAAAAACCGGCCAAGAGCGAGTCGGACTCGCGCACGAAGGGTTCCGTACGATTATCTATAAAAACGGGAAATAATCATGTCTGTTGTATGGGAGTGCGTGGTTCCGACTCGCGCTTGGCCGGTTTTAGTATTTTTTGTTATAGCGGCAACAAAAATACATCATCAGTGAAAATTTCAATTGTCTTAACTATCACTGTTCATGAGATACAGCCTGGTGACAGACGAACAGACGGACAGCGGAGCCTTAGTAATAGGGTCCCGTTGGTTACCCTTTGTACGGAACTCTAAAAACGAATCCAAATCCGTTAAGTGGTTCTCGAGTTAAAACGAAATATACATACAAACACACAATGGTAGTTTTGGTATCAGTACAGTACTAATAAGTAATAAAATAAGGAATTCATTTAAAATTTTGAAAACATTAAATTTACAGACACGACATTTTTAATACTTACTGTTACATGGTTTAGAGATAAACTTATGTTGCTGTGATCAAATCAAATAATTTGTTATTCAGAACGTGTCTGAGTCCCAACCTAAACCTTCCGACTTTCGTAACTAGTTATTAGCCCCGTAAATCTAACGGAGCAATCTCCAGAGATTTTTCAGAGCTGACTTCAGTAATAATTACGAATCCTTTTGCTTAGTAGACATTTTCCATGAAAAATTAGATAATAACTTTGCTTTAATGGGCTCTTGGAAGAAAAACGCAGATTTGGGTATTTTTGTCGAAAATTGGATTCGAGAATTGATCTGCGCTGTTCGTTATGTAATTTAATGTTCTGTACCTCGAAATGAAAAAATTGGAACCTTTATTCTATCACTTTGTTTTCTGTCTGTCGAGACCCCTTTTTTCGGGCCCTGTTGGAAAATGTCTAAAATCGATATGCAATAGGCATAGTGCGATCTAATATATGGTGGTTTCAAAATGTTGGCATTACTTGAAAATATTGAAAAGTCAATGATACGGAATCGTTGAAACTAATACCTCCTACAGAAGTGTATAGCCCCATATCCATCCATCTAAATACCTTCGAACCCTGAGTTGTCGTCTATGAAACGTGTGTGGACTTAACTTGTCCATACTAGGAAACACTTCTGAGGTTTTTATTTTATTTTGTCTACCCAGAATTATGCATATCTACTATTCTTTAGGTAACGCTAGGCAAACTGATCTGTGACCCAAATCCAAAGCCAGATGGAACTAGGATGCAACGCAAAACTCCTCTAATGCGATATTCTCTTACATCAGCATTTGATACTGCAGTCACAAGACGCCTAGCCTCAGTGACATCCGAGATATCTGTACATCTTGAACCTGCTGTCATGTGACACGTATTACTAGAACATAAAGGTGAATTTCTCGGTTTTCTTATGTGACGTAAGCTTCAGTTCAAAGAGGCAAGCGCAGTGTTACCAGACGTCAGGATTTGTCCCGACATGTTAGGTTTTTTGAGATTCCGGCTGGACTTTTTGGGTTATTTACGAGTACCTCCTAGCCGTACTAGCAAAATAAATCTTAAAATCTATTTATGTTTCGTTTGTGGGTAGAAACCTTTTTAAAAGTTTACTATTGTATCTACTAGAAATCAATACATCATAGTGTTTCTTCTTAAAATATATGTAATAAGTTATTATGTTATATATTTTACTGTTAATTATTTGCGTGTATGATGTAACTTTAAAACATTTAAACTTTAGCCGTCAAAACTTGCCAAGTTGTACATATTCAGTAGCAAGGACCCTAACTTACTTTTAATCAAAGAACGTTGTACGTTATTGCAGTAATGACTGAAGGAACCCCCATAAACCTCGGCACCTATTTTGATATCAGTTATTTTTCGGGGAAAGCCGACAATTCTGCATTTCCTTTGTACGTAACTCTGCCCCCTTTTCGCACTTATATTTTTGGTGGGATAAGAAGGAAAGTAAGAAAGAAAAATTTATTTGCTTAAATATGAGTGGTAGATACAGATCGAATTATACTATATCTCAAATCAAAGACCTCATATTTTACCGTAGTATACAGTATACAAATATTGTTAGGAAAACATGCAATTACAAATTAGGTCATTGTGTATAATACATTATTTTATAATTAGTATTAAACAATAGGTATATTATTAATAAGACACAGTAAAATTAATTAAACCATAAACATTGAATAGGTCAGTGGTTACGACTTACATATAAAACAGATAAATTAATTAAATTATAAACGTCGGAGATTGAAAGTAACCGACATAGCCTGCAGAATCAGTAAGTTGAAGTGGCAGTGGGCAGGCCATATTTGTCGCCGACATGATGGCCGTTGGGGCTGGGAGGCTTTAGAATGGAGACCACGTACAGCAAAGCGTAGTGTAGGAGGACCTCGTGCCCGCTGTACCGACGACCTGAAGGACGTTGCGGGGGGCGGCTGGATGAGGAGGACGGAAGACCGACATGAGTGGTGAAATTTGGGAAAGGCCTATGTCCAGCAGTGGACGAACACGGGCTGATGGATGGATGGATGGACGAAACATTAAATTGAAATGTCGAAATTTCTGTTCTGTTCTGTGCTATTAGCTTGTGTGAGTATGGGCATTTCTTTCAGAAGGACTGACAAGAAGGGTGATGTTTTGGAAAGGCCTATGTCCAGTAGTGCATAGACAGCAGGGATGGATACACAACTGCGCACATTCACAGTAAAATGACGGTTTTTTTTGACAAATTAGTCTTTGTCAGGTTTTTTCAGTTTTACATGTGGCAACCCTAGCAGGAAGTTGTTTGCGCTGACTATAAGTGGATTCTTGCTATTTCTACAAGTTCAACCCTGGATTTTATTTGAGAGAAACCTGGGAGGTATTCGTACGTTTGCTTTGCGAGTATTGTTTTAAACGTATGGAAACGACAGTTGAATATTTTAGTTCTACTCCCAAAAGGAATTTTCATATTATGTACTTGCTTTGAATATATTGGGATATCGGTAGATAATGGATGTTGTTTGCAACTTCACACTGCAATGTTTTCCACAATACAAGGAGGTTCGTATTCAAATAACTGAATGCATTATTCTAAAACGTAGAGAGAGATACACTATAGGTCGTTCCATCCATCAGCCTGTTGGGTCCACTGCTGGACATAGGCCTTTCCAGGATTTCGGCACTCTTGGCGGTCCCCTCCGGAAGAAATGGCCATACTCACACACGCTGGGCAGGTGGGTTGGTGAGCGCGGTGCCGAAACCCTTGCACTGATTTATATAAGGCCCGGCAATTAATAATGAATTAATAGGTCGTTGTGAAGACGATACTGAATTCCAATTCATTATCAACATTTAAAAAATTCATGATTAAATTCAGTTTGTACTTATTACACTGGTTTTATTTTACAGTTTACTCCCGACCGGTTTAGGTTAATACACCATTTTCAAGGGGATCACGAAATTATTACTATAACGAGCCACTAAAGATGTGACTACACAATGGCCATCGAAAATCGCTATTAAACGGTCTGTTTACTCCAAACAAGCGCGAGTCGGACTCATGCAAAAAGGGTTCTGTACCAACCCATAATACGGTTGCGGAACCCAAAAACAGGGCAAATAACAACAATTTACATGCCAAAGCGACGCCAAGGCACTAATGGTAGCGCCTGACAAAAAAATTGTCACCGTCTGCGTACGGAACTCTACTTTTTACTATTTTTTGTTATATTTTAGTATTTCCTACAATGTCACCAAATATTAAACTTGTATATATTACCATATCTGTTAAACATCAGACAGAGAACGACGTCGAACGCAGAGACAAAAAGGCATGAAGCGCATTTTGGGAACTCAAGCATATTTTTAAATCTCATCTAGACACTGTCCTAACACCTACACTAATTTACGACTGTCAAGCCTGAGCCCTAAGAAATAAAATAATACACAAAATACAGGTGTTCCAAAGAACCGCTGAAAGAAGTATGCTAGGTCTCTAATTAAAAGACCGGAAGAGAAATTTAGACATTCGACAGAAAACTAAGCTGCTGCTGCTAAGCTCGTATGACAGCTAAAGTGGCGCAGGTCACATAGTGCGAATGACAGACGGACACACTGGTACCCTCGCGCCTCGCGCCGTTCTCCCGGTAGACTGCGACGACGACGCTCTGGCGGGATGACATCGAGACTATCGGCGGAATCACCTGCTAGCTAGCATAGCAAATCATATCGAGCTCGATAGCGCTTGATACAGTGCTCTGTCTCACTATGTTGATCTACCTAAAAGAGGGACAGACAGTGTATATCGATCTGTCAAAGCTCGATATGGTCTACTATGCTAGGTACCCTGGACGAGACTAGCTAGAGATAGAGATACCTGGCGTCGGATGGAGGAGGCCTTTATCCACAAATGGACATCCCAATTAATTGTGTTCATCAAGAGGCCTGTAGCCGGCGGCTTGAAGTCAGTCGCGTACTGGGTCCCTATGCTTGCTATTTCATTCTACACTCAACTTCGGATTATAGAGCACTGACTGACTGTTATTGGTTGGCCCGAACGTTCATTTCCCGAGCTTGTACGGAACTAACCGTACACTAAGCTGACGCGAAACAAAATTCATGTATTGAAAAAACTCGAGAATGGTTTTGGGTCTTCCTATGATTTCAGGAGAAATGTCCCAAAAATCAAAATAAAACAAAAATATTTTCGAAGAGTATTAAATATACTATGCTGTGAACTTAAAATTATTTGATTCGTTGTATCGCTTCTAGGAAATTACAGTACATAAACATTCATGAAAATATGTGTAAAATCCAGGACTTTATACGCTTGTAACTTTTGTATATATTTGATTTTGATAAATTTTTTAGGTTCAAGTCATGGAAACTGTATGGAATATGTTGAAAAAGAAAAAATAATAAGCAAGTACCTATAATAAGGATATTATCAGCGAACAGCGCTAGTATGGGAGTTAAGGCTAATAGAGTCGCCTTAACAAAATGAACTGTTTTGTGTGAGTACATTTTATTGAAATAATTTCTTAACTAATTAGTTGATAATAATCATTCTGATTACATAACAACTGTAATAAAAAAGAGGAGAATTTTTGAAATCTTAAAAGTCTTTTTTCGTTTCACAATTTTCATTTCACGTTTCTCGTCTAAAGTAGGAAAGGAAAGCTAGGATAAATAAGTATTTAGAGTAGGCGAGAGTAGATAAGTAGTGTGTATAGGATGTGATAGGCTTTACATTAAATATAACTTTTCTTGAATAGGTTTAACAAGGTCTGACACAAAATCAGGAAGTACAATTTATGAAATACGACAATAAGATAAAAATTACAGATACATAAATATAAATCTACCCTCTAACGGCGTAGGGTAGCGCCCCATTCAATTTATTTTTTCTACGGCACTGGTCACCCTAAAATAAAGCCGAAGATGAAATTGCTATAGATAGTAAAGGCAGTGTATAATATAAGTTTGCTACAAGTTGTCTTTCGTTTGAAATATATGATGTTTTTTTGACAAAACTAAGTTTATACCGACCCAGCATGATGGTGGTGAATACTGGTGAATCACTGCATCTTGGACAAAAGACTTCGTGCCTTTCGAAGCGCGCTCACCGAACACGATTTATTGTCCGTTCGTTTGTAGTCTGTCAAAAAAGTGTTGAAATGAAAATGAAACTTTAATGAACTTTATTGGACTATAAACGTTCAAGTAGTCAATTTAGGTGATTTATTTATGAAATAACAACGCGGTTAACTCGATTTAACAGATTTTGTATTTATTTGTTTGGTGTAACCAGGCGAAAGAAAAACAGTTTCTTCAATATTTTATAAACATTTTTTTTTCAGACTATACGTTGCTTTAATGTCAGATTGAGCAAGCATCTCATTTTTGCATCAATTAGAACTGTACCCTTTTGTTTTATTTTTTTAATAGCGCTTTTTGATCCGTGGCTGTACGACAACCGAGAAACTTGCGCTCACAAAAAACTGAGTTTTTATTAAATAATTCATCTTATAGTCAAAATTAAAATGTTCTTAGATGCATTTACGGGATAATATTAACTATTTTTAGTACAAATTTCAAGGTCAAGGTTCAAATCCCCTTTAAAAAGTGAAAAACATCTACTGTTAAGGGCTTGTATTGGGTCTTTCAACGGTTTTTGTTTTAATATGCTGAGTCAACTACTTATCTGATCAATGTAAAACTTGGACACGTGTTTTTACAGACCTTTGTCTTTCCGTTGTCAAGTCGGTTACCTAATCGGACACATTTCGCTCGATAGATTTTATTTTTGAAAATGATGCCTTTTTAAGTTATTATTTCGTTTTATGTCTAAACGGTTTGAGTTTCATGTCTAAAATTACTGCTATAACAAGAAAACATGGTTTATTTTCCGATGTCAGGTGAAAAAACTCCTCCATCAAATACTTTTTCGTAAAATCCAGAAAAACCTCTAAAATTCACTGATTTTGCGTGCCGCCGGCGCGCGAAGCGAGAATTCTAATGTAGACTTTCTGCCAACATACTGAAGTTCAAAATCGCTCAGTAAGATTATCGTGCACCAGCAGTAAGGCCTTAAAGTAAATTCGTTTTTTTTTACAGAAAACTTAAATGTAATTCGTTTTTATTAGAGATTGTCATCGCAAGTATAGTCTTCTATCTTGTATATAATTTTTATTAAACCGATTTACCTAGTTACACAATGTGAAATGGTCATTTGGAGTTGTGCAGTTTATATTATATACTTAAACCAGAGAAGCAGTTTACTAACTTATTGCAAAATTACATTATAAATGTATAAATAAACGGGTAAATATTGCATTCGTAGAAAAGTAAG
Source organism: Ypsolopha scabrella (assembly GCA_910592155.1). Lineage (NCBI taxonomy): Eukaryota > Metazoa > Arthropoda > Insecta > Lepidoptera > Ypsolophidae > Ypsolopha > Ypsolopha scabrella. The sequence goes on from OU342976.1 coordinate 23,911,164, forward strand.
TACCAATATTATTTCTTTTCGTATAAAAATCAGGGAAGTACTCTAGGTAGCGAAACGTGGCGAAATGTTGTCACATTTATCAACGCGATGCCATTGATTCTATTGAAAACGTTTGGTTTCAACGAAGAAATATGGACTGCAAGAATCTGAAAGCATTTCGATTGAAAAAAATGTCTTTTATCTCTTGAAAATGTAGGATTATAAGAGCACTAGCTTTTGGCCGCGACTTCGTCCGCGTTGAGTTCGGTTCACCCCCTTTCAAAAATCCTTTATTAGCGGATGCCTACGTCATTACAACTATCTGTATGCCAAATTTCAGCGAAATCCGTTCAGTAGTTTCGGCTATGCGTTGATGGATGTGTCAGTCAGGTTTGCCTTTTATATATTCAGAGAAGAAGAGAAGATAAAGATTGCTTAGTAAGTATTATATGTATTTCGTTCCATTCGTTTAATATATACGTATATACAATATATATAAACCGGGTGTAATCGTTTAGTGTGACCAGCCGATTATTCCGTAACTATTACAGATATCAAAAAAATTTAAACTGATATCGAAAGTGCTTTGTTGCCATCTTGTACGAGTAGGTAGTGATATGATCCCGTTACTATAGACATTTTGGGACTTTAGTTTTGACAGTCCTCTCTTGATGTTAACCTTACACTGAAGAGACCGAAATAGGCGAAAATCTGAGGGTGTAAGTTTAGGGCTATATGGTGGATGCATTATCATTTCCCGACCCAGTTCTCTCAATTTTACCACACCCTTTCTGTTTATTAATTCCGGCCGTTTTTAGGGTTCCGTAGTCCGACAAGGATAGTTTTGCCATGTCCGTCTGTCCGTCTGTCCGCGGATTAGCTCAGAGACTATGAGTACTAGAAAGCTGTAATTTGGCATGGGTAAACATATTAATCAGTTTAACAAAACGGGAAAATATAATCTCAAAAAAAAAAATTTAATGGTACCTCCCATACAAGTAAATTGGGGATGAATTTTTTTTCTCGTCTATCCCATAGTGTGGGGTATCGTTGCATAGGTCGTTTAAAAATATTGTGAGTGGTTCATAACTATTTTTCGATTTAGGGATCCGTTGGCGAAAAATTAAGCTTTAAAGTGCTTATTTTTGTTAGAGTCAAGCGTGTCCCTGCCGGCTAAACGGTTCTTTATAGATATGTGAAAAAATTCACAGAAGTTGTATATATATTGAAGTTAAAAGAAAAACTATCACAGCTAAGTAGGCTTTACAGGTTTACGAGTACAGGTCGCGCCAAACTTTTAATCCCCTCTAAACACGACAATGTATGTGCCGTTCTTCGAAATGTATGGGACTAGAAGTTTGGCGCGATCTGTAGTAGTATACTAACTTGTAAAATGTACTGGGCAACTACGAAACCCTACATTGCGCGTGGCACGACACGCACTTGGCCGGTTTTTTCTCAATTTATTGTTTAAGTTTCATCAGCTGTTGGCGGTTGAGATCCAAATCGATGATTTTGCCCGGCGTTAAAAGCTCATACATAATGAACGATGCCCTTCCAATCCCACCATACCAAATTGCCGGTTAATCGGGGTTTTCCCATAGTCTTGACCGCCCTTTGACCACGACCTGACCTTTTTCGCAGTTTCGTGTCGTAGGTGATGCACTTTTCAACACCAGTAATCAATTTTTTCAGAAATGCCAGATACAAACAGTGCGACTAAAGAGACTTAATTACAACTTGATGCATAGAACATACGAAATTACCTTTTCCCCGACCTATTATATAATTTAGTAATTAACGTAACTTTTATGCTTATTTTTTAGGTTTCCTTAAAACCCATTTTATTTATTTATTTAACACACACACGAAATACATTACAGACACAAATCCAATGCGTATAACATGGTAGACAAATTATTAACAAATTTATTTAAAAAAAAATTCTGAGAGAAAAAAAAAATATATACAGATATATTAGCTAAAAATGCACATGTACACTTAAAATATACTAAAAAGTAGACAATCACTCCTCTAAGTACTTCACCACACGTGTGTGGATGTGGACTAGGGATGCAGAAAAAATATCCACCTCTGGTTGATCTCTGGCTATACCGTTGAGCAAGCGAAGCACGCGGCTGAGAGGGGCCTTAGCTGCGAGGTTGGTGCGAGCCCCCGGAAGCTCGAACAGTCTGTGACTGCGCGCGCGCTCGTACCGAACCGGCACAAACAGACATATCAGTGCCAGCAACGACGGAACATGAATCAAACCCCTAAGAATTTTTACCACAAACATAGTCATTGTGGAGCCCCTTCTTAACTCTAAGCTGTTATACCCTAACATGCCCAACAAAAACATTGTTGGGTATAAGAAAGGATAATACTTAAAGCTTCGTTTATAAATATTACGAAGGAATAGTTTCTGGACTTTTTCGATGGTAAGTACATGTTTAGCTTCGTATGGAGCCCAGATAATCGAATTGAACTCTAGTCTACTCCTGACGTAAGCATTAAACAATGTACTAAGCGTACGAGGGTCTTTAAAATCCATAGATACCCTTAATACCCATCCAAGTGCCTTCCTCGCTTTCTTACTCAACTCATCAATATAGTAGGAGTACTTCAAGTCGGCAGTAAATAACACCCCAAGGTCCTTAACAAAATCTAGCGCACGTGGTAGTGGTGAACCAGCGAGCTCATAAGGATGATGAAGAGGATCACGTTTTCGGTGGAAAGTAAATACAAACGACTTATCGACGTTCAGCTCTAAGCGGTTTTCGACACTCCACGAGTACACAGCGTCAATTTCCTGCTGAAAACGCCGGCATTCTTCTTTGGTATTTAGTGAAGCAACCAATTTAACATCGTCAGCAAAAATTAATATCATAAAGTCGTCAGATATCAAGTTAGGGAGATCATTAATAAATATTAAAAATTCCAGCGGACCCAAATTGCTTCCCTGACTTATTCCTGACCGAGTGTAATAACGCTTTGAAATGCAACCGCCATATTGAACATACTGCACCCTGTCCGAGAGATAACTGGCAAAAAGATGCAGTAGTTGTGGTGTAAAGCCAATAGCAGCCATTTTGCGGAGCAACACATCATTGTCGACGCGATCGCAGGCCTTGCGGAAGTCAAAGTAGGCTACATCAACTTGCTTCTTATTATCAACTTCAGTAGAAGCATGCTGGACGAAGGACAATAAATTAGTTGTTGTAGACCGACCTGGCAAAAATCCATGCTGAGCGTCACACAACCAAGGTTTAGTATACGACGGTAAAGAATTGATTCGAATACTTTTGCGTATGGCGATAGTACAGCGATTGGTCTGTAATCACCAACTATGGACTTTGATCCCGATTTAAATACCGGAATGACCCTCGTTAACTTCCAGGAGGAAGGGTAAGTACAACGCGCTATGATTGTATTGTATATAAATAGTAGCGGGGCACACAGCACCTCACGACAATCTCTCAAAACGTAAGGCGGATAGCCATCTGGGCCGCATGAGAATTTGGGCTTTAACCGCTTTAGCGCCATCAGCAGCTCCGTCTGACTAATTTCGCCGATGTGCACCCGAGCCGCCTGGTTACCACCTGACTCAGATGTTAGAGTCTCCTGGACCGAGAGTTTAGGGACATTATCTAAAAATACACCTTTGAAATGGTTAGCAAAGTTTTCTGTAACTACGGTAGGGGGGTCATCAAAATCACTCTCCCCATTGCTAGCACGTTTGTTTTTTATATAGGTCCAAAACTCATTTGGATTATTATTTATATTTTTTTCCATTTTATTTAAATACAAATGAAAGGCTACCTTAATTTTTGACTTAACTAATTTTCTATAAATACAAAAAGATTTAAAAAAATGTATACTCTTGTGAGATTTATAAAGTTTTAAATAATAAAATTTTGACTTTATGTCACGAATAATCTCTGCAGTGTACCAAACTGGATACGAATACTTGTCGTCGGCAATAATGTACTTTTTCTTAGGAACACAGCCATCTATAGATTGTTCAACTTTCTCGTAAAAAAACGCAACTGCACTATTGACGTCACTAAGCTCGTAAATTGGTGACCAGTCAATAGACTGCAACCTAGAGTAAAGTTGATGAAAGTCAGCTTTTCTAAAGTTCCAGTCGTTCCCGTCACTAGCATCCCCGCGGGCGACCGGGACCGGACGCCGCGGGCGCGCCAACGTCACGTCGATCCAGAGCGGCGGATGCTCACGTTCGCCACGCGGGGTGGGGGGCACGACGCCGCCACAGCCGCGCGCACGTTTACACTACCCTCATCCATGTCGCTGAGCACGAGATCCAAGTAACGCCCCAAACCGTTCTCTACTGTATTATGTTGGTGCAATCCAACACGTGTGGTGAAGTACTCATAGTGATCACGCACAGTCTTACTTGCGGAATACAAATTAAAATCACCTGAAATAAGTATTTTCAATTTAAAAATATCATATAAACTTTCAATATAATTAAAAAAGCTAAAATAGAGAGAGTCCTCACAGTGCGGAGGTAAATAAACAACACAACAGAGAAATCTAACGTCACGGTACGAAACAAATGCAGAAATGAATTCGTCCTTTATGTCCTGGATTGGCAAATCATTAACCGGGCACGCACGCAGTGTAAGCGGTCGTCGCGCGGCTAGCAACACGCCGCCTCCGTCGCGGCCGTTGGCGCGGTCACGCCGCAGCAAGCAGTAGTCGGGCGGGCACAGCTCCGCGTCGAACACGGAGTCCGCCAGCCAAGTCTCAGTTATTGCGATCAAATCAGCCCCACTCGATCTTATACCGAATTCCACTTCTCTTACTTTACTTTTCATGCTTCCAACATTCTGGTATAAAAAACTAATTACCTTGGCAGTGCTACAGATAGCCGAAACACTATCTGGACTCAGATTTACGAAAATTCTGCCAAACGCTTAGTCTTAGACGGGGCGGCCAGGAAGCCGGATCCGTAAAGAATTCAAAGCTGTCTTCGGGGACTCCTACTTTGAACGAAGAATATTTGGTGCTTCGAATGTTTAATTTATATACCTCATATCCGTCGTACTCTTTTTTTCTCCTAAGAAAATCTATTACTTGCTCGACGGTTATATTTGTCTTAAGACCCCATACATGAATATATCTGAGGATATCAACAGTTTTCAGAACATCATCCTCCAGACCTGCTCCATTAATAGGTTTTTCATTTGAGGTAAACCTACGATTACGTCGATTCGGAACTTTGGTCCAACCATCCTCTAAATCAATAGTGACGGGTTTGCCGGCTGTGATAGAGGAGTCATTAGTTACTTCGAGATCGTCTCTGGCCGGGACCGGTGCTGCCATCTGTTGGGGACTCTGCAAAGTCGGTGAACCGGCAGGCTTGCGTTGAAGATTCCCATCTGCGCCTACGGCTGCAAGAGCGTATGCACGTCTAGTACGTCTCGTAACCGGTCCGCCACCCACCACAGTGTTGTTAGCGGAGCCAACCACGACGCGTAGCTGTTGCTTCCCTCCAGGTGGCACCACTGGTAACGTTTTCACCAGTAAGGGCAATGATTGCTCACAGCTGCGATCAGCAACTACCTCACAATTGTTGGATAAATTCGAACAATTAGCGCACTGACATACCTTGCTCAATTCCAGCAACTGGTCTATTTTTCCAGATTGTAGCTTAATCACATCTTCTAGTGATACTATTTTTTGCTCCAACGTTGAAACCACTTTTGTGAAGTATTCACTAAACTCCTTAAGCTCACTTGATGACATTTTCAATTTTTAATCCATAAAAATATGGGAGCTATACGAAAGCTGTAACGTACGTCACGCCGTTCCATAGCAAAGTTTCTGTAACTATGGCAGAAATTTTCCATATTTTTGCAGTGTCTACAGAAACGCAGAAAAATTGTAATTCTGGATTTGCAGCTCTGAACTGGGATTTGAATAAGAGTCATGTATATTCTAACTACACATTCACAATGTTGTACAAGTGACGGTAGGTAGGGTGTGCTTTGATTAAGCTTTAAATAAACTAGCGTCCTCTAAGAACCAAGTGGGTCACTGTAGATTGAGCACCTGCTACATATCACAACATTGCGGTATGAGAAGGTTCATATCATAACTAAATTCGTGAATTGTGTTAGGACCTAAGATGGTAGAGCATTCGCCCAGTAAGAGAGGTCCCGGGTTCAAATCCCGGTTCCAAGATTTTATATTCAAATTAAATTTTCTTCAGTATTCGGTACCACAATTATGTAATGTTAATATAAAGTTTCAGTGTCCAAGCTTTATGGGTATTGTTTGATTAAAAATCACTTGTATCTGTCCACTTATTTATATTATTTTCCCAGCCGGTTTCGCCATTATAGCATTATCAAAGGTTTTTTTGAGTGTTTACGTACAATATATATGTAGGCCAAAAAACCGCATACCCGCATTCCAATTGATTCATATTATTTTATTGTATGTAAACACCAAAAAATCTTTGATAATGCTATAATAGCGAAACCGGTTATGAAAATAATATACAAATAATGGACAAGTACAAGTGCTTTTTAATCAAAATGTATCAAAAGTTCCACCAAGTGCCAACAATCACAAGCGTCAACTATACGGGTATGCTTCTCTATAAACGTGGTAGTAAAGATGCTACATTCTAAAACTTGGAAATAATTCACGACCTACAGTAAACTTCTGACACAAATGAGGTTACAAGATATCGTAGCACATGTTATGACCCCCTCAGGCGTAGCAAATATTGGTGTCGATCCAGTGTAACACGACTTAACTACGACAGAGCTAAAATGTCTTTTTCTTTCTGTAGCGAAAAAACAAGGTCGGGACGCTTAAAATAAGGTTAGCCCTGCCGAATCGACACCATTATATTCGGCTAATAAATAAAGCTCCGAAAACTAAATTAAAAATGAGGATGTTCTATTTATGAATGTTACTGCTTTAAATACTAAGTTACCGAAAACTTCTGTGTTAATAAATAAACTACCAACTACCGAAAACTACCGAATGAAATACTGAAAATTCCGAAAACTTAATACATCAAAAAGCTGACATAATACTATTTCACCAGCTGAAAATACATTTCAGCGAAAACTATTGTCAGCTTTTTTTGTCGTAGATCTCCGAATAAAAATTCAAAGTTCCCTGACTAATTCTGTTAAAATTTAAGTAATTTATTCGGAGGTTCATTATTTAAACCAGGTGTGGTAAAGAATTTTAGTTTGCTATTTTTTATTTATTTTGTCGGTAGAAGATGTTACACAGTTAAATTAGTATACTTTTCGGTAACTAAATTTACCGCTGTTTAGTAATGCTTACTAATTTACAGTGTGCAGTAGTTCGCTGGGAATATATTTTTTGGAGGCTTTATTATTATCCATTATATCCTACCTGCTTACGCTGCGTTCGGCGTATCACATATCTGCATACGGGACTATCATCGTAGCACCAGATATCTACAAATAAATTCTATAGAGGCAAAGCTCATGTTCATATGCCCACATTAAAAGGCTATGTGAATTAAAATTTTGCCACTATCACTCCAAGCGAAAAAACGTGTATTGCGAGGGGGACGGATTCAGGGTAAAAGAGAACAAAGTGTTTTTTATTTTTACAAAAGTCTGAACTGCTAGCAAAAAAAAATATCCCAACATAATATATATATAATTCATATATATTTCCTGGTAAGTATATGTGTAGTGGACAATTTCGTAGAATTGACCATTTCATGATCTGTTCTAATATCATGAAATTTATATAAACTAAAGGGAATGCCTTGCTCCGCTCGGCTCCGCTTCGTTCGGCTCCTGCATTTATGATCACAAGCAACCTAACACGCTCCTTCCTCCTCCCATCGCTATTTTTGACTTTTTGTTGAAAGTTTATCGTTAATTTCTTATTTCGTACATTACGATATTGTCGATCAGATCATGAAATAATCAATTCTACATGTCCACTACACATATACCAGGAAATACACAGAAAATATCACTCATATTTTAATTATTTGGCCTCTTAAGTGCACGTCACTAATATAATGAATGACTGTATTAACACTGTTAGAGCATCCATCCATCCATCAGCCTGTTTCGTCCACTGCTGGACATAGGCCTTTTCAGGATTTCACCACTCTTGGCGGTCCCCTGGAAGAAATGCCCATACTCACACACGCTGGGCAGGCGGATTGGTGAGCGCGGTGCCGAAACCCTAGCACCAGTGACGCCGCTGCCCGTCACCAGTCTATTTTATATAAGGCCCGGCAATTGGGGATGGATAAACCGCCATCCATCGGTCCCAGGCAATGGTGGGCCGCCTGGTCTTGCCTAAGAGCTGTTCTCTTACTCTCCCCCGAATAACTTCGGGAGGATTTGCGAGTAAGATGGTGGTACCTCCACAGTCGAGCCTGGCATCAGCTCTACCACCTATGAGCGTTTAGAGCGTTTCCACATTATGCGACAGAATATCGGTATGTCCGACCGGTACCGACATCAATTGCGACAGGATATCGGTATGTCTGACCGGTACCGACATCAATTCTAGACCCTTTCACATACTGCCGACAAGTGCAACTTTCAAGATTAAAAAGTCAAATGAAAATAAAAATTAAATGAAATATATTTATTTATTCAATGCATATCATTGCGGTGTTGAAATTATTTATTTATGTCATTAAATATATATTTTTTTATCTTAAATAAAAATCAATGAAACTAATTATAATAACTAAATACAAAAATTGTACAAAGTAATATTTTGTCAAAAACAATAATTTAAAAATAAATAATTAATGTTATGCAATAAATACTACAAAGTTAATACATAAATAAATACAAATACTTTAAATAAATAAATAGGTATAATATTTAATTGGTTGTTAAATTTAGGTTGCTTATGGATATGTTAAAAAATTCATAGAATAATTTATAATGAATTTAAAAGGAAAACTGTTACAGCTAAGGAGGTTTTACAGGTTTACGAGTGCAGGTCGCGCCATTAGTAGACCAACTTATATAATGTACTGGGCAATTACGGAACCCTACACTACACGTGGCCCGACACGCAATTGGTCGGTTTTTAAATATAAGTATATTTTTCCTTTACAAAAGTAAATACACTTAAATTGAGTAAATGGATAAAATATACAAGTAATTTATGTCAAGAGGAAACACGACTGCCACTCACCGTGGGCAGCTCACGCACTCACGCACACACCTGCAGAAAAATTATACACATGACAAAAGTGACTTATACTTCTCATCTATTTCATAACGAAACTATTTAGGAACAGGGTCGTCTGCGTGTCCTGTCTCCAGGTCAATTAGACCAAACAGAACCCTGTTTAAATTGAGTGCTTCGTCTGCACCCATCGGTTGAGTTCACTCTTTATAGGCTTATTTCGATATGGAAAACATATATCGTATTTATTTATAATTATGTTGATTATACGAGATGCCAAATTATTAACATCCAATATAGGTTCGCTAAATAGATTAGCCCAATCAGAACTCTCAATGTGAGAGAAGTCACGCATATACCTCACGGTGGGCGGAGGTACGGGTCGCTCGTATTGAAGCTGCCCGCGCATGACGAAATGGTCGCTGAGGTAGGTATGTACCGGCCCAGAACTCACCAGATCCATTTTGGACGTTTGTATATACGTGATCCAAGGATTTTATCGAATCGCCTTGCACTCTGGTTGCATAATCGACTATATTACGCATTGATTCCCACATCCAAAATATCAATGAGTTTTTTGTGATGAGACGAGATTTCCAAAATATCTATATTAAAATCGCCTACGATTACAGTATTATCATTAAAATTATTTTCAACAATTTTGTCCAGCAATCCCTCGAACACTGGGAAGAATTCATTACAATGTGTAAAGTTGGATCGATAAATGCAAATGATAATTTTATTTATGTTAACAATATGTATAGCTGAAATCTCGCATACCTGCTCAACCGACATTGAGCAGAACTCGTCTAACGATACGGCATTCAGGCCATGCCGTAGTAAATACAGCTGCCTCCGTGTTAGTTAGCGTAAAGTTCACAATACATGTACATTGAAGTTTATCTGATGTCAACCAGTGTTCGGTAATTGCCAGAACGTTGCATTTAAGGTCACTTTGGAGAAAAGCTTCTAGCCTTTTATTTTTCCTGCTAATTGACCTAATGTCTGATGAGTAAACACCAGTTTGCTCCGTTGCGTCGTCAGCGAGGGAATCCGGAATTAGGCGTGGGAGTCACAGATTTGAGGTAGTTATGATGCGACGACGGTGGCTCATCATCATCATTTTGCGCACGGCGGTCAGTCGAGTACTAAGCTTCCCTCCCCTCTCTCGCCGCCGCTCGCCTTTCCGCACTTCGGCTGCGTTCGGAGGTTTCCGGTATCGAAGCCAGACTCGACCGGACATTTGATAAAGTTTTCACTACTACTTCCGGGTCTCGTGTTTCACTAGGTCCAGTCACACAGACGGCATTGATAATGTCCTCAACCACTGTTGGTACTTTTTGCGCAAAAGTATTCCCGAAGAGTCCTGATGATGATGAATCATAATCTCATCGAAAGCTTGATCTGTGCCTCTTGTACAGTTAAAAAAGTGAGTTCTATCCGTTTTTATATATTCATGTTGTCAACTCACAGTAGATTTATATACTACTGTGGTGAAGAGTTTCATACTATTTCATAAATTAGGATCCTCACAAAATACGTTTTGCCCACAAAAGCAGAAAACACTGAACGTAAGCTGCAAAAACTCAAAAAAAAAAACTGTTTCGATATTATCTTGCCCGTGTCCCTTCATAGTGCCCCCCCCCCACCTAGAACTGCCTTTACCATTACCATATTGTTACGAAAATGTACTTACAAAATGAGAGAATCCGCACCAACTGCCGTCTGCTTCATCCAAACGGCAGATAATCTCCATAATGGAATGACACGCCGGCAGCGCGCCCCAATTTCACGTAAACATCATAACAACAGGCTAGCGTCACTTAAAGCCCATTAACGACGCCCCAGTAATTATCTTACAGGCGTCCTCTCTTTATTAACGTCCAGACTACCCTGCATTTCAGTTAAGTTTTCAACACTAAAACTACGGAAAGTATTCAAACATTCAAACAGCTGTTACTATTTCAGGCAACCGAAAAACCGCGAAAAATATATAAAGTGTTCCTATAGGAATTATCCACATAATCTTGATTTACTTGTATCATCGACACTACCTGCAACTTTTGTTCGTGATTTCAGGCTTGCCTTCATAGTAAAAGTTATTCTAGACGAGTACTTTCACCAGTTTTCGGCTTCAGCGACTAAAATCCATCCAATATAATTATATAGGTCATTGACTTCGAAAGACGCGGTACGAAAGGCGCGCGGGGGGGGGTGACTTTGATGACGTAATTAGGGGGCCGTCGATGTGTGATGTGACGCATTGTCGGAGGCTATAGATAAAATTCGTGTTATGATACCTGCTCAAGTGATCGGTTAAACTGGCTTGTTTTACATTAACTAAAGGATATATATATTAATAATTAGAAAAATTTCGCTAAACACTCTTATTCAAAATGCAGACTCGTGCACCGCCCGCTTTCCCGCATAAAACATGCACATGCAAGCAATACGAGCATAAATATAAAGCAATTTTAAATAATAAGAAAGAAAACTTATCTATACGGATGTGTTTAGCGAATTATTCCAAATCTTCACTAATAATAAAGCAGTAAAAAAGTCGTGTTTGTACATTGAATGTTTTTTCAAAATTAAAAAAAAAATGGGTTATTAGTATAGACTGAGGCCAAAATCACAATTTATAAAATTTTGTATGTCTGTCTGTATGTTGCGTTTTAACTTGTGATCCACTCAACGGATTTGGATGCGGTTTTATTTAATACTAGCCTATGCCCGCGGCACCGCCTGAGTTTATTTTCAATCTCTGCCCCGTTTCGACTTTGCGGTTATTTTATAAACATTGCTTATAGCCAATATGTTGACCAGGGTCACGTAATGAGAATAAAGTAAACTGCAATCAATTCCGTTGATTGGTTGTCGAGTTAAAACGGAACATACATACGGACAGACAGACAGACAAAAATTGTAAAAATGGTAGTTTTGGCTTCAGTACTTTTACAGTTTCTTGCCCTTATTCTTAGCAAGATTCATAGAATGGGCGGATTTAGGCTAAATTTAGGATAAATATATCTATTTATAGTTAGTTCATTCATCTATTAACTTTATTCATTATGTAGGTACATATATAGGTACAATATTTATTTTTTAATTATGTTACTCGTAGTATAATGTATATTTGGTTAGGCATTATGTTTTATTTATGGTCTATACAGTTTATTTATTAACTAATTTATATTTATTAATTGAATTATGTTTAATTAATATAATATTCCTGTAAGTGAGTCTTTATTTTATGCATATGTATAACTTTATTAGCCCAACTTACATAAAGTTTTTTTTTTAATATACATATATGTCCCGTATTATATTTGCTTCATCATTTAATATTGTTTTAAAAAGATTAATTATGACCTGTAAAACGTATACTTTATGTATCGATTTTACAAATAAACATTTTGAATCTTTGAGTAGAAAACTAATAACCTATTTTATTTAAAATGTCGCGAAAATATTCTATAGTTATATAACGACACGATTTTTTACTACTTTACGAGTTATTAGTATAGATTTTGATGTACTAGGTAACATGTTTCGTTACTTTTTCATATTATGAATTAAAATCACTGATAAAATGGTTTTATTTTCTATGCGATTTTCCGTGTTGCAAATAGCGTATACAACACGGTATGCCATAGAGATTTTTTCAAACATGGTCGGCCATGATGAAGGAAGAGCCTTTTTTGTCTTTATTTGACACTAGAACACCCCCTTAAGGCGAGGCATTGATAAAATTTTAATTTCAAATCGGCGCCTTAGTGGAGTGGAATGAGGGGGACTTACTACATACAAATATGCGCTCACGAACTAGCTTATGCCGTAAGGTCGTAAGTATGCGGCAAAACAGTATTGTTCATTTAAAATGACAACTATAAGTAATTTAATAAATCCAATCGGCCATATTGAAGTGTATTTGCAGACTAATTTAAATAAAAAACTCAGAGGCTTCATTCGCTCCCGTTTGTCAGTAAAATAGAAATCTCTGTTTTAAAAGAGGTTTTCTAAATATTTTTTTCTCTGCTATGAAAATTAATCAATCAACTAAACCTTCGGGCAAAATAATATCAATGAAATGCTTAATCTGGCATATAAATTGGTAATTACATATATTTTTTATTGCTGAGAAAAATGGAGATCCATGTCGCCAAAATTTTGTGGCGTCGCCTTAACTCGTCCCTTATCCATATTCGATAATAATTGAATAACAAATTGGTCGTACTGCAAGGAAATGAGTACAAGCACAGAATAACTACGAAGTACAAGTAGAGTGTAATTAATATTCTGTAAAATGGATCCTTGTAACGATCTGGACTGCAATTTATTGTAGATATTACTGTTGTTTTAAGGATAATGATAATTAAGAGAAACTACGATAGAAATAAATTTCTATATTTTTTAAACACTTGGCGATTTATCCATCGCAAGGAGATGACAAATTAAATTTATATCATTGCGGTATAGAAAATCAGAAAAGTAAATCTGGACGTGAGGAGCTCTGAACCGGAATTCGAACCTGGAATCTTTCGCTTAATTAAGAGGGTTAATCGACATTAACGTAGGCAACCGAAACCTCAACTTACAAAATATCTACAATTTATAATAATATAGTTACGTAAGAAAACCAATAGCTTCGGCTTTTGTAAAAAAAGTGAGTAATTAGATATTAAAATCATAAAATACGTGAAAAGCCTTCGAAATGCTCTCTTCCCGACGAATTCTTTTAGAATTTGCTGACAAGAAATCGTCTTTGAAGATTATTTTTAATATTTCGTCGCAGCAAAAGGCACGTTTTGTCAACAAGGGACGTCGACACTCGCGAAGATTACTTTTAGTTCAATACTGAATGCAAACAGGGGTCCAGATACAAAATGACATTCATTTTGTTGGATTTACAAAATTTTTAGGAATCCATATAAAAACGGTTTACATTAGGGTACAACACGTATTTTTTCGGCATGCAGCTCAAAAACTGCCACGTTCCATGTCTTCAAATACTACAAAAAAGCGTTTATGAACATTATAAATATTCATGATGTAAACTCACTCTAATTTTAATTTTAGATATTCTCGCAATGAGGCATCAAATTTTTTTTAAGCTTCTTAGCTCATTTACGCGAGGCTCGGCTGTAATGGTTTCGAGAAAAATTTAGTTTTCTCAAATTCATTCGTAAATTCCGACTTTATTTGCAAAGAAGTGCGGCAAAACATTGCTGGCCTTTCTTTTCATATATATATATAATATATAAGGTCCTACAATAATAAGTGAAAATAATTATAGGGTAGATCATGTATCGTTACCTTATCAAACTCCAGAAAAAAAAAATTGTTTGTTCAAATAATTTTTTTCACTTCTTAGTATAAAGTAGTCCAATCACCTGACTAAATTTCTATGGAAAGGTAAAAAGAGAACGCGCAAAAATTTTTTTTTCGGGGGTATGTAGTCTATTATGGATACTCTATCATCTGTTGAATTTTTTTCACTTTGAATTGTAGGACCTTGTATATCAAGCAAGTAGTTATCTTGCGTTTCAGAACGCACTGACCGAAAAGGGTAACCTTAGGCTATAAAATAGGTCGTACAAAACTGATGATGGTTTCCGCGGAACTGTTTGCAAAGTCCGATTCTCTCTGATTTATTTGGGTATGCTAATATGTATTTTGTAACATAAATGCAATAAATAATATAATCTATCCATCAGCCTATTTTGTCCACTGCTGGACATAAGCCTTTCCAAGATTCGCCACTCTTGACGGTTCTCCTGGAAGAAATGGTGTCCGTCACTAGCCTGTTTTATAGTATAAGGCAATTGGGGATGGATACACATCAATCGGTCTCAGGCATGGTGGGACACCTGGTTGTGCCTGTTTGAGAGCTGTCCTCTTACTCTCCCCAAAATACTTCGGGGGTACGCGAATAAATAATAACGATATTATTATATTATTATTATGACTACTAATTAAATATTACTATGCGAGAGGAGATTTCCACATACAGTGATTGATGATCGTGTTAACGGAACCCAGTTATTTTGTGAAGCGGCCACTTGATAGAGCTATTTTTGGAACTTGTTTATTTTTCAAGATACTTGTGTATTTTGTGTTTCGATAAATATTTATTATTCATTGTTCTATTTTTGAGAGATAAATTGCCTTAGTGAAATTGTTGTGCCACCTCTGTGGCTTAGTACTAAGGTGCTTGCCTGCTAACCTAGAGGTCATGGGTTCAATCCCCGCGGTCACATCAGTTTGTGTTCGGTTTGCGTGCTTCGGGTGGCTGTTTGTCCATTTGTGCTCAAAGTACGGCGCCGTGGTAGGTACACAGAACAAATCAAACCAGCTTAATTGAGATAGAGACTTACCGCCTTACAGTGGGTGTACCAAATGTGGACTGTGCATTTCACAGTTCATCTCGGGAACACCTCTGGTACCCCCATTGGGATTCATGTTGTGAAACATATGTATATTTTTTTGAAATTGTTGCGGATGTTGTTTTGTACTTGTAATAAACATGGCTTATATCTATATAAGTATTATATTCTAGCCTTTCGCCCTCGGCTCCGCCTACGTTTATTCAATCTCTGCCCCGTTTTCGGCTTGGGCGTTATTTTATGAATATAGCCTATATGTTGACCAAGCTTACCACGACGAAAAAAAAACTGTATCCAAAGCCGTTGAATGGTTCTGAGTTAAAACGGAACACATACAGAAAAACCGGCCAAGTGCGAGTCGTTCGGTTCAATTATCTATAAAAACGGCAAAAAAATCATGTCTGTTGTATGGGAGTGCGCGGTCCGACTCGCACTTGGCCGGTTTTAGTATTTGTTGTTATTGCGGCAACAGAAATACATCATCTGTGAAAATTTCAACTGTCTAACTATCACGGTTCATGAGATACAGCCTGGTGACAGACAGACAGACAGACAGACAGACAGACGGACAGCGGAGCCTTACTAATAGGGTCCCTTTGGGTACGGAACCCTAAAAATTTTAGTTTTGGCGTCAGTACAATAACAACAATAACCCTTTACATTTAAAGTTTTGAATTGTAGAGGCACGACTTTTTTGCTACTTTATTGTTAAGAATAAGAATAGATAACTTACCTATATTTCAGGTAAGTTTGTCTATTTATAAGGTTTATTTCAATCTACATATCGCCATCCCAGTTTATGGAAACTAGGAAGTCAATAATTCTTTATGCATATCTAATTATTTGTATTGTATCGAACGCCTTTGTATTATGATCTGAATCCAGTTGAGGAAAAAGTTGTCTTCATTTAGCCCTTAGCCATGGTCCGTCCGCGCTATACGGACTTCATCATGACAGCTAGGTCTTGTTGTGACATCATAGCCGATAATTCGCTTACAAATAAGGAGATTAAAAGGATAGGTAACTCTCACATCAATCACTGTTACTCCCGCAGTGCGAGAAGGACGGATTTCGAAAAAAAAAGCAAAATGACAATTTTCTTAATTAATTTCAAAAATAAAGCTTCTATGAAATACCTGTTCTTTTCAAAGATTAAAAGAGTTTATGCAGGTTTTAATTCACAAATATTATACATGGGTTTTTGCTCAAATAACCTTAGACATCGTCATGAAAACTTTTTATTGATAAATTGATGATTTATTTCTTAAGATTGGAATGACTTCTGAAGATTTTGTTTCGATGAGAGTATGCATTACTGGCAGAAGTATTTTTATGTAGGTAGTATTCTATTGCTAGGTACTTTAAACAAGAAAGAATAAATTATGATTTTGCAGGGGCTACCCTCTTAATCTGCAGTCGACTTTATACAGAAATATCTGGCTACAACCGTTTTGTCTCCAAGTACCATTGATGGTACTGTTCAATGGTACTAGTGGTCCGGAGGCAAAATATAACTCTGTCTCTTTTCTCCTTTGAATAATCACTTGATGTCGGTCGTCACATTTTTTTGCCATTTAAAAATCTGATGAAATATATCAGCTTAAGTTTAAGCTACCATGCACCTAAAATAATCAGCCCGCATCCACCACTAGGCGTCTCCTTCTCCACGCCATTTTATTTGGTCTCTCGCCAGCCTCATCCATTGTCTACCAACGGCCTTGACGATGTCGTCTCGCCATCGGGCTATCGGTTTACCCACTGAACGCTTTCCTGGCTGCACTCTGTTACTGCCCTACTCCACCGTCGATTGTCTCGTCTACCCAGATGTCTCACCCATCTCCATTTAAGTTTCGCGATTCGTTTACCTAAGTCTTCGACTCGAGTTCGTTGTTGAATCTCCCAGTCGCATAGCATAGTACGTTCCTACCTCCATAAAATCATCTGTATACTTACATAGGCAAAGCCGCAGAAAATAAAAATTCTGTATTTTCGAGAAACTTCGATTCTGCAATTTCTTTAGTTGAAAAACCAGAACGTATTATTCAAACTATTTGCAACATTCTTGGTAACCATATTTTTCTTTGACTGTACTTACTGAAGTCAAGACACAATTTCAGCTGAACTCAGTTTCAGTCTACCTCGGCAGGTGCAACATAAATAACTTAGGCAGGGAATTGGATCAATCCGTTAAACCTTATACTGTGAAAAGGCGAGTCGGTTTCTGCGAAATGTTGCCAGACGCCTGGGCAGAGTGGGCAGAGATGCCATCATGCATAAAAATTCTCATTTTGGTTTTCATTATAACTAGGTAGATTCAGAGCAAAAGAAAAAAAATAGCGTGCATAATTTCCAAAATTCGTAAACAGGATATTGTTTGAGCCCATCTGATAAAGAAATTTGATTCTTGAGATTGTCAGGACTTGGCTGAACTTAACATACATTTTTGTGATAAAAACACTTGTGCTTTTCCACAATTGATATTAACAAATTACTGCACCCAACCGGTTTAGCTATATAAGCATCATCAAGGGCTTTAAATTAAAATAAATACATATTTATAAACAATGTTTGCATTGGTAGATGGCCGTGCAATAAACGATCGTTTATTGAGTAATTGTCACACGAGGAGAAAAAGTGTGTTTGAAGACCTTATTTCAATTATTAATTTCTATAGAGGAAAATTTATCCAAACGTCTTTACCAAAAACAAAACCCTAGATTATGGAGTCAAAATATAATACCAAAATGTTTGTATTTTTTTTGTGTACTTCTACTTCGTGGCATGTAATGCACAAAAACAAAACATCCATATTTAAATGCATAGCCTATTAATGATTTGTTATTTTAAGAATACTTGGAAGGTCTTGGTATATTGTTGCCAGTGATGACATGGCGCTGAAGCTCCGAATCTGCAGGGCGGATCCAGTTCACATAGATAATTTATCAGGCTGTGCTCAGTGTCTCTTTGATCGCTAAAGTTGGCAACGAAGAGTTCCATCAAAGAGCTAGCCGATGGCTTTGAAGGTTAACAGGCTGAAGTTCTAGTATACTGATGTGGTCATGTCTGCCGATAACCGTTTGGTTAGACGAGTTCCCGAGTAGTACACGGATTATTTAGATATTTTTTTTGAGAAAACTTTTTCATTATGATCAGAAGAGTTTGCTGTTTCACTCAAAGTTACCAGTCTATTTACAACCGCTTCACTGAGAGTTTCTTTACTGTTCCCATCAAAATAGTAAAGGATACTGAACTAAAAATATTTCCTCCGTATGAAGCGCAAATGGGAAACGACTTTTTCCCGTAACGTCACCGGGCTTAATGATCTGGAAATCACTTCGGGTTTTATCACCTTTCCTTCCATTTACCTAGTTGCTTTATTTGTACTTTCGGAAATACATGTCCGTTTTTAACTGACTTCAAGTCGGTTCTCAGTTTAACACGTTCGTATCATTGTGTTGTGTTCTGTTATACAGCGAAAAATACAAATTAATTTCAGTTGTCTACATTAGCTTTTATATTTAGCAGTGCTTTAAAATTAATTCGCTTGGAGATTTTGTTTTAATCAGAATTGTATCGATATTAATGATTAAATACCGATTATTAGTTTCGGAGACATCATCACGTCACAAAAAGATACTCAAAACGAGACTATGACTTCATTACTGTTCTAATAAAATGTAATTGAAAATCCTAAAATTTAAAAAAACAATGACAAAATGAATTAAATACAAACATATATTAATTCTTCCAGCTTATTTTTTTCTTTTGCTGCAATCTTGTACGAAGGGGTTGTAATAACCTATAGAAAATAATAAGTAATTAAGAGTAAACCAAACCGGCGAAGTCTCCGCAAATGTGAATTCCCAGGAAAATTTTCTAATAATCATAAATCGTATACACACTCGCTGTAACGTCCAAAAGGGCTTAAAACTAAAACTCCTAAACCTTAACCTTAAGGTACTGTGGGGACCGGAAAAGGAAACACTACGCAAAATATTTATTGTAGCGTCTAGCTAAATTTATTTATCAAACCACCAATGATTTCCTTTAATTTTACCTTTCTTGCGAAGTATACAGTCTATTTTAGATGATAATCTGTATCGCTAGTCAACGCGAACTCATATTTACCCAGTTCGGTGTTTATTCAACTATTTATTTATGGTACATATGAAGATTTTTTAAACAGAAAATTCATTACTATTCCGGGACTTGTGGTTGTATTTGCCGCAGGCATTTGGTTAAATCAGGCAGAAGAGAAGCGTTAGCTTAGGTTAGAGTGGCGTGACTGCCATACGTAACCTTCGTGGTTTTTTTATGACCACTATTAAAACCAAAAGCCTAGACATTTAGTTAAGTCACTGATTTTAACCAGATGCCTGCGATATATACAAGATCTTTTATCATCTACGATTGGCTTGAAAAATTTGCTTGATTGCGGAAAGTACGAGTGTTTCTCTTACCTGACATTTTGAAATTAAACTACCTAAAGGTAAACTTACAAACCACAATCCCAGATGTAAGTTTGTTTGTGTGAGGCGCGCTCACGCGTAAAGTCCTCCTAAGTCTAAGTGCCGTGGTAGACTAAACTTAGTCTTAGTAAGATAATTATCGTACATAAACATGTAGTGGGAATCTCTGTTTGTTATAAAGTTATGAAAAGGAAGGAAACCGCTTTTTGTATTCTCGGAGAGGATTTCAAGAATCGTAGGATTTTTGCAAAAAGTCCGGAAACTTTCCAGGAGTCGGTCACCTTGCTCCGCTCTGCTTTGCTTCGCTTCGCTTAGCTCCCAAATTTACTCACATGTAAACCTAACACGCTCTTCCTCACTCCAATTCACTTCGCTCGTAGTCGCAGCTATTTTTAGCTTTTGTTTTCAACCCATTTGGATTCTTGCAATAATATAATTATTTTTGTACTTTCACATTGATCCGTTTTTTCGATTATCCTGCAACATATTATATAGGTAGACATATTTAAACACTCACGTCATGAATTCTCGAGGACGTGTCAGAGGTATTTCCGAGTGTGCGATGTATGTGAAGTACATAATGTGCAAGTCTCAAATGAAATCAAAATATTTATTTTTGCAAAATAGAAACATAAAGTATACTTTCTACAAGTCAAAGTTAATTTTAACAATATAATATATCTTTAGAATATAAAAAATATATAATAATACGGGAAATAAAATATACACCTGCATAAAATAGAGGAATCTAGGAATGAAACTATTTTATGTACATAATGCAATGAACAAATAAGTTGATAAATAAATACGGGAAATACGTACAAAAAATCTTAAGGTTGGGCTACTAAAATGTAATAAAGTTATACACCTGCATAAATATAGAAATATAAGAATAAAAATATTATATATACATAAAGCAATGAACAATGTGTTGAAAAATGAACTAAATAAACCGTAAAAAAAAATGCCTAACCATCCGCACTATTCGATTAGTATTGCTGAGAAGAAGGGCAAGAAACTTAGCAAACATTCCTTTTTTCAAAATAAAACATATGATACAAAATCATACACATACCTACTCAAGTAAAGGCATAAAAAATATAAGACTGCAGGAATTATGTCATGATAAAAAAATGTATCTTAGTCAACCCGTCTCATATATTGTCTATTACCTTTAACAAAGTAAGTTTACATATTAATTAATTTTAAGCCTTTAGAGGAATCATACAGTATTAAAATATGCTAATTATGAATTACAATTTTGAATAAGATTATTATTATTTATTACACCATGCTTCATTATCGTCCAAACAATCATTGATTTTATAATAAGCTTTCTTAAGTAGTCCCTGCTTAATATATAGTTTAAACTTATTTTCAGGCAAACTAAGGACCTCGTCTGGAAGTTTATTGTAAAATCTTATACCATGTCCTACAAAAGAGGTACCTACTTTGGCAAGTCTTAATTTTGGAAAAGCTAGTTTATGTTTGTTTCTGGTTTCAACAGAGTGGTGTACAACAAGCCTCGGGAAATTATCAATATTTTTTCTGACATATCTAATAAATTGATAAATAAATTCACAGGGGACTGTAAATATATTAATTTCTTTAAACTTTTCTCTTAATGAATCTCGGTACTTCATGTTATAAATAGACCGAATTGCTCTCTTTTGTAAGACAAAGACTGCTTCTATATCCGCGGCTCTACCCGCTCTAAATCCAAGACGATTATTTATTTCGGCCACAAATTATCTAGAGCCCAGAAGCGTTAGGTATATTATTTGTACCTCAGAGGTAAAGTATGTTAAGTCTATAGGTCTCTCAAATAGAAAAATTTAACGTATATAGTCTGGCATACGTTACAATTTTGCTTGCTGTATAAAAGATGCGAGACTTTACATACTTTACCTCTGAGGTCCAATTATGTTCAATACGATTAAGATCACTTTAAAATTAATCAACATCCCTTTGTTTGTGCACTTTTCTCACACTTCCAAGTATCTAACTATACGAAGCGATCACTTTTCGAGCTGCCAGTATTAATTAAGCTTCTTTCAAAACACACTACATATTTTATTCATAAAACCATGTGAAAGTTATAGCCCTGGACTGGTCGCAACAAAATTATATCCCGAGTTTTATAAGTACTTTATGCTTTAGCTACAATTTGCTTCACTGAAAAGTAAACTTGCAGTAATTAACCTATAGATAACATCGAGAAAACTGAACTAATCAGTTGCCCATTTTATGTCAACTGAAAGTTTGTCTTTTTCAGGAACACAGGTAAGGTAATATTTCTTGCTAATTTTCTTTCAGGGCTATAAGTTTACATAATTACATGTTCCACCTTCAGAGAACAGAGCCTAATTTAAAAAAAACAGCAGACAAAGATACAATCGTAAATGATTAAAGTGGATACTTTATTATGTCGCCTCTTTGCTCAATCACAGAGGTAAGAATCAATGGCGGCCGTTACAGTATACCTACAGAGTGTAAAAAGAGTGCGACCATTAAATAAAACCACTTATTCTACTGATCATGCTGAACAAATTCGAAAAAAAAACCCGCGCAAATCTTCAGAGAAAAAGATTTTCAACTGTAACTCAAAGACTTTATCTCGTACGGTAGGGTCGGTAGAATATGTGGTTTCATTTAATGGTAGCAGTCTATTTACTTGCGGTATAACAAAATATGTCAGTGATGGCGATGCATTCGCTTACGGAGTAATTAAAAAAATCAACAACTTATCATCATGAATAATATAGTAACTAACAACAATAGACCATAAAAACGCATTGATGTTTAATCAGAAATCAAATTATCTTTTGTTAAAAAAGTTGTTCTCGTGTCCTGAACATGTCCCCTATACGAAATGCGGAGAAGTATCCATTTCAAAAACTAATGGCAATTGTGCGTCCGTATGTCCGACTGGGTGGTAGAGCTGATGCTGGGCTCGACTGTGGAGGTACCACCATCTTACTCGCAAATCCTCCCGAAGTTATTCGGGGGAGAGTAAGAGAACAGCTCTCAGGCAAAACCAGGCGGCCCACCATTGCCTGGGACCGATGGGTGGAGGTATATCCATCCCCAATTACCGGGCCCTATATAAAACAGACTAGTGACGGGCAGCGGCGTCACTAGTGCAAAGGTTTCGGCACCGCGCTCACCGACCCGCCTGCCCAGCGTGTGTGAGTATGGGCATTTCTTGTAGGAGGACCGCCAAGAGTGGCGAAATCTTGGAAAGGCCTATTTCCAGCAGTGGACGAAACCGGCTGATGGATGGATGTCCGACTGTCCGTACCAGACAGTTCTTTAGACCGAACAAAGCTACGAGTATCATAAAAATGATATCATATTCTTGAAACCAAAAATTCCTTCCACTTTTTGCTCGTTGCCGGGTTTCAAATTGATTCGAAATGATCGCGTTGGTCGTGACTGCGGTGGTGTGGCAATCTATCTTCGCTCTCATATCTCTTACTCTATTGTAAGCATGTCATCTCAACCTCCTCCCAAGGATGCTGGAGAGCATCTTTTCGTTGAGGTTGAGCTTTGTCATAATAAAGTTCTTCTTGGGGTATATTACTCACCATCAATGACTATTAATTATTTTTCATCATTTGAATGTCTCCTGCAAAACTTTGTCCCCATGTATAGCCATACCATAGTTATGGGTGATTTCAATACTTGCCTTTTAAAGAACGACCATCGTTCTTTTTCTCTCCGGTCTGTCACTAGTGCTAATAACTTGCATATTCTCCCGTCAGATGCCACACACCATTTTTCAAACTGTCGACCTTCTCTTCTAGATTTAATAATCGTTTCCTCATTGTCAAATGTCTTCAAACACGGTCAGTATAATGCCGATGCTTTCTCCTACCACGATTTGATATTTTTGTCATATAAAATTCGTCCTCCTAAAGCGAAACCAAAACTACTTCTGCAGCGCAACTTTGCAAGTATGGATATAGAACATCTCAAAGAGGATGCTAGTAAAATAGACTGGGAAAGTATAATACGTGCTGACAGTGTAGACGAGCAAGTGTCTCTTTTCAACTCTTTTTTAACCCAGCTTTACGATAAACACGCCCCTGTTCGGATGATTAAAATGAAGCATCTCCCTTGTCCATGGTTAACTGACGAAATCAAAATATTGATGCAAAAAAAAGTACTTGCCAAATCAAAATTCAGTCACCGGCCTAGCGATACAAATAGGGAAAAGTATCAGCGGATTAGAAATCACTGCAATAAGGTGTGTAGGGATGCCCAAAGACGCCACATTCATGAGTCGGTTGAAAATGGTGATCCAGCCAAAGTCTGGAAATTCCTCAAGTCACTGGGTGTAGGCAAACCACGTCGCGACTCAAGCCTTCCTAAAGATCTGAATTTAAATTCCTTAAATCAACACTTCTCTTCTTCGTCCACTATTGACAGCACGACTAAAACTAAAACATTAAATAATCTTTCTTCAATTACTACACCCGACTACCCTCCTTTTGTCTTTAGTAAATTCACTAGTTGTGATGTTAAGAAGCATATAATCTCGATTACATCAAATGCGGTTGGTCATGATAATATCAGTCGTAAAATGATAATTCCCATCCTCGATATCCTTACTCCCGTGATTACTGGTATCCTAAACAAATCCGTCAATTCCGGAACATTCCCAACCCTCTGGAAAGATGCCCAAATAATTCCTTTACCGTCCTATTTCTATCCTCTCATTCCTGTCTAAGATCCTTGAACGTCTTGTCCATCAGCAGTTAAGTCATTTCTTGACCCAAAACCGACTCCTAAATACTTTCCAGTCCGGCTTCCGTCCTGGTCACAGCACAGTTACGGCTTTAACTAAAATAACGGATGACATTCGTTTGGGAATGGACCATGGAAAGCTTACGGTATTGACCCTTTTGGACTTCAGTAATGCTTTCAACACCATTGACTTTGATGTTCTTTTGGGATTACTTTGTTCTCTTAAAATATCTCCAACAGTAATTAACTGGTTTCGCAGCTATCTGCAAGGACGCCGGCAGCGCATTCGTATAGACGAATCTCTCTCCGACTGGTGCGATATTTCTGCCGGTGTTCCTCAAGGTGGCGTCTTATCACCTCTCCTTTTCGCATTATTTATCAATAATATTTCTCAGCATATTTCATGTTCCTACCACCTTTACGCTGATGATCTTCAAATCTATAGTCAGGCCAAACTTGATGAACTCCAGTATGCTATCGCAATGACAAATAAAGATTTAACACAAATATCTACCTGGAGTAAACAACATGGACTTCAAGTTAATCCAAGTAAGACACAAGCTATCGTAGTTGGTAGCCCTTACTTCATTTCTAGGATTGATTGGCATTTACTGCCGCAGATAAGTTTTGATGGTACTCATGTTCCCTATAGCAGTAAAGTGAAAAATCTTGGAATATTTATGGATAATAATCTTTCCTGGGGTCCACAACTTGATGAAGTTAGCCGTAAAATGTTTGCCTCTGCCTTCTCTCTAAAAAGACTCCGAAACTTCCTGCCAACTGCTACCAAAGTTGCGCTTGCACAATCCCTCCTACTTCCAATTCTAGATTATGCAGACTGTTGTTACCTAAATCTTACCGAGGAGCAACTTAATAAACTCGAGCGTCTTCAAAATTTTTCTTTTAGGTTCATATTTGGATTACGCAAATATGACCATATCTCCCAATTTCGTTCTCAGCTTGAGTGGCTCCCAATCCGTCTTCGTCGCAAGTCTCATATTCTTTTCCTTCTCTATTCTGTTTTATTTAATCCTGTATATCCTTCTTATTTAAAAGATCGCTTTGTGTTTCGTCTTAAAAAGAACGACCTAAATCTGAGGTCATCTGGAAATCTTCGCCTATCAGTGCCAACTCATACTACGCGCTTTTACAGTAACTCATTTACTGTTGAAGCTGTACATCTGTGGAATGCTCTTCCTCTCACAATACAACAAGCTCCATCATTACAGTCATTCAAAACCCTAGTCAAACAGCATTATCTTTCACTTTGATCTTAAAGTTCATTGTTTCTATTTGTCCCTATATTAATACATATTTATATATATATAATATATAATTTATTTATAAATATATATAAAATTATTTATTGTTTATGTATATTATATATTTACATTTTAATCAAAATGCTTTATTTTATTTTAAAAACTGTTATTCTGTGCACCGCCTATACACCTTTTTATTTTTAAGAGTTCTTCCATCCAAAGGTTGTCTGGAAGAGATCGCTTTTAGTGATAAGACCGCCAATTGTACCCTGTTAACTTATATTTTAAAATTTATTGTTTTTTATTTCTCTTTTGGTGTGCAATAAAGAATATTGTATTGTATTGTATTGTATTGTAAAGGAGAAAGCCACGGGATCGTACCAAATGGCGTCACAACCAAATAAAACTCATAAAATTACTTCGATATTTTAAAATCCGATAAATTCTTTCACCATATTTTTGAGTTTACTTAAATCCGGAATTCTAACTAACATCATAATAAAAAATATTTCGGTATTTTCATTTCCGTTGCGATTTTACTATGGTTAGGATGACTAATATTAATCGCCTCTATCAAAAGGTAATAAAGTCTTTGCAATTGCCCTTGTCAGTGTACAATAAATTCGAATTGCGGATACTAATTAAAATGAGACTTGGTGATTTGGTAAGTACATTTTAGTCTCCCTAAAATTAACTTGGTTTGGTTTTGACGCCACGACTTTGGGTTCGGTACGAGGCGCCATATATTACGCGGCATTCGCTTTTATAACACGTCAGCCATTATTTCAGACAAGCTATTTATAAAACTTAACAATTATTCTAAATATTAGGTACAGTTAAAACACAGTATTGTCTGACCCAAATAAAATAAAGAAGTAACGGAAATATCCTCGAGTATACGACCAGTTGAAACTTAAAATGCAAACTACAAACAGAAAGACAAATCGCGCAATCGTGCACAGAAAAATGTTCGCAGACAACAAGATTTAATGGACCTCGTGAAACACTGCCAAAAGCTGTATTTAAAACTATTTTCAGCTTTCAGCAGGTTGTGCACAACAAGACAGTTTTACTCTAGCAGCGCGCCCCGCGGTGTCCAGTTTTAGTACAGAATGGGAGGGGCGGGGAAGTTCTGAAGAATGGTGAAGCCAGACAATGGAGAAAGCGGATTAGGCCAACTATGGCCGTATATTGTGGATTATATCTCATTGTGATTCTTAGCTGGATATATTTAAAGTTGTTTTTGATGATATTATCATCTGTATAAGAGTAGTGTATAGTTTAAGTTTTTTACAAAAAAATATTATATATTAGCGACATATTATTATACAGGGAGTTAGGAAAAGTACTTTGTTCCTTTAAACCACGTGTGCTATAGATATAACAAAGTATGTAAGGCGCGTTTAATAATTTTTTTATCCAAAAAAAATTCTTCATTTTTTAATTTTATTTTATATTATTAAATTAAATTATTATCCCCTTTTCTTATGCACCGTTTTTTTGCAATTGTCTTTCACCTATCTCTATCTAGGTATTGCCTTCTGCTGAACCAGGGTTGAACAATTTAATGAAAGTTTTAAAAAAATATTTTGATTTTTTTATATTAAAAAAATAATAAACACGCTTAACATACTTAGTTATATCTATAGCACACGTGCTTTAAAGGAACGAAGTACTTCTCCTAACACCCTGTAGGATGACTTTCGTTTATCTAGCCAAATTCATACTGGAGGCTCGGTAAAGCGTTCAGGACCAAGTTTCAATGATATTTCTTTGAAATATGCGAAATAAAATTTAGACTTCCTATACTAATTGAGTCGGGGTTGTCTTTGAACAAGTATATAGGCATAAAACATATTTTTCGTATTTCGCAAACAGGGTCTCTGAACTTTGGTCTTGAGCACTTACCGAGTCTCCAGTATAAATTGGCTATATATACAAAAGTCACTTTATATCTCTGAGGGCGCTTCAGAGGTGTTTTCAAGTGGGGACTGCTACTGGAACAACTCAATACTCGTACATCCTCTTTTTACCGACGATTTTCACGCCTTCGTACTTCGGGCAAAAATACACGCTTTCGTTTAGTCAATATCTGCCCAGTTTACGGCTAGGGCATTATTTAATGAATAGGGAAACTAACGCATTCAAATTCGTTGAGTGGTTTTTGAGGTAAAACGAACATATATACTGATAGACAGACAGACAAAAATCCTAAAAATTGTGGTTTTGGCTTCAGTACAATACTAATATAACCCATTTCATTAAAAATTTCGCGAAAATATTCAATGTACAGACACGACCTCCTTACTACTTTATACTTTACTAGCTTTTGCCCGCGGCTCCGCCCGCGTCGAAGAGATTTTCGTGAAAATAAGGAAAACAAAAGAATATGATTTTTTGAACGACTATATGCAACGGGCACCATGTTTAACCAAGGCGCTAATAAAGACCAATCAAATAAGTTCAAACTCGAAGGGTCTGCTTTTGTCCGTTGAGGAGATCCCGTACCCATCTTCTAATCCCATCACCAGATCCTGGTCACC
The DNA here is from genome assembly GCA_910592155.1 of Ypsolopha scabrella. Taxonomy (NCBI): domain Eukaryota; kingdom Metazoa; phylum Arthropoda; class Insecta; order Lepidoptera; family Ypsolophidae; genus Ypsolopha; species Ypsolopha scabrella. Next base: position 23,939,741 of record OU342976.1, read on the forward strand.
ATGTTTTACCAAAGTGCTAATGAAGACAATTCAAATAAGCCCCGATTTGCTGTTGTCCGTTGAGGAGATCCCGTACCCATCTTCCAGTTCCATCATCAGACCCTGGTCACCATGTTTTACCAAAGTGCTAATAAATACCAATAAGTAAGCCCAAACTCGAAGGGTCTGCTGTTGTCCGTTAAGGAGATCCCGTACCCACCTTTCAGTCCCATCAGCAGACCTTGGTCACCATGTTTTACCAAATTGCTAATAAATACCAATAAATAAGCCCAAGATCAAAGGGTCTGATATTGTCCGTTGAGGAGATCCCGTACCCATCTTCCAGTCCAATCATCAGACCCTGGTTACTATGTTTTAGCAAAGTGCCAAGAAGTGTGTCAGGATCTTTGTAGATGGAAATCTGTAATCAGATTAAACTGATACAGTTTTCTCGTATGGGAAAAAATCAATACATAAACCTGGCTTTAATTATTTTTTAAGCTAAATATTAGCAAGAGGTGTGTCCGGGTCGTTGTAGATGTAAATCTGTAGTCAGATTAAACTGATATAGTTTACCCGTATGGGAAAAAATCATTACTCAAATCATAGTATTTTAATGTATCTGTGCTTAAACCTGGTTGTAGTCACATTCTCAAGCTTAATATTAGCAAGAAGTGTGTCAGGATCGTTGTAGATGGAAATCTGTAGTCAGATTAAACTGATTAGTTTTGCCATATGGGAAGAAATCATTATGTATGCTCAAACCTGGCTGTAGTCAATTTTTAAAGCTTAATATTAGCAAGAGGTGTGTCAGGATCGTTGTAGATGGAAATCTTTAGTCAGATTAAACTGATACAGTTTCCTCGTATGGAAAAACAATCGGTTTTATCACGTATAACTAACAATTTGGTCAGGGCAGGGCAGCTAAGAAGCGTTTTTTCTCCCGACATGGTTCACAAATACTGAATTTTCAAACTGAAAACTTACTTTTATTTAAATATAATATAGCCTTTATTACTCAACAATTGTGTAGCTTTTTACAAAAGAAAGAATTTTTTGAATCAGTTCAGTAGTTCCAAAGATTACTTCAAACATACAAACAAACAAAATATATAGTGTAGATGTAGATTAGCTTTTGCCCGCGTGTTATTCGCTTTAACGACATGCTTTTTTCCGGGATGAAAAGTAGCCTATGTGTTAAGTTAAGGTATAAGCTATATCCATTCTAAATTTCATCCAAATCCGTTCAGCCGTTTCAGTGTGAAAGAGTAACAAACATACAGACACACAAACTTTCGCATTTATAATATTAGTGTGATTAGCATAGATAGGTAGATGGACAAATGTTTCTCTAACTTAGCTTCTAGCTAATGGATTAATAATCAACATCCGTGACCGTACATACGTGGTACTACTAAGCACCGCAAAACTTCGTTGAAGGAGAAATGAAGTGTTTTGCCGAAGTTGGAGACACAGCACCAAATGATGTCTTCAGGAAGTTTTCCAAAAAAGTTGCTACTCTTGTGCTAAGTGTAAGCGTTGACAGCTCTATACCTATAATCTCCAGTTTGAAAACGATCTTTACCCGTTTGTATTATTTTATTTCTATTTATTTACATTAAAAGAAAATTCCAGTTCCTATACAAAATACTAGGTGAAATTGAATCAACCGACCAAATTCATACCGGGGACTCGTTTAGTCATCAGGAATAAGGTTTAATGACCCTCCAGGTGAAATTCGAAAAAAAAAACTTTTTGCTTTATAGTGCCTGCACTAGGAATTGTACTTAAACTAGTCCAACCAGTAAGGGAGAAAAAAAAAATTTTTGAAATTGCCCAAAAGGATTACTGAACCTAGTTCTTGATCACCAACCGAGTATCCAGTATGAATTTGGTCGGTTGATTTAATTCACCATATATACACATTAAGACTTATTATTACTTACATATTTTTCTATTTCAAATATTATACTAGGCTCTCTCCTTAAACTCCTCGTACCACCAGCTACACCACTCCATTCTGCTAAACTAGGTTCACCGTTATTGGCACCTATAACGTTTAAATATCTACCAAGTTTCGTAACTATTTATGAAAAGGTGTCAATAAAACAATGTTATACTTAATTGAAAATTATATTATTCCAATTAATTGAAAGCACGCCAGAAACCAGAAACCTCGCTTGTCTGGCCAGCGACCGCGGGCCAGATTGGTGATACTCGCACGCTGGTGTGTGGCAAGCGGGCCGTAGTTTGGACACTCCTGGTCTATATCATCATTAATCAGTGTTTTTATAAGTGGTTTTTATTCTCCTCATCTATATTATACCAAATAGATATGAAGCCTTCTGGTACTGAGGGAGGGTGTAGCCCGTGTGCTTTCACATATTTAATAATATTTTCCTTTGTTTGCCGTTAAAGCCTCCGCTGCTGCAAAGTTTATAGCGTAATCCACGTTTCATACAAAGCTTACAAGGTTTTATATTATGTGACAAAGGATTTTTCCAAGTCAATTTAAAAGAGTTATCTTTCTGTTGCACCCAGTGTTGCCAGAGTTTTTTTCTTCTGCAATGTGAGGAAACGGCGGCGGTGCGCGGGGAAGATGCTACGCAGGTGGCAGCTTACTTTTCGCGCGCCTTCTGTACGTACTTACTTACCTTGGAGTATGTTTCTTTGATTACAGTTTCAAGTATAATATAATCATTAAAATAGGTACGTATGTGTTTTAATTTAAGAATAAATCATATCTGTTAGGAGAGCATTTGCCTTGGAAAGCAAGAGGTCGCAGGTTCAAATCGTGACCCGAGGATATTTTTCACAAAATATTTGTCATTGTCTACTTAAGGCGCTTCGCAATAACCAAAAACTTAGTCCAATATTTGATAACCATTTTCTCGGTTGTTTTTCGTTATAGACCAAAGTATAAGACCTCTATTATCTGTAACTGATATTTTAAAAGGCAACATTTGGTCAAAATATTGAATATTCGTTTTGTTTTAAAGATATCAAGCTGGACAGATTAACATGCAAATTTGTTTTCTTGCTTTAAATTGTACCTATTTAAACCAAAATTTTACATTTGAGCCAAAATGTGACTTTGTAAATATCTGTAATTTGCTATAGAGGTCTCAAACTTTAGTTATTACAAAAAAAACCAACAGAGAATCGGTTTATAAAATTTAGTACTAAGACGGTGGTATGCCTATGCGCCTTAAAATTAATAAATATAGTTTTATACCTTGCATTAGTACAAAAATGTACCGACCGTTGTTCCGAAAAATTAACATTATCTAAGTAGTTGGGGTATAGAAACTCAGAAGAAAAGTAAATCTGGATGTGAAGAGCTCTGAACCCGATTTAGAGCTCGTTCCTGCAGTTATATAAGTTTAATTTGTATATTATTGCGATGGATAAATAGACAAGTGGTCAAAATATAAACATATTTTTTCATCACAGTTTTTTTGACATATTTCAAAAACACACCTGGCAACCCAGGTTGCAGCATTTAATGCGACTACAGTCGTGTAGTATCTGGTAGCAGGTTAGTGTGGTGGGAAACTCTCAAATTATAACAAATGGAGCCATAGATCACGTTGTCTAGCTTAGTCCGCTTGTGGGGGCAGGTGTCGGCTCCCGCACGTACTGCTGGGGAAAAAGGTGGCCGCGAAGAAGGTTTTGCTAATTTAATTTCTCCGTAATTGTAACTTTTTATTTACAAAATGGTATTACGCGTAGCCTCTCCCACGCCTGATGCTAAGTCTCGAATAGAACTTTGTCGATAGCCCGAAGAGCAGTCGTCCAGAAAGTCACTTTTTATTTTTCCATTGAAGCAGCTTTTCTTACCACAGGGCTGAGTTCAGTTTGATCGCCCGTTCACGCCCGGCGATCATGACATCTCTTTTGCACACGTTGAGTTTGTATATGCTATCCTGCTGTCAGTGATGAGCGGGCGATCAAACTGAACGCGGCCCAGGTGTGGTCCACGGATATCTGAGGACTTAAAAAGTGAAAAAATTAATCCCAAGACAAAGTCTCGTAAAAAATGGATATTAGACCCTTATAACACAGGTGACTGCTATTACTGGCCTGATAATGACACAAGAAAACCTTTTAGCACGTATTAAAATATAATAACTTTAATTATTGAATCTGATACATAAATCGGTTGAATTATTGATTTTCGATAAATATATCGTTGTTCAAAGCCACTCAGAAAGTTTATGTAAATAAAAGATAGCGTAAACATTAAAAAATCTCAAGTAAAACAAATATTTCGAAAAAAAAATCCTTCGATAATTATTTGATCCTGCGACCTCTTGATTACTAGGCAAGTGCTATGTCAACTGAGCTACGGAGGTTCCCATGCTACACTGTTGAATTTTTCCACGGAATTCTGTAACTATTTGATACACCATCTATTAAATCACATACTGGACGCCCATGACGACGTTATGTCATAGACGAAATAGTTTGTACTATTTAGTCTATGGTTATGTGAATTTCACGACTTGTTTCTATGCGAAACCGAGATGGAGCTGTCGTTGCTACAATACCTATTGCTTTGTACAGTTAAAAAATAAATCATTCTTATTCTTATTCTTTATTGTACGCAAAAAAGTAGATTACAAACATTTAATACATTACTTTGTGTACAGCGGCGAGCTTATCTCTCAAAGAGATTTTTTATAGCAAACCGAATGGGTATACCTATAGGAGTTCTTTTAAAAATAAAGTGGTAATCATTTGTGTACGTACTACATGACTACTACATACTAAAATACTTACATAGGTATAATACATATTATATATATAATGCCACTAGTTATATGATTTATGGCAACATCTATTGCAATAAATTTTGTAATGCACTCTAATTAATAATACTTAATAGTTTCGCTACAAATCATAATCTAAGATAGCATAAAGTTTAATAATTGGCACAGATTTTAATTTTTTTTTGGCCTTTATACTCAGTATCAATACTTTTGTTTGCATTCCACAAAATGTTTTTTATGATAATGTAAACATGTCGTAATTAAAAGTTGTAATTGCGACGTGTTTACATTATCATAAGAAACATTTTGCTGTTTTGTTGGGCACAGCAAATTAGGAGAGCGAAAGACATAAAATTATCGACAAAATATATAAGAAGTATTTATTTACAGTTAAATACCTAAGTAGGCTCATATCCAGATATTTTACTAAGTGACGTCAAATTCAAAGAGGAAATACATATTATATTTATTTCCCTGTCTATACCGTGTTGGCGGTAAACTTTGATGTTGCGGGAAAATTTCACTTTACCCCTTTTATCGGGTTTGTCAGGTTGCGGGGCATATTTGTTGCTATTTCTTATTTATTATATTACAGTATGTTATTTATTGCGTGTAAACTGTTACTTGAGGCGTAATTCGTGATTTTCGTTAAACTTACCTTTATAATTCTTACCTACAAGAGCAGATTTTTTCTGCTTTACTTGTATTGATTATGCAGTGGTGTATTAGAATTGATCGCGCTGTGAATATGATCTGTGCTATTAAATAATAATAATAATAAAGCAGTAAACAATATTCTACTTCATTGACCAAAATTATGACCTCCACAAAATATCAAGAACTTTGTTAGATTTTCACTCCAGCATTTAAAACTGGTCAATTGCGTGTAGGAATGGTGCGCTGAAGGTTCCGTTTAAAAAAAAACTTATTCCACAAGCAGTTACTCGTATATGAACGACCAAAGTGACACTTACGATCTATTAAGCTCCTTGTATCCAGATTGTCTGATCAAGTTGCTGAGCCTTCATTTCTTGTTGAACATTTAAATATAATTTTTAGATTTTATCAATAATGTGTGCTACAGTCAGTGACACAAGAGCGTACGGGGTGAAAATAAAGAATGGTGGACCAGGGGAAAGGGGGGATGCTACTAATGTATACAGCGGAGCAACGACTCTGATGCACAGTGGTCTCGGGAAAAATATGATTGTTGAGTTCTATCTAGGTTTTGCTATGTAAAAGTGAGACCTAGTCTCAAGCCTAACCTTGGGTCTCTGTGAATATGAGCGCAAAAACTCTTTACTGTTAACCTGTAAGTGCACCTTGTTGTAGCATTGGTTGTAGGTAGCAACATCCATATCAGTAAATTCTTACAGCATTAGAACGGCCACCCGCGACGGCGATAACGCTCTTATCGCTGAACTTAAATGGTATTTATATTAATTTCCTCTCATTCAATTAAATATGTTATCGGGCTTAATTAACCGATCTCATCCTGTCCGTGGGGTTTATTGAAATATTAATAGTTCGGAAAAATGAAACAATACACCATTGTTCGATAAGGTTTGACGTCATACCTACGATAAGGCATACCTACGGTGAGGCATACCTACGGTAAGGTGTACAGGTACACCTGCGGAGGTAATTAAGTGTTCATCACCTAACGATGGTGTGCATGGACGATTCAACAAAAACCCAAGTCTCTCGGGTTCGCTTGGTAAACTGCTTTGCGGACATGAGTGCACGCTGCAACGCTGTAGTGGAATAGCTTGTCGGAGCCGAACATCCGAAGAACATACAACATAGTCGAGTAAGACTGCAGGTCACGTAGCAAGACTGCGTGCATACTCAGCATGCCGGGGTGCTTGCAGTTAGAGTTGAAACAATCGTTGGTTGCATTTGTACCGTAACGAGCACGTACTGAAGCTTACCTATACTTTTTTCCATACGGAGCATGATTGTGCTAGCTAACAGAAGTTAACACAGTGTATGATATGACTCCCGTAATAAAATGTAAAACTGTATGCATTATCCTTATCAATTTTTTCCTTTTCAGCTGAAAATAACTGGGTATTGCCGATATATGCATGTATTACCCGTTGACATCATCGATATTGCGCCATTTTACCACAAAATACGTTTCTCTACCTAATTTGCTTATCAATTCTGTCGTTACTGCGGTACACCATGATGTCACGGTATTTGAATTATCCCTCATTATAACGAGCTTATTCAAGTGGGAAAAAATTCGCGATAATTATGGAACAACGAGTCCTTGTTAGGTAGTTTTCGGGTTAGTATAAATGGAGGAAAGTACATATACAATCAATCATTAGCACATATACGCTCGCCATAATCACAAGGTTGTGTACAATCGATCAGTCTTGACAAAATCACCATGTCATCATTCACAAAATCATCATCCACCATGAGCGGAAACTCTGGAGAAGCCGTTCATCGAGACAACGGGGAAAAATCTCGGAAGGAGCAAGAGCGCGCGGAACAAGAAGAAGAAAAGCGCAGACAAGACTTGGAGCGTGAGGAGAGAAAACGTCAGAAGGCAGAGCAGCGGCGACTGGACAGGCACTTGATGCAGTATGCAGAAGCTTTGCGTCAGCAGGCATCGTGGCGTGGAACTCTCAACCGGCCGAAGTAGTGCTAATCATAGATATGATCATTTGTTTATATAATAAGTATTAGGTATTTGTGTACATCAGTATTGAGTATATTGTGCATGTGAGTGTTTGTTTTTGAAAATAAAAAAAAAAACTTGTTCCCGATACATAGTTATTTCATTTCAAAATGCATGCCGACTTACAAATGTCACGACATACCAGTTTCCTTCATGATACTAGATATTTAGGTAGTTAGTTTAATAATGATGATAATATATTGTACTAGTTCTATCCACTAAGATGTTGTACAATCTACATCCATGCATAGATAACCGTGGTCACTACACTTTGTAACACGATAGAGGGGCACCGCGACATGCTATGCA